>OY979695.1:169294410-170557691 GCA_963855945.1 Thereva nobilitata
TAATTTTTATTTTAATTTAAATTTATCATCTATATAGTTTTTAAAATTTAAATTTCGCGAATTTTTCTTTAGCTAGAGCCAGAATATTTCCAAATGCACCCTAATTAACTACACCATCTAGCGATCACCTATACAAACCACTCCCATTCCAAAGTCGAGCTTGCACAGTCTTCAATGCTTATACATAGATGTTAAGGCGGCTACACACGTAACTGCATGCTTGACAAGCACGCATGTTTAATCTTTTTGCGCATTCTCGCACAACTTCTTTGTAGCCTCCACACGACGCAATCATGCTTGAATAGCCGCAGTTTATCCCTAAATAATTTCGTTCGGAAGGTGACGACGCGCTCGCTCGCACTCACACTTTTGTTTTCAAGCAAGATTTGTTCAAGCATGCAGATGAAAATTCGATCAATCTTCAAGCTGATGTTCAATCATCATGCTTGCGCAAAAAATCTCATACAGACGCTCAAGCACGCTTGCACAAAAAGATTGAACACGCGTGCTTGTCAAGCATGCAGTTACGTGTGTAGCCGCCTTTATGTTAGATATCGACATTGTCTATGGTTGGGGAAATCCCCGAACGTGTTAAACTTTAAGACGGATAATAAGTGGCGTGATTTAGTTTTGTTTAATAGAAATTCTGACTAGTTGGTTTATAGATCATTTCATTATGTCGAAAAGAACATATTTAATATTTATAAGTTGTAGCTCAAAAAAAATTATCGAAAAACTTCCTAAGCTTACCTCATTTTTTACGGTTGAAGAAACAAATAGGCTCACAGATTCTTCATCCTCATCATCTCAAGATCAAAATATTTCTGAATATCAACAGGAAAAAGAGCGACACACATCAGATGCTGAACCCTCCACTTCAGGTTACTGTGAGTTAATAACTGCAAGCTGGGGAATGTATGCTCTGATCCTGGTACATACTGTGATGAAATTTTAACAGAAGAAGCACGTGATATTTGGATTCGAAAAGAACCAGAGTTTTTCCAAAATAAAAATAAGGCAGTATTTAAAAAACATAGCAAAGGAATCAGCGGATTTAAGTATCTCAACCTTACGTAAGCTAATGAAGTCTGATAAATTAGAAGAGACTTTTCCAAATGTTGAAGTTGCTATAAGAATATTCCTTTGCTTAATGGCTACCAATTGTTTCTGGAGAGCGCTCATTTTCACAGCTAAAGAGAATAAAAAACGAATTGCGAACAACAATGCTACAAGAACGAGTAACCAATGTGTCAATTATGTGCATAGAAAGTGATATCCTTCAAAAAATAGACTTTGAGCATATGGAAATTTTTTACTTTCCAAAAGGGCCCCAAATTCTTGTGTGCCCAAGGGCCCCGCCATGGCCTAAGACAGCCTTGTATGTTAGACGCAGTATTAAAGCCTTGGGCACCCTAACATTTCGGGGGCAGACCGTGGACGTTTCAACAAGACTCAGAACCATCTCAAAAAGCGTACGTCAACTCCAGAATTGCTACAAAACAACGTCCCACACTTGATTTCTTCGAAACAATCTGGGGCATTTTAAGAGGCAAAATTGGTGATGTATTCTTAAAACCATATTATTGCTATTCAGACTTTTTTGGTAAAGCAAGGTCACACAACAACAAGATCCGGATCTTTGCTATCGCCGGTCAGTGACAGATAAAAGGAAGGGCAGACTTATCATTCTTGATGGAACCTCGGTCTTTTCAGCTCCAATTCCAATTTCCGAGTAGCTCCAGGGCCGACAAGACACGACAAGAGAGATATAACTCCTAATTCCGGCCATTGTTTTACTATGGTGCCCTCCAAAATTCGTGACCATTAATCTGCGACTTCTAAACATCTAGTAGCAATAAATGCTGCTTAGACCGCGTTTTTCTTTGCTATAAAGTCAAAGCAAATATTGTCAAAGGCTTCCTCAATATCGAGAAAATCCTCCATTGCAAGTCCTTTAAGTTGTAATACTGCTCCTTCCATTTTGGGACCAGATCTTAAAGGGAACTCTCAATAGACTTTCCTTCCTAGTACGCGTGCTGGGAGAGCAAAGTAGTTGGCACAGAAAATTGGTACCTTTTATCTCCTTGTCGAAATTTTCCCATTATATTCAAAGTGAAATACGAGGCTTGTCAATGAATGCAATACTGACGTTGCTCCGCAAAGATATCCCATTTTTACATAAACAAGTGTGGGAGCGACTTGATTGCAGCCTTTCAGCGGCAGACCTGGGATAAATAACACCTGCGGCATTTTCTTCCCTCCGGGCAACTTTGGTTACACCCTTCACGTCCATAAATCCACTAGATCTGACAATATCAGTCTTGTCGTCCTTAAAAATCCTCCTCACCTTGGGCTGAACTTACGCGCAAATCCTGTTGTATTTCTCCGGAGTTTATCCAGGCTCTTGAAAATCAGCCCATGTCCAGTGCATCTCAAAATAAGGTGCACCCAAAAATCCCTGTAACTACTGTCCTAAATCATATTAGACAATGATTAATAAAAAGTTTTCAGAATATGTGTTGTCTAAGGCGCAATTCCACTGAGGCAACTTTTAGGCAACATGTAGCATGCGGCATTGACGCATGCTGCACCCAGTCTTTCCATTGAAGGAACACGAAGCGACAAAAAATGAGTCTCCTTGCCGCCTGCTACGATTTGATAGTTTTTGCCAGGACCCATGCATCACCTTTCGACAAGATTCAACGTGTCGAACAGTGTCGTCGCTATCCAACAGTCAGCGGATCGGTGTGGATTGTATCCTGCGACATGAAATGGAATTGTGTAAACAATCTCATTTATGAAGATTCACCGGAATTAGGGAGTAACAAAATTAGTGATTCTAGACATTAGGAATAAAAATGACAAATTAAAGAAAATTAACAACTACACTTTGCATTTGAGCTGTTAGTTTTTTAGTGGACGTTGATGTACCAAAATCAACATTGTCAACTGCTGGCAGTGATCCGGAGGACGTTGAGTTTTTTTAAATTACTAAATACATAAAAACTCTATATGTATTATGTTATTATTAGCATTTTGAAATATATATTCGAATATTATAATAAAAGTTAGGCGTAAAGATCGTGCCAAGGCACACAGCATTCGGCCGACCGCGTACTAGCAAGTAATTTGAAGCAACTTTTTAATCACAAAAATAGAACGCATTAAAGTAAACGTGAGTCCGCACATAGGCTATTTTAACGCAAATTTTTCATTGATTAAAGTATGTAATCACTCATAACAAAAGTTGCTAGTTGCTAGCGGCCGGCGTTCATCTGATTGAAAATATCTTCTAAATTAATTTCTCACTTTTTTAGATTCAAAAATTGACTTTCATGGTTTATGTGGCAAACTCTGCATACCAGAATCGATTTGGACAACACTGCCCTGCATGATCCGAAATAAAATTGCCATCTTGCGTTTCATTATCTAAAGTTCCTTGAGGACAGTGTATTGATCGCGATGTTTTTCTTCTTCTCAAAAAATTATGAAGAAAAATGCATGTTTTTGCAACAATTTCCGAGTTTTCCAATTAATCGTTAGTGGTTTTCTAAATACACGAAACACACTTGCTAGCAACCTACAAAGTATTTACCACGACTCTACGAGCGTATGAATGCCTATAATTGTTCAGTCTTTGGCAATAGTGCCTTTTGTGGTGACGTCCAAAGGCTTTCATGAACGGGTTCCTGTAGAGGGAACGCATCATCCATCCAAATTGCATAAGGCGTTAACTCGTTGCTATTAGGAAGTAGCAATTTAGCTCTCCTTTCGCCAGCTGCTTATTAAAATGACGTGTCTCGAAAAATACCTAGGTCAAATATCCAGTCTTCCCAGTCAACACTAGCGTATATGAAATTATAATTTACGTTGCAAAGACATGATACACCAAACTGAAGTTGCCTAAATGGAATCGTTTTAGAAGCATGCTACATGTATCGACGACATAGAGTATTCGATATGGGGAGACAAAATCCGCATGCTACATTATTGAATTTTGTTGCATATAGTCGCACACCTGTAATCAGGCAACAGTAGGAAACAAGTATCATGCCACATGTCGCCCAGTGTTGCTTCAATGGAATCGCGCCTTAGAACACGTTCGTTGATTCGTTCCGTTGACTCTGTTTTCGGTTGCTCTTAGATAGGCTTTTAATAGAGCAAGTCCGGTTCACTTAAGTAAAAGCTATTGGTAGGTATTGGCATAGTTCTAAAGAACTGGAATGAGAGTTTTCTATCTGGCCTCAATTGTACACCATCTCAGCCAGTGTTCTCCAGGACTTAATTCGCACCTGCCCTTTTATTAGTTTTTATAAACGACCGTGTTGAATTTACGCATCTAAAACGAGGTACTGCTTAATATCAAATAAAATATTCCCTGATGTCCCCCCTTTCAGTCAACAGCCGAGATCTAACATCTGGTTCACCTCTTTACAACTTATGCGTGACCCCAACACAGGATCTTCCGTGAAATGACCACATATTTCAAGTTGCTAAACAGGCTTCACAATGTCCTTGATTTCTTAGGAGAAACAAGTACTTTCTTAGCTCATACTCCAATCTAGACGTCGATACGGCTTTGACTATAACTCGTTTATCTTAACTGGCGGCTAGTAAACCTTCTTAGCGTGGCCCGACAAAAAAACCGTCTCTTAAAACTCATAGATGAGGATACATTTTGCTCCTCCATTAATTCATTACAGCTCCCAAAAATGTTATCGCTGCTATAAATTAAAGATTTCCTGTCTGCACGACAATTATTTTTGCCGCAATACAAACAAGCAGGTTGTGAACCCACAGCCAGCAATATTAGCTTTCGCACACACTATAGTCAAGAAGTTAATTTATAAAATAGAACAACTCGAATGTGGAACAATCTTCCATAGTCAACATTCCCAAACATACATCCTAGAGTTCAACTGTTAGTTCATAGCCTTCTGCTTTATTACCCCAGACGCACTAACCTCTCTTTTAATCTTTTATCCTTCAAGCTAAGCTTGACAAAACACAAAGAGTGATTCCTAAGATTCACCCAAAAAACGAAAAAAATCTAAGAATTTGTGAAGTCCTTATTTTCGTCGAAAACAAAATTTTAGATTGCACAGGACAATATAATTTACCATTGTAAATAATTCACCAAAATCATTATTCAAGGTTCTTTTAAATAATTGAAATGATTAGTCGTGGACTTCAGTTGGGCAAAAAATCCAATTGTTTAAATTCAGTAGAAAGGCAAAATCAAATCTTAAATCAATTTTCCTAAAATAAATAATTTTCGATATGTTCACCAACAAACCACTTTCAAACCTTCGAATTTCCTTAAGATGCTTTATTTTACCATCAATCTTCGTCGACCAACGAGCAAAACCTGAATACACGTTTTTCCGATGCATACTTATATGTAAATAAAAATTGCCCCTAAAATTATGCAGATATTGAAATTATAATTTTTTTTGCAGGAATGGGCTGTTTCACACGAGACGACGGCCAACCAACAAAATCTGCTGTCATCGTCCATTCCCTTTTGAAATTTGACGAAAAGTCGTACGGGCTTTCACACAGGCCAATTTTTCCAACCAACTGTACGTCAAAAAGCTTTAGCTTATTGTTGTTGCTTTTATTTCAATTCTCTTTTGCGTACTTTCCGAGTGAAATAAAAGTCATTTCTATTTCTTTTCTTCTCCCAGCAAAAGCAACAACAACCACACCGCTGTCAAAAAGTCGTATCGAAAATCGTGTGAGAAAGTTGGATGGGAAAATCGTCCCTCCCCATCTTTCTCTCTCACCCTCTTCTCTAAAAACATGAATATCGTACGATTTCTGTTGGTTGGCCGTCGTCCCGTGTGAAACAGGCCTATGCAGAAAAATAAGCGGGCCACAGCGACGCACGTCGTTAATAGATTATATGCTACAAAAATCTCAGTTAATCTGTGCTATGATGAATTGACATGTCGATCATTGAACACTTGCTCGGAAAAGGTTCACTATAGCGTAAGAATTTCTAAAGAAGCGCACATCATTCCCTGGAGCAGATATTATTGAGTTTATCTTTATTATCTTGACTACTTTATATTAATCAAAATGAAATGTATAAGTCAGTAAGAATCTGCATGAAGTTGAACGTGCTATAAAATTTTTTCCAATTCATCTCCACCATAAAAAGTTGCTTCACACTTTTTATAAAAGGAATTCCCTCGCCATGATGCAGTATAACGTCTTTCTAACAACAGAATCGCTGCTCTTAGCTTGAAAGCCCGTAATCCTTTATAAAAAGGAAAGAAAACGATGATAACCGTAATCACTTAAGATTCATCTTGTACCAAAGCCTTGCCATTAAATGCGAAGGCAATAAGAGAATCATCAGCAATTCCGGAAGTGAGGAGGTAACGAGTTTTATTTGTTTATTACTCAATTGCCCAGAAAGTCCTTAAGACGCTTACGTGTTTGTTATCCTCTTGAAATGAATAATGGACTTTTTGGAGCCATAATCGTCCGGCAGCTCTCGAGCACTTTGACACATCGTTCGTTCTCCCCCAAAAATAACGAATTTCGCCCCCACTTCTCGTGGCTACACTATAAGGCATTACAGAGAGCCTGAGGCACTCGGCATTCATGGGTTTTAATTTTCATTTTGTCGGACGAGGTCTCCGCCGTATTTCATCGGAGAGAAAGTTCGAAGGAGCGACAGGACCTTATAAGTGATGCCACAGTTCGCCCAAGAAAAGCAGGAAACGTAATTAGAAAGGGGGCCTTGTTTGTTCGCTAGGCCTGGGGAATCTCTGCCCCCGTACGGGGGTCCATGGTGCTTCTGAGAATAGCATTAACCTCAACAAGTATTAACCACTGGTGGCTGTCTTCACACCCTTAAACTCCTTTGCATGTTTTATTTTTAATTAGTGTAAATCCCTTTCCGGAAAGTGTTAGTTTTTCGAGCCAAATTAAAATATTCCTTCTGAAGGGAACGGCGCGGCACAACTTTGAGCTTTGGCAGTTTTATGTCTTAATTAAACGCAAGGTTAAATTCGGCTATTTTTTTTCTTTGCTTTCCGTTTTCGCTGAGCGTTAAATTAGTAGCATTTGCGGGGGTTTCGGCTTATCTACTCACCCATCTAATGACCATCGGGAAGAGTAATGTTATTTCCTAGAAGTTTCGGGCAATGTTTAAGGTGGGTTTTTCGCAAATTTCACTGCTTCGCGAAAATTAATGTTCAAAGAAGTGACTTTAAGGGATATTAAAGTTGGACAGCATTTGGGGGGGGGGGTTTTTTTGTTCTTTCGAATGCAGCATTCAAGGACTAGAAGCAATTATCTTTGAGTCTTGTGGAGTGGCTTGACAAGCAACGACAACGAACTGTCGAAGGAAAATTGTTTAAATGGAGGAGATTGAAGGTAATTAGACCATGGCTTATGGGGATGTCTGACATGTACGTAAGATGGGATTTTTTTTTAGAAAGTTTATTAAAAAGTTTTTTTTTTAGATTTTAATTAAAATTCTATCAACTTTCAAAGAAATTTAATCATTAAAGGCAAAATTTGCTCTGGTTATCACCTAATGCTAAATTTGTGTCGTTTATTCGTTATTTAACTTTTCTCCCTCAATTTAGCCAACAAAATATTGTTTTAAACAGCTTTTATATTTGCACTGTTGGCACGCCTGTTTTTGGCACATGATTAAAAATATACTGCCATATTTGATGATTTTTTACCCTTCGGCAGTATATTGGGTATGTGGATATATTCGTATCGTATGCATTCCAGCGATTTTGTTTCTGAGTTCTTAAATTAACGAAAACGGGTTAACACTTATTTCTCGCATAGTACACATAGGTACTACCATCATTTTAAAACTACCGAAAATTGTTCTACCTATAAGAATTGTCCCTAGAAGTATGCAAATATTGAAATTAAAAAACATTCGAAAAGTATGCAGAAAAAACCGGCCCACAGTGGCGCTACGTCGTCAATAGAATTGATTCTACAAAAATATCAGTTAATCTGCACTATTATGAGTTGATATGTGATATGATATGAAGATTGTTCTACACCTGACAGTGGTAATCAGCTTAATGGTGTTATTTAGCCGCAATGTTTTTTGTTGATAAATGCGCAGCCGTAAGTGTTTTTCCCAAAATTTGTCTAGAAAGATGGTGTTTGTTAAACATTTTTATGCACGCACCTTTTCAGCATTCTTCTTCTTAATTAGTTCTATAGTCCTTGTAGGACTCAGGATTCTTGAAGTGTTTTTTTAATGTGGAAACTGTTGACAAACTTAATTTAATTGATGAAGAAAATATTATGATCCGAAATGGTACACTTTAAAAATAAAAAAGTGGAGCCAACACTGCCATGTAGTTGGGCAATATCTATTTATTTCAAAATAATTCATATTCTTTCAAATACGCTTCCGTTGGGCAACAGAATGGAAAAAAATATATTCCGTTGAACCAACTACGCGGCGCAGTTGGCCATAGTATCTCGTATATTCGAATATTAGGATCGCAGTTGAGAGTAAAGAATGCTACATTGTTTAAAAAGTATCAAATTGTTGAATTAAAGACTTTGAAAATATTATTCTGACAAAACTGCTAAGTTGCCTAAATAAAATTTTGAAACTTAAACTATTACATGATGACAATTGCAATAAAATAGTTGAACAAAATTTTAAAATTGATCCTAACAATATAATCTTTCTTCAAAACAATTTTTGTGTGGTCGATTCAAATAGTTTATACTCTTTGCAACAAAAAATAAATATTTATTCAAAGCTATTCATTTTAGAAAACAATCATTTATCATTTGCGCCAAAGTACCTAACATTCATTCTAACTACATATGGGGTTGAATGGACGGAATCAAATCAACCCTCCGGCTTAGTTGACCCAACTACGCCGTTTCATTCGCCATATTTAATGCCGCCGCGTAGTTGAGAGGATCCCGTTTTCTATGTTAGCACGGATATTTTTAACAGTGTATATTGTTGGAAATATGACTGATTGATTGAGGTTTAAAGCTAGCGGAGGGAGTCTTTCAAACCTCAGCATATCAAAGAATCTAAAAAGAGATAGAAGGATCTGAAAGACTCTAGAGCAGCGATGGGCAAACCTACACTGCTAAAGAAATGCATTTGTGTAAAAGCTATTAAAAACCCAGTGGGAAAAATTGGGAGCCCTCCTCTGGGCAGTTTATTTTGAGCGCTGTTAAATATGCTCCCGAGGGAGTTTCCATTAATTTTATAGAAACAAGAAAACGGGCGATTATCTTAGTGACCATAAAATGTGACATGAGCATAGTCAATGGACCGCCTCTCGTTCTATACGGAAGACAAGCAGCTTTGGACGTGGTTAGAACTTAGTTGGGGCCTGCTTTGGTAAAACCACAATCGCGCTTGGAAAGAAAAAGGCAATTGCAAAAGATAAACAAAATAAGGGCTTTTCGATACCCCCGGAACACATACCCACAGGCGTCCATGAAGATTCTTTATTAAAAAGCTTTTTTATAATGCTCCTAGAACGCTTTTGAAAGAGCATAAAAAGGTATGCCATGTTAAAAAGTATATTGGAACTGGAGCGGAACGGGAGCGGTGTAAGCTTTTTAAGGAGTGCTCAAACAGCGCTATTGGAGCACTCCATTTCCCACGGGGAGCTTTCTAAAGCTTCACACTGTTATCAAGTAAGAAATATAATTTAAGTGTCATATAACTATAGTTGTTTTTAATTTTGACAAATAAATTAATAAACAATTTGAGAAATAAATCTTAAAAAATTAAGGTGTCGTAAAGTCTTAAAGCACAAAGTCGTGAAGCACAAAGTCGTGAAGCACAAAGTCTTAATTAAGACTGATATGCTTTTTGTTGGATATTCGAGTCATCTGACTTCGTATACATATTCAAAGCTTTAAAGCTCAGTTGACCGCGGGCATAGGAATGCCCATCGCTGCTCTAAAGCGATTCTAAGTTAATCGAGCGATATCTGTTAATCGCATTCTTAATTGGACAATGCCAAATAATTCATATACTATAGACATTCCACCAGATAAACTACCTTACTTTCTTATTTGGGTATATAGCCGAGATCGAGTATTAACCTCTCACAACGGGTCTCTCCACCGGTCTTGAACCGTTGCCATCCAGTTTGACATCCCAAACTTGGTTTATGCCACATTTCCAGCGAAATTTTTGGTCTACCCCACTGTGGCGGCCCATAAATCGTGCACAAAATACTTTCTGAGCAGATTTCTCTTCAATCATACTGCGGAGTCTCCGGAATTTGAATTTTCATCGATAACCAAGCCTATATAAGATTTCTAGATTCGGTGATGATCCGCTCGGATCTAGTAAAGCGACGCAGAGCTGACAGGATTTAGGTGGCTAAAAAGGCTCGGTGAAGGCATATCGTGATCTTAGTTTAGGTTCCTGGACATAGGAACATAGATCGGAACGAGAAAAACGCTATTCGGAAGGTCAACAGACCTTTTTTGACGACCACCAACTAAAGGAATAGGACATTGGTGACCAGGCCTACTTATAATAAAGGAAGAACAATGCGCTTCCTAAGCGGACCCCGAAGAGAGATTATCAGAATTGCGACAATCATGGTCAGTTATAATTCATTGCAGAACTTTATGCTGACCTGATGTAAATGTGCGCGTTAGTCAATCATCACTCTAAGAGCTGTTTTAGACGGTGCGCTTCAGCGCATGTGCCTCATGAACGTTTGATGATGAAGGGATGAGTGGGAATGAAGAGAGGTACCACCCTACTTCTCCCTTTATCCGCAAAGTTCGTGAGGCACATGCGCTGGAGCGCACCGTCTAAACCGGCTCTAAGTGTTTATTTTCGTTACTGTGGAACTCCCTTATTTTCTTTCTAGTTTCAAGTCTCGTGCTGCTTGTGATCTTTCTGTGATATTGACCACGAGAATTTACATTTGGTGTTTTCTTTCTCTTTTGCCGCTTGTTCACGACATTACATACGCGTGGGGTTCATTCTTCTATTAATTTTTAATTGTTTCTAATTTGGGATGTTGCTCTCGTGTTTAAAGTGGATATTGGCCCATATTAAGACTCGCTGCTAAACTGGATATCCCACGAAAATAATGTGGCCGTAGGTACGGTATATAGGGCCACGCTAGGTAGTTCGATTCCGGAAGACTTAAAAGATATCTTCAGACTAGAGTTCGGGGTACCGACACGTCTTACCTAAACTCAACAGAACGTGAGGTATACGGGCTGTGGAACGCAGTTTTCTTGTCACATCTCGTATAATTCAGGTTTAGTGGTTGTTTGATAGACTAAGTGCTAATTGGGCCTCCGGTCGTACTGGATGGACATAGGGACGCAGGACGCACAGGATATTCGTATGACGTAGAGGAAGGTATACCAGCGCTGGATGGAGAAACAATAAGAAGGTATTAGAGGAAACTTAGGGTAATAACAGGTTGTGGAGCTTAGGAGTATAATGAAATTCTTCAATATCGCTTGAAAGCAGCTGTTCTTTCATTTAGGATTAGAAATACATATTCAGACACGAGATGGTTAAACCAGAAAATTTAGTTACGCATGCATGCCGCTATGAAATACTATTCCGAAGTTATGGAATTTTCAACTAACTCCTACCCATGGCAGTATGGTCCCCACCATAAGAGAAGGGAATCTTGAAATCGCTGTTTCCAAGCGAAGTGAGAGTCTCAACTCCCCACAAACGAGCAATGTCACTGTGTTTGTTTAAAAACGCAAAATTGCCAGCTAATTTATACTCTCAACATTCCCTCATTTCCCTTCATTTATGGTGCGGACTCTACAAAGGGTGATTTGTAAGCTTGGGTTTTCCACATAAAAAATTCAATTAACTTTTCAGATTTCAGTATGCCTAGCGGTTAATGTGTTTGACTTCCAAACCAGAGGTCCGTGGGTCGAATACACGTTCGACTACCATCCCAAAGGTCCATGATCCTTCGCCTTTCCACTTCTCCCATTCAAAGTATATTCTTAAAATCTTGTATTTTTTCTTAATTTCCTTCGTCTGCATGGGAGCGGGTGGAGTACGATCGCGTGTTGGCATTGGCAGTTTCTCCTATTTAGTATATTTATGAGTATAACTTGATTCGACAGTCCATTATAAATGGAATCGTCGAACGTACAAAGACGGTTAGCTCTGAGCTTTAATATTTCACCCCAAAAATTCAATGAAACACATCATACCATTTTTTAATCCTAACCCTATAGTAAATACTGTTTGCACTTTTTAATGTTATTCCCAGTTTTTCTAAAGTGTCTTCATATTAGCAACCTCTGAGAATATCACCTCTCCATAAAGTGAAGCAACTTTGCATAAAGGAAATTATCAAAAGCATATTTTAATAAGAAAATCTATCCTAAGCCTTATCAAATTGGAATTGCAATAAGCGAATACACACAAATAATACCAAAAATCCTCCAAAATCAAATCAAACAACAAATCAACCAGTAAAATCAAGAGGTAACCATCCAGCAAGGCATTCACGTACAAGCCAGTCATATAATAACACAAGGAAAACAAATGCCGCAGAATTAAGGAAGACTTGGCGTGGCCACGATACAAACAACTTAATCGGATCAGACCAATTGATTTATAATACCTGCAAAACCAGGTCGGTCGGCAAAACGGGCTTTGCCAGCGCTCGAAATAACCCGTCCACCCACCCTTTCCCATCTAATCACCCGAAATTTATTCGTGCTTTAATTCTGCTGAGTGTTGACTGTCAAGGCCTCAAGGATCCGAAACGCAAACAGGACACCCTAAAAACAACTATTACATCAGGATATTTATTAGTTTGTAATTCGGTTTCGTGATGTACATTGGGGGTTCCAGGTTAGATTGGTTCCGTACACAAATGGCCGACAATTACACTCTTGATGGAGGATATACTCAAGATTGTAATAAATGGCGGAATGGGGTGGAGGGCGGAGCCCACTTTGCAACAATTTAACAGGAACTGCTGAAATTTACATTTCAAAAGTTTCAACTAGAGCTCCATATGCAGTAGAAGTAAAGTCCTAATTGAATGAAGGTGAAATTTATGCAGATTTCATTTGGACCAAGCAAACAAACTTTGATTTCCGCAGGAATCTCTACCTGTATTAGTAGGAGACAGTAATGTAATAAAGTTAGAACTGTGCAAATTTTGCTATTCCGTTAGCTTTAGCAAAAACCTTTTTATAGACTATAAAATGTCGGATTTTGTTAGAAAGGTAAAGTCACATAGTACTTCTGTGTAAAGTTCTCTGTAATACTCAAATTTACTTCTATGGAAATTGAAAATTTACTATTTGCTTAAAGTAGAAAGAACTTACGAAAGAGATATCTCTACCTTTCACACTCTCACGAACAAGATTCAATTTAAAAAAAACATTTTATATACCATTTCGTTGGTCGAACCTTAAACAAGATACTGACTATTAGGCAGACGTACACATTGCTCTTTTTTAAATACTGTCTTGACGTTTACATCGGAAGTGGACTGGTTTAAGTTTATGTTTGAAAGTTACTTAATTCGGGCCAACCAGCATTCTGTTTTGAGTAGCGATGCTCTTAAGACTCCTCTATATGAAAAATAATTTAACATTTTAATAATAAAACCTTAATCCAGCGATTCAGTTGGGTATTTAAGAAGAGTTCTGGCACCCAAAAGCCATAAAAAAATTTGTGTCTTCACTAGGATGAAAGCTAGTCAAAAGTTCATTGCGTGTGGTCATTTCCAGAAGCAATAATTTAAAATGGTTCTTAGTAAAGCCTAGTATGCTGTTGAAGCGAAATGCAAATTCCCTATACAAAGTCTATGTAAAAAAACCCAAGCAAAAAGTCCCACCGAAATTTTCGCTTATGATTTCGTAAAGCAAGTATGCTGTTCTTCATCGGTTGTGATGCAAATGCTCACTACTGTGCACTACCGGTTTATTTTGTAATCATGCAATACAATCATGCAATAGAGTTAACCCTTCTAATTCAGAAGGTACACTTCTTAGCTGGGCCAAGAAAAATTTACCTGCTCAGCACAAGTAGCACTGAGATAGGCTCAACTAAAGCATGCAACATATAAATTGAATATGCAGTCCCGAAAAGGTCACACCTCGCACATTTTTATATGCGAGATGTGACCCCCCAGAGACTGCACATTCAATTAAAACAGAAATAAATGCAATACACAAAGAAGCGTGCAAGAAAAGTGAGTCACGTGAGATTAAAAAGACTCCTTTTAACGACGTCCTTACTAATGCTCACGCTAAAAACATTGATATTTTTATTCACATTAATGAACATGCGATTAACAGGCTCGAATCTGCCGTAATTCGTGTTAGAGGAGTTGGTGTGTAAGAGAGGTGGCCCTCTCAAATTGTAACCACTCTCTCTAAGCGACGCACGGCGACTTAGAAAACCTGAGTCGACCTTTCCATTAAGGAACTGATGAACAAATACAACATCGGCCACTTTGCGACGCCTGGAAAGAGAGCTTTGGTTGAGTAACTTAAGTCGGGATTCATATGGTGGAAGAAGTAATGGGTTATCCCAAGGAAGATGATTCAGTGCGAATCGAATGAACCTTCTTTGAACCGACTCAATTTTTCCAGCGTGCGAAGAGTAGTGAGGAGACCTAACCTGGGACCCATACTCGAGTAATGGTCTGACAAGAGAGATATAAAGGTGTTTAGTAATCAAGGGGTTATTGAATTCTTTAGACCACAACGAGATAGGTGAGTGTCCCCTAGAATTTCTTCTTTCAACGGAGTGGGTCTTCTCAAAAACGAAGGTAGCTCATGCACCTCTAAAGAGGAAGAGACCTTGAGGTCAGCAAGCATTTTCCAAGGTCAATCCTCCAAAACGCTTAGCCTCTGGATGCTGGGTACAATCATAAGACTATCTGATATTGTTATTCCTCGAGCCTTTCTGAGAACATCTTCGACGGGGACAAAGTTAAATGACATCTTTTCATCCCTACAAATCTACGGAAAGAGATGGAATTTTCCCAGTACTCCCTCAGAAGTGCATCGATATGATTCTCGATAACCTTGAATTTTGCAAATGTGTTCTGAATACATTCAAAATCGGTATCGGGGGGTTTTTAGGGCCACAAATGACGATTCTGTGACCAAAAGTTTTAAATTAAAAATGGCGGATGAATTTAGCAAGTGTGTTCTGAATCCATTCAAAATCGGTATCGGAAGGTTTTTAGGTCCACAAATGACGATTCTGTGACCAAAAGTTTAAAATTCAAAATGGCGGCGCCAATATGGCGGATGAATTTAGCAAATGTTTTCTGAATACATTCAAAATCGGTATCGGAGGGGTTTTAGGGACACAAATGACGATTCTGTGACCAAAAGTTTAAAATTAAAAATGGCGGCGCCAATATGGCGTATGAATTTAGCAAATGTGTTCTGAATAAATTCAAAATCGGTATCGGAGGGTTTTTAGGGCCACAAATGACGATTCTGTGGTCAAAATTTTAAAATTCAAAATGGCGGTGCCAATATGGCGATGAATTTAGCAAATGTGTTCTGAATACATTCAAAACCGGTATCGGAGGGTTTTTAGGGCCACAAATGACGATTCTGTGACCAAAAGTTTAAAATTAAAAATGGCGGCGCCAATATGGCGGATGAATTTAGCAAATGTGTTCTGAATACATTCAAAATCGGTATCGGGGGGTTTTTAGGGCCATAAATAACGATTCTGTGGTCAAAATTTGAAAACTCAAAATAGCCAAATGCCAAATCGGACGGAAATTGTTTGACCCCTCGCGATCGGGCTGCAACTTTGTAAGCAAAATTTATTTTGCACCAAAAAGTTGATATTTTCAACAAACTCCGAAGGCCCATCGAGATTTTTTTTGCAGTGATAGAGGGGTCCCTCCCGAACATTTTGCCGGGCTAAAAATCAATTGTGACAAGAAAGTTTTTGAGATATTGAATTTTGAACTTTTCTGTTACTTTTTGACTTTATGACCATAAATTAAGTATCATACTTAAATTTTTCACATTTTTTCGTCTAATTAGGTTCTGAGGGTATACTTTTAGAAAAAAACCATAAATCCTGCGATAAAAGTCGATGCACCCAACAGAAAACTGAAAAAGTAATCTGAAATATTTATAATCCCTTAAAATCGAGTATTAATTTTTTTAACCTGTATATGGTATGGATATTTGGAAAAAAAATTTTCGTCTTTTTGAGCAAAGACAAAGTTGCAGCCCGATCACAAGGGGTCAAAAAATTACCGTCCGATTTGGCATGGAATATCCCAATTACGATTCGATTTCCCTGAAGATCGCTATTTGGAGATGTTAAGGTCGGAAATAATGAATTTGTTGTCAATATTAGAAAATTACAAGTGGCGCTAGTAATATGGTATGCATAACAAATTAATTCACCAGAAGTTTGTAAAAAGTAAAATCCAAAATTTACTGAATTAAGACGAAAAAGAATACAATAAAAATAGGTAAAAAAAACTTTTAACTTAAATGGTTTTATTTTAAATCATAAGCTGTACCAAAAACTAGAAAATACTTAGAACACATACATGGACCTTCTTGAGATTCTGACTTCTAGTAAGAAATCGTGCAATAGTAGCAGTGCTGTCTTCTCATGTCGTATGCCAAGGGGCATTTTGTGTCGCTGCGTCAGCCGATTAAGTAAAAATCTGGAACTTTTAACAGACTAAAATAAAAACATGGGATGCATAAAAACCTATATAACGACTGTATAATTAAATAAGAACGACTTGTCTAGTAAAATGTGTTTCCAAGTCCACCAAAAAAATATTTCATATGCGCCCCATGTTTGATTGAATTGGAAATGAAGAATGGCCATAGAAGTTTTCACTTCCAACGTGTGGTCCTACGCACACCAGTTTTTTTTATTTAAATAAGGTATTGGCAGGGCAAATGATCTCGTGGAAATTGGTTCAAAAAAATCAAAATTCATTTAAAGTGAAGAACAAAGCAGAACTTTAAAGAACATTGACGGCAAAGAACCATAGATATATAGAATTTTAGAGATGAGTTAGAATTTTTTGTACCTTTAAATTTTCCTACAAATAATGGTCTAAAAATATTCTTTTCAATTTATCTAGACATGTTGTAATCTATCCCCTCAAGGGTTCAAAGTACCATTTTAATTGTCTAACCGTCATCTCAAGAAGTTGCCTCCAATCTAAATAAGTTCGCAACAGACGACAAGACAGGTATGTATAAGGGATCAAGAAAGGTATTATATACTCGTGTATACCTACAGACAGTATGTCACGGACACAAAAGTCCCCAAAATAAAGTTTACCCAAACTTACAAAAACTAAATTAATCAAAAGCCGTGAGATCCTGCAAGGGATTTGCGGAGGTTCACACAGAAAATGCCCGCAACCATTAACACAGAGCACAAAAAAAATATCATTAAGCATAAAACTAAGATAAAATAATTATCAAACAATTAAATATGAACAAAACTCCTTTCATGGAGCCTTGCTTCAATAAAATGGAATGTTCGCGCTACGAAAGTTTTCTGGGACGACATAACACAGAGAGAAAGTTGGCTTATGTGAGAAATTCAGTGAAAACCCAGGATTCCATTTTACTATCCTTAAATCCTTACGTAAGAACATTTACGAGTGATTTTAATTTAGGAACATTACATTGGCATTAGCCAAAGTTATTATCTCTTGGGGGTGGTGTAAAAAAAGGAAGAATTGACTGCAGGAGAAGTTCGCGTGCCGAAGGTATATCAGCGGGCCTCTAATGGCGTGACGGGAACATTATCTATGATATTCAGGTTTTATTTTGTCTGTAGATATGTAAGGATATTTCAGAAGATTATTTGGTTAGCACGCAAGGATATCAGCCGAAAATATTGATATATATATTTTCTATGAACAATACTAAACTTTATTTACACATACACACCCACACAGATAATCATAAGTGGCGACCATTGAGTTTGAAGGATAAATGTAGGCTTTATCTAGATAGTACCTTCCGTTTACAACTTTAAAAATTCTCCACCTTTTATCCGTTTTTATATGAATCAAAAATGCCGAACAGGGGGCGGCAGGACATTTATTGAATATTCCATAAATTCACATATACACAAATTTTTCGCCAGTTTAAATGTGCTTGAGCACGAATGTTCGTGAGGTAAATTTTTGATTGGTATGGTGGAAAATTTTAATTGTAATAACTTGTAAATCCGGTTTTATATTTATACATGGAACTGATATGGAATTTTCAAGACAAATCTACTCAATTTGTGAAAAGTGGTGATTTATTAAAAATTGAATAAAAATTAATCGGAATGCGATTATGGATCAACTTTGAGATAAAAATATAAATGGTGGGTTTAATAAATTTGAGTAAATTATGATTATTAGTCGTGATAATTATGGCGCTATTTTTGTTTATTGTGACTATAACTGTCGTCTGGTTTATAAGCTTCTATGGTAGAAAACATTTATCACGAGAAAGTAAAAACACGCAGACTGAATTGTTTTTTAACATACTCTACTCTAGAAATAGAATGTTCTTTATTATTAACAAATGCTTAGTCACATTGGTGTTTACTGCTCCATTTAAAAAAATTAATGCTTATCTAAAATCCTTTTTAATAGCATAATGTTATTATGTTAATTATCGTAATTGTCAGTTAACAGCGGAATGGTGAACAGCATGAAGCATTATGATATATGCACATGCCGTGACTATTTCGACTGGCGGAAAGGCGAGCATAGCCTCCAAGCGGTGGTTAACGGAAACTGTTCTTCCCTTTAAAGCTTACACAGCCAAGATGGAAATATCAGCGCCTCGAGGGTTTGTAGCTCATTGCAGTGCATTGTAGTGGGTACATCTGCACTGTCGTAAACGATCTCCTCTGAGCACCGGACGCACCCAGTTATATAAAATCTGATACGAAGGCTCTGTCAGAATGCCATTCCCTTAAGACCCTTATCACACCAATGAATTAAAAAAACCAAGAAACCCAGGGTGAAGAGAGGAACTTCCTTAGAGATTGTCGTCCGGGTTAGAAGTTTTGGCCCAGGAATCGCAGCTCTAGGCAATTGGTAGAAAAGTTGGATATTTTTTGCCAAGGATAACGGTGCTCAAGATGCCGTTATTTCTGCCGAGGAAAGAAGATACAACTAAACTAAACTGAACCAACTTACCTACCAACTAACTTACCACAGCCGGCAAGGTAGTAAGGGATCCGGAAAGCTATTAGAAGTAGGCTCGACCCGCCACACCCTCACCCTGGGTCGAAAACCTTTTTATTTTTTTTTCACCGTTTTGTCCTCCAAGAGCGATTGTCGTTTTTCCAAGCGGTCCTCTAACTAAGTACCAACCCCGTCCAATGTTGCTTGACCTACATAATGGAACGTGAACGGAGCGCGTTCAAAAACCTTACCATGGTTAACCATGGTTAACTATGGTAAACTTTTGTCGTTCAAAAACTCCGTGGTGAACTACAACATAACCACGAGCATAACTTTTTGGCGTTCAAAAATTCCCGTGGTTAACCATGATGTAGTTAAATTTTAACCCTGCTCGGGAGCATGGTTAGCGATAGTTAAGAAGAAGAAGAATAAAAGCAAACTCTTTGACAGTTGTTTTGATGGTAAACACATGAACAAATCAAAGGGGGATTTGTTAGATTATTGCAAAAAAATAAACACCCCGGGTGAAAATATAAAACTGAAAAAGGACTGAAAAGAAACTGAGAAATGCATTTTAGACGGGATTCTGTCCGAAATAAGGCGGAAATTATTATTTACACTGAAAACTGATATCACTTACCCTTCATGAGTATCAAAAAAAGACTGGAAAGAGGCTGAAACAAGGCGGAAATTTTATCATTTTTAGATTTGGAATATTCTTAGGAGAGACTCGGCATTTCTTGGACTTAGAAAAATTTTGGAAATATTTTAAAAATTATTACTCCATTCATCCAAATGTCTAAATGTTTCCGTCTAAACTCCGCCTGATGTCCGTTCACACTTTTCAGTCGAAATTACCTATCATTTTCAATGCATTTTCAGTTCCGTCTCCTGTTCACTACCTCAGTATAGTTTCCGTTCGTTTTCCGACAGCTCTTAAACATTGAAAAAATTAGTATTTTTTTAGTCTGTTTTCAGTCTTATATTTTCACCCGGGACATTCGGGCACATTCGAAATAATTGAAGCAAATAGCGGACATTATATTATGGAAAAAAAATTCAATTTTCTTTAACTCGTAGTTAACCACGGTGCGTTCAAAAACCTCCATGGTTAAACATAAACTTTCGTGGTTAAGTGAAGTGAAGCAGCATAACCACAGCTTACCTCGTGGTTTACCATAGTAAGGTTTTTGAACGCGCTCCCGGTCTATTGAGTATGTTAAATGACACCCAATTGCCTACTTATTGCTGCATAACTCTTTATCATAACAAAGTGTTTACTATCCCAAATCTTTAAATGAATGAATAAGTGTTTTACATTTTAACATTCTGTGGTTTTTTACTTATTTTAAAATTATTACTGGTAAACACCTTAAGTGTTCAATTTCTGTTAACCATTTTAATTTTGGAAGAATTAAACGCTTTAGTGATTAGAACCGAGGCACTTATCCTATCTTCGACAACTTTAAGAGACGAGAGGCTCAGAAGGAGGATCGGATTGAGTAATAAGAGTTTAGAAGGTGCTGAAAGAGGAGGCCATAGACCTTGCGTTTGATCTCCTGGATGTTGTAGGAACTCACACTAAAGGAAAGAAATTTGCATGGAACCCTCTGTAACAAAAGTCAAAACAAGAAATTTTTTGTTTTGTTCTGTATTTGTCCTTAAAGAAAAAAATAAGATACATAAGTTTGGATGACTTAATGAATGTTATATGCGACTTACCTTGTTTGTGTCGTCTACCTGTTTTCGGAGAACTTTGCTGTTGATACATTTTTTTTAAGGTCCTTTTTAGTTATAGGTCAACAGAAGTACCCGGGAGGAATAGATCCTTGGCAACGGCAAGTGATCCCTCTTCGGAGGATAATATCGGAATCACTGGAAGAGTGGATAAAAGATAAGGAATCGTCAACTAAATTAAATTAAGTTAAAAACTTACTTGTTTGCGTCCATTTTAAAACTTTTACATTAAATATGAACGCTGCGATGCAAGGTTTCCGGCGATCCTAACCTTTGGAAATTTCAAACATGAATTTTTCCCGGTATTCCAAATTCTGCCTGTAATTACCGCATTTAAAAGACAGACCAGTGGCCACGGAAGGCTCCAACGGTTTTTAATTTAAATATAATTGACAACAACGGGATTTCTAGAAATGGAGCCGAGGGCTGTACAGCCCAACTTTAAAACCCAAAATTAAGGCAATCCAGGCCTCCAGAATTTTTCCGGGGGCGGAAAAGGAATTCCCAGGCCCCACTGCGCATTTTGGGACACAACATTTAAATTTTGTTAATAAAAAAATCTCTCCTTTTAGTCCAGTCATTTTAGACTTAAAAATGGTTTCTGATCTAAAAAAATATATCCTTCATTTTTTTTGGAATCAGTTTATTTTGGTGTTTTATAAGAAATGTTAAAAATCGAGAACGATATCACCAAAGCATAAACAATTCTTCAAGGTCAAAGGTCACGAAAATGAGTTTTTCTCAAATAGCTCGTAAATTATCGGTTTTACGTAAATTTTGGCTAGGTAAACTTTGTTCGTGAGATAAATCTGCATAAAAATTTATGTAAAACCAATGGTTTTCGAGAAATTGGGGTGACGAGCTGCGGAGCAACGCATACGCCACTAGTCTATACGAATGCATCTATTTGTTGCGTATGCCTGTGTAAGCTTTATGAATGAGATCCCGGACGCGGGAATTCTATCTTATTACAAGCCCCTGAAGATTAAGCCTTTTTTGATGCATATAAAAGGTGGGCCATCTGTTGGTTTGTTTTTGAAATTGTCATTGAAACTGGCCAGTGGTCCATTTTGTTAACCAAATTTTGTTTGTGGCCTTATTTCACGAATAGCTCGACAGAACATTTTTATGCAGGTTTATCTCATGAACAAATTTTACTTAGCCATTTACGTAAAACCGACAATTTAAGAGATATTTAAGAAAAACTCATTTTCGTGACCTTTGACCCTCCGTCCCGGGTGAAAATATAAGACTGAAAACAGACTGAAAAATTAATAATTTTTTCAATGTTTAAGAACAGTCGGAAAACGAACGGAAACTATACTGAGGTAGTGAACAGGATACGGAACTGAAAATGCATTGAAATTGATAGGTAATTTCGACTGAAGATTGTAAACAGAAATCAGGCGGAGTTGAAACGGAAATATTTGGATGAATGGAGTAACATTTATTAAAAAATTTCCCAAATTTTTCTAAATCCAAGAAATGGCGAGTCCCTCCTAAGAATATTCCAAATCTAAAAATGATAAAAATTTCCGCCTTGCTTCGGCCTCTTTTCAGTCTTTTTTTATACTAATGAGGGGTAACTGATATTTGAGCTGTTTTAGACGGTGCGCTTCAGCGCATGTGCCTCACGAACGTTTGGTGATGAAGGGAGGAGTGGGAATGAAGAGAGGTACCACCCCACTTCTCCCTTTATCCACAAAGTTTGTGAGGCACATGCGCTGGAGCGCACCGTCTAAACCGCCTCTTAGTTTTAAGTGTAAAAATATTTTCCGCCGTTTTTCGGGCAGAATTCCGTCTAAAATTCATTTTTCAGTCTCTTTTCAGTCCTTTTTCAGTTTTATATTTTCACCCGGGGTAGCTTGAGTATCTGGTCAGTTGGCTTTATGGACTTTTGGAAAATTATTTGTGACCCCAAAATGAAGAGAATCCCGCTGTAAAATCTCCAGTTGGATTTTTTAGAGGTTTATGTATAAAGTGACTGGTCTAATACGCATATGCCTTGTGCGGAAACTTTGAAGCACTTTTTTGCCTAAACTGTTCGTTTTATGTAAAAAATGAGAGATATGTTTTTTTTGGGGAAATAAATTATCTTTCATTTTCATAATAACTTTAATTGGCCTCCGAGCTATAGAAAGCGCCATATTCGCAAAAAACTGTATTTTATGAACTTTGACCTTGAATAATTTTTTACGCCTTGGTGATATCGTTCTCGACTTTTAACATTTTTTTTAAAACACCAAAATATACCGATTCCAAAAAAAAAATTAAGGATATATTTTTTAGATCAGAAAATACTAATTTGACTGGACTATTTCCTGCCGCACTGGAAATCCTAAAACTAGGGGGCAATTTCCCATATAATCCGGGCCCCTCTGGAGCGGTCGTCCTCTCAGTATTTGTGAAATTTATACAAAATATTATTGTATTATTATTGTAGATGAATTATGATTATTGTAGATGAAAAAAATTTTGCAAAGAGTGATTTTTTGGCCAAAAACTGATTTTTGGAAACTTTGACCTTGAATAACTTCGAAAGGGTTAAGTTTTCGAAAAAATGACAGCATAGCTTTTTTGTAGACAATAACTTTTCGTATTGACTAATCAAAAAAAAAATACGAAAAAAACAGTTTTGGAGTGATTTTTTGGCCAAAAAGTGATTTTTGATAACTTTGACCTTGAATAACTTTAAAAGGGTTAATCGGGTCAACATGTTTCTAAGAACTAAACTTGTAGAGAATTTCATTGTCGACATTTTGGGTCCTTGCACGGGGTTGTACGACCTACAGAAACTGAGATACCAGGAAAACACGGGAAAACGCGATATCTCCGGCGGCCATGTTTTTTTTGCTGATTCCGAAATTGTTTTCTTAAAAAGTCCCAAGGAAGCTGTGGACCAATTTTCAGCCATTTTGGAATTTTGTCTAATTTTTTGTGTTTTTTTTTGCTAATTTCCCCGGACTATATGTACTTTATTTTTGCCTTTTTTTGACAATAAAATTTTGTGAAACAAAATAAGCTGCAACTGAGAAGTTGGTGTTGTACAATTTGAGGTTTTTTTTAATTGCTTATTTACCTCTGTGTGTATTGGTTCGTTGACCAGAATAACCACGTGGTGCCCTCATATAGCCATACGTGCGCCCACGCCCCTAACCAAGCTACCGGGCACCTACATGCAGAAATTTCGCCAAGTCGGCTTGGTTTTCGCCCACATGATGAAGCATACAAAGATCCTAGATATCCTAGGAGCCGGTCGTGGCGAACTGAGAAGTATACTCAATTAAATCAATGGTCGATATGGAAATATCAGCGGACTTCCTTACGATGACCATTATTGTCTTGTAAGGATGCGACCTAGGACCATAGCGCTGCGTAAAAACGAGTCTCGACTTTTGGCACGATAGTCTAGTATAGTCTAACCATTATGGTATGGAGGCGGACAAAACTACGATTGACAAGATATTGGATTAATTTTTTCAGTAGCTAAAAGATTTGCAAGTTTAAAGAAATCAAAATACTTTGATGACTTACAGTCTCCATTTCACTTTGCATGACTTCTTCAACGATGATTTTTCGCTATGGTCATCCACAAAATGTTCATGCGTTGGGGCCAAAATACATTAGTAAGTATAAAAATCGTTTTGACTAAGTGAGTTACGCGGATGTGCAAAGGTGGGAAATATTGCGCTTCAGTGGCGACTTTTATGCGTTTGCTTTTCAACTCAAAATCATTTCTGTAGGTTTTCGTTGAAAATGTCTTTCCTTAATAATAGTATGTTTTTGGAGAAATTCCTATCACATTATTTAGGGTACCTATTAATTCGTAGTCCGTAAAGTAAAGACCATGCATTAATAGAAGGTTTATTGACCTGGCACTCCTAAAGTCTCTCTATCAAAAGAGGCAGCTGAAAATGATACAGATCACATCAATTCCACGCGGAAGTAACAAAAAAATGAATTGACGGAAGTAATTTTTATTACTTTCAGTCAATAGAACGCAATAAATTAGTAATACTCCCGCAGACACTCCCAAATGATTAAAAATCAAGTCATGCAGCTTGGGGGTACTTTGATGGTCCTTTATCCCCTCATTGTTTCTTTATGGCAGAAATAAAAATTTTGTATAGCCAGGTGAAAGAAATTAAGGGATTTGTGCCTGGAATAAAGGTAGATATTTGCTATTTTTTTTTGTTGGAAATCAAAGCCTTAATTATCGGATTCGCAGCTCACAGATTAATGCCAGATACGCACGAATAGAATAAATCTCTGAGAGAAACAGAACGAACGAAAAACCCTGTTTGTTAAGCCCGGGCTATAGCGCTGAGTTTTTCCCAAAAAAAAAGATTTTTGTCTTCTTCGAAATTCTTTTATTAAGTGAAAAATGTGACAATTTCCCATGAAGTTGTGTGGTGGACGACAAAGCTGCTTTTGACATGTAACAAACTTCCGTAATACAGAAACATCATAAATTCTGAGGCGGCGAAATACCTGAAGCTCAAACTTAATGACACGTCACCATGTCCTACATTGCGACCAGAATATATCTTGAAGGCATTTTCCTTTTTTTACCAGGGTTGAATTTCAGTAATACAATTTTTCTTCACTTATAAATCTTTTTAAGTTTGCAGCTGGTTTCCAGCAGAAAAGGATTTTTTTGTGCAGTGCTTGACTTTGATCGCTTAACTTAGAGGAAAACTTTTAATTTAACGTGCATGCATAGCATGCACTGAATTTTTTCCCTTATGTGTACCGCTCAGGGATATGTTTTGTAGGAAAAATGTAGTATTTCATGACAAAATGATTTCAATGAGTTTTTGGCTGGGAAAAAAACATAATCCAGTTTTGTACAGCTTAATTTGACCGATAAATGCAATCGTTTGATATCATGCAAGCCAAAATCTTTTTTTTTTTGGTTTAATTAGAATTCGTTTAGTTTTCTGTCGTGAGCAGTTTAGTTTGTGTTGAATGGGTGGACATTAAATCCCTCTCTAGGTTTGTTATGTTTCGAAACCTGGAAACGTACCATGTGCTACCGTAAGTATCAATTACTACAAATTTAATATGCTTTTCTATGCGGAAGGTTTTTATTATTATCTCTCTGTAGGAGAGTTTTAATTATCAAGGCAGTAAGTGACCTCGTGACCTAGGTGAATACTTAAATTGAATGTCCCGAATGTCCGTCGAGCATTAATCGAGCTGAATTCAAACTACGTAAGTCGGAAAAGTCATTATGTATTTTGGTAAACAATTTTGAAATTAGAAAGTCAGCTGACTTCTGCGGTTACCATTTTTTCTACTAGTCCGTCATGTCTTTTTTGTTATGGTGCACTGTACTGTATAGAAGTAAGCTTAGCTTAAAGGATATGTGAAAGATGGGAGGGGAGACTGCTATGTTAGTCTAGTCTAGTTATTCTCTAAAGGCTAGTACACACTAGTAGACCATGTTGAGCGATTTGTATATAGACCATCTACAGACGGTCTATAGACCATGTCTATAGCCCGTCTATGGAGACCGTACTTTGTCTCGTCTAGTGTCCACACCAGGGTTTAAATTGCTGCAGCAATTTTTATACTATTGCTGTTGACTTTGCTGCTAAGAAGACCACAGCAATTTACATTGCTCTGCTTTACAGCAATCAGATTCAAACTTTTTGCTGCATGTTGCGAAAACTTTTTGTTTCATATAGCTGCGAATGCTGTTGCTTACAAATGCTGGGGCATGCTGGTCCGGCTGCGAATGCTTTCACATACACATAAAAAAAGCTTTCACCCCTCTACACAAAATGCCATTTTACTATATAAAGTTGGACCATGAAAAAAACAAATGCTGAAGGAAAGCAAAGTACTTCACAGCTTTGGAGAGCAAAGCTTTCAAAAACTGTAAGCAAACAGAAAGCATTTCACAGCAAAGTATTTTAAAGCCAAAGCATTTGCAGCCGGAGCAGTATGCTCCTAAAAGCTCTTAAGTAATTTGAAAGCAACAGCATTCGCAGCAATATGAAACAAACAGCTTTCACAGTCTATAGCAAAGTAAGTTTAAAAATATGTGCTTTGCTTTAAGTTTACTTTGCTTTCAAACCGTGGTCCATGGTACAAATACTACAAGGTATGCTCTTACGGAGAGCTTTTTCGCCATGTTTTCTTGTTGTGACGTCACCCGTAGCCACCTTTTTTTGGTGTTTACCTTTTTCCCATGTAAAACCCGTGAGTGAATTCAAATTTTTTGGAAAATTTGAATATTTCGGAGGAAATAGTTGGAGAATCAATGAATTCCACAGCACATTTCCAGTGCTCAATTCGAGGAATTGCAAGGAGATGCGCTGGAAAATTTAGCTGGATATATTATTAAATGCTTAAGTAAGTCAAATATGCTAGTACCAACTCTTAGGGTTGCTCGAATCTTTTATCGTAGGTGAACGAATTATCCAAATGTGGTTTGGTAACACCATCAAGGATAAAAATAAAATAATTGGGGAGTAATTCCAAAAAAAATAGTGGGGGAATAAAAGAAAATTTGTTAAAAATATTCTTAAAGCTGCTGAAAATATTGCACTTCCTGTAAAAGGCAAGGAATTATTTTTCCGATGCCGTATTTATTTTAGAATTAAAAATTTTAAATGTTCTTGCAAATAAAGAAAAATATTGTAAAAGCAAAAAAACAAAATTAAAGAAGATTGTAACTTAACATCAGAAACTTTTCACTTCTTATTTAATTAAATACCATTTTATTTCTTGAATGCTTTGAACACTTACCTAAAATTTCAAAATTGTTCTTAATTTTTCGTTTCGTTTGACCACATTTCAAAAAAAAGTTTAAACAATGTAAATAAAAACGGCCGAAGCACAAACATGGCGAAATGTTGCCCGATGTATCTACCGTTGCACGTGGTCTCCCATTCCGATCAGGAGACCGTAGACCTGCGATTTTTGGTCTCGCAACAGACTCGTAGACGGCAATTGGTCTAAAGACATGTCTATGTAGACAACTCTAGACATGTCTCGGAGACCAAAATTGCTCAACATGTCTAGAAGTGTGTACTAGCCTTAACTTCCAGAGATTTGTGTTCCCATGCTGAAAAACTTTTGCCTTCTGAAGTATGCTTCTCTGATTATTTTGAGGTTTAAAGGATCGTATAATGATTAATTCTGATTGGTATACAATCGTTCGTTTGCCAAAGTTAGCCGATGAAACAAGGTAAATCAACCCGAAATGGTACAGCACCCGCACAGCCTACCAAACAATCTACAATTTAAAAGAGAATTAATGTCACTATTTTCGACTTGCCCCCAAACGACTTCTATCAATTCGTGGTGTCAAGGGATATTCTCCTCAGTCAGGATTTTATGTCACCAAAAAGAAGGTGTCGATGCAATTAAAGGCCCCTCTTCGGAACTATGAACTTTACAATGGAATGAATATTTCGTAAAAATACTTCGTAAAAAGACTAGTCTAATTACAAATTAAGATCGATTTGCACTTTACGGAGCGTCAACGTCACGTCAAGGAACGGCAACGGCACGTCAATTTTGCTGTCGATTGGCACTTAACCGTCAACGTTACGTGAACTTTGCCGTGCAGTCTAAAAAAATTAGATAGAGTATTGTCGTATCGTGTATTGCTAATTTAAATTGTTATTTGGAATGCCAAAATTTAATAATTTAGCAATGATTGCATTAATTTTGGATGAGGAAGAAGAAAATTTAAATTTAAAAAAGAAAAAATGGGTACAAAAGATATTTACAAGAAGGAGAATACCGCACGTATAAGGAATTGAATGACGAAGAAATAAATTTTTATAAATATTTGAGAATGTCGAAATATCAGTTTCATATCCTTTAAAAAAAACGATATTTACTAAAAAATGTTGATAGGTTTTGGATAGACTAACAAAAAATTGTATGGGGTATTGCAGAGATCGTAACGGTTTAGCCCTAGGGCATTATGAAATTTTTTTATTAGAGTTTTACATATCACCCTGTGTTTTTGTAACGCTATAACCAATTTTCATGAATTGTAAAATTGACGGTCCCAGCCTACCTACTTCCCTTCCTATTTTCTCTGACTAAAATTTCACCTTCAAACTTTTTCTGCAAAAGATACGTAGTTAATCTATACTTTTTTCCAAAATTAGAAAGCTTGGGGAGACGTTATTCATAGGAAATATACAAATTTGTTGTGCGTCTATCCAAAAGCTGTCAACATTTTTTAACCCTTTACTATTTAAAAGTTAATAAATATAATTTAAAAAAAATTAATTTATGTATAAATTGTGTTTATATTGTTTAAACAATATAAATATTTAATTGCGCACATTAAAATGTTTCTGATTTCAAATAATATATAAAAGCAAACATTTAAAAAAGAAATCATCAAAATTGGAGTTGTCCCTAACA
Organism: Thereva nobilitata; assembly: GCA_963855945.1. Lineage (NCBI taxonomy): Eukaryota > Metazoa > Arthropoda > Insecta > Diptera > Therevidae > Thereva > Thereva nobilitata. The sequence continues at coordinate 169,323,711 of OY979695.1, forward strand.
ACTAAGAAGTAAAAACCTTCATTGACTCGACTAAAATTAGTTTGAATAAAAACAGATAAATACTTGAAAAATTCGAAATGCTGCCGTAACTACGTTCACATTCAACAGAATAGATCAGTCACGTCAAGGCACGTCACGTCAAAATATAGTTTCAAACTAATCTTGACGTACCGTTACGTTGACGGTCCGTGACGTTGCCTATATATGTGAACGCGTAGTGTAAAGCTCATTGAAGAATATTTTGACGTGCCGTTGCCGTTCGTTGACGTGACGTTGACGTTCCGTATAGTGCGAATCGACCTTTAAGCAGGAATCAAGTCCTTAAACCTCCACTTATAAAAAAGTTATAAAATCCATTACGACTATTTTTGCTATTACCAAACATTAAGTGCTAAAAATAGAGTCTACAAGACATTATGCAATCCTAACAAAACTCGAGAAATATTAAATGCATAAAATTATTCACGTGAATATTCATTTTTACTGACAAAATTAAGTTTACCAAAAAAAAAACCTGAATATCATTGCGACATTAACGAGGCCGCATAGAATCTGTTAACATTCACAATATGCTCATTACGGAAACATTAAAGTAACTTTTTTTATTTCATCTCCGAAGGAACTGGGAAAAGTAAAGCTAACTTAATATAAAAGTTTGTCCCATTTTTAGACTGAAGGAATTCGTGATTTAAATAATGTCAAATCTATTTAAGATAAGTAGAATGACAGACTTAAGGGTAGCTCACAGGCCTCTTTAACATTTATAAAAAGTTTCACCCTTCCAGGATCCTCTGGAAAATTTTAGAGCTAACTTCAGACTCTGTTACAACTTCCTTAACTGTCTTCCATTAAACATGGTGTTAAATAGACGTTTAGTTGACGACTACCTGCACCTATACATATAAAGAATTCAAGTACTTGTAATTATGCTATAAATACTTGCAGATAACTGTGACTTCTTTTCAAATACCCCGCAGCATTAATCTTTCTTCTTTGGTTCCGTTTTACGACACCCCCTCCCATAGACGATAAGTTTCTAGTTAAAAATTGTCATTGACCGATAAATTTTGAGGATATGCTGCATGCATTTGGTCTGGCAAAGTTTGCAGTTGCATGTGTCAATTCGGATGTTATTTTCCTCCCAAGTACAATGTATGTAGAAGTATTGTTTTGGCTTAAGTTTGCATGGTCCAGAGATAAGAACAATGTCTGATACGTGTGAGGACTTTAAATGCTGCTCAAAGTTTGTTAATGTAAGCTGGATATTAGCATCTGCTACATAGAGAGCGATGTGACTGTCCTTTAAAATTTATAATGCAAAAAGTTAATTCAAAAATTTTGGCTTTGTTATTCATGAATAATGTTAGTACTGCATTTAAATAATTGTGTAGCCACATTTCTGCAGTCTAAATGAGCGACCGTTTTCTCAGATTACGCAATAACTTCAAAATAACTTGGCTGGTAAGACCCAATGTTACCTGGTTCCAGTTGATTCTTGTTCGAAAAAACCCCACCCCATTTTTTCTTAGATTCTATTAAAATGCATTTAAACTTGGCTGATCAATATCTTTGGGAGTGAAATATAAGTGTATGCATGCTTATACAATGAGGGCTAATATCAGACCTGGAGACCAAAGAGCTTTCAGGACTCTCAAGTTGCAAAAGCTTAGTAACATATATGGTACTTACCACCACGGCATTGTCAGCTTAGTCCGATTTACTACGTCCACGTCGTAGGGCAATGTAGTCGTATGGTCACAACCTGGTTTCGAAAAAATCGATTGTAAGAAATCCTTTTAAAAGTCCTTGGACCGATTGCATTATACGACTTAAACTTAAGTAACGAAATAAGGACCTTGATTTGGTTACATCGAACGATAGGAAGAAGGATAGAGCAGAATTGGGATTAGGATCTCTGCTCTTGGAACTACATAAATATGAAGTAAAAATGGCATCATTTCAAAAAACAAGTTGGGATAATAACGATATTGATGTAAGAATTCCACATTTCTCTCATTCTGAGGCACATTAGGGCAAAGTAATTGCGGAGTAACTTTTGTGGCCAATAAATGCATAAAGCCCTAAATTCTAGACTTTTAGCCAATCTAGGGCAGAACTGTGCCCACTGCAAATCAAAAAAAAATTTACTACATGTATGATCACCTCTCGTCTGGGTTTCTGGACATAGGAACATAGATGGGAACGAAAAAGCCCACTTACATAGACAAAGACAAGCAGGGAGCCTCTCCGTGACTCGGAGATTAAGAAGGTTAGCAGGCAAATAGGGGAGGGTCAGAAGTCCTATATTTGACTATATTCTGCTGGTAACCAACTAAAGGCCTGCAGGTTTTCAATGCAGTCAATGGGTCGCCTAAACCTCAAAGAAATATTGCCAGAATTGAGCCAATTACCACGGCACATAGGGTATGAGGCTTCTAAACTGGGTATATCACACAACGTCTGTTGTAGTACCTGCGTGGAGCCGAAGTAGAGAGAAAGAATCATTCACTTCCGGTGTAAATATTTGGCTCTAGCTAGACAAAGCCCGTGCATCACACACTAAGGTTTTTGAACGCGTTTTCAGTCGACGTCGAATTGCGTGAACTGGCCCCAGGTAATGATGAGCAAGACTGGTCTAGCAGTGGTCTTGCAGTCTTGCCTGGTTTTGCATATTTAGCAAAAAGAAAAACCAAGATCCGCGAAAAGGCCCGCAGCTAGCCTGCATCAGGTACGCACTAGCACCCACAGCGCCATAGACAGCACGGAATATTTTTAGTAGGACGCACCTAGCATACAGCTGGTACGCACACAGAGTGTCAACCCGAGTAAAAATAAAAACCAGTCCGCAGCTAGTCTGCATCAGGTACGCACCAGCACGCACGGCGCCACAGCTAGCACGCATAGCGAACAAATGCGCACGGCACATTTTTACTAGGGTTTTCTTCGTCCTCTACAATTTTTTAAAGCAATACAGGCGATTTCGTGCATCCCGCCACAGGGACTCACGCTGCCGCCACAGGGATCCACGCTGCCGCCACAGGATCCAAGCTCCCGCCACAGGGATCCACGCTTCCGCCACAGGGATGCACGAAATCGCCTGTATTGCTTTAAAAAATTGTAGAGGACGAAGAAAAGGGGCAACTATCTTGGTGACCATAAAGCGTGCCAATAGCATACTCAGCAAATAGTCCAATCAATCTACACAAATCCATCTAATAATTGCCATCAGAACATATTCATTGCTCTAAAAACATATTAATAACGAAAAAACAGACGTTCGATTGTAAATACTAACTTTTTGAGTCAATATGTTTTTGGGAATCATTTTAAGCACTGGAAAACCTTTAAATAGACTTTTTGTTACTTATAGGTGATAGTACAAGTTTTGTAGAAAATTTTAAGCTATAGAACGGTACTCTAGAAGAAACCGCAGACCAAGAGAAGCGTTTTTAGAAGAACGCCATTTTTTACAAAAAGTGAAATTTCAAGGAAAGTGCTCAATATTTCGCAACAAAAATAAAACTGTTTTTTCAGCTAGCCAGAAGCAATATTTTTGCCAAATAAAAAATATCTAAGTTACGTTGAACAAAAGTTATAAACAAATTAAAAAAACCTGATTTTTAACCGTTTTTTGCATTTTTTTCTATGTTTTGTGCTCTATCTAGCCTATAGCTTTATATATCAATCGAAAGATAATTTGAATACCTACCTACAACTTTATAATTTGATTTTTTTCGATCCGAGCTCAAGTTTTTTTGTTATTCGCAAAAAAGCGTTTTTTTCACTTTCCGTAATTTTTTAGGTTAGGTTCGCCATTCCAAATTCAAAAACAAAAAACACTCTTTTTTAGAATTTTTTTTCCTATATAAGCATATTTTTTGTTTCCTGTTGGCAATTAACGCTAAATTTACAATTCTCAACATGCTCTCTCATTTCCAGAGACCGCGGAACCTTATTTTAACTGGGGTTGCGAGTATTCCTCCCGCTCACGGGGGGGGGGGGTGAGGAAACTATAAAGTTTTTTATGATATGAGTGAAACATATTTTACAATTAAATGTGAGGTTTCAATCTTTGATAGAAGAAAAACTTTTTATTCCAGACTTTCTTCCTTTTGCTCATGAGAAGAAAAATTGGGGTAAAGCTGATAATGTTGAAGATAATTGCAAATTCTGCGTTTTTTATGATACACAAACAAAGACCCACAATATACACACTGAGACCATCATGAAGAAAAAACGTCGTCGAAACCATATATTTTTCAAGCGTTCGTTCGAAGTGTAATATGACATCGAAACTGATTCATAGAAATGGATACCATTCTAGACGTTTGACCGAATCTCCCGCTGACACTGGAAATGATTCGACGATGGTGCGATCGCTTTTAATCTTTGAAAAAATGGTTATGAAAAATTAATTACATATTTGTAATTTAAGGCCTGTGCCAAGTTACAATTCAAATGTCAATTTGTATGGAAAACGCATTTCGATTTTACAATTCAATTTTCCGAGGATTGTGTCTTTGGAATTGTAAGGAAATTTTTGAATTCTAGGGAAATATTAGCCAAACATTCGTTTGATAGTTTGAGCCGGTTTAGACGGTGCGCTCCAGCGAACTTTGTGGATAAAGCGAGAAGCGGGGTGGTACCTCTCATCACCGCCACTTCTCCCTTCATCATCAAACGTTCGTGAGGCACATGCGCTGGAGCGCACCGTCTAAAACGGCTCTAAGTTGAATTTGTTTTTTGGCCCTAATGCGTTGTGGTTGAATCTACATATTTTCAATTATTGGAGGACAAGATCGCGAAATCTTTTCAGAGCATGATTGTCCTCACCGTATAATATGACACATTAAAGGCTGATCATGCTACACGTTGCAGACGTAAACCAAAATAAAAACATGAACAGCATAAATTCCGCATAAAATTTGAACCATTTTTTAAAACTCTTTCAAATATGTGCAATGCTTCTTGCACTGCACCCCCCTTGGATGATGTTCGTGAAGCAATTCCATTTCCATTATTTTAATAACAAACATAGCCCTGGGCCTCTTTAAAAAAATATTAAAAATTATATAAATTACAAAATTTTGCTGTCATCCATTGTCAAATGAAATGAGTGAATTGTATTTTGGAACACTTTGTAATTTCGAAGGGTCTCCGTGGTGAAAGTAGCAAATTCAGAATTGTAACTTGGCACCCACGCTTAACAGCAAACTTTTAAATTCGGTATAAGAATAAATGTAAAATGAATTTTCTCTATTAAATTTGAATGTTGTTTACAACTATCGAATTTAAAAATGTATATACTTTTCTTACAATTTTTAAAAAATAACTCAAATTTTTGCTCTTTTGATTTCAAAAACACAGGGGTTGCGGCGCCACCCCGAGAAATTATCAGGGGTTGCGGCCGCAATCCTTAAAACCCCACTTCCGCGGTCTCTGCTCATTTCCCATCTTTTATGGTGCGGACTCTACCTGATTTTATAGCAAATTCAGATACAGGTAGTTTAATTTCTGCCTGGTTACCTTCACTTCATTCAGTTGGAAAAACCGTATTATTTAAGGGATGACCCAATATTTGAAAAAGTACTGACATTTTAAAAGGTTGCTGCAAATAAAGCATCAGTAATTGTTTATACATATAATTCTCCTTCTTCACAATTTTCAATTTCAAAGAAAATCTACACTGAGTAAAAAACGTTTTCCTTCATTTTTATGAATACGAAAAAAAGTCATATATGGCAACCGCACTACTTATACGATTAGACTAAAGTGGTTTTCACATTCATTACTGCAATTGCTTGCACATGCAGCTCGTTTTGTCCTCCTTCACGTGTCATACGACGTCATGCATTTACTAAGGTTTGAGCAAAACATCTCAACGGATGTACACGTTTTCAATTGACGACATTAAATATAAGAATTTTTCGCGGAAAAGAATGATAAAAACGTCTACAGTCGACGACTCGTATATTTTGCGTGGGCTGCGAAATGTATGCTAATTTTATACTTTGAATAAAATCTGCCGACCTTCTCCGTGTACTATTGATAAACTTTCAAGGGTAGTTTCGGGGGTGAATACAGTTCTTAGTTTTGTTCGTGGAATATTTCTATTTTTATGGGGATCCTTACATTGGGTGTGTTCTGGTTCTCTGAAAATAAAACTGCCGGAATTAATTCGTATGAAAGGATTTATCACAACAAAAAAAACAATTCAATGTCATATCACAAACAGGAATAAATTTCCATAGCTCCTTCTTTACATGAAAAACCCCATTAACGTTTCTGGATAATCCTATTTTGTAGCCAACACACGTCATATTATATTTTGACAACTAACACACTGATGTCAAAAATGGTGCATTGTCAAAATGTCAAAAAAGGTGCATTGAGGCATCCTTCATTATCCCTTTATTTATATAAACTGTGATTTCGAGGATTTATACATTTTTCCATAGTTTACCCAAGACAACAAAATTACAAAAGAGAAAAAAAATACTTTCATTCTGACATTTTTAGCAAAACTTCGTATCCAAGATTATTCACGATTTAATCTTCCAATTAAGGTGGATAATCAACACTTAATCTATTCTGACACACATAATCCCAGTTAATACCAATGTTGCTATTTTTTTGTTTCCAAGAGTTTTTTTTTGAATTAACACACGAACCTATTAAACTTAATTTGTTCCCGTTGAGTGAAGTTTTTTCTAATGAACCAAAATGAAAGTATTTCCGGAAATGCTCGAGTTAATTCAAAAGAAAATAAGTTGAAGGCGTAAAGTTTAATTATATTTTGAAGGTGACTTAGGAACCGAAATCTCCTGGAATCCTTGTTGAAATTCTTAGTACTGATTATGGACTCTTTGATATTAAGTAGCATTGTTTTGAAGTGTGACACTTAAGGATTTTCTTTGTAACGTGTTTCAAATTTTTTATAAGTATTCTTATAACATTATCCGTAAAAGTTTTGTAATTTTGGAATAAAAAAGTGTTTTGAGGTAAATTATACAAATTCTTTTTTGTGTAGGTTAGGGTTATTTGTTTATGTAGAGAATCTGTGAAGTGTAGTGTATCTTGCCTACACTTCAGTGACATAAAGTAACACTCGATAGAGTAATGTACTTTAGTGACTTAAACGGAATTAATTGATGGTTTTTAAATATTTCTATTGATAAAGTAAACAGTCTTTAACAGCAGACAACATGATTGTTGAGCCTAGTTCAATAGTCTTGTCATCTAAGTGTCACCTCATCACTTATCACCCTCCTCTTCTACTGAGCTACTATTCTGCCTTTGAGAATAAGTTTATCCCTGAAGAGTACACATTTACCTTTAACTTTAAAAAGGCCAATCTTGAAGAACTGTCATCCAAGCTCTCTTCGATTGATTTCAATTTCTTGCTTTCCTCAAATGAATTGGATGACGATGTTGAATCTTGTATACCTATTGAGCCTCTAAAGTTGTGCAGATCATCCCCACCCTGGTACAACCATGAGTTGAGACATGCCAAAAACCAGAAGAATAAACTCTGGAAAACATACTTGAAGAGGAAAGCAACTGCGAGTTTCTGTGCATTTATTAATTGATGACCAATTCCACGCACTCTCTGAAGCCCTCTCTATTTTCTTGCAGCTCCTTCTACTACCACTAATCTACTTGAGTTCTCTTCTCACACCGTTCCGGGCTTTGTCACTGGTTACCAAACCGATTGTGTTTACACTGACTTCAGTAAGGCCTTTGACAAGCCCTCAAAGTAAAAAAATTAGGCTTTCCGCATGCCCTTATATTATGGTTCCAATCGTGCTTAGCCGACAGAACCTACCAAGTCGAATTCCGTGGAGTCAAATCCAGAAGCATTGAAGCGTCCTCTAGCGTCCCGCAAGACAGTCATCTAGGCCCTCTGCTTTTAATATTATCAATCGATGACATTGCCTCCTTACTAAAGCACTGTAATATCCTTATTAACGCCGATGACATCAAACTGTACCATTAAGAGTACCGAGGATTGCAAACCTTTGCAAATTGACCTTAACACCTTCTACTCTTAGAGTTCCAATAACAACCTGGTTCTGAATATTAGCAAGTGCGACAACACGGTCTCCCGCATCTTCATGGGGTTAGGTTTGATTGTAAGCTGGATTTTTCCACTCACATCAATTATATCTCTTCCAAGGGCAGGTTAGTCCTGGCAGGTTAGATGGTGCAAGGAATTCAACAACCCCCTCATCACTAAGCACTTGTACATATCTTTAGTCAGGCTTTTACTCGAATACGCTGCCCAGGTGTGGTCTCCTCACTACTACTTCCAAGTTGGTATAGTCGAATCGGTTCAACGGAAGTTTGTCCGATTTGCACTCAGCCGCCTCTCTTGGGATAACCCACTTAAGGTGCGTTTAAACTATACGAGTTTTCGCTGGCAGTCGCAGCCAATGGAAAGGAAAATGTCACTCCGACACGATTTTACGCGGGGTCAAAGGTCACCAAAAACGAAAATATCTCAGTAATGCTCACTTTTATAGAAAAATTATGTGAATAAAGTTTGTAGCTTAGGTAATTTCCTACAAAAAATATTTTATAACTTTTTCATGTAAGAGTAACCGTTTTTGAGATATTTTGATTTACAGAGTTTTAAATTTTATGTTTCTCATGAATCGTGGGCTCCTTTCCATGCGTTTTTTTGTCTAATATCGGTGGACTAAAATCAAAATATCTCAAAAACTATTACTCTTACAAGTAAAAGTTATAAATTATTTTTTGTAGCAAATTACCTAAGCTACAAACTTTATTCATATAATTTTTCTATAAAAGTGAGCATTACTGAGATATTTTCGAAAAATCGCTATTGGTGACCTTTGACCCCGCGTAAAATCGTGTCCGAGTGTCAAATTGATGGGGACTCGTGACATTTTCCTTAGAGCAATAATATCAATGTCCATACCAAAATTCAGATTTCCCGGAATTTTTCCGAAATTGGGCCTTTTTTTGTCTAATACCCGTGTACTAAAGTCAAAATATCTCAAAAACGGTTACTCTTACAAGAAAAAGTTATGAAATATTTTTTGTAGGATATTACCTAAGCTACAAACATAATTTTTCTATAAAAGTGAGCATTACTGAGATATTTTCGAAAAATCGCTTTTGGTGACCTTTGACCCCGCGTAAAATCGTGTCCGAGTGTCAAATCGATGGGGACTCGTGACATTTTCCTTAGAGCAATAATATCAATGTCCATACCAAAATTCAGCTTTCCCGGAATTTTTCCGCAGTAAAATGTCTAATTTCCCTGGACTATAACGTTAATAAAAATATTAGCGTTTTTAGCATGCCAGGAAGTGAGTTGCTCTTAAAAAATCTCTTTTTAATGTGGCGTGACTTCTCTTTGCTTTTGCACGCTTCTTTATTATTTGTTTCTGTGTTTCTTGTATAAGTTTCATGTTTGCATGCTCCAACTGAGCCACAGGGCAGTGGTAAATGTTTTTCAGCCCAGCTGAAAAGTGAGCCTTCTGTGTTAGAAGGCTTACTCTATTATTTCTCCTTTTGCATCCCTCATATTCCCCTTGGATAGCTCTTGCAAAAGAATATAACAAATACAGACTAGGCCAAGTCCAAAGCGTGGCATTTCAAGGAATAACGTGGGCTTTGAGTACTGCTGGGTAGAGAACGGCTGGTTCTGGAACTATGATATCGAAGTAAAAACAGAATCGATATCCAAATTCCCACCAGAGAGGAATGCAAAAAACTCCAGCCTGACAAAATCGATGGCATGATCTATACAGACATGGATCCAAATCAAAATCCAAAAATATTACCGATTGCGTACTTTTGCCCTTTTTTTCCAAGTTGAACTGATGGCAATCATCAAAGCCTATCTTGTAATACAGACAAAATCTAGGCCACGAGCCTTGTATTTCGTGTTTGTTATTGATAGTTTGTGACTAATCTTGTGACTATCACATCTTTTGTTATTGTACGTCACAAGAAAATTTTTAAATCTTTTGGTCAAGTGTGGCCGTCGCGTCGTGAAGCCGTATGTGATACCACTAAAAATGGTTAAAAAACTCTACGGCCATCATATGCCCCTTAAAATGCCAAGCGGCCAGTGTTCGCCCGTTGTAAGGCCATCTTTTATTAGGCGACAACGTAGCCAATGTACACCAGAAAATATTGATCCAGTGATGCAGAGAGCATGTGAACTTCGAGTCTATGAAAAATATGCTAGAAACCTGCCTTTTACCCTGCTGTAACCTGCTATTTATATAGTCACTATTTTGATAAGCCTTGTGACTGTTTGCAGATGGTCAAAATTGTGACTGCAAAATTAGAATACCAAATTGTCTCAACTTGAGACTCACCAGACACTGTGATTGCATTGTCACTTGTGACTACTTTTGGACTATGGGTAGGGTATTCGTTATAAAAAGTTGCAATAAGAAATCACAAAGAATACGATGCTAGAACACATCGAAAGAAAGAAAGGCAGGTTGCCAAACATAATACATACATATATGTTAAGCTAAAAGCAGCATGAAGCACAAGCCGAATAAGGAAGCTGTTTTATTTATTTCTTGGCCGTAGTCTGGACGAAAAGGATGACGGCAGGTAGTGGAAGTGAACCAGGTGTGATAGTCTAATATTGAAGAAAAAATATATTTGTGTAGGCATGGTAGCAATAATTTCAGTGCAAGGTAATAACTATAAAATTTAGACAAGGCTGCTACATTCTTTCGGTGCATCAATGAGTATATGGAGACACAAGAGTTGCCATCACCCATGAGGTTGATGGTGCGGTTTTGCACTTTGTCATGACACCGCAAGATGGGGTATGAAATCCAGATAAACGAGTTGAATTCGAGGTGGGCCCGACTGTAGGACTTCCAGATTGTACCCCGGGAAGCCACCTTTCACGCAAAGGATTCAGAGACGGAAGGTCGCCGATCCGTATGACCAGCTTTTCCGGCTCTGGTGAGTACCCCTTGGAGGGACTTTTTTAAGGATCATGTTGATGACGCCAACCCAACTAATGCCTTTACAGCTTGAAAAAAGGGTTGGTGTTTTTAGTCGGTACAAATCTGATACTACCGTCTGAGTGCTGCCGAGTGCGCGTTTTGGGCATGGACCCTACAGGTGGAATAAATCCATGTGGACCTCGACAGAGATGGGGTGAGGTTTGGACTAGACGGCATCCACTATTACTTTAGTTGAACCGCCGGAAATGAAACTTTTAATCCACTTCTTTAGAGCCGAGTCAATATCAATAGCTAACAGAGCTGAGTGCCAGTATCTATAAAAAGCTTTGGAGATATCTAAGGCGACCAGACTCATCAGAAACTTTGGTTGAGTTTTTCTGTAAGACGCACGAAAGATCCCCAGCGGACTTTTTGTTGTCTAAATCCGTATTGTTTGTAATTTATCATAAGGTTGAATTCTATATACCCCATAAGCTTTTTGTTTAATATCGTATCCATGGTTTTGGAGAGAATAGAATTAATTGTTACTGGGCGGTAGTTCGTGGGTTATTGGATGCATGTTTTCCTCTTGGACTGAACATGAGCTAGTCTCGAGGGGTCTATGTAAATTCCAGAGAAGTATGACAGGTAAAAGTATTTCTATTTGTTGAACAATACTTGAGTTGGCATTCCTTCAAATCTCAAAGATCCTTAAAATAAATATTATAACTGAAAACGAACAATTACAATATTTTCACTAACACCCTCTACATTGTTTATGGGTGCTGCTAATCTAGTTCTTAAGCCTCTTGAAGAGATTAATTAATTTTCATTTTAATAAAATTGTACAATATAAAAGTTATCCCCTCCTAGCTGCTAGAGTAATTTTTCAACTGTGCCGAGCGCGCATTACTTACTCCAAAGACTTGAAATAACAAATTATGATTCATTTTTTTCTTCTTGTTTGCTGTTCACCGAAAAATTCAATTAACGTTAATGTTTTAATACGTCAGAATTAAATTTTTTATTACAAAGCTTTCAGAGTGAATCTCGTTTGGCTCAAAATGAATTTTCGCAATGTAATTTTCGTTAATTGCATACTCTTGGTCTGGTCAACTTGTAGTAATGGAAGTCATCAGTAACGGCGTCTGTAATACAAGTAAATATTGGGGACCCTTGGACCCCATTGCGAAAAAAAACAGTGGAAATGTTAAATTATATTCTTTTTTTTTAAATACTCTCGTACATGGCGCAAAAAAATTAAATTGAATTCACAAAACAGAAATCTCATTTAATGTGGAGACTTTATTTCCGTGATCTTTGAACTGAAAACGTGAGGAAAACGATATCCAATGTTTTTCTTGCCAGGTAAAAAAAAAGTTATTCTAGAAAGTTTTCATGTTTACAGATGGGACATCCTCAGGTTAATTTACGGCGACTTCATTCCTGTCATATTTTAATGAATTTTTGTGTAAACATTTTTCGCTCGCTTTAATTACAAAAATTTGATTTATGCGTACAAACATTAGAGTTAAATTACTTTGAGAGGAGGTGAGTTATTAAATCTGAAAGGTTTTATTTGTTGAACGGATGTAATTTGTGACATTTTATTTAATGAAGATTCATAATGTGCCCAGATTCGTGTTTGGGGTGTCCCTTGTTTTATGTATGTGAAAAGTCAGTCCTAGAGAAACTTTGGGGTATTCCAAAAATTTAAAAAACTCTGGAACGGTATATTTTCATTTCAAAACGAATTTCCTTTAATGCAAGGATCTTTCAACAAAAGGATAAATTTCGCATAATTTTTTAACTGACAACATACACATCTTATTACGATGGAGGTTTTTAGATATGAATCGATGCACACTTACAAAAAGCTGAGCATTTTCACATGAACAAGAACATGATTTTTTAAAAAAATTCTTCTGTCTGAAAACCAAGAAAAATCTCGAAAAATCCCTCCAACCATTCCGATCACTTCCTAGTCAGCGCTAGCTCCCATACAAATTTCCTACCTGCTCCAAACCAGCTAAGAGCACTCTGTGGCATTACGAGCTAAGTGGCATTTCTATTCCTATCCATTTTTTCCAATTAGCTGGCTAGGACCTGTATTTCCGAAACAATAATATCAAATCTGTCCTATCATCAGGATCATACAGACGGGAAGGCATTGGTTCATTCTAGTGTTGGGTAGGACACGATTATAAAATGAGTTTGTAAGAGGAGCCTCTTTTTCCTTTTGAACCAGTACAATGTCTCACTTCAAATGAGGCGAGGTGTGATTGTCGCATTGGTGAGTTTCTTCTCTCTTACTTTTTTTAAGGCAGTAAAATTCTCAAGTTGAAATGAGGCGAGGTGCACGTAGGATAAATATCTATTAGTACATGAGGTAGAGGGCGTGCAAAATTCAGGTGTTTCGGGTTCTGGTGCATTTGATGTTGAAGTGGAAGCAAGCGAAGCATTTCTGATGCTATCGGTGTTTACAATCTGAGATTCACAAATTGCAGAGAAAACATGAGGATGCTTGCTCTATGTGTGCCGAATTAGATTGTAAGCACCGCCACCTTTGTAAGACAAAACTTTAGCACAGAAATTGCATTTAGCTTTATCATTTTCTAAGTCCACAAAATATCCCCATGCCCTCGACGTCTTTTTCTCCTCAGCCATTCTTAATATATTAAATTAAGGAAAAAATCACAAAAGAAATTAATATTAAAAATGTTGGTTAAAAAATAAATACATATGCAGACGTGACATACGTATGTAGGAGAAAAAAAATAGTATAATGCTTTTTTACATTTTTTTCGTGTAAGAAGGATAGTAGTTATTTTTTTTTAAAACTGCCTTACGAAAAAATTTAAATAAAAACAATTTTGTTTACTTACGTTTTCGTCTACAAAAAAATCACTGAAATCTTAATTCGCAAACTAAATTACAAAAGGGTGCTAGCTTAATTTAAATCCCTCACCAAAATGATAAAAACAAGCAAATTAAAGAAAGAAAGAAAATAAATACATAATGTAAAGCTTTTATTTCGAGTTTGATTCTCTTTTGCATAAAACTGTCTCAGAGTACGTACGAAACCTATGCCTCCAGAAAGTATATTTATATTTTACAATCTCACCTCGCCTAATTTAAAAGGTGCGTTTCATTTTCCTTGGAGTACGTACTCCGGAGTAGTTGGGCGGACATCGGCGTAATTGCAGCTACTCCAGCCCATATTTAGTGTAGCAGTAGTTAAAAGTAAATATCAATGAAGTCGCTTTAAATTTTTTTTAAAAAAAAATTAAAAAAACTGTTTAGAATTTTGATGCCGCAAAAGAAGTAAGAAATGTCTCTCCACTATAAAATTTCACTCCCTCGAAAAATGTAAGAAATGTCTCTCCTCCAGTTCGTATTTACAATCTCACGACAGCTTTGTTTGAATAGGATATTTTACTGCCGCAAAAGAAGTAAGAAATGTCTCTCCCGTTCGTGTTTACAATCTCACCTCGCCGCAGTTCAAATTGGATAGTTTACTGCCGCAAAAGAAGGAAGAAATTTATAATCACACCTCGATTCATTTTTCTCGATTCACGCTCGGCTCATATACCTGTAGGACATTATTTTTGAACCGGGACATTTAAAATAATTGAGGCCTCAGTACAATTTACATCGTGTAAGGGACAAATGTACTGCCTCGTGTAAGTCCGGCTCAACACTGGTTCATTCCCGATTCTATCAAATCTGTGAAGCCGAGGCCGTACATGGTTTAACCGAAAGTGCATGAAAGTAATAAAAACTAAAGTAGAAATCTTCAGGTCGTACAAGAGTTGTCTCACTGAATCACTTCATCCAAAGTGTATAAAAATAAGAAATTCCTGCAAATGCACCATTAGGAAAGACAAAACCTCATTTTACTACATAAACAACCTTTTACTTTACCTGCAGGGGAAGGTGTTCGTTCGGCTCGAATTCTTCCAACTTCCGCCAAGAATTCCAACCACTCAATGGACAGAGTCTTCTTAAGGATTCGCGAGGTATACAGGTTCCTCAAGTAGATCAACGCTAACAAATCACTGAGCCCGACAATATACCCCTTATCGTCTCAAATAAATGCACCTCACTTTTGACTATACCTCTACGCAAACTTTTTGCCCTAACATACTTCTCTTGGGAACTTGGCGTCAAATCCTAACCCGACCCAACCTCTGCCAGTGTCCCCAGGGGTCAATTTTATCACCTGCTTTATTTCTTATCTTTATAAATGACCTACTCTCAATCCCCTCCAAACGGAATTGTGCTACGGAGCTGGTAGTACAAAGGCTGATTCTTCAGCTTGGAACTGCCATATAAAAAAATGAAGAATTGAATTGAAGTGAATTGATTGTGTTATCGAACGATGTTGACTGGCTTCCTTTAGCCTGAAAATGATGCTATGGATGTTGACGCGGTTTATTTTCACCTGCCACACAGCTCATGAAACAACGGTTCAATAGTCTATGAAAAAATAAAATGACACCTTTTGTTGCAAGAAGTTTTTATAATTTTTTTTAATATATTTTAGCATTTTAAATTTCTTCGTCTATAGCCATAGCGAGTGAAGATTTACAAACAAGACCCCATTACGAAACATGTTGTCTAGTTTTTTGTAGCATTCGTGTCTTCCAAGCGAATATTTTTACGTCTTTTTGCCATCTCCTTCAATATGACCCTATTCTTGCACTAAGCTAAGCCCAAGTCATACCTGATACTGACCTAAATCAATATTAGGTGTCCGGATAACTTTATGTATGAATAGAAATTTTCTTTGCAGCCAGGACATATTCTTTGTTATATTCAGAAATTCTAACATTAATAATGAAGCTTGAACTTTTGATGCTATTTCTGAATATATGAACACGACTATTACCTTCCCACCCGGAGAAACCTTGTTCCGAGTAATTTCTTCATAATATAAGTCGGCTAAATTTATAATTACACCAAATAGGCAGACATGGATAATTTACATCAAATTGTAAACTATCCCACAAGAGTTCCTTCTGATAGAAAAATTCACTTGATTCCAGCAATTCGATAGTCTTCGTTTCGTTGTCTTGAGTAGAAAAATTTTTAGTCTTAACATGAGAATGCTGTCTCAGAGTAAGACACTGGAAATTCTTGAGCCAAGAATTATAATATCATCGATTTCGTATTTTTTTTAATTCAAGTCAACTTTTGTCTTCATCCAAGTCAATAAAACCAAGACTATGAATATTGGTTATCCCGAGACAATTTTGTTTTCGTTATATCCAAAACAAGTGTCAAGAAAAAGTGTCTTAAGCCAACAATTTTTTTTACCGGTGAACGTTGCTGGTTAGTGATTAACAAGACTGGTTTTGCAGTGGTCTTGCATTCTTGTCTGTTTTTGCCCTTTTAGCAAGGCCAAAGCAATACCACGACAAGACAAGACTTCAAGATCAAGATAGAAAGACCTTTTCTCATGACTAAGTACCAAAAGTCTTGCAGTGAAGAGCAATAAGTCTGCAAAAAGTCTTGCAGTCTTTTTCTTGCAAATTTTCTTGCAGGCTTAGCATATTTAGCGAAAGCAAGACATTTCAAGACTTTTTACTTATTTATTTTTCCAAACCACCTACCGGAATCTGTGTTTCCGTATTACCAATGTCACTCTCTGTGGGACCAAATTGTTCCAGCTGCGTTCATTTATTCCCCTATATGAGAAGTCTTAAAAGACTAGGCCGTATCGATGGTTTGATGTGAGATGAATAAACCACCTATAAAGCGAGTTGGTACTGGACCACTTGGGCCTGGGAACTAATTCGTGTGGCCGGGGTCGGAGTAACAGTAGCATAGTTTTCATTTACTCTTAGTCGAGAAAATATGTGTTCTGAATACGAACAAAATCCATTTTCTTTACTGCGAACTAAATCCATGTGCTGATAGGCATGCATTCATGCAGGTCCTTGTGTTTACTAATTAACTAGGTGATAATTTCATGTCATTATCACATATACTTATGACATGTGATTATCACTTATTAATCACATGTCATTATCACCTATTAATTATTATCTTATTATCTATTACTCCGTTTACTGCCACGCCCACTGATTCGCAGGCCCAAGTGCCACACTACCTACTAAAACGCACAGACATCCTCGAATGAGTTACTTCATAGCGAATATATTAACCCTTAACCTGGTAAGCTATTTTAGTAACTTAACCTGTAAACGTGTGTCCAATGGACACATATGGAACAAAATTACTATTTGCAATAGTTAAACAAAAATTAGGTCATAAATTGTTTATAGAAACATACAAATTTATGTAAACAATACTATAACAATAAAATACAAAAAAGTTCTTAAGGTTTGTTGCAAAAAATCAGTTTAAAGAATTTTAATTTTGGAATGTGTCCAATGGACACACCTTACCAGGGTAAGGGTTAACTTGAAAATCGACAGTAACTTCGTCACCAGAAAAGTTAAATCATCATTCGATGACAGGTTAAGAACTAAGTTCTTTAGCGCTGGTCCTTGGTAATTTCTGCTTGAGAAAGCATCCACTGGCAACCTTCTTGTAGGTCTCAGAAAGCAGCTCAACCAAAGCAGTTAGCCTATTCTTAACGAAGGCTTTTGATAGAGGTTGACACCATGCTCTGCTGTCTTAATTGCAAGCCAAGGATGTGGAGTCTGTCCTAAAGAGCTGGCTTAAGAGTTTCCTTTCTGGCAATTCAATCGACGTTGTACTGGATGGCATCGAATCTACCGGCGCTACTCAGGGGTCAATCATAAATCAATCGTTCCTTTTCTAGTCTTTATAATAGCCTCGACACACGGCAAACAAAATATGACGAAAATTCCTAATTGACGAACGCCCTTACGGGGTGAGACACACTAAAATACCTCATTATATTATCACAGTTGTGGTGTAGTGAAAAATGTCAGAGAACGAAAAATAAAAAAAATTATATCTTTGGTACGTGGTACGAAAGGGAAACAAGTAATAATTAATTTTTTAATATGTAAAAAAGTAATATTTTTTATTAATTTTCAAGGAAAATTAAAATAAAAATCAGCTGATTCTGGAAAAACGCCTAAAATCGGGCTTTTTAACATGATCTATCGTTCGACAGATGGCTCTCTTTTGAGATTTCGTACTAGATTAACCAAAATTTGCCTAATCGATTTTCCTAATTGATGAGGTTCATATTCCTAATTAATGATGAATTTTCGTCATAAATGCGTGGGTGTGTCGAGGCTATAAATGATCTGCTCTTAATCACTTCCAACCCGATGCACTGCTTTGTTATGACTTCGATAATGTAAAACAAGTACTTAACAAAACTTGTCTTCATAACCGTGAGCTCAATTCAATCCAATTCAATCAAATGGAATATCAAACCCATTCTTAATTGAGGCTACAAGAATTCAAAGCATCAAAAAGGAAGTATTGTCTCCCTTCCGTCACATTGGCCGGTGTTGTGCTGATCATCTCCTAACATTACATTAACCGAGGACTTGCAGTGGAACTCCCACATATATTCCAAACAGCTAAAAAAACACCCCAGTGCCTGTTCTTAAGAGATGCAAATTTCTGTTTCAACCAGCGCTCAAGGGTGTAATTTACAAGACCTATATTCCACCTCGCCATCAACAAAATTTGCTTTTATGTGCTGGGATTCGACAACCACTCCAGTCCCTGCTTTTACTACTGGACACTGTACCATGACGAGTACGACATGATGGGCTGATAGCACAAAGGCTGGTTCCTGGCTTCAGTTTTCAGATTAAGTCTCACTGTGAAGTGAAGGGTTGAAATTTAATTTGGGAACATAAAGATATCGTTGGATAAATTTGCTGCATTCTTAGATTTATACCTTTTTTATGTGAAAGACTACCTGCTCAAAGGTAAATCCCCTTTGTACTATCGACGGTTCTATCATCGAGTGCAATGTCGCACAGCAAGCTTTAGTCGGAACGATTGTAGAGAGGAAAAAAAACTGCCAGAACAGTTGTATTCCACCGGCTCTCATCAAATGCTACAGAAACAGAACGCTGATTTTAATGATGGAATAGGAGATGGCTTCGTCGCTTATTTTGCAGAAAGGATAAAAAAATTACCGGAAAGGGGAACACCAAAAAAAGGAAAGTTATCTACAGGTACATTTACAGGCGGAGTGAATTCGAACCGTGGACCTTTGGGATGGTAGTCGGGCGTCTTACCAACATTATACCTAGTGTTAGCCATGGTAACTTTTGCATGCTTTTCTTTATCAACCAAAGAGGCTCACATTTAGATTTGGACCATAACAAGAAATGAAATGATCGAACTTTTCTTGTTTCGACTTGATGTTTGTTTTTAACTTGATGTGACTTTGCCCAACTGATCAAGTGAATTTATTCCATAAAAATAAAAGGAAACTCTTTTTTTTGGCCAAGAAACGTTTTCATCCAAGGTAAATACATCCCAAAACAAAATTACTGCAAACCACTTAACCCAAAATAACAGCATTCCCTGCTGGCTTTCGGGAAATTCGGTAGTAAGTGCCATGTTTTAAAGTAATCGAATAGGGATTGATGCCATAAAACCCTTGTAGTGTATCTAAAATGCGTAGAAAATTGATAAAACCAGGTCTAAATCGATGAACACGAGATTTCCCTGTTATGTTTTTTTTAGTTTGTGTTTTTTTTAGTCTCATCTGCAATTCTTATCACGTATAGTATGGTCGTTGTTATGGACGTAATACGGCGTATACCTGATGGTTTTCGGGTGCCTTTATCTAAAAAGGATTTCTGATAAACTTGTGAAAAGAAAATAATAACGACGATACTCAAATGTCCTCTTTGCCTAACGATGTCCAAAATGGCCATAACTGTCCCAACAGGGAAAAAGGAAGAATTTCCAGGATATTATGTTTCCACAAAAGCAATATTCAACCTTCTAGTCTTGGGTCAAACGATTGGAAAATTGCTTTCGGCTTATGTCCTGTATTATAGTATAGGCACAGACTTAGATATAGATAACGCAAACTTTTTTTTTTACCCAGCCTTGTGCCTACATAAATAAATCCTGAGCCGTGAACCCCGTATATCCTGGGCCCTGAATTCAGATGATTCCGCTAAGATAGTGTGAGTAACGAGAACATTTTGGAGAGACTTAATTCTTTTTTTTTCTTCCTTCGGTTGATGAAAATTTGTTTATGCATGTTTCTGGATATTTTTTCCCCCACTGATCCTTGATTACATGTTACTGAGTTTACGGAAGCATGCATAAAACAATTTTGAGAATGGAAACTCATGTAATCTGGATGAAATCTACTTAGATGTGTTGTTGGGTTAGCTTTTTTTGTTTTTTTGGTCTCGAGGCTTTACGGTTATATTTGGAGTAAAATCTTGCATCCAGATGAAGAGGAATCCTTGCCTTAAGGATTGCGTATATATGTTATATATTCGCATCACAAAACATTTTACGTAGGAGTTTTGTGACATTTTGAATTAAAATTTTTGTTGTTTTAATTTAAATTAGGTGCTTTTTGGAGCATAACAGAATTTTTAATTTAATTCAGATCAATTTTGTTAAAAAAAATAGTGAACATGGGAACTAGGAAAACTCCAAGTCGAGACCCAATAACATCGCCGTACATGTACCCAAGAAGAGCGGCAACTAGGAGCGTTAGAAAAGCTCACTAAATACTAATAGCCGTTAAATACTAGTGGCAGAAATTTTTGACCATTTGTACCCTCCCCAAGCCACCTCTATTTAACCCTAACAGAACCTACATACGCCGGGGCAGAAATTTTTTTTCAACTTTAACGCCCTTTTTTAAAATTAAAGCTTAAGCTTAAAGCTTTTTAAAAAGCTTTCCGAATACGTGACGCAGATGTTGGGATTGCCCCATTTCATTTGTAATAAGGTTTGCCTTATGGGGTCCTTATGAGAAACTGATAGGGCATACCTCTCTCCAGGATCACAGACTTTTTCTTTTTGTGGTGCTCATGAGGAATCTGAGGGGAAGCCTCCTTTCGGCATGCCCCTTATTTGCCACAAGGGGTCCTCATAGGGAAATCCCTTTTTAGGAATGCCCCTCATTAGCCACATGAGGCTCACACGGTGCATGAGGCATGCCCCCTTTAAAAACTAGCCGGGAAGGAGATTTTAGATTTCGATATGCACCGAGACCGAAAGTGAGAGGAGGAGTGCCCGAAGTTAAAGTTGATCATGCAGTGATCTGAATTCTTGGGTGAATGGCTTTTTTTGATCGTGGGAGTTCTGTATAGTGGCATACGTAAGCTTATTGATTAAGCTGTACACGGTTGCAACACACTCCCACCCAACCTATCTTTACCGGAAGGTACCGTTCGTTGCGTCTTCGTAGTCATGATCACCACCGAAAGCCAGCTTTAGCCTTGGCGCAATTTAACTATTTAAAAAAGAAATCTTTTTGGGGTAAGTGTGACTTTCGCTTCCCAACAAAACTCAAAACTCACTGCGAATTTATTGAGATAAACATCATAAATGCTCATATCTTCGAATTCGAACATTTCAAAATTTGTATCAACACACTGCAATTAAATGTTTTATTTTTTTTCGATTGTTTTTTTTTTCTTCGAGAGTTTAAGTAAGAAAATTTTCCATTAAAATATAAATCAACACGCGTGCAGACACTTCACGTACAACAAACCGACGACTGGCGATCTCGTTTCACTTGTGCATCGATAATATCTTTAAGTAGGATAAACCCAAAGGCCCATTGTACACAACGAAAAAGATCAAGTTCCCATAAAACACATTCAACAACACATTTGGTGCAGATTCTTTGGTTTGGTCAAATTTGCCGTCGAATGCCCGTGTGTACAGCTCAGTACTTGGCCGTTTAAATATTTTGGTCAAGTTTGGCTGTCGTGAAGCCGTATGTGCTCCCATTAAAAATGGTTAAAAATTCTATGGCCATCATATGCCCCTTAAAAAGACCAGCGGCCGGTGTTCGCCCTTTATAAGGCCGTTTTTTATTTTTACTCGGGAAGTTTCAAAACGCATAAACATATTTTTTACTTGGTTGAAGAGTATGCCTTATTTTTAATTCATATTGGGGGGTGTCTGGATCGTTGATAGAGCCCACGAACTTGATCCCCCTGGGTGTTGTCTTTCAAGCAAAGTTGTAAGTTATGTTGGCACGCATCTGTGAAAAGTTAAGCAGGACAGACCTACGCTAACAAAAATTTTTTTATCCCTTCATCTTTAACATCAGAGGAATAAAATTTCGTAGGACCAAGTTGTAATAAGTTTATTACTGTCAACGGGCATAAGGTGCGTATCACATTATTACACAAGTTAGCCGTGTTTGGGTTCCAGGTCATCAGAGCTTTGTAGGTGCTTTGAAGGACACTTGACACACTGGCCAGATAGAAATCTTACACTGTTTTCAAGGGCCCCGAGCGGCTATTGGGTTTGGTAAGAACGGACCTTGATCGGAACTTGATAAAATATTCTAAACAAAATATGCCACTTCTGAGCCGATAAGAAGCTTAGCTTGATTTCCGGTCTGTGGCCCCTGAAATACTACCAGCGGATGATCAGAATGACAGAGGACCCCACTTTTAGGTTCAGTCAGCCAATATAAAGGAAGTAAGAGACGCTGATACCAAATTAAAGTTGTCTGGAATTATATTCATTTGCTTAAATTTGTCGGTAGGAGTAACTCTGATTCTTAAATGGTACCCGACATGAAGGCAACAAAATACTGGATGCTTCATGGCCTGCAATTCATAATTATGAGACGATTTTTTTTGTGTGGTATTAGGTCCAAAATTACCGCAACCATTTGTAGGCCAGACCGCTTGAACAGGTTCAGCAGTATGTATAGTGACCTATCACTGGGGTCAACTGGGCTTCCCGTGTTACCGCAGTTTAGCCCTC
The DNA here is from genome assembly GCA_963855945.1 of Thereva nobilitata. NCBI lineage: Eukaryota > Metazoa > Arthropoda > Insecta > Diptera > Therevidae > Thereva > Thereva nobilitata. The sequence continues at coordinate 169,346,558 of OY979695.1, forward strand.
GGTCTATTGGGAAGGAATTTTCGAAATCGGGGCTGTGGTGTTGGTATACTATACTCCATGGGGCTTCCCAATTCCAGCACCATTCTCTTTGCTTGGCCATCTGGTTGGTCCAGAAGATATCGGCGGCTGTCTGGGTTAGCTTCTTGGCTTCCCCGGTTTCTGACTGCCTTCCTGCCTTCACTCTGTTCGAAAGGAGTTTTCGAAATCGGGGATCGAGTGGACTCCGTGGGGCTCCCCAATTCCATTCCTTGCCTTGGCCCTTGGTCCATAATTTAGCTGGCTGGGGGTGGTTAAACAAAACAACACTGTACCCACTGCCATGCAGCCCCCGACACGATAACTTTACATCTTGGAATGGTAAGCCCGATCTTATTAGCCAAGAGGAGGTTATAGCGGCATTTCCACCAGTCCGAGTTAGTTGCGGGACCCACGTTTTACACTACATGTTGCTCCCCTATATTGCTGATGACGGACCACCATTAGACGGAATTGGCCCCTCAATATTGGAATAACCTAACCATTGGACCTTTGAACCAACGTCAGACGAAAAGATTCATTGGAGGGAATTTCAAACATCAAAAACGACAAACACTCAAAACAAGTCAAACAAATCAAGAGCAGTGCACTTAGGACAAATTGCCAAACAGTATACAAAACCACTATAAAGTTTGGATTGATTGATGTTTAAAGACAGCTCTCCGAATTTATCTTAAAAGTAACTTAGAAACGTTCGTCCTAAAAGCCTTCTACACAAAAAGCTAACAGTAACAGTCAATAAAGACGATGCACAGACGAGTATGGCTCCCCATGCACGAACATAACTAAAAAGGGTCAGAAATCAATCCGAAGGCGTTAACTTCGCACTTATTAAGTAATCATCATAAAACGCAGTCTTCCATTTAATATTTGAGCTATTTTGTCGCAATGAAATCACAAGGCACATACCCTCCGTATTCAATTTCGTTATATGTCACGTACTAAATGTTCGCCAGGATATTGCGTGATATTAGTGACAAATAGCTTGGTCACGTCTTCTATGAGTACTCTACATCTCTCCGCTACTTAATGGATGTTTTCATTCACCTAAGCATATAATCTCAGCCCAGAGAAAAGTAGGCACCTTACTTTCACCATAGAGACTGTGTGCACCCCAGCCTCCCCTCCAGCAAGTCTGACTACCTTATCCTGGAAGCAATAAACAAAGCAAAACTTCACCCGATACACCTTTAATGTGATGGACTTGAACATGCACAGGTTGCGTGAAATATTGGCAGATTTTGCCAATTCATCACAAAACACTTTTCCCGATCTCCTATCAACTTGGAGTTTATATTCTGTAAATCTCCCCGTGGCTCAACTTTTCTATTTTGTTGCTTGCTTTTGGGGTAGGCAGTGAAAGCATCAAGGATGTTAGCTTGGAAACTGAGGGCTGACTTGGCCCTTTCGAAGGCTTGACGGTGTGACACAGGGATCCCGTCTGCTTACGGATATAATTTATAGCTTCAACAGGACTGGGCGTCCTCCAGAAATATGCTCGTTATAGGGCTCTATGCTCGTGCTTCGCCTTATTCGTGGCTCTTGAGTTTTTTAGGACTTGTGTCAGGTGGCATTCCACCGTGAAATCTTTATTAGCAGGAGAAGTTCCTCCTTTATTTTGGCTCCCACACCAGCTCTCCATCCTGGCAGAGGGGTGGAACGTAAATAATGCATGACTCTCACATGCCAGGAGAAGGGAACTCAAAGTAAAATTGAATTCGAAAAGTTTCGGTTATAAAAAGGGAAAGGAAAATGAAAATTTAGATTTAATTTCTGGACATAAGGCAAATTTAAAGCGGAATAATTTGCTTAACACCGGTCCACATTAAGGCTGAAAAGGGAGAAACATGGTGTTTTATAATAATGCTTGAAAATTAGCAACTGAACAACAGTGGAACAAGGACTCCCCATTCTCCGCATTTGTTTTTACTGAAAAAAAGGACTTTCCAATGCTGGGAACGAGAGAAATATTTAAGTTGATGTGTTTTTTCCTGGGGATTTCAGAGGCTCCTTGCTCCTTCCTCGCAGCATTTCCGTATAACAAAAAAAATCGCTCTTTCCCTCTGTCTTGTCGTAATGAGCTTATAGCAGACATAAAAAAGCGAAATTCCAAATCTAAAATCCCCGAATGCCAGGAATAAACTCTCGTATTTTTTTCGAAATATCCACAATTTCCATTTTCATGATAATAAAAACAAACAGCGGAGTGTGAATTTTCCTGTTTTTCGCGTTTACGATGAAAAGACGTGGTTCCTTTCTGGTCGCATATTGGTAAATACTGAAACGGATATGTTGGTAGGTGTACATTAGTTTTTCTGAAAAAGGCAATACACCACAATTTTATAGGCGCCAGACATAAGATAAACTTTTATGGTATGCCTGTACGTTTATATGCCTCATGCGAATGTTTTACAATGTTCGGTTCTGTACATATATATTTGTTATCCGGATGACGAAGGGATTGTTAAATTTCAACATTGTACTTTTACCCTTTAAAAGCCGCCATGAACAGCGAGAAATTTGTTTCGGCTGAATTTTAAATTTGAAAACGTAAGATAAAATTAGGAATTTTTAGGTTTATTACAGAAAGTTCAATGGCCATCGACCGAATTTTGTGGTGTAATAAAGAACGTGATTCATTTTTGTTGGTTATTTGTTTCCACGTTCTGAATTATCTGGAGATTCATTTTATTTGGGGGCGCCTTCAATAAAGTTTTCTTTTTCCAGATTTCCAAGTGGGTTGAGAGCTTAGTCTAAATTCTAGGGTGGGTGTCGAATTTTAACGAATTTTAAATATTAGGGGAAATACATTTTCAGCTTAATTTTTTTTGAATGGAATATTTTGATAATAAAATATTCTGATCACAATTGCACGCTTAATAACATATTTTTTAGACTAGGCTCCAGCGGTCCCGATTTTGAGTCAGTGTCCTCCTACCAACGGGGGCTCGTTCCAATCCACCACACTATAAATCCGAAAAACTCTTCAAGCTGGTTTCTTTCCATTCATACGAGCTAGATGCAATGTTCCCTCTAATTATTTCGCTGACTGCAAAGTATATGGGAGCAAACATATTTAAAACGTATGTAAAAGTGTGCAAGGGTCAATTATATAATTATTCCAGAAAATTGATTTCGACATTATAGTTCATATGTTTGTTTATACTGGTGCGCCATCTAGACCTTCGGTATTTCAACATTGAATAACTCTGACATTTATTAGCCGATTTCGACAAATGTACACGATTCTGAAACGTAATTGAATACCATTTTAGCTAATAGGTCAATAAACACCGAAAGCTCATTTTACATTCTCTGATGGAGTCAATAAACAAAACTGTCGAATTTGGGAACAGGGAACATACACGTCATTTACGAAACACCACTGTACGACGAAAAAGGCACTGTTTGGGACGGAGTGTGCTCAAAAATCATAGGACCATTTTTCTTCAAAGTTGGAAACACCGTCAATGACGCACGCTATAGTTGGATGTTGGCGCACTTTGTGTGTCCGAAAATGCGTGACAAAGGTCTGAGGAACTTCTATTTTCAACAAGACGGCGCACCTTCCCACACCGCAGCCGCTACGATGAAGTTCTTGCAGCGTAAGTTCCCGAGGCACGTTGTATCGAAAAATAGTGATTTGGAGTGGCCTCCTCGCCCTCCGGATTTAACGGCACCAGACTTTTTATGTGGGGCTATTTAAAAAGTAAAGTTCATGCCCATTGACGAACTCAAAGCTAACATACGAGCCGAAATAGCTGGCCAATGTTATTCAGGATTGCCGAAAAAGAGCTGCTTCTTGCGTATCGCGTGGAGGTCGTCATGTAATCGACTTTACCAACTAAGTAACTGCAACCACGCACGAAATGCTGAATACAAAATTCACACAAAAACGAACTCCCCTCTGTTAACATAAGGTAAACCAAGCTAATATAACCTTTTTTGTGAAATTTGGATTTTTGTCAATTTCGATAAAAAATAGTGAACAAGCCCATTGTGCGCAGAATACAAAAACGGCTGCGCAACTCTTAATAAATTAGTGCGCGGTCACTTACCTGCGTAGCTAGCTATCTTGTTAATCGAACAATTGGTACAATTTAGCATTGACTATTTAAAACAATAGAGTTCGCTTTGCAAAACAACACGCAGAATAAAGTGTAAATTTTAAGAAAGACGTTTTATTTTGAATACTTTTAAAATACCCAATAAGAAATTTCGGTAGAATGCCAGCGCCGGCCCAGCGTAAAAACCCAACGGTTGAATATTTAACTTGGGCCAGTGCACAAATTTCGAAAGTACCAGCACTGAGCCTGCGCTTGTAACAAAGCATGTTAGAGTTCTCATTGCCAACGCAGGGCCAGGGCACAGCCAACGCTCACCAACAGTTGAACTTTTTTGCACTGTGCTTATAAAAACTTTTATGTAAAAAATGACATATCCATACAACAGATGCAGCTTTTCGGTTTTGAGATTCCTGTGTTTTTGTCAAAATTTGCGAGAGTATGGTTAGTTTGCTCCAAGTATTTTTCACGTTAAATTTCGTAGAAAATTCGAATATTAATGAACAAAACAATTGAAAAATTACCATAATATCAATTAGAATACTTAAAAATTATTTGTTTAGTGATAAATTAACGAATTGACAAAATGTTGACAAGAAAAACAAGAACTTATCAAAAATCCCATGAAAAGTTGCGCTAGACAAAAGTGGTGTGGAGTGGTGTCACAGTCACTGTTCGTTCTATCGCTTTTTTGCGTTCTTTTATACTTGTTATAAAAAAAACATTTAATTGTAAATTTATTTAAATATTGTTTACTCGAAGATTACACAGGCCTACAAATTTCTAACCCAGGGACTAAACTTATCGTACCCGAAGGTTTTTGATGCGCTGAATCCGAATCCGTGGTCAGAATGGCTCCTACACGTCATATTTTGGTGAAAAAAAAAGATATTTCAAAAAATCCAAATCGGTTTAAAAGGGGCAGGGTGGTACTTTCAATTGCCATACAACATTTTTTGATTATAATTTTTTTCCTTACGTCACGTAATCTCAAAAACTGCAAAAAAACGCGTTTTTTGCACTTTTAGGTTAGGATATCTCGAAAACCAGACGTGTAGGAGCCATTCTGAACACGGATTCGGATTCGGCGCATCAAAACCCTTCGGGTATGTTAGGTCTGGTCTCTGGGTCTGGACTTTTGTTAAATTTTGTCGGCCTGTGTTATTTAAACAGAAATTAGTGAACTTAATGTGTGATAAAGAAGAAAATTTGAAATTAGAATTTACATTAAGAAAGGCATAACAATATTTATTTTGTTGAGTGTATTTTCGATACGAATTCAGTGAATAGCCAGTGTTGCCAGTGTATACCGTGACCTAAGTGAAAATTTTTTCACTTTTGTGCTCTGTCCCTTTTATACCTTCATTTGCTTAAAAGAGCGATAAGGACGGGTACAATAGAACGCTTACCCAACTGAAGTGTCAGTTTTCCGGAATATTGTATCATAAAAATTTCTTTCTTAGTCTATATTTTGAACCACATGGTACAGCGACCGGCGTCGGTTAAAAGTCAGTCGCACTTTAGGTTTTACAGAGTACATTCAGGGTTCTGGTGCTGTTTTTGTAAAATTGCGTAATTTCGAGATGGAGATGATAACGTGAGAGAAAATGCTCAGATAAACAGAAAAAAAAATTTCTGCCACATGCAATTAAAAAATAATGACTGGTAAGTTCTATTTTGTTTTCATATTTTTCGCAAAGTAGTTATTTTTCATATTATAAATATTGGCTTCCAGATGTTTTAAGGCAAAAGTACTCTGTGGCTGACAGCGATATTCTAACGAGGACCAGTCGATGGCTTTCTGGAGCAGGGGATCGAGACGGCGCGGTGCGAACGATAGAAAAAAAGTGAATAGTGTTAATTTCGATTAATCCATTTTATATTTATTGAGCAAAATTCGATCTTGCTAGCTCGAACTCAATGGTAGTAAGTTCGACAATGTTCCCGCACAAAAATATCCATAAGATGACGTGGCAGTCACCAGACGGAGTAACAAATAATCAAATTGATCACGTCCTAATTGAGAGAAGAGGGGCCACCAGCATACTGGATGTAAGAACAATGAGAGGGGCGTGCTGTGGCTCGGACCACTATTTAGTCAAAGTGAAATTTAGATCCCGTATAGCGACAAAAACACAGAGAGGGCAAACACAACCAAAATACGACATAGATAAGCTAAAACTTGAAGAAAGAAGAGATGCCTATCAGAATGCTGTCGTACAAAACCTGAGAGAAATAGAAGAAGAACAGCCCAACATCAACGACAAATGGGAGCAAATTAAAAACAGCGTAAAGGGAGCAGCAGAAGAGGCACTAGGCTGGGTCACCCGACAGACTGGAATTGACTGGTTTGATCAAGATTGTAGAGCCGCAATAGAAGAACGAAACCAGAGCCACCGGGAGTACATTGCAAGGCCCACAAGAGCAAGGATGGAAGTCTTCCAGCAAAAAAGAAGAACCGCAGATAAGCTCTGCAGAAAGAAGAAGAGAGAATACCTAAATAAGAGGATTCTACAGATACAGGAAGACTTCAATGAAGGGAGAATCAGACAAGCGTACAAAGGAACTCGCCAGATCAGCAATAAGTTTCAGCCAAGAACGGACATCTGCAGAGGCATAGATGGGAACCTGTTAGCAGATCCGGATCTTATAAAAGAAAGGTGGAAAGAATATTTTCAAAACTTATTGAATCCGACCCGCACAGTAAACGAGGATCCACAGACGGACGCATTTGTAATTCCTCAAGATAATATCACCATAGAACCACCAACACTGGGTGACGTACATGAAGCCCTAAAAAGGCAAAAAAACAACAAATCGCCAGGCATCGATGGAATAGCAGCTGAGTTGCTAAAGGAAGGAGGACCACAACTCTTAGCAGCCTTACACCAACTGATATGCAGCATCTGGGAGGAAGAAGCTATACCAGATGACTGGAGGAAAGCCATTATATGTCCAATATACAAGAAAGGAGATAAATTAACCTGTAAAAACTACAGAGGCATCTCTCTCCTCAGCACCAGCTATAAAACCTTCACAATCCTTGTGAAACAAAAGCTAGAACCTATAGCGGAAGGCCTTATAGGAGAATATCAAGCTGGTTTTAGGACAAACAGGTCAACATCCGACCAGCTACTGACCTTAAAGCAAATTCTGGAAAAAACCTGGGAAAGGAATGTGGATATATACCAGATATTTGTTGACTTTCGACAGGCATATGACTCAATAAACAGAGAGAGGCTGTACGAGATCTTATCAGAATTAGGAGTCCCCTCAAAGCTTATACGACTGGTCAAAAGCGCAACAAATGGCTCACTGGCGAAAGTAAGGATCCAAAATGCAGTAACAGAAGAGTTCGAAGTGCGACAAGGTCTTAGACAAGGGGATGGACTGGCCCCCATGCTTTTCAACCTGGCCCTAGAATGGGTGATAAGGAAAACGTCAGTCCAGAGAAGTGCATCAATAGCAACCCAGTCTGTACAATTACTTGCGTACGCGGACGACGTGAACATCGTGGGAAGGTCCTTTTTGTCAGCAAAAGAAGTTTATGTCGGACTAAAAGAGGCGGCAAAGGACATAGGCCTGAACATCAACGAAGAGAAAACAAAGGTGATGCAACAATCCAGAGCTGGAAGATTTAGAATGGGAAGAAATATAACTATCGACGAACACAACCTAGAAGTAGTCGATAAAACAGTCTACCTTGGGTCTACAATTACAAAAAGAAACGAAGAAAAAGAAGAGATAACTAGACGAATACTACTGGCTAATAGAGCCTTTTATGCCCAGAAACAAATACTGCACTCAAGATTTGTGCACAGAAAAACGAAACTCTCACTCTACAAAACAGTAATACGACCAGCACTGTGCTATGGCAGCGAGACTTGGACTATGACCCAGGACATAGAGGAACGAGTCAACAGGTTTGAGAGAAAAGTCCTCAGGTGCATAATAGGCCCAACCAGAGAGGATGGAATATGGAGAAGGAGATACAACAGCGAGTTGTATGAAATTTTTGACGACCCAGAACTCTCAATTTTAATAAAAATTAACAGACTAAGATTAGCCGGTCACGTAGTCAGGATGGAGGACAATCGCATCCCAAAACGGCTTATGATATCAGAAATCTCGGGAAATAGGCCAGTAGGTAGACCCAGAAGGAGATGGATAGACTCTGTGACGGCTGACGCAGAGGCAATGCTCAACATCCGGAACTGGAGACATGCTGCAAGGGACCGTCAAACGTGGAGGAATGCCCTAGAGGAGGCCAAGGCTCGATTTGGGCTGTAGCGCCATTGGATGGATGGAGCAAAATTCATTTCGGGAAATACATTTTTTATAATTACTAAAATTGTTTATATTTCACATTTTTTATATTATATAATTACTCAAAATAAATAAATCAATAATAACAAAATATTATTTAATATTAAAAAACGCTCGGTAGCCATTCTTCGACCAGACGATACCCAGCGCTGGGGTTGCGATCGGCGGCCAGCACTCGTCCAGCTATGGGCTTTGAGCCTCGGCTGAGCGTTAACATTTCTATTCAACCAGTCAGCACCCAGCCAGCGGTTGCCTTAGGATCGGCGGCCAGCACTCGCCCAGCGATGGGATTTGACCTTCGACTGAGCGCTGGGTAGCGTTATCATTTCCAGGTTTGGCCCAGCGGTTGGTTACCGAACGTCGAATGTCCGTAGCCTGCGCTGGGCCGTTTGTTAAATTCTCATTGGGTAGTAACTTTTCGACATCACAGACTTTTTAGCAATTTTCTTCTTCTTTTAACTACTCTAAGGAAAGTACAAAGTAAGGCCTTACCTCGTATGGCATAAAAAAAGCACTTCTGTCCTTCCTGTTCTGGCCTTCCCCTTATCAGTAAGTGCTCTTTTCAGTACTTCTGTAAGCTTACAAGTCCTACTGGGAAGTTTCCTTTCGACTAGACAAGAAGAATGTATCTTTTTCATGGTCTGGGAAATCTTCTGTCCGAAACGTATTTTCTTAAGTTTAACATAGTTTTGGTAAATGTATATTCTCTCATCGATATTATACAGAAGCATATAACGTTGGCACAACAATTTAGTATAAACTGCAAAGTTTTCTCAAATAAAATAGGTGGAATAATTTTCAAACCTTCAAGGACCTTTCATAAGATGTTTTCCAAATGACATTTATTGACATACAAAATTCAAGACCTATAAATCTACCCTTCCACTGCCAGGGTCCTACCCTTTTCATCGGAAATATTCACTATGCCACAAATTGTCCTGTACATTTGCTGCTGTATATTCTAAATATTCATAACAGCAAGGATATATCTCGGACCTGACTATTTCATTCATAACAACTTGTCGAGACAGAATTAATACCTCAATAAGAAAACGTAAATATTTGTAAATTGCCAAAGTTAATTACGAATGATAAAATTTATGTTATTACTATGTAGTAGTATTTTTGTGAGATTGTTGAGACTAATTGTTATCAACTGTGCAAATAAACCTTGTTAAAGTACACAACAATGCAAAGATTCTGAACACGAATTACAACTTTATTGAAAAAAAGCCAGATTAAAAAATATAACAAACTACAATTAAGTTCGATAAAAGCGAATAACTCAATTTTGCCCCAATTATTTTGCAAGCAATTAAAATTAATGGCGCCAATAAAAGGGGAAAATTGCAAATTGCACCGATCTTTTCGAAATGAACAAAAAAGAAGTAAACTTTTTTATTCTACGCCATTTATTTTCCGCATGAACAGAGTGACATGAAAAATTGCTCTTTCATTTTTGTTATTATTTAGAAACAAGATCTGTGGATGTTGTTATATGAATATTTTTTTTCTCGTGAAAACCCCCAATGAAATGCATTCATGCAACAAGGAAGTGCACCTCGTACGTTGTCTGCTTTGATAAATAACACTTCGCGTTCTTGTAGCATTCTGTGTATGTTTTTTTTTGTGGAATGCTGCACCACAAGTAACATAGTTGTTTATCTTTGTGTTGTCGCACCATACAAAATTCACTTGTAAAAAATGTTGAAGGAAAAAAGTAGAAGATCAAACTGTCATTGAAGGACACAAAGTATAAATTTTGTTCCGTTTTTTTGTTTTTTTGTTTTTGTTCAATGACGAAGCTACAAGCTTCACTATGCCGGGGAAATGCCCTTAACTTAAACTTTAATCCAAGATGAAGTAAATTTAATTCGTTGAAGGATGACACAAGGAAAAATTCAATAAGACCGTTCAGAGGCTTAAGGGGCTCAGAAAGAAAAATTAGACAAAGCCCTTCACTCAAATAAGCCGTTTTAGCACAAAGACCTTGCATTAATCTTGAGAAGTCCGACTTTAAAGTTTCCAGTATCAATTTCACGTCGGATGGAATATATCAGGATCAATAGGTCCTTGAAGTTCCTCCATCCATCCTAGTTCACGTCGAGAATAATACATTTTTCGTTGAGCAAAAGTTTTGACTAGTTGAGAGAAGTTGTCCCTTGTGAAAGTTGAAAATTCAATAGAAAAAATGTTCAATTTTACGTTAATTAGATTTGTTTGCTCGAAATTGCATTTAGATGATCCAGCAATAATTTTCTAGTCGTGCAATTTTCATTTTTGACGAGGGGAATGACTGCATAAAAATTTCTGACTTTCATGCCGAATTAAATTTATGTAGGTTAGGAGTTAAATGTTCACCAGAACAGATTTCAGTGAATTTAGGTTTCGTTGGAAATTTTTTGAGTTTGTGTGGCTTTATTTTCGGTTTTGTGTGGCTTTTTGGCATCATAACTGGGTTGGTACAAGAGTGCCTTTAATATACTATACATAGGTAGGTACATATATGTACATTGTACATATTTATATTTTTTTAGACTCGTAGAAATTTTGAGCAAAATAAATTTCTTCTTGAGGCTTGAGCATACCAACACATCCAGTACAGAAAATTATTTTAAAAATTCAATTCCCTTTTTTGGTCACATAGTGATACAGTATAACAAACATATTTCAAGATGTGACAACAGAAAAATTGACAACGTTATTAGTGGAGTTCCTGGAGCGTTAAAAACATGCAAACCTCGGATTTCAGTTACGGTAAATGAAATTTAAAAATTCAAAATGGAATGTTTAGCTAATAATATATATATAAAAGTTTACCTATTAAAAAATTGTGATCTTGATTTGAATGACCGAAATTCAAAATGGCCACCCAAATTTGCCAATTGCGTTCCGATTTCCATGAAAAACACTATCTGGGGGTTTTTAAGGAAGCAAATAACGAATTTATGTTCAGAACTTATAAATTCAAAATGGTAAGTCTTCCACCTTTTTCAATATACCTATTCAATTGAGTGTTCTTCGGAAGTCCGTACAACATGACAGTACAGTACTGACCAGCTTGTAAAATCTCCTCAACGGTTGCAAGATCATTGTTTGTGCATGAGTAAGTATTTCTGTGCGTAAAATGAAGGTATAATGTGTGTTCAGTCTCGACACTGAAAATCTAAAATAGAAAATTCATTAAAACTTAAAAACTACCTTTCTATGAAATACCTACGCGTTCAAGGATAACTACTAAAAATCCATCCAAAAATCTGAACATCTCAAGCTGCAACAAGTTCCTGAAAAACATAAACAAACCAAATCACAAAGTAAATAAATTCCATATAAAATTATACTTATCTGACAACACCAAACTTTTCCATATCGATTGCGGCCGGCCCCTCCATCCTAAAAAACATATAAAATATAAATTAAATATAACCCAAACTAAAAACATATAAAACATAAATCAAATACAAAAATTTAAACCTCACCTTTAAAATTCAGCTGCCAGAACTGACAGCCAATCGTCAACACTAATACACAGACAAAATTTAATTCACAATGCTAAATTCCCCACCAATTCCCAGGGAGCTATTGTGATGAAGCAAATAAATATCGCAGCACGTCGAGCAGCAAATTCAGATCACAATTTGATCTTCTACGTGTTATGAGCTAGAAGAACCAAGCTGAAGCTAGTGATCTCTACCCAAAAAGGTCGGTTATTTGACGCCTTTTCGAAAATCCTGCAGGTTCTTGACTCAGGATTTTTCTGATAAATATTATACTCCCTTATCCCATACCGAAGGTTGGTCTTGACGCCTTCCCACATATCCTAAACAAATTCTGAAGGTTATGAGTCAGAATTTCTGGATTTCCTTCCGAAATTAAATACAAGTTACTTAACCATTTTGAATTACAGATTAAACGTCCAAAACAAAGTACAAAGGAAAGTCTGCAAAAATTGGATTCAGTTACACGGGAATTGAACTTTGAGATTGGATTGAAACCACATTACCCAAGAACAACCTTTAGGAAAAAGAAGAAGAAGATATATTTGGTGAATTTGGATTGTTTTTCTTTTAAATTAAAATTGATATTTTTACGTGAAAGTTATTTGGAAATAGGAAATTATATTTGTAATTATTTTGAAATAAAAATTGAAATTGATTGAAGGTGACTCTTTTTCTGAAATATCACGTTGTAGCCATCCACTGAGCATCCCGAATAGGCAAGGTTCAGCCCATTCAATGTGTATTCATCAATGCTCCAGTATACGTGTTCTCATATCTGAAAAAATATGTGATTGGTTTTTTACCCAATCAAGTCCTTCCAAATGGCATTTTGTAGGTTTTTTCAAGAGCTACTTTCTTTCACCCCTTATTTTTGAAAGGGCTTGAACAAGCTACTATTTACGAACATACGCAAACTGTAAACGGAAATATCTTACTTAATTTTTATCCAAAAAAAAAACAACCAAAATTTTCAGAAAAGCAAAACCTACGATTGTGTGCTCTACAAAATTTTGCGTATCATTAATAGTTTTCGAGTTATTTTGAAGGAAAAGCAATACTTTGCAAAATTACATAAATGCTCTCTTCACTTCAAGCTCAATTTTTTTCAAAACTAAGCACTGTAAAGGGCTGTTTCACAGGAGACGACGGCCAACCAATAAAATCTGCTGTCATCGTCCATTCTCTTTTGAAATTTGACGAAAAGTCGTACGGTCTTTCACACGGGCCAATTTTTCCAACCAACTGTACGTCGAAAACGTCGTACGATTTCTGTTGCTTGGCCGTCGCACAGTGGTGCAAATAGCTCATTTTTTGGACAATCGATAATTCCCAAGCCTGGAATTAATGAAACCTAACATTTTTTTTTGTAAACTATTTGTCATAAAATTGCCTTTAATTCTATCGAGCCCGAATTTTGAAATTTCAAAATTAAAGATGGCTAATCCAATATGGCGGACATAAATTTTGCAAGTAAAATAAAATTTTATCAAAACATTCTTTAAAATTATTGAAATTAATTATTATTAATTAATTTTCGATTTCCAAAAAACCCCCCAAGTAACACTTTTTTATAATTTTAAAGAATCTTTTTATAAAATTTTAATTTACTTACAAAATTTATGTCCGCCATATTGGATTAGCCATCTTTAATTTTGAAACTTCATAATTCGGGCTCGATAAAATTAAAGGCAATTTTATGACGAATAGTCTACAAAAAAAATTTTTAAGTTTCATTATCGATTGTCCAAAAAATGAGCTATTTGCCCCACTGTGCGTCGTCCCGTGTGAAACAGGTCAAAACGGTCAAACTTCTTGAGCATATTACAAGCACATTAATAAAGTGAATTGTAATGTGTGGTACCGATTATTTTCAGTGGGGGTGGTAATTAGGGGTGATTTTCACATTTTTTTGTCGCCGAAAAAATAAGGACCAACTTTATTTTCGTCATAACTCGCTTAGTTTTAATGCTAGGGAGTTTTATAAAAAAACAAAAATAAAAGTTTTTTCAGCACTTTAAAAAATGTTTAATGAGTTTTTTCCGAAAAATGCATTGTTTTTTGTTTATTTCAAGTTGAAACTTTCAATTTTGGCGTTTGACAAATAAGGACCAACCTTCAACAAGCTATTACTATTTTTGTATTGGGTCTACAGACACCATAAACCCGCCATTTCTTTCGTTTTTTTTATAAACTATATTATTGATACAATAATTTACTCGAAAAGTATTGACTTTCAGAAAAAACTTTATAGAATAAAAGCTGCTTAGAATAAGCCAATCTATCTATTCCCGGACTTATTTTCAATGAAAAAATTTTCACCCCCGAGAAGGGGTGGCATTCACCCCCAGGGTAAAAGCACAAAAAATTGTTTGGTAAACTTTGCAATTTATAGTATAAAAAACAAAATCCCACCTCGACCACGTAAATTCATTCACCGTAACAAAAGTCTGAGGCCAAAACCCCAGGCACTCCACTATATTGGTGGTGCAGCATTTTATTTTTCCAAGAAAAACAATTCGTCGATTTCAACCGTAAAGTGATTGATTTGTTAAATATAAACTGAGCCGAAAGAATCCAGACAATGCTGAATTTTCCAGGGGCCCAAATTAGGGGACAAAACCTTGCGGTGAGTGATAAAATCATCAATGCTAATACTTATTAGCTTCAACAAAAAAAATTCATTGCGCGGTGAAGCCACTTTTTTCGTTTGTAAGATAGAAAGCATCAGCATCATCTACTTTGAGTCTCTGCTTATTAGTTATCTTGGGCAGCCACCTTAACTAAAACCACCTAATGCCCATTATTTTTTATCTAGGACAGCTACTCGATCTGAGTTCAGCTTCTATATATGTCCGATAATAAATGAATTGTGCGTTCTTCGGGCCTTCCCCAATATTAATTATGTGTGTATGCTGTTCATCTTCTTATTCACATTTTTTCACACATCCTTCTTCAAGATGTGGTGGTCCATGCATTCTCCGCCGTTAATGTGAACGGACGAACAACTGCGCATTTTCAATGAAATTTCTACCTTGAACCTCTCTGCGGCTGCACCTCTCGAATCACTGGAAAATGGCTTGTTCCATAACCTCCATCGTGTTCGTGTATCTCGGACAGCATGATGGATCATCATTAATGTGGTCTGATATGCGTAATATCCGACAGGGATATTGAACTCATTCTTGATAGTGGCCACCAGAATCATGTCGAATTCATGCCTCCTAAAAGGAAGTAGGTACTGTCTTATTTCCATTAAAATCTGCAATATCTCTCCATCCGTGTGAGTGGATGGTATGTGGTGACTTTCTTTTATCTCTTTTATCAGAGGACCTCAATCGAAGTACCTACTCATCGCTTCGGTGATTCTGCGTGAGTATCCGGCATCAGATCATTTGGCACCTGATCTTTCTAAAGGACTTTCCTCCAGTGCAATATTTTATGCCTGGTATTCTACGACCAGAATGTTTATCGAGTCGTGTTCGGCGCTTATTGTCGAACCTCTACAAACAAATCACACTTATGGTTGGCCCGACAGCTTCCGAACTTACAAATTTGCGTTAACCACCGACATCGCGGCTATGTATGTGTTGATATACCCAGAAGATAGGAATTTCCAGCTGATTATATGGAGAGCAAATCCTAAGCAAGAGCTTCAGTTCCATTTTTAGCAACGTGATGTTTAAGTACAACGCAGTCTAAGAATTCGCACCTAAATAGAACTAGACTAAGGAATAATCTTCCCCTGTTAGTATTTCCAAACTCCGACAACATCCAGGAGTTCAAACGATAAGTTCTTAGGTACCTCATTCAGCTTCCGGACTTCATCTAATTACTCATCATTTGACTCCTTCAAGCTAACTCTAATACCAGTCTTCGTACTATGACGTGAAAGACTGCCGGTCTAAGTAGCCTAGGGTCTAAAGCGCCTAACTACCATTCCAAAGGTCCAGGATTCGAATCGTCTCTACTGCATTATACTTTGCTTTTCACTTCTCGCAGCAAGTGTACATTCTTCTTTATTATCTTCCCTCTTTTCAGCAATCCGCTGCTCTTCATCCTGCCATCGCCCGCCTGTAAGCATAATAAGTGAAGAAGCCATCCCCTATTCAATAACGTTCTGTGATAGTATTGCATGGGAGCCGCTGAAATAAAACTGCCAGTTGATTTTGGCAACTCTTTCACTTATCTCGCAACTATCTTTCGGGAGCTATGACTCCCACATAATGAAAGAAACAACATTTTTCGACGAACTGCAAGTTGAAAAGTATAGTATTATTTATTTATTACTAGCAAAAAACCCGCGTGCGTTGCAACGCCCTTAAATAAAAAAAGTTTATGTGTGTACCTTTTATATGGTTAATTTCTATTGACAGCTGTCCTTAGTCAAAACCGGTTTTTGATATGATATTCGTATTCAGCGGTATCGAAAACCTAAGCATACCAAGTTTCACCTTGAAACGATGGAAATCAAGTGCCCAACGCTTGGTTGATCCTAAAAAAATGAAAACCCATGTTAAATTCCATTTAAAATTCAACCTGCGTGGGGCTGGTTATCATTTTGTTTTTATCTTTTCGGTTAGCCGTTACACTGCCCCCATCTCACTTTGTGTGCATTCCGAACACAGCTTGCGTCCCGTTCTTACCGATCGAACTTTTTGCATGCGATAGATGGCATTATTTAATATCGTGATGGCAGTAGAGAGTCCTTCCCTTTTCTTTGTAATTTTGGCAATTAACCTTTAATTAGTCGAGGATTTTATAGGTACACTCGTTCGCGTGGCAAACCTCATGACAATAGGGGAAATGACCAAGATACACTATGTTCAATGTTCTTCCATTTGGAGCTAGGATGTGAAGATTCAGATTTCCCAACTCTTGAACAACCTACATACAGCTGACAGGGAAATGACACTTATTTGCTAAAATTCGTCCGCCATATTGGCCCCGAAATTTTAAATTTATTAGTTTTGATCATAAATTCGTTATTTGCTACCTTAAAAACCCCCCGATACCGATTTTCATTGGGATCGGAATACAATTGGCAAACTAATCGGCCATATTGGTGCGGCCATTTTGAATTTATAAGTTTTAATCATAAATTCGTTATTTGCAACCTTCAAAACAATTGTATTCCGATTCCAATAAAAGTGGATATCTGGGCACTTTTATTGGAATCGGAATACAATTGGAAAATTTCTTCCGCGGCCATTTTGAATTTATAAGTTCTGATCATAAATTCTTTATTTGCTACCTTAAAAAACCCGCGATACCGATTTTCATTGTAATCGGGCAAATTGGTCGGCCATATTGACGCGGCCATTTTGAACTTATAAGTTCGGATCATAAATTCGTTATTTGCTACCATAAAACCCCCCCGATACCGATTTTCATGGAAATCGGAACACAATTGGCAAATTTGGGTGGCCATTTTGAATTTCGGTCATATTTCGGCGGCCATTTTGAATTTTTAAGTTCTAATCAAACATTCGTTATTTACTACCTCAAAAAACCGCAGATACCGATTTTCATTGGAATCGGAACGCAATTGGCAAATTCGTCGGCCATATTGGCGCAGCCATTTTTAATTTATAAATTTTGACGACAAATTCGTTATTAGCGATCATAAAAACCCCTAGATACCCAATTTCATTGAAATCGGAACACAATTTGCAAATTCACATTTGAGTAGCCATTTTGAATTTCGGTCATATTTCGGCGGCCATTTTGAATTTCAAATATCGGGCTTCGAGGTGCATCATGGGAGGCCCCCGCGGACCTTCGTGCAAAATTTCAAAGCTCTACGATCACTGGTGCGCCCGCTATAGCGCACACATCGCACATACACGCATCCATACACGCATACAGAAACTTTCTTTTATTAACATAGATTTTGCGTCGCCAAAGTTTAACCAAAGGAGACATGATATTTATACGCCTAGACCCTTCTTGACTACAGTCGTCTTTCTCTGAACTAAAAGTTTGTCTTTCCGATGAAATTGTACATAATGCTGTAGCATTCAATTAATCCGATATCACAAAACAATTTCAGTAAATGTCAAATTGTTTATTAGAGTTTTTATACAATTGCTATGGTCTGAATTATTGATCAAGTACCTTCGATGATTTCATCTATTATGAACATTTTTTCTCTCTAAGATATATTAGATTTATACAACAAGAAAATAAAATGTCAACTTTAAGCTTTTTATACTGACCTTAACACACTCCCCTACTTTGGTCTCGAGCACGTCTGACACAGCACTTCGTCCATGATGTGTTTATTTCCACGGGGAAGAAAACTCTCTAATCTTCTTATGAGCTTACTTCTCCACTTTAAGGACCTCTACAAACTGTAGAAAAGTCTTAATCTTAGTTCTGAGTTCTAATTACTCCCACTCGCCGCTTTAATAATAATATAAAGTCATGGTCTTCCTATTTCTGCTTTTTATCTTTTTTTTGATAATTCTAAATGACAATAAAAAAAATTTTCTCCAAATCTTGAAGGGGATTTAAGGTGTACGTAATTTAGCAGTTAGGGCGTCTATATTATTTCAAAAACTGATGGCTGGGAAATTTCTTTCTACATTATAATAAAATAACAACGTGCAATAAATTTTCTCAAGCCTTAATTAAAAACTTTCGTACTTACTTTCGCGCATTTAGTTCATTAGGAGCAATTCAACCCAACTATACGGACTACCGCACACAGTGAACCGGGAAACATTCTGCAAACTCTACCATTTCACTGAAGGTAAAATTTTGTGTACTTTGCTCTAATTATTATCCCAGTACAGCAGATACCACTTGACAGTGTGTAAACTTGGTATAATATGGATGTTTGTCAATTTGTCAGCCCACGGATGTGATTAGAATACGTCAAGCATCTGCGAAAGCGGATTACTTAGCAAAAACCTACATTTACCATCATCGCCCCTTTCCTATTGTTCGCGGGTGTTGTTCATAAGTACGAACATCGTTAATAATTTGGTTAAGGCAACTAAAAAATTGACGTCAATTTAACATAAAAAACGGAGCATCCTTTATCATCATGTGACACAGTTGGAAGGCAGTTAATGTATGAGATGGCAGAATTTTGTTATAGACGGGAGTACATAAATTGATTTGTGTTATTCCGTATACGAACTACACATTTGATAAATGAAGACATTTTTCTTGCTTTAATCTTCTATCAATCATAAGGTACAGTGGATTGATCATTCATTAAAACAGTATTACTTTAAAACATTTTGAAAAACTGGAGCCATGGGGAAATGTACGTAACAGAACAACCCAAAGAGACGAAAATGGGTGTTAAGGAAGAATAAACTGGACTACTTCAGAAATATAATCAGTGCAATTAAAGAAAACCAAAATAAAAAAGGTGTTAGGATTTTTTTACAAACAAGTAAATATGTTTAAGAAAGACCCACCACCACCATGGTAAGCAGAGAGGATGGTACTATGGCTAGTAGTATCGATGGCTTACTTGAAGTGCGGGAGAAGCACTTCCGATTTATTCAAAGAAAAATAGCCCTAATTCTAGAAAAAAAGACAAAAGCTTAGGAATCACCCTTCGTACTACCAGTCTGACATATCGTTGAGGTCATGGCGCAATGTCTAGTTGCAAGCTAAGTTTGAAGAATAGAAGAGAATAGGATCGGTCAGGGAGGTCTTGAGTGCGTTGGAGCATATGGCGATGAGCCTTACGTTTGAATTCTTGGATGTTGTACGTGTCCGGGAAAACTGATTGTGGGAGATTGTTCCACTGCCAAATTTTTCTATTTATAAACGAACTTCTAGAAGTTAGCGTGAGCGAAAAAAGGGGTTGCAGGGTGTGCGTATGAGCCGAGTGGGTTAGTTTTGCCTTGCGGGAAAATATTAACGAACAGGCAGGAGGGCGATAATTTCAGGGGAACAGTCACTATGATAATGGCGATATAACTTTAACAATACTGCTGCATACCTGCGATGGCTCCAAGAGTCAATGAAGATGCTGAAGCTGTCATCTCCGATGAGATGGCGCGGTTTGGCGCCTTGTCCAACAACGCTAAGGCGGTTTTCGAGGCGCCAGCGCAGATAAATCAGTTGTACTCAAGGCTGGGCGGAATGAGGACTTGTAGGTTGTAGCCCTGGCAACAAGTGGCATCGGAACCGTGCGGGCTGGGTAGGCTTGAGCCCACCCATTAATTTTGGTGGATGGGCGGAGCCCACCTGTCTGGCCAATATGTCATCTTATCAGCAAAACGGATTTTTCATGGTACGCTGACGCCGAGATGGCGTTCCTGAACATTGGTTTTCGAAATTGAAAAGATGCACTTACAAGGTTCGCAACTCATCAGAAAAGTTCTTTTCATCGGAAATGTAAGGATCTAATATTTCAAATGGCAACTGCCAGTAACTGTGGAAGCTCAGCTCCAAGATAAATATTTTCAAAAACAGAAAACCGCACGGATTTGGGTATTGTCAATAATCAGGAGCGCGTTCAAAAACCTTACTATGGTTAACCATGGTTAACTATGGTAAACTTTTGTCGTTCAAAAACTCCGTGGTTAACTACAACATAACCACGAGCATAACTTTTTGGCGTTCAAAAACTCCCGTGGTTAACCATGGTGTAGTTAAATTTTAACCCTGCTCGGGAGCATGGTTAGCGATAGTTAAGAAGAAGAAGAATAAAAACAACTCTCAGACAGTTGTTTTAATGTTAAAAACATGAACAAATTAAAGTGGGATTTATTACAAATAAATAATAAATGAAATAATTCAAGCAATTAGCGGGGACTATTTTATGGAAAATTTTATTTTTATTTTTTTTATTTTTCTTTAACCTGTAGTTAACCACAGTGCGTTCAAAAACCTCCATGGTTAAACATAAACTTTCGTGGTTAAGTGAAGTGATGCAGCATAACCACAGCTTACCTCGTGGTTTATCATAGTAAGGTTTTTGAACGCGCTCCAGTTCCATTCACTATTTAGCTCGTACAGACAACGCTTTAGGAGGACACGAGATGCAAGGCGGAAATTTGAGGCTATTGATGGAAGAAAGGTCTTTGGATTTTCCAGAACTTGGCACATGGCTCGAAAAACGAGACAATTTTTTTAGTGCTAATATTCAAAATGAAATTGTCAATAAAACATGTTCTACTAAGACTCAATTTACCTTTATCCATGCTTTGTGGAGAATATTTCGATGGAGCGCGTAATATGTCGGGGAAAAATAAAGGCGTCCAAAAGATTCTACGCGATGAACAGCCGAAGTCCTTATACGTTCACTGCGCAAATTATTCTCTCGATCTAATACTTCAGGAAGTTGCCAAAGAGGACGATGAAGTCTGTGATATTCTCAGCATAGTCAAGGATTCTTCTCGTGCCATTTTGGAATCTTCTAAAAAAAGGAAACTGTACAAAAACGTCGTTTTACCTGCAACCGTTGTTATGTCCGTCATAAAGCCCTTGTTAGATATAGAAGCGAGTACGCCAGGATCCTAGACACGCTACAGAAGATTGTTGATAAACCGTGTAATATCTTCCGAGAGGAAAGCTACAGTACGTGGGTGGCTAAAAAATGACTCCAGTTTGAAACTTTGTTTCACTTAAACGCGAGCATCGAAATATTTTGTAAATGTAAGAGTCTTACTAAAGTGCTGCAATGTCCAAAAATAACCGGAACTGGTGTCCTACGATGTAACGAAATGTTGGTTTCACAACTGGAGAAGATGAGAACATCGACCAAGTTTGAGAAGGTTTACGAAGCCACAAGTGACGAGACAGCAGCACTTGGTTTGAAATTTCCAGCTACATCCAGAGCGAAAAGTATGGAACACACAACAAATGCCGTTCCACCAGTGCAGTGCTTGATGCCAAAACAATTCTCCGAAAAAATTATTTCACAGTGATTGATCAATCAATTGAAAGATCGTTTTGACCAAAAAGGACTCAAGACCCTTATTCGACTGGAAAACGTTCTTTTGGATGCTTTTCATGAGAAAAACATTCCGAACTCAGCTGATATTCCACAATTATTGCAGCCTTTTTCTGATGACTTTGATGTGGTCATCCTTAGAACACAGCTCACGATGTTGCCGAGTCTGTCATTCAACCCTTGTCCAGAATCTTGTATAGATTTCGCCGAAATCTTTGCCATAGAATCAAATACTGCGATCTGGCCGGAAATATTAAGTACAGGGGTGTAATACAACTTTTGGACATATACCTCAGTAAATAAGAAGAACAAGAATTAGAAGCTGAAAGTTGATAACTGGTATACATATCTCTCAAGTTCTTCTTAATAAGATTATTTTAATTTTGCCTTGAAATCATTGAAAAATACAATGAAAGTTGACAATAGGGAAGTGTTCTGCAGAAGCGTATTTTCCAAGTTTCAGAAACATGATGCTATCAGAAAAATATTTTTACTGCAATCTTTTTTTGAAAAATTGGAATCTTAAAAAATATTTGGACTGGTAAAAAATCGTAATTAATAAAATAATCTGTTTTGTTTTTTGGTAGATACATACTACATTAGAACACAACCTTTATTTTTTAGAAAGAAGTTCTAACTTTTTAGTAAGTAAGTAATTTTTTATACAAATTTATAATTTTTGTTTTTAAAAATTATAGTTACTAATTTCCTTTTGTTAATATGGCATATTACAGCACTTGATAGGTCTTTTACTACCAAGGACCTCTCAACTGCTCCCATATAAATTTTATACAAACATTATTCCAAAATATACTGAAATCGCACACATGTGATTCCCATCAAATCAACCACATGCTCTCATTACACAGAAACCGACAGACAGCACACGGTACCCCAATGTTGGCTTTAAATATTTTGATAACATTTCCAATTCTATCATATTATTATACAATCATTAATTAAGGCTGAAATAGCTGGCATTAAAATATCCACAGTATTTTATCGATATTTTAACTATTCATGATGAAATCCAGAGTCTTGTTAAATAACTAAAAACGGGGATTCGTTGCCGGGAATCTTTTCTGAATTAATTTCATTGAATGGGCCAAAATGGAGAAAATTCCATTCCAAGGAATGAGAATGAGAGAGAAGAGGATTGTGATAAAATTCAAATCACGTGCTGAGGACCAATGAACGGAAGGAACCGATCGAATTGTTGGGGATGTTTCATTACAACGTAATCGAAAATATGAAGGGCTTTTCTCTACAGGCTCATTTCGTATTCGTGGCATAACTTCAAAGGAAATGGCCTGAATGACCTACAAAACGATAATGGCTTACACAAGTTACTTACATTGTCCTTCTGTAAAATTCCAGTAAATATTCAATAAAAAAATATGTTGCACAATTCTATACTTGTCTAATTTGCATTAAATTTACTCAGTTGAAGGATTTTTCATCCTTTGCATAAGGATACAATTTAAATATTGAACAGAGAATTGTTGTCCCCTTTTCCTCCATTCTTTTTCACTTCCAAAAAGTACAGAAAGATTTGAAATTTGAACGTTTTATGATGTCGCAGTTGAGTGCGGAATTGTCGTCCCTCACTCAGAGGCACCATGTTTAAAAGGATCTTATTTTATTATGTTTCATACTCTTGTGTCTTTTATCAAAATGGTATTCATTGCAATAAAAGGGAAAATAAAATGATACTCACAGAATTGAGTCCTTGTTTTGCATGTTTTTATTATTAATGGAGTTGTTTACTCGTGTTCTGTCCATCGGTATTCCTTATAGCGTCCAAAAAAAGGACAAAAAATATATCCCTCTGCAGTAATATAGCAATATCTGGGCTGGCTGGAAAAATTAGATATTTTATGCTGTATAATAAATCTTAAGAATTAGAAGAAAACCGGAAGAAAAATAAGGCATCGTGTCCTCTTAACGCCTCGACCAATTTATAAGGATCAGACGAAAGTTTTCTCCTTTATTTTTGGTTCCAAAACCAGAGGAAACTGATTGAAATCTGTACAAAAGAGCATATGCCTCAGACACGTATTATGTATGTAGTTGACCATTAATCTGCTGAGATTTGTTAAGGAATCAGAGAGAAGAATTATCTCTATTCGTCACCACTAGGCCCTTTTTCCATTTTCTCTGCCATGAGCTGTTTTTCTGGATAAGAACATTATCATCCATTGGGCGGGCATTATTGCAATCACTCAGAAAATAGTTAAAGTTTTCAATTACAGCAAGTCCTTCCCCATTGATTTTCTCTTCCCGATTTGCACAAAGCTTGTCAAATCAATATTTCGTTAAAAAAAAGGCTCAGCAGCAATCAACATTTCTCTTTTTTGTTGGTGTGCGTGGGAACTACTTACTTTCCTTTTTCCTTATTTGGGTCGAGAATCAGCTATGGACGCACAGGAAGCACACAGATTGAGTTTTGATGTTTTCCTTCAGTGCGTGATTTTTCTTTGTGAATATTTAGAATAATTTTGCCCTTTGAGAATTTATGTCCGGTATTATTCACTAGCCTTTATTCGGAATAAGTGGAAGTGGTTTTATACATTTTATGCGGGAAATGGTATGATATACAAAAATTGGCTTTATTTACTATGTAACGCCGTCTCTTACAGAGGATAGTTAGACTGTTTATCTTAACCGAATGAAAGAAATTACGGAAGCTGGGATTGATAAAATCATAAGACTTTTAGAATGAATAGAATATTTCTTATGACTTATTTTTTGCTAATGCTTAACAATATGTTTAAGAAATAAACTTCTATTGTACTTCTTTTATGAAAATTCGATAATTAAAATCTGAAAAGTTCAGAGGTTTTCAAAATTTATTACAAGTTAAATTCGAAAACTTATAGATTTTAACATTTTTCATAAATTATTAGATTTCGCTTAGCTTGAACTTGACTCACAGTTATGTGCCGCATAACTCAGAATGGACCTGGATCTGAACTCAGATACCGCAATTCTTACAAACAAACAAAATAAATTCCAGAGTGGGAAACAAAGACAAAAGGCGGTCAAATTCTCTGTTCCCACACTCGGCCATTCCCTGGCCTCCGATGAATCAGCATCCTCTTGATGACATGGCTTCATGTGGTCAGAGCTTATGACGAGGTGTGTCCAGGTCCTTAATGTATACCAATGTTTCTCAATTTGTACCTGTCGCTGCCCTTCACCTTCACTACTTCGTTGGGTCCATGGTATATTGGTAGCAGCTTCAAATTAGGGTTGAATTGTTTCTTTTTGACCGCAACGAAATCATGCAACTTATATGGCTGAACCTGTTTCCTCTTTCGTAACGAATACTGTAACGAAACAGACACTGCTGTAAACCAAAACATCAGACTGTGGAAGAGTTTATTCCTCTGCCTGACGACTGGAAGGACTCATATGGTTCCTTCCCTATCGTTGACCCTATGGTATACAAACTGATTAACAAAACAGACAAGCCACGGAGAGTTGATCTAGTGGTACCGACCGACCGATACACTTACAAGTCATGGAGAGTTGATCCAGTGGTACTGAGCAACCGATAAAACGACAAGCCCCGGAGAGCTGATCCGGGAGTACATCGACGAAAATAGGCAATACACTAAACGGGTTACCGCGGCAGCGTTGATCCAGGGGTAGCCCGCTAACCCTGTATATCCTCTTTTTTCCGTCTCCTCGATAGTTGTTCTAGTATAATATAAAATTTCTAGTAATAAAAATAACAAAAATGTAACAGGAGTTTTTATTTGAACCTTGGGCATCTCTCAGAGCTGACCCGCCACTCCCGACGTTACGGTTCTCTTCTTATATCTTCTGAATAGATTCCTTAGCCCTTTTCCTTAATTTTCTGCGATTGTCGTCAAATTCTTGAGTCAGTGCTTCTTCAAGTTCATCCACTAATCTCAGATCTTCCGGCCTTCGCAATTTGAACACCTGTTAACAATTCAAACGGAGTACGATTCGAAGCTCGATTTATGAATTCAGAAATATCTGCAATCTCCCCAAGTATTTGAACTATTTTGTAGGTTCTTGCATAGATATCTTTGCTACTTGCGAGATAATTACTTTATTCAATCTCTAGACTTGGTCATTGCATGCACGTTACCACAACATGATTTATGTTTTCTTCCTTACGGTAAAACGTGATTGACGTAAACGCAGCACCTTCGTCAGTGCCTACTGATTCTATGCTGGTTGCCAGAGCTCTCTGCTAGTGCTCGTCAGCATTTAAGGACTTGATCTGGGGACGTATCTTTAACTGAAAATAAATATCCAACGATCCAATGATAGTGACCAATACGTGCTTGAAGTTCTTGGCAGTGGATGTTGCATATGAAGTTTGTGTAATGGAACGTTGCCTTTATCAATTGTTCGAAGAACACCTTCTTACTTCCCCAACCTCTGTCCATCTTTGGGAAATAATAATCTCTTCTAAGAAGAAGATGGACTATACAGGAGTTTAGATGACCTGCCTCGTGTACTGACTTGATTAGGCTAGTTTGCATTGCCTTGGGATGCGCTAAAGTGAAATTTCCTTTTTCGAATCTATAAACCAAATCATTTCTCAATATATAATTTTCGTACTAAGCACCGGACTTCAAAGAATTTATCACAGTCGGCAAAACTCGTTAGCTGGAATGCCTGACAAACTCTAAAAGTTTTGAAAATTAAACCGAGTAAATAGTATTTTAGCCTAAAGAGGGGCTTAACGATCGCGAGACGTTCGGGTTCGTAACTAGTATATTTTTCTTCGGACTTGGAGGTCTTAAAACTTATATAGAGAACCGGATGGAACTGAAAAAATCTTAATATTATTAACGAAGCCTCCTTATTAAGAGCTTTTTACAGCACATAATTTTGTCACAAGTTTTCACTCATGATTTTAGTCGCGATTTTGTCACTGACAAAATTTGTCATATGACAGCTCCGATTCTTGTTGACATTGTTGTGATTTTGTCAGTGACTTAACTACAAAGTCAGAAGAGACATACACTGTAAAAAATTTCTGTGGTAATTTTAAAAAAAAAATACTGCAAGTTTTATTCACAAGCAGTTTTGTAAATTTGCAATATATATTATTAGGAATATTCCTAATCTACTTTACGTATTTTTGCCAACTGTGTAGTAAATATACATTATTTGTAGGATGTAAAAATACAATCAGTATTGGCGCTTTCTCTTCATAGTTTTGTAAATTTCCAAAACTCTTGTTGCAACTTTTTACCAGAGAGAGACGAAAAGGGAAAAACCCAAAGCTGAAGATTACCTCCCTGTGGCAATGTGCTTGGCCCTGCCTCCCGAGTGGATTTTAAGAATTTCGGCTTGGTTATATGAATAATAAATAAATTGTATTTTAAAAGAAAATAAAGCCCTTTAATCTACAAATCAGGGCATCTAAAAAGACTTTCCCATATTCAAAAATAAATTTTGACGTTTGTATAAAATTTAAAAACAAACAGTTTTTGCGTACATATTCCATTCTTGTGTACAGATTACATTCTTAAGTTTGTGTTGGAAAAGCTCACAATTTTAGGCGCAAACCGTTTATACGAAAAATGAGTGCAACCCCAAATCCAAAATAAAATCAGGTCTAGTATAAACCCCCCGTGTTCTTTTAATGAACTGGGTTTTGAGAGCTTTTGAGGAGCTTTTGAGTTCCCATACAAAATCGAAGAACCAGAAGACCCAGATAAAACCTGGGTTTTCGATTTTGTATGGGAACTCAAAAGCTCTCAAAACCCAGTTCATTAAAAGAACACGGGGACCGACATAATGCAACAACAAAAACTAAAGCTTTGTATGAGTTAAACTAAAGGTTAAGGGTATTTCTTTAAAGCTTTTTAAAAAGCTTTCCGAAACGTAAGGCAGATGTTGGGATTTCTTTAATTTGTTTTGAGGTTTGCTCATAGGGCCCCTATAGAAATTGATAAGGCATACCTCATCGCTTTTTTTGTGTGGTGCTCATGAGGAAATGCCCCTTTCGGCATGCCCTCATTTGCTACTTGGAGTCCTCATAAGGAACCTACGGGGGATCCTTTTTTCGGCATGCTCCTGAGGCAATCCCCTTTTTAAATGCTTAGTCCCTTTTATATTTAGTTTTCGTATAAAAAGCCTTGCTTGTGGGCGGCCCTTTGACCACGTTCCTTCTTCGCCATCGACCGAGACGGCCCTGCTACGTTCTGGGATGAAATATTTTGGGTATGGATTTCCCCACCCAAAGCGAAAGTGCGTGTGCACTTTTCCTTCCATCCCCACGCGCTCCGCCGCCCTTGACCGCTAGGCTACCGAAGCTGACCGGCTGATAGTGTTCCCTACAACTCAATACTATCATCCCCTGGTTCCCCTGATTTTACAAATAAATTACTCCCTGTTTAACTCGAAGATGTCGTCATTGTAGAAGCTCCAGAGCCGTCCTTCCACACATAAGGGTCTAACAATTCTTCGAAGGGCTTTCCTCTCGAACACGACTTTGAGGTTAGAGTGATTTTGGCTTAAGCGCCCATTTCTCGGATGCATATGTGAGTATCAGTAAGACCATCGTCTTATACGACGGTTAAATGCTTGGATTTGAAAAGTAACTATAGTAAGCTTGTCTGGCTTTTAGCTATCTTGCGTATATCTGGTTCCGCTACTGTCAGTTCCTACTATTGACCCAGGGTAGGTAAATAATTTTACTATCTCAAATCAATTTTAGGCTATATCAAAAGAAATCAAAGATGCCCCTTAAAGAAAGAAGAAGAGAAAATAATACATCTACATCTCTGAAGATCACGATTCCATTCAACTTCGCGACATGGTCCTTCGTCTTTCGAATTGTCCCACCTCTTTCCTCTTTAGAGCAATTGCCCTCCCCTTGCATGGAGCATAATAAGGCAGTAGGCTATCTCCTGTTCGATCAACCTCACCACTGTGTTGCCTTACTATTGGATGGGAGCGGTGGCAGTTGACGGGTTCATGTTGGCAGTTTTTTTCACTTTTCTCGCTGTCTACAATTTGCTGTCCGACATTGCATTCAATGGGAAGACCCACACGGGTATTTCTTGAAGTGTTATCGAACCGGTTTTCCAACATATCCTGGCATACACGGGTATTTGTTCACTGGAAAGGATTCTCTTGTCTTTAATTGGATAAATTTGTGTGTGTGTGCTGCTAAAGAAGGAAGAAGAGCACATTTCATTGTATGTCAGTTTTCTTACCAAAATTGTTTACGAAAAATCTTACAATACTTCCCTCCTTTCACTTTTACTCTTTTCTCCTAAAAAACCGGTTCGACAACAGTTCAAGCAATAATCTTATGTGCCTTATAAAAGTCAAAGTGTCTTTGACCTTAACCCTTGACTTTATAAAAGGGCTATACCACAGGGCGCTAGACTCTCAGATAAAAAAAATCAGTGAGACTGCGACTCTTGTTGTGGTCATGATGACGTCCCGCCAGAGTGAGTTTCAAATGGGAAATTTAAATATATGCACAAGCGCATGTTTTATTCATGTACGCAATTCTCATTTGCATACAATTGTGATTTCCAAATATGATTGAAGAAATCTCATCGTTTTTTGCAGTGGGCATATTCCTTATAACTCTAGCCATGGTTGACCACTATTCAAGCAAGTGCAGATATAAAATCACAAAATAGTTTATCCTTTCGCAGAACAACAAATCAAACTTTCAAAACTCTGGAAAATTGAGAGAAAAAACTGTCTATAATAATTCAAAAATATTTTCTCCTTGCAGAAATTCCTGCCCTTGAAAAAGTTTTCTATATTGTGGAGCCCGAAATCGATTTCAGTTTTCTTAAAGGCGCCGCCTCGTTGGAGTTTCGAGAGTCCTTACCAAAATGATTTTTACTGAATCGAAATTGAAAGAAATTTTGAAGATGTTTTAAAGCAAATATACGTCGGCGAAAATAAACAAAATTTTTAAAAAGCATTAGTTCTACCTTTGTGAACATGTATCAGATTTTTGGCCCATCTATTAATATTTTTTCGCCATCCTTCGACAAATTTTTATTTGATTTTGATTTTTTATGCTTCATTGTTTGTTTCCAGCTCAAAATTCTCATAATGGGGCCAATGTAAGCTCTTTTTTTTCTATGGAATCTTTTAAACGTGCCAGACATTTGATTTAATACAACATTTTCTTTTTTAAATGTTCATAAGTAATTCCTACACATCCTTAAATTTTTTTCACCAGATTTGATCGTGATTTTTTCATTGAAATCGTGCGCGAATGAGTCCTACAAAGAATATTTACCTTTGATCTTGTAAAATTTATTTAATTATACAAATTTAAATGTCCTTAAAATTTTTTTTTTAAATTGAACAAAGCTTTACCAAAAATGAAATAAATAAAGTAACAATAAACTTTTATATAATTTTAAAATTACATTTAGCCCTAATACACGTACGTATTGACGGCATGCGGTTACACACCATAAATTAACCACAAATATACACGAAATTATTGCATTTTTTCCTTTTCTCCTTTTTTTATCTTAATTCTCAACGAAAACCATAAAAGAAGGACGAAACCCAAAGCTGCCATTATTCGCTTCCATATCGGAGAGAAAAAAGCAAGTGGAAAGGCTTTTTCATGTTCGCCGAATCCCTTATCTTTGAAGAGAATAGCCCCGCAAGGAGCTCGTAAAGTTTTAAAAGATCTGTTAAAATTAAGGATAAAGGACAAATCCTTAGAAATTTTCTACTAAATTCCAAAACGGAGTGAGTACATGCTGACAATGCAAAATGCCAAAATCCCTCGATAGGAAAACATGTGAGAGGATGGGAGATTACGGGAAAGTTTTAAAAAAAATTTTTATTGGTGAAAGTTGTAATTTGGCCCTAAAGACGCTTTCTTTTCTTGGCTTCTATTTTCATTTCTTTTTCTTTCTGTTTTCCTTTCTCGGGAAATTTACATTTCTGATAACGTACTGTCGATTACTGCTTAAAAAAAAATTTATTAACTTGTTGCTAGCTACCAATATAAATTGCAGGAGCTAAGAAGAGATACCCTTAAAAAAGGGTGTAGACAGGAAAATCCAAGGCGAATAAATGTCAACAACTCCGTGGTAGGTCTGAATTTAGAAATGCTGCTGTGGTGTTGAGCCATCGTAGCAATAAGCTACATTTCGGCAATTCCTTAAGCGGATTCAATAAATTTTGAGTTTATCAGTTCAACTGTCATGTGAATGTGTGTGTGTTGTGTATATGTTTTAGTCTATATAGATTTGACTATTTTTAGAAGGACATGTATACAGCAACACTTGAATCAACAACACTGAGGTTACGGTTTTGCGGGACTCCTTTTTTTTTGGGGGTTCGTAAACTTTCTCGAAGACTTCTGACAAAAAGGTTAAAGGAAATACCAAAAATTTTCGTAAGGAAGAGAAGCAAGGATACGACATTTTTCCAAGATAAATGGCTCATAGTCGTTACGTTGTTGAATGCCCCCTGATATAAACGGGAACGGGGTTGACTTTCTCCTTTATAACATAGAATGGTTAAGTGTATGTCTCCCCGAGGCTTAGTTTAAGAATACAAAATATTGCCGCAATTTTCGATTTTTTGTGTGTGGCTAAAGTAAAATTTCTTGTATTATTTATAGAGCACATCCTTTATGAACTGAATTTGCCACTATTTGTTTGCTTTCGTTAACAATAAAAATCCATTTATTCGCCAAGTGAATTATTTACATTATAGCTGTTTTTAGGCCAAGTTTAAAAGATATTTGGTTGTTCACTAACAATACAAAGATGAAGTTCTGTTTTATTCAGTTGCTTAAGAACAGTCTGTTTTTACAACACTTTCATTAGATCACTTTCCCTGTCCATCAGAAATCATGCAAACCTACTTTTGTCGGCAGTCCTAGACAAGTTTTGGACGTTGCACTTGCAAAAGATCCATGCGTAAGTAACAGCACTATACAAGGTTTGCGGGTAATGTCGAATACAATACATATTGTTTGTAATGTTCTAGGTGGAGACTCTCGGATCTGTGTGGTTTATAGCAAAAATACTAACTGCTGTCATCTTATCACAGAGTTGGCAGCAATACAGATGGAGACTACACTGTAAAAAATTTCTGGGGTAATTTTACAAAAAAAATACTGGAAGTTTTATTCACAAGCAGTTTTGTAAATTTGCAATATATATTATTAGGAATGTTCCTAATCTACTTTACGTATTTTTACGAACTGTGAAGTAAATATAAATTATTTGTGGGATGTAAAACTACAATCAGTATTGGAGCTTTCTCTTCATGGTTTTGTAAATTTCCAAAACTCTTGTTGCAACTTTTTACCAGGGAGAGACGAAAAGGAAAAAACCCAAAGCTGAAGATTACCGCCCTGTGCCAATGTGCTTGGCCCTGCCTGAAATATTTCCAAGCAAATTTTATTCTTAGCTAATGCCCATTCCCTATACATAAAAAATTAGCATTTTGCTCACAATGCCTTGTTAAGCATGTACGTGAGGCAATGCCTATCAAAATTTCTTGGCTGTTACAAGAACTGCCCAGACCCTGACAAAGTCAAAGGTCTGGCCTTAACTTAAAAGCAATTGGGTTTATATGCTTAGTATTCCATTGTTACCTGTGAATTATATGCACGAGAAGAAAAATTTAAACCTTACATTCCAATAACCGATTTGTAATTTTACTGAAAATTTATGTTCTAAAATTACGCCTCTTTAGTAAAATTACAGTACAAAGGGTTAGGATTTTTCCAGTATATAACTTTTATAAATATATAAGAAATATTGTAATTTTCCTACAGAAACGATTTAGAAAAATACACAACATTGTGTAAAATATACGTCACATTCATGTAATCAACATTTACGTTATGCAGTATTGGAGATTTCCAATTTCATTTTGTGAAGTTACCAATTTCATTTTGTGAAGTTACAAAATTTATAGTAAAATTACAGTAATTGTGTAGTAAATTAGTATTTCATATCGCGATTTGTAATTTTACTGTACATTTGCACTGTGAATTTACATATTTTTTTTACAGTGTAATATGAGGCAACAAGAGCGTAATCATTTTTTTATCCACTTTCCCTAGTCGGTCTAGTGTAGCTGCGTTGTAACAATCAACTTGAAATAAAGTAACGAAGGGCCATCTCGCGGAGTGGATTCGAATCACAGACTTCTGGGATGAAATCGGGCGCCACAGGCTGCGTTGTGGCCGTGAACTTAGGCTACCGCGATCGATTTGTTGTCATACCCGTAGTTAAACTAGGGGAAATGGTGTGAAATACATATATGGCGATAGCTAACGTCAGTGCAAATGGAGCTTAAAAGACAAAGAATACAAACGGCGCTCACAAACTCTTCACGCGTCGTCGCATCAAATATCGCCATGGGTGTACAACACTAACATCAAGCCATGGGTGGATTTGCAACACCTTTAGGTTTTTTCCTCGGACACTCACAAGCATTGAAAAGTATTAAAACGTGTATGAAAGAGAACTTCTGGCAATAGATCAACGAGTGAAACACTTCGGTCATCTTTTAGAAGGACGAGAACCACGAACCACTTAACTTTGCTTTTAAACAAAAATCGGAAAAGTATCAACACACCAACTTGCAAAGCTAGACTTCATCGGCCAGTTCTCAACGAACTTACAATACATTGGAGGAAAACCCAACAACATAGCAGATCTATTATCCAGAATTGAGGAAATATAAATGTGACAACAGGGACAATAGATTTCAAGAAATTTTGCAGAGGCCCAGTCAAATGACGAAGAATTAGAGGATTTGTTACGAGACCAAAAGGAATGCTCGTCCTTGTTGCTCAAGAAGTTTGCTATTTTCAAATAGCCCGTGGAAAGTTTACAGCGACATCAGTCAGGACAATATTCGACCCTTTACGTTCCTGAACCACTTTGACAATTACCGGATAAAGACAACGATCAGAGGCTAGTAAGCAACTGAATGATTTGCAAGTGTCGACAGAACTCTAAAGGCAGCAACCACGCACTACCAAACAAAAGACTCGTACGCAGTGTAGCCATTAATATTATTAAGCTGCAAACAAATACATGCTGGCGTGCGGTGCGTGAGGCCAATCAGCAGTATACGGCAAGTTTTTGCTGACAGATAGTTGCGTGCTTGCGTTGCGTTCTGTCTCGCTTTTCACATATAACAAAAAAATATAAGTGACGAGTGCACGTGTTTTGTGTGTGTGTGTGTTGAGCTTGTGTTTGGGCATTTCAGGTTATATCAAGTAGACCAACTTTTGCGTTGAGCTCGTTTCGTTGACGCACCGGTATGTCAGATCGCATTTGATCGCAGACATTTCTATATTAACTATCGTCGCGCGCACCGCACGCACGCATGTATCTGTCACCAGCTTTTAGGATTGTGAAAAGCAATTAAGCCAATCAAAGCATGTGAATTTTTAAAGGAATTCAAAAATAAAATTAACCAGATCAAAAGCCTAGAGCAGCTTTATCACATGCAAAACAAATCGTTTTCTGGCAGTTGCTGCCAGTTCGTGTTCAAAAGATATGATAAAGTCTGAATGTCTTTGAACCCACCATAAGAAGGTTTGGACCCAACATTTAGATTTGCCACGCGTTGTTTACGCGTTGCATGCAGTTACACGTAGTTGTAACACGTGAAATAGAGGCATCGCGAGGGATCGACCAAAATTGGCCTTGCAATCGATCGGTTGATCACGATCGAATTGTTAGCCACCCCTGATTTACGGGGTGAAAAACTTAGGCAATTGCCTAAAAAGTATTAAAAGAGCGACGAGAAATATCGGTTGAATTGCCTCGTTCAAGTTGATCTACACGTCTAGGAACGACGATAACACGATCAAGAAGAAGCTGGGTGGCGCTTTAAAAATGATCTGGAACTGATAAAATTTTCTCCAAAATCCAGGATATCCTGACAATTTTCTTTAATTATCGTGGTATTATGGTATAATCCGAATTTATTCAAAAGGGACCAACGATGAATAAAGAGCACTATTTGTATAGCATGAGTCGTTTCCGAGAGAATATCCTAATCGGGCAGATTTTATTAACTAAAATTCATAGATTTTCCACCACTATAATGTACCATCGCATAAATCCATCGTTGTGGAAGAGTTTTCGGCTAAAAACCTCGACGAATGTTATCAACGTTATCAAGAAGCACTATATTCGCCCGATGTTGCACCGTCCGATGCTTTTCTATTCCCGAAGACAAAAGGAACAATTCGAGGAAAACTTTTCGAGTCATTTGAGGACATAAAAGAAAGTTCTCTGAACGTACCTTAATCAACCCACGAAAAATGTATGAAGGATATGGTCACGCGATTGCTACGATATATTACACATACAGTAATTCAACAAGTCTAGCAAAACAAATCGGCTGCTAATAAAATAATTAAACCCCAACCGACTTTGTTATAAAATTAAAAGCCAAAGCAAATTTTTGTATTATAAATTAAAAAGGAAATAGAACACAGAAAATGTTTATGTCGTAAAGAAATTAATGTTTAATACTCATACAAAGAAATAATACATAGAAACTTTCTTATATATATTTTCATGCTATGAAGATTTAATTACTCTAACCATAAAGCAATTATTTTCACGTAAAACTCCAAAGTTCATACTTCAAAGGAAATTTTACTAAAAAGGAGAAGGGTTTTTCTCCAGGAAAATTAAAAGGAGGAAAAGCCCAAAAAACAAGGATTTCCCTACTCTTGTAATTTTCAGAAATCTTAAAATTCTTTTAAAGTCAGCCAAGTCAAGTTGAAGCATGTTTCATAAAATGTTTGGAAAGTCCCTTTTTGGCAGCCTTGACGATTTCAGTTTTATATTTCAAGAATTTCGTCAATCGAAAGAAAACAAAGAGCAACAAAAACAACAACAACAGCAACAACAAAAATAAAATCTTCGGATTTGGTAAATTGAAAACTGCGCTCCTCTCATAAAT
Source organism: Thereva nobilitata (assembly GCA_963855945.1). NCBI lineage: Eukaryota > Metazoa > Arthropoda > Insecta > Diptera > Therevidae > Thereva > Thereva nobilitata. The sequence goes on from OY979695.1 coordinate 169,382,353, forward strand.
TCATTCTGCAATTCATTTATTGTCAGTTATGATGCATGCTGTTGCGGTAGTTACGTCGTGTGCTGGTAGTGTGCTAGATTAAAGCCCTTCAGCAATAAACTGTGGAATAAAATCAGACGAATTTGGGGCTAGTTCCCGTCCGTAAATCATTCAAAATTCAGTTGAGCCTATGATGCGATATTCCAATAAATTTGATGCATACATTGCGGAACTAAACCGCAGGGCGCACGTCATTGCATGGGCTGAGATTCGTTACAGTTTTAACTGAATTCTAGCGTTATCGCTGCATCAGTCTAGATTAGTTTTGATTTTGGCCCAAAAAGGATATCTGTAGGCACCTAACACATGAATGTCTGCTGGTGGCGTATATTTATTGCTAATCGGGATCCATCAGAATATATCAGCCCTAAGGAATTCATAGGAAATGTGTGGAGCCTCACTTAAATATTGCTCTGTTAAACAGTTAAGGCGCTTAGGATTTGTAATCGATGATGGTTAGTGGCTTAGAAGGATCTACTCTATTGCAATAAGGATGGTCGATGGTGGGGAATGAAGTTTGCTGCACACGGTATCTTTACGGTGAGAGTTGGCACAGGTGTGTTTTTGTTCGGTGAATTCAAACATATATGTAAACTGCAGAATTTTGTGTATTCACCAAATTCGCTTTGATGTGGAATTTCTATTTTTATTTAAAAATAAAATATGAGAAATGCGCGAGTTTTGTAGAGTGCAGCGGTCTTTTCCTCTGCAATTTTTCCTCTGTAACCGCATTTATTTACAAAACATAGTGAGCTTCACAAAATCGTGCATAAAAAGTAGATAATAGTTTTTTTTGCCAGGGAGGAACAGAATAGATTGTGCACGTTAATTGGTTCAGCCTTTGTTCAAAGTAAAAAAAAATATTTATGTCATTGTTTCTGTGAGTCAATGAATCACAGGTGTTTTTTATCCCAATTGAATAATCATTGCTTTCTTATTTATATAGTATAATAAGTTTGTTTTAGAAGTTTTCTCTATGTTTCGTAAAAGGAAAATTTCTGTTTGTATTCTTAAGAATTGTTGAGTGGTTCGACGATGAATACAGTATAGCAACAGAAGATAAAAATAAAAGCCCTTTAAAAAAAAACTAAAACGACATAACCCTCGAACTACAGAAGTAGAATACAGAGTTAGAGGAAGAGAAAATAAAAGAGTACAAAAAGAAAGAATAAAGAAAGGTGCGGTCAAGGAACCCCCGTCAGGAACGAAGCTTCTTACGTTTTTTCTTCAGCTCCGAATGTAATTCGAAATAAAATCTGTTCCACGCTCTTTTCACATTTAAGTAAGTTATATTTATAATTTTTACCAATAACTTCATTAATTTCATTCTTAGCTTAATTTCGAAAGGTAGGTTGTTCCCATATACTGGCTGGAGCAATAGAAACTCAAAATTATTGTTTACTTTTTATTTCATTTTAAAATAAAAGCGTTTTTTTTTAGTTTTTTTAAACTATATATTTTTTTTCTACTTTTTAGTCTATTTATATGTCTTCCGCCATTTTGTGTTCGCCGCCATATTAGAGTTAAAGTGACGTCACAGATATAATCGTCATACCCATTCATTTGCTACCCATACTGAGGGGGTTGTAAAGAAAATGGTAATCCGCCATTTTGAATTTGTAATGACGCCACACAACTAATTGTATTCTATCTGTCATCCCCTCCCATTTGATACCCATTTCGGTAGGTCGTGGAACACAATTGCAAAAAATGGGCCGCTCTCTTGGAACTGCCAACTTGTTTTTTTTACAAAATAGTCCAATTGCATTATGTCTTCTGACATTTTGTGTTGGACTGCATTTAGAATTTGGAACGGCGCACACAGCTAATTTTATTCTACCTGTCATACCCTTTCATTTGATACCCATGTCAAGGGACGGGTAACACAAATGCAAAAATCGGCGCCGCCATCTTCGAACGGGCATCTTAATTTTTTTACAAAATGGTCAGATTGCATTGTCACGCGAACTATACAGGGTATCCCGTCCTGGCTGGGCAAGCAGTTAATGGGGCCTATTCTGTCGGTAAAATTTTATCATTTTATGTTATGTTATGCATTTTATGTTATGAATTCCCTAAAATCCTATTCTATCCGACAAATTTTATTTTCTTTTATGAAGCATAACATAAAATATTTCCTGTGACGCTTCATAACATAAAACAATGTAAGCAGCACATTTTACAAGTATTTTAACCCATTTTATGAAAATAACAGACGGGAATTGACATTTGCGTGAAAGTAGTTTTCATTGAGTTTTGAGTTAAATTAAAAATTAATATGCCCAACGCATTAAAAAAATTGTATTTTTTCAGATACTGAAACAAGGCGCTTTCATTCATAATTTTATTTGTTTTCATAGTAGACAAAAAATGCTGGACAAAAAACACAAAATGGTTGGGGGGCTATCTCTAACTGTTTTCGAGATAGGACGTTTTGAATTTTGGTGTTGGGGAAAAAATGTAGGTTATTGTTTTAGAATGAAAAGGTAATGAAATAACGGTCAAATAGGGTATCTTTGTAATCGTAAGGAATGCGGCTTTCATTTCATCAATAAAAACAATAGTGTACAATGGAAAAACCAGAAATAAGGTGGTTTATTTGTAAAAACCAGAGCCGTGCCTAGACCATTTGCCGCCCAGTGCACATCCGTCGATGCCGCCTTTTAAGGGCACCAATTTTTTCACTCGCTTCGCTCGCGGGCTATAGCCACCCTCACCCATCCCCTGAATTTATCGAAAAAAAAAGCCCAAACATACATTTCGCACATTTTACTATAAAAAAACGACGAAATTCGACATTGTTAATTTCATTTTATTATTCTCTTATTTCATTCACCATTTCTATTAATCCATATAATTTCATTTCCTCGCTTTCGATGATAAGACGATCGATGACAAGCTCAAAACGGATGGCGACTTTTCTTTGACTTCTTGCTGTCCCACTGCCTTTCGCTTCGGTGAAACTGCTGCTTAAGGTACCTTTACATTATGTGATTTGTCATATGACTTTCCGTCAAAATTACGATTTGATAGTACATCTGACTTCGTTACGTGTTCACTTTTAATTTTGACAAGTCAAAACAGAAATATTCAATGCAGATTTTGACAGATAGTCAAAAACAAATGTTATTATTGTCATTTGACATTTTGTGTTTAGATTTGACTTCATTAACAGTAAAGTCATATGACAAATCATATAATGTAAAGGTATCTTCAGCCTTCTGCTCCGCAAACATTGCCAAGGCCCGATGTCTTGCCTCATCCGCTTCGTGTATTTTTTTCTTTCGTCTTTTGAATGCAACTCAAAATGGTCTTGCTTGAAAGCTGCGGCTAATTTTCAGCCTTGAGACGAATATTGACAGAATTAAAAATGTGTGTGTTATATCTTTAACGTGCCGAGACTTTGAAACTAGTTTCGTCCTGAAAAGGACCGTTTCTGTTTATTGTTTCGTCATTCGTTTGTCTGTTTATTGTGTGCGTGCTGGAAGTGCCAATTATTGGTAATCTATTGAGCGTTGTACTTTATGTTTGTCTTCTTTTTGTTTATAGTCGCCGCTCCTTTGAATTTTTGCGCTCATCTAAATTTAAATTGAGATGCCGCCTTTGCCCTGGGCGCAGCAAATACACAAACCACCCTTTCCAAATGCCGCCCAGTGCAAATCCACAGTCTACACATATGCGTTGAGCGGCAATGGTAAACAAATATGAAAAAAAGCAATCTTTTATCACATAGTCCACTGTAACTCAAAAAGTAAATCAATAAGGTCCTTTTTTCTGAACTTTTTTAACATCCCCAAAAGTTACCTGAAAATTACTTAGAGCAAGCTGGCTTAGTTTTTTTTATGTGCCATTTAAAAATAAGTATCACTTTTTAGTATTCAACAATCTTTCCCACTTTTTCTACTCTAATACAAAAAGTAGTTAAGGTCATTTTTTCTGAACATTGTTAACATCTTGAAAAGCTTCTTAAAAAATTCGTGGGACACTCCAAGACTCCAGCTGCCTTGGTTTTTTTGCTATTTACCATTCCAAAATAAGTGTCAGGGAGAAAATTAACCAACTAGATTATTTTTACTCGGGTAACTCAGCCAATTTACATTGTGAACGTTTAAATCCCGACAGCTATTATTTCATGCTTCAAGTCGAAAGATAAAAATCCAGAGATCTGTTCCTAAATAGCATGAAATGTACTATTATATATTTTGAAGTAAGTCACGTCTCACAGATGTCAATGGGTGAAAAGATTGTGGACTAAAGTATACCGTGACACCTGATAAATAACTAAGTCAACATCCGGTAACATTTGGGTTTCACTTCGTGAGAAAATGGGTGGGATTTAAATTGAAGATCAACAAGAGGCTGTATTTTTCTCCAGTGAGATTTTTCGAAAGGCTGTTCCGAAAAATCCCAAGTGGGGTTCAATGAGGATATGCACCATCTATATTAATTAGAGCATCACGAGATCTCGACAAACTCGAGAGTCTCGTCTTGGTCTCGACTCGAGAATCAAGACGAGAGTAAAGTTCGGTCTCGACAAACATATTCTCATCGAGACAAGATTATTCGCTTGAGATCTCGTCGGCAAACTCGAGCTCTCGTCGGCAAAATCAAGTCTGGTAAAATAAAGTATCTGATGAAGCCCGCACGCACCGTTATTTTCAAAGCTGAGATGTGGTTCTCATGCACGTATTAACACATTTTTGCCTCTTGTTTTCTCTCGCCGGTTATGTATATAGCTTGAGTCTATAAGTATAAGAGCCTTCAGACAAGACGAGATTAGGATGGGCAAGATCCGCCGAGAGTCGAGACTCGAAATGGTCGAGACTTACCGATGTCTAGACGAGAGTCTTAAAAATCTCATCTTTTCTCGGTCTCGTGATGCTCTAATATTAATAAAAAAAGTTTCTGTATGTATGTGGCTATGTCTGTATGTGTGGGCTATAGCGGGCGCACCAGTCATCGCAGAGCATCGAAATTTTGCCGGAAGGTCCGGGGGGTCCCCCATGATGTACCTCGAAACCCGATTTACGAAATTCAAAATGGCCGCCGAAAAATGACCAACATTCAAAATGGCTAATATGAATTTGCAAATTGTGTTCCGATTTCAATGAAAGTGGGTATCTAGGGGTTTTTTAGGTCGCACATAACGAAGTTGTGATCAAAACTTATAAATTCAAATATGGCCAACGGTTTTGCCAATTGCATTCCCATTTCAATGAAAATCGGTATCTGAGGGTTTTTAAGGTAGCAAATAACGAATTTATGATCAAAACTTATAAATTTAAAATTACGAGGCCAATGTGGCTTACGAATTTTTCCAAATGTGTTCCGGAACAACCTTATTTACCCAATGTGTTAACGTATGGCTGTGGCTCTCTAAGCAATCAGTTCAGAATTGATCAACAAAGTTTTTTGGAAAGATGGTAAGGGCAAGCGAAAATGTGGTAAAATGTGCCTAATAGTTGCTGGCAAAAGCCTTTTTTTAAATAGCCTTTCACTAATATTAATTTTTGGTGGGTAGTTACCTTTTTAAGGATATTTCATGTGTTTATTTTACCAGAAAGACCCATAGGTTTATCACGGGGAACGCGGTGTCGATCTTACTAGTAAGAAATAAAACGAAAAAAGGTGAAATAACGTAGGATAGAAGCTAAAGCAATTGTGACCATGTACTAGACTATCTCGTCTAAGTCCTTCTTGCCCAGCGAAAGGAATAGGCATCTGAATTGTTATTACTCTATTTCCGTAGGTCGAGGAGCTAGCTCCTAATCTTCTACAATAATGTGATGTGCATTGATGATCTCCAACAACTACAAAAGAAACTTCACTTAAAGCCCACGAATGCTCGGAAAATCCATGCAAACATTTTTTTTAACGGTCATTCATCTCCTCTTGTGCAACCTTCACAGTTTCTTGCGTAAGGTCGAGTACTATTTATACCATCAAGACTCTCTCCTACACAGTTTGACAAAGATTGTTTAATGTTCATTCACCCTAATTATAGAACAGTTTACCTTCTTATATACAGAATACGGGGTCATTAAATGTATTCAGGAAACGTGTCTTCAATTACTTTACAACTCACTTCTTTATTAGGGAGATTCTTAAAAAGGGGGAAACTTTTTACTCTTTCTCTTTCATAAAATTAAATTAAATTCATTCTCTGAAATATACAATCAACCCATGAAATTGTTAATCCTATTGATATTTTCAAGTAAGGTTTGTAGTGTTATAAGATTTTAGCTTGATGTTATGTAATTAAAATAAATTAAAATGAAAAAATACAAAAAGTTTTCCTTACATAACATAATTATCTGTGATGCTTTCATCCTTTAAGGAATTATCTAATTATAACTTGTTCAATCATCTTAGACCATGATATAATTATTCAATTCATCAATAATTTGATGGTATCAATTGCTTCTGCTCTAAAAGTTAAAGGTACAAGTACACACTACTGCTTTTATATATGTTCATAACTCCTACAGGATCTGATGCAAATCATTCAAGTATTTTTTAATATTCCCTGAATAGGATTTTCTTCTCAAGTACACTGCTGGTAGAACTAAGTACAACTAAAACCTCAAACGATATTCCATTCAATAACTTTCCGTTCAATCATGTTATAGAATTCGCTCTGAATACTTTTCAATGACTTGGATTAAGTTGATTTTAATTGAAAAGAATGCACTTGAAATGAGAAAGAATAAATTACGACCATTTTTCTTAAATCCATCAGATCCTTTCGCAATTTCCATATCTCAACTTTTAAATGAAATCTGAGATCTCTTTCTAAATTAAAACAATGTCGAAAAAAACGAAAGAAAAATAATCGAGTTTTCATCTCCACGAGAATTTTATTGAATGTTTGACTTGATTCAAGAAGGAATCAGCAGAATCCTTATCCCAGTCATCTTCTGTCTGACAATACTCGCTGGTTGTCCACTTTTAAATCTAAAGAAATTGGTTGAAGTAGATTTCTTTGGATGGATTCAGTGAGCCAATTCAACTACTTGATAAAAATTGCGAGAGAGAGACCAGAAACAGAGCCAAAAGTGCACCAAAGTTAAATAACCGCCACAGGGGTAAGAAGTTTTCTGGAAATCTTCCAGAAGTCAGGGCCCTCATAATATCAAGTAAATAATTTCCATGGACCGTCCAGGATGGTGCTGGAGCTCTCTGTGTGGCGGAGTTCCTCAAGACTGCCTTCAGTTAAGCCACCACCTTTTGCTTTTTTAAACGATGGTAAAACGGCGGTGCAAATTTTAGGAGCCTGAAACGTTTCGAAAAATTTTATTAGTTTGCGGCATCTGGTTATGATAAAGTATTTTTCCATAAATAATTGCCACGAATACACTGAATTATGAGAATTTATAATCGAAAAAAAATTATATCCGAGACGAAATTTATCCTACTAAAAAAAATATTCGCAATAATGTTTTCGGGTGGTGTATGAAGTAATTTGCATAAATTTCCATGGAACCCTTTGGTTTGGTATTTCGCATTGAGCTATTATCGATTTCTTTCAACTCTACAACCCGTCTACACCCGCTCCAAACTGGTGCAATATCGAATATATCGGGATTCCGGAAAATATTACTAAATGTGGTTTTGATTGAAATAGTAAAACACTTTTCTCACGGAAATCACTTTAAATGCAAGGCATGACTCCTATGCGGATATACAAAAGCTGAAGAGGAGGCAAACAATCTATGAAATCAATATAATCCTTGGTAAGGAGCCAAGTCACATATTGGAAATTTTATACTTCAAAACTGCAAACAATAGAATCTCTCTCTCTCCACACACACAAGTGATTTCTACAAAAAGGTTTGTTTTGCCAACGATTGCATTCGGAACATACAACTCAGCAGATTTGTAATCATCGGGTTTTTAACACGCTCTCATACTTTGTGCTTTACTGCAAATGGAAGAATTTTTCCTTTAATATCGAAAGAAACATTTTTAAGACTGTCGAAATGCTGTGGTGGCAGCCATACCCCATAACCGATGGTGAATTTTATATGAATGGAAACCATATAGAAATTGTTTCTTTGTATTGGAATTTGTAGCAACCCTAATGGGACAAATTGAAAGATTTTATAGAACTGCAGATATTTCTGATGACTTTTGATCCGATTTTTTTATTGGTTAAAAAAACATTTGGTAAAAATTTCGGTTAATGGTGGTCATTTCTTTGAATAACATCTTTCGATCAGATTTTTTTGTTGATAAGATTTGAAGACTACCATTTATATTTGAGAGATATGTTAACATAAATCGGCCATTATGGTGTCTTTACAAATATATAATTAATGCTTAGGTCAAAGGATATCGCTCATCCCAGAAGAAGTTTATAAATATCATAATTTTTTATTTATTAGCAGTGATTGTAATATGAACTCCGCCAAATTATTTTGCCTAGTCACTAAAGCCTGAACTATAATAGACATAGATCGACGTAAGTTTTTAACGAACATACACGTACGTATCTCTAACCGTAGACCTTGACGTACAATCGGCTATAATAATCGCAGAAAACATTGTTTGAATTAGAGTCTGAATACAACAAATATGCTACGACCAGGGGCGGATCCACAGGGGGAGGGCGATTGGGGCGATCGCCCCCCCTAAAATAAAAAAAATAAAAGTTTTTTTATGAGAAATATACCTAGTAGTAAAATTTTGTGATTCACGAACATGCATAAAAATGGTTTTTCAAAACATTATAGATAAATGTGCATTTACAGCTTCAACCTCTTTTTCATTTCACTCGGATTTCATTTTATTTCTTAGACATATCCCGAAGTAGAAACATTCAAACAGTGTACTTTTAAATAAATATTCACAAGTTCATGGACATATAAACATTACAAATAATAAATATCCTTAAAATTTTTTATTTCTCAGATCGGCCCCCCCCCAAAAACTTTTCTAGATCCGCCCTTGGCTACGACTTTGACATTACAACGCCATCAATTGGGATCCTGGTCCCATAAAGGCCCAGTTACCTAGCAGCGTTGTGTTGCGTTGCGTAGCTGCTGTCAAAATTAAAACTATGTAATTAAATGGGGCTTGTTACATTGCGCGCAACGCAACGCATGAGTTGAACAAAGTTCAACTTTTACGCGAGACATAACCTCAGTTGGCAATTTAAAAAAGCTTCACTTTTTTTATAAAGCAAACTCTGCCAATTTTGTTGAAACTTTACAGCACTTGACGGAACTTTATCTGTCAAATAACGCAACGCTAAGCTGTTATGTGACTAGGTTGCGAAAAGTCATGCTCAGCTAAGCTACGCAACGCTGCAATGTAACTGGGCCTTAAGACGGCGTTATACTACGTTAAAGGAAACATTAACGAAAACAAGTACATGTGATGAACGTTTATTATAGTCAATATATTTTCACATAGGAGCCCTTGGAAGGCAGGGATTGACGTACGTTCTTTCACGTCTATTATAGTTCCGGCGTAATGCTAACGTCAAAAATTATAAACCATGGCCTGACTAAATATAAATATTTGAGAATCGGTCCTGTTAGTCGAGGATTGATCAATAGGTTAAAAACCTCTCCTCAGAAAATAATTAATATTATGGAAGCGCGAAAAAGTTTCTAATCCGTCAGGATTTACAGTGAAAAATCAGGAGCTCAACGAGACTAACTCAGGACATTATATAGACCTGGGAAAAAAAACCAAAAACGATGAGTGAATTAAAAGATGTAGGGAATGCAACTCTGCACCACAAGAACTAAGATTGACGCTAAAGGAATCCTAGAACAAAGAGATACTACTATCATTTGTAGTGCAGTAATAATGATTTGAAGGGACTTTGGCATATGTATGTATATATGGTATATCTATGCTCAAACAACTAACAAACAACATCGACCTCTACACTTGGAGTGTGACAGCCTTGGTAGCCTAAGAGTGAAGGCCCTCGACAACATACTAGACATGCATGGTTCGATTCCGCAGATGAAGGGCCCTCCGTGCTTTCGCTTCTCCTACCTATATAACATACATCAGTTTTTCCTTTTTACAACAGTTCCCGGCTTTCTTTCCTGACATCACCTATAAGAATAACAAGCGACGAATCAATAAATATGTTTACTGAAGTCAGCTTTCTGTCGCAGTAATATTGGATGGGAGCTAATCGAATAAAATGATGGCGTTGACAGTTTGTTCATTGTACTTGGTTTCTGACTACCAAAGCGTGATCTTTGGAATTCCACTAAAGATAGAATCTTCAATAAAGAGTGGCTTTAGTCTTTCGCATAAAAAATACAAAAACGTCATTGACATTAACTCGATTAGTTATCGGATCGCAGCTTTAAGAATCAAATCCAGGTGTCATAATATAACAGTAATCACGTAGCACGCGCTTATCAGATCATGGTTGATATGAAGCACTAAGAATAACGTATCTAATAAAGACCCTACATTTAGCATAAAAATCATATTAGGGAGCTTTAATGCGTAAGCAGGCCCGCCACATCACCTTGGGGGGCCCGGGGCTAAAATATGTTTGGGGGCCCTTTAAGGATTTTGAAATTCCAAAAAATCTTTGACTAAAAAAAAATTGTGGTAACTTAAGAATAAGTTCATTCAGGGCATTAAATATAGATACCGAATAGTCGGTTTTTAAAGCGGGGTTTCCCCTTAGCTGGCTACCAGCGCTGGTTGTATCTTCCGCTGGCTCCCAGAACATTTCCAGCTAATGGCTCAACCAGCTTGAGAATAATCAGAAATTTCCATATTCTGGATGGCTGGACAACCAGTAAAACGTTACATAGTTACATAGTTTAACCTAGAGTGGAACAGGTTTATGTAGACACGCCCTTGTGCTTAGCTCTGGGGCTCAGCACTCATCTTTCTTTTGGCTGAATCAATCCAAGCTAGAGGGAAAAATTCGAAGCACTACTAAGGGAAGCGAATTCGGAGCACTGTTAATATGCTCCGATTGGATGTTTAAGGAATTGTATGGAACGAAGAAAACGGCAGACAGAGAACCGTTCTCGTTCGATGCGTTGGTCAAGCAGCATATTGGACGCGGTTGGTACTTAGTTGGGGACCGCTTGGTCCGAGTAAAAATAAATGATGGCCTTAGAACGGGCAAATGCCGACTGTGATTGAAACATAGTCCTCGGCCATCTGGCGGTTAACAGAAGGCTCGTTGCATGGGGGCCTCGGTAGTCTAGGGAGTAAGGCGCCTGGCTAACACCCCAGAGGTCCCGGGTTCGAGTCCCGGCAGAGCCCCACGGTCCTTCGCCTTTCCCACCTTCCCTCCTGTCATAGCCTTCCGCTAGCACTGCCCCGCTCCACCAAGCGCATGTCATCGGTTGGTTGATGGGATTCAACTTGTTTCAGGAGGCATAACACTCCAGCGAGTTGTTTCTCATTGCCCCGATGCCAGAGTCGCGATAGAAATGGTTGGGGTTAGGTGGTTGTGGCAGTTCCTTCCTACTTCTCTCTTCCCCTTCACTATCTATCGACTAGAGCTTGCTGTTCGACATTGCACTCTATACGAAGAAAATAGATTGTCGACAGTATAAAGGGCTTTCCCTGAGCTCTAGTCTTCCACATAAAAAAAAAAAAAAAAAAAAAAAAGGACAGTACGGCCATACAGGGGGCGATTGACGGTGAAACAACGGCCTTACAGTTCCAATAACGGCCATACGACGGTGGTGCGGCGGCCGTATGGTTGCTATTACGGGTATACGACGGTGGTACAGTGGCAGCAACGTGGATATTCGCCCTCCTATAAGAAAATATATTTCACTGCAATTAAATGTTTGATTTTTTTTCGGTTGTGTTTTTTTTTTCAAGCCGTTAAATAACAAAATTTCCCACTAAAATATAGACCAACCCGCACCACACACTTCACGTACAACAAACCGACGACTGGCTAGCTCGTTTCTCTTGTGCATCGATATCTTTAAGTAGGATAAATCGAAAGAACCATTGTACATAACGAAAATGATGTAGTTCCCATAAAACGCATTCAACAATACATTTGGTGCAGTTTTTTTTTGGCTCAAATTTCCCGTCGAATGCCCGTTTCTACAGTTCAGTACTTGGCCTTTTAAATCTTTTGGTCAAATTTGGCCGTCGCAAGGCCGTATGTGCTCGCATTAAAAATGGTTAAAAACTCTACGGCCATCATATGCCCCTTAAAAAGCCAAGCGGCCGGTGTTCGCCCTTTATAAAGCCGTTTTTTATTTTTACTCGGGTAAAGCCGCTGTCGAGACTCGCATTTGGAATGACGAAAAGGCAATTACACAAGGTGAACAAAAATATAAAGATTTTCGACACTGCTACAACTACAACATAAATTGGAGGATTAGAAAATTTTTTCAACTTTTGTAACTGCTTCAAAAATGCTTCTAAAAAAAGCAGCAGTAAAAGGAGTGCTCCCACGGCGATCATGCAATATTAAAAAAGATATAGAACTGGGATGGGAAGGGGAACGCCCCAAGCTTTTTAAGAGTGTTCTAGCTTCAATTCCCGCTGGATAAGTTGTCTCTTCTCTAGTGTTTACTATTTAAGTATGATGAGTAGAAGAATCCATATCCATACAATCATAACATATATTTTAGAGTGCTGCATGCTTGGGTTTCAGGCTCTAGATTAGTGCTTGCTTGACAAGTAGAACGCATGGACAGGGCGGTCTTGACTTTTTGGGTTTCAAGATAGTTTCGGGGCCCCTAGGCGATTAGTATGCAGGGATATGGGGTTTTAACTTTTTGGGTTTCAATCTATTTTCGGGGCCCCCTTTAGCCGGGGGCCCGGGGCAATTCGTCCCAGTTGCCCCCCCTATGTGGCGGGCCTGTGCGTAAGTGGGTAAATAACCATAGTACGAAGCATATTCGAAATATTAGCCACTTCCGAAATGCATGCTGTGGCTTGTGAAAAAGGATCATCAGCTGCCCGAATTCATCGGGAGCTTTGTTTAGTTTATGGACCTACAGTATCGAGTCAAGCAACAGTCAATGCAGTGTTGCCATTCAACTTAACACCAAAACCAAAAAAATCAAGTAATCTCCTTATTCTGGTCCGAAGGTTGTGGCTACCGTTTTCTGGGATGATTTCAAGGAACTCGCAATAACAATTACAGCTGACGCGTACCGCGAAACGCTCACTAAACTGAAACTTTTGATTTGTTCATATTCGTTCTGGTAATTTTGATGTGAAAGATGAGTCTCGTTCTGGGCGTCCAATCACTGAAAAAGGTGATGACATTCTTGACAAATAGTCCAGCAGAAATAGGGTTCGAACAACAAAAAAATTCGTTACAGCAATCTGACAGCGGGATATTGTTGAACAAGCTATTGTAAAAGAGGGAAAAATAAATCGAACCGACAGTTTTTATGCGCGGTGGAATGGGGGGGGTGTTTAGGGGTTGAAAACAGTTTTTCGCAATTTCTGGCTAAACTGTGCATCCTATCGAAAAAAGTTAAATGTAAAAGTTGTAGGAAATAAAAATATCTACAAGTTTTTTGTATACCATTTTAATCCTAACCTCAAACTTTTTCGAAGAAATGGAGATAAACCGGTTTTTAGTTTTTTGCTTTGAAAAAAAAATTTCTATGAAACTGAAACTTGGGCAAAAGATACCTTTTAGTGTTGCAAAAAGGCGGTAATTTTTTGAGACGGAAATATTTAAAGGTTGTTGTTAAATTTAATTTTAAAAAAAAAAAAGCGAAATGTTTAACTGTGATTCCTCTTAAAAATACGCTTCCTCCTACCGTGTTCTTTTTTGGCTGACTTTCTCGTTGTTCCGCCTACTTTCGATAAATGGTAAAAAAAAGGTATACTCCAACGGAAAAAATGACCGGAAAATTATAGTTATATTCACGATAGTATTTTTATAAATCAAAATTTTACAAAAAATATTACGTCATGAAAAAATCGAAGCAGGTCTCAGCTAATATATATTAACAGCATGAAATTCGTTAATGGGGTAAAAAAATTAAATATGCTTAAAACGCCAAATTGAAAAAAAGTATGCATTAAAGTCCTCTTCATGAATTTTTCTCTAATCTTGCTCTCTTTGCAAAGTGTTGTTTTTCTTCGTCAGATGCAACAAAACTGAACGATTCTTCAGTGTTTTTGACAGTTTCATTGTGTACTGTTTCAGTTACAGTACATTGATCTGGTTCCATTTCTTCCAAGTCATTTTCGTCTATTCTATAGGAACTTGTGGAAGTTCAGCATTTGAGCAATTTTCTTAATTAAAACAATTAAAACACAAGTTGGTGTATTTCAGACCATGTTTTCTACAGGCACATTTTACAGAAGAGCAACCCTTTTCGCAGCTGCAACAAATAGTTTTCAGGACATGATCGGGTATTAATTTATCATCTGTGGTATTCGGCTTAATGATGCCTTCCGCTGTTTCTTTCCAACCCCAATCTGTTGCGATTACTTCGTTTCCAAGCCATGTTTGAAGCTGACAATATGCTCTAAAACAATACCCCCCTTCCACCCCGGATAGCAGCTGTCGGTTCGATTTATTTTTCCCTCTTTTGCAATAGCTTGTTCGACAATATATCGCGGTCAGAGTGCTGTAACGAATTATTTTTTTTCTTCTCATTTTTACGCCAATTTCTACTCGACTAAAAGTCTAGTAGGCAGTGTCAAATATTTTTATGGAGTTAGTAATTGAACACAAAACTGTTTTGAGCCATTTACATAAAGCTGGATGCAAAAAGAAACCCGATGTATGAGTTTGTCATGAGTTGAGTGCGATAAACAAGATCTACCGAATTTACATCTGCTTTACACTGCTGAAACTCAATGAAATCGACCCATTTGTGAAACGTCTTATAAACCTTCATAGGCACATATTGTCTCAGATAGAGAAACAATATTTTTTAGAGTCATTTCATCAATGCAGAGGGATGGACATCAACGCAAAATAAAATTTATAAAGACTTTTAACCATAGCAGTAGGACATCAAATCTAAAAAAAAAATTTCCCAACTGGCATAAGGGAACCGAGCCAATTGTGCTTCCTTCTTCATTCCTATTAATCGCTTTCGAATCGCTACAAATTAACTTAATGGAATCGCTTCTCCGCTAGGACATGCAATGTTAAAAAAGAAATGTAAGGCAAGGCTAAGAAAGCAATTCTCTGCTTCAAAAGAAGCGATTCAGTACCTTTTCTGAATCGCTTCATTTCCCGCTGGGCACTATCTGACCAACACTTCTTTCGATCTCTGCAGAATAACCCCAATGGAATAAACCTGTCGATTTTCAGGTTAAGGGGAGTTCGAATTCACTGCGCGGCACGGTCTTTCATCTTTCCATTTTTCAGACCTAGATAACTTCTTTCTTGTTAGCTCTCTTTGCAAAAAAATCCCTATGTTTTTTTG
The DNA here is from genome assembly GCA_963855945.1 of Thereva nobilitata. Taxonomy (NCBI): domain Eukaryota; kingdom Metazoa; phylum Arthropoda; class Insecta; order Diptera; family Therevidae; genus Thereva; species Thereva nobilitata. Next base: position 169,397,769 of record OY979695.1, read on the forward strand.
CCATTGCTCTCTAAGTAAAATAAGCGAGAAAGCCAACGCTGTTGCATCACCGAAGTAAGCGTTCGGTAGTTATTGGATCAGGAGCTTGTGGAATGAAACCTTATGTTGGCGTCGGCAGTTCTTTCACTATTCTCTTTACTATCTTTCCGACTAGAGCTTGCTGCCCGACATTGCGCTCAATGACAGTATCGTCGACAGTTAAAATTTGCATTACCTCTGAACGCTAGCCTTTCACATAAAAAAAATCCAGAATCCACAAAAGCTCTTCACTCATGGCATCATGACTCCACCCGAAAAATAGCGAAACATTGTCAATAAATATTCTCTCTAAAAATTTCAATCTGTCCTTTCAAAACTTCCAAGTAAAATTTTTCAATATAAAAATATTTCAAGCATATTTCGACTGCCACCTTAAAAAAAACAAATCGATGGTAACTTCTCGTTGACTCGGATTTTTTTGCATTTCACAAGAAATGGAGCAACAAATTTTCACAGCTTGGAAGGGGTGAAATCCCGTCAGCAGAAGCTGATACCATTGAAATAAATTGATTGACCCCCTTTGTCGTGCCAACATCTCAAAAGATAATCTACACCACCACTTTCATCCCTAGAAATTCAAAAGAGTCTTACCTGCAAAAAAATGGCTTCCATACCATAGCACTGTGCATTTACAAAATTAATCAAAATTATTCTAGCCGAAGGATTTTCTCCTTGGCTCAGGACTTTATTTCTGATTTCTCTCGCCTTTTGTCCTTTCAGAAATATTAAGGAAAGAGTACACTCTCATTTACTGAAGCTTATTCAAACAACAGAAGGAGAATTGTAAAGATTAATTTCAAAGGACGAGCTCAAGGATGGATTCAAATTAAAAGAGGACACTGACTTTCTTTATCCTTATCCTTGTGTAACATATAATTCCTTGAAAACATCCTGACCTACTCGATTATTATCATTGTCCGCAAGACAATATGGATTCCCACAAATGGGTGTAAATTTGTGAAGTTCGTTAGTGTTAATTTATATTACCTTTTCCAAATAAATTAATCTAATTTTGTTTCTAAATTGTGCGACTTGAAAGATTGGGTGTACCTGCGGAAATGTATTAAAGGGTCCGAAAAGAAAGGTCAGAGTCCTTCAAAAGCTCACAGTGTGGATTCCTGAACACAGATCAGCAATCAAGGAGCAGTCCTCTTCAATTTTATCTTGAAATTTGTGCTTCACCTTTTCATACCTTTGCAATAAAGAACAACTTTGTAGTCAGGAGAAATAATGTTTGGTGAGGAGCATAAATGAAAACTTCCTTTTTATTAAAATCGCAGTCCAAACTATCATCTTTGAGAGTGTAGCCGGATGAATAGTTCTAGTCATTTGCACTAGCTGCTGTGTTGGCAGCTCAATATGATGTCTTGTCTGTGGACGTCATACTTCAAAGAAATGATCTGCCTTGAGTCATAAATACTTATTTTGCTTTTCTGAAAATGAATTTTATTGCTGAATAAAATGCTTTGTGAATGAAGTAGAATTTATTAAATTTAATTTTAAAGGATTTCTTTCCTTCTTTAAAATGAACTTTCATTTCGAAAGAAAGTGATAAGTATGTGTTGCTCAAACTATTGTCCATCGTCAGCTTCCTTATTTTCTAGTAAAAAGCGAATTCTTTGACCGAAGAAAGACTCGTCTTTTGAGGTTATCCATGAATAGAGAAGTTTTTGATATCTTCAAAAGACTTGAGTAGAAAGGTGGTTCATGCAGAAGGACCCGAATAAATGCAAATCAGAAGGAGCGATGTGTATTAGACAAGTTTTTTTATGGGAAAATCTCCTTCAGGAGCATTCTTTTATATTGCCAGTCCCTCAAGCTTTTTACGTCATGGTGTAATGTGTAGTGCTAAGCTTAGCTCGAAGGATATATGAGGGATTGTGTAGATTAAGGAAGTCTGGGGATTGCGATGAATGTTGCGTTTGAACTCTTGGATGTTGTATCAGCTCGGGAATGCTGACTGTGGGATGTTGTTCCATGATGGGTCAAGCTGTTCTGATAAACCAGTTGAATACAACGCATATGTTATTATTCCAACGCAGGTCATTGGTCAATTTTATTTCAGGATATTATGAAAGGTCTCAGCGCCGGCCTTTGGGTAGAGCGAGAGGAGCGGTCGCTCTAGGCGCCAGGTGGCAAGGGGCGCCAAAATGAATGCGAAAAGCAATTTCGAGCGAAAAATAAAATTTTTATGGCACCTTTTGAGGGGCGCTCATCAATATGACTCAAACACGGCACAAGCATGGAGCGCAGACTCCAACACCGACAGGCTGCATGGCCTTAGGCCACATCCTACCCAAGGTGTCCTGCCTGTCCATGGAGCAGACTGATTGCGGCGAATCTAGAAAGAAAAAACTCGATAAAACTCGCAATCCCAAGATGCAACAATCATGCTGAAGGATCAATATACAGTGGTTCTCAAAATTATTGGAACACCCATGAAATTTTGGGATTTTCTAAAAATTCTGAACTAGCCCTGTTTTGGATGGGAAATTGAAAGGCACCTTCCAGGGAGTCTATAAATTCATAATTCAAACAAGGAGATTTTAATAAATACAATTTGGTAACATAGTCTAGTTTTTTAATATCTTCCTTCGTTGTGCCAATAATTTTTAGAGCCACTGTAGATCCCTTTACCTAATGTGGCCCAGTGAAGAGGAATTTTCGGGATCCCTCTTCAATGAGGGCAATGTGAGCCCGCAAACGGTGGAGTACGCTGAGATCAATCCTTCATTAGAAGAAGATCTCCTTAGAGGCAGACCTGCAGCCCGATTTTTGGAAGCTGGGTCCTCTTGGCTCTGCGTGCCCCTAAAGGTAAGAGGGATACCGATTTTCTTAATAATAATCTCCAGTCCACAATAACCCGACGAAAAGGGCGAAGGCTTCAGTCGTACGGTTAGAAAAGCCTGCTGAAAAGCCGTCAGAATAGAAGTCCGACGCATCCATAATGAACCCTAGAACGGGTGGTAGGGTAGGGCGGACCCTTCTCTAACGACGAGGTGACTCTCTCCACCATTTCAACTTCACTAACCCTAACCCTAAAACCACCACATAAATCCTTAGCGGGGTAACCCCCAGCCTAAAAAGGCTCGCAAACGAAGGAGAGCGGCTTCCAATTTGAAGTTTGTCCAGATAAACTTCCATCACCCCAAGGCTGCCTCGGCAGTGCTCAAAAACGGTTTACCTTGGACAACTGGAAATACAATTTATCTGGTGTGAAAGCGTCGACCAAAGGGCGCTGAAAGGCAATCTCGCTCTACCCTAAACAATGGCTAGGACTGGCGCTGAAGACCCCCCACCGAAACAAGAAGAAGGATGGTGAAGGTTTTGTTAGAAACGATACAATATTTCATTTTTGATCCGCTGAATTCAATTCGATTCTTGCGGCCGCAATAAAGAATGAGTTCAATGTCCCTGTTGATTATATTGGAAATGTGTTCACCAGCGTGAAGACAATAGCCCTGGAGCGTAGTTTTCTCATATTATCAATGCCATAACATAAAGTACAGTCATCAGCAAAACTGTAAAGTCAGTTAAAGAATATATATAGGATATAAAAATATAAAAACCAGAAAAATTTCGGGTGTAGGTGCAGATAGATGTACGTATAATATGGTGTAGGGATTAAATTCGACGCTATCCTATACTACTTTGATTGAACAGCCAGATAGAAAACTCTCAACGCATTTCTTTGGAACAAAGGGAATGCCACTAGCGTGAAGTTTAGTCAACTGATCGGGATGTCATGCATTTAAAGGTAAAACACTTATTCATGTATTAAACATTTGGAATAGAAGACACTTATGTAGTTATGATAACCACTTATGGAGAAATAAACATGCAATTATGTTGGCGACTGCAAAGGGTGCCATTTAGCATTCTCAATAGATGGATTCTCGTTCAATCGCGAAGGTCAAACAGCATTGGGCGGAGTTGGTAATTAGTTGGGTGACCGGTTGGAAAATCGATACTCGCGCATGGAAGATAAAAAGATGAACAAAGCATCCACGGTCCTATAAATTTGAAAGTTTAGAAAGTTTTTTTCTACCTAAAATAACCTAACCACGGATTTCGTTACGACGAATATTCAGCATCGTAAGGATGGAAAACAACGACGCACATGTTACGTCGTTACGACGAAAACTCAAATAAAAGCCCATCTTCCGGTCGATAAATTATTTCAAAACCCCCATTTGTACGTTTTTTTCCAGTGTTTGGCGGTATCAGATGATTTTAAGTTTAATTTTATTAGAAAATTAATACGAATAATTGCTTGTTTCCAGATTAGTCGATTGATAGACCGGCGGGTGGACAATAACGTAACAAGGAAATACATTTTTTTTAATATTCGTTCACTGGAATTCTTCATTACACATCGAATTATTACAACAAAACATAATGACGAATTTTATAAATAACGAAGAATTTTACAGATAATGACGAATTTTACCAATAACGACGAATTTGACTAATAACGACGAATTTTATCGTTCACATCCTAAAATGGCAGCAGTTGTAACGACGTTGTGTCGACGATATACATGATATATATGAAGACCCTAATGGCAATGTGCTTTCATTTGAAGTTGGCCGCCTTCACTCCTCCCATAGGCTCCCATCTTCTTTTTCGAATGAAATATCAGATTCAAAAATATTGCGACTATCACTAGGCCTATTGTACTACATCCCCAGAACCTCAGATTTGTATGTAGAAGGAACTGTAGAAAAGCTTAGGCTTGTCGATTTGAAGCAAGTCGCGTTGAAATCGACACCCTACACCTCATTATGCCGATAAGGCCCTTCGCCTTTTGTGCAGTCCACATTTTAGGGCGCAGGGTCTGGCTGTCAAGCAAACAACTGTCCTCTTCTGCGCCTCAACAGTTGGCCGCTTAACAAAAAAGCACAGAAAGAAACGGCTTTTGAATTGGCAAGACCAGAACCAAACGCGGACTTCCAGTATTCAGTTTGTTCCGTCATAGTTTTATCGCAAAGCGAGCCCTCTTCACCAAGAGATTGAGTGCTCCAATAGCCGGGTCTAGTTTGGACTATTTGTTCTCATGCTTGAAGCAGTTTTGTTGGAGTGTTATGGCTCCTGGAACGAGGTGAATCCGATCAACCAACTGACATAATATGTGATACCGAACTAGCTCACATAGAAGCTCTCGAAGTGAAAATCAAAGATTAGTTGCCTTCCGATGGTAATTGCCTACTTAAAGAACTGACGGTAGCACATGCCCCCACTACACCTTGACCTAGTTCAGGCACATTACTGAAGCTGTAGAAGATTTAATCACTTCTTCCAAATTATATCACTGGGCTCTCTATAAATAAATAAACGAATGAAGTACATGATGGAGTATTTCAATAAATTTAGACTTTTTGGTCCACACGTTTGAGACTTTCGGTCGCAGATACTTCTGTCTATGGAATTCTCTAAAATTTTATCTGTGAAACAAAGCAAAATCGCTGGAAAAGATCACAAAGACGTTAGGTCGACATGTCCGCACAGACATTCTGTCGGCCGTTTAATTCAAACCTCACAGTCTGTACAGACGTCGAATGGACAAACGTCCTTATTGTTTGGACCCACCGTAATAAAATTAAGCAAAGTAGAAATTATATCATCATACAGTCTGTTTAAAATTAAGTTCATTCACTTCAGATTTCCAAGTACGCAAATACGCTTCTACATTTGATTTTTTTCTAATGAAGTCTTTATACTAGAAACAAAACAATCTTTCAAATTATAGCATAGTCTGACTAAAATATATTCTTCAATTGAAAAAAATTAAATTTACTGAGCAAACAAACAAACCATGTTTTTCTTAAATAATGAATTAATTAGTATTGCTTTCAAAGAACATGTGTTGTTCTGCAAAATATTCTAAATCTACTTACCAAAATAGGAAAATACTTAATTAATATGTATGATGGGTGGTAGTAGATCAAACTAAATCTCCTTTATAATCCGGCTCAGAAGGTAAAAACACTCTTTTAACCTTTCATAACCACACTCGTATACCCTCATAGAAAAATGTTTCACGAAACAAACCCTCATAGGTTTCTAGGTAATTCCAAAAAAAAACTTTTTCAGAGCTTGAGTAAATAGAATCGTCTAAGGGTGTCCTTTCATATTACTTATATCGCTACCAGCATTAAATATTTAAATTGATAAAAAAGCAGCTCTCTTCTGGAATTTAAAATTTATTTCCGATAGCATTTTTAAGATATACAAAAAAAAACAAGAATTCCTCAAATAAAGATAAATAATTGAATAGAGCACGATGATCTGGAAAGTCCTTGAGCAAGTCCTTGAAACCTCCTCTAATACAATACTGAATAAATATCCAATTTCGGTCAGATGTGAGCTGGATCCAAATTGCCCCGAAATCAGATTGTCCTTGTGAAATGACTGCCCTCTATGCAGCTGACCATAGTACCAAATGGCGAGAACTGGACAACGCCTAAATATTTAATCTCCCATTGAACTACTTACAAAGTAAACAGTCAAATGAATACAGGCACCGGAATGCATTGAGGCATCCTGAGCTTTCTCAGTTTCAATGTCCTGGAGGAGAAGGATGTTAGCCTCGAAGGGGAAAACTCCTTCGTACCACACAGTATAAGACTACCAGAAACTTTGGATAAAGTGCAACGCAGGCGCTATACTGTCTGTGCCTCTTAAAGCTGAACGATAGCATATTTTTGGGGATATAGGAAGCTTTGCATAGGAAGTTTCTGCTCCCAATATAATTTTCACCTGACAATGATTGGAGGTAGATAAACTTGTCTATGGTTATCAAGCTGTGAATTCCTTTTGTATTATCGCAAGTGTACATCAGATATGGACATTGTTGTTGAATTCACAACTAGGAATCGATCCAGAATTGCCATGAATGTTATCTGACGATATTTCACCTTTCAATGTCTAGTAATGGTTACGGACGACATAATTAAGAAAACTCATTGATTCATCACATTCGCCATTGTTCAAACATCCGTTAACAAAATGAATATCCAATACAACCCCTTTAATGTTTGACTTTTGACCAGCTCTGCTTTTTGTCGTGTGTGTTTGATTTAAAGTTGTTATTTTTTATGTAGGCACAGAATAGGGTTCACTGGAGTCTGATTGGGACTACTTGTGAGGGCTGTCTCTCTCTATAGGCTTTACAAAACCGACTTTTGTTGATATTGCGCCAGCAAAAAAAAAATATATTTATTTTATTCGAACAAAAAAATATTTACATAGGTTTTAACCAAAATAATTTCTGTGAACATACCAACATTCAATCGCTCAATCAAAATGCTTTTTTCCCATCTTTAAAATGAGTGGAAAACGACAGATGACATTTGATTGAAGACATCAACAATAAAACTCATATTTTTGATATTTTGCTGACATTATTATTTATAGAACAGAACATAAACCATTGCTGTCAATCTGTAAAAGCGTATTATCGACTGCTTAAAATTCAATATCTATCGATAATTCCTTTTTAATAAAACAGATGTGCCTACGGATTGCTCCAAATAATATTTCAAATATTAGTTGAGTAGAGGTACCAAAAAAATAGAAATTAAAGCGATGTCTGGAAAAAGTGGCATTTTTTTCGTTTAACATAGAAATGAATTTAAGTCGTTTGCTCTCTTTTTTCGATAGGTCTACAGCCCAATTCGAGCCTTGGCCTCCTTCAGCTTCTTGTTCTAGAAGTCTCTTTGCTCCTCAGGTTGCCCCAATTTTTTGTGTTGAGGAGTTTTGCTGCGGCAGTCTAGGCCCAACGTAAGCGCTGTACCTTGGCATGTATTAATATAGTTTACACTGTTTGTATAAGTCAAACAATTCGTAATTATAGCGCATTCTCCTCCTTATTGTCTTCATGAACAGGACCGTACATCCTTCGGCACCCTAGCTACAATACAAAGGGTTGTTGGTTCAAATTCTTTAATTCCCCTTCCCCTTTTTAATTCCCGAAAATAGTTCTAGTTCGAATAGTTTTAATACCCAGCTCCAATTGGCCCATCGAAGCCCGACGAAAACTAAATGCGATCAACCATCACGATTATCTCTCTCGGCCTTATTTTGACTGAAGAGAAGAGCATTTTTATTATATTTAATATTTTTTATTACGGCCGACAGTATAAAACAAGGCTGGAGAGTAGCAACTCTAAAGGTCCCAATACACGAGAGCTCCATCCGACCACTCGGCCACCATTGGGCCACGAGAGCTCCATCCGACCATCCTCTGAGGAGCTCTCGTGTATTGGTCCCTTTCGGAGCCACACGAGCTCCCGGTAGCTGAAGAGCCCTCTTATCTTGCTTGTAAGTTCGAATTAGAGAGGTATAAACAAAAACTTTGCTGGTGCTCTGGAACTAGAAGGCATACCATGAACCTCGGTTTGGTTTCCTGGCATACCAACATGGATGAAAACGAAAAATCCGACTACCTAACCAACCATGGAGCACATCTCCGAAGCTCGAAGATTGAGAAGCCTAGCAGCCCAACAGACCCAGTCAAAAACCCAACTTTTGACTACCACCAGCTGCTAGCCAACCAAAGATGGAGCGTACGGGAGACCTGTATTATCTCTAGAATGACTTGGCCCACTTACAACGAAGGAAGAGCTCCGAAGACATATTGCCACAATAACGACAATCATCACGGTCACCACTGAACACAGGATCCTAAACTTCACAGTATGGTTTTAAATATCCACCACAGCTTGGTCAAACAACCATCAAACCTGATATACACGAGATATGACATCAAAATGGCGCGCCAAAGCTATACTCGCTTTAAAGGTCACATGTTTAAATATAGTTTTTGGCAACAACACTCTAAGCTTTATTGGAGTTGAGATTTTTCAAAAACAATCGTACTGAGACCATTCGCGAAACAGATTGCATAGTGCTGATCGGAAACCAATGTAGGATTTTTTATAATTTAGAATAAAGTATAAAAAAATAGAGTGCCCGAAACTTCTGTAGACAGGAAAAAGGAGTATTATATCTAGATGTAACAAGTGGAAAAGCGAAGAACCATAGAGCTGCGTCAAATCGAACCACGGACCTCTGAAGTGGTAGTCAGGCACTTTAACCCCAAATCTACCTGACCGGTATCTGTGTCACGAATATAATATTCTCTCTGCAGGAATAATCCATTGCTTCACTCTTCTTCCCTTTTATAAAGTTTAGCTTATTCAAAAGACGAACATTAATTTTGGATGGATTTTTCATTCGTATCTTTCTACATTCTTCCGACTTGAGCTTACTGTCAGAAAAAGCTCTGCGTAAGAGCATACTTTGTAGTATTTGTACCATGGTCTAGATAATCCTATAAAGTCCACAATGGGTGAAGATCAGAGGATATCAGGAGTGGTGATTATTTTAAATCAAAAATTTGGAAAAAAATCGCAATTTAATTTCAAGTGTCTAATTGATGAAAAAAAATGTTTTTTTCGGATTTCCCAAAATCAAGATAATCCTGCTCGACAAATTAGCCATATTTTTTTCAGTACTTCAGCAGATCGTCAGTTACTGTAATTGTAATGACGTTCAAAAAAAATGCTTTTTTTTGTAAATTTTAATATTTTTTTAAAAAAATAAAAAAAGTTTCACTTTAATATTTTTAACCCTTATTTTAACCGCCTTAAATATTAACTAAATCGCGTATGTTTCCCTTAAAACCATATGCTTTTTTTATGCATTTAAAACAAAGCTTGGGGATCATTCTTTCATTCGCTGTTCAGTTAATGATGCAATGTCAAGTAATAAGCTTAGTTTGAAGGATAGAAGATAATAGGATAGGTTAGTAGTGGGCTGAGATGTGCTGTGTATAAGGTGGCGATGAAACTTACCCCCTATTCTAAATCGTGACCAATCGTAAGCCACAAGTTTTTATGACTCGTACTTGTCATTGAGGGTTTGTGACTCTTTGTGACTATCTGCTGGGTGTTCTAAGCACCCAGTCACAAGAAAATATCTTAAATAAGTCACCTGTAATGGTGAATTTGTATTCGTGTAATGAGATAAAGCAAAGTCACGTTCTTCGTTATAATTGACTGTCATACACTTGTGATTGCGTTGTGACTTATGACTGCTTTTAGAATACGGGTATTAGTTAGAACTTTAGTTTAGTTCTGTTGGAACACTTGCAACCGAAACAATCACAGAAACTGGCTCTTGCTTAAAATCAAATTGTCTAAATTCACGTGGGGCTTGCGTGCCCTTTAAACACATACGAAAACGAAATGTGTTAAATCCTGTACTTTTTATATCTTATAAGACGTCAATTTAAGTATCCACCTCGATGGGGTTTTGCGATGCTAACAGTATCTATCATTATAATGTTTAGTGGTCCTATACGATAGACGAGCTCATGTACAATATGTTAGTTGGTTTGAATTTTTCGAACAAATGCAAGGAAATTCCACTAATATGATTTGAAATATTTTTTTTCAATTAAGACGAAGGAAGATATGGCTCCGCAGCCTTGTGAAAAACTTAATAGCTAACACTTATCAAAATATGAGAAAGCTGTCATCAGCTGTTTAGTAATGATGCACGCTGCAATGTCTCTGATATCGATCTATTCCAAATGCAGTTAGACTGCTTTTTGTTATTTAATTTTTAGAATTGGTTTAGTCCTAAAATTATTTTTATTTTTTGAATATATTAAGTTCCTCCAAAGATCGCTTAACTCCTTTAAATAATCTTGATTTATGACCACAGATGTATTTCGGACAAGCTTCTCAAGACTGTATTGTACAAAGACAATTACAAAAATTATAGAAAAATTCTGGCTCTTGTAGCAATTCTTTGCAGCGGCAATAATATTCTTAAAGATTTGCATTTTCAGACAATGCACATGCAAAAATGCTATTATCAAATATGCATTTATCAATTTCCTAAAATAATTTAAAATTTAAACTTCTGAACTTACCAGAAACCAAAGATCAATTTCCAAATTCCCCACTAAAATCCATTAATGTCGCCTGCTTGATCCCATTATATGGTGTCATCTGAATGGGACCACCATCAGTAATTCTGTAATAAAATCTGTCACAGACATTTTAACCTTTTAATTAAAAGTTCCCCACTTTAATAATTAGCATAGTCCCCAGTAACCATTATACGTTGTAATAATGGGACCATAACTCGAGGGGATAAGTCGTTCTCGGTGGTCTGACCAGACTTCTTAGACAGACGGTGATAAAGATGTTCAAGAAGCCACGAGAAATTGAATGAAACGACTCCATAAAACTGCTATGGAAGCACCCAAAATAAATCATAAATGAGAAGAATTAGTGAATTTTGGAAATTGTATAAAGGCTGATTGATTTCTTTTGGTAAACTTTGATTTATTGCCAATATGTAAGCACTCTTGGCATTTTCGTTAATGAACGTCTGAAAATATCGAGAAGAGTCTTCTATGATGATTACATTTACGTCTGATAAGGACGTGACTGGAATCTGCCAAAAAAAAAAAAAATAAAAGCCATATCGAATGAAGTGGAATGAAGTTCATCTGTGGTAGGAATATTTGTGGAAAAAAAAATTTATGATCAATATCACAATCAACAAAACTCTAATTCTTTTACTGTCATGTAAATTTCGGAAGTTCTATACTGTACTGTAGGTATCTGTATACATATAATATATCAAGGCAATTTCTGTGCACGATGTGGAATTTTCCATCTTAGTAGCGCGTACCTATTCTATTTTGCATAAATGTACCATAAAGCATTAAACAACGGCGAATGAGTATCATGGGAGATATGTCATAAGCTGAGTGAGAGGAAAAAAAATATGTATATTATAATGTTCATAGCACCGTAATATTGTATGGCATGTATGGTGTCTTAAGGTCATGAGAACCTAAAAGCCTCGGAAATTTATGTGCACCCTTTTCACATCATTCAAAGGATAATTTTGCATCATAGGCGATATTATCACACCCAAGAGGCATAAATGTTGTTGCTCATGAACATATTCTTTAAGTCGTGAAATATTTTCTTGATTTATTTTGCTGTTTTTTTTCTTCTTTCTTCATCGTTTTCTTTTCTCATTTTGATAGGGTAATTTTATTATAACTTAATATTGTGCTTAGACAATATTTCTTGGTAAACATTTAAATAATGCCTTAATTTCCGAATGCGGTATATAAATTGAAGAAGAGATATAAGAAGGAGCTTCTCAACCTTGGAAACATAACTTTACTATTCAGAGACTTCCATCAATCGTTGAGCCTCTCTTATCATATTTCCACTTAGTTGCGACATAGGAAACTCGTTGGGGAAAATCGAATATAAATGAATTATTCATAAATTTTCCTCAATCAATATACGCGAATTCTTTTTCCCCAAAAATTGGTTAACTTTAATATTTACAGAAATCAGAATCGTTCAGTTTTACATGACTATAAATCAGCTGAAATTTCCAAAAAAGAACCTTAGCATTTTCTTTCCTATTTTTTCCTCAAGTTGGGAAATCTGAATTCCTAGTTTTTTTTAGGGGAAGAAAGAAATTTAATATTGAGACTCAAGGTTGAGCAAGGCAAGATCGTCAAGGCAACAAATAAATTATGAATCATATTTTTACTACTTTCAATTGGAAACTGAATATTGCCGAAATTGTCAAATTGAATTAAATTAGTAACTAGTTCTGAGATATAACAGATGAATCCATAATAAAATCAGATTAAATGAAAACTCTGACTATTACACTTGTATGTCCTTCGTTTTGTTATGGTTATCCATCTATGTCTTTATCGGCTTGTGCTAGACAGATCTATAACTTCGATATAAAAACAAACCCTCTCCCCACCCATGATCCTATGTTTTCATAAGTATACCAAACAGAATGTCGATGTGGGAACTCTTTGTGGTGGTTTGAGGTTGATTTGTGATGTCATTCTTGGATAAACTACAACAGTTTTGTTGAACATGTATGAAATATTTTGAACAGTTCAATTTACGAAGGAATTCCAATACCAATCACCACTTTCAAGATGGATGATAAAACATTTTATTGCATTTATTGAAGGCAGTTAGAAGTTTCATAATAAAAATAATTCAAACTGAAATGATAAAATGTTTTGGATATTGCTGGAAAAAAGTATAAGATTTGGTTGATAAGGAATGGGAGGCATAGAATAATTACTGAATTAAATACAGGATGGGACGAGCGATTTTGAAATGAGTGAAAAGTGAAAGGCATAAAATCGAAAAAGTCGATCCAGGCCGGCTAGCGGGTAAGGTACCAGTATGCAATCCCAGAGCACTTAGAAGTCAACTAAGATCAATCTGGCACTCAGCATGGAAGGATAACGGTTAAACAAATAAATTCTTCTGATTGCTTTTCTTGATATCGACACATCCTTTGATATTATAGAAATACATAGCTCTAAAAAGTCGAGGTATGCACTTTTTCGACAGGATCGACTTTATAATGAGAACTCGAAGATTAATGGTTACTTATTTTGAAAGTCTACTGGAGGACACCGTAGAGCGAGAAACCTATACCTTGCTCCCTTGTCATGGATGAACTCCTGTAGCTGCTTACCTAACATAATTTCTACTGCACCAATGCTGCACGAGATGGCACAGGAAGGAACGGCTTAGAGTTGGCTAGTACAGGCGCCCAGCTTCAGCGTTTGGTAGGTCACGAAGAGCACGTTGGCAGTCCCAAACCAATTTAGACTTGGTCCTACGGGACCTTAACGCCCGCCGCACATACCCACACTCGCATTGGTCGACACGAGCCGCGTGCGAGTGGGAGTATTTGAAACCTATGGCGCAGTACCGAGTTCCGCATTTGCTCTCACGTGTCGACGCAGGCGCGTACATGAGCGTGTAGGCTAGGTGACCGTGACACTAATTTCAAGTGGCAGTGGCACGAGTGTTTGCAATGATGGATCAACTAATTGAAGTAGTTCGAAGCGATAAATCTTTGTACGACGTAAAACACCCAATGAATGAATACAAAATTAAAGGATTCTATTTGGAAACAGGGTTACTCGTCCTTATACCGAGTTAAAGTAACCCTTAAATTGGTTTCTTATTTCAAATGCCCTTTTCGAAATGCGTTCTCTCGATTGAGGCAAAGGCACTATAATTGTTGAATTTTTGGTAAAATTTCTAGGTCCTCATCTATATTTTGACATGTAGTTTTTGCCATAACAATTTTGTCTGCTGTTTCTACTTTCATTTCAAATGGCCGCAAGAATATTCTGAAACGGGAATTCAATATGATGAAGGCTCATTCAACCGTTTGTCTTGCTCGTGAGATTCTTGAATGCCACTGACTGATGTACGACTCATGTTAGCAAATGCGGACACGCACGTGTCAGTGCCACATTGGTGCAGTGTCGTGAACGAGTGCGAGTGTGGGCATATGCGGCGGGCGTAAGCTGAGGCGCACATTGAGTTGTGTCATGCAGTAAGCGCGGAGCAGGGCAGCACAGAAAAAAAACGGCTTTACACAGTTGTCTAAGCACATTGGGGAGCAGTTTTGTTAGACAGTTTGACGAAAGTAATTTTGAAATGGAGGAATATTTAAATTTATTAAGCTCTAAGTCAGATTCGGATGAGGAATTTGAAAATTTATTAAAATCGATTAATTTTTCTTCCATTTTTTAAAAATGTCCGTACGCGGCACTTAGCACACAGTTTCTGTGCCCCATCCACAAGTGTCATGAAGCCTGCGCCTGGTGCAGTATTCGTGTCACCTGCTCTGCGTTGCAACGCCTGATTGCTGCTTGGGGCAGAGCGTACATCTACTTGAAAGACAGTCGCTAGAGCCCCTAGGCTTATAGTCTAAGATCCGTAGAAGAACGACCTTCACCGACCGAATGAAATTTATTTTTTATGATAAAAAATATGCTAACAAAAGTAACGGTGATGGGTTGCCTAACGAAATATGGTCAAGACTATATTTAATAGGCGTTTTTTTTCGCCTTTTTCCGCCTTTTTCTCTATTTTGAGGAGAAACTATGCATTTTGGTAAAAACAGAGCAAAGCTGTAGAGTAGAGCATAAAATTTCCTACAAATTTTGTCTTTACTGGGAGACACTGACAGAGTTGAAATGGGGTTAGATTTGACGCCAGCCGAGCAGGAAAGGAAATTCTTAACAGAGCTGGTTACCACACCAAATTTTTATCTGAAAGACCAGCCGCTCAGGGGTAATGGCCCTGTCGACGGTTCTATCATTCATTTTGTACAGTGTCGGACAGCAACCTCTAGAGAAAGGATTCTAGTGCCCATTTGGAATATAAGATGTGAAGGGAAGAGGCGTACATAGGGACCAAGAATTCAATGAATGCATGATGCGGAACATAGACACGATTGGAAAAAGGTCCTACAAGGGCTATAGCGTCATCTGAGAAGAACAAAATTTTCATCTCATTAAATTTTTTGTTATTTTTCGATTTCGCTCTCGGATCTCATTTATAATTCCCAAAATGCTATAATTCAACCATATCATGAAATCGCATTATAAGATCTAAAATGCTTCTGATACCAGCGGCGCCTCTCATAAACACCATTATGAAAAACACCTGCTACATTGTAGCTGCTTTGAAATCTGCATATTTTCCCTCGACCCCGATATAAGAGCGGAAAACTTTTTTTTGTTAAACCATATCCAGTCTCAAAAAAAAAACTATTTATGATCCTCGACCTAAATCCTGAAAGAAAAAATCACATACTTCACAAAAAAGAAAAAGAAATAACTCGGAACTTTGTAAAGCGTTCCTTCCTACATTTGCAAGATGGCTGTAATTTTCAATTTTACATTCATTTTGCGGAACGCGCATAAAATAGAAGAAAAGGAGTCACATATCACACAGGTGCACGGCGTGTGGAAGGAATCGAGGTCTTTTTGTTAACCAGTTTTATGTTTTCCATTTCCGGAATTGGAAAAATTCCGTTCTCTCCTCCTATTTACCTGAGCATATATCAAAATACCATCATGTTTGGCAAATAATATCGATAAAAGCATCAACTTCTCGATGAAAGCGAAAACATGGGAATTTACGAGAGCCTACACAAAGCCGATTCGCATTCTAGGAAATCACTCAGGGTGAAAATGCGATTGAAAAGAGGCGCTTTTTTTAAAAGAAAAACGACAGTAAGTAGGATACTGGGGGTTCGGGTTTCGATGGGGTACGAGCGTAGGACTTTTGGTTTTAAACTTGATGTTTGTTTATTTGTTTACTTTCTGTACATTTTTCCATTTGAACGAGTTGGCAAGTCGGGGAATGGTACTGGAAGCCACAAGATCTTGTTAACATGGAATAACATTTTTTACTCTTATTGATGTAGTCTTAAGAGTTCCATTGTTAGCTTAGTTGCATTTAATCGAAGTAAAAAGGGAGCTAACAAGACCATGGAAATTATTCCGTCGCAAGGTCGTTTTTGAGATTGTTTAACGAAATTATGTTTGTTATAAAATATTCGAATACGTATAATCATTGTTTAAACTTAAGTGGATATTTAGAAATAAAAGCCTAGAATAGTTTGTAACAAAACTCCTAAAATTTTCTATTGAATTCCTACGATTGTTCTCTTAATTATAGCGTCGAAAAATGGCAGGGTGGATTTATTTCAACTTTTGAATACTTTTCCGCTATCTTTCCTGGACTATATTACTTGAAATGACATATCTCTATTTGTATTTGAAAGTAATTATTTATACATTTTTACAAGTATTTGTGAATGAATCTTTCGAAAAACTGTCGGTTGACGCGTTAAAAAAACTGCCACTTTGCGTTGCGTGTTTGACAAAGCTCGATGTCCATACTAGTGTTGAGCCGGACTTACAAGAGGCAGTACATTTGTCTCTTTTTTTTTTTTTTTTTTTTTTTTTTTTTTTTTTTTTTTTTTTTTTTTTTTTTTTTTTTTTTTTTTAATTGTTTTAACACACAATCATGCATATAGAGTTACCCTTCTAATTCAGAAGGTACACTTCTTAGCTGGGCCAAGAAAAATTTACCAGCTCAGCACAATTAGCACTGAGATAGGCTCAACTAAAGCATGCAACATGTAAATTGAATATGCAATCCCGAAAAGGTCACACCCCGCACATTTTTATATGCGAGGTGTGACCCCCCAGAGATTGCACACTCAATTAAAACAGAAAGAAATGCAATACACAAAGAAGCGTGCAAGAAAATTCAGTCAAGTCAGATTGAAAAGACTCCTTTTAAGGACGTCTTTACTAATGCTTACGCTAAAAACATCGATATTTCTATTCACATTAATGAACATGCGATTAACAGGCTCGAATCTGCCGTAATTCGTGTTAGAGGAGTTGGTGTGTAAGAGAGGTGGCCCTCTCAAATTGTATCTACTCTCTCTAAACGACGCACGGCGACTCAGAAAACCTGAGTCAACCTTTCCATTAAGGAGCTGATGAACAAATACAACATCGGCAACCTCACGACGCCTGCAAAGAGAGCTTAAGTTGAGTAACTTAAGCCGAGATTCATATGGTGGAAGAGCTATTGGGTCATCCCAAGGAAGATGATTCAGTGCGAATCGAACGAACCTCCTTTGAACTGACTCAATTCTTCCGACGTGCGAAGAGTAGTGAGGAGACCAAACCTGGGACCCATACTCGAGTAATGGTCTGACAAGAGAGATATAAAGGTGTTTAGTAATCAAGGGGTTATTGAGTTCTTTAGACCACCTTTTTATAAAACCCAGGACTAAACTACCTTTGGAAGCAATATAGTTAATGTGGGCAGAAAAATCGAGTTTACTATCAAATCTAATCCCGAGATCTTTTACAAAATTAACACGACGGACACTCTCGTTAGAAAAGGTGTAGTTAAAAATTATAGGAGTACGACTTCTCCCAAAAGTCATGGTTTCACATTTACTAATATTGAGAACCAGGTTGTTGTTCACACACCAAGAGTAAAAGGTGTCAAGGTCAGCTTGCAAAAGTTTGCAATCCTCGATACTTTTTATGTGACGATACAATTTGATGTCATCAGCGTAAATCAAGATTCTACAGTGTCTTAGCAAGGGAACAATATCATCAATTGATAGAATAAAGAGCAAGGGACCAAGATGACTTCCTTGAGGAACACCGGATGACGCTTCAATGGTTACTGATTTGGATCCACGAAAAAGAACTTGGTAGGTCCTGTCAGCTAAGTAAGACTGGAACCATACTAGAAGGGCTCGCGGAAAGCCCAACATCCTTAATTTGAGAAGTATAATGGAGTGAGAGAGCTTGTCAAATGCCTTACTAAAATCAGTGTAAACACAATCAGTCTGGCAACCGGAAACGAAGCCCTCGACAGTATGAGAAGTGAACTCAAGAAGATTGGTGGTAGTGGAACGGGCTGCAAGAAAGCCATGTTGGTTCGTTGATACCAACCTCCTGCAGATAGGCGCGATTGCAGAATAGATAATCGATTCAAAGAGTTTCGGAATGACAGACAGCTTCGCAACTGGTCTATAATTCGATATTTCATTCTTGCTACCACTCTTGTGAATAGGGATTATAAACGAATTCTTCCAAAGAGTAGGGAAGTACCCTTTATCAAGGGATTTTTGGAAGAGGGTTTTCAGGGGAGACTGTAGAACCTCTGCACAGGACTTAAGGACAGCAGGAGGAATACCATCGGGGCCAGAGGTGAAGTCGAATGGGAGTTCGTTAATATGTTTCGCGATATCAGCACTGGTAATTGAGAGGGGTAAAATATTAGCCTCACGGTTAGTAAATATGTGACGAAAATTATTGTCATTAGGCTGAAAGTCAGAAGGTGAGAAAGATTGACGAAAAAATGACGCAAACATGTTGCAAATCGCAGGCGACTCACTACTAGACAAGTTCGTGTGCTGCATGGCATTAGGGTAGTTATCAACCTTTTTCTTAGAGTTGACGAACTTAAAGAAATTTCTAGGATCAGTAAACACTTTATCGCTCATACAGCTAAGATATTCTCGATACAGAGCAGAAGAGAGTGAACGAAATCGGTTATAGCAATTTATAAATAAATTGAGACTCGGAGTGTCCTTTCTCTTTAAATAGGTTTTCCATAGTCTATTCTTCTGATTTTTCAGATGCTTGAGCTCATTATTGAACCAAGGTGGAGATGAACTGGGTAATTTTTGGGGCTCATAAGGTACACAAGAAACCAGGGCTTCGTATAGTACGCCATAAAATCGTGCCACGTCGTCATCCAATGCATGATGTAAATTGTACTGAGGCCTCAGTTTTTTTAAATGTCCCGGTTCAAAAATAATGTCCTACTGGTATATGAGCGTGTATCAAGATAAATGAAGCGAGGTGTGATTGTAAATTACTTAATGGAAAGACATTTCTTCCTTCTTTTGCCACAGTAAAATTTCCAATGTGAATTGCGGCGAGGTGAGATTGTAAACATGAACTGGAGAGACATTTCTCACTTCTTTTGCCACAATAAAATTTCCAATGTGAATTGCGTCGGGGTGAGATTGTAAACACGAACTGGAGAGACATTTCTCACTTCTTTTGCGGCAGTAAAATATCCACTTTAAGCTGAGCCGTGGTGAGATTGTAAATACGAATTGGATGGAGAGATATTTCTTACATTTTTCGAGGGAGTGAGGTTTTGTCCTAAAAAGACAATTCTTACATTTTTCGAGGGAGTGAGGTTTTGTCATGAAGAGACAATTCTTACATTTTTCGAGGGAGTGAGGTTTTGTCCTGAAGAGACAATTCTTACATTTTTCGAGGGAGTGAGGTTTTGTCATGAAGAGACATTTCTTACATTTTTCGAGGGAGTGAGGTTTTGTCCTGAAGAGATAATTCTTACATTTTTTGAGGGAGTGAAATTTTGTGCTGGAGAGATATTTCTTACTTTTTTTGCAGTAGCAGAATTTCCAACTTGAAATTAGGCGAGGTGGGATTGCAAAATATAAATATATGGCCACGGACAACTAATTAGAAACAGTTTCCTAAAAATTGCATTTATACAGTTTTTATGTTGGAATCAAATTAAAGAATTCCCACCACCTCCTCTTAATTTTTTTTAAATATATAATGATTGAAGGAAATCAATAACAATATCGTAATGAATTCCTAACAGGATTGCTACATAAAAAATAAAAAATGTATAAATGCAATTTTTATGAAACTGTTTCTAATTAGTTGTCCGTGGCTGTACATTGTGGAGGCATAGATTTCTTACTTACTCTAAGGCAGTTTAATGAATATTAGAATTAAGCTTGTAAAAATGCACTTCATTGGTATTTATTTTCTTTCTTTTTTTTAATCTGCTTGTTTTTGTCATTTTGGCATTACAATAGAACCTCGCCTCATTTGAAGTATGACATTGTACTGGCTCAAAAGAAAAAAGAGGCACCTCTTACAAACTCATTTTATAATCGTGTCCTACCCAACACTAGTCCATACACTACAAAAGTTTTTTAGTCGGATTGCGTGGCAGTTAAGGAGCTTTTGAAAAACAACAACAAAATATATGTATTTGACTCGGCGTGTGGAGTGGCTGTTTTTTCAACGTTCCACGCCATAAACCACCAAAACTCAGTACCTAGTATAAAGAATTTATACGAGTATTTCATAAAACCAAAAAGGCTTTGGCGAAAAAATTAGCTGGCTAACAGGAATAAATTTAGTGAAAACAAATTATCCGGCAGATTTATATAACTATTTCAGAATGGATGCACATGAGTTTGGGAATTTACTTGAAGAAATAAGATGTTTCCGTTTAGAACATTTAAGGTAAAGCATGATAAAAGCAATTTTCTCCTACAAGACAGCGGCATGAGACCCAAGATCTTAAGTCTGTCCGCGTAGGGTGGTAGGCTGAGATAATCATGCAGGTCGTACAAATTTCAAGATCGTCAAGAAACTTGTTGGCTCAGTAATATTATCATAGTGCTTATTGAAGCTCAATTTGTTGTCTAAGGCAACACCTAGGTCATCAGCGTAGAAGAGATGTGGAATATTGACTAATCGGAGATGAAGATATTAAAAAGAAGATGACCTTGGTGACTATGCTGAGGAACACCGAAAGTTTCTTCACTTTCGTTGGACAGAAATCCTTGAAATCTCACAACTTGTGCTCTTCCGTTAAGATATGATTTTATTCACTCCAGAGCCAGAGATTCCAAATTTGAATAGTTTTGCAATTAAAATGTGGTGGTCCACTCGATCAAAGGCCTTGCTGAAATCCGTATAGACAATTTTATGGCCGCTCTCCATAGCACAACGTAGTTCGGAGATTAGAAGCATAAGATTTCAGGTGGTCGAACGCCATTTCTGTATCCATGTTGTTGTTTGTTAAGGTATGCGTCGATTGAAGGGGCAATCATGTCGGGGACATAAATAAACTATCAGCCTGAGTATAATACCTTTTTCAGAAAATCCACCAAACCTAAACAACTATCAACACTACACTCCAAATGACACGCCACTTTTTGAATTTCTCCATGTGTGCATAGATCAAAAGAAAAACCGTAAAATTGACTGTCAAATGGAATGCAGAAAAAATTGGCGTGTGATGTTGACCACACACGATGGCATAAAACTGGCAGATTGCATGGCGCGACAATTGGCGCGGGGAAAAACTCTTAGTGTATGGCATACTATTAAGTTAAAAAATATTTTTATACTATGCAACTTTTCAATTTAGGATTTTATTAGTTTTGATTAATGAAAATTTGTTATGAATGTGAAATTTTGTGTCAATCTGATACGGAAATGTTGTTTTTACAGCTTGAATTGACTTAGACCAGTTTCAAAATTAACCGAATGACCTATAAATGACTTAAAGAAATAAAAAAACTATGAGTTTTATTAGAAACAATAATTTTAATGAAATAAATCGTGAACATTTATTAATTATTTTTGAAAAGTAATCCATTTTTATCATTTTGCGCTTAAAATATTTAAAATATTTCGGAAAAACTGGGGGGATGCAGGGTAGTAAACTCATAATATCTTTAAGTTTTTCCGTTACTGGCCTGAGTATCTTTGTCATCGTAAGGAATGCGGCTTTAATTTCATTAATAAAAAAAATAGTGTACGATGCGAAATAACTAAAATAAAGGTCTTATTTGTAAAAAAAATATGAAAAAAAACAAATTTTTTTACATATATCTTACTGTAGCTCAAAAAGTAGTTAATTCTTAGACAAATCCAAGCTTTCTGGTAGCTTGGTTTTTTTTGCTATTTACCAATCAAAAATAGGTGTCACTCACTGTTCTGTTTTTATTGCTTTTATTATTTCAAAATACTGAAAAAAGATAAAAAAAGATCAGTGATCACCTATTTTTGAATGGTGAAGAGCAAAAAAGCCAAGGCATCTAGAGTCTTGGAGTGTTCCAGGAATTTTTAAAGCAGCTTTTGAAGATGTTAAAAATTTTCAGAAAAAAGGACCTTAACGTCTTCCTTTTTCTTTTATAGTGAAATATGTGGAAAAAATTTGCTTTTTTTCATATTTTTTTACGATCTTTTATTTCTGTTTTTCCCATCGTATACTATTGGCTGTAAACACAATTGGAACCACGACCACGGCGGTGGCGAAAGCCACAGTGATTTCCGGGCTGAAATTCCTTGTGTGAACATAATTGGAGCAACAGCAACCTAATTTTTTAACTAATTTATCGTTTTTCATCGAAACTCTCCATTTTTAATTCTATTAAAAAAATTATGTCACAATGGCTTTGTTGAATCAAACCAAAAAATAAAAAAATACACAAAAATTATGAAAACATATCCTCAATATGCGATAGCTACAAAATAGAAAATAGATTGATTGAGTCGCCATGGTTGGCGACCTGGCCGTACCCGAGGTCGAATTTATGTACACCCTCATATACAACGTACCTATATTCTATTGGTTTTTGACAGTTCTTGCGAAGGTAGTCGGCCGGCTGTGGATAGGTTTTAGATAGACGAACAAAAAATTGAATGGAGGGGGGGTCAAATCGTAACGGTTTAGCAGCTAGGGCGTTTTGAAATTTTTTTGGTAGAGTTTTACATATAACCCTGTATTTTTGTAACCCTATGAGCTATTTTCTTGAATAAGTGTACGCAGAATACTCCCACCTATCTAAAACTGTCAAAATCAAGGTTCTATCTTATCAACTTCCAGAGCAATGAGTCGTCTTTGGTTTTTTTTCACTAAAATTTCAACTAAAACCACCTTTTTCTCGAAAAAATACGCAATTAACTGATATTTTTTTTTGCAAAATTGAAAATCTTGGATAATTTCCTATCAATAATGTCTGGACAATTTTTACGCTACGGCCTTTACTTTTGTAGTTATTAGCAAATTTGATGTTAAAATTTGCCTTATTTGGTGCTTATTTGGTACTTTTTTCCAAACTTAGGTGAAAAAGACCTAAAAAAGAGCCAATTTTAGCATTAAAATTGCTTATAACTCCAAAAATAAAAGCCGTCGTAGGATAAAAATTATCCTCCCATACGATTTTTTGTTCGTCTATCTAAAACCTATCCACAGCCGGCCGCTTTGTAAGGTTAAAGGTGTACACCCTGTATATATAACTTATTAAATACTTAGATGTAATCCAAACCTCACTATCACTGAGAATAAAAATTAATCAAGAATGTTCTGTTCTCCGCTATAAAGAAAAACCAACAAAAATTAATTTGCTATAACAGATTGATTACAAAACGATGAACAATAATTCAATTCCAATCAGCATAATATAATGCAGATAAACGCGCTAACGAACTTCTATAAAATGTGCTAATTCGGAACAACTTCATTTATTTGTAGATGTAATTAGTTTCTTGGATGCTCTTCATTAAATCGTAAAAGTTGCTAATAAAATAAAATCAATACAATTAATCAAAATACTGCCTTGAAAATGAATCGGATTCGATACAATAAAAACTACAATTAGTTTCGTGTTGAACCATTAAAAGCCCTCCAAAAGGAAATTCCGATGTGTATTATGCTTATCTAGATATACCGCAGGAAAGGACTCAAACAGTCTTCGCCGTTGGCATCGTGATAATAACCCGTGACAAATCGTTGTTCTTACAAAGCCATTAGATGGCACTTTAGTGGCTCCATCAATTATATCAACTGCTGAAGTGTTAAACAAGAAGAACGAGTTCAGCTGAAGGTCAGCCCACTTCCTTAAGTTTTATATCCATCCTTTTTGGGGCGTTTGACAGGATATAAATCTTTTAAAAGTCACTAAAAATGATTCATTATAGTCCTTATGGCCTGGATTCTTCCATATTAAGCAAATTCAAATATTTTTACTTATACTTTTTGATTGCAGCTAAAAGGGAGTACCAATGTCGGTAATTTTTATTAGAACGGGCAGGTTGTGAATTGTGTGTTGGTACTTACCATTCAAGGACGAAAATAAATTTACGTAAATTCCAATCACTTGCTTCTAATGAAGTTTCCCTCTTAGCTAAATAGGAGTGACGTTCGTCCTTTGCAGAGACAAACTGCTTGGAGTTTAAACAATGCTGAATGAGAATGTGTATACATCACACTCTGAAGAATATCTGACATTCTCTAACAAAGGACCAGCAATGACAATTCAATCTTTAGAAATCCCCATATGTGTTGAAAGGGCTTAGAATTTTCTCACAATGCAGCTTGATGGACACATATTGAGTAAACATACACAACTCTACGTAAACAAATACACCGATTTGGTTTAATGCCATAACAGCACGTTATTGCCCTTTATAATCTGGCCTTTAAGGGCTTAATGGCATCATTTTTGGACTTTAATTACCTTTAAACCAATTTTACTACAAAATCCCATTCACACTAGCGAAATATCATAAATGCCAGCAGCTTAATAACAGGTCGATTTATTGGGCAATTGGATAAAGGTGCATGTGCCGATGGGGTGTTGGCGAAATTACTCGTGGGTTACCAAATTGTTAATGGATTTACATTCGCAAATTGTCAACACTGCTAAATTGAATTACTAGTTGGACATGTCGTCAGATCTTGGTGTAATGTCTAGAGGAAAGCATTGTTTTGAAGAGCAAAGGATCTGCTTATACTAAAACCAAAAACATAAATTTGCGATTAGTGGGGGATCTGGCACTTGAAAAAATAGTGTCGTGTCAATCTTCTGCCGTTTGGTATAGTGATGAGCAAACGCAAGAACAAGGCAAGACTAATATTGTCTTGGTCTTGTCTTGTTCTCACTCGGTCAGTCTTGTTCTTGGTCTTGCGAGCATAGCTTAGTCTTGTTCTTGCAAACATAGCTAAGTCTTGGTTTTGGCCAAGGTGCAAGACCAAGACAGGACAAAACAAGAAAAAAATGTAAGACCAGGGCTATTTTGGCTCATCAAGTATGTATTGTATGTATTTTTATAAATATTAAAAAACGAAGCGTAGGAATCTTCATTTTTGTATGGTTTTCTTTTTAAATCCTGAAAGATTTAACAGAAGAAGGACTCATTTCTTAGACACCAGTAATTGAAGGAAAGTAACAAAGCACCCAATAGATTAAAAAAATACTTGACAGTGTAAAACATCTACCTAAACCATAGGTTCCCAACCTTACTTTGCCCACCACCCCCTTTGAGAATATTTTTTTCTAGAGCCCCCCATTTTTTTTACTTACGTTCTGTTGCGAATCTGAAACAGCTATTGCCTGTATTGTCTACTGTAAACAAGATGCTATGAACACCCTCCAACGTTGAGCGCCTGATGGTAGGACGCCTCGTGTGGCAGATGCTCGAACTACGTGTGTTTAATGTCAAGCGTCCAACGTGCGTCCAACGTTCGTATTTGGACATGTTCGGGCAGATGTGGGTATTGACCCAAACGTTGGAAACCCACATTCGAATGAAACGTTCACCGCATCGTGTAGAGCCGGCTTTATATTAAATATAGTCGTAAGATAAAGCCGGCTCTATACGATGCGGTGAACGTTTAATTCGAAAGTTGGCTTCCAACGTTGGGGTTATACCCATCACAGCTGGAACATGTCTGAGCACAAAAGTTGGACGCTTTGGCATAGGACGTTCGTAGCTCGAGCACGATACGTCCTACCATCAAGCGTCCAACGTTGGAAGGTGTTCATAGCATCGTGTAGAGCCGGCTTAAGATATGACTCCTATCCTATTTCTGAGTTTAAAGAAGAATGTTTCAATGAGAACAATTAAAATCCATACTATTCAAAAATAAGGCTTACTGGATCTGTTTTTAGTATTTTGAACCATTTAAAACAGCAAAAACAGGTCAGTGAATTATACTTATTTTTGCATGGTAAATAGGAAAAATATCAAGGCAGCTGGAGTCTTGGGGTGTTTCACGAATTTTTTAAGAAACTTTTGAAGATGTTAAAAATATTCCGAAAAAAGGACCTTAACGATCTACTTTTTGAATTAGAGTGAAAAAAAAGGATAAATTGTTGAATACTAAAAAGTGATACCTATTTTTAAATGGCAAATAGCAAAAAAACCAAGCCAGCTGGAGTCTTGGAGTGTTCCAAGAAATTATTAGGTAAGTTTCGGGGATGCTAAAAAAGTTCAGAAAAAAGGACCTTACCGATCTACTTTTTAAGTTACAGTGAAATATGTGGGTAAAAAATTTTTTTTTTCATATTTTTTTACAAATAAATCCCCTTATTTCTGGTTTTTCCATCGTACACTATTGTTTTTAATAATGAAATAAAAGTCGCATTCCTTACGATTACAAAGATACCCTATTTGTGGAAATCGACCGTTGTTTCATTACATTGTCATTCGAAATCATTAAACTATATTTTTTCCCCAAAACCAAATTTCAAAACGCCTTATCTCGAAAACGGGATTTTTTGTCGATCATTTTTTGTCTACTATGGCTGAATTTACACGACCGGACACCGAACAGACAAAACTTAGCTGTAGTCGTTAATTCTCTTTTGAAGTATGATGGAGTGTTCCAAGGGCTTTCACACGGGCGAACCCCAACGAACGAACGAAATATTCAAAGCTTACAAGCTCTTTTTGTTGTTGCTTTTTGAAATTTCTCTCTTGCATTCTTGTCTTAGGAACAACAACGCAGGAACTGTCAAAATGTGCGTTGAAAAGTCCGCTGGGAGTGTCCACTCAAATTGTCTGCCCTCCTATTCCTCCTCTCTCACCCTCTTCCGAATAAACCCAGTTCGTTCGCTCGTTTTCTCTGTGCGCGGTCCGGTCATGTAAAAGGGCACTTTATTTTATTAGTACGTAATTAGCGTGTTTTTTTTGTCTTTTTTAGACTATATTTTTTTAACCTGCCCATGCCATCACTGTGCCATCTCAGCGCCAACTAAATTTCTCTGGGTATTCTACTGCCCCTAGAAAGTCTGAAACGCCCACAAGGGGGCGTTATCGCCCACGTTGAGAACCTATGACCTAAACCATTTCGGAAAATTCAGCTTCGAAACGCAGAAATTATTGATTGTGAATCTCGTTGACGCACAGCACAATGCATGCAAAGTCATTATGTACTTATGTATGTACAAATGTAAATAATTGCCTTCACAATTATCATACTAAAAAGTAAATATACAATACACACATATAATAGAGGGAAATTGTCATATGATAGTGATGTAGTTGGGAAGTTGGATTTTTTTGTTTTTTTTTTACATATGTTCAGATAAAGGGAAAAAAAATTTCTGCAAATTCGGTCCTGTGCTGCACGAGAAAATTGCATAAGTATTCATTTTTGATGCATTTTGTGTGCATTGCTACACAATTTTTTAAAGGGAAATGCCCATTTCTGGCCCTGAGTGCCCACATATAAAAGTATATGGAAACGATAATATGCAATTAAAAGAATGAAATGGTTAAGGAATTGGTTTAAAAAAAGTCCGGATTTTTAAGAAATACAGGGTGCGGCAAAAGTCCGACAAGGGTCCGATATTTCCTGACGGGTAGATGATCGTGAAAAAAGTTTCGAGGGAAAGTTGCTCAATTTGGAGGGTGGAATCGTTTGCACACAAATCTCACCCCCACCCACTCTCCCCCAAGGGGGGGGGGGTGAGGGTAAAACTAAAATTTCAAATGGCAACCCCCATTTTTTTCACAGATTCTGATTCTCCGCAGAGAAATATGAAACTTTTGCCTGAACAGTTTTTTTATCCGAAACCCCCCTGCACCCCCAAAATCCATCAAAATTATCCCCAAAAATCATTCATTTGCGGGTCCGGGAAGCTTCGGATAAGAAAATGTTTCTAACAAAAGTTTGATATTTCTCTCTCTTTCATAATCCGTGAAAAAAAATGGGGGTGAATAACGTCAAACGGGGTGAGTGGGTGGGTGAGATTTGTGTGCAAACGATTCCACCCTCCAAATTGAGCAACTTTCCCTCGAAACTTTTTTCACGATCACCTACCCTTCAGGAAATATCGGACCCTTGCCGGACTTTTGCCACACCCTGTATTTCTTAAAAATCCGGACTTTTTTTAAACCAATTCCTTAACCATTTCATTCTTTTAAATGCATATTATCGTTTCCACATACTTTTATATGTGGGCACCCAGGGCCGAAGTGCCTATGGTCGGTGCGCATTCCCCTTTGTCCGTTTCTGTTGCTCGTAAAAAAAAATGAGAAATACTTGTGAATGAATAGACTATCGAACTGATTCGGTATAAATACTTCAAAAATGAATGCTAACCTCAAAAAAGTTTTTTTATGTACTTTCTTGTGAGCATACGCAATAATTCGTTACTTTATTTCAAATGCCCATTTTGGGACGAGCTTTCCCGCTATAAAATAAATCGCTTCACCCGGGTAAATTCAGTCTTTCACCAGACTCGTTCCGGATAGGTCATCTTCTCCGGTCCTAGACCGTGTCGAAGTGTATGATCCGGCACGGTCAAACCACATACACACAAACCACACATACACAAACCACTACCACATACCGGTGCAATGTTGCCCAGGCCTTGTCGAGGTGTATGATCCGACAATGTTCCTGGCAGCAGTTCCTAGACCGTGTCGAGGTGTATCATCCCGCACGGTCCAACCACACATCCACAATTGTTAGTAAATAAGGATTTTGTCTGAATAAAGAAATATTATTTTTGTAAGAAGGTGTTTGTGCTCACAAAACCCTAAGAAACTCAACAGCTCCCGCCAACCCTCCCTTAAAAAAGGAGGTTTAGAGAACTACCGGACGAAACCCCATTACACAATTGCTCTCTAGAGGTTCTTTAAGTGTGCCCTCCACCAAGTCCAAAATAAAGAAAACTAGCTACATATTGGGCGTGTACTTGTGACCCTTGGTTTTCCTCTCCGCGGTACCTTAGTTGCTTGATACTGCTCAACCGCAACTCTTTCTTTTATTCAATGTAACTCTTTCTTTTAATTCAGTGTAAAATTTCATTTGTGCTGTTCAAGTTATAGAGATACGCCAACTGAAATTTGTTATGATCAGGTAGTAATAAGATCCGATTTCAGCCCCTCTACAGCCTCGTACATCCAGTAACGAGGATACCTGTCCTGCTGATATCACCACATTTTGACTGCGCGATTTCTATTTGGAATTTTTCATATAAATTGAACTGTATTCATTGTGCGCCACTCTTTATTTTTCATTTACGAGTACTTTCTTTGTTATTGTATAAATTTGTTTTATTCCGAATTCGCTAAAAATTTCATACTTTTTCATTAACAGACTTATTTCCTTTATGCAGATGGTATTATCTGCGTACAACAGTCAATTATGAGTTTACAAGTAAACACTTCTGATGCATGCATGTGCTCTAGATTTCCACAAATTTAATAATGAAAAATTTCAAAAAATAATCCACAAGTAAAAACGGAAACTACGTAAAATATGGAAACAAAGGAACAATGGGCAAACCTTAACAGCATAGTAGCATCCACTCAATATCACCTTTTCATTCCAAAATGTAACAGCAAAAGCCAGAAATTATGAAATAATTTATTCGATCCAGATTTCTGCTATTGTCACTTCAGCATAGTACTCATTTGTTTCATCCACTATAATGAAAAGGTCGAATTATGAAATAATACCTCCAACAAGCCATAAAGCAGATTACATCCTTTTGACAACTTTTGAGGATGGGATTGTCCCGAAGCCATAATTATAGAAATGTCATACGCCATCCATCGATAGCAGCCATATGTCGACCCATCCTTAGATTCCTTTACTATTTACGGTTTCGCAGTTGTTATACCACCTTCACTATGTTCATTGATATCATCAGATTCATTATCTATAGCTTTATTATTTATACTGTCCTTACATCACTGTCCTGTCAATAAACACTTTTGCTTATCCTTTAGCGAGAAAATCATTGATTTGACTTTTGGGGTCTATTATAAAATCAATTCGAAATTCAACTTTTAATGAGCCTCGCCACACGATGCCATAGTTATGTGTAGTAAAACCGGTTTTACTACACTCCTCGGAACCTAGACAAGGCATAATTAAGTGCAGTATTTTGAATGCTATAAGGAACATTTTCAATGTATTTTTGCGGATGAAAATTACTTGTTAGAGAAAAACAGAGCTAAAGAATGCAATAGAGAAAAGAAACATAGAAAATTAAGAATACAAGAGAGAAAAGAAACATGAAAAATGACGTCAACTATAAAACCGGTTTTACGTGCCATAACTGTGCACCATGTGAGGAAGTCCATTCGAGCTTTACTCTACACTTAAGAGTGGTGATCAACAGGCCCGGCTCTAGTGGTGCTGGCGCCCCGATGCAACTTTCTGTTAAGCGCCCTTTATAGATAGGAAATTATGTCAGAAATTTTTTTCTTCAATAAAAAATGAAAATATTAACATGACTTGAACCTGGATCAGGCATCGATACTGTCAAGAGGATCCGAAGAAAGCGAACTATGCCAGGAGAAAAATCCAAGGATGTTGGTTTGACTTCGAAACAAGAAATGCGACTCTCTCTCTCGTCGAAATTTTAGACAGACTGTCGATGGAAATACAAACTCGATTTAACAGTTGGAAAATATAGTAATTAAAGAACGATTTGGCTTCCTTTGCGATTTTGAATCCATTATCGAATTCTTAAGTGACAAAGATAAACTGGTGAAGGTGAAAAATGAATGCTCTAAATTCTACCCAGATGACTTGAATGGTGAAGCCTTATTTAGCGACGTTGCAGATTTTGTACATCTATTCAAAAGAGCGCAGAAAAGTGGACAGCAAGTAGGATTATCGCCTAAGCAACTTTTGTTGTACATTTCTTCGATGGGACTTGAAGTCTACAAGACACTGCCAACAGCTCTCGAACACTTCTTACCATTCCAGTTTCAGTTGCAAATTGATAAAATCATACTTAATATCAACCATGAGTCAGCAAAGACTGTCGAATCTCGCAATTCTCTCAATAGAAAATGAAACCACTGCAAGTTTGGATTATAATGACATCATTGATGAATTTGCGAGTACTCAAACGAGAAAAGTGATGTTTTGAAATCTATCTACTATAAAAACTGTATAATCTGATAAAAATTCAATCAAAATTTAAAGTGTGTTATTTGTAAATTTTTATAAATACAGATGACCATTTTGCCGCCCTCCCCAAGCCATTGCGCTCGGGGCGACAGCCCCCTTCGCCCCCTCCTAGTTATGCCACTGCCAAAATATATTCGGCGCTGCATACTTCACTCCCCAATCTTTATGAAGTTGAAGCCAATGGAAAGAAGCCACTGCAGCTACATTCGAAGCTGCAAAAACCCAACGGCAACTTGACGGAATTGTTGGTATTTAAATGTACAGAGACGAAGAAGCTTTTTTTCGGATTTTCCCTCCAAAAATTATTTTTTCTTCCATTTTAAATTTCCGCTTTTTTACTTTTTTTACGCAAACAGTCATAAAATGTGGCAGTTTTACAATTCCTTTCTCTAAAGTTGTAAATCCTGTCAACTACATACGCATACTATAATTTTGAAAATTGGTCGAAGCTGGCTTCATACCTCATTGCAGTGTGAAGTAAGAAGTGATCAATATGGCAGCATTAATAAATTCTCGTTGATTCGAAGCTGTGAAGTTTGCGGCGTGAAGTATGCAGCGCCAAATGTGTTTAGGGCCTGAATTCGAAAATCGCCTACTTTTCACCAATCATTTAAAACATATGCAAATTTGAAAAAAAATTTAAATAAAAACAAAATTTAAAATGATGGATTTTAGCGCCCTTTGTTCGTGTGGCGCCCCGATGCTTTGCATCTTCTGCTTCATCGGTTAAGCCGGGCCTGGTGATCAAGCGCACATCCAATGGTCAATCCAGCACAGAGTTCTGCAATAATTTATAAGTTAACCCGAAATTGATGTTCGTGCAACAAGATCTGTGAAGTTGAACCAATTGAGGTATGTCAATAAATTAGATCGCTTCTGGGACATGATGTGAGTTCTGAAGTAAAGGAGGGAAATTGAATTTATCTGAGAAAAAGGAAAATCGGAAAGAGAACAAGTCACATATAATGACTAGTGTAAAAGTAGTAAAGAGTAGTAAAGAAGCAGCCAAAGAAGTAGGTCTGAGAATAAACGAGGATAAAACCAAGGTAATGCAGCAAACACGAGTAAATAGAGCAACGATAAGTAGCAACGTAACGATAGATGAACATATGTTAGAAGTAGTGGACCATTTCGCATACTTCGGCTCAACCGTGGCGAATAGAAATCAATAGCTAGAAGAAATCAGTAGGAGAATTCTACTCGGAAGCAAAACGTTTTTCGCACATCGTAAACTGCTGAGATCTCGAGCAATACATCGAAAGACGAAGTTTACGCTATATAATTATAGCCTTATAATTATAGTCTTAAGACACTTATTCGCCCTGTTATATGCTACGGGAGTGAAACATGGACGCTCACACAAAGGATAGAGGACATGCTAAATTCCTTCGAAAGGAAGATTTTGAGAAGCATAATAGGCCCAATTTGTGAGGAAGGGCATGGAGAATCAGATAAAACAGCGAGTTATATCAAATCTATGATGATATAGACTTAGTGACGTTCGTAAAACTCAATAGACTTCGCTGGGATGGACACGTCGACCGCATGCCGGAAGACAGAGCAGAAAAGAAGGTCTTCACTGGCTTCATCGAAGGAGAAAGACCCGTAGGCAGGCCGAGGAAAAGGTTGAAGGATGCGGTTGTTGCAGATGCGGAGATATTAGTCCACATATCGAACTGGAGAACTTCGGCCAGAAATCGAGAAGACTGGAGCGAAAGATTAGAGGAGGCCAAGGCTCGAGTTGGGCTGTAGCGCCATTGGAAGCAGAAGAAGAAGAAGATAAAAGTAGTATGTATATAATGAGTAGTATAAAAGGAGGCTAGGCTAAGAAAGAGAACTCATGCTAAATTACTAAAAGTAAACAGTTCAATTCTATCACGGCAGAGCATCTTCAACGAGCTGTAGCGTGGCCGCTCGTATCGTTCTGGAATTTAATAAATGTTACAAGTCTTGGAAAGAAACACTCTGACTCAATACTCTCATTGCTTATGCCACTTTAGAAATATTTTAAAAGGAAAAAAGCACAACTTTTATGCAAGTGCTGCCATGCCACAAAAACAAAGAACCCACCCTCAAGCATTTCACTTGCCTACCACCTTACACTTGCACCTCCAACACTTGTCTGTACAGGTACGCCTGAAATGAACTTTGGTCTTAATTGTATCTTATCTAAAGTTTTTCATTCATATTGTGTTAAGAGTTTGTGCACAAAGTGCTGCTGCGAAAGTTTGGATAAACAATCACTCAAGGTCCAGGAACGGATTAGTAGGAAAATTGATTTTCGTGAGGAAATAGCTTCGGTTTACGAGTGAACGAAATAAGTCCACGAACCGAGGCTTAAGATTTACTTTCAGAATTTGAAAACATATTGAAAAAAATTAAAATTATGCTGCAGATGCTCTAGCTTCAAGCAAATATCTGCTCCTTTTTCCTAGAACCAATGTATATAAATTTCTACGATATTCCAAAAAGCATCAATTTTCTTTAATGGACTCCATGCCCCGAAATCCCCTTATAAATAACCAGCTTCCACAGAATCCATCTTATCTTAATCTATTCTAAGTATCCAAGGTGACTTTTTCGCAAAATTGAACTCGATGTAACGGAAAATATTTCATCCAAAAAAAATTTTCCTGTACGATATTAACTAGGGTTTCCCACTTCCATTTCGTGCCTAGGTGAATCCTGCCGCCATTCTCTTAACAGAACGACTCGAGACGGAATCTTAAGGATTTTCTGCTCTGCCGTCTTAGAAAAGCGTTGTGGATGTAATGTCAGCGCGAAAAAAATCTTTCACCTTGGTGCAAAGTATCACATTTCACCAAATCTGAGTGGATTATGTGTAAATCTCGATTATTGTTGCCTGCGAGAAGAGGCAAAAGGATCAATTCAGATAAAGTGCGCTGCTCTAAATCAAGGGTGTGTAAATTTTATTTTCTAGAAAGGGCGGAGGACGAGGTGAAATTTCTTTGATAAAAACTGACACCTTCTCGGATTAGAAAATGTTGGCCTGGAAATTGTGTTTTTAGTGCTTGAATTGCTTTAAGATGTTGTGCGAAATTTAATGAAAATTCTTTTAAGGAAAGATTGTTTTCCTTTTCAATGAATAATAATATTCATGCTTGGAAATTGTGCAAAGAAACATATTTTTGTGTGGCATGGTATTATTGGTTTTTTTTGAGCAGTTGGGAGCTATGCCAATGGTATAGATCTTGAAAATATATTTGTTTTGGAAAAGTTTTAGAGGTGTGTGGTTTGGTAGCTTTCTTGAATTATTATATTCAGAAGTGTTTTATGTTATGTAATCATCATCGACTTTATTTCAGGGGTGGGTAAGAGGGAAAAAATGCAAAAACATCACATTTTTCGAAACTTTGACCGCCCCGTGAGCGACCTCTAAATATCTTCGGATTTTCCTCAAAATTCACATTTCCTCGTTTTTCATCCATTCGAATATTTTGAGGGGGCGACTTGCAAAAAAATCGAATAAGTTGAAAATAAGGGCCACCCTAATATGGCATACCTACCCGCCTACCTAGTACGTACCCACAGAAATCTTAATACATACTAGTTCTCTGCTACGGGCAGGAGGCTTGGACATTGGCCAAACAGAGGGTGCTGTCAATAATGCACGTTGCGCGAGCAATTGACTTTGTTGCTTTTGCACACAAGTCAATAAATCAAAGCGATTTTCGTCATATGTTCAATAATGCAGTGTGCGCTTGCAAACTGCTGCAAATACGCAAACGTTTTATCCACTGTGCGAGGAATAAAAATCAAGCTGTCACTTTACAGAATCTGTTGTATGCCCGCAAGGTTAGGTAGAAAAACTTGTTGATATCTCAAAAAAAGAAATGAAGTAAATATAAAGCCTGAGTGCTTAGTGAATACTTTATTTTTGTTATTTATATTTTGCCATAATAAATTATGACGATTATGGTCAATGGGCATATTCACACAGTGCACATTCATGGCGCCTAAAACCGGTTTTATAGATGAGAGAGGGAAGGGAGCGGAAGAACTTAACGAAACATTTTTCACGCAAAAGCAAACGCGTGAAAACTGGCACACATATAAAAAGTTACTTCTATCTCTTGCATTATTTAGCTCTGTTTTTCTCTAACAAGTAAATTTCATCTGCAATACATTTAAAGGTTCCTGTATAGCATTCAAATTTACGCCCCGTCTGAGTTGCTAGGAGTTGAATAAAACCGGTTTTACTCACCACAATTATGGCGGCGTGTGAATATGCCCAATTTTATCAGAGCAGTCACACACGCAAATGGTTTGTCTGACGTTAGGCTGATTGTGTGTGCAGAGTCAAATAAGCATTGCACAGTGCATTATTGACAGCACCCAGACTCAGCTCAGCTCAGACAGGAAAATCCTAAGAAGAATATTTGATCATGTAAAGGTTACACAAAACAAATTAGAACGAACGAAGAGCTTGTAGAAATGTGTGACGAAATAAATATAGTTACGCACATAAAATTGAGTAGACTGCGATGACTCGGACACGTTGTACGAGCTTCTGAACAAGAAATGTTAGCCAGGAAAAATAAGAGTAGGACGACCAAGAAATATGTGGATGGATGACGTGCTAGAATTTATACGGAAGCTTCGTATAACAAATTGGAGAGAGCTAGCAAGACCTAGAGACTACTCGAAGAAGAGACTTCAAGAGACCCTTGGCCTACAATGACTCAGTGTTGCCAGACCCACTGAAAGTGATTTCCCCAAACTTTGTGTGAAAATGCCCCAAAATTATACCTTTCCAACAAATTTTCCCCATTTTTAAAATATGACTGCAATTATAAATTACAATGAATATTATTATAAACTAGCTGAGATCCGGTGCGCCTCGCCTCAATTTTGGATGATTTGAATACAAAATTTTACCTGAACATTTTTTTTCGGGCTCCCAAGCTTTTCTATATTTCCTAGTTGACAGAGTTCGTCGAGGTATTTTTTTTATTAGTTAAAAATGTTTTCTGGCTCACACTGAATTACTGGCTGGACTGGCTCACACTGAATTAAAAAGTGCTTCTGCGAAAAAACTAACGAATCCAGTTCTATGAAATCGTAAACACATTTTTGACGGTTTTGTATTAAAAATGTTTCATGTTTCTTTATGCAAATAATTGCATTCTTTATTTTTAAATATATATTTCTTGGTTCGAATTGTATCAGCGCAGAGCATAATAAGCAAAAATGGATTTAAAATCTCTGAATCAATTTTTCCTCAAGGTTTTCCCCACTAAATTTGTTTCCCCAATTTTTCGCACGAGCATAATATTTTCCCCAGTTTGGGGGAAAAAACCCCAATCTGGCAACACTGCAAGGACTGTAGCGATACTAAAAAGAAAAAGATTCGTGCGGGAGGTTATAAGTTTTGTTTTTGTTGTAGGACGGCCATGTTCTGGTGGGGTTTCGAAAAATCGCCAAAATAGCCTCTCGTAATTAATGAATGCCCCCTAATGACAAGGTGACTTATTGACCTCTTTAAGTGATTTCTGAGTTTGACCTAGATCTCAAGGTCAACCATTTAATTTATTCCAAGGTGCCACGTTCCGGTGACCTAGTTTTCATGCCCAATCGTCCCATCACCTAGTTACATGTATACGGGCTACCAACGATCAAAAATATTGATGTATACTTATGATGCTGACAAGTACTCCATCAAAATATATGTCCTTATAAAACTTCACATATTGTAAACCTGGCTAATTTACCCTTGTGCGTTATTTTACAATCGGACCTAGTCTTAAAATTTCGGTTATCACACTTCGACATTGTGTAACTAAAATGAGAAAAAAACCATAAAACCGATTTATTTATATTCTTTAACCCAAAACTATTAGAAATTTGTCAAGACAACTCCTAAAAATGTTTACGATACAATTTCTTATTTACGTATCTCCCATCTTAACATCTTATGATCCAACCGTCACGTTCAGGATAACTTTGACGATAGCTATCGCAACCTAAATGTAATTGAGAGTAATAATACTAAGAAATCTCAGATAGCGCACTGATTCACCTGATATCCACGAAAGTCGTTTTATTTTTATTTTCAAAGCAGACATTTTAGTTTATGATGCTCTTCACTTAAGAGACAATCAAGCCTCTTCACTTTCATCCCCTCAGTATTTCGGCTAAATAATAAAAAAAGGGAAAATCTTTTACTCCCTAAAAAAATATCCCGAAAACACTAAACCGTTTTAGCTGTAAAATTCAAAACAGAACTTCTAAGACAAAGTTTTTATTATGCATGCAAAAGCGGAGCAGCGTACCATGATTTGCATTTTATTGGCAACACAAAATCCTTACATACCTATGCCGGGGAGGATCTTGGATGTATTGGAAATCATTTGCTATGCCACCATAAGGATGTCCCTCTCTAGAGTAAAGCCTTTAAAGTTTTCCTATAGTCGGTTTTTGGGGTAATTCTGTTAGTATAAAATGTTCAAAGAAATTTCGAACGGAGCCAATGTTAGTACAGACGGCGGCAGTACTTACTATGGCATTTGCATATGCAAAAGTTGCTCGGGCCCTGTTAAGCTCAGCTATTTATCATAAAGCAGTTACTCGCCTGTCCTTTGGTCTAAAAGCGTGCATCGCAATCTGGGCCATGAAATCCCCTTATCATAAATTTCATATAAATTTGTGATATCCTCCGCTTCCGGGCTCAGTTTTCCTGCGACCATGATGAACACTTTTCATAAGACGTTATAGGGTATATCGTAAAAACTTCAATGGAATTTAAATATAAGGAAAATATGCAGCCGGAGTTTTTTTAGTATCAATAAACAAAAATATGTTTTCTTGTTTGAATTATTAAGTTTTCCGCCTTGGATTATTATGTGGGTGTAAACTACTCGAATTTTTGGTCCTGTGGAAGTTTTTATTTTACGATCGGCTTATGGCACTTCATTTTCGCAATTCTCGGGGATCTTTTTAAATTCATTTACTGTTGGTGACTGAATACTGGAACTATGTCCTCGAGAAAATGGACCATCGTAATTGCAAGCAGGAAATACATTTGGCTGATAAAACACCATGTGGGCGACATTGAGTTACTGGGCATATCTACTCCAAGCTCAGGCATTCATATATTCCTAGGCTTGCATAGAGTTGAGTGGAGAAAATTGTACCAGTTACTGAATTTTGATATTATGCTGTAAGAACGAATGTTTTATGGCTTTTTTCTCTAAATATAACGATGAAAAAGTGCGAGGTCTTTTGGATAGACAATACCGCTTCAGATCAACAACAGATGCAGAAAGCATGGCAACGTGCCTGGCAACTAGATGTGAAAAAAACAAAAACATTTCAACTCGCTAAAAAAAACATTTCAACGTATTTAATATTAAGGCCCCAGGCCAAGCCGTCGACTCCTAGTGCGAAGAGTCCTGCCATATGGACACTAGTGATCCTTTGCTCGAACTTGCGCAGTTCGGCCGGTAAAACCGGGGTATTACTGAATTTCAATTTAGACTTCAGTTCCCATACATTTTTACATAATGAACTCAGGAAAAATCAAACCTGAGTTTGTCCCATGGTACAATAATAGGTAGGCTCATAAGGATAAGCTCTGTTTCCATCTTGAAAAGCTTTTACCTTCTTTACATTCGAAAAGATCTGAGTGACGTCACGGGACCTTTATGAGCTTACCTTGTAATTATTGTACCATGAGTTCGCCCTATACAATATCGGACTGAGGTTGAACGTAAAAGCTCGCTCAAAAGTGTAGTAAATTGGAATATTGGAATGTCAGTTGATGTATTTAGGAAGTTGTTTTGGCATTAGTATTAAAAAAAATATACATAGTTTAAAAAAAACTAAAAAATACGCTTTTATTAATTTTAAAATGAACTAAAAAGTAAAAAATAATTTTGAATGTAAAATTTTATTGCTTCAGCCAGTATATGGAAACAACCTACCATTCGAAATGTAAAAAAGCGTGGCAAGACAGTATTTTCGAACCACATCCAAGAGATCTCCTTCAATATCTTCTTGGCTCGTCATATCGTCAAACCCATTCTATCATCTATCCCTCAGACTAAGCTTACTACTTTAGACATTACACCATGACGTGAGCAACAACATGACCAACTGGTAATACAAAGGGTGATTCATAAGTGTAGAAATGCTACATAAAAAAAGGAAATATTTGATGCCACAACCAAACCCTTTTCATAAAAAAATTCCCAAAAACATTTTTAAAAACAAATTCAATTTTTATTTTTGTTCTTGTTTTAATTTAAAAAAAAACTCCTTAAGAAATATATTAACTTTTCCCAAACTAAAGGAAGCAATTCCTTTTACGATGTCGTCTTTATTCCCCATAAACTTGTCAACGGATTAAATTAAATTGCAAACAAAATTTTCCCAACGTCTGTTGCATGAAAATTTGATTGACATACTTGAAAGCATATTTTCATGTAAGTTATTTGCTAAAATTAAATTCAAGGCAGTTCTCCAAAACAACTTGTCTTATTCAACTTTCTGCTAAGAAACAACAAAACTTGAGCACTAATCCCAATGAAACATGCTTTCCCCATCACCCCCATACCGTAATCTCTTGATATCATTATTATAGATAGAATATCCAGTTGGGTCCAGTGTTGTTGATTTCTATACTCTACTCATATATCTTCCTGGTAGTGTACTTTGATTCGAAAATAACCCTTTAATACCCTTGAGATTCTCTTTGTGGATATAAAAGGCTGTTTACTAATTTTTTTTATTTTATCTCAAATCTTTCTCAAATACATTCGTAAAGCTACATGAGCTCTTAATGAAGTTCCTTATCTGTGCTTTAGGGGCTTGCTCTTAGAAAAGGACCCTCGTAAATATCTTTTGATACCAAATTATCTTTTATAAAATTCTAGTTGATCTACTCAAAATACTAGTATCAATTTTGAGAATTTTTAAAACTGTGAATTGGGGTGAGGACTTATTTCAATCTTTAAAGCTACATAGTGTTTAAACGTTAAGTTTGGGTAACTGTTCACGGTGAGCTTGAAGTAAGTTCTTATAAGATCGAAAAGTAATCCGGATTTTTCTGTTGGACTATGTTCTTTTACTTAAAGAAGACATTTTGAGTCAAAACTAAAATCATTGAAGCGCCCCTTTTCGAGAAAATCGATTTTTGGCCCCCCAAAAAACCACCCCCTAAAAAAATTCTGTTTTTACTAATACCTATTAGTACAGTACAGATGTAATATTGATGCGCCAAAAATCCTTGGAAGGATGATTTTTCATAAATCGTTAATGGAGCATAAAAGAAGCTTAACTCTAAATTTGAGTGAAATTTCTAGTAGACATTTTTTGGAAAACTCAAAAAGTTTTTGAAAAGCGTTTTCCTCTGAATCTACGCATTTTAGAGAAAAATTTTTAAAACGAAAAATGTAGAGGACATTGTTACCTACAATTTGTGTCATAGAGGTCATGCTGTACAACTTGAAATACAGAAGCTAGGTGGCGCCAAAGTTTCCAAAAAAGTGTTTTTTCGTTTTTTGTCCCAGAAAAAATGGTTTTTTTTAGAAAAGTGTAAATCAGTAAATTGTTCCTCTTAAAAATTTCCACAACATTTATTTGAACTTTTTTTCCCTCCGACTTACCGTTCCAAAGTTATAGCGTGCTGAAGTGTGAGAATTGTGCTCTGAAGATGGCACACACTTTAATTTGAGTGCAATCTTTTTACAAACAAAACACACTCATTTTACAAGAGCAAAGTTTTGACGCTTAAATCATCCTTTCAAGAATTTTTGGCGCATACCCCGATTTTCCAGTCTATCTGTACTGTACTATCTTAAACAGTAAGTGTTATCATAAAATAGTATTTACAAAGTTTGTAGATTATGAGATTATTACAAAAAAAGATATTATACATTTTCCCGTACGATTTGCCATTCATGAGATATCGCCGTTTTAAAGATTTAAAATACTCATATGCCCTCATTCGCGACGTGTATAAGGTCATCAGACGCTCAATAAATCTTTTGTTGGACTACGTGGCTAATATTTTCAGGGGTGATTCCTGGATGTATATGGAGAAAAAAATTGTTCTATAGAGGGGGGCTACCCCCACTATCCACTAAAATACAGGGTGTTTACGAAAAAAAAATTTAATGTTTTTAAAATTTACTTAAACCTCAATTACTCCTAGATTAATTATCGTAAAGCAAAATCAGGCTCATCTTTTAGGTAAATGTGTATTCTTTAATTTGATATAAAGATCAAAAATTTGAGTGACTCCGTTTAGAAAATATGTAGGTTTCAAGTATGGGCAAAATGCTGAAAACGAAGAATATTGGGATGGGTAAATATAATTTTTGCGTTAAGAAATTAAAAATAACATGGTATAAAAGTGGTATAAAAGTGCAAAGTAGTACTATCGTTAAAAAGTAGGTAACTTTAAACGACTTTATCGAAAATTCTTCAATTGGACACCATTTCAACGGAAATTACGTCAACTGTCTTTTTTGTTGAGTCCTGCCGATACCTAAATCCACCCAGAAAAAAGTTATACGCAAAAATGTTAAAAAAACAAAAAAATTGAAATTATTTATGTATGTGTTTTGACTTCTTTCGGTGAAAAAAATTGTTGATTAGGGGACATCCATAAATTACGTGAGGTGATTTTGGCGATTTTTCGACCCCCCCTCCCCCCTTGGTGAGATGTCGTGAGATTTGGCTCGACCCCCTCCCCCCCCTCAATCTCACGTGAGATTTTTAAAATTTTAAAAAATTTCTAGGATTTACACTATTATGCGTATTTTTAGTGTAAATACCTTAATCTGTGCTTGATTGCGTTGGATTTATTTAAAGAAACATAATTTGTGTTGAAGAACAGTACCACAAAATCATAACAGCACCAACTCGGCATGCACCCAATATAAACTACAATACCTGTGGATTACCATTTAGCAGGTAATTCTGCCTACCCTTTGGAAACCAACCTCAGGGTGCCTTACAGGGTTAATGATTTCTTAACAAGAGAACAGAAAACTCGTGTATTTGTAGAGCAAGCATATGGAATATATAAAAAATTTAGAATTTTACAATATATTGACATACGAAGGTTGGCTTTGGCATCCACTGATTCGTTTTTAGAGAGTGACGACTTGACTGTTTGAATAGTAATGGTAGAGCCATTTATGACTCTGGAGATATACAAACTTCGGAGCATTCTTCTATAGATGTCATCGTTAGGTAAAAAACCTGTGACTGAAAGACCCAGGGGGTTATCATGGAATCCGATTCGAAAGTCATGAAATTCGGAAATAAGAAAATTGTATCCTCCACCAATGCGAATTCGAAATAAATTTGTCCTCCTGTTATCGGATTTCAGTCCGTGAATAAAGCCATTGCCGCATGCGCTGCTTTTATTTGTTTGTTTTAAAATATTCTAAAAACTCTTTAAATATTGTTGAAACAATTTATTGTTCGCATCAAAATGTCAAATTAAGTTAATAAATGAAGTTGGTTGGCTGAAAATAATTTCTTTTCGAAGATTTATCAGGCATCGCTACTAGCTTCCGTTTGCTTCCTACTTTCGTATCGCCTTAGAAAAGCGGAGTCTGAAGTCACAGCCAGCTTCTCAAATTGACGTTTGAGCCGCCTGTACATCAGGATACAGATTCAAGAAGTGCGGATCTGTTAGACTTCCATTCTTCACAACTCTCGATAATGATAAAAAAAGGTTTTCAAAATCTATCTTGGCCTCTAGTAGGTATGTCAGAGCATATGGTCGTCGATTCAAAATTCGAGTCCTGTAAGATGCTTAGATAACTAATTATGTCGCCTGGTGCAAATGTCTGCTTTTTGTAGTGACATTGCACAGCAGATAGCATGAGTTCTGACTGATGTGAAAAGAGCCGATTCTTAATATAATCTCTATGATTGCAGTAGGATTGGGTACATTATGCACTTGAGATACTGAGGAGGGCATTAGGTTCCAGGTTTATCAATTGGGCTTCTAGGCCTTTTTGTTTTGTATAAGCTTAGACCCCACACTAGTTCATCGTAGGGTCGCAATCTGTCCAAAAATGGTGGTATAAGTCAATGCATACATTACTTTCGCAGTTTTTCCCAGACCATTGTATAAAAAGATAAGAATTTATCATCACGTCTTCATTCCCAGATATTTAAATTATTTTCTTTACTTTTTTTTGGATGTTCCAGTTGGATGGTATTTAAAACAGTGAACAAATACAGTGTAAACGGCAGTGCAAAATTTTTATACCCAATTGCTATTGAGTCGAAATATAGTAATAGTATCACGTATACTTTTGATTCATCATTCCTTCTCTATTTGCAATATGTTTTGATAAAACTTTTCACCATGTTCATCTGATACTGCACCAAGATTTTCGTGAATGAAATCTAAGTGCGGTTCAAAAAGACGATTTTAAAGATTTTCTCATTTACAGATATTGTACTTAAAATTGAAAAAAACAAAAAGATATTAAGAAATATTGCAAAAAAATTACAGAAAAATCGAAAAATACCCATTTTGAGGGCTAGAACCCCCTAAAAAGTGGGCTTCTCGGAGTAGAAAATCGGTAGATAAGACTTTATAACCCCTTATTAAAAAGCATAAAAAGAAGCTCTCTGCCAATTTTCAGCCTGTACCTAATTATTTCCGCTATATCGCTCTTTTCGGCTTAATTTACCTGTACTATTAATTTAACCCAGTTTTCTCGCGATTTTACACTGTTTCTTGCGGAAAAAAATTACGTGAGATTTGCGGAGACCCTCCCCCTCCCCCACGTGAGATTTGGTGAGATTCCGCTCGACCCCCTCCCCCCCCCCCTAAACACCTCACGTAATTTTTGGACGCCCCCTTACTTCAAAACGTGCTTATTCGATAGGAAATTCGATTCTCTACAAAATATCTTATTATTTTTTTTTATAAAAATGCATAGTTTTTGAGTTATTGTTGAAAAACTAAACAATGGATTAATCCTCTCCGTTCTCAAAAGTCCAAGCCAAGATTTAATAACACTTT
The DNA here is from genome assembly GCA_963855945.1 of Thereva nobilitata. Taxonomy (NCBI): domain Eukaryota; kingdom Metazoa; phylum Arthropoda; class Insecta; order Diptera; family Therevidae; genus Thereva; species Thereva nobilitata. Next base: position 169,442,281 of record OY979695.1, read on the forward strand.
TGGATTTATCTTTGTACAATCAAACATATAAAACAATAAAATACCTTTAAGGAATTAGTTCCTTTTACCCCTGTTTTTTTCGACATAGTCAATAGCCTATTAGTCCAGGAGGGATAGAAAATGGATGGATTTCTATTCAGTAGATTTCGAGAAATCAAAATTTTTTCCTGTCAGGCATATATGAAAATGCTCGAAATTTTCCATTGCAGGAAGCTCGGCCGGCAGAAAGCTTGCCCACACCATATTTCACTTCACCTTCGCCTAAAGGTGTTTTTTCTGAAAATCAAGAAAAGTGGCTGTTTTCAAACGCGTTTATGAGGAATTAAATATAGTCTCACCTCAACCTGAAAATGGGTTGGTAGAGTAACTCTTCGAGAATAAATAGGGCTTTTCAAAATAAAAGTTATAATTCCTTTTGCATGAAATTCTTATTGTAGGTAGGCACTAACAGAAGCCACAATTTCAGCCCTGAAACAAGGTTCTGCGATAATTACAGTAATTAAATGTCAAAAAATGGCCATATTTCCCGATTTTTTTTTTGCAAAAACCTGTTGACCGATTTCAATTGTCCAAAACTCATAATTTTCGTCTTTTTAAGCGCTATTACTGCTTCAATGCGAGTAGAAACTTATATTTTGAGCATGTGCAGGGCAGGTAAAGGAGGGAGTACATCACTTTATCAGAGAAATAACGTGTTTTGTTAAAATATCTTCCATATAAGATTAAATTTTCTAAAATTTTCGCGTTCTTTTATTTCGATGGCCACCTGATGTTTCAAGGATCGTCCAATATGCAAACAATGCTTCAAGGTGTCAATTCGATACCTTCACCTTTTGTAACATAAAAATCAATACCCACAAAGCTTTTCACTATTATTATTTCCCTTCGTTATTGTTTAGAGTAAAGTAAAAATTTCAAAAGAAATTCGAGTTTAATACTCGGACAACACCTATCGCACTTCCTTCAATTATATCTGCACTAACCAAAGACTAAATCATCAACAAAATTAAAGATACATAGTATATATAAAATACGAGAAGCATTACTTTAGTATTAATCTCACCTTATCCATATAGAACACCATTCACTACAGAGCTATTACCACCAATCTTGCTATTTCCAATTACCAACTTGTGTAAATCTCAACTATCTACTGGCCGCCCTTCAGCTTCAGCCATTCTCGACACGTTACGGATTTTCCTCTTTGCGGTAATAGTTCTTAATTAGGACTAAGATTTAGTAACTACTCCTTATCATATTACGTTGCACCTTAAATTTCCACAAGAATTTCTTCCGTACCGTACCCGTACGTGCACAGAAATCCGCAACGATGATAATTTTCTTTTTTTTTTGTGTGTGAGAAATATCGAGCTTCCTTCTTCCACTTCGTCGCTCCCAAGTGGTGCAAGTGATTCCCTAGAGAGCTTTATGGATATAGATTTGTTTTTGTACCTTCTTAAGATATTCTGAAGGTTAAAGGATGTGGACTTAGGAAATTACTTTTGACCCTGTGTTTGCTACCTTAATGCTACATTGTAACGAAGTGCCTGTGTTGGTCCATATGAAATATTTTGAATGAAATTTTTCGGTATATATACTAGTGGGATTAAGCTGGTATTTGCTTCAAGCTTTGTGTGTAATCCTAGATAATTTAAAAAACACAGTTCTCGTAAATGGTTACAGTGTTTTCATGGAAGGATAAATTCTTTGGTAAATATTTTTCCCTCATATAGGTTATTTAGAAAAATATTATAAGATGTGATGGCACAACAGATCCTTTTAAAGTCTCACCTCCATTTTTTGAAAAAATACAAATAAGATTATCAAGGAATAGCGTAGTGAAGTAGTTTAAATATATTGTTACATATTTCTTAAAAAGTTTGACCATTCAAACCCCCATTTTTCATGGAGGATTTTTAATAAAATGCAGAACTTTAACTATGTGATGTAGGTACCCATGGAATTTTCTAGTAACTTTTGACTAACTTTTAGCAGTTTATAATGACACCTACCCTAGAAAAAATTCGTTGTATATTTCAGTAGCAAAATTGATCAATAAATATTCGAAATCTATTAGTGCGACATTGTAGTGGAGAAACGTTCTGTCCTGCTGCAGTTTGATAGACGGAAATTCATTGAAGGCTCCAAGACGTCAGAGAGCGTCGGCGCAATTTTGTACAAAGTGTTTTTTTTTATGTGGAAGTCTAAACTCAGGTGTCACCCTATCTACTACCAGTCCGTCATGTCGTTCACGTCATGGTCAGATGTGTGGTAGAAAGCTTAGCTCGAAGGATAGAGATAGGTTAAGGGGAGTCTAGGGGGTACGTGAGGAGATGGCGATGAGCCTTGCGTTTGAACTCCTGGATGTTGAATGAGTTCGGGAATACTGACTGTGGGAGGTTATTCCACAGGCGAACAGACAGACAATAATGAACGAGCTTCTCGACTGGTGTGTGCGTGAAAATAAGGGCTGTAGACAGTCTGGGTAAGCCGTGAAGGCTAGTCTTGTGTTGCGGGAAAAAATTTGCCGAGGAGGTAGAAGGCTATGTATTTCAGTCGAACAGTCATTGTTGTAGAAGAGGTAGAGCTTCACCAGAGCCGCTACCGCTACATTCCTACGGTGGCTTAAGGAGTCAATTGAGGAGCTAATGGCGCCAAAACCAATAAGTTGGAGGGTGCGATTTTGCCCAGATATATGAATTGAATTTAAGGCGGGGACGAATGTAGGATTCGTAGATTATAGCCCTGGCCCAGACGGCTGGAGGAGGAAATTGCATCTTTGGAGAATTCCCAAGCATTGTGAAGCTATAATATATGATTACTCCAACACAGATCTTGTACACTTAGTTTTTTAATTTCCGTTTAATTCCAGTTTTAAATAATCGGGATGATCTATTTTCCACAGATTTTCTTTGCTTTCAATGCATGAAATTAGTTTTTCGCCGTCACTTTTTAGTATAACCTTACAGACGCACGCCTTTTGTTTAACTGAAAAATTCAGACTCATCTGACATGGCGCGATAAGAAAACATGTAAGAGAGCGAATTTTTATTCCAATTCTGAAAAATTCAGACTACATTTTCAGATTGAGTAGTCTGAATTTTTTCAGACCGCGTAGAATTTCTGATTCAAGTGACATGGCAAAATAGTCCGGGAAAATCAGCATTTAAAGGAGACAAAGTTCAGAAATGGCTGAAAATTGGTTCACAGCTTCCTTGGGACCTTCCAAGAAAACAATTTCGGAATCACAAAAAAAACATGGCCGCCGGAAATATAGCGGTTTCCGGTGTTTTCTTTTTATCTCGGTTTCTATAGGTCGTACAACCCCGTACAAAGGCCCTAAATGTTGACAATGAAATTCACTACAACTTTAGTTAGTAACTTAGTTTACAAAGATCTTGACCCAATTAACCCTTTCAAAGTTATTCAAGGTGAAATTTATCAAAAATCACTTTTTGGCCACAAAATCACTCAAAAACTGTTTTTTTCGAAAATTTGTTTTGATCAGGCAATACGAAACGTTATTGCCTACAAAAAAGCTTCTTGTCATTTTTTCGAAAACTTAACCCTTTCAAAGTTATTCAAGGTCAAAGTTTCCGAAAAGTTTTCGAAAAAATGGCCCTTAGGGTAGGCAATAATCTTTTTTATAAATAGAACAAAAAAAATTTCTCAATAATCAGTTTCTGAATCATTTTTTGACCAAAAACTGATTTTTTTGAAACTTTGACCTTGAATAACTTCGAAAGGGTTCAGTTTTCGAAAAAATTACACCAGGCTTTTTTGTAGGCAATAACGTTTCGTATTGACTGATCAAAACAAATTTTCGAAAAAAACAGTTTTTGAGTGATTTTGTGGCCAAAAAGTGATTTTTGATAAATTTGACCTTGAATAACTGGATTTTTCGACGCTTTCCCGGCCGGAACTAGGGAAAAACGTCGAAATTGCAAAAATGTGAAGAGAAAAAAAATAAAGCTATGAAAATTCTAGACAAAAAAGGCTCTATGAATTTTTTACGTAAAGTCAAACGTTTTCTTGGAAAATACATTTAGAACATCATAATAACGCTCGTGTTGGAAACGCCCGACATTTTGAACAAGAGAGAACGTTTTTCAAGTTGTGACTAATAGCTGCGTTCCATTGGGCGAAATTTTCTACTCCCGAGTACTCCGAAGTACATGGCCAATGGAACACGATTATTGATATTAGAAGAAAATACTAGTAAAACATAACCCCAAATTAATTCATTGCCCTTAAAAGAAATGTGAAATAATTTTTTTTTTATAGTAAAAGGAAATTTTATATCTTTACTGTATACTATATTTACCGTTTTTGTAGATTTACTTTAAAAAAACACTTTAAAATAATTAATCGAGAGTTGACTTAACCTTAAAAAACAAAAGGCCATCTATTTTTAAGTAGTTAAAGCTTGCAAACCTGGCGGAAATTTTATGCGTTCCTACTAGGAGTGAAATACCCTAAAGCAAGAGCAAGGGTAGGTGAGTGTACTCGGGAGTACTCCGGAGTAGCAAATATTGCCCAATGAAACGCAGCTAATATTACTCAGGCTCTAGTGAACGGAGTTTGACAAATCAAACGGTTTGTTATAGGGGAAAATCTAAGATTTCAGAACCTTTTGCATACATACCCCGGGCGGAAACTTCTATAAACGGCCGCAACTAATTGGTTTTCCTAGTACAAGTTTTTGAAGTGACTCGACGCAAAATCTCACGTAGGCCTGTACCAGTTTTGAAGCTCATAGCATGTAAATCGATTTAAGCTTAACCATCTTTCCAATACTTTTCACGTTTTTGAAAAACCGGTCTTTGAAAATCAACGAGTACGAGAACTTCTTTCAGGTTACAATTTCCCTATTTATCGAGTATCCTCTAAAATTGAAGGAGGCCAAATTCAGGATAAGCCAACATTTGTACTTTAGCAGCTGTGAATTTTACATTATAAGTTAGTAACAGGACAAAATTAAAACATTAATTTGTTTGGGTGTGGGGGTCATCTTCAGCTGGAGGTGGCTTAGGGAGGGTGCAAATGGTCAAAAATTTCTGCCACTAGTATTTACCTGTTATTTAGCCCTAATAGAGCCTACATACGCAGCGACAGAATTTTTTTTTCAATTTTAACCCCTTTTTACACCCCAACCCATCTATCTATAAAAGGGCTAATTCAAAAGTTACCGCCGACGGAAAGTGTCTGGTAGTATTGATTATTAATTTCTAACTATATTCCCTAAAACATACGTAAAAATCAGCACTGAAACTTTAAGAAATGTGAATACTATTTTTACTTACCTTTACCACCGAGTACCTGGTAATTGGCCGTCGGCCCAAGCTAGCAGGTACGCATACACTCAATGTATGTACTTACACCACTTAATCCCATACATTTGGTTTCTGAGAAAATAAGTAAGGTCTGGCGGCCCTGGGATCTTGGACTATAAAGGCCCGTTTACATTCCAAACGAAAAGTGAAAACGCAATTTGGAGCTCCTTTATCTCACAGAAATTTGTACGTTTTTCTCTCTGTTTGGAATCCACGTTCCACGCGTACAAAATTATGTGCGATAAAAGAGCTCCAATTTGCGTTTCCACTTTGCGTTTGGGATGTAAAAGGCCTTAAAGCCTCCTCCGTGAACAATTCGCCGCAAAACTGATAAATCGATGACAATGTGTGGTCATCCAAATCGTCGCATCTCACCCCCCGGACTTTTTTCTGTGGGGGTATCTTAAGGCGAAAGTGTACGATAGCAATACAACAAATATACCGAAAATAAAAGAAAATATCGAGCGAAACGTAAACTCTATTCGTCAATAACTATTGCAACGCATCCCTCGGGATAAACTTGAGAGATTCCGTGAATGTGTACGCCCCGCGACGATAAACATTTATCCGACTTAGCACTGCACCTTCAGGGTTATTTATTCTGTCATATAAAGCCCATTTAATCAAAACTGTTGTATGTAGAGAATAAATATTTAACATGTCCTTGTTTTCCTTTTTAATCCTTAACACAATCACTTTCCAATGTTTACCAACTAAACTTCTATAACTCCTAACTTATTGATTAACACTTCGACTAATTGAAACAAAAATAATAATTTAAGTATGATAATGTGTTCAACTTAGTTAGCTTCTTGGAAGAGTTTATTTTTACATTACAACTTTTGTTCTCCTTCCTACATACATATGAATGAATATTTAATACAGCTGGGTTTTTTGTTGTGTATCCTCGCATATGGGGACTATGTAAAAACTTCCAAACAATCCACAATCTTTTTTGTACATGCGTCAGCATTATTTCATGTTTTTATTAACACCATCGGGATATAAGGGTACCACTTTTATTCTCGGTTTATTTGACCAAATGGGGTAAATGGCTTTACCAAAAAAGGCCAACGGAAATGTCAGAATCATGTTTTGGTCCCAAGCTTTTTGTGATGGTTTCGAATCATGTTAATTTAATTATGAACAAATGCTTTTACGTTATGCTCATAAAATATAAATATTGCATTTTACAGGTAAATTGTTCCAAAACAATCATTAATAAAAATTAATTTTATTGTAAACAATTCTTACTTCCGTATTTTTTTTAAAACAAAAGTTTGCAATTACTTTTCGAATTATTTAACATTATTTATTTTTCTGAATATTGAAATTTCTTTTTGTAATTGGGTAAATTCATAAATTCCTGCTGGCAATTTATCTCGAATGCATCGATATCAATTTAATTAAATTTCTTTCTCTCTTTTAATATACTTCCATTTCCAAAAAAAAAAACAAAATAATCATTTTAACGAGTTAAAGATTTTTTTTTGTTCGAAGTTGCTCTGGTGGTGGTTATAACCACCTAAAAAAAGAAGTAACTGGAGAAATAACAGTTTATTCCGCTTAAGTCAGATAAAGAAGACGAAAAAATAAGCACTAGAGATAGGAATGGCAGAGAGAAAAGGAATCCTACCAGAAGGCCACCACCAAAATCATTTCCCTAAAAGTCAATTAACTTAAAAGCTCCATAAAAATTACGAATAAATGAACGGAGAAAGCAGCATTAACAAAGGTTTTTTTTATTATTTTTTTTTTTCGCCCCCCGTTCTCCTTTTTGGCAAGGACTAAACAACGAAATGTTCAAGGGAAGCTGGTTTTCATATTGCGTATCTCATTGAATGGGGGTGGTGGGTGTGTGTGTGTGTTGGGGGATGTTTGGTACTTGAAATTTTTAAGCCAAGTTGGAATATGGTTTATTCTTTTATTGTCGAATGCTTTCATTGTATTTTTCTCGTGTTATACGGAATTGCTAAAAAGATGAGCAAAAGGATAAAAGTGAATGGATTCATTTTAACTAAATATTCACCCTAAAGTATATAAAGGCATTTTCAACAAGCAGACATTTGCATAAAATTTAGTTAATTGATGTTGAACACCAAGAAGAGTTCATTGATAAAATGAAACTGAAATTGTCTCTTATTTTTTGCTTTGAATAGGAGAAATTTTTTATGATATTTATTACATGCTCATTTTTTCTTGTGGTAATTCGTAGACTGGAGCCCATGGAGAAGTTATTAAAGGCGCCAAGTCTCAGGAAGAAGCAACACGTTTGGGCATTGTAAGGAAACTACTATATCTACATTATTTTACTGAATACCGCCGGCAGGATGCAATGCCACAACAAAAAAAGATGCATTTGACAAAAACCAACCGCTAGTACTGCCTTTGTTATCTATTAGTTAAAATAAAGTGCTTATGGTTTACATACTTTCTTATTTGGCTCTTCCAAATCTTAGATTCAACCCTGCCTCGAATACAATTCGTTTATTTAGGTAAAAACCGCCTTATTGTGGCTATTCCTTGGCTACATGGAACAAACGTAACTCTTCCTGTATGGTAAAAATATAAAATCAACTTCATCAACTCGATCCAACAATAGATCTTCGTACTGATCGTAATACCTTGCTCAAACTGTACATTAGGTATTAGGTGCATTACCAAATTAACTCCGAATAAGTTAGCAGTTAGATAAGTTCATGTAAGCCGTGAGGAGACAAACAGATATTACTACCCTTAAATATTTACATTCCCATTGGCCGATCCCATCTCGACTTATCACTAAAGACCTAACCAACCTGAGGTCGTCAGAATCTCTTATCACAATGGGAGTGGTATGAAAACCAAACTAAATAGTCAATGGACAATCTGCAGTGCAGATGCGATTGAGGTTACAGTTCCACCGGTGTCACAGGAGGAGGTGGAGCACTTATAGCTATCAAAGATTCCTTAAATAGTGAATTAAGCACGACCAATCGTTTAATGTATTTTGAGCATATTTTTATAAGAGCCACGCCGGTTAAGGGACATCTGTTGGAAAATTGGAAACTACCTTTTAAAATAAAATAATTTGATTTAACGTTACTTAAGCAACAATTTGAAGGATGTTTTCTTTACTGCTTTAAAAAATATTTTTTAATTATCCCAAATTAAAAGAACTAAAAACTAAAGCAAAAAACACCCAGGCTTATATCCTCACTTGATATGCCAGATGCAAATGAAAGTAAAGGGTAATGTGTCACGCCATCATTTTCTTGATCATCATAATGAAAGTTACCATCACACACTTTACCACAGATATAAAAGGCTTAAACACCAAATCCTGTAAACATAAGAAATTTGAGGTATTATTTTCGAAAATCACTGGGATTTTGTATCTCGCCTTTTGTACACGTTTTCGCATATGGATCTCTCGCTCCTACTTCTATTTCGATCTAAGAGCCGGTTTAGACTGTGCGCTCCAGCGCATGTGCCTCATGAACTTTGTGGATTAGGGGTAAAGTGGGGTGGTACTCTCATCATCCCCACTTCTCCCTTCATCACCAAACGTTCGTGAGGCACATGCGATGAAGCGCACCGTCTAAACCGGCTCTAAAGCTCATTCTCAGAGTAAAGCTCACTCCAATATATTGTTAACCCTTATTGGTGTGAAAAATAAGAGCTTTCAGAGCCGCGAGCGATAACATCACCTGTGATCTCAAACCACGGCATTGTTGTTGTAATTTAACAAAAAGCTCTCAGACTACGTTTTCGAAGTATCTCGGGTTTCGAGATTTTGCACATGGCGAAGGCGTGGTAAAGTTATCAAATTCGCCAGAATTTTGGATTTGATGCGGAGTAAGCTAGCTTGATATGTTTGACGTATGTGGATGTATACCCCGACCCTCGTGCTTACAACAACTTTAAACTCCCCCATTCACGAGTGATGAATCCATCCAAATGCCACCGTAGTCCAATCAATCTACACAAATCCATCTAATAATTGCCATCAGGAACCAAAAAATATAGTTATATAGGAAAAAAAATTCTAAAAAAGATAGCGTTTTTTTTTGAATTTGGAATGGCGAACCTAACCTAAAAAATTCCGGAAAGTGAAAAGAATAACAAAAAAACTTGAGCTCGCATCGAAAAAAATCAAATTGTAAAGTAGGTATTCAAATTATCTTTCGATTGATATATATATAAAGTTATAGGTTGGAGCACAAAACATAGAGAAAAATGCAAAAAACTGTTAAAATTCACTGTGTTTTAATTTGCTTATAACTTTTGTTGAACGCAACTTAGATATTTGTTATTTGGTAAAAATATTGCTTCTTGCTAGCTGAAAAAACGGTTTTATTTTTGTTGCGAAATATTGAACCCTTTCCTTGAAATTTCACTTTTTGTAAAAAAAAGGCGTTTTTCTAAAAACGCTCCTCTTGGTCTGCGGATTCTTCTAGAGTACCGTTATATAGCTTAAAAATTTCTTCAAAACTTGTACTATCACGTACAAGAAACAAAAGTTATTAACAAATTAAAAAAAACCTGAATTTTAACAGGTTTTTGCTTTTATCTCTGTTTTGTGCTCTAACCTATAACTTTATATATATATATCAATCGAAAGATAATTTGAATACCTACTTTACAATTTGATTTTTTTCGAAGCGAGCTCAAGTTCTTTTGTTATTCGCAAAAAAGCGTCTTTTTCACTTTCCGGAATTTTTTAGGTTAGGTTCGCCATTCCAAATTCAAAAAACAAAAACGCTATCTTTTTTAGAATTTTTTTCCTATATAACCATATTTTTTGTTTCCTGTTGGTAATTAACGCTAAATTTACAAGGAGGTATTGTAGATTGATTGGACTACCGGTCCACGCCAAAATCTCACGGTGTGTGGGAAACTCCGATGAACTCTCGTTGCCTAGAGCTACATGCAAGATTTATGTCCAATCACGCACATGGAAGAGGGTCAGTCGTGCTTGAAAGCTTGCAATTCTTCGAGCAGTGATGGGAAATGCTGTTGAACGAACCCATCTGGTCATTTGGCGCGTTTAAATAGGCTTGTAGATAAATATATTTATTTGGCTGATCATTTTTACAAATTAGGACTATGATTGTAAATATAAAGAACAACTACATCAAAATGACAAGGTCTTCCAAATGTAAATTACTAAATCTTCAAATTTGATGTCCGTTTGGCATAGTGAAGAGTCTTGTTTTAATGATAGATTTAATTTACTTCCAATATTAACTTCTCTAATTTCACGAAGCAAATCCACATTAACTTCACTTGTTTAAAATATTTTGTTTAAATGTGCAACGTAACAATAAATCAACCAAATTAATCTCCAAAGCTCTAAATACACACATATGTTGTTTTCATGACAAAAATTCCAGTTATCTGTTATCTGCCTGCTAGTTTTGTTCATCCCAAAAGAAAACACATTATTATTTAAAAACTTTTGTCGACAGATTAAAAAATACTCTAAATACAAAAACTGATAAAATCATTGCCTATAAAGATGATCCCTTAAAAGCCCTTAATTTTACCTTTTATCAACTTTAATTTGAATTCAGAACTTTTCTTTATAATTGACCCAAAACTGTTTATGTGCGACAAATCTACTAATCTTCCTCAAGCAATAAAATAAAGCCCTGTCTCCCCCAAGGACTCATAACTTTTCAAAACATAAAAATAAAAAAAAACACACACAAGAATAATGGAAAAACAAGATTCCACATTCGCATACACATACCCAAAAGATCCTTTCAAACAGAAAAATGAATGAACACGAGAGTCAGGACCTTTTTAATATTTGAAAATAAAAAAAAATCTCAAAGGAGTCTACCTAGGGGCATTTTAAAGTTTAAGCGAAAAGTTTTATCCTCAGGAGACAAGAAAATAGCTACAAGGATATAAAAGAGCAAATGTACAACCAGTATATCAAAAGTTTGCATGGGTTCAGCATCTGGCACTGAGCGAGAGTCCTTTTTGCATGACAATAAGAGCAATGTCCTATTATTATGCACGCGTATTCCTCTGAATGCTCAGTAATTGCTGGGCATATGCTTAAAGGGAAAGGGTCCCTTTTAACTGTGTAACCTCAGCTATAACATACACGAGCATTCACTGCTGGCGTACAACTAAATTGACTATGAAATTGTCGTATTGTCAGGACCTTAGGCAAAGGGCCAACAATTTTAAGTTGTGACTGTGAATTACATTTTCTGAGAATGTGAATGTTTCAGAATTGTTAAATGAGCTCAAATTTTGGTGTTGGTAAGTTTTCTTTAAGGGAAGATTAAATTTCGAGCTAAAAGGTTAATTTGTGGAGATACGTTAAAGTTTTGTAGTTAAATAAGTCATCATAAATATGCAGAATTAAGAGAGATTGCCGCTGTGTGTCCCAGGTTGGCAGTCTTAAGTCACATCAGAACGGATTAGGGTTGATATATTTCAAGCTTAAAATGTGAGGTTTATGTTATTTCGATATAATTTATATTCCCAAAAAATGGATCCGTGTTAATGACGAGCAACAAGCAAGTTGGGGGTGCTACTTTACGCATGGAGATTACATCGCTGTGGGGTAAGCATTGTGCCAAATCTAGCTGCACGCTGGATTCTACAAATGGAGGAATGTGAATTGTCAACTGGAAGACCTCTCAAGCATATCAATGCACCAATATAGGTACCCTGATCTTATAATTTGAGATTGTCTTGCTGAAATAATGAAAGAACGAAACGAACAAGATGAATAAATTATGGTCATCAAGGATATTTTGGAGAATTAAACCGGAACTACACTATTGTGTTGTAGTGTGTCGTGGCGCAATGAGAAAGGCCAGGGGCCTTATTACCGAATACGATTCGATTCACACTAATCGTAAATCGTATATATGGTATTACTGAAAACGATCGTAACAAATTAATCGTAAATGTTAACGATTGACATTTGGTGGTCGTAAATAAAGGGGGTAGGAGAAAAATAACGAAAAAAAAAGAAAAAAATGTGATTATGGTGTTTACATATTATTATAATGAGTTTATATTTAATATTGTTACTTATTATTAGGAATATTTACTATAAGTAATATCCTTTGAAATTGAAGGGCAAATAGACGAAAGTAATATGAAATTTTGTATGTCTTGACCGATGTTCAACTAGTATGCAGCACTCGTGAAAAATCTTAAAGCTGCTGCAAACCTTAAAATTGGTGAAACTGAAGGCGATGAGCCGCGAACTTTAAAATAATCTTTTATACTATCAAATATACATATGTATAAAAGTTGCTTTGGGCGAAATAATCCAATGAAACTTATTTTATTCAAATTAATGTACTACACTCAAATAACTTTATATCTGGTATTTCCAATGGATTCGAGGCATCTCGTATTTGTCTACGTAATTGAGCAGGAACTTCTTCCTCACTATCACTACCATTTAAAAAGAAACTAAAGGCCGAAAATCACTGCGCCGAGCAAAACAAGTCAAAAGCTCAAACTTTCCAAACAAATCGTTGAAGAGAAACCAAAGGCTCTCAAAATTTCCTCTCAATAGGACTTCAAATCGGTGAAATGACGTTATACCCCGGCTTCACCGGCCTCAGTTTAATCAAGTTCACTTCACTCCGCAAAAGTGGCTTCACCGGCTAAAGTCGAGTTCAGTGCCTGAAATTGTTGTTGCTTTTTCGCCAGCAGTCAGAAATGCAAAAGCTCCCTGGAATGGCATTCCACTGTTGCTTACTCTCTTTTGAGCGAGCTTTTACTTTCAAGCTTGATTTCAGGTTCTGTTGGGCGAAATCATAACCTTCTATATTACAAGCCATGAACTTTATTTTCCCCGACTTCGGAATGGGAAATCAGGCAAAAATTGAAGCTCAGCAGACTAATTTGCTCGAATTTGCGCAGTTCGGCTGGGCTAGTCCTGTGTTGCGGAAAAGGCACTGCCGTGCAGGCACGAGGGCAAAATTTCAGTGGAACAGTACTTGCAGTAATAAAGATCAAATTTGGCCAAGGCTTCTACTTCCTACGGTGACTCAATGAGTCAATGGGGGAGCAAAAGATCCCATCAGCGATCAAATTTGTGAAGAGATTTCACACTTTGTTAAGTTACGCTCAGCTCGTTATTGAGACGCCCGCCGAGATAAATGAGTTGCACTCGAAACGTGGCCGAATGTGGGACCTGTAGATTGTGGCCCGGACAATTGGCTGAAGTAGGAATTTGCATCTCTTAAGAAATCCAAGACATTGGGACGCTTGTTTGGCGATTTGGAATATATGATCGCCCCTTTGAAGATTTTCAGTTAAAGTTATGCCTAGGATGTTAAGAGACGAATCAGCTGTTAGGTTCACGCAGTCTACTGAGACAGAAAGAAGAGAAGTGCAGGTTTTATTAGAGATGAGACAGTACTTTGTTTTGGAGGCGTTCAATTCGGCACGATTCCAGCGACCCTTGACAAGAATAAATTCAATTACCTTGATAATGGACTTGGTCATGAGCTCAAGACCAAAAAGACAAGGTCTGGGACTTAGATTGTCATCATCGGCGAAACTGTGAAGTAGGTTGAAGGGTGTTGAGAGCAGATTATTTATAAAAATTAGGAAAAGAGTAGGTGATAGAATTGATCCCTGGGGAATACCGGCCCAGTCTGTACCAATGGCTTGGAGTTTAGTCAACAGACCAAGGTGCCATACTCTGTCGAAAGCCTTGGAGATATCAAGAGCAACTAGACCAGTGTCACCAAAGCGATGAATACTTCAGTTGAGGCATACGAGCAGGTTACTAGAAGATCTTTGGAATCTGAAACTGTAATTCATGTCGTGTGAAAATTGGTAAGACTCAAGATAATCCATAAGCTTTTTATTGATTATTATCTCCAAAATTAGTTATTGCTATTGGGCCTAGTATGAGGCGTTGTTGGATTCGCCTATTTTCGGTATGGGCTATCCTGCCGAATACTTCATTCATTGTGTGAGTGATGCGCTTGAGGGTGCGGATGGTAAAGTAGTGGCCGATAAAAAAGATTTCAACGCGAACAGAGATGCTAATGAATCGGGTTGAGGTTGTGGTGATCGAAGATAACAACGACCAGAAGTTCTTACTGTCAGCGGTAGTTTTGAGGATCTTACTTCTCAACCTATCATCGATGATTCCGCCAGACAGTTCTTTTCGGAGCTGTGATGATGGAGATCGAAAGCTAGCACTTACTAGTCACTGATTCGAGTTGCCGAAAGATGAGTCAATATCGACGTTGCAACGCGTTGTACCGTTTGGGTAAGATATAAGAAAAAGCTCAAGTAGGTATGCTCGTTGAACTGCAACGGCTAGGACTCTTGTTTTACAACTTCCGATATAATGGAACTTATTAATGTCTGCAAAGAGCTCGATGTTTTTGCCAGAAACACTGGCAACCATTTGAGTAAATTCAATTTACATTATGAACGTTAAAATCACCCGCAACAAAAATTTTACATTCAGTGGGACAATAAAAATCCAGAGATCCGTTCAGAAGTAGCATCGAAAGCTAAAGCCGATGATTCATTAATAGTATTAGCATTTCTCTATATAAAACAGAAGAAAATAAAGTGCCTAGGTAGGATTATTAAAATACATAGATGGTTAAATTCAGATGATGTAGCAAAAAAAACGCACGAAAAGAGACAAAATTCCAAAATGGCTGAAAATTGGTCCACAGCTTCCTTGGGACTTTTTAAGAAAACAATTTCCGAATAACAAAAAAAAACATGGACGCCGTAGATGTCACTTTTTGGGGAAAAAATCACTCAAAAATTGATTTTTTCGAAAAAAATTTTTGATCAGTCAATACGAAACGTTATCGCATACAAAAAAACCCTCTGGTCATTTTTTGGAAAACCTAACCCTTTCGAAGTTATTCAAGGTATTTGTTTGGCCGAAAAGTGATTTTTGGAAACTTTGTTTTTTTTTGTGATTCCGAAATTGTTTTCTTAAAAAGTCCCAAGGAAGCTGTGGACCAATTTTCAGCCATTTTGGAATTTTGCCTCCTTAAAATGCTAATTTTCCCGGACTATATCTTCTAAAAAGCCACGTCACAATGCCAATATACATGAATACTCTTCTAGTGTTGGAGAAGTTTTGTACTAAGGTATACCCAGGCACCTAAAATCCATCAAAATTAGAATCAGATGTTACTTCCTTTTCACTTAGTAGGTACACTTAGACCATATTTGAGCAGATAACACTTTACGGATAAGGAATTCGCAACAAGCCCCCGAATATTACTAAAATCAAAGCAAAAGTTTTTGTATCGGTACTTCGCTCTTGATTAAGGTTCATTATTTCAGTCACAGGTGGTTGCCCTGGTGACACAACCGTCGGGGCTAACGGCAACAGCCTTGTCGCAAGGTTATGTCTGATTAAACAATACGGTTCCCATCGAACAACAAATCTAAAGTGTGGCACCGGAGCAACAAAGCTGGAAGTCGGAAAGGAAGTAAGTAATACTCTTGATACACGGGCTTCATCGGATGCTCATTCTTCCAGTTTCATTGGCCTTGAATGAACATTCGAATTCGAGGTGATACACGGCACTTCATTTTCACTTCATTTATTAAAAACTGTCAAAATATGCACAAAATGGATTCAAAAGCATTTTTAATGAATATTATTTAATTAAAATGAATATCTAAAAAATTAAAGCGATTGACATATATGTACATAAACATTCCGATTCTTTTAATAATTTTTTTACAGTTTTTTTGACAGTTCGATAATTTTTAAATTTTATGAAGGTAATGGAAATTTTATGAGAGTAATGGAAATTTCATGGAAAGTTGATGGAAATTTCCCCACTTTCAGCTTCATTTCTCATAAATGAAGCAGATTTCACTTCATTCTTTCCAATGATAAATGAAGCTATGAATGCTCATTCATGCTTAATTTAAGGTGATATACGGGCCGCGAATGAACATTCTTGAAAGAATGATCATCCGATGAAGTCCGTGTATCAAGGGTATTAGACAAGGGTATTATTTTTCGATTTGTTCTTTTTAATTGCTAATAATCGGATTTAGAGGACTGTAGCCAAGACACACCCGCACTTAACGCTGGCCCAGTCCACACTATTTTTGTGCACTTGTTTATTTTCTAAAATTTACTTCATAGCCAAATCAAATAATTTTAATGCCTCTAACTTTACAATTAACCCTAATAATTTTCAATAAACTAAGCTTAAAATTAAATAACTTTGACTCCGTTCCTCCTAATTTTAAAACATAATCAAAAATCCCCCTTTCAAATGATGAAACATAAAAATAATTTCCATAGAATAAGGGCTTGTAACAATAATTTTTAAAGCCTTCAAAAAGTCCATAACTTCAATTAAGTTAATAAAAGTTGAAATGTCGAGTGATTACGTGATTAGGAGGTGCTATTACCTACAACATAAAAATAATGACCGACAAAGGCATAAAATGTCATCATTTAATATCCCCAATATGAGTGGCTCTTAAAACCCAATTTATAATCATGAAGACATTACGTTCATCCCTGGGGCGATTAAAAGGACTCACGCAAAGTTATGGCCAACAGAAATTGTGTGCGAGCTCGCCATTATTGTACATTTTCGGCATAGTAAAACCGCCATTAAAGGATGTCCGATTTTAAAAGGAATTTGCTTGTCGGAATTTGGATAATATTTTTTATCCTTGGCGAAATATTCGGTTTGCATATGTTCTCATACGATCAAAAACAGAAGCGCGCCGTGCTGTGCCCGTTTAAGACCAAATATTGCATGTTTGTTGCAGCTTACTTTATACTGCCACTACCCATAGTCTTCATAAGTGTCCTCTCGTGGCTGGGGGTCGGTGGACAGAAATTCGTTTATATATTAGTTTACAGTGGAATGTTTGGTTGCTGCATTATTGCTGTTATAGATACACTCGTTTGCTACATAAGTCACCGGAAGGAAATTGTTGTGTTTTTGAATAAAGTTGGTAAACTACTGAAGGGTTTTAATTGTGGCAATATGTATGCATTGATTGGCCAATCAACGTTCACCGGTTGTTTTATTAATATTACCTTGCTAACAATACAAACAGTGGTCGCAGTTATTATGATATCGAAACAGTGCTTGAACTCGGATAATTGCTATATGGTTACTTTGTGCATGGGTCTAACAACAGTTAGCATGATTTATATTAACACCTCTGTGGCCGTAACAACGTACTATTGTGGAACGAGTGTTTTCAAAAATTTGTTTAGAAAAGTCAACGATGAACTAACATCAATTTTCCACACAAGTGAAAGGAACGTTTTGAAACTGCGACCATACGACCGAACTTTGTATATTAATATAGTTTCAGATAAAATTTCAAAATTATTTATTATTTACGGACAAATTTTCACTCTCAGCGACCAATTCATTAAATTCTATTCAAGTCAACTGCTAACAATCATATTTTCAGAATCAGTTGGAATAACAGGAGAGATATTTTCTTCCTACTATGCAACAAGCCATCCGAGTGGAGAAAATATCGATAATAGCAAAGTAGTTTTCTTGGCAGCAGCAGGACTAGCCTTCATCTCTTGTAATGTAGCTAATTTTTACTATATAGTGAAAGGGTCTAACAACATCATCAAGGAGTCCCAAAAGACTCGCGAATTACTACGAACATGCCTTCTGGGCACATACTGCGAGAGGTTATCAAAAAATGTAATTTTTTTTACTAAACTTCACTAAATATTCAAAATATTTTCTTTCCTGATTCATAAGAAGTGTCCATGTCCTTTTGTCTCCTTAGGCTGAGATTTTTGCACTTCAACTGATTAATCAGAGAGTTGAGATCAAACCATGCGGATTGTTCGAAATCAATTATGCAAATGTCTTTATGGTATTTTTTTTTGTGTTGGCATATTTTATAAAAGTTTGATAAAGTTTCGATAAATTTAATCAAAATTTGTGTTTTCTACCCCACAGGCAGTTCTATCAATCAGCAGCACTGTTTTCTTGCTAATACAATTCGATCAGGAGGGGGACGACGATTGGTAGACTTGGAAAGAAATCACTTGGTTGGCTGGGAACATTGGAATTTTTTCGCAATTTAAAAATATGTATATGAATTAATATGGGTGCTGGGTGGTTATTTTATAAATTGTACATAATGCTTATGTTTTACAATACTGAAAATACACTATAAGCTTATATGAGAACAGAATGTTGTTTTGAATCGTCCCATTCTACTCCCTCTAACATCTCGCCTTTTAAAATCCAGACTTAATCAAATGACGAATGACGAACATGGTTCAAACGAAATCGAAGGCATCACACTAGGTAAGAACAAACCTGGCAAAACAGCGCTGGGATCTTTTCGTGGTCTCATCCTAAGCAACCTAGACCAGGATCCCTGATTTCGTTGTATACACATGGCGTAGAGATTTTATTGGTCGTTAAGAGGCCTATTCATACTTCCCATCAAGTTTCCGACAATCAATCGGTTCGTATGAACTTAATGGTAGGTGGAGCTTAATTTTGTTCCAAGAAAATACACAAGGAGACCTGGCGTGTCGCCGGATGGTAAAACGAGAAATCACATAGACCACATGGTCATTAGCCACAGATGGAGAAATAATGCGAAGAATGTCAAGAGCTGTAGTGGAGACATTGAAAGTGACCGACCACTTGGTAGTAGCAAACAGAAACGTCCAATGCGATGGCATATGTGTGCTACCTGGCTGTGGCTAGAGCCGCGCATTTACATATGAGGTTTTCCTAATCAGGACCGAGCATGGATCAACTTAGGAAATGTAAGTCTTTGAAAATACCAAGTAGTATGACGCTTTCCTGATTAGGGCCATGTTAGGTCCAAATGGTTTTTTCCAGACTGTTAAAAAGTAACTTTTTAAAGCTTTTTTGATGAGAACCTATGCATACGCAGTCCCAACGGAAATGACATTTGGGATTCTGTGTATAATTTTACAATTTAGGTAAAAAGGAAAGGTTCCGAGAAACTATTACGGGTTTTATAAGGTCGAAAATCGAAAAGTATTGAAAGTTTTTGAAGATGGAACTTTTGTAAACCAAGAAAGAAGAATACGCAAATTCCATATGTTTGTTTTAAAAATGACAAGTCCTTGTTCTGAAAAGGGGTGAAAAATTTGTGTTGGTGAAAAACGTTGGATTTTGCGTTTTTTTAATAAGGTCTGTGAAAAAATTGGGTATTGAGTTTTTTAACACGGTTTGTGAAAACATTGGATTTTGTGTTTTTTAATTAGTGGAAAATGCCGAAAATGTCAAGTAATCGTCGAAGGCGGACAATCTCAGTTAAGTGGGAACTACAATGTGGCGCTGCCGCGTGGTGCTGGCGCGTTCTCTGGTGCGCACCATGTAGCTGAGTGCAAATACAATGCGTGGCGCTAAGTCATGTCAAAACTTTGAAAACGGATGGAGCGGATTGGTTCTGTTTGAGGCTTAAGGGGAGGTTCTGGTCGAGGGACATGAAAAGTGGGTGAACTTTAGAATTTTTTTTCTCATACAAGGATTGTTTTTATTGAAATGGGGTTTTTACCACTTGATTATTTGTATATTTGATTACAAAAAACATTTTTTTATTACATAAACAAAATGGCGGCTGCAGCCTTCCTCAAAGTGTGTGCCTCGCCGTGTGTTGTTGTTTGCGCGCAACAGTGTACAGACTCGTGGTTAATTCTTAAACCCAAAAGGATGATAAATTATTTAATTAGAATGAATTTGGGGGATTTGAAAAATTCCACAAATTAAAAAAATGGCAGCTGTTTGAAAAAAAGTGTCAATTTTTGAGGCACTTTTTTCTTCTTCAAATGTTTAAAAAATATACTTATAACTGGAACATTAAAAAAAGCTCTCGTCATGGCCCCCTAAATTGAATAATCCTTCATTTAGAAAAAGAATCAAATGAATCGGTTAATTTTTGAAGGCTCTAGAGCAGTGATTCCCAAAGTGGTCCATATGGACCCCGGGGGGTCTACGGGATGATCCAGGGGGTCCGAGATAATTAAAAATTATTTTGGGGGTGCGCGAAGAACTACCGGGGGTCCGAGAAAAAGATCGAATGTTTTCATATAAAAAATTACAAAAATTTGAAAAGCGGTGTTTCCCGCGTGACCGAAATCGAAAAGTAAACAGCTTATTAGACTGTCTTATTCGCCAAATTTGATGAAATAAATTTAAAGTTACAAGGTGATCAATTAAATTTTCTCAAAACTAAAAGTATTATATCTGCATTTGTTACAAAACTTTTGTTATACAAACAGAATTTGGGCAGAGGAGAATGCTCGCAGGTGGAACGCTCTTTACCTATATTCTTATTTTAATAATACTGGAATTTTTCGTTAACGCCCCACGCTTTGTACATTTAAGTAAGTTATATTTATAAATTTTACTAATAATTTCATTAATTTTATTCTGAGCGTGATTTTGAAAGGTAGGTTGTTCCCATATACTGGCTGGAGCAATAAAAACTTACTAGTTTTTAGTTCATTTTGAAATAAAAGCCTAGTTTTTTTTAAACTATTTATTTGTATTTTCTACTTTTTAGTCTATTAAATGTCTTCCGCCATTTTGTGGCGGCCGCCACTGTATTCTACTCGTCATACCCTTTCATTTGATACCCATACCGAGCGGGTTGTAAAGAAAAAAGTAATCCGCTATTTTGTGTTGGCTGCCAGTTTGAATTTGGAATGGAGCAACACAGCTAATTCTATTCTACTTGTCATACCCTTTCATTTGATACCCATGTTACGGGCTCGGGGAACACCATTGCAAAATTCTCCCGCCATTTTGTCCATTGTCACGCGAACTATACATATGTGCAAAATTTGAAGTTGATACCTTATATTTTCTGCTTTTTAGTCTATTATGTCTTCCGGCATTCGGGTTCGGCTGCCATTTGAATTTAGAAAGACGCCACACAGCTAATTGTATTTTACCTGGCATAGGACGCGTTTAGGCCCAAGTTACTTTAACTCTGTTAACTTAGCACCGTTCCTAGCATATCATTTGGTAGTTCTCATTTTACAACTAATAACAACCAAAAATTATACATTTCTCATTTTATAAATACTAACAAGCAAAAAAATTAATAATAATAATATCTTCATGTATTAAAGTATTACTAAATTATTTGCTTACCACAATACTGCACAAGTAAACGTCAACTCCTTTTGACAGTTAGAAGCTGTGCTGCATTTTAGCTGAGCCAAAAAGCACAAATAAGTTTACTAACAGCGCTAAATAAATTGACGTTTATGCCGTTGTTAACATGCTTATTGCAAAACTCGGCTATATGTAAATATATTTACTTACTTATAAGTTCGGCAGTCGATAAGCTTTTATTTTTGTTCGCCTTTTGCAATTAGGTTTTTCGTTTTTCGGCACTAAATACTAACCATGTCCAATGCTGCTTAACTTCTGTAATCGAACAAGAACCGGTCTTTTGAGTATGCTAATGGCACGATTTATGGTCATTAAGATACTTGCCAGTTTTGCTCGTTCTATAAAATTTCTGAAAACTCCAGTAAGCTCAAAATCAAAATCAGCTCCCCTGAGCAGCGCTCCCAATTATTTCCGCTGGGATCCTTCTCACTTAAAATTATTTAAGTATTAAGTACCTATGTATCTACTTATATTTTCAACCACAATTGCATTTTTTTTTGTTTTCTTAACAATTAAAAATATGTTATATTACTCAATATTACTCAGCTACGTGCAATTGTCTTCTCAGAGAGGACAGATTAGAGTATTTTTAGTAGATTTTATTATATCATAAAATTTGATTCACGTGGGTTTGGGGGTGCATGATTAAGTTTTTCTTATAGTAAGGGGTCCATGAGCGAAATAAGTTTGGGAATCACTGCTCTAGAGTGTTGCGCACACTGAAAAAAATCGTTTTGAGAAAAACGCGTTTAAAGTTTAATACGATCTTCTCACAGCGAGAGAAACGCGAATTATGAATATTTCCTTTACGCTACATTTACCGAAACACTTTCAATATCGAAAAATCTTTTTGTAGGCATAAACTACATACTTCAAAGATGCAAATTATGTAAGAAAAAAAAATGGATTTTTTTTTTCGGTCTCGACCAGAACCTCCCCTTAAGTTAGTGGAAATGGGGCAATGCAAAAAAAATTCATTGAAAATTATTTTTTTTACAGGAAAATCCAAAAATTGATTAAATACGAAAGTTTTTTGGGGTACTTTTGACTTCAGCGCCCTGATTTAACAAAATTCCCAACTGGCTGGTGTACTGGCGCGCTCCAAAAGTAGAAAGTTGACAAAAGTGAGCTACCACGCGCCAGCGCCAGCTGCACATTGTAGCTGCACTTCGGGCGGGCTACGTTTTTTACTTTTGACAGTTTGCGCTGCAGCGCCAGCACCACGCGCCAGCGCCACATTGTAGTTCAGCCTTAATCGGCAAAGAGTGCGTCGACATCTTGCACCTTTAAATGGAGAAAACAGCGAAATTTAGAAAATATTAGTGATCATGAAAATTAAGAAATGGAAGTGGGAGAATCTATAATAAGTTTTAAACCTCACATTAATGTTCAAAATATCGAATCAAGTGTGTTAGACCATAGTGAAATTAATGATGAAGTGAATAGGGAAGAAAGTTTAAGATGAGACTTGGATTCTGAAGATCCTAATGTTGATGATTCTGAAGATATTAAATCGATTGAAAAATCTATTATTGAATAACAAATTCAGAAAAATAAAGGCAGCGCATTAATAGATAGTTATCGGCGTAGAGAAGGATACGCTTCCTAACACAAATTTCACTCTATACGAAGAAAATAGATTGTCAACAGTACAAAGGGCTTTCCCTGAGCTCTAGTCTTCCACATAAAAAAAAAATATGCTAATTTTAGAAATAAACTAGTTGGGATGTGGCTTTTGACCCTTTCGGTCCATAAGATTAACTTCCCAGTATTCGTTCAAACAAAAAAACGACTCGAACGATTTTTATGAAAATCTTTTCAGATCGTACTTCGTTTAACACGCTTTGAACGGCACCTTAACGAAGTCGAAATCTTTTTTGGTTCTCGCGAAATCGTGCCGGTACAAAAATCACTTAAGTCGTTCAAACAAAAAAACGGCTCGACCGATTTTTATGAAAATCTTTTCAATTCATATGTCCGTTAATACGCTTCGAACGGCACCTTAACGAAGTCGGTATCTTTTTTGGTTCGCGCGAAATCGTGCTGGTACAAAAATCACTTAAGTCGTTCAAACAAAAAAACGGCTCGACCAATTTTTATGAAAATCTTTTCAGATCATATTTCCTTGAACACGCTTCGAACGGCACCTTAACGAAGTCGATATCTTTTTCGGTTCGCGCGAAATCGTGCAGGAAAAAATGACCACATACGTACGCACACACACACACACACACATATTTCTTCTCAAATTTTTGCTTAAAATGCTATTGGGACCTTGAAACGTGTAAATACATTGAAAATTTCGAATCCGATTTTCGGACCGATTACAATAACTTCCTACTGGGAAGTTAATAATAATTAATAAACAATATCTTTTATTTAGACTAAAATTAGATATTGTGTAAAGCTATTTTCTAATTTACCCCCTTGCACCATACTGAGACCCTACTTTGATTAAAAGGGTGAAAATGCCAGTTTTATCTCGGAAGCCGTATGAAAATTTCAGTTTTTTGTGCTTATTTCTGAAACCTTGAGTTACTCAGGCATGCCTGATCGGGTCCTGACTATGTTCAGTAAAAATTTCTAGTCGGGATGCCTTTTACGCTGTGCGGGTAGCGTTTTCGATAATGTTGACCCCATCTTCGATTGTCTTTATAAGGTCCATCCTCTCCTGTAGGCACTGCCTAGATTTTCTAGCTCTCAGGACTTGACCGAACTTCTTCCACTCGACTCGTTTTGAGTTTCTGTACAGTTGAAAAGCTTCAACTGGCGGTTTACGAAAAGAAGACTTAATCCGATACTCTCCAATTTCTACTTGTTTTAGTGTCTTTAGGCAGAAAGTCCTGCATTCGTCCCGCCTCGACCGGCGCACAGTGGGCAAATAGCTCATTTTTTGGACAAACGATAATTCCCAAGCCTGCAGTTAATGAAAAT
The DNA here is from genome assembly GCA_963855945.1 of Thereva nobilitata. Taxonomy (NCBI): domain Eukaryota; kingdom Metazoa; phylum Arthropoda; class Insecta; order Diptera; family Therevidae; genus Thereva; species Thereva nobilitata. The sequence goes on from OY979695.1 coordinate 169,466,696, forward strand.
TAAAAAAATTTTTTTAAACAATTCGTTATAAAATTGCCTTTAATTCTATCGAGCCCGAATTTTGAAATTTCAAAATTAAAGATGGCTAATCCAATATGGCGGACATAAATTTTGTAAGTAAATAAAATTTTTATCAAAAAATTCTTTAAAATTATTGAAATTAATTATTAGGTATTAATTAATTTTTGGGTTCCAAAAAAACCCCCCAAGTAACAAGTTTTTATAATTTTCAAGAATCTTTGGCTAAAATTTTAATTTACTTACAAAATTTATGTCCGCCATATTGGATTAGCCATCTTTAATTTTGAAATTTCAAAATTCGGGCTCGATAGAAATATAGGCAATTTTATAACGAATTGTTTAAAAAAAAATTTTTAAGTTTCATTAACTGCAGGCCTGGGAAGTATCGTTTGTCCAAAAAATGTGGTATTTGCCCCACTGTGCGGCGTCCAAAAACTACATTAGCGTGGCTGGGTACAAAACCGCTCGATCAAAGTTATCGGTGGCTGCACCTCCATTGACTCATTGAGCCATTCTATCACTATTACCATAGCAACCGAAATTAAGAACTTCTTGCCTACATTTTCCCACAATATAAATCGGACAAACTTCCGTTGAACCGATTCAATTCTTCCAACTAGGGAGGAGTAGTGAGGAGACGGGAGGCGTAATCGGCTAAAGGCTTAATTATTTTTTCCTTACAAAATATAACCAAATGTATATAGGGTCCCATTGACTCCTACGCACAGACGCCGGAAAACTTTCAATGCACAAAGTGAAGATTTAAGGGTTAGAATTGTCTGGGAAACTACAACAAGAATTAAACCAGCCAAGCGTTTCTGACGAAAAAAATATTGAAGAGAGTACAATAAAGGGCAGCAGTATTGACACCAGTGGAAGTAATCATCGGTTATGTCCAAAGAAATCGGGCACAACCTGGCAAAAAATAGAAAGGAGGATGTATTGTTATTGGCTAATACCTAAGCAGCCATCATTACTCTTTTTATTTTATATATTTATCCTTCTTCAGAGTTCTCAATAATGATATTTCTCAAGTGTTCCGCTGACAACTGCTTTATTTGACCATCTTTGTGATCTATACCGCGCTGATAATACAACCAACTAACGCATTTTAAATGATCAACCAAAAATTAAAGTTCTAGTGTTTTTGTAATTTGCTCACTGAATATCAGTTAGGTAATATAAACAAATATTATTTATCAGGAAAATACATGTTATCTAACAATAAATGTGCAGAAAATAAAATGTTTCACAAAGAAGTAAATGAATGCGAAATTGTTATTCTATTGTGCGTACTTCTCTAAAATTCTTTCTTACCCAGATTCACTATTAAAAACCATGTGGAATTTTAAATTTAATATACATGTTGGATTTATACTTTACTTTACATGAAATCCATACCTTCTCATTAACAATGATTTGTCGGCTTCAGTAGTATGAGGGCTATGGCATCCGACTGCCATACCAGAGGCTAGACTTCGGGACGTAGCGACATGATATTTTGACTTTTCACTCCTCCATGTCATTATTCCCACCGAACTTGTCTTTCCTCTTAACAGGAACACCTTGCTCACTTTCTCTCGTCTGGCATCACCTATAAGCGCAGAGAAGATAGCAGCATTTCCTCTTCGGCAAGCCAATAATGCATTTGGTCTGATGCAAGGGACTGTTTTGTGTTATGCACTTTCATGCTCGAAGCAATTTGTAAGCCCTTATAGAATAGATTTTAGTTTGGGGCCTTTCTTTGTCGTTCAATACCTTTACATATTTCTAAGAAATTCTGCTGATAGATATGTAGAAGAGACTATTGGATGCATGCCATTGCAATCAGGCTTTGTAAATTTCCCGTTAATATTGTTAACTTCGTTAACTTAGCAAATTCGACAATAGAGCAGTTACGAGGGAATATTCAAGGATAAGATGCAATCAACCCGTTTATTCGTTTCGTACTCTATTCCAATCCTTTATATTTGAGTTAATGCTAGGAACAGTCCATTCATGTATGCCTTTCGGTGAATGAGCTTTGTTTGATTGAAAATGTAAGGGGATTGCAGAGTGAACCCCTTTGGCTATCAAAAAGCTGCACTAGATTATTTGCCGGCGTAACCCATTTTCTGCTAAATTTACGCTTTATCATGCTATAAGGAAGTTTTGTTTTAAGCAGATTAAAAAATTACAAAGAGGAGAATTTGACTGTAATACCGAATACTAGTATCAAAAATGTTATAGAGATTATAAATAAATTCGTATGTAGTCAGTCAATGTCAGTGCTTAATGGAATAAAGATGATTTGCGAAATGCTAAAATTAAAAAATAAATTATTAGAATATTATGGATTTTTTTATAGAAAGGTACAGAAATCAAAACAACCCGCGAAGCCATTAGACAGAACAAAAAGACCAATATCAGTTGATTCTAACAATTTTTATAAAGTTGCCCTAATCGCTGTAATAGGGGTTAGATCTAATAACGAAAAATTTCACTGCATAGCGAAGAGGGTAGTCCTTTTACTACATACTATTGCAAAAAATGATTTTTTGGAAGTGACCCTGCGGGGAAATATTAGACGTGCTTCCAACCGAAGCACAATAGCATCGCTTTTATGCCACTGCCCAAGGAATCTCTTCGTAAACACATGTTATTCCAGAGAGAGAATCAATATTTTTTAGAGTCATTTCTTAAATGAACTGGGATGGACGTCAATGCAAAATAAAATTTATAAAGAGTTTTAACTATAGCAGTAGGAAATCAAATCTAAAAAAAGCTTTTTCCCAACTGGCATAAGGGAACCGAGCCAATTGTCCTTCCTTCTGCATTCCCATTAATCGCTTCCAATCGTTACAAATAAACTTAATTGAATCGCTTCTCCGCTAAGACATGTAATGTTAAAAATGTAAATGTAATGCTTTATCAAAAATTGCAATGCCGAACAGCTAGATCTAAACAGAAAGAGGGTAGAGAGAAGAATGAAAGAACTGACAACGCCAGCACTGCCTTCGGTAATAGAATACAGGAGATGGCTTCCGCGCTTATTATGCTTAGTGCCGATCGCAGAAGAAAGAACAGGGTGTTTCTGTAAAGAGGGAAGGCACTATCTATCGACTAGAGCTTGCTGTTCGACATTGCACTCTATACGAAGAAAATAGATTGTCGACAGTACAAAGGGCTTTCCCTGAGCTCTAGTCTTCCACACAAAAAAAAAAAAAAAAGAAAGAATATGTGTCTAAGTAGAGATATTTGGAAAGACGAAGGACCATACCGTTGTGTGGAATCGAACCGCGCACCTATGGGAAGGCAGTGGGACCTTAACTCATAGGATACAGAGCCCGAAAGATGGATATAGACTGGCCCTCTTCTATTGGTACAGGTAGAGTCCTCTGCCTTTCCGACAGTTAGTAATTTATTCCACTAAACAGACTGCTGAACCTATTAAAGCGGTCTGACCTGCAAATATGAGGTATAGCGGTGCAGTAGAATTGGCCAAGTGAGTGAAAACAGAAGCGTCAATCGTTAGACTGGGCTTTGCATCCTCAATTGAATGGTTCAGCAGGGTGACTTCTGCCATGTAGGTTTTCATCTTGAGGTATACGGCTGGCCAGTTAAACACTTTATAGGAGCGCGAGTGGTTGATAAGGTATCTCTAAATGCTCGTTGATCGGCACCAACATATCAGCCATATTTGAAATGAATCATTTATATAAATTCATATTTCCCAAAAACGTCTGGATCGATTCGACAGAAATTGGATGTGCGAGATCAACGATAGCCTGAGCACGATCGGTGAATGGAAGTACTCCATCCTTTGTGATCAGGTGACTTAGAAACATGATCTCTTGTGCACGACAAACGCATTTCTCCAGCTTTATGGTTAAACCGAAGCTATCGAGGCTTTTTTAAGAGTTCTTCGAGGTCATCGGTTCTACTGGCGATAAGTATATCGTCCCAGTAAACATAACCGAAGTCGAGGTCTCTCGTAGCTTCATTTATGAAACTCTGAAAGGTTTTGGTCTGCATTACGTAAGCCGAATGGCATATTAGTAAACTCGTATAGGCCAAATGGCGTAATGAGTGCTATCTTATGCACGTCCTCTGAAGCTATTGGATTGTGGTGGTATGCACGAGCCATATCAACTTTCAAGGAAATTGGGCATCCGTGAAGATATCTATTCGGCATAGTCAGTGACTGCATTAAGGCGACGGCCGCATGGCCTCCAATCATGTGAGTCCCGTTTATGGACCAGATCAAGTGGTCAATTGTCAATTGTTAGTTTATATTTGACAGTTGTGAAAAGTAGTCGATAACGATTTATTAGGGACTAACTAATAGAATGGCAGCTATTGGAGCGTTAACAACCGTCAGTTGATATATCAGCGGACATGATCCCCTCGTAGCGTGACTATATGGTGCGCACTTTGGTCCTTGTATGCATCCACCCGGATCATAAAACTCACCCTTATTTGGCTTGTTGGGAAAAAACTATAGCTCTGCCTCCAAAAACCGGTTCCGTCAATCTCGGCAATGATTGTTTCTTGGTATATGGTATCAAAACCGTTTTGTCGTACGGTAATGCTTCAGGTTTAGTCCGGGGACATTAGGAAAAAACGCACTAAAGGAGACAAAATTCCAAAATGGCTGAAAAGTGGACCACAGCTTCCTTGGGACTTTTTAAGAATACAATTTCGGAATCACAAAAAAAAACATGGCCGCCGGAGATATCATTTCAAAAACTGGTTTTTTCGAAATATTTTTTTGATCAATCAATACGAAACATTATTACCTACAAAATACCCCTCTTGAAATTTTTTCGAAAACCTTGACCTTCCCGAATTATTCAAAGTATTTTTGGCCGAAAAGTGATTTTTGGAAACTTTGAACTTGAATAACTTCGAAAGGGTTAGATTTTCGAAAAAATGAGAGGGATTTTTTGTAGGCAATAACGTTTCGTATTGATTGATTAAAAAAAATTTCGAAAAAATCATTTTTGAGTGACTTTTTTGCCAAAAAGTGATGTCTCCATCTGCCATGTTTTTTTTTTGTGATTACGAAATTGTATTCTTAAAAAGTCCCAAGGAAGCTGTGGTCCACTTTTCAGCCATTTTGGAACTTTGTCTCCTTGAAATGCTAATTTCCCCGGACTAGTTGAGATCAAATCAAGTGCATTTTGCAGATGCCTTAACGTGGTGCTCCCTTTTTCACTGGTTCATGGAATGATAACATTGTCTAAGTATCACGGGTGGAAATAATTCTTTTTTTTGTTACTGAGAAGTTCTTGGAAGGATTCTATCTACAATTAGGCACTAAAAGAGCAGGAATATGACTCCTGCCTGCGGAATCCCTTTTAGTATAGTGCTCTCCCTCCAGTGTTCCCTTAAGATGTATGTTAGTATTGCGTGTTTTCAATATAGACGATGCATTTACAAAAAGTCTTGTTTAGTCCTCGTCTACTTAGAGCCCCAGCAATAGAATCGAAGAATACTCGCAATTAATAATTTCAGCAGGATGAATAGTTCAAGCTCATTCAATAATAATCCGAAATTCAATTGAAAAATATGTTTACTAATAGTCGAGGCAATGAAGCACTAAAAAGGCCAAAAGTTCCTAATTGGTTGGGCACGGACGGATCGGAATGCGGTTTTTTGCATTCGCTTCCAAAAATTATTTGTAAAAAATGGCTCATTTTTTTTTTCTGAACAAACCGGAAATTGCACCTGTTCACCTGTATGTATGTTTGTATGTATGTAGACAAATCTTGCAACTTGATTTTGACCAACTTCCATATAACCGATCAACTTGAAATTTTGCATATATGTATAGTTCGCGTGACAATGCAATCTGACCATTTTGTAAAAAAATCAAGATGGCGGTTCCAAGATGGCGGCCGAATTTTGCAATTTTGCTCCTCGACCCCCGACATGGGTATCAAATGAAAGGGTATGACAAGTACAATACAATTACCTATATGGCGTCATTTCAAATTCAGAATGGCGGCCAACACAAAATGGCGGATTACCTTTGTCTTTACAACGCGCTCGGTATGGGTATCAAATGAAAGGGTGTGATTTAAATCATCATCATTTCCTTTCATTTGATACCCACACCGAGGGTGTTGTAAAGAAAAAGGTAGTCCGCCATTTTGTGTTGGCCGACATTTTGAATTTACAATGACACCACTTAGGTAATTGTATTGTACTTGTCATACCCTTTCATTTGATACCCATGTCGGGGGTCGAGGAGCAAAATTGCAAAATTCGGCCGCCATCTTGGAACCGTCATCTTGATTTTTTTACAAAATGGTCAGATTGCATTGTCACGCGAACTATACATATATGCAAAATTTCAAGTTGATCGGTTATATGGAAGTTGGTCAAAATCAAGTTGCAATATTTGTCTACATACATACAAACATACATACAGGTGAACAGGTGCAATTTCCGGTTTGTTCAGAAAAAAAAATGAGCCATTTTTTACAAATAATTTTTGGAAGCGAATGCAAAAAACCGCATTTCGATCCGTCCGCGCCCAACCAATTAGGAACTTTTTTGCTTCATTGCCTCGACTATAAGGTTTTTACTGGAATGATTTTTTAATACCATAGTTACCTTTAAACCTTTTCACTTACCAACAATGTAATCTGAGAAAATAAGAAATATTACAAATAACAAAACAAAATCCTATAAAGCAGCAAGTAAAATCAGGACAAAAACCAGACAAAAAAACGAACAATAAATATAAATGGGATTCCGAGTCTGATAACATATGATGAAACAAACATGATGAGAGAATACTTACAAATTGACAATAAAAGACTTTTGATAAGGCATACAAAAGATGAAAAGAATATTGCCCTGGTGAGTAGCTTACGTGCTTCTTTTTTTTCTGTTTGTTGCCATAAGCTCCATATATTTTTTGACTTCATCCTGCGCGTTTTTTGTGATATTATGCTTCATTTGTGTCTGGATGATTTTGATTCGCGGCTATTTTAGTACATATCGTCCTTAATGAAATTCAGACTACAGGGTTCATCACAGTTCAAACTTCTTTGTATGAAATATTGAACTTGGGTGTGGCGGCTGCGTTTAGGTCGTTCAACCATATTTGACATTTTTTAGAAAGGAGTACTTATACGTATATGTCAAGACTCCTTTTCTTCGAAATCCTTTAGTAGCTCTTAATTAGTCCTAGACACCTAAATTCCGATTGTTAAAATAAAAACCAAATCCGCATCCTGACATTGAGACTAGGTTTGCCTAGGAAAATCCTTTTTTTTTGTATTTGGGTCCCTGGGTTAGATGGTGTCACTTACCCTATTATAAAACAGATGGAGGTTTAATTACTTGGGTTCAAGCCCGTTTCCGTGCCATATTCTCTCTATATCAACAACTAACCAACCAACACCAGCACAGGTCAGTTGACTTTTCTTCTAAGGCTTTAACAGATTGCAAAAGTTCGGACATAATTTATTTAGAAAAAAGGCGTCTGTTCATTTCCTTCTTTTCTCTTTAATTGAATGAAAATTTCTTAAGACGCAGACGATCCATGGAAGGGTTCCTAAGCCTTAGCCTTAGGGCGCATAAAAAAGTTTTCTTTGTTCATTAATCTTCCAACCCCGCAAAATAATCACTTGAAAGGTGTTTTGGAGGTCGTCGTGAATAATAAATTCTATTTTTTACGAGCTTATCAACTTATTGCCGCCTACAAAGACGGAATTTTTTATAGTTGATTTTCCCCGTCATAATTTCTTAGCTGCGTATTAAGGAGAAGGTGTTTAATTCAAGCTTTAATTGGGCTGCAATCATAGGCTTCAAAGTAAAACCTATTCCTTTACACTAGAATAGAACTCCTGTGACTGCGGCAACGTAAACTTGACAGGCAATAAACTTGCCCCAGGAAGAAATACTCGTCTGAATTACCTCAAGGTTAATAAAAGATTTTATAAAGGACACTTTATGGGATAAATAAATGTAATGTTATATCAGAGATGTATGTATGCCTGTGCAAGGACTATAGTAGGTATGTTCAGTTGCTTTGTATCTGTTTATACTTTCATTGATTTTATTTTCACCTGTTTCGATGGTTTTACTTGTTGCCCTTTTACATTTTACTAGTGTGCGATAAACATTCTTGTTTGCAGTTTACTCAGATTGTGGAGATAAAATTGTAACCAGGTTCGGATTATTGCGGGGACGTGTTGTATCCTTAGAAAATTTATTTTCTTAAAGCAAATGAAAGTAGAAAAAAAAACCAAGAGACGATTTTCTACCGAGAAAAATAACAGAGAAAGAAAAGAAAAGGAAATTTGGTTTAAGGGTATTCACTTTAGCAATTCAAATCCTTAAGAAAACTGTCTCATCTCTTTAAGGAACGTAAATAAGATATTCTGATTATACGTACAATATATGTGCATGTATTTGTGTGTAAAATTTATTTATAGAAACTGAAATTCACGAATTTTTTTTTACAATTTTTTTTCTTGTGGATTTTTACATATACTAGACGAAAATTTATTTTTAAAACTCAGTAATCAAATAAGGGAATATTCGCCTCAAAGATGAGTTCAAGGGTACAACTTAGTTCGCAATTTTGCTACCCATAGGGGAATTGCCACTTATGTTAATGACGACATGGCCTTCCAGAAGATCAACAATATAACATCTTCTGAGTTCAATCATCTTTCGATTAAGCAAATTCCTTGGAGCCAAGTTTTCTATACAGAATTTCGAATATCAGTAACAAAAGTTGCACATTAATATTTGATGGTATTTCGGAACGGGTGTGAAATCATTGTTACGGATGATTTCAACACACATAATTTTATTTGGCTGAGTTACTCCACTGGTACCAGTGTTTATGAGTTTGTACTAATAATCTGCATACAATTGTTGATCATCCTGCAATCCCTCTTCATCCAAAGGTCTGAGATGACGAGGGATTGCAGGAGTGTAGTTTTTTCCTCATACCTATCTTTTTTCTAATCAACACAATACCAGATCGGCCACAATGGAAGGCTAGGGTTTATTCGTTTTTTCCAATACACTGACTGGGACTTGTGTTTCCCTAGTAAGAACAGAAAGTTGTTCTCTATGTATCATCAAAAACTCCAACAACCCATGTATTTAAGTCCAACAGAAATTAGTTCTATTCTCTCCAAAATAATGGAGGTAATAATAGCTTTCGTGAGTTAGTGCCTGGTTTCTTTAAACATCTCCAAGGCTTTTAATAGAGTATGGCACCTGCTCTCCCGACTAAAGTCAAAGCTAATGGTATCGACTTATTTCTAAAGAACTGAATTGATAGCTTTTTTTCTGGCCATTCAATCAAGGTAGTATTGGATGGCATTGAAATGAAACCACACACCATCTCTCCGGTTGTTGCCGGGCCTAATTATCTCCTAATGTTTGTAAACGAGCTTGTTAAATTCAACGTGTCCGATAGGATGTATTGGTTTATCTCTAATTAAACCTGCACCAAACTACCTTCCATCTCAGTGACGATGTGGAACTTGTTTATCTCTTAACATCCTAAGCACAACATTAATCGAGGATATGCGATAGAATAACCATATTCCTAATTGAAAAAAAAGCATCCCAGTTCCTATGACTTCTTAAGAAATGTCAGCCAGTTGCCCAAACTGTAATTCCAAATCCTGCATCTGGCCACGAATTAAACACAACTCTTACGTCTGAAAAAATCGATAATCAGTAAAACTTATCAATATTAACACACAACTGTTTCGCGAAAATAAGGGGTCTCTCTAGGCATTATCGTCCTCTTCTTGTCTTCTACTATGCCCTAGATATCGATTAATACGCTATATTTTTAAATCTGGACAAAAGTATAGCACTTTTTAATGAAATTTAAAATGTGGCTTATTACCAGAACAGTAAGCGGTTAGTTAAATTTTAACCCCACTATTCTAAATTGTGACCAGTCATAAGTCACAAGCTTTTGTGACCGGTGCTTGTCATTGAGAGTTTACGACTATTCTTGTGAGTATCAGCTGTTTTAGTATTCTAAGCACCCTGTCACAAGAAAAATCACAAATAATTCACCTTTAACGGTTAATTTGCATTCGTATAATGAGATAAAGCAAAGTCTGGGCGACCATGTAGCAAATATACACCAGAAAATATTAATGCAGTGAGAAAGAGTGTACGTGAGGGTCCGAGCACCTCTCATCGACGCTGTATGTCAAGCCTATAAGAGAAAAATATGCTAGAAACATGCTCTTTAAACTTTTGTGAACTGCTATTTATACAGTCACAATTTTAAAAGTCGTTGTGACTGTTTGTGAATTGTCAAAATTGTGACTGCAAAATTAGAAAAACCAACTGTTTCAAGTTGAGACTCACCACACTCTTATGATTGCGTTGTGACTTGTGACTGCTTTTCGAGTAAGGGTGTAAAACTATGCACAATGAAAGTAGTGCATACAGAGTTTAGCGTAAAAACTTCTCACGTTGTCTTTCACTACTGTGCGCGAATCAACAAAAATAGATGGTATATGGGGGTTTATTCTGAGAGTCGAATCACTCACATGACATTTCTCGATTGATGGTTACCTCAATTTCGGAGAGGTATTCCATGGAATGGAAACGCAGTTAACAACCTTCATTCCACTCTGGGAATGCCCCATGCAACTGACGATTGGCAATTTTGAATGCTAGATGTCTCTAAGTCAACTCGGGGAATACCATTCCTTGAGGGTCACTTCACTTGCAATGTCACATGACTCTCAGAATAAGGCCCATGTTATAACGATGCTGGTATATGTTAATAACTATGTTGTATATACTATTGATAGTGGGAGTCTTGCCGTTTTAGATCATATGACCTGCTTTGGTCATCGATACATTTATCAGAAATAACAATTGAAAAAAATTCATACTGCCCCAACCTTAGTTATGAAACAATTCAATTTAATATTATATTTGTTTCAATTGCAAATCATAAATTCTAATTTAAAACACCTTTTGCATATGGTTGATCTAAAGAAGTGATTTTTAACCAAACTGCTACCTCAGCATGACCGACTTCAATGTCAGTAAAGAAAAGTATTTAGAATCTTAAATGAAAACTTTCGTTAAAGAGTATGCGGTCTTTCCAGTCTCTCTCTCAACCCTTGAAAATAAAGAAATAACTTGAAAAGAATTTCTCGAGTTTGCTTTATCTTAAGAAATACCACTGTGAAATATTTTCATTTCTTGAAACGTAAATAAATAAATATTTGAAAGTCTTCTGAAACAACTTATACAGAGAAAACAACAAAGTTCTTAAATACTTCCACTGCCAAGAAGTAAAATCATTTTAACCTAATTATTAAGAAGTAAAATAGACGTAATTTTGAGGAAACTTCTTCTCTTGCCCGTTTATAAACGCTGGCTTTGATGAAATTTCTTTTATGCCACTTCAAATTTAATTAAGTTGGAGAAAACACAACTAAAGTATAACTCCGAGGGAAAGAGTTTTAGCTTGAATGCTAAATTTAGTTGAGTTGAGAAGCAACATTTTTGGATGCACTTCACTTCTGAAATGTAAATTGAGTTTGAGTAATTTAGTTTCAAAAGTATATACTTCCTTACCTTCTCCAGATGATTTCTTTCCTTTTATTTGTTTGATTTTCTGTTATTGCACTATCATAGGAGTCAGTACTAAAGCTATAGTGAAATTCTTTGGAGGCAGTCAAAATAATGGAGTTGGTATAAATAATGGAGATTTCTCTAAATATAAAAGAACAAAAAAATGTTGGTTTGAAAGAACCATTTTTGACTTAAAGCATTTGATAATTAGAAATTCACAGAGGAAAAATTAGATTGTTTGAAATAATTACGTACTTTAAATTTTATTTATTTTGTGATTCGGTAATTCTGAGCCTGTAATTCTGTTCAGTTAGAGACTGTGCAGTGAAAAACTTTGTAATGTTCAAGTGAGTTCTAATGGGTCTACACACGGTACGATTTGTCTGTCAAATTTGCTTGAAACTTGGTCGTATTGTTTTACCAAACACGTTCAGTCATACATATTTCGTTTTAGACCAATTTCTGGTAGTATAAAGCTCCTAAAAAAGGAAACAAATACAAAATCGCAAAGAAAAGTGAACAAATATTAACATAAAATACTAATAGTTGACTCATACAAGCATCAAATTTTAGTGAAAAAGGAATTGTTGTCAGAATCAAAATTTTTGTTGTAAACATGTTAGTTACATTCAATACTATACGAAATGGACATTTTCTAACTCCAGCAACCGCCGCTACGGGAGCTATCGGACATTTTGGGAGAAATCTACCATTTTAGTCTTTCTTTCTAAATATAGATGAATATATGGTATGTGTAGGTTCAAAAAATTGAGTCTGTTCGTTGTGATATTGGCTATCAGCGGTTACAATATGAAATTTTTATCTGCACACATAACCTCAAAAAAAAATAAAAACTAAAAAAACTGCTAAATTTGCTATACTTTGTAAACAATAACTGGTTAAAATTTTAAATCAAAATATCTAATACAAGCCTCAAAAATTGACCTCAAATTTGAAAATTAATTGGCCAATAAATTTTGTGCGCTAAGTTTGAAAACGCAGTTTAATAGCCCAAGCAGCGATGACCGAAAAGATAAATAACTATTTAGAAAAACGCTTACTCCTTTATTTGACGAGAAAAAAGAAAACAAGCTTGAAATCCTAGTATAATCTAGGATATCTCTAGACATAATCTAGGATATCTCTGTTTTATTGGGGGAGAGTAACCAAAAATATAAGATATACACCCGTATTCTAAAACCAGTCATAAGTCATAACGCAATATCAAGTGTGCGGTGAGTATCAAGTTGAGACAATTTGGTATTTTAATTTTGGTCTCCCAATTTAGTTCGGTCAATCTGTAAGTGACCCTCCGAAAAATGGCAAACCGAAATATGCCTTGATTAATCGTTAGGGGGGCATATAATGAAGTTAATGTCACCTCCCCGAAGTCCCCCTCCCCCTGATTTTGAGAAAATCAAAAATGGAATAAAAAAATTTTGAAATGCGTTTTTCTCAGAATCTATGGGTTTTGGTGAAAAGTTTATTCATGGAGGCTATACAAGGAGACAAAACTCCGTGTTGTCAATTTTCGTTTGATTATTGGTAGTCAAATGTACCCCAAAAAACATGGCCGATTGTATTTATACGGTTCATGGCAAAGTTCGTTTATTACTAACATATTCTACGTTTAGCAGCTTACAGCTGTTTACCAGCTTCTAAATTCGATTTTATATCAATGCGATTATTCGTAATTAATCAATTTTTGATGTTTCCAATGAATGAAAGGTGACATCTGTGGCCAAAAATGAACTAGAAGTTTAGTTTCTTCTACCCATCCATTTCCTGTTATTTTCCCCATAAGAGTTTTGTCTCCTTGTATATTCTCCATGAGTTTATTTATCAAAAATGTAGAGGACATTGTTAACTACATTTTATGTCATTGAAGTGACGTCGTCCGACTTAAAGTACAAAAAGTAGGTGGCGCTAAAGTATCAAAAAAGTGTTTGTTTGCTATTTTCGTTAAAAAAAATAATTTTTTTTGCAGTGATGTAAATGAGAAAGTTGTTCGTCACAAAATTAGCTACAACTTTTACTTGAACAATTTTTTTTATAAAATTTACCGTTTTCAAGCTGGAGCTTGACGAATTGTACAAATTGTACATTATGTGCCGCGCCGATGCGCGTTTTTCATAAATTTTATAGAAAGAGTATTTTTGGATTAATAGGCCATAATGTTTACTTGATATTATTATTTTCAACAATAATTCTGATAAACAATTAATAATGGTACCCTTTTAGCGCAGCTTGTTGTAAACGGTTAACTTAATGTTGAAACGAATCTAACATAAGATAGGAGTGAAAGATTCAGACAAAATGTCAAGAATAATTTTCTTTTAATTCAAAATTTGTCACTATTAATTTATTTAAGGTATCATAAAAATAATCATGTGTTCACATTAAAAGATTTCCAATTTTACATTTTGTAAAAGTCGAAGACGAAAATGTGTAAGATTCAAATATACAAATTTTATGAATAAAATTTTAAGTATTTACGAATTTCAAAAATAAAAGTTTATTTTTCGTGATTTTACTATAAAAAAACTTGAACTTTTGTTGATTTTGCATTCAATTTATGTATATTTTGCGTCAAATTTATATAAATCTTTCAAGGCAATGCAAAATTAGATTAATGCAAACTTCATGTAATCTTTCTGTCAACATGAAGTTGTCGCGACATTATTGGTTTTTTATATGACTTAAAATAACGATTTTAATGAATTACATATAATAAAATTGAATTTTTTTTGAAGTGAGATAATTTTGGGTTATATTATGTAAAAAAAAAAGTGGCTGTATATTTTACTTCTGTATTTTTTTATTCAACAATCATATTTTATTATAAATTATACTTAAGGTTCCAAATCATTTTGTGGTACGTTGGGCCCTCTTTATCCTTGGCTGGTCTGGGGAATTGCTTCTGATTTCTTCGGTAGATGTTATATTCACCGATTCTGCTTCTCTTTTTTCTCCGTGGTCATCATTGTTGCTGCTTGTCTTCGGTTGCCAGTGAGCGACTTGAGAAGGAAAATCCAAGTCATTTTTTCTTAACGAAAATGACAAAAAAACACTTTTTTGATGCTTTAGCCTACTTTTTGTATTTCAAGTCAGACGACGTCACAATGACATAAAATGTAGTTAACAATGTCCTCTATATTTTTTGTTAAATAAACTTTTCACCAAAACCCATAGATTCTGAGAAAAACGCATTTCAAAATTTTTTTATTCTATTTTTGATTTTCTCAAAATCAGGGGGAGGGGGACTTCGGGGAGGTGACATTAACTTCATTATATGCCCCCCTAACGATTAATCAAGGCATATTTCGGTTTGCCATTTTTCGGAGGATTTCTGTTTTTTCATTACAGATTGAGTGAACTAATTTTGACAATCCGTAAACAGTCTCAACGACTCTCAAAATTATGACTGTATACATAGCAGGTCACAAGAGTATAAAGAGCACGTTTGTGGCATATTTTTCAATATTTCGCACAGAATCGATACACAGCACCCTCTCTTACTGCATCAACATTTTCTGGCGTATTTTTGCTACTTGGTCGTCCAGACTTTGCTCTATCTCCTTATACGAATACAAATTCACCAGTGACTGGGTGGAATACCAAAACAGCTGATAGTATCAAGAATAGCCTCAAGCTTTCAATCACAAGCAAGAGTCTCAAAAGCTTATGACTTATGATTGGTCATAATTTAGAATGGGGCGATAGTCCATTTCACGAAATAACATACATATAGAGCGTAGAGAGTAAACCCCAAAACACAAATGGGACACTTTTAATTTCAGTTAGACACGAGAGAGATGCTCGGACCCTCACATACTACATGTGTGCTACGTTGCCGCCCACACTTTGCTTTATCTCATTACACAAATATAAATTCACCATTAGAGGTGAATTATTTAAGATTCTTGTGTCTAGTTGCTTAGAATGCTAAAATAGCTTCTAGTCACAAGAATTGTCACAAACGAGCCACAAAAGCTTGTGACTTATGGCTGGTCACAATTTAGAATATGGCGATAATTTTCATTCTCAAGTTCAGTTTAAATCAGTGAAGCTGGGTTATAAGGATTTATCTCATAGGGGTTTGCCAACTGTGAACTGATTATTGTGAATTATCAACCTTCTTCTTTCACGGCTCTACAACGGGATCCGGTCTTGGCCTCTCGCAACTGTTCTCTCCACCGGTCCCGATATTGAACTGATGTCATCCAGTTTGGCCTATCCTACCTGCCTTAAATCCGTCCTTTGACCTGGGCGACATGACATGGTAATAGAAAGGCTGATTCCTAAGCTTGTGGTTTCCTCATAAGAAATACATATTTATTGACGTTTCGCATAGCAAAATATGTAAAATTAAGAAATTTTCACGAATCTAAAGGACAATTATACTATTGTGTTATCCATAGACGTTGACAGTCAGCTGAGAACTGTTACATGCATACCAAAAAACGACCTGTGTCAAATTGCTAACGATACCATGGTATAGTATAACATATGTGTGTACCCATAGCATAAGTAAATAGAAATTCTGACAGGACAACGGTGTTGGATCTTTTAAAGGAAACGGTTTTTAAAATTAAAAAAATAAATAACTTGTAACATTGTTGGGGTCACTATAGTAAACCTAAAATTTGGAAGAAAGCCCAACCCAACAAAGTCATATTCTACAAAAAATGCTCTAATTTCGGTTAATATACAATATGAAGAAATATATTTAATATTTTTTATTCATAGAGATAATTTAAATGCAAATAATGCTAGTCTTGGTCTATTTGCTCTGGAGTGCTCAAAAGTAATAACGAAATCCAATATTTAGTCCTGAAAGTATATTACGCGTATATACAGTCCTAAAGTTTCTCTGCCAAAAACAAAAACCCATTATTCCTAGATTTTATCATAGATACAAATATTAATATTAACAAAAATTCTACCCAACAAAAGAGGAACTTTCCACGTCATACTTCCAGATCTCCTACGGAGCAAAAATTTAAAATCTTCACTTCAAATCCTATATTCGAGTCCTTGATATAAAAGTTAACGATGAAAGGTCAGTGAACAGAGAAAGCCACAGCAGCTTTGCAAAAAAAGGAGCGCCGAGACTTCCACCCTAAAAAACCACTTTTGCAGTTGGAGCAAGACATGTGCGGATTATATCCTGGCGGAGCTATTTTTAGCAGGAGAACTTTGTTCAATTTAACACGAACTGGAAAGCCTGCTGGTCCGCCATAGAAGTGGGGCGTTATGGTTTCTGGGAGATTTTTCCTCCTTAAAATGTTTACAATGTTGTTTCTTAAGTTGCCATCTACTTTATGTCTTGTTTCCCTTTTTGCGATGACAATAATTTTATTTGGTTATATTCAATGGAGAGTGTCTCAGAATTTTTTTTTTTTGGGGTAAAATTTGTTTAAAGTACATAACAAGATAACAAGGACAAAAATGTGGTTTTCTAAAAAGGGTGAAGGTTCATTGGACATTTTGAGTGGCACGTGTTGAAGATGTTTGTTAATGGTTTATATCGTAAAGGACAGACTGTAAAATATTTTTTTTTATAAATTCGATTAAAATTAGACTGAATGTGGGAAGTTTTAAGAAAATGTCTGTGAAAATTTTATAAATAATTATCTTATGCAATTTTCATAGACATGTAGAAAAATTAAGAAATTAATAGTTTGGAAGAATAAGAATTTAAGTTTGCCTCTAATCCGCTTAATTTCCAGAAATGCACACTCGTGTAGTGCAGAAGCCGCTGGGCGTGCTAAAGAGACGTCTCCACGGACTTTGCCTCAGTAGCTGGCACCAGAGCTTATCATTATGCGTGAAAGCCGTAGCTGCGGAGAGGCACCGGCCAGAGAACCAACCAAGACTGCGGCTCCTCTACGGCCCCGAGTAAAAATAATTTAGTTGGCTAATTTTCTTACAAGCACGCACGCGCCCGTACCTAGCACGCATAGCGAACAAATAGGCATGCCACAAAAGTATACACGCCGCTGCCACAGGCATGAAAATCTAAGCATGTGCCCGCTAGACGCATGCACGCTCGGTATAGACCTTTGCAAACGCGAGTGTTGTTTTACCAATCAGTCCAACAGCGAAGCACTAATCACGTCCAATGCTGCTTAACCTAAGCAATCGAACAAAATCTATTGGGTTCACCAATATAATTATCCGTCCTATACTATTTTTAAAGCCCCAATAAAGTAACAAAATGTGAACGTACCCTGGCTTGCTTCGGTGCCACACAGACGATTTCGTGCGTGCTAGTTGCGGACGCCGGGCGTGCCTGCTGCATCCTAAGGGCAGGCGAGTTTTATTCCCGAGTCATCTCATCGGTATAGACTCATCAAAATTGCTTGTAACTTCAAAAGTAAAGGCGGTACCATAAAAATTGTTTGGACATTATTCACAGGAGACACTCCAAGCTTTCAAATTTTGGAAAAAAAAATATTATACGTTAACTACGTATTTTTTGGAGAAAAAAGTGGTTTACTTTGATATTTTAGTTAAAAAAAACCAATATTTTGACTTTGACGACTCTGGAAGTTGGTAGGATGGAACCGTCAATTTTACAATTTTAGATAGGTGGGAGTATTAGGATTGTTTATGCACTTTATGATTGTGAACAAGTAAAATATTTTAAACTTAAAAACAACTGAAAAAAATCGAATCGAAAATCGTGATTTTTATTTATATTTTCGTCAATTTTTTCGAAAAATTTCACTTTTTTTGATAAAACTCATTTTTTTCTATTATTAATTAATTTTTAACAACTTATAATCTAATTTTTCGAAAAAAAAATATATTCTGAACACATAGCATTAAAAATTAAACGAATTGCAAAAAATGGACTCTTCTCATATGTGTGCGTAATATTTTTTTATATATATAATTGATTTTTTAATGCTCTTTCGAAAAATTAAATCATAAGTTGTTAAAAATTAATTAATAATACAAAAATATTGAGGTTTATCAAAAAAAGTGTAATTTTTCGAAAAAATTTACGAAAATATAAATAAAAATCACCATTTTCGATTCGATTTTTTTCACTTGTTTTGAAGTTTAAAAATGTTTACTTGTTCACTATCATCAAGTGATTCTCCATTAAGCCCCGTAGGAATTTACCAGGCCTAACAAAATTTTGTCGTTTTTACCATAGTAATTTTTCCACTGTGATTAACGCTCTCTTGCCTATATGGTAATACCTCAATCGCAATACAAAACTTTCGCTCTCTCCTGCTCAGGGCACACTACAGTATTGAAGTTAGCTATAAACAGTACAACTGGACTGTGGAATAGTGTTGAGCCGGACTTACAAGAAGCAAAACATATGTCCCTTACACGATGTAAATTGTACTGACCCATCAGTTTTTTTAAATGACCCTGTTCAAAAATAATGTCCTACTGGTATATGAGCGTGTATCGAGATATATGAAGCGAGGTGTGATTGTAAATTACGTAGTGGAGAGACGTTTCTTACTTCTTTTGCGGCAGTAAAATATCCAATTTAACCTGAGCCGTGGTGAGATTGTAAATACGAACTGGATGGAGAGATATTTCTTACATTTTTCGAGGGAGTGAAATTTTGTACCGAAGAGACAATTCCTACATTTTTCGACGGAGTGAAATTTTGTACTGGAGAGACATTTCTTACATTTTTCGAGGGAGTGAAATTTTGTACTGAAGAGACAATTCTTACATTTTTCGAGGGAGTTAAGTTTTGTACTGAAGAGACAATCATAAATTTTTGGAGGGAGTGAAGTTTTGTACTGAAGAGACAATTCTTACATTTTTCGAGGGTGTTAAGTTTTTTGTACTGAAGAGACAATCATACATTTTTCGAGGGAGTGAAGTTTTGTACCGAAGAGAAAATTTTTACATTTTTCGGCGGAGTGAAATTTTGTACTGGAGAGACATTTCTTACATCTTTTGCGATAGCAAAATTTCCAACTTGAAATTAGGCGAGCTGGGATTGCAAAATATAAATGTACGTCCACGGACAACTAATTAGAAACGGTTTCATAAAAATTGCATTTATACAGTTTTTATGTTTTTATGTAGGAATCAAATTAAAACATTGCCGCCACCTCCTCTTAAATTGTTTTTTAAATATAAATGGTGGGCCTATTGAAGGAAATCAATAACAATATCATAATGAATTCCTAACAGGATTGCTATATAAAAACATAACAAAAGTATACATAAATGCAATTTTTATGAAACTGTTTCTAATTAGTTGTCCGTGGCTGTACATTGTGGAGACATAGATTTTATACTTACTCTAAAGCAGTTTAATGCATATTAAAATTAAACTTGTAAAAATGCTTTTCATTGGTATTTATTTTCCTTCTTTTTTAATTTGCTTGTTTTTGTCATTTTGGCATTACAATAGCACCTCGCCTCATTTGAAGTATGACATTGTACTGGCTCAAAAGAAAAAAGAGGCACCTCTTACAAACTCATTTTATAATCGTGTCCTACGCAATACTACTGTGGAACAAACTCCCCACTGTTAATATTTCCAAACTTGTACATCATCCAAAAGTTGACACGTAAAGTTCATCACCTTCAGCTCTAGCACACCCATATCCCTAACCAATCCAATTCTCTTCTGTCCTGAAACTACGCTTAATAATAAGCATTTCATTTGAACATGTGTGAGTACATGTTAAGATTCAACAAATACAAAAATCGGAAGTTAAGTTCCTTTAAATTAAATATTTTCCTCCTACTTATTCTCATAAAAATATGTTGCAAAATGTAATAATAGATGATAAATTAAAGAAAGAGGCTCCTTATAAGGGTATAATAAAGCCTATTAGAGATTTCATTTTTATCTCAAGTGTTTTCAAAAATAGGCATCTAGCTTACTACACGCCTACACGTAATCTGCAAAAATCCCTTTTTATTGTATGAATTATTAAAAGTGGAACAGCGTGTATGTATAAAAAAAGACTTCGAACTTTAATTAAATTTTTTTTAGTATATTTTTGTCTATAGGAATTTTTTTTATACTCCTTACATATATGTATTTTTAACTATATTAAAAATAATAATCAATTTTAAATAAATATTTATAGCTCATCACAAGAAATATAGATTTCAGCTACACGTCAGACCCTTGTATCCTTGAAGCATATTTGGTTTCCAAGAATGTATTTGCTCTTCCAAGAATCTAGCCCCAAGTATTTGGGAGTTACTTATTCCGCCCCATAAAATTTTCGTAGAATTTCTATTACATTATTTTGTTTAAAACACAAAATTCGACAGTGAAAGATACTATTACTGGTTTAGGTTATTAAAAATTCAAAGGGAATATCTGGGCTTGAAAATGCTGCTGGGGGGGGACTCAGTAAACAATTTTGAATAATTAAAGTACCAAAAATGGATTGCCAATGTCCTTTTTGATCAACTGAAATCTTCTTAACGTGGTCAGTATTCAGTAATTGAAAGTTTGGTTAAATACAGTTGGCAAGGATCTCTTTGTGTGTGGGGCCTTTGTTTTATAATTGAGTAACTAGAATTGATGTTCTGTACAACTGAGCTGCAGGCAGTACAAAGTGCATTGTAATCGGATTTTATAAAATTGCATCTGTCGTTTTATTAATTTTTTCTCACAGAATGTTATAAATATTTATATGTCATTCATTATTTGGATTACCTGCAGAAGGTAAGAAAGTTCTTAATCCTTTAATAGTGTTCGGTAGTGGGAGTTTGTCCCTGGATCAAAGTTTTTGAAATTTTAACTAAGAAATAATTCCAAGGATTAAAACTTTTCATTAAAAATAAATTTTATTCATCTTCAAGGCAAGGGAAATTATTTATTAAAAAGGCGCTATTCAATTACTTTTAAATACTTCTGCATAAAGTGTCAAAAATATTATTTACTTACTCCAAAGAAATTATTTGAACAATAAATAGAAATCAAGTCAACAAAAGATCAATAAACAAAGTTTTGAGTTGTTTTTACTTCTGCTTCGGCATAACAAACTTTAAAACTACTGACTGTGGTGGATTCAGTTCTGGCTTCACAATGTCTATAATCAAGCATAACGTAAATAAGTTTTCAACAGAAGATGACAATTTAATCATGCTCTAAGAAATCCAACTACTGAGTCTTTTTCATTAAGAAACTTCAGTAAATTTCATTCACTACACAAAACTTTTTTTAACCTTAAATAAATTATTATTGTTTGTTTATTTAATAAGTTTTATACGCATGCATTTCGTGGAAGCAGTAGAAATTATCTTCAAAATTATAATCAAGTTTTGTTTTTGAATTCTTTTAGCGGAACGTGAAGGATAAAATTACACTTTTAAATTGCACTTTTTTTATAATCAAACTATTAAAATTTACGAAATAATCTTTAAAGTGTGCATGTTTGCGCTGTGCACTCGTGTTAAGTCTTCAAAGTTGCGATGCATCATGGAGGTAGGTATAAGCTGCATGAATCATTTCGACAAGGTTTTGCAACAAGCGCACCTGTAAACTCTGGCACTCTCTGGATCAAAAACATTATGCAGACAGGTATGCGTTGGTGTATTAAACACCCTACTATATCTATAATGTTTAAGTGGAATAGGTAGTTTAACCGGGATTATGTGAAAGCAATTAGGAACAAAAACCCGCCTTTAGGGGGTACAGGCGTTCATAGTTTGAGACACTTGGTCGAGAGTATGTCAAATTGAGAAATTTTAAATCTATCATCAAGAAATTAAAATCATCATTGAGGTTGACAGGTTGAGAGTTGAAATTTTCAATTAACGCCTTCAGTAAAATGTTGCCGTTTTTGGTGACTTGCATTAAACACATCTGCATCTCTGCGGTAAGATCTATGGGGTGCAGCAGCGAAGGAGACCCAACCTCCACTGGAAGGACGTCCAAACCTTAGAGATGCCAAAGTGGATGACATCGGCTCAGAATCGGAACCATTAGAGCACATTTGCGAAGAGACCAGGACCGGATCCCGGTTGTATAGCCGTCAAAGAAGAAAAAGAAGACTGCATGCATAAAGCCTTCTTTTATTTATTCTCAACCAAACAATGTTATAGTCCAGTAGAAATAGGTGTAAAAATGAGAAGAAAAAAAAATAATTCGTTACAACACTCTGACAGCGCGATATTGTCGAACAACCTCTTGTAAAAAAGGGAAAAATAAATCGAACCGACAGCTGCTATCCGAGGTAGAATGTGGGGGTTTTTTAGGGTTTGAATACAGTTTTTCGCGATTTCTGGCTAAACTGTGCATCCTATCGAAAAAAGTTAAATGTAAAAGTTGTAGGAAATAAGAAGATCTACAACTTTTGTATTTACCATTTTTACCCTAGCGGAACACCGGTTTTTTTGTTTTTAATTTTTTTCTTTGGCAAAAAAATTTCTATGAAGCTGAAACTTGGGCAAAAGATACCTTTTAGTGTTGCAAAAAGGCAGTAATTTTTTCAGATGAAAATGTTTAGAGGTTGTTGTTAAATTTAATTTTTTAAAAAAAAACCAAAATTTTTAACTGTGATTCCTCTTAAAACTACGCTTCCTAGGAAGCTTGGTTTTGGCTCACTTACTCGTTGCTACGTCTACTTTCGATAAATGGTAACAAAAAGGTATACTCCAATGGAAAAAATGACCGGAAACTGTTATATTCACGATAGTATTTTTATAAATCAGAACTCCTTTACAAATTAACACGCTTTGACATTTTCCGGCTTGCCAACGAGCTTAATTGTTGTTCGCAATCCTAAATCTGGAGACAGATGCATGCGTGTGACCATAGAGATTATAGAAATGCCTGCATTCAAATGCCATCTGATGAAACGAATTCAATGCAAAACTTGGCCTACTTTCAACTTTTTCCGCATTGCCATATTCGATATAGCATGAAATGCCCAAACACAAGCACCACAAGCCCCCAAACACACACAACAAACACATGGGCTCGTCGCTTATATTTTTTTTTGTTATATTTGAAAGATGAGACAAAACGCATGCACGCAACGAAGCGAAGCGAAAATTAGCCGCATACTGCGGATCGGGCGCACGCACCGCACTCTAGCATGTATCTGTTTCCAGCTTAACAGTATTAATGGCTAAACTGCGTACTAGTCTTTTATTTGGTAGCGCGTGGTTGCTGCGTTTCAAGTTCTGAGGACACTTTCAAATCATTCAGTCGCTTACTAACCTCTGATCGTTGTTTTTATCCCAGGATTAGTCAGGCAGTGTAGTTTTTTTATGACTAATTGTCAAAGTGGTTCAGGGACGCAAAAGGTCGAATTTTGTCTTGACTATTTGAGAACAGCAAACTCCTTAAACAGTAAGGACGACTAGCTTCCCTTTCGGTCTCCTAACATAAAACCCCTAATACGTCAAAATTTCATTGGGCCTCTGCACATTTCTTGCAATCTATTGTCCATGTTGTTACATTTATATTCCCTCAATTCTGGATAACACGAGGCATGTCCAGAAAGTAAGTGTACTAGATTTTTGTAGGTTTCAAATAATTTATTTATAAACAACTTTTTACATGGTAACATCAGTACATATGTGAACTATTTTTCCATGCAATCACCATCCCTCTCGATGAACGTAGTGAGACGAAGAATCAATTTTTTGATGCCTTGGTCAAAGAACTCTGCCGCCAACTCCTTTGCCCATTTGTTTACCTCCCCCTTCACTTCCTCATCAGTTGAAATTTTTTCCCACCCATGTGCATCTTCAGGAAGGTCAACAGATGATAATCTGAAGGCGCCTGGTCAAGGGAATGCGCGGGGTAGTTCAAAACGTCCCTTCCGAACGACACCAAAAGTTGTTTTGTTGCTTTGGCCGTGTGGGATCTGGCATTGTCGGGTAGAAGGCAGATTCCCTTCTGCAGCAGTCCCTTCACTTGTTCTAAATTGCCCTTCTTATTTTTTTAAGGTCTCACAATACCGAGAAGCATTGATGGTTTCACCTTGAGGTAAGAATTCGATCAAAATGATCCCCTTGTGGTCCCAAAACACGGATGCCATGATTTTTTTGGCCGTTTTGAATTTTTTGGCTGAGGGTGATGAGGTGTGACGCCATTGGGAGGATTGTCTTTTGGTTTCAGGGGTATAGTGGACAACCCAAGTTTCATCCCATGTAACAATAGAGTGCAGAAAATCATCACCTTCAAGTTCATACCGCTCTAAAAACTCTTTGGAGTGTCACAACGAGATAACGGATAACGCTGCGAATTTTGCACTTGGCGGCAGATTTTATCGACATGGTTAACGAGACACTTTGCTGTAACCACAGTTTTAGTCATACTGACGCCATCTTAGGCTCGTTCGACATGGAGGAGCTAAGCTACACGGCTGCGTTACCATAATAGCAAAAAAAAATCATTCTGCCCGTGAGGGCCCTAGTACACTTATTTTCTGGACATGCCTTGTAGATCTGCTATGTTGTTGGGTTTTCCTTCAATGTATTGTATGTTCGTTGAGAACTGGCCGATGAAGTCTAGCTATCCAAGTTGACGTGGTGATGCTTTTTCCGATTTTTGTTTAAAAGCGGTGGTAAGCGGTTTGTGGAATATACTAAATTCCCGTCCTTTCAACAGATGACTGAAGTGTTTCATCCCTTGATGCATACTTTTCAGAGCTTCCGAAGAAAAAACCTCAAGGTGTTGCCATTCCATCCACAGCTTGATGTACCATTGTGCACCCATGGCGTTATTTGATGCGACGACGTGAAGAGTTTGTGAGCGCCGTTTGGATTATTTGTCTTTTAAACTCCATTTACACAAACGTCGGCGGACGCGACACATTTTTCTGATAAAAAGTAGATCTAGGCCACCCCTGACCTAGACTATTGGAAGCCAACTTTTATTCCCGCTGAAATCACATGAGGCAATACCTAAAAAACATCTTACGGAATATCTAAAATCTGACTAAATATTAGACGACAAGCAGTACTGCCTTAATTGTCGACAGTGCAAAGGGCTTTCCCTGAGTTCTAGTCTTCCACATAAAAAAAAAAAAAAAAAAAACAAATTCTACTAGCTACCTTCTTCTATGTTTAACAGAGCACATCAAGCAAAGTATGGCGCTATTTTGGTATCTCCGAATTGGTTGCTGAAAGACTTAACTCCAAACTATTTTTATCGACTTATTTCCAGAACTGGTTTGCGAGCCTTCTTTCTCGCCGTTTAATTAATAACATCTTAATATGCTCTTTAACCCCTAAATGATCGCTAATGGATGGTTATTCAAGGCAAGCAAACAGACCTAATAAGATAAAAAGCTTTT
Organism: Thereva nobilitata; assembly: GCA_963855945.1. NCBI lineage: Eukaryota > Metazoa > Arthropoda > Insecta > Diptera > Therevidae > Thereva > Thereva nobilitata. The sequence continues at coordinate 169,492,561 of OY979695.1, forward strand.
TAATAAACACAAACTAAGCTGTAAATACAGAAATAAAAAACAACTGGCTTTTATCTCCTTTTGGTATTTTTATTGTCCCCTAAACAGTCATAAAATCTAGTTTGGCTCTTACCACGAAAAATATGTTTATTGTCCTCCTCGAAAGTGCCATTAAATCATCGTAGTTTCAGGCGTAATCTCCTCGCCATTCCCTCCAATCTATGATTAACTGTCCTATAATAATTTCATGTCTCAAAGAAGACATCTTACACTTCCCCAAAATAAGGTTATCCAAACTGGACTGTCCAGTACAAAGGATTTAGATAAAATCGATATCTATTGAATGCACTACTCCTTTCTAGAGGGAAGATATATCTACTAAACTGTATGGAGTTTCAGATAAAGGCAGGCAACCCGTTTGTTATTGGCGATTTCCCTTGAGGCCGGGGGTTTATGGTCACCAGAAGCAACTAAAGGAAACATGAGCCAGGACATTTCAATGCGATGAGTTTTATTACTATCATTTGTCTTTCATATACGTAGTTTTCGCTTTGTCATGAAAGCCCTACCATTCAAAAGGGAGCGGCATCGTCCTTCATCCGTTATCACTCAATGGATATCGCTTTGGATTTTCACTTCTAGCTCTTTCAAATCAATTTGGTTTCCAGTTCAAGGGCAGTTTTTTTTGTTGCAGAAAAGTAAGCCCAGTGTAAGGGTACGTACCGTAATAAAAAAAAACTAAAGTGTTAAAAAGTTAACGGGTCTCCCAGAATGCTTAAAGTTTAATGCTAACACTTAAAGCTAGAGCTTAATGGATTTATAAAATCGAAATCATGAAATATTGCCTGAGATAGCGAACATCCCGAAATATTCTCGCTTTATTTTTCAACAAATCAATTGATTCAAATACGAGTAAGCCTCTCTTCTGCCATCGTTATCTTTTCACTTTGTCAATCCTTCAATCATTGCGGTTTTATTTGTCGGTTTTTCTTCCTTGTCTTAAATCATGGCGCCCCGCTAACATCCTCGCTATATCAGCATGGCTTTCATTGAATAGCAATTGTTACCTTTCCTTTCATCTTTCAGGACTTCAAGGGTTTCGTTTTGATTGATTCCTTGAATGTAGTTTATATTTCCAGTGTGATTGATGTGTAAAAATCATTCGAGAATGGGAGAGAGAGTTCCTGAATCCTGAGTTCGATTTGAAAAAATTATACATAATTCACTTTAATGTCGTAAAGATTTTCCATTTTTTTTAGTTGTGTTTTATTCGTATAATATTGTGTTTCTGCACTGATTGATTTTGGTATTTGTTTTCCATTACGACGATATCATCTGCAAAGTTAGTATTTGAATGTTTCTTGTGAAAATATTTTGTACGCCATTAAGTGCTGTTTACTCCCTACTACTTCCAAAGCAATATGAAAAGGTATTGGTGAGATTGAATCTCGAGATGATCATTGCCGCAGACCTGATTATAGAGGGAAGTTTATTGAATTGCAGCCTCGTATTCTCACTTGTAGTTTGCACTCGTTCGACGTCATTTTTCACAGTTTAACAGCTTTTTCGAGAAACCCATTGCTCCCAAGCTACTCTACAGCTATTTTTATAGAGTGTCATCGTTTCTACAGTCTACAAAGAAAAGATGTTTATCTATACCCAAAAAGAGGCCTCTACGAGTAATGTTAGGTGTCTCCTAGGAGAGGTAGCATTACCTCTGAAATGTCTCCCTTTGCCATCCTGACTAGAATTTAGCTGAGGAAAATCCTAAGCATATATCAGGTCCTGATCAGGCAATGGTAAGGCATGCCACACCAAGTTTTCCTAGTCGGGACCAAGTCGGCTCCAGATCAGGATATCCTCATCTAATGAAAAATAAAATATATGAGGTTTTCTTAGTCGGGACCTAGTCAGGTGCAGATCAGGATATCCTCATTTTATAAAAGATAAAGTATGAGGTTTTTCCTAGTCGGGAACAAGTCAGGTCCAGATCAGGATATCCTCATCTAATGAAAAATAAAATACATGAGGTTTTCCTAATCGGGACCTAGTCAGTTCCAGATCATGCCTGATCGGGTCCTGATCATGTTCAGCAAAAACTTTCTAGTCGGGATGATTTTTACACAAGCATATAATTGAAGGAGAGGTCTGCTTCTGACTTCTAAAAAATTCTAAAGAGATTACTCCTATAGAACTCTCAATAGAGTTAGAATAGAGCACTTCCTTGTGGCAAGGCGCAAAGTGAGACTTGAGCATTTTAAGGAGACAAAATTCCAAAATGGCTGAAAATTGGACCACAGCTTCCTTGGGACTTTTTAAGAAAACAATTTCGGAATCAAAAAAAAAACATGGCCGCCGGAGATATCACTTTTTGGCAAAAAAGTCACTCAAAAACTGGTTTTTTCGAAAAAAAATGTTCATCAATCAATACCAAACGTTATTGCCTACAAAAAATCTCTCTTCACTTTTTCGAAAATCTAACTCTTTCGAAGTTACTCAAGGTCAAATTTTCCAAAAATCACTTTTCGGCCAAAAAATACTTTGAATAATTCGGGAAGGTCAAGGTTTTCGAAAAAAATTTCTGCTCTGCTTTTTTACTAATTTTCTGATGTCCATATTATGATTCTGATAGCCTTTGGACTGTCTATTTTGGAAATCTATGATCTGATTATTTTCTTTTATATTACGAGCTAACACTCACTAACGAATATGAAAGCTCAGCACTGAACCGAACTGTCGCGAGTCGCATACATCTACCTCCGCCATCCGTAGCAAGCTTGACCCAAGCGGGAAATAGAAGCATTCACTGATGCATGAAGACGCTATCCTTGTGCATCTTAGAAGTGCTTCCCTTCCGTATCCCTATCCATATCTTTTTTACCATTGCATGTCATTAGCAAGAAGTAGTTTCTTCGATTTTCTTCTAGTTAGCTTCCTGGGAAGCTAATTTGAAGATTTAAGTTTTGCAAGCAGCAAAGCTTTCATTTTTGCTTTTTTGTGAGCGGGGAAAAGGGTTTCGCTCTTCGTTTTTGAATAATAAGGATACAAATAGATTTCAAAAATAATAATTTTTATTAAATTAAAATTGCATACACACAAAAAAATAAAAAAATTCAACACTTCACTGGACTATTCAAAATTACAATTATAAAATCACAATTACTATAATAAATTATAAACCGCGAGACTTCTTTTACTGAGCGCACAACTCTAAATGGACATTTTTCAAAAGAGAATATGTCACAACAAAGGAAAACGTTACGAATCGAAACGCAGAGAATCTCTTAAAACAGAAAATTTACCAACAAAGTTGAAAATGACTTATTTGTAGCCACATGCATAGGAAAATCTTCCAAAATGCTTCTGCAGCGCAACCAGGAAGCACTTCTAATTTGATTCCAGAGGAAGCTGCTTCCACTTTTCCCGCTGGGACGCTTTGACTGCTTTTACACAAACCACTATCCAATCATCAAAGAATGGCTGTAATCGTCAATTCTGTTTTGAATCGTTAATTCTCTACATCTTCTCTATAAACCATGTATATTTTCACACATTTTTTGATGTCATTTGACTAGATTTTTTCCAATATCTAGGGGGGCAGTTGCCCCTCCCTGCCCCCTTGGCGACGCCTTTGGTTATTGCAAAAAACCGCTAAAATCCGTTAAAAGAAGATAGTTTTTAACGAATCTCGGTGAAAGCGCAGTCCAAGATAAGTCGAATAATAGAGTTTTTAAAGTTTTGCAAAATATTGTAAATTTTTTGCAAAAATCGACTTTTTCCGGAAAAAAACTCATTTTTTTCAATGTCCAATAGCTCATACAGGCCATTATTTCGAGCCGAAATAATTTTTTTTTGGAAAAAAAATCGTTTGGCGCCATCTTTTAAGATAAAGCGCTGAAATTTGCACGGGTTAGTGTTGAATACTTATATTTTCAACAAGAAATTCCCGGAACTTGATCGGCCGTTGTTGAGCATTGTAAAATCAATTAAACTCGGAACTCGATGATGCGGCTCGCATTATCTAGCGCTATAGTTCAGTCAAATTAGACGAAAAAAAGTTCAAACTGGTTGATAATTCTGAAGTTGCTGAAAAATATCATTTTAAATAAAATGTGGAATCCACCACGATCGGTCGGTGTTAAATATTTTTTTCAATGTCAAAAGGTCAAAATATCAGTTTTTTGCAAATATCTCTTAAACGGTAAGTCTTATCATAAAATAGTTTTTCCAAAGTTTGTAGATTATGCGATTAACTACGAATTGCCATTCATGAGATATCGCCGTTTTAAAAATTTAATACTCGGCCGTGTTCTTTTAATGAACTGGGTTTTGAGAGCTTTCGAGTTCATTAAAAGAACGGCAAGGGAAATTTTCCAAACCCTCAACTGAATCTATCTTCAGAGTATTTAGCAAAAATAGCTGAAATGTCAAATGTCGCCGTCGGCATTTGTGATTTTAAATACAAAGTATTATTTCACATTTATATTATGGTACAAGAGAATTTACACGTCACAGTAATGCGAGATAAAGGAGACATCGAAGTGATTGGGCCTGAAAATGGAAATTATATTATGGTTTAAGAAAAAATTAACATCTCTGAATATCTTAAAAGAAAAAAAGGCGGATAGAACAGAAAAACGCACAGTGACAGTTTATTTGTTATTATTTAAATCAATTTAAATGTATTATGAGGAATAAACAAAGTGGGGAAAATATATACATATTTTAATTTATACTGGCTTATAAACGAGTTAACTTTCCAATTTCTTATTATCTGCAACTTTTCTTATGGCTTTCATGAAATCTTCTTTAATAACGAATTCTCTTTCCGCTCTAAAATTAAAAAAAAATTAATTGAAGAAATTGTGTACGATTGTATATACCTTTTAGCAGAGACCAGCTTCTGTGGAAAGATTTCGTAAATCTGCTCCGTTAAAATTGTCTGATAACAATAATTTCATAATCTATTTCTCCATGTTCAGCGCTAGGAGCAGCATGAATTTTTAAAATTTCTTCTTGTTCATTTAGTAAAGGAATTTAAATTTTCCTATCGTCTTCCAGGTCGTAAAACAGCAGGATCCAGTGTGCTTGGGCGATTTGTTACAATTATCATTTTGACTTGTCCTAATGAATCAAATCCGTCCATTTGATTGAGTAATTCCACATGAGTGTTCGCTGAATTTCACGATCTGCACATGTATCTTCACAGAATCTGCGACCACCTAGAGAATTCTTCTTATATGAAACACTTCTAAACCACCAATGGCAGAATATTTCACTTCGCCTGGATCTTCATGTTTCCGACTTCAATTTAGTTCTATCCATCTGCCTGCGGCATCCAACAACATAGCGTGGTCCATTAGTAGCTTTTACAATAACTAAAGTAAAGAAATTAAAATGAGACAAGTTGATTAACACACAATTGTCAATAATAAAGCAACAAACATCTTTAGTTTACTGCCTTAAAACTTCTCCCACAATTTGTCCAATACTTTGTAAAGGTTTTAAATCATTCTCTGATTTATCATATTGTTTAGTAAGCTCCTTTAAATCTTCCATTTCTGTAAAATAAGTTAAATTAGTTTTTATAAAACGTAGTCATCCTAATACTTACTAATTTGTGTCTTATTATAACTCAAACTCACTTATTTACAAAACTTAAATGACGTTTCTCCTCCGGCTTGAAGTTGGCCGCATTCTGAAAAGCAGGGAAATTTTAAAATTTCCCAGTAACCTCGATAGAAGAACCAGAAAACCCAGATAAAAGCTGGGTTTTCGTTTTTTGTATGGGAACTCAAAAGCTCTCAAAACCCAGTTCATTAAAAGAACACGGCCATGGACTCATTACTAATATTCTTCATTTTTTTAGCATTTTGCTCCTACTTTGAACGTACACATCTTCTAAATGGAGTCACTTAAGTTTTTGCTCTTTATACTAAATAAAAGAATACACGTCCTGAAGTTCAATAGACCGATATTAACCGACGGCTCTAAGACGTCAGAGGGCGTCGGGCAGAGTCTAACTACAGATCACCAGCAGTTCGCTCTTCTGGCATCTTCTGGTGTACGCTAGTATCTTTCAAGCGGAGATGCTGGAAATCCTGAAGGCCTGCCAGACAATGAACTTCGAACCTGCAGATGCAGCATTGGAATTTTTATAGATAGGCAAGTCTCCATAAAAGCTCTGGTGTCAGTACATGATGCATTCCAAAATAGTAGATCGACGTAGACCTAAGCTAGATAGGCTCGGTAGAAAGCACACCGTGACTCCCCTCTGGGTTCTTCGACATGGGAACATAAATTGGAAGCAGGGAGTCTCTATCCATGCTCAGAGACCGAGATGGTCAGTAGCCTAATAGGAGGTGTCAAAAACGCTACCTGCTGCTAACTAGCCAAATATAGAGCGCTCTGGAGATGTATTATCCCTAGGACGACTTGGCCCACTTACAACAAAGAAAGAACAAGGCGCCTCCTAAACGGACCCCGACGAGCTGTCCTACACCTAACCTAACCTAACTAAGCAACGTTATACCCCGATATTTGCTATAAGCTACGATATCTATTTTATGTACATGTTCAGTTCATGGTGCATCGCTTCCTTTCTCCATACTTGCACAATTACTTCATGAATCGCTGGGTGCAGTAGAGTCCCTCCCTATAGATGTAGTATCTACAGCAACCTTAGTTCCTTGTGAAATCTGCTTTACTCCTGATTCGTAATCAATTTCGTTCAGGATTAAATTAGATTTGTTTTGATTATCCTTTTAACTACGCGATTGAAATTCTGCGAGAACAGATTTTATTGTTTAAAGAGACCACGATCTCCTCTTTTATAATTTTTAAAGAAGACTACTGTTTTGAAATATATGCATACAAATTTCGATATGAAACTGCCGATTACTTTTTACGGATTATTTTCCAGTTCAATTAAGTCCTTTTCAATATATAAAAAGGATATAAATATTCAAGTCTGTTTTTCTGGTTAAAATCAACATTTCTGGGTTTATACATATACGGGCAATGCTAATAGTGCAGTTTGTGGCAAAAAGTTTTCAATTGCGAGTTTTTTGTGGTACTTAAGTCTAATAAAAAAGGTGAATTTGTGCTTTCGTTAGTGCCGCATCCCGAAAAAAACAGATTTTAAAACCTGTGATTTCGACGGATTGGACGAATGGAGTCAGCTTAGTCGATATAATCCACCTTATACAAATAATATTCCAGCTTTTCAAATGTACTCACAGCTAATACGGATAAAGCTTTTTTAAACATTTTCCTTGATATTGAATATTTTGCAAGTTAAAAATGCTTAAACGATTTTATTTATGACAACTCGCACCATAAAGTCGGAGCAAACAAACCATTTTTCAAATCACATCTTGTTGTATGAAGTGAAACATGGGTTTATAGATGGCATTCCAGTAGGGCGGAAAAGTTCCTAGGTAAAGAAAATCCGCATAACAGAGAGGAATAATGCATGAGTCAAAAGTGATACTCTGGGGTTTATATGGAGTTATGTGCTTCGTCTACTTTTTCTACTGTTTTGTTTTAATCCACCTCTAAATGGTCAGAATTGGGATAAACTTTTTTCTGTCCGACAGTCTTCCCATAGTAGAGAATAAATTGGCGCCTGTATTCTTGTCATTTTTTAAATGTACACGTGTATTAGTGTGTCGTAACTCAAGTTCATAATGTATCCCAGTTCGTTATCAAAAACACAACCGAGGACAAAAAAAACCTAAATGAAAAATGGTAACGAAAAAATTATAATAGCGAACCCAATGCAGAAGAAGGAAAACAAAAAAGCGAACAACTTAAGGAGCACTAAAAGTGATTCTTAGCCTCCTTTTTTTTGTACAACATATCTGAAAGTTTTTCGGGTCTATCCTTCACTCGTAGAAATTTTCTTATATTTTTTTTTGTGAGAAAAATGAAGGAAAAGTTTCAAAAGAACAGCGGAGATTATTCAATTCAATCTTGAAACGTTGATGATATTTATTTATGTACAAGGAGCAGAAAAATCAAAGATAAAAGGAAGGCATTCTTTTGATGGTGTGAAGCGTTGAATTTAAGCGGAATTCTTTCTTTTTTTTATATTTATTATTTTTTTGCGCTGTGTGTTGAGGGAATCTTTAAGAATAAAGTAGATGTTTCTGATAGAAGGAAATTAATTTCAGTTATTTGCAAAAAAAAAATTCTTTTGACATCAAGGTCATAATGTGAATTGATATTTTTTGTTACAAAAAAAAGTATTATTTTCCTTAGAGTAGATAAGAGATTTTGTTGTACTTTATGTTAAATGAATATCTCAGAAGGGATACAGGAATTCTAGGTTTAAAATATATTATTCTGTAACCTAATAACTTCGAAGGGTCTTAAAATAGTAAAAAATAAAAAGTTACAATTTAAGATATTAAATTTGATATTAATATTTGAATCGGCATCATTAAAATATAAATTTCGAATTTAAAAACATGATATAGTGCTTTTACAGCATTTTCTTTCTTTACCGCTAATAACATCTCCCTTCATCACTAGATTTTGTCTACGTTTCGGTTGCATCAATTAAATCCTAGCGCAAAGGGCTTTCCGAGGGTCCAGTTTGGTTAGATGTCCTACAAACCAAAGCCTATCGATTCTTTTCCCGATATCTTTTGTATGTATGATATTCAAAAAACTACCTGCGTATCCCTAATGGATGGAATTGGCTGTAAACAAAAAATAGACCATGATTTTGACGTTTCAAAATACTTAAAAACAGATCAGTGAGTGACACTTATTTTTGAATGGTAAATAGTAAAAAAAACCCAAGGCAGCTGGAGTCTTGAAGTGTTCCAAGAATTTTTTAAGCAACTTTTGAAGATGTTAAACAAGCTCAGAAAAAGGACCTTAACGACCTACTTTTTGAATTACAGTGGAAATAATTGGGAAAAATTGTTGGAATACTGAAAACAGCTATAGTCTTAAAGTGTTCCAAGATTTTTAAAGAAAGTTTTGAAGATGTTAAAAAAGTTCAGAAAAAACGACCTTAACGATTTTATTTTTGAGTTACAGTGAAATATGTGGGAAAAAATTGGTTTTTTTTCATATTTTTTTTACAAATAAGCCTGTTTATTTCTCTTTTTTCCATCATACACCATTATTTTTATTAACGCCTTCCTTTACGATAACAAAAATACTCTATTTGTGGCAATTGACCATTGTATTATTAACTTCTTATTCTAAATCATTAAACTACATTTTCCCACCAAAACCAAAATTCTAAACGCCCTATCTCCAAAACGGACAGAGCTAGAACCCCCTCTTTTGTGTTTTTTGTGGATCATTTTTTATCTACTATCTACCATTAACCGCTTGACAAGCTGTGACAGGACACCCTGTTAGAACAGTGGACAGTACAAAGGCCTTACCTCTGAGCTTTCGTGTTTACAATAAAAAAGGGACTAGAGCCCTTTAGGAAATTGTTAGCCCCTTATGTGAGAGTTAACTATTCTTGATACTCTACAATGACGAGATAAGCGCTATCGCAACATACATAGATGTCATAAAAAGAATAAACCTCGGTAGGCTTCGGTGGCCCAGTACAATAAAAATATCGACTCTGAGGGACGTATACATCAACGAAGGTAAGCCTAATTTGTAAGTTTTAACATGGACATCAACCTAGATGTAACTCTGTATAAAACCAAGATTGGGGGTAACTTGATAACCTTACACCGCAGTCGCCATGTGTAAACTCTCGAAACCCGAGATATTTCGAATGACTAATTTCAGAGGTTTTTTTGTGTAAATTATAACAACAACAACAAATGTTTCGTACATGGTTCTGAAAGCTTTTATATTCCATGCCAACAAGCTTTAACAATATTTAAACGAGCTTTTCACAGAGAATGAGCTTTACCTTCGAGCGAGGAGCGAGATACGAGGTCTGTTCAAAAAGTGAGGTGAATTTCAAATTTCGCGGGCTACGTACATTCGATTATGGATTTTTTTATTTTGTTATGTTAGTATTACATGCCCCTGGATTATGATAAAATATTCAGCTGTGTTCATTGTTTACTTTGTCTGTGGCAGCCGCTAAGGTTAGACGTGTTTTGCGTGTTCGGCGATTTTTTGCTGTCGAAAAAATGGATTCTCCACTAAATTATGATATGTAATCCGCCATTGGCCATTGTAAATAACAACACTTAAATAAAAACGTAAATATTCACTTCCCGGATTAAAAACGCGACTTTAATGCCATTCAACCGAGAACTGTCAAAATATTTCCAATGCACATTCCAGTCACTTCCCGCACATTTTTTATCTTTCTTTCACACATATTGCGTGTAGTGTGAAAGTAATTCTGCCTCTGTTTTTCATAGATATTACTTCTTTGATATTTTGACTTTTTCGCTCCCATTGAAATTTTTATCAGCTGATCTCAAGGTCCCTGAAACATTTTTGAAAATTTGTTCTAGCTCATCACTCTTATTATTATTGCTCGCTGCTAGTACTAAACTGCATGACTCAGACATGAACTGCTTCTAGAGACCGGGGCCGGGTCTCGATTGTAGAGCCGATGAAATAATTACTACGTATACATGATGAGTTGAACCCAGGTTGAACCCGAGTTCAAATGCATGTAGACGCGGGTCGAGTTAAGATAGGGTCGACTGAACTCGACTCAGCTCTGCTACCTGGGTTGAGTTGAAAGTATGCATATAGACGCGACTTCAGTACATAGTTGAGTAGTTGATTTTAGTTGACAGCAGCATCTCTGTGTTTTGTTTGTGATTTTTGTCTAATTTTGTCGATTGTCGAAAATTCAGCTCAACCTCAACTCAACTATTCAACTCATCATGTATACGTAGTAAATAAGTATGTCATCATAAGTAAGTATGATACGGACGTGTCTATTTCCACCTTAAAAACCGAAACCCGAAACGCGAAACCCGAAGTTTGAAAAATCGAAATAATTTTATGAATTTTTCTTGAAAGTGAAAAGCTACATCTAAGCATAGTTTTTTAATGTTGAAAATGACAATAATTAGCCTAATTTCGAATCGATTTCTTGGAAATTGATAAATTGTGAGCAGGAAAAGCCGGAGGGGGGGGGGCTTGTTAAAAAATGATCTAAGTTTAAAGAGCTGTTAAAATTTTTCAACAGAAATATCTTGGTCGAAAAATATAAGTATTGAGCGAAGAAATACTTTTGCTTGGCTCAAGAATTCCAGTGTCTTACTCTGAGACAGCATTCTCATGTTAAGACTGAAAAATTTTTCTACTCAAGACAACGAAACGAAGACTATCGAATTGCTGGAATCAAGACAATTTTTTTATCAGTGTATGTCATGATAACACTAGTAGATCTATTTTGATTAATATTAATTTTAAGAACATGTCAGAGAAACACGCCTTTTTTACCTTTTTATTTTTTTTAATTAGTCTCATCAACTATAGATATTTTACAGATACCAAATATATTTCTTTACATTCTAACCTGTAATGAATTTTTTAAGAATACTGTCCTAAAAGTGAGATACAGATATGCATTCTTTAAAAATTACCCAGTGAAAATTTCACTGGTTCATCCAGTTAAACATAAATTTACTGGAAAATCATTTAATTCGGATCTGTTTACTGATTGAATCAGTGCAAAGTTCTCCTTAAAAATGAATTAGTAAAAATTTCACTGGTTCAAACAGTGAATTATAATTTCACTTGTTCAACTAGTGAAAAAATATATGTGACTCATATTCTAGGCAATTAGGCTTAGCATATGCTTCATGGCTTAGCATACTCAATAAACCGGAATGACTGAAAAAACAAACAATCGCGCTAGAAAAAAGTTTTTTTCTCTTTTTTACGTGAATTTCACTGGTTCAACCTGTGAAATTTCACTGTTTTGGCATTGGTTGAGTAAGCAAGTGCTCAACCAGTGAAGTTTCCCTGGAAACCAGTGAATAGTCACTGATTCGTTTTTAGAGAGTATTCACTCAGCCTGCATTTTGTCAGTTGGTCGTCCCGAAAGCAATCAAACCCTGGACTGTGTTAAATATACCTACGAGTATAAATATATTCAATTCCTTCTACTCCTTTTGCCTTTAAAACGAGAATTATTTTCGGTTTTGATTCAAAGTTAGTCAATATGCATTTGTACATGTAACCAAGAACGAAGATTTACACAATGTAACAGAATTGCATTATTTACAATTAGAAACTGCAACATTCGTCCACTGTTCGCTCTTTCAACCAACTGAAACCTTCTTAGAGTGCACTCAAGCTAGTAATAGGAATTTGGTTAAACACATCTCACCAATTCCTCATGGATCATTTAGGTTGAGTTGTTTAATAATTCATTTATATTTCCACTCAAGAACAGGATGCACAGACTGTATTGTAGTGTATTGTAACCTGGTTTTATATGAAACTGGTCGATACTGTATTATTGCAGTAAGTAAGTTGACCGACTTTTAACACTTTTTAATATTTTATAAACTTGAAGATTTTGAATGACATGGACGGGATGCAAGGATAGCAAATTAAATTGAATGTAATAAATACTCTATTCGGCATTTAATACTTTAAAAGCATGTTTGCTTCCCGATCTCGTGCTGTTTTTCCAAGCGAATTTTCACTACAAATAAAAAAATTATAGCTTCACTTTAAAACAAATTTTATTCCTTACTTTAGTTGTTTAATTACATTTACAAAATTACACAAAACTTCTCGATTAGTTCTGTACTGTTTTGTGTAGATTTCAAGAATATCAAGATATTATTGTTTATCTTGATTATTTGCATTTTCCAAGGGAGATTGTTTAAACAATAACGAGAAAAGAAAGTCAACTAAAGTTCAATAAAGTTTTGGCTTGTTTTTAGTGCGAATGCCAAAACAAACTTCAAAACTATTGATTGCGGCTTGAATTCTTGTTACACTTTGGCTGTGTAATAAAACCTTTTGCAAATAAATTTTGTACCAAGAGGCGACGATTTAATAATGCCTTGAAGAAAGCTAGCAACGGAGTCTTTTATTATCGAGAAACTTTAGTGAATTGTAATTTGAGCAAATACAATATGACAAGTGGATTTTGTTTAATTGGTTTTCTTTAGCTAATAGTGTCTTTTGTACATTAATTGGTATGTCTTTATACCTTAAACATTTTCGTAACTTAAAGGATTCAGAGAGTGACGTCTTTGATTTAGTATTAGAAATAAAATGTTTTAATACTTTAGTAATGTTTCATCTGTAGTGTTCCGACGTTTAAAGTTATTTATTAACTAAAGTGCGTATATACTCGTAAATTGTGAATATAGTTAAAGACCTGAAAACTTTTCAAACAAAAGGTGATAGTTTTGATTATCTCAAAACTATTAACGATCTCAAAATATACAAGTATAAATCAGAGATAGATTCGGCATAGAATGTATTTATCGAAGTGAAATATTATAATATTGCAGTAAAACGTAAATTGCATGTTTTGCTGGACAACAAGTGTATCAACGAGGCTGCGCACCCCCATAGTCCAAACACAGCAAAAAACTACGGACAAAAGTCACTAGACGCACTCCCCAATTTAATGATTAGTAAATCGTTGTGAAGAAGTTCACTTAATTTTCCTGTTTTGAACACTCACTCTCTCGTACACAGCTCCGTCCTAAGATAACTCGGCGCCCATGGGCTACTAAAAATTATGCGCCCCTCTAAGAAAATACACGGTATGTCTGGGGGAGGGGGTGACCGGCGAAGTTATAGAAAAGTATCAGAACTAGAGAAAGTTAATTTATTACCAAATAAAACATAAATTTCATACAAAATTTAAAAAAAACTATATGAACGAAAACAAATTTTATTGTAAACGAAATCTAAAACTTACTCGTACATTTATTTTCTTAGCTTTTTTGTAAATTGATTAATAATATCATACGTATTTAAGTTATTAAATAACTCTCATATCATTTAATTTGCTATATCTCAAAGAAGACCGTTAATTTTTTATTCTTTTCAGTGCTGAAAAGGATCTTTCGCTTTTGCAATTTGTAGAGACAAAATATACTTAAAAAATGCACAGTGATGTAGTCATGTTAGGAAATGTGGACTCAATTTTCGAGTCAATTATTGTCCTTAAACTAAGTTCAGCAGTAGATATATTTTCTCTATTTTTCATTAAATATACTAATGGAGTTAGACAAGCATCAAATTTTCGTGAAAAAGGAATTGTTTCCAGTCTCAAATGTTTTTTTAACATGTTGAACCGCCGCTACGCAAGCTATCGGCCATTTTGTGAAAAATCTACCAATTTGGTCGTTCTTGTGTGTAGATCCCAAAAAAGAAAAAAATTGAGACTGTATGAAATTTTTATCTGCACGTATGTATAACCCCAAAAAAAAATGAAAAAACTGCTAGCTTCGGATGTTTTAAGTGAAATATTTGTACTTTATAATGTAAACAAGAACTGGTTAAAATTTCGAGTCAAAATATCTAATATAAGTCCCAAAAATTGACTTCATAATTTGATAATTGATTGGCCAATAAATTTTGTGCATCGGAGAGTATGCGGTTCTTTCTTTTTTTAAATGTAGGTTATTTTATGAACGTTGTGATAGTGGAGAAGAAAAAATGTTTAAACTTGAAAAAAAGTGAAAAAAATCGAATAGAAAATATTTTGCGAAATTGGCAATTTTTTTCGTTATTGGCTTAAATTTAACTTCTTCCGACGTATTTTCGTCGTTGGTACTCATCACAATTTTATACCTTCAGATTTGTAAAGGTATTTCGTTTCGACTGACAGATTTTTCTAAAAAACGTATAATTCAAAAGGGTGGCACTTTTTCTTAAGACCAAATTTCCTTGACGTTTCCAGGTTCTCCAGACAATATTTGAATTTCTTCTAGACTTTACGTTGTATCATGAAACTAGAGATGACTATTGAATAGAGGAGGGCCAAGATAACTACTCTGAGGAAAGGAATCCTTGGAATCTGAAAACATGTGATCTTCCGTAGAGATATGATCTCATCCATTCAAGGGCCGAACCTGATATTCCAAATTTTAAGAGTTTAGCAATTAAAATATGATAGTCTTCTTTATCAAAGGCCTTGCTGAAGTCATTATAAATAGCATCAATTTGATGGCCGCTTTCCATACCACAGAGCAGTTCAGAAATTAGGACCATGGGGTTTGAGGAGGTCGAACGCAATTTTCTGAAGCCGTGTTGTAGTTAACTTAGGTATGGGTCGATTAGAGGGGATATCTTATCGTAGACGAGTTTTTGAAATAGTTTGGGGATTGATGATAGGATGGCAACAGCTCTATAGTTATCAACTAAATGCTTATCAGATGCCCTATGGATTGGTGTTGTGAGGTGGAATTTCATCTAAACGGTAGGAATCTTTCCTAACGATAATGAATTTATTTTTCCAAAAATTTTCTTGTTGACACTAGGTCCGTCCTTTGAAATTTGTAGTACATTTGAAAGAGCATGACCTTTTTATGCTTCAACGAAAGATCTCATTAAGTTAGCTGCCCAGAAATGATATAAATACAAACAAAATTGCCGCCCCGAAAAGGCTTGCGCCCCGGGGCTATAGCCCATTTAGCCCTGTGGTTAGGGTGGCCCTGCTCGTACACGCGCTTCTCAGAAAGATGATCAAGAATCGGTAGCGCAGTTAAAAAAGTGTTAAAAAGGTGTTAAAAGGGTGTTAAAAGGGTGTTAAAAAGGTGTTAAAAGGGTTTTGAAAACGTGTTAATAAAATATAATAATTTAGCGTTAAACTTAGAATAATTCGTTATATTGTATCTAAACAAATCAATCTCTGAGTAAGGAATGAAAAAACTAGAAAACGAACGTTTAATTTAACACGTGACTCGTGAAACTTACACAGCTCAATTACACAAAATGATTTGTTTCCTCTTTATATTTGGACTCGAGACCTCTGATATCTAAAGCACGGTCAACAGAGGACCTCCAAGCAGTAGCCCTAGTGAATTTTTTGAAGAGAAACATTATTTTGTCGCTGTGTAGTAACTTTCTTTGTAGAGATATGGGACCGTTCACGAAAAATGAAAGAGATTGAGGGGAATTGACAGAGAAGACAGGCTGAGAGGATGTATGGCAAACCCACTTTGGAGTTTTAGTTAGAGCAATAGTTGGTTCTGTTTGAGTTTGAGTTTGAGAAATAGGTGGGTTTTTTGCCGAATCTATTCTTGGGGGTTTAGACAGGGCGAAACGTGGTTCTGTGGGAAAAATTTTCCTTTGGAGGTTTTAGATATGACAAAGTTGGTTTTGTTGCCAAATCCACTTTTGGGGTTTTTAGTAAGGGCAGAAGCTGGTTCTTTAGAAAAAATTTGCCTTTGGGGGTATATAGGGTGTATCCGCTAACAAAGCGGCCGCCTGTTGATGGGTTTTGGTTAGACCGTAGCGCTTTAGCCGCTAGGGCGTTTTGAATTTTTTTTGCTGGAGTTTTACATAGTTTTAGTTTTACCCTGTATTTTTGTAACCCTATAACCTATTTTCATGAATAAGGTATCAATGTACGCGGAATACTCCCATCTATCTAAAATTATCAACTCTTCCACAGTCAGTATTTCCGATCTTGTACAATATCCTAAAGTTCAATCATAAGGTTCATGACCCTTTGTTTGAGAACCCTCCAGCCCCTCGTACTCTATCATCTATCCTTTACACTAAGTACCATGACCTGAATGACATAATGGACTGGTGGTACAAAAGGTGATCCTAAGCTTCGTTTTTCCACATAAAAAATTACAATTATGATTGAAAATGAAAATATGATTTTTCAAGGTAGACGGAGCATGAGTTACCAAAATCGTATATTGGAAAAAGGCTTTGGATTTTGGGCTCACCCAAAATTCATCCATAGAAGGCTTTAGTATTTCTCTTGCTTTATTTTTAGTTTTTAACATATTTTTCACGTCAAACTCGGTATGTAATATTTCCTCAACCGTGAAATAAATCTATTGAATAAAAAATTCATTTTCCCTGTGATTTTTTGGAAACATTGACGAGAAAAATCAATAAGCTGCCATAAATTCGTTATAGTATACCAAACAATGCCATTATGGTGTTATGTGATACATGTAAGCAGAAAGTCAGTGTTAAAGGTTGTGTATTAACTCCATTACAATTTCCCCACGGCAAATGAATTTTACATTCAACAATACAAGAATCAATTTTTCAACAACAATCGATATTATATCATTAATGAATATTTCAGCAAATTTTATACAAAGACTCTCCAACATTATTGATTGGTTCCTGTCGATTATTTAAATTTTTTCTGCATATTTTTTGTGAAAAATCCTTGGTTGAAAAAGTACATATATACATATGTATATTTTTTTTAAATTGCACTGATCAACAACCCCTGTCATTATTTCAATGAAATATTTTAGTTATGAAAACACTGGGATGAAAATTGTTTGTTTTTGCTCCATCATTGGGTGTCCCCTATCAGTGGTTCGTACCAGAGTGTCCTCTCCTGGCGCTTTCAACGGCAAGTTATTCTCTGTTGTAAAAACAGTAAATTTACATAACGTCCTATAGACCACCCCCGCGAAAGCAGTATATAAACTGCATGAATATATTTTTATTAAAGCTTTACTCTTGCGTAAAGTACATGAAATTTTTAATAAATAAGTTTCATTTTGTGTATTCCAGCGTTGCTAAAGATTGCATCGAAAATGTTTTAAGGGAAATTTTAAATTTTTTTTTTGTAGCCTGTAATTGCATTCGAAAATTGATTGGCCCCGGAGAAATCAAATCAAAATAAATTCTCAACGGAGAAATCTTAACAAAACCTCATCATATCATCTGGATTCGTTCTCGTTCTAAATGATCCTAAAATAAACCCTTTAGGGATGCAGGAGCTTTCAATTATCCTAAGCAAATTAAGAGAATGCTGCAGGGCAGAAACTAAATTTGAAATTATTTTGCTTCTATGAAGAAGAGACTATCCTCGATATCCTGGCATGAATATCCCTTTATAATTATTTCAGGCTGCGCAAACAGCAGCAACCTTACAAAATGAGCAATGGGAGAGGCCATTTTACCCTTAAGAAATACTGTTGAGTGCTCCTTAATCCGGACGCTTTAACTCTTTAATTCTTCCCTACTAATGAAACATTACAAAACAAAAGCATACGCTTTAGGGCCACCAATGTAAATAGAATTGTGGGAGGGATGAATTATTCAACCTGTGGTACGGAATATTAAAGTAGCGGGGGATGAAATCACATATTTTTCAAGGAAATGAATGTTTTCTCTTGGGGAAATATTTCTGGAATTTTTTATGAATTTAAGGTGTTGGAACAATTTTTCATTTAACATTTTTTTTTTCTTACGGTTTTGTTTTGTTTCACTTTTGAGAATTCATAGTTAAGTGGGGCATAAATAATTATTCTAAATGTGAAAAGCATAATTATGAAACATTCCCTCAGGTTTGCCCACAGTCTCAAGACAAGCATTCTTCGGTGGCTTAACCGTGGTATTAAGTTCTCTTTTGTCAAACTTGTTGTGTTATATAATCTTTTTCTTTTAATCAAAGTTTTTCTAATCTAATTGCTCCTTTAATCCCTCATGGGACATAGGGCGGAAACAGTTGCCCTCCAGCGGACTCTGTTTTGCGCGACAGCTCTCAGCTCTGACCAGGATCTCCCGGTTGTTGCGGCCTCTGCTAATAGGGTTCTCCTCCACGTTGTTCTAGGTCTTCCGACTCGACGGGTTCCTTGCGGATTCCAGTCGAGGGCCTGTTTGGCTAGATTCTCGTTTTCGCGTCGCAAGGTGTGGCCAATCCAATTCCATTTCCTTCGCCTTATTTGGTCGTCTATCCTTTCTTGGCCGGCACGGCGCCATAGTTCTTCATTTGAAATTCTATCTTGCCAGCGGATTTTTAGGATACGACGTAGGCATCTGTTGATGAAAACTTGTAGGCGCCCTGTGATGAATTGGGTGACTTTCCATGTTTCGCAACCGTACAAAAGAACTGCCTTAACGTTGGAGTTGAACAGCCGCAATTTGGTGTTAATTGAGATCTCCGTCGATCTCCATATGTGAAACAGGCATGCATATGCGCTTCTTGCTTTATTTATTCTGGAACTGACGTCTTCTTCTGTACCGCCGTTTTCGGTAATAATACTACCGAGGTAACAGAATTTATCTACCAGTTCCACGTCACGGTTATTTAGCGCTGTTAGTTCAAGGGTGTTTGCATTTATCCGCATTTCTTTGGTTTTAGTCGGATTTAACCTTAAGCCTGCTGAACTACTTTCTGTTGCCAAATTGTTTAACATGTTTCTGAGGTCCTGGTGTCTGTGGGCCAGCAAACAGATATCATCCGCGTAGTCGAGGTCCTTAAGGCGGTCTAACAATCCCCATTGTATGCCACCTGTTCTATTATCTAGAGCGCTGACAAGGATGTCGTTTATTACTATAAGAAATAGTAATGGCGAAAGTAGGCATCCTTGCCGTACTCCTGAGCTCACTTCAAAGCTGTCGGAGAGTTTTCCATTGTGAAGAACTCTGCATTTGGAATTGTTGTATAGAGCTTTTATCAATTCTATTATTTTATCCGGCAGTCCACGTTGCCGAAGAGCTCGCCATATAAAGCTCCTATTAACCGAGTCGAACGCTTTCTCATAGTCTACGAAAGCAAGGTAAAGGGGGGATCGGAATTCAGTAGACTGCTCCACTATGATTCTCAAGGTGTTAATGTGGTCTATGCAGGAGCGGCCTTTTCTGAATCCAGCCTGCTGTCTTCTAAGCGTTCGATCTACTGCCTCTCTTATCCTTGATAGTAATATGTGGGACAAGATTTTGCCCACAGTAGATAATAGACAGATGCCTCTCCAGTTGTCACATATTGTTAGGTCCCCCTTTTTTGGTATTTTGACTATGATACCTTCCGTCCAATCCTCCGGAAAGGTACAGGTGTTCCATGCTATTTCCAGGATTGGCTGTAGCGCATCTGCTATGAGGCTTGAGTCGGCTTTCAACAATTCTGGCGGGATGCCATCTTTTCCAGCTGCTTTACCATTGGCCATTGCATGAATTGCGGTTACTATTTCAGTCTTGGATGGGGCACGAGTGGTGATTCTTATTGGCTGTGCATTGTTGCTGTTGTTTTCCTGAGGTTCCTGTGTAAATGAACCATTCAGGGCGGCGAAGAAGTAATCTCTCCATCTTTGGAGTTGCTCCTCGTCGCTGCACAGCAGCCTTCCATCCGCACTCTTTACGGCATGCTTTTTAGTAGAGTGCTTTCCCGATAGCTGTTTAGTGATTTGGTACAGCACCTTACTGTTGCCTGTGTTTGCCGCGTTTTCCGCTTTCTCTGCGAGCTCATTTATCTGCCGCCTTTTATCACGCCGGACACTTCTCTTTACCTCCCGGTGCAATTGGGAGTATTCCCGTTCAAGTTGTTGTCGTTTTTCCGGGTCGCTTGTAGAGTTCACGTTATTTTTGAGGGCCCTTCTGCGTTCAATTTTTTGCCAGGTTGTGTCCGAGATCCAGTGTTGCTGGTTTCTTTGGACATAACCTATGCTTGTTTCCGCTGCTATTATTATAGCGCCCTTTGTTGTGCTCCACAGCTCTTCAATATTTGTGTCGTCAGAAACGGTTTGCTGGTTTAAGATTTCTTGCAGTTTGCCAGCAAATTCTCGCTTTTTGGTGCTCTCACGCAGAAGGTCTACGTTAAACCGTTGACGGTTTATGGCATCGCGTTGGACGTTTCTGATTGCAGCGATTTTTAGGCGGATAGTTGCTACTACCAAATGGTGGTCACTTCCAGTGTCTGCTCCCCTAAAGCTCCTGACATCCTCCAGAATAGTTCGCCATCTGCGACTGACGGCCACGTGATCTATCTGGTTTCTCGTTCTACCATCGGGCGATACCCAGGTCTCCTTGTGTATCTTCTTGTGACAAAAGTAAGTTCCACCTACCATGAGTTGATGGGAACTACAAAAGTCAACGAAAAGTTCACCATTGTGATTGGTATCTTGGCTTAGGCCTTGATTTCCAATTGTGTTTTCAAGGCCGGTGTTGTAGGGGCCGATCTGTGCATTTAAGTCACCCATCAAAACAATGATGTCTCCCCTTGGAATAGAGCGAAAAACCTCATTCAGTCGCATATAGAACTCGTCTTTGATGTCATCGTCTGCGTCTTCAGTTGGAGCGTAGCATTGGACTATCGTAGTACTTCTTAGTCTGGTACGTAGGCGCACGGTAATAATCCTCTCAGAAACTGGTGACCAGCTAATGAGGCTGGACCTGGCTTCCTTGGTGAGTATTACGCCAACGCCATTCCTACGATTTTCAGTTTCGTTTCTCCCAGAATATAAGAAGGACTCACCGTTTGGGCAGATATGTTCCCCCGCATCGGGCCATCTGGTCTCGCTGAGTCCCATGACCTTGATTTTATAGCGGTTCATCTCGTTGAGCACTTCATCCAGCCGTCCATCAGCAAGCAGAGTTCTCACATTCCATGATCCGATTCGTGTCCTGTTTTGAAAAGCAAAGGTCGTCGCCGTGTTGTCCGTCCGGTTCCGAGGCAATGTTTGCCGATTCGTAGCAATTGTGTGTTTTATGGGAGCGGGTTGCTAACCCTCAGCCCAACCGACTTAATCAAAGTTTTTACTTACCCAAAATATTTTATGGTTTTGTTTTACTTCTTATTTGTAAACATTTGTTTTCTTCTTCCGTCCTTTATGTCGGAAGAAGAGAAATTTAACTTAAATAATTGACTGTAAATCAGCAACCCACAGCTCTTAACTATATAATTTTTAAATTAACATCCTTTTTTTAGAACCACCTGCCAGCGCTAGCCATTATAATAACACTCTACGAAACGCGCTCAGAGTGACGGTCGAAGTGCTAATGCCTGCACAAGTTGCTTACGTTGCATTTCCCACATTAATAATTCTTAAGGATTTTTTTAGAGTGGCTCAAGTTTCGCCAGGGAATTGGAGACGCGCATGTAGAGGCGTACACAGCCAAAGTAGCGCCCATGGCTCTTATTTAAACCGAGGCACCATTGGTTTAAAGAACTTTCACAGCTGCGATGGAAACTCCCATGGTCAACTATATTTGGAAAAAGAGTCGAAGATCAAAAAAAAGCTTTAAAAGCTTAAATAAAAGCTTCAAAAGCTTAAATAAAAGCTCAGCGTAAAAGCTTTAAAAGCTCAAATAAAGGCTTCAAAATCCCAAATACAAGCTCGAAAGCTCTAAAAGTTTCAATAGGAGCTTATAAAACCTTTAAAAGCTCAAAGCTTTTAAAGGGTACCCCTTTGTATTTTTGACGAGTTTCAGAAAGGTCTTAATCCCCCCTTTTTTGATGGGAAATTGTTAGGCGCATTCCAGAGAGCCTGTATTTTAAATTTTACCCCAGAACTCCCAGTATTTCCTGAGATAATGGGTATTTTAGGGACCGTCCAGGGGAATTTAAAAAATTGGGATTTCCCCGAGAACTGAATTGCTCTGGATTCAAGGAAGCGAACCCTTAGCTTAAACAAAAGCTTTAAAGCTTAAACAAAAGCTTTTAGAGCTTAAATATAACCTTTCAAAGCTGAAACAAAACTTTTTAAAGCTTAAACAGAAAGCTTTTAAAGCTGTTCCTCCGAAACCGGGTTAAAGATTGCCAGTAGTTTTAATAAAGCAAGAAAGTTTGCTTGATTAGAATTATCGTCTGATTCCCATGTTAAGCAAGGTTCTGCACCGCGAGAAATTGATACAGTGAAAAATTATTTTTAAAATATCTCGCCACTTTTATTTTTCCTTCTTAATTTGCGATTGTATTCATGTATTTTATTTTTAGAGATTTAGTGAAGCGAAGGGCGAATAAATATGACTCGAATTTGGAGCCATCTATGAATAACACTACATATGTTATATATCTTATCAAACGAAACCCGATGGACAAAGTAGCGTGTAGCGAAAAATACTCTTTGCAATACAAATATCTTACCTTGGCAGACTTCCTGGACTTAGAGACCACTAAGAATAGGCCAAGTTTTCATGCTATGTGGAACGACCACAGAAGTTTTGCTTACAACCCCCACTGAAACACTGAATGCAATTCTCGATTTCCTGTCACCTGATCTATACTGGACCTTCGAGAATTGCTAGGTTGAGAACACCTATCTCTAGAGGGGGTGGTGACCACTTATGAAAACTGTATGACGACGTAAATATTTTTCATTTAGGTCCTTTTTGTCATCCAGAGCTTGTTGTTCTTTGATCTAAAAGACGTCTCCAGTATAAAGGAAATCCTTTTTCGCATAAATAATTTCATTTTTATTATGCCTCTATCATTTATATTGCATCCATCCTTGCCTCTTGAATCTATTTTCATTTTCATTACTTTCGATTTTCCTGCATGGCAAAATACACAAGAAGCCTCACTGCAAAATACATTACCGTGTGTGTTGGGGAGCTAAATGATAACAATAAATCTTCCCGTATGAGAAAATACAAAGTTCCTCGGAATCACTATAGGTTGCCCATAAATGGCAGAGGTGTGCCAATTTTTTGTACACCCAAGAGATAAAGGGAATGGGCAGTCATTTATTCTCAACCAAGTGCTGATACCTGGTCCTTGCTTATAGATGTTCCAGATAAAGCTAATAAATCTATCAATATATTTGTCTATTAGCCTTTGCAGTTGTCACAATTTATTATAACAAATTATCTGGAAATGATATAGTTATGAAATTATTTCTCTAAGGAGTGTGAAAGACCGATTTAGAGATCGAATATTAGTTTTTATTCGATTTAACATATTATTTTACCTGAAAATAAATCATTTTAAGAAATTTTTAATTATCATAGTGTGACACAAAACAAGAATTTTTT
Organism: Thereva nobilitata; assembly: GCA_963855945.1. Lineage (NCBI taxonomy): Eukaryota > Metazoa > Arthropoda > Insecta > Diptera > Therevidae > Thereva > Thereva nobilitata. The sequence goes on from OY979695.1 coordinate 169,516,381, forward strand.
CGTTGAAAAGAATTTTAGTCCACTCTAATGGCAATTCAACTGTGCAATTTGGATAGGCAGTGATCTTTTTGGATTATTTGTTGAATGTTACCATTCGCTGCTGCAAGCTTTGTTAATTGGTTGTTGAGCTATGAAACACATTCCATATTAGATGGAGAAACAACTAAGTTGTGTTATCTGAAATGAAGGAAATCCATGAACAATTAAACAATTAATGAGCTCTCCATTAAAAAAATCCGTTGGGATTAAATTTATTGAATTGCAAATCTTTTTCGAAAATGCTGTTACTAACTATGTACTATTGGAAGTTGAAAAAAGTGGGATGTACCTTCAAAATAATTGTATCATCAATCGGCCCTCAAGGTCATGCGATTGACCGTCTCTATATTTTTCTTTTGCGACCAGTAGTTTAGCAACCGCGCTCCTAGGTCAGTGATTTCATCGGTTGTGGGCCCGGGTGTGAGTTTTATTCGGGACAAGATCCTGTGCGGTGAGCTTTTTTCTGGTAAGTTTTATGTGTGAATGCCACCTTTCTGAAACTAGTTGGTCTTCACACTGGTAGGTTAGTGTGTCTTGGATAATTCTGGTCCCGAATAAAGCTCACACCCGAGCTTTCAGCCGATTACGACACTGAGCTAGGAGCGCTGTTGCTATACCACTACTGAAGGAGGAAGGAAAACTGCTGGAAATGCCATATTTTATAGTTCTGCGTGATATTACTGATTTTAAACAAGAGATGCACTGCAAATGCAAGTGTTTCGCAGGTGTTTAGAAATAAAACACTCTAGTGTTTTATTTCTAAACGATAAAGAATTTAATGGTGGGAAGTGTTTACTTTTAAAACAGAAGAAGCGATTAATGCACAAAATCTAAACGCTAAAGTGTTTTATTCTTAAACATTTAAAGCGTTGAACAGAAATTAAACGCGTAAGGTGTTTACCAAAAAATTCTAACCTAAGCACAAGTGTTTAAAAGTAAAACACTTATTCGCCAATTAAACACTTGGGAAGGTAAACACTTAGTTATGATAAAACACTGTTGGGGAACTAAACGCTCTAGCGTTTTATTTTTAAACGGTAAAGTGTTTAGGGGTGGGAAATGTCTCTAATTAAATACTGGGTGATCCATTTAGAGGTACTTTTTTCAGAAATAAAAAAAACATTTGATTTTATCGGGTAGTTTTTATTATCATACAAAAGAACTAGAATTTTAAGAAACAAAAAAAGCTATTGCATTTTGCATGTAAGATTTATGAAAAAACCAAACAAAATCACTCAATTAACAATACTTACACTGTAATGCTTGAAAATAAGTTTCTATAAAACTTAAATTTTTTTGAATTTATCACACGAAATGAATAGGTTTCAAAATGATACAGTCCAAATTCTAGCTCAAAATATGCATTTGTTAATTAACAATTGGCCAAAATACAAAAAGTTAAATATCTCAGTTCACGTTAACAAAAATGAACTTTCTTTTTTAAATTAAAGGTCCCAAAATTCTCTACGAGATCTGATAAAAATTTTTAAATTGTTTCTTCAAAATGACCAAAAAACTGCAATTGTTCACTGCAAATCTCAGATTTTCAAAGTGTTTTATTTCAAAACGCTTAAAACGTTTTATTTTGACGTCACCCATTTGATTAACATTGTCGACACTTTTAAAACTATTAAGCGTTAATGTTAATCAAATGGGTGACGTCAAAATAAAACGTTTTAAGCGTTTTGAAATAAAACACTTTCAAAAGCTGAGATTTGCAGTGGTAAGACGAGAAAAAATATGAGCGACCCATATTTCACGCAGTTATGCTAATGGCCGCCAAGGCTACCATTTAGCATATTCAGTAAAGCACATCTCGTCCTATCACGGAAGTCAAGCAATGTTGGAAGTGGTTTGTACTTAATTTTTTTTGGTTTTTTTATTTATTTATTTTTTTTCACTTTTTGCAATGCTAGTATTATGTTTTAATATAATATTGATTAATAGTTCTATCAACATAATTTTTATTATTCATAACCAAAAACACGCTGCAAACGTTTTCTAATTAAACACTTAAGTGTTTACTCATTAAACGCCGCTGGGTGTTTAAAATTCGTCTACAACGGTTTAAACGCTTTAAGTGTTTAGAAAGTAAATACTTGAGTTTACAGTGTGTTCCTAGTATGTATATAATTGATGATGCAGCTTTATTCAAAAAATAATTAAATATAATTATTGGTGGTGGTTTCAACATAAACTTCGCCAGGCTTGGGGTACAGCTACAAAGTCGGGAACAATTATTATTTTGATGCAGTATTTTGGCGAAATTTTCTTTAGGACTATAGTCTCAAAGAGCTTGACGTCAATGATTCCACTGACCTTGACAATATCCGCCTATAGTACTTAACGAATGGCCTTACCTTTAGCTAAACCTCTAAGCACATTTTTTTCGCCTTGACATACCTCTACGGAGTAAATCCAGACTCTTGGAAACTAGCTCATGTTCAGCCCATTCCGCTGACTAAACTCCAATCTATTAGTATAGACTTAGTTTTAAGGACCTGGATTGAGAGTAGGTAGTAGGTATTGGATGGTGTCATCATATCTGCCTGTGTTCCCTCGGGTCAATTTTACCACCCGCACTTTTCCTAATCTTCGTTAGTGACCTGTTCTCGATCACATCCAACTCATTTTACAGGTTCGCTGACGACTTTACTCTGCGTTACTCTTACCCCTTAAGCATGTGCCAGAACTTGCCTTCATTATTGCGAACTGTGAGATCATTCTTGATTGGGGCCACAAGAATCGTGTCGAATTTAGCGCCTACAATACGAAGTACTGTTTCATCACTAACGAAATTTGCACGGACCTTCCTTCTGTCTCAGTGGACCGTGTGAATCTAGCGGCTGACCCATATCTTAACACCCTAGGCATAGCTTTAACTGAGGATCTACAATGGAACGACCACGTATTCCAAATCGCTAAACTAGAGACACAATGCCTAGCATTCCTTAAGTCATAAAAGTTCCATCTTCAGCCTGTAGCCTGGTCTGCTATCTACAATTCCTACATCCGACTCCACCTAACTCATTTATCTACGCTGGCTCTTTAAAAACCACTTTAGCATGCCGTGAGAAGGTACAAAACCGCTTCATAAAACTCATCGGTGAATACACCATTTGCGCCACCATTGACTCATTAAGCCATCGTAAGAATGTAGCAGCCTTGACAAAAATTTTAATCCTCTTGTATGCTTCGTTACTGATTTATCGTTCGTTTAGATATCTCTCACTATTTGCTAAATTATTTTTGACGTGACATTTATCAATGTTCTACTATTTGAAAATTACCTTATTTTCGTTAACTTCTTCGATCATTTCTCTTCGTCAACTGCCTTTATCGTCTTTCACTTAGTTTTAATCCTCTATTACCAAAGCATTAAATAAAACATCAACTACTTTCTATAATCAAGTAAAACTCATTTAACACAAAAAATTTATTCCCTATCGAACAGGTGATTTACTTAAAAAAATTTCTTCTTGTAATGTTACCGCCTCCCGGCCCCGCACCATCGTTACACGTGATTTGTACCAAGTAACATCTCAAAAATGACTCCCATCAGTTGGCTTGAGGAGCGAGATCCACGAATAAAGTTTTCATCTGAAGGATTTATTAAAAGGCAAAAATCCGGAGCGTCTTTAGCGAAGACTTCACTCAGCCCTTCGACTTTGATTGATGAAAGGTGTAAAATCCAAAGGAAAACCTCAATGCTAATGGCTACGGGATGCGAATTCCCCTAAAGGCTTGCGGCTGTGCTTTTAAATATGCATGAAGTAGGATCGAAAAAGTTATTTTTGGTAAAAGAGGAATATTATATCGGAGAATATAACAAGAATTTTTCAGGATGTTGGTATCTTATGAAATTATTTGACTTGTTAATCTTCTCGTCGAACGATATTTTCACAAAAGGAAACTTAAGAGGCTTTTCTAACATTCATTTTGTTTTATAGAATCAGAATTTGTTTTGTTTTTGAAACTCTATACAAATATTTTTAGCTTCGATTAAAGGATATAACGGAGAAATTGTTGCAAATAATTCTGTGGATTAGTTGGCGAGAGAGGGAGGGAGAGAGAGTAAGACACGTGTTTGCACTTTATTAACTCGTTTAAACCTGAATTATGTAATTTAAGAAGCTTAATCTCATTAGCAATCTCGATATTTTTTATTTTTTATTAGAACCATTAGATACCATCACTGCAATCATTTACGGCTCGAGGAATTCCGTTCTTGCAAAAAGTACTCTATTTTTGTAAGATTTCTCATTCGACATGTTGATAGCAGGCGCGGCAAAGCGTAATCATTTCACAGTTAATAGGTAAATTTATTTACCAGCGGTCTGTTGAGTTATAAGGTATTCAATTCTTTGGTTATGGGGGTTTTTCCCGACCAGCATTTTGGGGAAGGGTCCAGATAGGGCCCTTATGAGGCCAGCCCTACTACCTCATATGGGTCGGTGTGAAATGTCCTATAAGACCCACACAGGGCATCTAACGCCTTGCCTCATTCGGCCCTCGTCATAAGGAATGCCCCCATTGGCCCCCTTGAGGAAAAATCATTGCTACCCGATCCCGAGTGGAAAAAGAAGCCGAAAATTTTGAGAAATTCGGCGTGGATATGTGAATAATAACTGCGCCGGTGTCGAAAGCGCAAACGGTCGTTTTACCTATGTGGTCCCCCAACTGAGTACTAATCACGGCCAATGCTTCTTGACCTCTGTAATATAACTAGAACCGGTCTATTTAGTATGCAAAATGACATCCTTCACGGTCACCAACATGATTGCCTGAAATATGAAGCAATGCAACAACAAAAACTAAAGCTTTATATGAGGAAAACGAAAGCTTAAGCCTTAAAGTATTTTGAAAGGATTTCCGAATACCTAAGGTAGATGTTGGGATTGCCCCATTGCATTTATAATGAGGTATGTTTCATAGGGCCCTTATGATAAACTGATAGGGCATACTTCACTTCAGTATCGCTGATTTTTCTTTGTGTGGTGCTCATGAGGAGTTTAAGAGGAAAGCCCTCTTTTGGCATGCCCCTTATTTGCTACAGGGGACGCTCATATGGAACCTACGGGGAAATCCCTTTTTCGGCATGCGCTGAAGCAATCTCCTTTTAAAATGCAAGTTGAGCGGGGTTTAAAGAGTTTAGGTTATACAGTTATGAGTTCTTAATATAATTATTTAATTTTCGTATGAAAATCCTGGCTTGTGCCCTCCAATGTTTTGGGTTATTAGGTGTACACGAAATATTTTGGGTGTGGATTTCCCCACCCAAAGCGAAAGTGGGTGTGTACTCTTCCTTCCATCCCCTTGCGCTCCACCCCGCCCCTGGTTGATAGTGAAGTGACCTAGTTGAACAGTGTAAAAGCAAGAAGAAAACAATAATGTGTTGAGATAAATAAGAGGAAATACACGGATATGAGAAGGCAATACATCAGTACAAAACAAGAGCCGTAGTAGAAAAATGTCGTAGTTCTCTACTTCAGACATAAATGAAAGAAATACATAACAGCGAATTCCATAAAAGTGTTAAAAAGATACGAAAGTGTTTATATATGTCAGTTCCTCCTTATCCAGTTTCTAGATCTTAACACCACATGCTTGAGAGGATTTTATTGTAGTGTTGAGTCGGACACGATTAAAAAATGAGTTTGTAAGAAGTGCCTCTTTTTTCTTTTACGCTAGTACAATGTCCTACTTCAAATGAGGCGAGGCGCTATTGTACCTAATGCCAAAATGACAAAAAAAATCAAATTAAATAAAGTAAGAAAACAAATACCGATGAAGAGGCTTTTTACGAGTTTGATTCTAATATGCATTAAAATGCCTGAGAGTAGGTAAGAAAGCTATGTCTCCACAATGTATATTTATATATTTTACAATCTCACCTCGCCTAATTTCAAGTTGGAAATTTTACTGCATCAAAAAAAGTAATAAATGTCTTTCCAGTACAAAATTTAACTCCCTCAAAAAATGTAAGAAATGTCTCTTCACTTGGTATTTACCATCTCACCACGGCTCAGTTGAAATTTGATATTTTACTCCCGCAAAAGCAGTAAGAAATATCTCTCCAGTTCTTATACAATCACACAATCAAGATACACGCTCATGTACCAGTAAGACATTATTATTTGAACCGGGACATTTAAAAAAATTGAGGCGTCAGTACAATTTACCATGGTGTAAGGGACAAATGCACTGCCTCGTGTAAGTCCGGCTCACCTCTACTCTATTGCTGGAACATTCGAAACTTTTGCTTTGCGCATTCTCTAGAAACTTCGAGAAGGTTAACGTCTTCAATAACAATTCGTTCAAACTCTAATAGATGGCGCTTAAATCATCACAATATGAAGAATAGCAGCAACAAGAGAAGCCTTCAGAAACTGATAAGATAAGCCAGCAAGAGGCATTGAGACTTTCTAGTGAAACGAGGTTTGATCTACCAAGAAAAAACCAAAAAAAAAATTCCAAGGCACTCGGAAAAGACAACATCCTAATATAACTTATGGATGATGCCCTCCTTTTTCAATTTTGGTCAAATACTGGGTCCAAAGGTACCTCGACCTTGGCCGCGTGAGGAGACGGAACAGGAAGAAACCGCTTAAATTTGGCCAGTCCAGACGCAGACTTCCAGCGTTCAGTATGTTTCATCAAAGTCCGATCGGCAAGAGCCCTTGCCAGCAAGCTAGTGGCTGCCCCGATAGTCGGTTCTGGACCGATAAATGCAATGTCAGATCCCTGTCTAACCATGGCATCCGCCTTTTCATTGCCTTTGAAGCCCCGACGAAGGGTAACTATATTGTGAATGCCCAGCTAACTAAAGCCGTGTTTTTTTAATGAACTATATAGTTCTTCCCCATACAAATCTGAAAACCCAGGTTTTATCGAGGTTTTTATCCAGGTCTTGGGACATTTCAAAAATTCCCTTTCTTTTCGGAATGTAGCATACATACCGGCTGTCGGAAAAACGTCATTTAAAATAAAAACAACATAGAAGTGACGAGAGCAAATTTGAAGGCATGAGGAAACAAATAATTTATTTTTTAGAAACTTATTCATTATTTTCTAGAGGGGAATTCGTGTAACAGTTGTTTACTGACACGCAACTTCGGATTAATTTTAATATATTTAAAGCACTGAAGATGGCGCTTAGTGAAATTTCCCTTGTCGTTTTTTTAATGAACTGGATCGAAGACCTATATAGTTCATTAAAAAAACACGGCTTAAAGGTACTTTGGCAGTCCTAAACCAATTTAGACTTGGTCCGATGAGACCTTATCCGTCCTGATGTGAAACTGTTGAGTGCCGTTTTTTGAATTGTGCTTAAATTATTTATGAAACTTTTAAGCGCCGTTCTATGCCCCCAAAACTTAAGCCCCTTAAGTTATCATTGGCCTAATGATCCAGTGTATATCCAGTATACATGGCTTTCGGTTGTAAGCCTCATGTGGATCCACAAACACTGAGGCAGGCTCACAGAACTTTGCGTGTACTGCTCATCAGAGCATAGTTCCAATTGAGCTTGGTTTCCAGAGTCACTCCTAAGTATTTGGCTTGATGTGGAAAGCCAACAGTTCCTGCGAGGATGGGTTCTGCAAGTCCCGGCAATGTTCGTCTTCTGGTATAAGGAACCAGAATCGTTTTCTCAGGATTCACATTTAGTCCTACGCTGGCGCACAGGCTGGATTCCATCCGTTTGTGAAATATATAGACGGATCAGCTTGCTGTAACCTATTCTCAACGTTAGTTTATATAATATTGCAATGGAAGCAATAGCTTTCCAGAAATCAATAGAAAACAAAGATCCCAAAAGTTTCATCCTAAAATAGACTAAAATCTGAGTATTGACGAGCTAAACATCGAAGTTGTGAAGAGCTTTATGTACACGGGAATAATCGGGAATTGAAATAACAACGTACCAGAAACAATACAAAAGAAAGCTTCCGAAACAAACTGTGCGTATTTTGACAAAAGTCTTCAGATCTAGACAGATACTGTCTCAAAAACATGGATAATGTCGTCAGAGGATCAAAGCAGACTTTTGGCACTTTTGAAGGAAAAATAATAGAATAGTTAGTCCTGTTTAATATAGAAATTGCTGGAAGATAAATTATAATCAAAGATAGGAAAACAAACAAAAAATATTGTAAGCGAAATTTTAAGCTCCCATTGAGGCACACCGGATATTAAAATATTAATTTATATTTAACATTTTGATGCAAGATTGAAAATTTGCAAATTGTCAATTCTTTGATGTTCACCTCTGGATTTAATCTGATTCAATATTAACACATCAGACACTGTAATATGATGACTCGAATACTTCTATATAATCATTTCCCATTTCGAGCAATATCTTGCTACAACAGCGGTATCCAAAGTTCTCTAAATTCCGAGAATCCTATTTCCGGAGTAACAAATTTCCAGCTTTAGTTACCATGAGCATAACAAACTATTTGAAAGATACTTAATACCAATAACAACTACTTGCAAGCTTATTGATATCTGTATATGTAAATCTGGATCAGTTTTCAATCAATGAAATGAATTCAAGTGCCTAATTCCACAATCCTATTTTACACAGTTATGCAATCAAAGACTTGTAGCAGCAGCCTCGTATATCGCAATCGGTTACCAATATGCAACAAAATAATCCCCGGCTGCATGAAAGGCCCAGTCAAGGTGCCTCTGTCTCTACATTATATCTCTCTACTTCCACTCTTTCAAAAGTATGGAGAGTTTATCATTTAAAAGACGCGCGTAAAAAACATTATTATTAATTTCTATAACCTGCGTTACTATGTGCAATATGAGCCCCTTCTGTCACTCAGTGTGTTCACAGTAGTTGCTTATGTGTATCAACTTTTTCAGTGCTGTTCTGCAATTTTTACAATGGAACAAAGAGTTTGACTTAAATTGCATATGCCGAACCTCTGAAAATGTTGTAAAAGAAGCTACGGTATAATAGTTAATGTAAAAAGACAGGACGAAAAATGTAGTTGGTTTGCCTCGTTTTTCTCGATCTTCAACGTCTACGGACGGCGGAAAAATCCAAAAAAAAATTATGCAGTTGATGCTCGAAAGAGCTGAACGTTTGCTTAAAAGAGTATCGTAAGCAGGTCGATGCAGATATAAGGTGATTCTTTTAGAGGTACTTTTTTCAAAAATTATCGGGTAATCTTTATTATCATACAAAAGAACCATACTTTACATCTATTTTTTAAAGATTCTTTCTTTCAATTTTTGGCCGCAACTGGGGCTAACATGGTTCATTCCGAAGTTCCAATTTTCGATGACGCGTACGGCTGGTCTCACACTTCAGCCGATTCGGCCGAATTTTTCAAACAATTATTTTGCTATTCTCATTCGCACATTACAGCCGTTGACGTCTGTAGGTCTACTCCGATCAGATTTGTTTGATTATTCGGCCAAATACGGCCGTAAAAAATTCGGCCGAATCTACTGTAGTGTGAGACCAGCCTACGAACATTTCGAGTGTTGTTTAGCCAACGCGAGTAATGTTGGCTTCCAATTGATCAATCGTAGCCGGCTTATCAATGGATTTTACGTAGCCTCAACGGAAAAAGTGTAGAGGTGTGATATCACATGATCTGCAGCCAATTCACTGGTCCGAAGGGTGAAACTCACTGCTTACCGAATTGTTCTTCGCAATAAAGCCATGGTTTCAAGGCCGGGTTGCAACTAGTGCCATCTGATTGGAACCAAATGTCGTCGATGATGACGGGTTTCAATTCAGGCAACGAATAGTCCATTTCATGGCATGGTTTCCGTCATTTTTGAAGAAATATGGACTGAAGATTCCAATAGCCCATGAACCACACCAAACCGTTGTTTTGTCTGAATGTAATGGCAGCTCTTGAACCTGTTCGGGGTGATCTTCAACTCATAGCCAAACCGCGTGAATGCATGAGTTGAATTTTGGGTGCTTTTAAACCGAGATCTTACTTAAAATACCCCAAGTTGTTCCAAAAGAAAAGTCAAGCTGTTGCGGACAGTGCCGAATCAGTGCCGTCACTGTTATCGCGTACAGTCACAGCTATTGCCACTCTATTTTCTAAACTACGTACTGGATGTGGTCCAATATCCAATATTGAAAATTGGGTTTCAAATTTCTCGATGGTATAGCGAATTGCGCGTTCGGTAGGCTGATTAAGTGGACCATAAGTTGCTCTAAGCGCGCCAAACATGTTTCTTGTATAACGCTGATTTTCGTAATACAACTGAATAATTTAAAGAGACTGTGCCAGGCTAAATCTTTCCATGATGAAATGTCATGCAATATTGAAGAAAAATATGATAATTTGACACCACACCACGCTTAATCTGTCATAAAATCCCTACTGGAAAAAGTACCTCAAAATGAATCACCCGATATGATTTCTCGAGCTTCTATGAACCACCTTTTCATGAAATGCCTCGTAATTGGCGACTAGTTATGGGTGTGCGAGTGTGGCATGCAAACAAATCAACAGTCTTTAAAATGTCAAATTAGTTCCAAAATTCGTTTTGCTTTGATTACTGTGGTGTTGTGCTGCACTCCGCATTCCTTCTAAAGGGGCAAAAGGTAAAAAAAGAATATTTCTGGGCGTCATGAAGTCATGAAGCATTTGAGCGAGAATATATACGCTGAAAAGACCAGATTTGTGGAAACGAAATTCATGGATTTTGTACCACGATAAGTCCCCAGCGTGCAAACCATCGTTGTACAAAACGTAAAACTCCACAAATGTCATCGTTCAAGCATCATCCCCCCTTCTATCGCCCAGTGTAACTTTTTCCTGTTACCAAACCAAAACTGCCAATTCAGGCACGCGTTTCGAGTCAGTTGAGGTCATAACAAAAATTTCGGTGAAGTACCTGAAGACTAAATCTTAATCAGCCTATGAAAATGCGCCTCACGCTGGCATAGTTGTATTGGACTCAAATGGGACTAACGATTAACTATTGTTGATACTTTTTTCACAGAAAGTACGTCCGACGTGCACCGAGGTGCCAACCTTTTTACAACAAAACCAGTGACAGTAACGCAACCCAACCAACGACCTGTCATACCAATTAGTTAAGATAACTATATTTTTGGTGTAAAACCTCCACAGACTTATCTTCATTACGAATGCATTAAATTCGTCCATTTGAAATTAAAGTAACTCTCGATATTTTATTGGTTCTATCCCTCGTAACTCGCATCACAAGGTTGGTTAACATATACCACCCGGCAGCTGTTAACAGCAGAACTATAAATTTTGATAAGGAGAATATCCGATATCCTTTCATGTGTGTACATGCCACCCACATGAATTTATGAGACTGAAATCTTTCCGACAATCCCAAATATATGAGGCCCTATCACTCTATCAGGTAGAAAATATTCTCGTATTTGCCATTTTCTTCATAAATTATTAAATTTAATCTGCCAGAGTTATATGACAAACGTCCCAATACATTATTAAATGCTGTCTACTCCCGATGTCACTGTTTCTGACGTTTATTGATTTGTATTCTTCAGGGCAACTAAGTACATAACGTTCCGAATCATCTTATTGCAGCTCAATTTAAATGAATAAAACAGAACGACCTGTCAGCCAGTCCTCAAAAATACTGTGTCACATTTATGAGGGGAACGTGTCATTTTGTATTATTACTTCACAGGATCAGTCTTACATGAAATACTAAAATCAGGACGGAGAATTTTAAGGCTGTGTGTGGGGGGGGGGGGGGGGGAAGGGCTGTGTACTGGTTATGAATAACTTGACGAAAATTTTTATGATGAAATTTTGAAGAATTTTTTGAATTGTTTTAAATTTATTAAGTTCGCAAGTGCTAGGCATGTGATGGCAGCATGTTACGGTAGAAAGGTATGATTATGAAATATGTTTCGCAATTTGACATGAGTCTCGTTATGTTATATTTTCATCATAAAATTGGCCTTGCTGAGTGTATCATATTACACGGCGTATAGACTAAAGCATTCTTTTGGAAGTGAGCTTAAGCTTAATTTGGCTTTATTTGATGAATATTACATCAATCCAGTAATTCTAAAGAAGGAAGAATATTGTCAGTATTTGACGTTTCTTGCGTTGGACCAAATTGACTCTCCTAAAAATGTATATTACTACAAGAAAATCAAAAATTGTTATTAAAATAATTAATCAATTAAAGAAGAAGACCAACTTCCATAGAAAATTACCCCACGTCCGGCAGCTGAGAGAAATATCTCAAAAAATAAATAAAAATCGCCATGTAAAAATGTCATACTTCCGGTTGTCATCCTTAAGGCGACGGCCCAATCACGACTTTATTCGCGTTTACGCGCGTCAAGGCTTTGACGCGCGTTGACGTCGACATTTGGTTGTGTGTAATTCAAATCGAGTTATCCCATTCACGACTTTGCGGCGTCAGCGGCGTCAAGCGACGGCAAAAGTCGAGCAACTTTCAACTTTTTGCCGTTGGCAGGCTATGAAATTTAAAAAAATCACATTTCTAACAAGTATATACACAAAAATCCATACAAGAATTTAAATTAAAACAATATTTTTGACGTCCTGACGCTATGAATGAACCTTCAATGGAGGCCAACGCGTATGAAGCACCTGCCGCGTAAAACGTGCCGTCGGCATTGGGCCATCGCCTTTACTGGTTAGAACATATAAAAAATTGCTCGTAATATGCATTCCAGCGCAGTATACCTACTACCTAATATTGATCTTAAAAATACTTGGCTTGGAAATAGTACTCTAACGACCATAGACAGTATTTCAGAGAAGAATCTTCTTCTGTATAATGACCATGGTCCAAAAAAAGGATCTCTTTAACGGCTTACAACAGCTAACCTAACCTAACCTATAATTGTAGCAACGTGTTTTGCCCATTTGCAACTAATTCTTTCTGATGGTGAAGAAAGAACAGAACCAAACCAAAACTGGCAGTTCAGGCACGCGTTTCGAGTCAGTTGAGGTCATAACAAAAAATTCGGTGAAGTACCTGAAGACCAAATCCTATTCAGCCTATGAAAATGCGCCTCACGTGGAATAAATCTGCGGTAAAGACCAAAGTGCTCACAACGGACAGATCGAAAGCCAGTGTTCACCTCGATGGAACCCAAATCGAACAGGTTCCGATGTTCAAATATTTGGGATCGTTGGTTGAGGAAAATAAAGTGGCATCGACGGCCGAAGTCGACAGCCGCATCGGCCAGGCAACAGCAACATTCGCCTCGTTCAAGTGGTGCATATGGAAACGAACAAATATTACCATCAGGGGCAAAGTACGCCTTTACCGAACGTTGATCCTTCCGATTCTTCGTTATGGATTGGAAAAGTGGACACTGCTCAAGCTGGACGTCAACAAGCTCGAGGTCTTCCAAATGCGATGCTGGAGGTCTCACTCTGGTTAGCTAACGGATCACAGAAGAAGTGGAATATGGTAAATGTAACACTAGACCTTATGACTCATAAGGACTACTTCTCAAATGGACCACTTCCAATAAAGACAACTCCTAAAAGGACCACTTCGTGAAAAGTCCACCCTCGAAACGACTACGTTTCATAGGCAAAGAAGGTGAAAATAATTCTTTTGAGCAGCAGTGGGAAATAGGTGGCATGACCGCTGTGGATAAGTCAGTCCATAAATTTTCCTTTTGGGAAGTTATTGTTTTGCGAATCATCCTTTTGTGAAGTAGTCCTTATGAGTACCGCAAATAAGTCACTATTGTGTTTCCTTGCATTTTTAGTCCTGTTCTAAAACTGAAATCTGCAGAATTTAGTAAATTGTTTACTGCCCCTGAAGAAATATTCTGAGCAAATTTGTCGTATGAGAGCCAGGATGACCACTGGAAATATGTCATTCTTCTATTTTTATCTATTTTTTGAGATACTTCTCTTCGCTGCCGTAAGTGGGGCATAACTTGTAAAGATGATATTTAATAGATCTGCGACCAGAGAAGAGTGTCAGATTGATTCCGAATTCTAATCTCTTCCATGAGAAACCACATTTTTGCCTTGACGTTATAGATTTGAATGGATCTTGGCATCTGGGATAGTCACTACAAGTTGGTCCAATATTGGGAGACTAGTTTCTTCTCAAAATTGCGAAAAGCCGATCTTAAGTGGTACATTAATATACCATAAGTCGGCTTTCGTGCAATTGCTGACACAATTTTTGTCTAGGCAATCCATGTAGAGTTATTGCTAACGAGGACTTTGAGTACATAAATACAATCCCAGACAGTCTATGATTCTGTCTTAAAGCCTTTAGAATATAGTCGTATTTGCCTCTACAGATACAGGCTTTGGGACATTTTTCTATGGCCAGGCCATCAATCCTCTGGAAATACAGACTTCGGCGTGTTCTTCTATGGCCGTCACCTCAGCTACAGAAACTGTGAATGAAGGGCCCACTGGCTTGGAAAAGCGGCATCTGGTCCAACTCTCCCCTATACCAGGCTATAGATTCAAAAGTGGACGCGACTTCTTCGTTAGAACCGATTTTCACTACAAAAAGTACAAAGTTTAGCTTAGTCTTTTGTATGTCAGAGCAAACGGCCATTTTCAAAGTGCGCTTGATTAGCCAGGTTTCATTTCTCTGATATGGTCCATAACGTCATACAGACATCAATTCGTTTCCTTGCTTCAGATATTATCAACGACAGCCTAGGTGTCAGCAAGTGGACGAAAAGCGACCTTCTTGCATTGAGACAATGCCCCTGACAAGTGTGATATGGAAATTGATTTCACTTCGTATATGGAATTCAATTATTCGCCGATTTGAGGTGGAAGGATGTTAAACTGATTTGCCAATAGAATTTGGGGTTGGCCTTTCGGATAAAATGTACTCTGGTTTCCCTCCAACACAGGAGAATATATCCCCCCTTACAGCTACTTTTGGAAGTGGTTATAAGTAGAAAGTGATGTATTTGCAGAGAGAGCACAGCTAAAAAGATACCATCACATCAAGCAAATTTGCAAGTCGTAAAGCAATTATAGGCCAACTTATCTTGTGTGGGGTGAACGTACGTCAAGCTTTTATTTCTATTTATTACTCCTGAGTAGAAATCTGTTTGATCTGAGATATTCCAATTATGAAGGGGTAAAGTGGATTTTGCTAAGCTGTACTCCAGGGTTTCGTCCTGGCTCTCACTAAAGGTCTTATTGCATTTTTCCAGAGAGTTGCAGCTTCAAGCCCACTGGAAGATGGTGTAGGACATCACTAAAAGTCTCCCAAGATCTTCTCTAAGATATCCTGTGAAAGCTTATTTTTAGGCATCGTTTTTTTATGTGAAAGACTAGAGAGCTCATAGGTATGCCTCTTTGAGTAATATAAATGCCAACTCCAATACGGCGTCTTAGTCCACCGGCTCTTCATCCTTTACAACCGCGACCGAACGCTGACTTCGGTGATGGGTTTGGAGATCGCTTCCTCGCTTATGCAGGGAGTTGTTGTAAAGAGCGAAAACAAGGAAGAAGAAATGTCATCTAGGTGAAAAAAGTTGGAACACGAAGGACCATGTCACGAAGTGGACTCGAACCACGAACCTCTAGGATGGTAGTCGGGCGCCTTAGGGCCTAGTCTACCAAGGCCAGGGACTCCGTCACTTGACACTCCTCATTTTTTATTAGTTGCATTGAGTTCTTAGCTAAATTGTTTTGTTTTCAGAAGAAAAATAGATCATTGACCCCTTGAAAATTTACTTAGAAGAGCTCCACTCTGTTGGCTCATTTAAATAATTGAATTGGAAAGGAAAAATCCGGATTCAAAGGAAAGGAAACAATTTTTAAAACAGTCGCAAAACGTGACATTACTCAAGTGTAAATTAATTTTGTACCATACATTAGCCTGTGTTAGGAGATATTTCCTTAAACAACACTCTTCACACACTGCTACCCATTGTCACTTGATATTAGATTAACCTTTTCCCAAAAAACAGTAACGAAGGTCATAATCGGGTAAATTGATCGTTTAAACTCAGTTAAGAATAAAGGCATTTCCTCGATTGTGTAGCTATTAAATTCTCGTTAGGTTTCCACCCATAGCAAAAGGAAACACGAAAAAATAAAATATATAGATATTCCCTTAAGATATAGTCCGAGCCATTTTCTTAGACCCCAAAACATATAATTATGATGTCGTGGCGTCTTGTCCCGAAACGTGATATGAATTATCAAAGTTTTTTGAAGGGAAAATGGGAAAGCTCATTCCACTTCAAAGGAGTGACCAATTTTATTAGTGAATTCCCTTTCAGATTAGGGTTCCATTGCGATGAAAGACAAATTTTCCTTTTATTTTTACGACAGATATGTCAGCGATTTGTCCCTCGTTTTATCGTAATTTAGGCCAATTTGCTTAGGGAATTGGATATGAGGGCAATTTTTCATTTTGATTTGCCTAAGATCCTGTTTGTTACATTTAAAGACCCTTGGGAGGAATATGTATATATATGTGTGTGCAGGAGCTTGGAAAAAAGGTATAATGTGAATAGAGATTGTCTGAGGGTTAAATATCCTTTCAAACCTCTACAGCTTCCAATAAAAAAAGGAGGAACAGACCAGGAATTAACATCGTACAAGGGCACCGGCTTTAGTTCATGGCCTTAAGGACTCCACAGAGCGCATATAATTAGTCCGATGTATTACAATATCAGCTTTAACTGTACATGAGATTATCTGGCTGGAGGGCTAAAAAGGGATTAAAACGTGACAATTAAGTGATGTTTACGTAAGAGAAAGCATAAAAATGGATTTTAATTTGTTGACATTTTGATGCTTTTGCATGATTCTTGCATCATTATACGGTTTTGCACATTTAATGTTAAATTATAGAGCTATAAAGCCAGATGTGATTGCGTTAATTAACCTTGGTACACAATGGTTGTTTAAAGAAACTTTAAATTTTGAGGTATTTTACATATTTAATATTGTATCAGTAAATAAAATTATTTATAAAGTTAATGAAAAATTGAATTTAATGAGTTTTTTTTGCGATTATCTTGTCGCCTAAGACAGAGAATTGTTTCATTAGTATTGAAATCAACCGGAATACCTAATGCTCCTAATCTATTCTCCTAGCTAGTTTGTGAGTGCACAGCCCATACAGTTTTTTCACTCTAAATTCACCATTTTGCAAATAAAATTAATCCTTTTGAAAATTAAATTCATCTTTTTACAAATAAAATTCATCTTTTTGCAAATCAAATTCACCTTTTTGCAAATTAAATTCATCCTTTTGCAAATCAAATTAATCCTTTTGAAAATTAAATTCATCTTTTTACAAATAAAATTCATCTTTTTGCAAATCAAATTCACCTTTTTGCAAATTAAATTCATCCTTTTGCAAATCAAATTAATCCTTTTGAAAATTAAATTCACCTTTTTACCAGGGCTTCGAACCGTTATTTTTTTCGTTTCGGTTTTCGTTCCGGTTCAATCCAAAAAAAAAAAACAGTTCGGTTCCGGTTTTCATTCCGGCAAAAATAACGGTTTTTTTCGGTTTTCGGTTCAGTTCCGAGTGATGAATTTTTAAATACTTTTATTTCAGTAACGCCGAGCCTGCAATAAATTAGCGCCATATAGTTTTATGGCTGTTTGATGAAGAATCTTCTTTTAATAAAAAAAACCGGCAGCTTTTTCTAGATAGAGGGCCAGTAAAGAATTAGTTATTGTCGGGGCGCTTATTATGTCGGCTGTTTCAGCATATGTGCTGGTGGCTCGCGGTAACAAGCTATCTTACGTGAATACACTGGCCTCGATTCCCTAATCCGGCGGATCGGAAGTGAGTACGGATTTGACACTTTGCGATTCCCTAATCCGACATGTGGGTGTAATCGTGAATCTTAACGTATAGCAATACCAACCTGTAAACAATCTCCGAGAACAAAATTAAAGAATCTCAACTTAAACATACGGCATTTTGGAGATAAGTGTCAAATACGCACTCAGTTCCGATCCGCCGGATTCGGGAATCGCGGCCACTATTCGTATACTGAATATCGTTTTAGTGCGACGTCACTCAGCGACCTCTTCCTATATAAAATCGAAATTGTTGTTGTTGTTTCTGAATTAGTGCTAACGTCACTCGGAGACTTTTTTCTACGATATTCGAAGCTATCAGTCTCTTTTACATTACCTTGTTTCTGTATACTTTGACTAAGAAGCATGTTTGTTTTAACCTGCAGGCTTGAATCAGAATTGCCAGAGGTGCTGTTTTGTCGCCTTTATAGCTCGTGAATGGATTACGCACACAAGCGAACGGCCATGTCCATGGGGATTAGGGAGTCCCGCATAGCGAACCGGAAAAAAACCGAAATTTTTTTTCGGTTCAGATCCGGTTTTCGATCCAAGAATAATATCGGTTTTTTTCGGTTTTCGGTTTTAGGTTCTGTTCCGGTTCGAAGCCCTGCTTTTTACAAATAAAATTCATCTTTTTGCAAATCAAATCCATCCTTTTGCAAATCAAATTCACCCTTTTACAAATCAAATTCACCATTTGAAAATTAAGTACTTCTACATTATATATTATTACTAAAAACAACAACAAATGATTTTAATTAGTCAGGAATCAAAAAAATTATTATCTATCTACATATATATATATAGGAGAAAAAAAACAGACTTGAAATCTGGCATGCTTGTTTCTTTTGTTAAGTAGAGATCCTCTAAGAAAGGGTTTTGCAAAAATCTACTCCTGAGGGGGGCCGTAAAAGACATAAAATAACAGTTTTTCAACTATAACTTTTACAGACTTGAAATTTTACATAATCATCGCAGAGCTTTGAATTTTTGCATGAAGGTCCGTGCATGTCTCCTATGATGCGATTTCGAAGCCCGATTTTCGAAATTCAAAATGGCCGCCAAAATATAACCGAAACTCAAAATTGCCACAGAAATATGGTTGGATTTGCCAATTTTATTCCGATTCCAATGAAAGTGGGTATCTAGGGGTTTTTAGGGTCGCAAATAACGAATTTGTGGTCAAAACTGATAAATTCAAGATGGCCGACGAATTTGCAAATTGTGTTCCGATTCCAATGAAAATCTGTATCTGAGGTTTTTTAAGGTAGCAAATAACGAATTTATGATCAAAACTTATTCAAAATTGTGGGGCCAATATGGCGGAACAATTTTGCCAAATAAGTGTCATTTCCCGGTTAGGTGTATGTAGGGTGTTCAAGATTTGGAAAATCGGAAAATCTTGACATTCTAGCTACAAATGGAAAAACATTGAACATAGTGTATCCTGAAGCTCTCAAAGCAATCGGTTCAGAATTGATTAATAAGGTTTTTTTTGGAAATGTGGTAAGGAGAAACGGAAATGTGGGATGATTTAGGTATAATGAATAAGAAGGAAAGAAACCGATCACCTTTGAATTTTTAGGTATAAGTCTAGGATTCTGCAATACGGGAAGAGGCTGGCATCTGGGTAAACAAATAAAATCTGAGTCAGTGACATTGCAGATGAGAACCCAATAGCCAAGCAATTTCAGATTTATTTTAAATGTTTTAACGTTCGTGGTTTTAACAAAACACATATAGATAATTTTGGTCACACTTCAAATAAATGGATTTTGAATCTAATGTCTCGAACGTTTATAGGAATACTTGGTTTTTCGTTATTGGTTATGAAGAATTTAATTTTGAAGATCATATAATATAACCGCAAGCAATTATTTTGTGGCACCATTTTACAGAGTTTAAACTTTCCAACAATATTGAAAACTGTTTCACCGTGTAGCCTTGAGCTCAAAGAAGTGCAGAATCGCAATTTTATTTATACACGGCACAAAAGAACGCTAAACATTAGAAAATAATTGTACAATTAATTCACCTATGAAACGTATGGCATCTGTTACATTTAATTCGAATATATGAACGCAATTTTGCAATAGGGGTATTCATGATCTGTGTTATTTGTGTTATTCGTGCTATTTGTGTTAAATCGAGAAAAAAGTTTAACAAATCGAGAAACTTTCCTTAGTAAATGACATTTGTTTCGATTTTAACAAATAACATTTGAAAAGGCGTGTTAATTCAACAACTCGAGATCGAGATCGAAAATGGCACGTCATTTTCTTCCTTTTACTGTCAACAGATTTTTAGAATTTATTTTGATTGATAGTTTTATTTGAAAAGTGCAAATTAATATAAAAAATAACATTTTCACATGGAAATTTAAAGGGGTCGCTCACGATCTTGTCTATTTCGAAGATAACATTTTACGATTTCTCGACGTTTAACACAGATCATGAATACCCCTAATATGTGACATTAAGAGATAATAAAAGTAGGTTTTTTGGCATTGCCTTTTCCAACTATAAAAAATTTGTTTCATTTTTCAATTTAGTTTTATTGTTCTCGAAAAATTTTGTAATTGCAGACTTCTAGATTTAAATTAAAAAGCTATAGAAAAAGGCCCTCGAATTTCGAGTGCTGGATGCCGCTATTTGCATTAATTTTAAATCTTTTAACGTTTTAACAGAATACACAGGCAATTTTGGTCATAGTTCAAATAAATGTATTTTGGATATAATGACTCCAACTTTTATAGGACTAGTTTTTCGTTAATGGTTAAGAAGAGTTGAATTTTGAAGGTTTGGATTGATTTTAAATGTTTAAAGGTTGGGTGCAGCGAGGCCCACCGGGTCCCAGCTATCCAAAATACAGAAAATAAGCGGTTCATTGATATACTTCATCTGTGTATGAAAATTCTGTGGTGCTAAGGCAGAACCCGATATGTCAAAAAAACGATTTTTAGTTTATATTGCCAACAGTCGAAAGTTTATGAATGAAAATGGTCCCCTAAGCCAAAATTGTAGACTGTTTCTCTAAAATAATTTAGATCAAAACTAAAGAGTCCAATGTGTCCATATGCTTACAATACTGCGATGGCACAATCCAATATTACTTGACCCAATATCGACAATTATCTATTTTGACATATCCGGTTCTGCCTTAGCACCACAGAATTCATATCTCGAAAAAGGCCATGCCAATGGATGGTTTTTATTGTCTCGATCAAAATGTTAAATCCCTAATAGTTTCACATTTTGTTATTTGAAATCAAAAATATCAAAAAAATGACTTTTTCAAACTCCCCTACTGTATATTAAAATTCATATCACCTGATTACTACTATTGGCTAATGGGAGCAGCATAAGCGCACCGGGTCCCAGCTAGTAATTCATATAAATGCATAATAATGAAGAAATGTTTGAAAACAGTATGGAGCCCAGCAGGAAAAAAGAAAATAGGATCATTTTTCCATCGATGTACCTATTCATGCAATGAAACGGAATTTATGAATCTTGGAAACCAAAATGTAATGCAGAATTAGTATTCCTCTTTCATACATTCCACGGTAAGCGGCAGTAGAAGTGAAAAAGTGTAAAAATGAAATCAATGTGTCGTGCGCTGCGAAGTTGAAATTACAATTTAAGGCTGCATTCGAAAATTCAGCCAGCTCCGCAGAATGGGCAGCACATCATTCAAATAATCAAACCGTTGCAATTTTCGGTGATATAGCAAGTGAGTCTGGAATGCATTACTTTTCAATGACATGCCCGTGTTAAATTTCATCGATGTTTGGATCGAAGAAGTAGTATAGCTATCACTTACTTCATCGATTCCGTAATGTGTAAGTTTCCTGCTGGGAGATAGTTCACCAATTCAATTATTATAATTCAATATACATAACCTAGTCTATAACGATTCTCCTGCGTCATCAGCTGGTAACTTAACATATTCATATAATAATTATAACAATTTGTAGACGTAACAGTACCAAAAGAGTTATGAATTACATCTACCAAATTTTTACGATTTTAAGCGGCCCATACACTTTCCGTTTAACTGCGCTGTTTATCACGTATGACGTCATGCCTGAGCGATAAAATGTGTGAACTGTGCGTTTTGAACTATTTTCATTCAGTCCTCAGACCTGAGCTTCTGGACCCTCTTTTACTCCGAAAAATTGCGCAGGTCCGACCGTTTATCGTTCAGTTCTTTCAGTGCCGAACATTTTTCCCATTATTAATAAAATGGTGTACTCAAATCACCAAAACTGACGAAACTGAGCAAAAAACCCATACAACCAACTGACGAACCCACTCACTCTCAGTTCAGAATATTGTACAGTTTTTACACAGTTCAACGGCGCAGTTAAAACTGAGAGTGTGTGCGCTCAAGGGATCGGCTAATATATTTCGTGCACCAAACTTGATTTTGGAAAAGACTTCCTCGATGGTGTTCAGCATTGGAAATTGTTGTGGTAGAAAAAGTAGAGTGTGCCTTTTGAGTCAAACAAGATGTATGAATAGTAATAATGCCTTGTCGAACTTGACAGATTTCTTGCTTTACTAACATTATTTAATGTTTTTTTTTAAATAAAATGTAGAAGTACTTAATTTTCAAACGGTGAATTTGATTTGCAAAAAGGTGAATTTGATTTGCAAAAAGGTGAATTTTATTTGTAAAAAGGTGAATTTAAAGTGAAAAAACTGTATCTATCGATCGAAGAAATTCACCGAAGGAATGGTGGCTCTAAGTTTAGGAATTATGAGGGGGTATAGATTAAGAGAGTGCTGCAAGAAGTGGCGAGGAGCCCTGGATTTAAAGCCTTGGATTTTGTGGAATTTCAGAAATACTAACTGTGTAAGGTTGTTCCATTTTTCTATTTATGAACGAATTCCTTGATTGCTATGTGAAGAGAAGAGAGAGTTGACCACGAGAGGTTTATTTTTTGTGTAACAGTCGCTGGTAATCCTGTTAAAATTTTTCCATACATTCTTATGGTGGTTTCATAGGTTTGTAGTGGAATAAATTGTGATATCGCCTAGAAGTTTGCGAGCTCGTTTTTGAACGTTGGCTACTTTTGGGTAGTTTTCAAAGCTTCGCGCTTTAATTTTAGTTACATAACAGTTTCAAAATCATTACTCTGCAATTTCTTTATTTAAAAAAAATACCACGGTTCCCATAATATTACATTTCGGAGCTAAAATAAGAGCAGCAACGATGACACTTTAGCAAAATGCATACATAACTTTGTTCCTAAATGATAAAATTGGGCTTGGGCTACTAATAATTCTAATCTACAAAGATGATCCCACAAATCTGGTGGCAGCGGTGGGATTTCCTTGACTATTCGAAGATATAGCGGTTATGATTTTTAAATTACACCCCGGATCATTGGTTTTAGGAAAAATGTTCATCTCTTTAGAAATCACAGGAATTAAAATGCTAATTTAGCGATTTAGAATATGTGTTCGTCCCATTGTACATCCTCAGATGGGTAATTTATTAGTTCTACATTGTCCACTGGAATGTGAATGTTTTTCATGTTCTATTAGTGATGTGATGTTCCTAACTGATAAAATTGTATTTCGGTTACTACTACTAATTGATGATCCCACAAATCTGGTGGCAGCGGTGGGACTCCCTTGACAAATCATAACCGCAATATCGGCTATTCGAGGATATTGCGGTTATGATTTGTAAATTACAGCCCGGGCCACTATTGCAGAGTAAATTTTTGTCCTTGAGAAGTCACAGGCATTAAGACGATTATTTAGCGATTTGGAATATGTGTTATTTCCATTGTAGATCCTCTATAACTTTGTGGTTACATTGTCCACTGAAATATAGCTGTTTTTCAAGTTGCAGTAGTGATAAGAAACTAGTTCATTTAAGAGATAATGATATCAATACATTATTGTAACACCGGAGAACATCCTGCACCATATGATAAGGTTGGTGACATTGGCTCTGAAGGCCACCTACTAGAAGCTTAAGCAATAGGAAACCCAAAGAAGCAGAAAAGAGCAAAGAAATGCAAGGAGACACAGTAGCTAAATAGCTGATTCAGCCCCGTGACGCAATGGCGGAAGCCGGTCAAGCGGAGTACATGAGAGTTAAAATGGAGGTGGTTCTTTTGTTAGACTGAGCTTCAGACCCATTGAACGAACCGAGAGGCAAAAGCTTCTCTGTAGAATGCTGTCCACCTTCCGAAGCACCTACGGCCACTTTGTAGCCAGTGAATTTGGTAGCGAACTTCGGCGAAGTCACCTCTCCCGCAAACTATCAAAGATTCTAGGTAGTTGTTTCGTGAGTCCCATTATTCCTGCTCTGGTGGGCGCCTTCGAGTGACTCTTTTAATGGTCACTTTGATGACGCCAGGCCGAAGTAATGCCTTTAGGACTCGCGCGGGTCTAGACTCAAACGTAATGCAAAAGGCTTGGGGAATTTAGTCAGCAGGAATCTGACACTACTATCTGGTTGAGGCCGGAAACTCGGCGGTCTCTCCTGTCTTTGGCATTGGCTTTAGACATATCGCGGTGAAGTATTTCTTACGTGTTGTAAACCCGGTTTTTCAGGCGAAAGGAGCAAAACGGAAAGTGGGAAGTGTTGTAACATTTTCAACCTAAAATTTTTGTCGTGAAAACTTGCACATGCACAATGAGCTTTCTTAGTTTTTATCTTCTTCTTTCTTGGCTCTGAAATTTACCAGATTTTTATGTTTATCATTCGTTGGTGTTGATATCTCCTTTTAAAGACGAAAAAAATGCAAAGAGAGCAATGGGGGTAGTCTGGTGGGTGAACCACTCCTGATCTTTCAAACATAGTTCTTAGATATACTGTAAGTTAATACCTAAGCTGCTAGACCCGTAAGTTAGAATAAATAGTAATTAATAAAAAATGTAAATACAGAGCTGAATGCAGCCACTTAGTTTAAATTTTGTCAACGCTTTTTAACAGGTGTTGTGTTTTAATATTAGTTTAGTTATAAGGCCAGTAAGGCAATGTGAGAGTGGTGGTGCCGAAGAGCAGGCGCAAAACCAAATGAATTTCAATTATAGTAATAGACTTAAATAAACGGATGTACGGACTAAGGTCCAGCTAGAATTGTAAGAGATTGTAAAAGGCCCTGACATACAGCGAAGTCGGCCTCTAATGTCACATTTGTAAGAACTGTCAATAATAAACGAAGCTCAATAAATTTTTTAAAAAATTAAATTAAAAAAATTATCGAGAATACTCGTGTAGATACCCTCATTCCCTGCTGCCAAACTGATGTAAGATTTTCACCACTCCTTCGTAAAAAAGGACATCTAGTTCGCACGAGCGAAGAGGGACCTGCATCACATTTGGCTAAACCGCTGCGAAAACTGTTTGCCTTGTCATACTTCTCCGGAATATATTCAGATTCTTCGAAACTAGCTCATGCTCAACCCATTCCGGAAAAAGACTAACTGCCGCCCAAAAGCAATTACTTCTATTCTCTACAAAATGATGGAGACAATAATTAATAGAAATCTGATGAAATATCTAGAATCTAAGGAATTTCTACATGACAGGCAGTACAGCTTTAGACCAAAAAAGTCTACTGGAGACCATGTCAACCAAAGCATCCATCGCTTTGGTGACTGTGGTCTGGTTCCTCTAGGGTTTTTACAGAGTATGGCACCCTGCTCTATTGACCAAACTCCAAGACATTGGTATCGATTCTGTACTGAAATCGGTACCGACTCGTCGAATCTAAATCCCACACCTTTTCCGCCGGGGTTCCACAGGGGTCAATTCTATCACCGGCACTTTTCATAATCTTTATAAATGATCTGCTCTCAATTATTAACTCCAACCCACTTCACAGCTTTGCTGATGACGGTATTCTGCGCTATCCTTACTTCTTCGACAATATAAGACAAGCACCTGCTATAGCTTGTCTTCATAATCGTGACCTGATGTCAAATTAAATCAGCTGGGATATCGAATTCATTCTTGAATATGGCCGCAAGAATTGCGTCGAATTGAACGCTTCCAAAACGAAGTACTGTCTCATCTGTAACAAAAGCTGCACTTACCTTCATTCTGTATCAGTAGCCGGTGTGAATCTAACGACTAACCGATCTCTTAACATCACTAGCCAGCTCACCTCAATCTCTTACCCTACATACTTTAGTACTAGTACACCCCCCCCCCCAACCACCTCTAACACTCCTATTCACTTCTATCCTTTAAACTAAGCTTACCACTAGACATTCCACCGTGGCCTGGTAGTACAAAGGGTGACTCCTAAGCTTGGGTTTTCCACATAAGGAAATCCAAGTTTATAATATCGTTATAAGTCAGATACTCATAAATTTCCAATAAAGAAATCCTTCTCTCCTTGTTGTATATATTTGGCATATTGGTTTCAGAGTCGAAATCTCAGAGAAGCAATATCTACACTTTTGTGAAATTGAAAAGTGTAACATAATTTTCACAATCATGTGCTACTTTTGATACTAAATCAAAAAGTTTTACTAAAATAAAAGTTCCCTACACTAAACACACATGCAAGTACTTTTTCCCCAGAATATTGTATTAGAAGTTTGCTCATGCAACCGCAGTTTTACAAAAGCGCCTTCTTTTTCAACGAAAAGTTCAACATGACTTGGAAAAGAACTTTACTTTTTCCTAGTTTGCAAAGTTTATGGTACAGCCATGTGCACATTATACGTATGTATGCACATAAAACTGAATAAGAAAAAAACTATTTGCTCCAAACTTACAACTTAAATCATCATTCATTGCGGCTCCGTTCCTTCATCCGCCCACACGCAAGCTATACGTGTATACGTTACGTTAACCAGGATCCTCCTAAACTTGGCATCGCATTCCTTATGCCACACTGTTTACAGGGAAATAAAACATATTGACACAATTTTACACCCAAAAACCAAATAAAATTTACATGTTACCCACGGGCACAAGGACCAAAATTAACAACACATGATCTATTCCTTAGTCCTTACACGACTCAGGGATATCGTAGGAAAGGAAATGGAATTACCGGGAGTGGCGGTGTTAACTTTGAGGGAAAATAAGTGTGCGAAGAATGGGCCTGACGTGTTCATTAGAATGCTATTAGGAAAATTTGAAATTTCTTGCGCGGTTTGAATTCGATGTGTCACGTTCCCAAGTCGAATCAGTGAAATTTTAAGAGGTTACGTGCCACTGTGTTAACAAATTCCTCGCTTCCTGGGATGTTTCTCGCGAAATTAAATTTTACGGTCTACGAAATTTACACGCAACCAATTTCAATATGATTTCATGGTTGGGGCATGTTAAGGCCTCTATAGCGATTGATATATAACCGAAACATGGGAACTACATTTAAATACGGTCGCAAAATATTGTTAAATGCCACGGTATATCTCCTACTTCATTTATTTTTCCAATGCTATTTTAGTCAACCCCTATTTAGCGGTCTCTGTACCTGGTTATTACCTACAATTTATAGCATTGTTTGTTAAAGATGACAGAACAGAAGTCTGCTTGTGCCATAACAATAACTTACTAATTAACAACCTCCTTGGCCTTGAATAGATATCAAAAATGAAATGCGCCTTCATTTATTCTTAGTTTTTCACAAATATTCAAATTACATACCCTTTTACTGCTTGCCCAACCTCAAAACGGAAAATTCATCGTAACTTTTCATCTGTCTAAACTTAAATATCACAATTTGATTAATTCTCTCACAAAACGAGGACAATAATCCAAATGTCTGCCCCCAAGAATACGTAAATAGTCGTAGCAAAACGATTGAAGTCGACCCACGTCAACGATGTCAACAAAAATAATTACCCCTGTGGAAGCAGCAGCAGTCCGTCCTTACGGGGTGGAGCAATAAAGATATAAAAGATTGGAGAAAGGTCAGGGGTTCCGGAAATGTTGGTATTATTGATTCTTCACGACTGCCTTTATATGAATAAAATTAGTGTAAGCTGGGCGCCGAAACATCTTACGAAACGATGCCCCGGGTGCTGCAGAGCATTTTTGGATCCATGCCACAGACAGTATAAGGGCTGTTATCGAAACCATTTTCGCAGGGGTATAGCAAGGTATGGTATAATAAGCCTGTCTATAAAAAAAATTGGTAGTGGAAATAAAACGAATGTGATCCTTCCTAAATGCGGAAATATTACGAAACAATTTTTTTTAGTATTCTACAAGATGTTGGGTATTCTATTTTAAGAATGTTAATACCAACAATTTTGCACCAATGATTATAGGGGAATCAATAATCACTATCCTGAAAATATCCAATGTGCATTTCAATCCTGCAGAGAACTGCATCAAAGCTAAAATTCGGAATATTATAATTACAATTTTTTTTAGCTTTGCTATAACCGTCTAAACTGTACCTTTTGAACCTTATTTTGAAAACATCTAATTACAATGTATATATAATATACAATAGTATAGCAATGTCACTCCAAGACCAATTGTAGGTTTGTGTCTTGGCTGAAGCTTTTCTAGGTGTGGTTGTGGGCGCTATGCTATTTTCATTTTTGAATTTTTTCATCTTTCTTGTAACTAACTGACTAACTTTCATCTTTCTTGTAACTTACTTTATTACTAAAACTATTCCATAATCGGAATCTGGTTGTGACGTTCCCACAATTAACGATTTAAGTCTTCAGCTGGGACATTCTACACTTGTAAGTATTATGGAAGAGATTCCGGAAGAATGTATACTGTCGCACGTCGCCAACCCCGATCGCACTCGAGGCAGCAATGCCTACCTACGAAATAATATAAAAAGAATTAAAATCGCCTCTATACGTCATTTTTTGTTGTTCTTCTTCTTTAATCTATTTGCATTTTTAAATAACATGCACAAAAGCTGTTGGAGTAATCATGCCGTTATGAAAACTCCTTTTTTTCTAAAAATTAATGCTAAATCCATTTTTAGACATTTTATTTTTAGACAATAAAATACATTCTTATTCTTATTATTCCTTTTGAGTGAGGTATAAGAGTCTGCCTACTGAATGATTTTTCGCTTAGACAGGCAAAGTCTTAACAGCTGGGGTCTTGCGCCGTTCCTATCCTTCATAAATGGTAACTCAGGGGAATGTGTCTGATAATCAAGCCAACAAGTCTCCTCAGATCAAGCCAACAAGAGCCCTGACATCAAGTGGAATGAACTACAATTCGTCACTAGTGAAATCCCTCTCCAAAAACGCATGCAGAAAACATTAAAACCCCCGGCCTGAAAGCGCTTTTGTTTTCTGTTTTTGAAGCTGAAAGCTTGCTGCTACGAAAGCTCCTCGAAAAGAAGCTTTCCCGCCCGGCTATAAAAGAAACTCGTCCATGAGGGCCGTGTTACAATTGGGGCTTTGGCTTCGACTTCAACTCCGACTGCAAAGAAAGCCCCCAGAGACTTCGACTTTAAAATTAAATTGTAGCTTTGACTGCAATCAGCTGTTTCCTTTCAAAGCAGAAGCAAAGAAGAAAATTAATATAACAAAATGCTTTGGAATAATTTTTAATGATGTTCGCAGTCTATAAAAAACACTCGAAATTCAAAACTATTCCTTTCGCTTTAAAAAAGTGGGTTTCAGTTCATTCAAATGAAGTGAAGTTGGTTGCAGGCGGACGAAACTTTGAATTTTCTTAAAGCCGGACTGCAGTCGAAATATAGCCGCAGACAAAGTTCAGTCGAAGCTTTTATTTAATCAGCTTTAATGACATTACACGTAAACAAAGCCCGAAGCTAAGTCAAAGTAAAGTCAAAGCCCCAATTGTAACATCGGCAGTCAAGGGCAGTTCTTTACCGGACTCGTTCCGAAGAAGTCATCTTCTCCGATCCTAGGAAGCTGAGCTGTCGAGGTATATACGCGACAGTCTCTTCCGAACCTTGTCGGAGTGTAGACCCGACAGTCTTTTCCGAACCTTGTCGAGGTGTAGATCCAACAACTGCTTCTCCTCCCGATCCCCGTCCTATTACAGACCTATTCGTAACCATCAAACTTACCTCACCGCCCTCCGGCCAGATTACGGTACGAAGTCTCTTAATGGACTTCACACACCACCCCAGGGTAACCACGTGTAGACACCGATACCCCAACTTTTTTGATGGAGACTTTTTCCTCTAAAACCAGATCGCCCTACTATACATAAGACTCGCCGGATACAACAGTGTTGACATGTAGAGACACTGTAAGTATAGCAGTATTAGGAATTCAGAACTATAACAGTTGTAACCTACAGTTTCCTTCGTTGCATCTGTCAGTATCGTCTTGTGCCCCTCAACTGTTTCTGTATTATTTATGTTTGGACCTATCCATTCTCTAGGATTGCCTGATATCTCTCCAATACAGTCTGTTCTTGGAGACGATCAACATCGAATTTCTTTTTATTGTTGTTCCTTTTTCCTTGAGTGGACAGCCGACATCTGAATCTAGCTTTAACTATGAAGTGGTCCGATTCACAATTCGCACCTCTACAGGATCTTACTTGGAGCATACTGTCTATGAGTATATGATCTATTTGATTGCACTTCCTTTCGCTGGGAGATTGCCATGTGTATTTGCGAATGTTCTTTCTTGGGAAATATGTTGAACTGACGATCATATTTTTGCTCATTGTAAAATCGATAACACGTTGCCCGTTACGTTTGATGTTTCGTGGAGACTTTCCTTTCCAATGGTCGGTCTGTACCAGTTCTCTCTTCCAATTTTGGCGTTGAGGTCTCCTATCACCATCTTGATGTCATTGGAAGGGGCCGTGTCATATGTGTGTTCAAGCTTATAATAGAAAGTGTCCTTTGTCGTGTCCGCTTTCTTTTCCGTCTCGGCATGTGCGTTTATGATTCAAAGGGTGAAAAATTTCGTTGGGAGTAGTATTGAACATAGTCGTTCACTTAATGGCTTAAACCCTATGACATTATCTATAATTGACTTGTGCATTATGAAGCCTACTCCTAAGTGATACTCCCTTCCGCAGCTGTAGAATATTATGTTGTTACCAAGGTCCATTGTCCCGTCTCCTATACATCTGATCTCTTGTAACGCGAGTAATTTTATTTTATATCTGCTCACTTCGTCTAGTAGTGATTTAACTGCTGCAGTTCTGTACATACTTCGCGTGCTCAATGTTACGAAAGTCATTTCCAGGTGTTGTTGTCGTAGTCGTTGCCGTTTTCCCTGTCCTTTCCAAGGCTTTTCTTTTGGTTTCATAAGGCGAAGGCCCAATGCCGACGGCGCGTTATACGCGGCAGGCGATTCATGCGCGTTGACGTTCGTTGAAGGTTCATTCATAGCGTCAGGACTTCAAAAATGTTGCTTTGATTGAAATTTATGTATGCACTGCGAAATTTATTTAAAATGCAAACTATCAAATCTCAATCTTGATAATTTGACAGTTTGGCAATTTTTAACGCCTGCCAACCCGCGAAAAGTTGAAAGTTGGTCGACTTTTGCCGGCGCTTGACGCCGCTAACGCTGTAAAGTCGTGAATGGGATAGGTCGTTTTGAATTACACACAATCAAATATCGACGACAAGGCGCGTGAACGCTTTGACGCGCGTAAACGCGAATAAAGTCGTGATTGGGCCATCGCCTTTAGCTGATGTGTTTTTACGGTGTGTGGTAGTTAGCCCAACGTCCAACCCCACTACCAGGAGGACCGGATCCGTGAATTATACCCCATCGGGTAGGATGGGCCAGCTATACCCCAGGCACTAGGTATGTCCGTCGTCGGTTGGTTATCCAGGAGGCACCAGGGACGAGGTGACGCACAGTGGGCTAGATTCTAAAAAAAGTGGACAAAATTCAAAAAAAAATTGTTTTTAAATGCCTTTTTCTAGGAACTATCTTAAAGAGGGGGATCCCCTTCATGTTTCACCGAAAGATGGGGCGAGTAGCTTTAAAGCCTGCGGCTCCAAGGCATTCCGAAGTTAGGTACTTTCGACATATCTGCATTTGCGTGTCTTCGCCGCGAAAAACATTTCTTAACTAAATTACCAATAAGTTTGTATTTCTAATCTAATCTAATTGCTCCTTTAATCCCTCATGGGACATAGGGCGGAAACAGTTGCCCTCCAGCGGACTCTGTTTTGCGCGACAGCTCTCAGCTCTGACCAGGATCTCCCGGTTGTTGCGGCCTCTGCTAATAGGGTTCTCCTCCACGTTGTTCTAGGTCTTCCGACTCGACGGGTTCCTTGCGGATTCCAGTCGAGGGCCTGTTTGGCTAGATTCTCGTTTTCGCGTCGCAAGGTGTGACCAATCCAATTCCATTTCCTTCGCCTGATTTGGTCGTCTATCCTTTCTTGGCCGGCACGGCGCCATAGTTCTTCATTTGAAATTCTATCTTGCCAGCGGATTTTTAGGATACGACGTAGGCATCTGTTGATGAAAACTTGTAGGCGCCCTGTGATGAATTGGGTGACTTTCCATGTTTCGCAACCGTATAAAAGAACTGCCTTAACGTTGGAGTTGAACAGCCGCAATTTGGTGTTAATTGAGATCTCCGTCGATCTCCATATGTGAAACAGGCATGCATATGCGCTTCTTGCTTTATTTATTCTGGAACTGACGTCTTCTTCTGTACCGCCGTTTTCGGTAATAATACTACCGAGGTAACAGAATTTATCTACCAGTTCCACGTCACGGTTATTTAGCGCTGTTGGTTCAAGGGTGTTTGCATTTATCCGCATTACTTTGGTTTTAGTCGGATTTAACCTTAAGCCTGCTGAACTACTTTCTGTTGCCAAATTGTTTAACATGTTTCTGAGGTCCTGGTGTCTGTGGGCCAGCAAACAGATATCATCCGCGTAGTCGAGGTCCTTAAGGCGGTCTAACAATCCCCATTGTATGCCACCTGTTCTAGTATCTAGAGCGCTGACAAGGATGTCGTTTATTACTATAAGAAATAGTAATGGCGAAAGTAGGCATCCTTGCCGTACTCCTGAGCTCACTTCAAAGCTGTCGGAGAGTTTTCCATTGTGAAGAACTCTGCATTTGGCATTGTTGTATAGAGCTTTTATCAATTCTATTATTTTATCCGGCAGTCCACGTTGCCGAAGAGCTCGCCATATAAAGCTCCTATTAACCGAGTCGAACGCTTTCTCATAGTCTACGAAAGCAAGGTAAAGGGGGGATCGAAATTCAGTAGACTGCTCCACTATGATTCTCAAGGTGTTAATATGGTCTATGCAGGAGCGGCCCTTTCTGAATCCAGCCTGCTGTCTTCTAAGCGTTCGATCTACTGCCTCTCTTATCCTAGATAGTAATATATGGGACAAGATTTTTCCCACCGTAGATAATAGACAGATGCCTCTCCAGTTGTCACATATTGTTAGGTCCCCCTTTTTTGGTATTTTGACTATGATACCTTCCGTCCAATCCTCCGGAAAGGTACAGGTGTTCCATGCTATTTCCAGGATTGGCTGTAGCGCATCTGCTATGAGGCTTGAGTCGGCTTTCAACAATTCTGGCGGGATGTCATCTTTTCCAGCTGCTTTACCATTGGCCATTGCATGAATTGCGGTTACTATTTCAGTCTTGGATGGGGCACCAGTGGTGATTCTTATAGGCTGTGCATTGTTGCTGTTGCTTTCCTGAGGTTCCTGTGTAAATGAACCATTCAGGGCGGCGAAGAAGTAATCTCTCCATCTTTGGAGTTGCTCCTCGTCGCTGCATAGCAGCCTTCCATCCGCACTCTTTACGGCATGCTTTTTAGTAGAGTGCTTTCCCGATAGCTGTTTAGTGATTTGGTACAGCACCTTACTGTTGCCTGTGTTTGCCGCGTTTTCCGCTTTCTCTGCGAGCTCATTTATCTGCCGCCTTTTATCACGCCGGACACTTCTCTTTACCTCCCGGTGCAGTTGGGAGTATTCCCGTTCAAGTTGTTGTCGTTTTTCCGGGTCGCTTGTAGAGTTCACGTTATTTTTGAGGGCCCTTCTGCGTTCAATTTTTTGCCAGGTTGTGTCCGAGATCCAGTGTTGCTGGTTTCTTTGGACATAACCTATGCTTGTTTCCGCTGCTGTTATTATAGCGCCCTTTGTTGTGCTCCACAGCTCTTCAATATTTGTGTCGTCAGGAACGGTTTGCTGGTTTAAGATTTCTTGCAGTTTGCCAGCAAATTCTCGCTTTTTGGTGCTCTCACGCAGAAGGTCTACGTTAAACCGTCGACGGTTTATGGCATCGCGTTGGACGTTTCTGATTGCAGCGATTTTTAGGCGGATAGTTGCTACTACCAAATGGTGGTCACTTCCAGTGTCTGCTCCCCTAAAGCTCCTGACATCCTCCAGAATAGTTCGCCATCTGCGACTGACGGCCACGTGATCTATCTGGTTTCTCGTTCTACCATCGGGCGATACCCAGGTCTCCTTGTGTATCTTCTTGTGACAAAAGTAAGTTCCACCTACCATGAGTTGATGGGAACTACAAAAGTCAACGAAAAGTTCACCATTGTGATTGGTATCTTGGCTTAGGCCTTGATTTCCAATTGTGTTTTCAAGGCCGGTGTTGTTGGGGCCGATCTGTGCATTTAAGTCACCCATCAAAACAATGATGTCTCCCCTTGGAATAGAGCGAAAAACCTCATTCAGTCGCATATAGAACTCGTCTTTGATGTCATCTTCTGCGTCTTCAGTTGGAGCGTAGCATTGGACTATCGTAGTACTTCTTAGTCTGGTACGTAGGCGCACGGTAATAATCCTCTCAGAAACTGGTGACCAGCTAATGAGGCTGGACCCGGCTTCCTTGGTGAGTATTACGCCAACGCCATTCCTACGATTTTCAGTTTCGTTTCTCCCAGAATATAAGAAGGACTCACCGTTTGGGCAGATATGTTCCCCCGCATCGGGCCATCTGGTCTCGCTGAGTCCCATGACCTTGATTTTATAGCGGTTCATCTCGTTGAGCACTTCATCCAGCCGTCCATCAGCAAGCAGAGTTCTCACATTCCATGATCCGATTCGTGTCCTGTTTCGAAAAGCAAAGGTCGTCGTCGTGTTGTCCGTCCGGTTCCGAGGCAATGTTTGCCGATTCGTAGCAATTGTGTGTTTTATGGGAGCGGGTTGCTAACCCTCAGCCCAACCGACTTAAAACTCTGTTTTGTGGCGCAGAGAACTCGCCATTCGACCGTCTCCCGTTAGCTCCTTCCGAAGAAGTACCCCAGGGGGCACCGCGGGGAGGTGGGATTAGGACTTGCTAACAGAGCTGCTAGGTGTTCGTCTGCAGTGACTCTTCTCGGGTTTTGGCAGAAGTGACAAATCGGGTGCCACCACCTTCCGAGGTCTTTGTTAGCCATTCGCCCCCCATGTATTTAAGTCTGTAATATTAATTCCGTTCAATGGAGGGTGATATTGAAGGTATGTAGAATATTTCTATGTGTTTTGCCGTTATTAAATAATAATCCATGCTAATGTAAAAGAACGATCAAAAAACATGAAAAAAAAATTTTTTTTAAAAACTTCATTGACCTTAAACTGTAAAAATAGTTTAACCCCCACTAACCCCCGGGATAGTTTTAAGGTGGTTTCGTAGGAAATACTTTATGCAATGAGAATTCGAAAGATTTGGGTGCCAAGACTTGCCAATTCATATTTTATACGATGTTAAAATTGGTGAAAAAGTACTAAAAAAGTACCAAATAAGGCCAATTTGAACTTCAAAATTGCTTATAACTTCAAAAGTAAAGGCCGTAGCATAAAAATTATCTGGACATTATTCATAGGAAATACTTCAAGCTTTCCAATTTTGGAAAAAAAAGTATAGGTTAACTATGTATTTTTTGGAGAAAAAGGTAGTTGAAGTTGAAATTTTAGTTAAAAAACCCAAAATTTTAACTTTGACAACTCATAACTCTGGAAGTTGGTAAGGTGGAACCGCCACTTTTACAGTTTTAGATAGGTAGGAGTATTCTACGTATACTGATTCCTTATTCATGAAAATAGGTTATACGGTTACACAAATACAGGGTGATATGTAAAACTCTAGCAAAAAAAACTTCAAAACGCCCTAGCGGCTAAACCGTTACGGATTCGTGATCAGCGATGTGAAAAACCCCTGAAACCTAAATTTCGAATGTACGGGACAGCTCATTATATTTTTGTCCACTTTTTTCCTTATCTAGCCCACTGTGTGACGGTTCGATTTTACCCCTCTGAAAATCCTTTCTAGTCCCGGGAAATTAGTATTTTAAGGAAACAAAATTCCAAAATGGCTGAAAATTGGTTCACAGCTTCCTTGGGATATTTTAAGAAAACAATTTCGGAATCACAAGAAAAAAAACATGGCCGCGGGAGATATCACTTTTTGACAAAAAATCACGCAAAAACTGGTTTTTTCGAAATTTTTTTTTGATCAGTCAATACGAAACGTTACTGCCTACAAAAAAGTCCTCTTGTCATTTTTTCGCTAACCTAAACCTTTTGAAGTTATTTAAGGTCAAAGTTTCCAAAAATCACTTTTCGGCCAAAAAATTCCTTGAATAATTCGGAAAGGTCAAGGTTTTCGAAAAAATTACAAGAGAGCTTTTTTGTAGGCAGTAACGTTTCATATTTACTGATCAAAAAAAATTTCGAAAAAACCAGTTATTAAGCGATTTTGTTGGTGACATCTCCGGCCGGCGGCCATGTTTTTTTTGTGATTGCGAAATTGTTTTCGTAAAATGTCCCAAGGAAGCTGTGGATCAATTTTCAGCCATTTTGGAATTTTGTCTCCTTTCGTGCGTTTTTTTGCTAATTTCCGCGGACTTTTACAAAATTATTACAATTCAAAAATTAGCAATTAATATATGAAATTATTCAGACAATTAAAGTAGCGATCTGATAAATTCATTTGAAAACAATTGTCACGACAAAATCACTTAACATTTCAATTATGTTCAAGTCCATTTCGCATTATTAAAATGGTTAAACGAATGTCGACGATGCATGCCTGGCATGTGACTACCCCGCGAGTTAATTTAATTCAATAAAAACACAAAATTCAATGATAAGCAAATTTGTTTCGCATAATTGATATTTTTGTTTGTTTTTAATCCCTTTAATATTTTTGGAAATTAAATATTTACACTGGCCGAAAAAAATACGAGTAATATAGTATTCTGCTGCTGCTATATGTGTGGTTGATGTAGGCCCAGGGACCGCCATGAAGTTTCAGTTTTTCACAGATACCCAAAAGCAACGAAATCCCGATTTGAATCAAAAGTTTCCCAGCTTTTCCATCATCACGTCTGGTAAGAAAGTTTGTTGCAAGATTTTTTCCGCAGGCGCTTAGTCACGTTTCATGATAATTCTGTATCCTGATTCCTGTTGGGCGGCTTGGCTTGGATGATAAATCTGGGCTCTGCCTCGCCTTCTGCTATACAAATAATGCCAGGATGAAGGATTTCCTAGGCATAGGCGCACTGGGAGCGGCCTTTAATCGAAAACATTTTTGTTTATTCTCTTCGCTCACTACTTTAATTAACTTCACTAATGACGTTTGACTACTGAACAGAAACTTCGTTAACGACTTGGAAATTAATTTTTGCTCATTTTTCTGGATAACTTATGATGATGCTTGACATTTTGCTAGGAGTGAGTTGCTGAATTTCGTACAGTCCCACAGACCCATCTACAATCTAAGATATCGGGAATAGAATTCCACCCATGGAATAATAATGAAGAGATTTTGATTTTTAGAAGTTTGTTATTCCCCGGAAATTGAAGAAGAAGAAGAGAAAAAAACGTTATTAACATTTGAAGGATAATGATAAATATTCATTCTGCCATTTTCGCTCAATCGCTAGTAATTAGTATAATCCTTGAAAGGAGATTCCATTTGAAAATTTTGTCATTCTCTTTTTCATCGCTCGTTTTTGTCCTCTTTTTGTTTGTCATTAATTTTAATTTGCTCTGAGCTTGCCTAGATAAATTAAGGTAGAAAGGATTATGGCAGGACTTGAACGAATGTAGCCATTATGCGCGTGTTTAAGTGCTAAAGGAATTTTAGCCAAGGATAATATTGAAATAAATCACAGCAATTTTAGTGCCATTAACATAATTGCGTAAATTCTTTAAATCATTTCAAGGACATTTAAATCATTTCATTTCCCAAGGACACAAAATATTTTATTATAATTTCCAAAAATTTAAATTGCGTTTACGCTATGGCGAAATCATAATGGATTGCGCAGAGGTGTAAAAGCATGACAGTGAAATACCATAGTAATAAAACCATTAATTTATGAACCTGAAGAAGTCAAGTAACATTTTTTGATGTTTCTGGAAAAGTAAGCACAGAACTTTTTAATTTTTTAAGAAAAATTTAACAAATTCACAATTATTATAAAAAAATTTCAAAATGATAAAGAACAGGGGTTTCTATATTCATGTCGGTACGGTAATGAATTTGATTGCTTGAAAAGTGTAGGGATTAAATATTGGGTATTAAAGTTAATATTTAAAACTTAATATTATTTGGATGGCTGAAGCGACAATGCTAAACAAATATATTCTAACATCTGACGCTTCCGATTATGCGATCGAAGGCGTATTGGAACAATTTATTGGTAGCAATCTTTATTGGCGTATTGGTGGCAATCTTTAAGGTTTTATTCTAAAAAATTGTCACCCGCGTAACAAACATATTCTGCACTTCATCGCGAACTGCTCACCATCTATGCAGCGATCGAATATTTCTCCTATTTTGTCGCGAATGGTGTTCTATATGAACCACACACCTTTAGTAAGCTCACACAAAGACTAAGCGACTTTCTCGTCAAACCAGACATCTGGATCTGATCTTACAGTTTACCCTTTCACTATCTATCGACTTGAGCTTGCTGTTTGACATTGCACTCTATACGAAGAAAATAGATTGTCGACAGTACAAAGGGCTTTCCCTGAGCTCTAGTCTTCTACATAAAAAAAAATATTCGTCATGGGGCCGCTAAACAGAACGTGATCACAAACTATTTGACACGATCGCTATTGATCGACAACGTTGACTCCGTCACTTTCGACTTACCTACATTAGCTAGGGCGAATCAGGACTGGCGTAAAACTAGTACAGGCATTCCGCGTCCTTATGTAACCAGCCATTTTGTGCAAGCCAGCGTTCCAAAGTGACAACATTATCATGAAGTATCCACATGGATATAGTGGGGCCCCTTCCGCCATCCAAAGGATACTTGTACATCCTTACAATCGTAGACTGATTCACCCTTCGAAATCCCTACTGATCAAGGTACGCCAAATGCCGATTTAATCGGCAGACACCGAATTAGGACAACCTTAACTTAAAGCTGCCTTAATGGTGAGGGACCACACGGCTTCTTGGAGTGTCAAATGTCAAAATGTCTAAAGGACAAAATGTCAAAATATCAAAATGTTAAAATGTCAAAATGTCAAAATGTCAAAATGTCAAAATGTCAAAATATCAAAATGTCAAAATGTCAAAATGTCAAAATGTCAAAATGTCAAAATATCAAAATGTCAAAATGTCAAAATGCCAAAATATCAAAATATCAAAATATCAAATTGTCAAAATGTTAAAATGTCAAAATATCAAAAGTTCAAAAGGGGTTTCGCTTCATCTTACTAGGCATACGCATGGCAATTAAAACCGACTTGCAATGCTCACCAGAAAAATCGTCTTTGGCCAGAATCTGAGATTTTCCAATTCAATTTCCACCCCGTCAGATGAGAATCCAATCGAGCTCTCAGAATTTCGTCTAGGTTTCCACATGAAAATTTTAAAAGCAACGCATCCTCGACAACCAAGTCGGATGTTTATGTGCCCCAACCCTTGGGAGACTCCGAGTATGTCTTCGTGTCCATCGACCGCGTACGAAAACAAGGTAGTAAAGCGACACTTCGCCGTCAACCCGACAGGCACAAATAAATCAATATCGATAAATATGCTCGTACTTCAATGATGATTGCCAGTTCAGTTCACAATTCCAAACGTTAAGATTTACCGTCTAATTTATTATTAGAACTATTTTTCTCCTTCCATTTTGGCAATTGGGTTCATTTCAGTTAACAAACGCGAGCAAGCTCTATGTGTAATGTCTTGCTAAAACCTACATCAGTCTTCGTATGTTCACACACATTTTCAATGGAAAATATCATGACAGGTTTGTTGTCAATACAGTCATTTCACCAATGAAAGTTCATCAGGCGAATTAATTTCATTTCCCCTTGGATATTTCACCTGGTATTGATAGCTTAGCAAAATAATTGCCCAAGGCTGCAACCAGAGGAAGCTTTAATTGCTATTCTTTTGGACGGATTAAATAGTGTAAGCAGAGATTTATGATCCGTATATGTCGTATACACGCCCCGAAACCAAAAAAAAGTCTCCAATTCGCTCTAAAATCAACGCCATGCCATGCTGACAGCTTTCTTTCATTACCGTGGTGTGATGCTCTCCAAATTCCTACCAAAGGGACAAACGGTGAATAAGGAATACTATTTGGAGATCATAAGTGTTTTGCGGAAGAATATTCGCTGAAAATGGCTGGATTTGTGGATGGAAAATTCATGGATTTTGCACAATGATAACGCACCATCGCACAAAGCCAACCTAGTGCAAGAGTTTTTGGCCTAAATCGACGGATGTCATCAAGCGAGAAGCATACTCGTCTGATATAGCCCCGTGTGACTTTTCCCTGTTTCCGAAACTAAAATTACCATTTTGAGGAAGGCGTTTCGAGTCAATAGAGATTAACCGAAATTCGCTGGAGGAACTGGAGGTCATTCCTTAACCATCATACGAAAAACGTATGGAGGATTAGGCCAAGCACATACATAAAGTAGCTCAAATGAATAATCGGAACAAATAAATCAACCATGGTCCTTCCACGCTCGTACTAAAGTCGTGATTGGTCAAACAATGTCATCCCATTCTCTAGGATTTTCTAACGAATACAGATGTTTCTTTCAGCAAACAGCTCGGGCTGCAATCTACAAATCCTGTATGCGCAGAATGCGCGGAAGGCGCTTAGTCTATGGGCAGCCCTCCATTTTCTGCTATTAGCCGTCCTATTCAACGTTGCTGCCTACACTGGTGCGGCATATAGCAGGACTGAACTAACCAACCTCGCCATGAGGAGGCGACGACTCGGTCTAGGGCCCCACGTTGGGCAGCATTCTTGGAAGTGCTGCACAAATAGCGGACGCTTTATCCGCCATGCCCTCCAAGTGTGTTTTAAAATTTAGCGTTCGGTCCATTATCACTCCCACGTACCTTTGGTCGGGCTGTCAGTGACTGATCTGTCCTCATATCTTCATTCTTATGGACACTGGTTTTCTCCGTTTGCTGATCAACCACCGCTTTCAGGCCACGC
This sequence comes from Thereva nobilitata, assembly GCA_963855945.1. Taxonomy (NCBI): domain Eukaryota; kingdom Metazoa; phylum Arthropoda; class Insecta; order Diptera; family Therevidae; genus Thereva; species Thereva nobilitata. The sequence continues at coordinate 169,557,546 of OY979695.1, forward strand.
TTTTATCTCGCAGATCGCTTCGTTCGCGCACAATTCGATCCCATCGAGACGTTGTCCTACGAGGACTACCGTGATATCATCCGCAAACCCGAAGGGAGGCGTAGCCTCAACACATCATTATACATAGTGATCTTCAGGTGTGGGCCCAGGTCGGTTCCCTGCAGAACTCCGCATGTGGTTCTGTACACCGTCGGCGTATCTTCCGATTCACAATGAAGTAAGCTACCTTCTTTCCTTTTGAGGTTAAATACAAAATAGCGGTTGGTGGGGGGTGGTGTTTATCCGACCCCATCTGGGTCCAAAACGATCCGCCGACACTGTGAGCAATGACAGCTCTTCAGAGCCACACGACCTCCCCAGATCTTCTGAGTTCAACTGAGAGAGCAAATCAGATATAGGCAAAAGCTCTGAGTTCGAGTGATAGAGCTATAAACAAATGCTTTACTTCTGCTCTGAAAAAGCCAACTATCGCCCGGTTTTGGCCTAGACCCTAGAGTTTAAATGCCTGGTTTATCGCAGTCTGCTTCAAGCCGCAAGACCCCTAACCTATCCCATCTTCTTCTATCGATCAAACTAATGTTAGACTACGATACAAGAGTCAATGGCTTGATCAATTTGAACTTCCAATTGCCAATTGGTAGGCCAAAGGAGTGATCAAGGTGAAGTTTGCTGGATTGAGCCAAATGAAGATCGGTTTCTATTTTTATGTGGATGTGTGACTGGCAAGTTATGTGAATGTCATATGACTTATAAAAGATATATCAAAATGTGTTGTTTTACGAAAGAAATTGAGTGAAACGAATTGATTCGTACGTTACGTATGCTCAACTTAACTTAACTGACAGTTTCAACGTAAGAATTTCACAAAGGGTGATTCCTAAGCTCGGTTTTCTCACACAAAAAAATCAATTATTCGATTATTTATAGTAACACGAACCTTCAGCTGAAATCATTGCTTGTTGTCTGCATTTATTGAAAATTAAAATAAATTTGAATTTCATTACCCTTTGGCAGCCAATTAAAGACCGCATAATTAGCGGTGACCTAGATACCTTATGCTCCTAAAACTCACCATCCCCGTAAAGCAAAACTGAGTGCCAACATAAAAGAAGGGGTTAGGGGTGGAAGGGTAAAATTTAGAACTTCATGTCTGTCAATTTCATTCGTGAACGTGAGCGAGCATTTATAAACTTAAATGAATACGTATTTGCATTCATGTATTATACTGGTACATGTCCTGGACGTCAGGGATGTTGATTCCACACAGAAGGCGTCCACCCCATCAACAAGACTCTTCCCCCCCCCCTCCCCGCGCACTGCTCAGAAGCTGCATGTTTCCATAGATATACTTGGAATCATGCATGTTTTGTTAATTTTCACCAAAAATAAAACTAGCACTGTGAGTGCTTATTATTTTTCAGGTGAATTCATAACACTGCTCTAAGGGTAGAAATATTCAACAAAAAAAAATAAAAAAAATAAAAAAAAATGATTTAAATAAAAAAAAAACTCGTCTTTAATAAAATAAATATGGCCTCTGCCATTCATCTGGCGCTATGCCAGGATGGTTTGTCTGCCTGTTTTTATGAAACAAAGCCGAAATCCATGTTACCGCCACTGCGCTAGGGCGAATAATTCTGAAATTGTGATTTCAACCCTTTTTTGTTCGCCGAAATAACCGCGAGCAAGAAAATGAAAGGTTCTACACCCTGCAGTTTTGTCTGTAGATTTTTACCCATGGTAAAAATTTATACAGTATGTATAAAAAATGCCGGATTTAAAATGTGTCGTTTCTGTCACGCTACACATTCAGGGAAATTGCTGCTTTCGCTTCAAGTGACGGTGGCAAATTATGTTCTCCAGGAGGTTTTAAAAAACTTCTACAATAGGCAACAATTACCACACTAAGGAATTTCTTTTCCCTCCCGTCTATGCTTAAATTGAAATGAAACTCACACTTAAAGAAGGGAAAATTGAAGCTAATTTACAATTCCTTTTGTAACATGTAATTTGAAATTTCATTGGAAATATGCCAATCGTAGGTCGTTCCTAGGTAGGGGAGTGGAGCATATGCCCATGAATATTGATATTTCGATATGGTTACTGGCACTATAGGAAGGAGATGGTAGTGTTGTTATGATCCACGTAGGATACTTCCTAGGCAAATTTGATTAAACTAGTACTAATGTTGTGCATTTAATGGTAATAGCCCCTTGAACATGTGCAGATTATTCTAGAAATTGGAAGGAACATTTTATCTAATATCGATTTAATTTTGAAAATTTGTTTCTATAGGTTCTTCTGTATTGAAACAAATGGTTAACAGAGTTGGAGACTTTTTTTGTGACAAAACTAAGCTTAAAAATAGACTATCATGTTATTATAGTATTGGTGCAATGTTCAATCGTAAGCTTAGCTTGAAGGATAGAAAAACATAGGATAAATTCGGGATTTCGAAGTGCGCAAGAAGATGGCAATGAACCTTAGAGCTGTTTTAGATGGTGCGCTCCAGCGCATGTGCCTCACGAACGTTTGGGAGGAGTGGAGATGAAGAGAGGTTCCACCCCACTTCTCCCTTTATCCACAAAGTTCGTGAGGCACATGCGCTGGAGCGCACCGTCTAAACCGGCACTTACTTTTGAACTCTGGGTGCTGTAATAGCTCGGAAATACTGAACGGGACAGGTTGTTCCACAGTCGATCATAGTATCGTAGTATATGCCAAAAGGAGGATTGCAGCAATAAAAATTGGTCAGAGCTGCTACATTCCCGCGTTGGTTCAAGGAGACTACAGATGGGGAAAAGGTACCATGTCTGATGAGTTTGATGGCACAGTTTTCGTCTTACCTACCGACGCCAAGGCAGTTTACGAAACACCAGCCCAGATAAATGAAGGAAATAAAAATTGAAACCCCGATCAGCTGAAGGAGATATCTTGATAGTCTTACTGGTACAGCAAGCTGTAGTCGGGAACGCATTATATAGAAGAATGAAAGAACTGCCTGGGGGCTAATTTTCGCCGGGTATGTGTTTATCAATATGACCCGAACATGACACAAGCTGGCTCCAAGATCGACTGTATGTGCCCTTAGGCCAGATCCTGCCCGAGGTGCCCCTGCACTGCACCATGGACAGGTGAGAGCAGGCCATGAGGCTGCCCGTCCCTTTTCATGGAACAGACTAAATACGGCGGATCTAGATAAGACAAACGTTGAATTCTGGATACCAACGTTGAGCTCAGTAATGCGGAGCTCTGCCATGGATAACCATCCTTTCTCGCCGAACTCGATATTGATACCTTTAAAAAAAACTTATAAGGAAGGAGCAAGTCTCAACACTCCAAACGCTTCTGCGGTTTACATAGCCCCCAACAGGACCTACAAGGTGTTAGGTTTGCGAGGGCATAAATTAAAAGAGATTAATTATAACTAGTAGAAAGCCCGTTACCGAAATTCGGTGACCACAAAAAGAAGTAAATAAATTAATAAAAGTCACCATCTGTTCGAATTTAAAAAAAATTTAATTTTTTTTATTCAAAAAAAAATTATTGGCAATGGCGATTTTTTAATTACTTTGAAACATTTCCATTATCGTTCCACAGCGTCTAAAATTTCCCAGGACTCTTTTAACCTCTTCCATCACTTCTTGCTTGACTATGTAGTGTGCTAGTTTTACATCTATTTTTCTTAATAAAAAAAAAACTTAAATTAAATTTGATTAAAATAAAGGAATCATAAATATGATTTACTAATCTCATCCACCAGGTTGCCTTCTTCATCAGATGAGAACCGCACACACATTCACACACAGTCACACACCTTTATGACAACACAATGAAAATGCATCAATATTACGTAAAGTAACTTCAGTAAAAAAAAATTTGGCATGAGAGAAATGACAACTCATATTCAGAGAACCACACGAAAACGAATCAAAATTACGCGGAATAACATTCACAGCCCACTTAAATGAATCATTCAAAATTTCTAAAGGCATTGCAGCAGGTATCAAATCAACATACATGTCATTATGAAATGCATCAAGATTCATTTCATTATGAATCACGTTATCATTGAATTCATTATTTACAACATGCAATTGATGAGCACTATGTACATTTCTCACACGATTTCCAATATTTTCACGACGCGATCTAAAATCTACATTCGATCGTCCATGACGTTGTCTTGACATTTCGAAAATAAAAATGCACCCAAAATTCGCAGTTATTTTATAGTCACAGTAACTTTCTAAAAATGAAACGAAACACTAAAATGAAAATACTGCATGAAATAATAAAACAAAATCCGTTTTTGATTAAAAAACGAAAAAAAACACGTAATGAGTATCTGAAAATAAAAAAAACACAAATAAATTATTAATAAACAATAAAAACAAAAATCCCCAAATTAAACTAAACGAAATACTAAATAAAGCAATTAAATCAAAATTAAAATATTGAAAAAACATAACGTCGCATTTTGCCTCTTTAATAACACAATACACAATACAAAAAAAACAAAATATGCACCCACAATGTAAGCGAGTTTTTTATGTCAGTTATGCCTCCAAAAATCCACACAAACGATTATTTTCTCTGTTGTTCATTTGCTTCACCAAGGCCCTCGTAAGTACAGGCCTGGAAACAGACAGGCCAACTAATACTAACATAGCTGAAAAGTGGCCAAAAATTTCTGACAGTTGTGGAATTAACATGGCCGAAGCCATAAGAAGCAATTTTTTAAGTTTGTTTTTGCACTAAAAAGTAGTGCTTAGTGATTTAATAAAAAAAATTAAAATGAAGTGAGTGGTTAAGTGTATTTTAAGAGTGTTAATTGATTAGGTGACCATTTTTGTTTACAATCGCGGTGGTTTTTTCGTGTTAATTTAGGGAAAAAATGTTGAATTTGTGTAGTAACATAATAAAAAGTGCTTTTTAAGTGATTAAAGATTATTATAGGATAGTTATTAAAAACATAAGTGCAGAAAAATGTGAAGGAAAAGTGAAAAAGTTATTGTTATTCATGTTGTGTGGTAGTACTTGCACTTATGTTTTTAATAACTCTTCTATAATAATTTTTAACTACTTTAAATTCACTTTTAATTCCATTACTACACAAATTCAACACCTTTTCCCTAAATTAACACGATAAAACCACCGCGATTGTAAACAAAAATGGTCACCTAATCAATTAACACTCTTAAAATACACTTAACCACTAATTTTTTTTTTAATTTATGGACTCAGATCACTAAATAACTTATCACTGATAATCCGTGTGCACTAAAAAGTGATAAAATACAATATTTTACCACTTTTTATTACAAAACCAAAGTTAAAAAATTGCTTCGTACGGCTTCGGCCATGTTAATTCCACAACTGTCAGACGATTTTGGCCGCGCGCAGACACAACCAAAAAGTCTGCTTCCAGGCCTGTACTTACGAGGGCCTTGGCTTCACTCAAACAGCGTTTGTGTCAATCATAGGCTACTCAGCTCTACGTTGATGCTCACAAAAAAATTCAAATTTTCCAACGGCTTTTTTAAATTAGAAAAATTAAAATCGCTATAACTTTTTTATTCGTGAATCAATTTCGTTCAAATTCCTTATTACACAACTATTCTTAAAAGAGAACATTCTGAAAATTTAAACGAAATCGGTTCACAAACAAAAAAGCCTTAGCGTTTACAAACTTCTTGTTTGCGTATTAATATATAAAATATAAGTTTATAATATAATATACAATTTATTGATTCAAGATGACAGCAAGAAGTAGTAAGAACAAGATAGAAATAAGTAGGTGCTAAAAAATGTATAGTGTTGCCATATCTACCCAAGGCATATTGGATATCTCTAAGACCATACAGCAGAATGCCGAACGTGACCCCCCAGTGAAGGGGAATTTTAGCGATCCCTCTTCAATAAGGGCAGTCTGCGCCCGCAAACCGCTGTAGACTACGCACAAAGATTCGTTAAAGATTCATTCAAATCGACAAAGCTAAAGCGGCAAAACTTTTAAATTTCAAAAGGTGGGAACTAAAAAGAGTAACAGAGCTAGTGACAGGCCACCAGAATAGAGGTGGTAGTTGATTGAAGCTGTCGGTTCTGCAGGGCAGCTTCCGAAACTACGGACCGCTTGCTGTGCGACTGTAAAGATACAGCGAAGAGAATATTGAGCCTCCTCCAGCGCGATTTCCTTGCTCCCAAGCAGATTTGGGTTATGAATCCCAAATCAATTTTACGTTATACCGGAAGCCTTAACCTGGAAAGATTTTAACGAAGGGGTTTGGTACAATACACCAAATCAGTTTTATTCGTACGCCTTATCGAGCACGCCCCCCAATTTCCAACAATACGAGGTGAGAAATTGACTATTTTCCTATGGGTGGCGAAGTTTTGCTTTAAAGTATACCCAGACACCTGATATTGATTTATAAGTCAATATTAGGTAAGAGAGGAAGGCAAAAGTTAAACATGTTGGAGTAGATGGCACGTGGCAGATTCGAAATTCGCAAACAAATATTCCAAAAAGCGAAACAAGAATTAGGACATCGAGTCGGCGCTTGCGTAAGGAGGTATGTATTGGATTTTTATGGTTCCACTAAAGAGTTGAAAAAATAAAAAGGTAGAGCTGTATTGTTATCGCTGTCATTACTTCATAAAAACGCAATTGAAACCCTACATTATTCCCATCTTCAAACATTTTCTCATAATGCTTGCGGTTTTCTATTTCATAAATATTAAAAAACTAATCTTGAGAGAATTTACTCAATTTTACCGCTGTTTATCTAAAATCAAAGCAAGCATTTAACTCCACACTGACTTATTTACGTTTCGCCACAAATTCCCCATAGTATACTGTATATACATCAAAGAACTACGTTAATAGGTGGAAACCCTACAGAAAATTATAGGCACATTAATCACTCCCCTGGCACACTGGGATTTCATGGGGGAGAGCAACTGATGATGAAGAAAGCACCCCCCACAATAAGTGATCAATGACCCGTTAACGGATATACCCCAAAAAGCCTTGAATATCGATTTACGAGTGCATTTTCTGGCTCCCACGAAAATTTATCGAAAGTGCAGAATTTAACGATGTGGAAGTCAGGATTTATGTTTGGATGACTCTCCCCTGCCAAAAAACCCCTTTTAGATAGTGTACCCCATAACCTATACTGAGATAAAAGTTGAATACTTTTGCATTAAATGCTTGGCAAAATCTTCCGGTAATGATATTTTGTTTTTTTTCTGTATTTTTTTTTCTTCTCTTTTGCAGGTGAAAGAAAATTGAATTGACGTGCAAAGAAACGAATTGATGTTTGCTATTTTCTGCTCGGTTGGATAGGAATTCAATGAGCTTGAGTTATTTACTTTAGGTGGAGTGTAAAATCAGTAACTTCCGGACGGTTATTCTAATAAAAAAAAACAGAAGATAATCATCGATGTTTTTAATTCACTTTTAACCTGAAATATTCTCATAGAGATTGCTAAGCTGTTTACAATTGCTTTAGGGGTGAAGGGTAGTCAAGTTGAAATGCACGACAAATATATGACATTTCTTCACTTCACGACAGTTTTAGGTAATAGTTAACGAACTGCAAGAATCCATATCCTTTTTCTTATTTCTTTGTAGTATTGGTGTCGTTTTGCCAAGCGGTCACCGAACTAAGTACTAACCACGTCCCACGATGCTTGACTTCCGCAATCGAACGAGAACCGGTCTATTGAGTATGCTAATGGCACCCCTTATGGTCATCAAGATAATTCGTCCTATACAAATTCTTAAAGCTCCAAATCTGCTCCCTTTCGTCTAGAAAAAGTGTGAGCGTACCGGGTTTCGTTGGGACTATTCCGTGCGTCTTTTATTGGTGCTTGCCTGTAGTGGGCTGCATTTGGAAAAGTAGAAAATTGATTGCTCTAAAAACAACAAAACTACCATGGGAGTGCTCACTTTCCGCTCCCTCTTCATATATTTTTTAACATTAGATGTCCGCAAAGGCTAGCACTCCATTTGAGCTCCCATAGGAGCACTCCTACAACAATTTGGTTAGAGACAAAAATGAGCATTATTTATAGAGCTACAGTAGAGCTATCCATGGAGGCCTGTGGATATGTGAATAAGCTCCTGTGCCGAAAAGCTTTTATTTTTGTTCATCTTTTTCAATTGCCTTTTCCTTTCCTTTGCTGTGCCAAAGCGGTCCCCCAACTAAGTATACTAACCACGTCCACTGCTGCTTGCCCTCCGTTTCGAACGAGAACCGGTCTATTGAGTATGATAATGTCACCTTTTATGGTCAAGAAGATAATCGCCCGTTTTCTTCGTTCTATAATATTTCTGAAAACTCCATGTATGCTCCCTCGGTAGCATATTTAGCAGCGCTCAAAATTAGCTCCCCTGAGGAGCGCTCCCAATTTTTCCCGCTGGGAGACTTTTTAATCAAGCGTACCGTGTCTTATTTGGGTGCCACACAACTATTTTGACGCTGTGCATTCCTACTTTAAGCTAAGCGAATCGTATTTCATGTCATTATGTCGAAAATGGCCACCGCGGCTGTTCTTGATGAAGCACATTCGAAACGTCCAATTTTGAATAACATGAACAATGTTGGCCTCCAAGGGTTCAATTGTTGCTGGTTTATTAACATAGCCCCACAAGAAATAATCGAGTGGTGTTAAATCACACGACCTTGGAGGCCAATTGACAAGTTCATTTCTGGAAATCAACTTATCGCCAAATTTTGATTTCAATAAGTCGATGGTTGCGGTCGCCGTATGACACGTAGCCCTGTTGAAACCACATCTCGTCCGGATCAATGTCATCCATATTTTCAAACAAAAAATCATTGATCATGGTGCGGTAACGATCTCCATTGACCGTAACGCAAGCTCTGTAGGGTTTGTTGTCGATTGGTCTCACTCCATATGCGGCAATTTTACTTATTAACAAAACCGTTAAGCCAAAAATGAGCTTCGTCGTTGAACAGAATTTGGCGGGTCACTTTCCAATTGCTGTAAAGCCCAATTGGTTAAAGAACGACGCATATTATGGTCACGTGGCTTTAATTCCCGCACCAGCTGGATCATATACGAGTGTAGGCCAAGATATTTACGCAAGATTTTCCGCGTAGTGGACGGACAGCGCCCAATGCATATGCCCGACGACGAATCGATAAGTTTGCATTTTCTTCCACAGATTCTTTTACAGCGGCGATATTCTCTTCAGTACGCACAATCCTTCGACGTGTTGGTGTTATTCCATCATCTAGCTAGAAAGTATGTGCTATGAAATTTATCCACAGTTCGACGGATGGCTTGCTCAGATGGACGATTATGTTCACCATAAAAATCACGAAGTCGTCTATAAGTTGTGCTAATTGACGACCGATTTTCAAAGTAAATTTGAATAATTTGGTAGCGTTGCTCAAGCGTCAGTCTATCCACGATAATTTGTCAGAATATACAAATATCTAAAAGTGACAACAGTATGACAGCTCGTTTGACAGTTAAACCTTTGGAAAGTTCTATCTAAGCAAAAAAAAAACCCTGTACTATTTGTACACCTTCGCCACGTCACTCCTGATATAATGACTTCTCCCTCCTAGTCGGAAAAGTTGTGCGCTAAGGTATACCAGTATGTAGTACAATAGGCCAAGCGAAGTGACCGCGGTACTTTTGGACCCAACACCTCAACAAAAGAAGGTATACCCAGTCACCTGAAACCCATCTAAGTCAGAATCAGGAGTGACTTGAGTTTCGCTAAGTAATATAATAGGGGTGTTTGAACAGATGACACATTGCAGTTAAGGTTCATAATTTCAGTTAAAGTCAATTGCCCCGGTGACACAACCATCGGTGCTAACACTACAGCAACAGCCTTGTTGCAGTATTTATGCCTGCTTAAACAAGACGATTCCCATCGGACGACCAACATAGGTTGGTGGCACCGGCGCATCCAAGCTGGAATAGCGGAAAGGGAGTAAGGAAGACCTACTTGTTGTCCCTCTGCCTTCCTTTTAGTCCGGGAGGCAGCGTCATATTTTTTGACCTCATTCCTACAAAGCTAATATTTACTATACTTAATGTTAATACACTGTAAATTAGAAAAGTGAAAGTCTACCAAACTTTTAGCAGTGGGTTCAATAATAACAAATTATCGATTATGTAAAAAAACAATATACCAATACCTTATACCTACAAGACTGAAACTTCGTAGAATGTCTGAGAAAGGTTGAAAATGAAGGCTAGTGATAGTCTACCATTTTGTAAGCGTGGGTATCAAGGATCTACCACCCACGCAAAATGTGGTAAAAATGACCCCGATTACCTTATTCCTACAAGGTTCAATTTTTTTTATAAAATAAAGTAGCTTGTAAAACAACAAAAAAATACCGTCTACCGCTTATCTAATGGTGGTAAAGCCTCGGTAGACGCCATGGAATGTACGATTAGTCAAGCACAAGTCGCTCTAAATTATTGTAAACACCCATATTAAAATTGATTCTACAAAGCTAGTTTTTGTTGTACAAGCATTTAAAGTTAATAATTAATAAATACTTGGTCTACTTTCAATAGGAGCTGGCTAAGCCGCCGGTAGACGGGGCTCAAGTCGTAGAGCGCGAAAATAATTATAATATTGCCATTTCGAAAACGATCTTAATATTACATTTTAAGTATAATATTATAAGCAGAGACAACATACATTAATATTATAACTATTTCATGTTAATTCATATTATTTTATTCATCTTGTTTTTATTACATAAATATTTGCAAAATAAATAAAATTAATTATTATAAGTAAGGTAAGGTATCTTATTCTTAAATATAAACAATTGAAAAGTAAAATTGAATGACGCGTAAATACGGGCTGCGTAAGGCCGGGCGTCCACTAAAGGAGTATCCACACATATCAGGGACGTGCCTTGAGCGTTAGATTTTTACTCCGGCCCGGACACGGATATGTGTAAACTATTTGTACGCACCGATACTTTTTTGAACAAGGATATGTGTGGATACTCCTTTAAGCCCGGGACACACATATCCGCACCGCATGACGGCCGTGTGTTGGACAACACACGGAGAGAAAGTAAAAAAGTAAAATCGTCCCCACTTTTCCGCGCCTCCGTGTCCGCACCGCGTCAAATTTTACTTGTTTAATTTCTCTCCGTGTGTTATCCAACACACGGCCGTCATGCGGTGCGGACGCGGTGCGGATATGTGTGTCCCGGGCTTTACTCCTTAACACATATCCGGGCTCGTTCATACATGACAGAACACGGCCCTGTGACGTCCCGGGCACGGCCCTGATATGTGTGGACACTCCTTAAAATGGTGTGGCAGTGACGTGACAGTGGCGTGGCGGTCTAATGGCAAGTGGAAATGAGGTAGCGCACATTGAAGTGGAGTGGCGATGGTGTGGCATCTGGCAAGTGGCGAGACATCACAAGATTGCCACTGGCCCCTACAAGTTTAATTTTTGAATGTTAAGTAGCAGTGTACGCCACTTCACGTTAGTAGTAAAAGGATGTTGAATCACTTTCGCGATAAGCTGCTTGCCATTTCGATGCGCGCTTAATAATTTTAATACCACTCCGCCACCATTCAACAGCCGCACCACTTTGTTTCTACATGGCAGGCCAAAACGGCCAAAATCATGCAACTGCCACGTCTCTGCCACACCACTTTAGTGGGCGCCCGGCCTAAGAAGGCATTTTCGGGAGTACCTCCATTCTATCTCCTATTATACATATATCTGCGTAATATAAAAGATTTTAATTAATTACTTTTTTTGTAGATTCAGAAATACTCGAGGAATCCGTTGCATCATTTAGTGAAGGTAATCGTAGTCAATACTTGAAAGAAAACGACGGTGTTTTTTTCGGCAAAGATGATGAGGATGAAGATAGCGATGAGGATGAAAATTAATGTATATAATTTAAAAAAATCTTGAACATATACTTGCTGTAATTTGTTTTAATCAAGCAGTTGAGATGCATCAATAAATTTCAATGCAATAAAAACAAGATGAATAAAATAATATGAATTAACATGAAATAGTTATAATATTAATGTATGTTGTCTCTGCTTATAATATTATACTTAAAATGTAATATTAAGATCGTTTTCGAAATGGCAATATTATAATTATTTTCGCGCGCTACGACTTGAGCCCCGTCTACCGGCGGCTTAGCCAGCTCCTATTGAAAGTAGACCAAGTATTTATTAATTATTAACTTTAAATGCTTGTACAACAAAAACTAGCTTTGTAGAATCAATTTTAATATGGGTGTTTACAATAATTTAGAGCGACTTGTGCTTGACTAATCGTACATTCCATGGCGTCTACCGAGGCTTTACCACCATTAGATAAGCGGTAGACGGTATTTTTTTGTTGTTTTACAAGCTACTTTATTTTATAAAAAAAATTGAACCTTGTAGGAATAAGGTAATCGGGGTCATTTTTACCACATTTTGCGTGGGTGGTAGATCCTTGATACCCACGCTTACAAAATGGTAGACTATCACTAGCCTTCATTTTCAACCTTTCTCAGACATTCTACGAAGTTTCAGTCTTGTAGGTATAAGGTATTGGTATATTGTTTTTTTACATAATCGATAATTTGTTATTATTGAACCCACTGCTAAAAGTTTGGTAGACTTTCACTTTTCTAATTTACAGTGTATTAACATTAAGTATAGTAAATATTAGCTTTGTAGGAATGAGGTCAAAAAATATGACGCTGCCTCCCGGACTATTTGTGGGGTACACTTGATTTCTCGATTTTTTTTCAAATTTGGTTTTTAGTTTTTAAGAATTGGATTTAGAGGTCTAGCGACAACATACTCCGGCTGGTCCAGTCCTGATGCCAGGGAAAATTTAATATTACTGTACACGAATTTATAGCATATATTTACCAACAAAGCAGACCACCAAGAAATACTTTACAAATAATAAACCACACAACTACAAATGCTGTTACCCCTTTCATTACAATCAACTTCCCAACAAAATTCACAAAATTCCGGTTAATTAAAATAGAAATGATTATTAATATTAAGGAAACGACTCAACATCAAAGCAAACTCAACCCAATTTTGCTCATTTTCTAATAAGCATATCTTTCCTCGTTTTGATTTAATATTACGAATAAATCACAATAAAACCCCCTTAAAATATTATGTATTTCCCTTATTCAACGTTCAATCAAATAATTTCATTTCCACGATCACAACAACAACAAAAATGGAATCTCCAATCTTCTTGGAACTTTTACATAATTATTGATAACAAAACCGTCTCGAGTCTAGACTAGAAGGGATGAGATCAAGGTTCCTTAAGGTTGATGCATTATTTATAAAGATTTTGGCCAACAATCTTACTTTAATATTCACAAAAATGGAAGCAACGATGACGATAAGATTCGCTTTAATCTAGCTTAATTGTTGCGCAAAAAAATTTAATTATTTAAGTGTAATCATTATCTTAATGCACTGAAACTGAAAGTTTAATGCTCTTTTATTAAGGTTTGAATTTATTTTAAGCTAAAAGCTTGATTTTGAGGAAATTAGTATTTGGAAAAACCAATAATTAATTTAACTGTGTATCCGTATAAATTGCGCTGATAAAATGGAGTTTTCGCACCATTCACTTTAGATAAATATTCTCTTCTCGTTTCATTAATCTTATAATGTCGATTCGGTTGCAAATAGATTCCTTCCATAAATTATATCCAATATCAAAGACGACTCCCAACCCAACTCTCATTAGGTTCAATTTGCGGTATATATCCGCTCTTATCACCTCGATTCACTTACCGTAAACTTTATAGAGAAAACTGAAATGATTCATTCGTTTTGCAGTTTTGTTGAAAATTTTAATGGCAACTTAACTGCTGCACCAGCAACTATTAATCAATGGAAGATTTTAGTTTTAGCCGAAAGAAAAGTTTCCCTCAAAATGCCAAGAGCTCCAACGAACAGTTTTAAATGGGGTGAGGGATTCTATAATATTAATTTTATGGCTTTAGATACGGATATGGCTTTTGCTGTTGCTGGTACTGGGGAGCCACCCGCGGGTATTCCTTCAACTGCATAGAAACATTTTTAAGAGTTACTCTTTTCTCGAGAAAGAGGGAAGTGTTAAAACATTTTCAACGAAAATTTTTGGAACACATAGGGGCGAAGTATTATTTACAAGGTGTGGGAGGCTTGGTGGCGTTTAAACGTGAAGGTGGCACAACCGGGAGGCTTCGCTCCAAGATCAACCGTAAGTGGCCTTCAGGCTGCCCTTGCATTGCAGCGTACGTAGACAGGTGAGGAATGATTAATCAATTATCATGGCTGGACATACTCGATAGAACCCGCAATCCCAATATGTAAAAAATCGTGCTGAAGGGATTAATGTACAACCAAACGCGGACTTCCTGCTAGAATTAGATGTACCAGCTAAACTAGTACGTCTGATACAATTAACTCACCTCGACACAAAGGCCCGAGTAATAGTTCAGAACACTCTTATAGATGCCTTCCAAGTTAATCAAGGGCTCAAACAAAGGGATGGACTGGCGGCCATCTCTTAGATTTTCTAAGGATTTATTGACCCCCCCCCCCCCCCGTAATTGGCAAAAAAAACAAAAACCTAATTTTCAACATATTTTCAAATTTCATAAAATTCGGTCGAGACGATGTACACGATTTTTGTACCTATTTTTGTACTTCATTCAAAGAGTATTAACGAAAATATGATCTCAAAAAATCTTTTTGTTTAAATGAAAAGATTTCGGTCAAGTGTTTGCCGTGTTTTTGTTTTTTGTTTTTGTCAAATGCCAATTTTCAGTGGAGTCGCGACACAATTTCAAAATCGCCCGTAATCTCTGAACCGCCATCTTCATTTATAACTTTGATAAAAATAAATTATTATATTTAATGATTTATATGCTTCCTTTTCTTTGATATTATTATGGTGAGTTTACACGAATAGCAAAATTGTCATTTTTGAAGTGAAAACTTCTATAGGCACGTTGGGTACCTTTTGGCCTTGGGAAAAACTAAAAACTCGCGTCACACTATCGTACCATCACGCTACCGTACCATGTGAGAAAAAATTTGCCTTTGGGGGTTTCAGTTTGAATTAAGTGTTTATGTATTATATATTCTTATGTTTGATTATGTATTATGGATTATTATGTATTTTTTAATGGTTTTATTTAGCTTGACCTTGTATATTTGTTTGTTTGTTTGTTTCTTTGGTTCAAATCTTGCGACAGCTTTTTTAACTACTTCTACTAAACCGATTTTATGAAACCTTTCACACACATTGAGTTCCAGTGACAATGCAATCTGACAACTTTGAAAAAAAATCAAGATGGCGGTTCCAAGATGGCGGACGAACTTTGCGATTGTGTCCGGATTATATTGAAAATTGGTATCGAGAGGTTTTTATGAGAGCGAATGACGAATCTGTAGTCAAAATTTGAAAATTCAAAATGGCGGCGCCAATATGGCGGATGATTTTGGCAAATGTGTTCTGAATCCATTAAAAATCGGTATCGGGGGGTTTTTAGGGCCACAAATGACGATTCTGTGCTCAAAATTTGAAAATTAAAAATGGCGGCGCCAATATGGCGGATGAATTTTACAAATGTGTTCTGAATCCATTAAAAATCAGTATCGGGGCTGTTTAAGGATACAAATGACGATTATATAGTCAAAATATGAAAATTCAAAATGGCGGTGCCAATATGGCGTATGAATTTTGCAAATGTGTTCTGAATCCATGGAAAATCAGTATCGGGGGATTTCTAAGGTCACAAATGGCGAATCTGTGGTCAAAATTTGAACATTCAAAATGGCGGCGACAATATGGCGGTACGATTTTGGCAATTACGATTCGATTTCCCCGGAAATCGCTATTTGGAGGTGTATAAGGTCGGAAATAATGAATTTCTTGTCAATATTAGAAAATTCAAAATTCGCTGGCAATATGGTATGCATAACAAATCACTTCACCAGAATTTTGTAAAAAGTAAAATGCATAAAAACCTGTATAACGACTGTATAATTAAATAAGAACGACTTGTCTAGTAAAATGTGTTTCCAAGTCCACCAAAAAAAAATATTTCAAATGCGCGATGGAACATTTACCACGTATACATGAGCAAATCGAACGATCCAGAGATCGAAAGATTGAAAGTGAGAATCTGCGTATTTGACATCGTCGGATCGAGTAATTGAAGTTTAAATGGATTCAAACGTATTCGAAAAGCAATGAACATAACCTACAATTTGTAGTTTTCGTATCGTTTTACTGTTGTTTCGCTTTTTCATCGAATTCCGCTCGATCCTATTTGAATTCGATCTGCGTATACATGGATTTTTCTAAGATCCAAGCTGGATTGAATCCGGCTTCAATTTCGCATGTATACGTACTAATTCATAGACAAAATTTACTGACCATTATCCTCCTGTAATATTAAGATTGAATTGAAAATACAGAGTGGCCATAGAAGTTTTCACTTCCATCGTGTGGTCCTACACACACCAGTTTTTTTTTATGTCATTAAGGCTGGCCGCACACATACGGTTTCCGTGTTCGGTTTTCGAATACATAATTCCGACTATGAATTCCGTGAGCCTAGCGCAGACGTTCGGTTTTTGGCATCCCGAACGCACGTCTTGGCTTTCCAACCGAATATCAGGAATGGTTTCCGAAAGAAAAATTTAAACACGTGTGTGCAGCGTAGATTTATTTGTATGAAATGCCTGCTCGAACTCGCTCGTTCTTTTATGACAGATTGTCATAATTCGAGTCCTGTTGTGTTCTATGTTTTTCGCAATAATTTCAATAATAATCAAAAATAATCCAATGAAATACACTTTTTTCAATATCCTAAAGGGTTAAAACCACCCATAAATCGCCTGAAAATAAAAAAAATTGTAAATATTGTTTTTCCAACTTCAGACAAATTTCAGACCTTCTTTAACAGTACCCACAACACAAATAAATTTAACACTGTCACAACTTTTGTCATATTCCGACTCCTCATTATTTGTCATTCGTGTAAATGCAGCTCTTGTCATTATTTATGAAAACTTTTCATAAATTAATGACGTTTTATGACAAAGCTCCACACATGTCATTATTTTCGTCGTGTAAACAGCAATGTCATTAATTATGACAAGAGATTATGACAATTGTCATTCGTGTAACCGGGGCATTATTTTTCATTTTTTATTAAAATATCCATTCAAAATATTCAAAATTCATCATACTGGGAAATTGGTTGTGTAGACCGAAGGGTCAAACCTACAAACCAGCTAGATTTTATAAGGGTGTGATGAAGCATTCGCATAAAGAATAAAAAAATAAATTTATCTGAACGGGTGTCATGATTATTATAGTCTGCAGCTCTAACACCACCATTTTAATAGGGTCTTCTATTTGTCCAGGTTCACGTTTTCACCCACGCAAAACAGGTAACACCATGTCTATTCAAACGAGTTGATATTGATTTCGCTTGCAGCATGAAGCGCATCATGCTAGAGACTACACCACCTATCAACTATATTAATATATTTAAGGGCAGCTTTGTTATGCTTGATTAATATGTAATGATAGTAACAAGGACATTATGAATGTTTCTAGTACACTTAATTGATTCTGAATGAAGTTGGAGGAGCGCAGCGTGGGAGATCATTATCAATTAAGGATTATCTCTAAAGCTAAACAAATTTTGATTGACTAACGAACAAACAAAACAAAATCTAATTTTGGATAAATTTCGATGGTTATAAAGGAGCCTTCCTGTTTCGTTAGGTAGGAAAATTGTTCAAAATTGACTTTTGTTTATTTTAAAGAGCGCTATAGGACTAATTAAAAACTGCCCCCTAATGAGCTCCGTTGAAATTGTTAAGAAAATTTAATTGCTAGGCCCAGGACTAAAATAAGTTTTTTATTTGTTGTTGTTGTTTTTTTTGTGTTTTTTATTTCTATCAGAATAATTAACAAAACAATCTGTATAGAGAAATTTTATCACGGATTAAAGGGTTATTAAGATTTACTTTGTGTAAACTTTGTGTTGTCGATAGACACAAGAAAGGGTTGCGTTACCAAAGTTACAGCAAAGCCGAGTTTATTATTTTGATTTAAGAGTGGGCGGTTTTAAAAAGTATTGTTTTTTTTCCTTAATATTTTTGTGGTACACGTGGGGGTTTAAAAAACGTGAATTTCTTTAATCAAAGTATTTAAAATTTTAAAGTGATTGAGTGATTGATAAAAGAGAATTTTTGTGTTTTTTGTGGTGTAAAAAGGTTGGGTTAATCAATTTTAAATATTTCAAATAATTATTTTTTATTTTAATTTTAAACTATGTATAAAGACTAAAAATCTTAATTTGATATTCTTTGGCTGGCTTTTTATACCGCTTGAATTATTTCCCTTCCAATCTCAATAACCGCCGCAGTTGTCACTGTTTAGAAAGCCCTTAATTGTGCTCTTTTGCGCAAACTAATGTCTTATGTAATTTATTTTTCATCAACGTCATTAACTTCAATGTCGAATTTATTAAAGCTCGTTCGTCAACTCACTCAACAAGTGAACAACCTGAAATCGCAATGTGAATCAATTTCAAGTAACCTTCCTTGTAGAATCGCAGTGCATTACCCATCGCGCTGCTGTTGTAGGAAATACTTGGTCTGAAACTGAAATACCGTCATTTTCATTTAAACAGCCGATGGCATTTCTAACAATTTTTCTTATATTCTTGAAAGAGGTACATCAAAGCTTTCTCCTGTTCGTTATAGCTTCCCTGAAGGTAACTTAATTCTGGTTGCCAGTCAATCCAAGCATGAAATAATTCCCTTCCCACATCGTCCCCTAGAGCAGTACTTTGTCATCGTCTAACCAAAGGATATAAAAGTGTCCCGATGAATTCGTTTTTTTCCCTAAAGAAAACAAACCTCTTTAATATGACCATAACTTAAACAAGATATACAACAATTTATACCGAAGTAAAGGCAGATCTGTATTCCCAATACCTATTCATGCCAGTCCGCTTTTTTTTGTATGGTATAGAAGTAATGAATCTTCTTAACCAAACAAGAGTCCACATGCCCGTGAAAGCAAGCCATCTACAGTATTTTCTACCTATAAATCGTTAATGTTGAAGCATTACATACACGATTCCTCATCTATCGTGTATATATGAAACCCAAACAACCCATAAAAACCCAGAATTGTGAATGTATCCCAGACCCATCCAAGGATGTGATATGTGATAAATGCTCACAACCATGAAGAAGGAGGCTTGATTATATAGGATTTCCACCAGGATTTTATCGATTTTCCTTTAATTTATAGTCAAAAGTTTTCTCGGATCATTAATTACTTTCATAGATTGAGCAAAAGAAATCTCGATAGCACGCGCATTCCATTCTTATGGGTATATGGTGGGGGGTTCTGATGTATCAAAAAATTCGTAACCAGGGCACAGTAGTTGAGTGTTCAATGGAGTCGAACTTTCTAAACAAGAAAGCCGGTTGCCATACTGATTATGGTCGGGCAAATATAGAGAGAGATTACCTGAAATGAAAATATTCCAGGTGAAAAGTCAATAATGGGGACAAGAGATCCCTCGGGGTCCTTTCCAGGTGTGTCACAGAGGCCAAAGCAAGTTTGCGACAACGTGTTCAAAGTTTTAATTAGTTGCCGGTTGTGAAAAAAAACACCCGAACAATCCCGGAGACAAAGCAGAAATTGTTGAAAAGAAATTAAAAATGCTTAAGCTAATAAAAACACAGCACAGGGGTGGCTTGCTTTAATTTAAATAAAAAATATTCATCCTTCAAAGTCCACGACGATATTGATGAAAAACTTCAGCGATGATGAAACCTCCATTAATCTGTTTTAGGCTTCATTACAGGAAGTTAATGCTCTGGCAACTTTTCCATTAGCTGCATTTTCTCAATTTTTTTTAAAGACAAGGAAAAATATGTTTATTTTGAAGGGTACCAACTGCCGTACTTAATTAAATTATTATTGAATTGAATTAGTTTTACTAGAAATGAAGATAAGATGTTCAAAATGTCCAACTAGTTCGGAAAGTCGCGAGTTTGTAATTCGACGTAGCTGCTCGACAAGTAGAGCAATAGGACACTACATCGATTATAAGAAATTCAAGATCAGATGTCAATCGATTCATTTCCCAAATGTACTTCGTAATTCAATGTTCGCACGACTTTCCGAAACTTCGCGCAATGTTCTCAGGAACTGAATCAAGTTTCCAAATCTCGAACCAAGCTGAAAAAAAGTAGCGATCAGGGGACGGACGCCCGGAACGAAGTCGCTTACGCTTTTTCTTCAACTCCGAATATAATTCGAAATAAAATCGGTCCCACGCTTTTTTCACATTTAAGTAAGTTATATTTATAATTTTTACCAATAATTTCATTCTTAGCTTGATTTCGAAAGGTAGGTTGTTCACATATACTGGCTAGAGTAATAAAAACTTTATATTCGAAATTATTGTTTACTTTTTAGTTCATTTTAAAATAAAAGCGTATTTTTTAGTTTTTTTAAACTATATTATTTTATTTTCTACGTTTAGTCTTCCGCCATTTTGTGGTGGCCGCCATATTATATTTAAAATAACGTCACACAGGGTTGTAAAGAAAACGTTAATACGCCATTTTGAGTTTGGAATGCCGCCACACAACTAATTGTATTCCACCTGTCATCCCATTCCATTTGACAGCCATGTCGGTGGGTCGGGAAGCACAATTGCAAAAATCGACCACCATCTTGAAACCGCCATCTTGATTTTTTTAAAAAATGGTCGGATTGCATTGTCAGCCATGGCAAAATTTGAAGTTGACGGGTTTTATTTTCTACTTTTTAGTCTATTATTAAGTCTTCCGACATTTTGTGTTGGCCGCCATTTAGAATTTGGAATGACGGCACACAGGTAATCGTATTCTACTTGTCATACCCTTTCATTTGATACCCATGTCGGTAGTGTTGAGCCGGACTTCACGAGGCAGTACATTTGTCCCTTACACGATGTAAATTGTACTGAGGCCTCAGTTTTTTAAATGTCCCAATAGGACATGTAGGACCCAGTAGGACATGTCAAAAATAATATCCTACTGGTATATGAGCGTGTATCGAGATAAATGAAGCGAGGTGTGATTGTAAATTACTTAGTGGAGAGACATTTCTTCCTTCTTTTGCGACAGTAAAATTTCCAATTTCAACTTCCGAGAGGTGAGATTGTAAACACGAACTGGGCCGACATTTCTCACTTCTTTTCCGGTTGTAAAATATGCAATTTAAACGGAGCCGTGGTGAGATTGTAAATACGAACTGGATGGAGAGACATTTCTTACATTTTTCGATGGAGTGAAATTTTGTATTGGAGAGACAATTCTTACATTATTCGAGGGAGTGAGGTTTTGTAGTGAAGAGACAATTCTTACATTTTTTGAGGGAGTGAAATTTTGTGCTGGAGACACATTTCTTAGGTCCGATTCACAATGAACGCTTCAAGCCTCAAGCTTCGACCTTCAAAAATTTAGGATTATAGGATTTATGTACAATGATTCACATTCAAAGCTTCATGCTGCAAGCTTCAAATGAACTTGAAACTATAGAAAAAAAATTGGAGCTTGAAGCTTGAGGCTCGAAGCGTTCATTGTGAATCGGCCCTTATTTCTAGCAGAATTTCCAACTTGAAATTAGGCGAAGTGGGATTGCAAAATTAGTTGTCCGTGGCTGTACATTGTGGAGGCATAGATTTCTTACTTACTCTAAGGCAGTTTAATGCATATTAGAATTAAACTCGTAAAAAAGCTCTTCATTGGTATTTATTTTCTTTCTTTTTTTAATTTGCTCGTTTTTGTCATTTTGCCATTACAATAGCACCTCGCCTCATTTGAAGTATGACATTGTACTGGCTCAAAAGAAAAAAGAAGCCGAAATCGGTCGCCATCTTGAAACCGCCATCTTGATTTTTTTACAAAATGGTCGGATCGCCTGCTCGTTTGTAGTCTGCTCGATACTCGCACGCATACACACACAGCATACCTCATTTCGTTACGTAACGATTTCTACCAAGTAACTTCACCCGCAAGCCGCGTTAAGGAAATTCGTTCTAAAAAGATTGACAAACAAATGAAAAGTCAAGTAAAGAAAATAAGCGAAAATTTAAAAGCCCCCGATAAAACTTTCTTCTACAATATTTTTTTAATGCGTTATCGGGTCTAAAAATACTACGGCCGCCTGTCGAGCCGACTGTATTCTTTAACAGATTTGTCGCTAAGCCTAGTCTGTTCGAGACACATCGCGTCAACCTGTTATATCCTCATCTCATATGATATGCCAGTGACAAAGAATGTCCTCCTCGAGGCAGACCTTAAAAATTAGTCCTCTCGGAAGGTGTCCTTTCGATCCTTCATAAGTAACAATATAGGAAGGAGTTCCCCGGGAACCAAGCCAAACAGTTTCATTATATCTTTCCTACTGCGCACCAACAACTCCGACTGTCTTACGAGAAGACGCAGGAAGAAACTGCTTCGAGTTGATCAAGCTAGGCATGGACCTCCAGGGTTCAGTATATTTCAACAGATTCCGGTCGTCAATAGCCCAATTCATCAAGCTGCTGGGGGTATACCGATACATGACGCCGGACCTATAAGCTGATCATATCAAGTAAAACAAATGTTGGCGGTCCCAAACTAATTTGTAACAAACGATCTGATTGGTTGTTTCTACCCAGTGGGAAAAATTGGGACCGCTGTTCAGGGGAGCTTATTTTGAGCGCTGTTAAATATGCTCTCGAGGGAGCACTACCGGAGCTTTCATAAATTTTATAGAGCGAAGAAAATGAGCGATTATCTTGATGACTATAAACGGTGACACTAGCATACTCAATGGACCGGCTCTCGTTCTATACGAAGGACAAGCAGCTTTTAAAGTGGTTAGAATTTAGTTGGGAGACTGTTTAATAAAACCACGTTCGCGCTTGGAAAGCAAAAGGCAATTGCCAAACATAACCAGAATAAAAGCTTTTCACAGCCAAATCACATATCCACAGGCGTCCATAAATATTCTTTATTAAAAAGCTCTTTTATAATGCTCCTAGAACATAAAAACGTATGCTCCCCGGCAATGACATGCAATGTTAAAAAGTATATGGAACTGGAACGGAACGGGAGCGCTGTAAGCTTTTTAAGTAGTGCTCAAACAGCGCTATTGGAGCACTCCATTTCCCGCTGGGTAAATATAAAAATTCGCTTGTTAGCGTAAGTCATTATTAAGTTCATAGATACATGGCAGTATAGCGTTCATCAGCGCTTGAAGTACATTAATCAGGTTACCCAATGTGAACAAATTCCGGCATCCATGTGGGTGTCCAGCCTGTAGTATCTTAAATGAAACTCATTTGCTTCAAGAATTGCCAAACCAAAACTTAAGGCATGATAGACTATGCTCAAAAAAATGTTTGAAACTCTCTAAGAAGACAAACATAACCTTAGATTGTTACAAAATTGAGGGATAAATGCGATCATTTTTTTAAAAAAAATTAATTTTCTCTAGTAAATATCATGGACATTATCCCTAAACAGAATACACTTACATGAATCAGAACATGTACTCCGTCATGACTTTTGCCACAACATTTATTAATCGCGAATTTTTATATCTGAATACAAATCCCGCGTTTAATTCTGTAAACATTTTAAACAAACAAATTTATAATAAATAAATTATTCTCCCTTAAATTAATTTCTATTAAAAACCATCCAAAAAGGGATTCCCCGCTGATATTTCAGCTAAAACCCTTTTGATTATAGTAAAATATTCCTAGGGAATTAATTCTTCATAAGATTAAAGCCGTTTTCTATCTTCTTCTGTAAGGCTTCAAGTCCTTTAAAATCATATTTGATCCTATCTACCTTTATATAAACAAAAACGTTATCACAGGAAAGATTAATTTGGACCATTGACGATAGGAAGCAGTCAAGTGTCGGTGTAGTGAAGAGAGTATTCACTGTTAATTACAGTCCTATTTTCCTTTATTTTCTACCACTTACACGCCTCAAGTCATCAAGCGTTCTAATTAAGCTCTGATTAAGTATTTCGGCTTCTGACAAAGGGTACGCAAATTGAAACTCACGAAAACAGTAAACCCTTAGGACATTAGGTACCGATTTTGTAATAGAAAATAGGGACAAGGTGTTAATGTGTTAAGTCATTAGAAAAGGAAAATTAAAGGATCTCAGGATGTAAGTTTATTAAAGTCGAAAGAAGAAAAGTGCAAACACGAAGATAACATAAATATATTAGGATATTTGCCGATTGAAAATGGTTTTAATTAGATATGGATAGATCGGAGGGGGATTAGCGATAGTAAAGGGGGAATCATTCGTGGAATTGGATCAAGTTAAAGGAAATTTGATTTTGAACCTATACTATCATGAACATCACAATCTAAATTGTTTAGTGAAGTCGGCATATTTTCTAAAGTTTGTTTGTTTTAATAGATTTGCAAATTTGCTTGATAGTTGAATGACGTTTTGCAGATCTAGAAACATTTGGAATTTAGCAACATTATCTTTAGATTTGAAGAGTCCTCATAAAACGAGCTTTATATTTTCTGCTATTTATAGGCGCCAAAAAAGAGAAAGCAACTGAAAATTCTCATGGACCTTGTGACATAAATACACAGCAGTGAAATAGTGGAAACGGGGGGGTAAAATCGTACCGTCACCTCCTCGCTGGTGCCTCCTGGATAACCAACCGACGACGGACGTATCCAGTGCCTGGGGGTATAGCTAGGCCACCCTATCCGATGGGGTATAATTCACGGATCCGGTCCTCCTGGTAGTGGGGTTGGGCGTAAGGCTA
Source organism: Thereva nobilitata (assembly GCA_963855945.1). NCBI lineage: Eukaryota > Metazoa > Arthropoda > Insecta > Diptera > Therevidae > Thereva > Thereva nobilitata. Next base: position 169,582,453 of record OY979695.1, read on the forward strand.
ACTACCGGACCCCGTAAAAACACATCAGTTAAGAAACCAGAAGCAAAGCCTCGGAACGGACAGGATAAACGGCAACGACTACGGCAACAACACCTGGAAATGATTTTCGGAACATGGAGCACGCGAAGTATGTACAGAACTGCAGCAGTTAAGTCACTGTTGGACGAAGTGAGCAGATATGAAAAAAAATTACTCGCGTTACAAGAGATCAGATGGATAGGAGACGGGACAATGGGCCATGGAAACTACAGAATTTTCTACAGCTGCGGAAGGGAGCATCACTTAGGAGTAGGCTTCGTAATACACAAGTCGATTATAGATAACGTCATAGAGTTCAAGCCAATAAGTGAACGACTATGTTCAATACGACTCCGAACGAAATTCTTCACACTCTCAATCATAAACGCACATGCGGAGACGGAAGAGAAAGCGGACACAACAAAGGACACTTTCTATTATAAGCTCGAACACGCGTATGACACGGCCCCTTCCAATGACATCAAAATGGTGATAGGAGACCTCAACGCCAAAATTGGAAGAGAGAACTGGCACAGACCGACCATTGGAAAGGAAAGTCTCCACGAAACATCCAACGATAACGGGCAACGTGTTATCGGCTTTGCAATGAGCAAAAATATGATCGTCAGCTCAACATATTTCCCAAGGAATGACATCCACAAATACACCTGGCAATCTCCCAGCGAAAGATACTGCAACCAAATAGACCATATACTTATAGACAGAAGGGCAGCCTCCAGTATCCTCCAAGTAAGATCATGTAGAGGTGCTAATTGTGAATCGGACCACTTCCTAGTTAAAGCTAGATTCAGATGTCGGCTATCCACTCAAGGAAAAAGAAATAACAAACAAAAGAAATTTGATGTTGACCGCCTCCAAGAACAGGCTGTATTGGAGAGGTATCAGGCAACACTAGCAGAAAGGATAGGTCCAAACATAAATAATTCAGACACGGTAGAGGGAAAATGGATAAGTCTGAAGACGACACTGACAGATGTCACGAAGCAAACTGTAGGCTACAAACGCGCAGGCAGAGCCAGTGAATGGTACGACGAGGAGTGCAAAACAGCTATAGAGACCAGAAATAAAAATAGAAAAATATACATAGAGAGACCGACGAGGAGCAAGAAATTGAATTACGAGGAAACGAGAAGAACAGCGAAAAACATTTGTAGGAAGAAGAAAAGACAATTCCTCAACAATTACATCTTGAGGGCAGAGGAAAACTTTAGACAAAACAAAACACGAGAAGCATACAAGGAAGTAAACTTCTTCAAAAAAGGCTTCAAACCCTCCTCCGGACTGTGTAGAACAAAAGAAGGCACTATAGTCACAGGCAGCGAGGATGTAAAGAAAAGGTGGAAGGAATTTTTCAGCGAGCTGCTGAACGGAAATGAAAGCATCATACGTGTACCAGAACCCCGTCTACCACATAACGATGACACCAGAGAAACAAATGTACCAACCATGGAAGAAGTACAAAGTGCCATAAGAGCCTTAAAAAACAACAAATCTCCAGGAATTGACAACATCCCAGCAGAGCTGATAAAACAAGGGGGCGAACCGCTTGCAGCAGCTATACACCAACTACTATGCTGCATATGGAGGAATGAAAAAATGCCTGCAGAATGGGAGCAAAGCATTATCTGCCCAATACACAAGAAAGGGGACAAATTCAACTGTGCAAACTATAGAGGCATATCTCTTCTAAGCACGGTATACAAACTAATGACCAACATTATCAAAGCCAGACTGGAACCTTATGCAGAAGCCGCAATAAGTGAGTACCAGGCTGGATTCCGAAGAAATAGGTCAACAATAGATCAACTCTTTTCAATAAGGCAGGTCCTCCGAAAATGCTGGGAATACAACATTGACGTGTATCAACTTTTCATCGATTTTAAACAAGCATACGACAGCATCGACAGGGAAAAAATGTATGCGACGATGTTGGACCTAAACATCCCCCTCAAGATAGTTAAGTTAACAAAAATGACAATGGAGAACACAAGGTGTGCAGTCAGAATACAAGGAGAATTGACGGAATCCTTCCCAGTCAAGCAAGGCCTAAAGCAGGGCGATGGGTTGGCATCCATGCTATTTAATCTCTGCCTAGAAGGAGTAATTCGCAAAGTACACATTGATGCGAACGCAACCCTGCTTAACAAATCAAAACAGCTGGCAGGATATGCCGATGACATGAACTGCCTTGCCAGATCACTGTCATACCTTAGAGAAATCCTCACAGAATTAGAAGATGAAGCTAAACATATAGGGCTGCAAATAAATGCAGACAAGAGCAAGATTCTAATTCAGTCGAGGGTGGAAAGAAGAAGAAGAAACCACAATACCACCTGGGGAGAATATAACTTCGAACGAGTAAACCAATTTAACTACCTGGGGTCCACAGTCAGCGAAGACAACGATGAGACGATAGACGTGCAAAGAAGAATAAACGCCGCAAATAGAACATACTTCTCACTACTGCCAGTAATGAAATCCAGAGACATCCACAGAAAAACGAAAATAAGAATCTATAAAACGATCATACGCACAGTAGCACGTATGGGTGTGAAGCATGGAGTTTCTCCCAAAAGTCCGCAGATAAGATGGATATATTTGAGAGGAAGGTTCTCCGAAGGATATACGGCCCAACCAATGAAGATAACGCATGGAGAATACGCTACAATCACGAATTGTACGATATATACAAAGAGTGTAAACTTTCAACACATGCCAAGCTACTGCGCTTACGTTGGGCCGGCCATGTCCAAAGAATGGATGACTCAAGGATACCAGAGAAAGCCCTATATTTACTACCAGATGGCAAAAGACCAGTTGGCAAACCACGGTCAAGGTGGGAAGACAGCGTTAAGGCTGATGCAGCAAAACTCCTAAACATCAGAAACTGGAGGCAAGCTGCGCAACAGAGAGAGGTCTGGAGGAAGAAGCTGATGGAGGCCAAGGCTCGAATTAGGCTGTAGAGCCATCGAAGGAGAAGAAGAAGAAATAGTGGAAACAATAGTCGCTTTTATTGATAGTAGCATTAAATTCATTGTGATATTCTTCTTATAAAAAATATAACCCAAAATTTTAGTTTGTTGAAAAAACTTTGATCAAACCTTGAATTATTTAAGACCTAAAATTCTTAAGTTCATCATTTAATTGAATATGCCCTTTCGACTTGGCTTACGTTCAAATGACATGGCCTCGCATATAAAGTTTGGTGTGAAACTAAAACAGGAATCATACGCTTTTATATACCCACTTCTTTGCACAAGCTTGGGCTCAATTTCGAACACAACTTATCGCATCTAGGTATTCGTGCCACGCGACAAGCCATTACCACGAAATTTTTCTCGATTGATTAGAACTGCTATAAGTGACCTCGATCATGCATCGGTTACTAAAAAGCAAAGTTTTGAAGATGCGCAAAACTTCCATTCAAAACGTTTAAACTTTCAAATAATTAGATTTGATATAGTGGGGCCTCCTCCACCTCAAGGAACATAGTACAACCAGACCATCGTAAAAAGAATGACTTGCCAATTTGGGATATATCAGCAAAACACTTTGTCATTGCTTGCATAGTCATTGCTTGCATACGTCCCCGAATAGGCGTAAACTGTTGAACGTATTTGCAAACTTATCGGAACGCAAAAAACAGGAAGAATGGTATTTCAGCCAAAGGCAAACGAATTGGTTGAACTTTCCATTGGCAACTTAAGACCACTTTAATAATAAAGAACAACACCTTTCATTGGAGTGAATACTTGCCTCCTGTCTTGCTAGGGATTCACACCGTAACCAAAACTGACCTTCAATCCTCACCAGATGAAGCAGAGCTCGTCTACGATCAGAATGTGAAACTTCCCAATTCAGTTTCTATCCATCAGATTAAAATCTAATAGAGCACTCGGAATTTCTCGCTCTTTTTAGTTTTTGCGTGTAGTTCCTCAGAACAATGCATACTCCGAAACAATCCTAGAAACCTGTTTACTTAAATACAGCACTATAGGTTTGCAAAAGGTGTTTTTCCTGGTAAGTTCTGATCGTGGGAGTTTTTTTGTTGTAGCTTGCGAAAACTTGTAAATTAAGTTGTACCCCGGCCGCCATACCTTTAATCAATATGTTTTACATGCTAAATGCAAGTAAAAATTTGCTTGTTAGTTGCAATTCTAATAACCCAACGGGGAACTGAAGCGCTTTTGAACAGATTTTGAAGCGCTGATAAGGAATGCCAACGCTCTTCTTATTCATATCCCAATTCCTTTCCTCTTAACACAGGCATATGCCATTAGGGCGAAGCACTTCTATTTTGTTGTTCAAGAAGCGCAATCGCTGCTAGGAAATTGAAGCTCTTGGGCAGCTCAGAAAGCTTTCGTGACTCATAGATATTCTAAGAAGTAACTTTGAATTAGTAATTTTTTTTGAAGAATAAAAATGAATTAAAACTTACCGTAAACATACTTTTTGAATAATTATTGTTTAATTGGATTTTTTTAAATATTTTTTCGAAAAAATATAATTATTTTAATCAAATTGCAAAAGAAAATTTCACTTACTTATTGTCTTCACCATAAAAAGTATTTCACAACTGACGCGATTATTATAAAAACCACAAATTTCCCAAATAAAATAGAAAACTTGAAAAAAACAAAGAAAAAAATGGGAGTATACAGTGTGAGCTTCTAGAGAGCTTCCGTAACATATGAATGTGAAGCGCTACATTCCTGCTTCTTTTGGCTTGATTAATTTTCCGCTGGGAATTTGTTAGCAAAACTCTTGAAGAACTCGTACAATTTTTGTAATCGAAAATCCATACATACCAACGTTTTATGTATAAAATAAACCTCTTTAAAAATTGAACTAAATCTTCACAAACACACACCATTTCGAGAGAATTAACTTCAAAAATTTAAGAACTATTTTCCATGCTTAAATTATTTCCAAAAAGCATTACTGTCTGGAAAACAGTTTGCATTCTGTGATATATATTCTCGTTTCCAATTTTGTATGCAGCCACTGAAGGAAATTGAGTGGTAAGTGCAGGACGTACACTTTCAAGTACTAAAATCATGGAATACTCCTTAAATAGTGCCAGAGTTATATACTTGGAAATGATGTGTGCAAACAACACCCAAGGTGAAATATTCACTTGGAAACATGGAAACTAGGATATTATGTTCCGTTAGTAGAAAACTCTTAAAGGTAAGGGTGGGGGTATAGTATTCATAATTTTACAAGAGGATACTTTACATCTGATACAGCATTTCGATTTATTTAAGAAAAAATATTTGCGTAGATTAATCAATGAAATCTATTGATGTCGTCATAGCTACAGATTTGTGCATATATCGGAAGTTGTTCATTACTTAATTGCATTTTGGTCAATTTCAATTTCTTGGTTAAGCTTACGATCATTCTGCAGTATATACATACTGTACGATGTTATTGGCAGTGAGATAATTAAAACATCAGAATTTTTCCTTAATAAATTGAGCAAATGGGTTAAATTGTTTTCTTTCAGCAAATGATATTTCAATACATATTCAAGTCTGTTCTCGATAGCTTAATAGTCCAGGAGCGATAGCAGAAAAGTATTCGTTAAAATAATTTTACCCTGCGATTTTTAACGTTAATAACAGTAGCGAAAACGGGGGTTTTCACGTTTTATGTGCGAGCAAAAAGTAGTACGTAATCGCGCTTTTGGATAGGTAATTGAAATCGGTCAACTTTGTGCAAAAACAAAATTAAAACCGCGAAATATGTCCATTTTTTGACATTTAATTATAGGGACTGTAATTATCGTAGAAACCTGTTTCGCGGCTTAAATTGTGGCTTTTATTGTAACCTACCTAAAAATAATAACTTGTCACGTAAATCGCAAAAATATAAAAACGACTGTTCCCGAAAAAAGGTTTGAACAAGACCCATAATGGTCTTGAGGAAGACACTCATAGGTACTTCAGTGCTTGTGATAGCGAATAACGCATTGCCCGAATTAGTGCGTACCGCAGAATACTCTTTACATAATAAACAGTTCACCTTGGCAGGCTTCCTGGACATATAAGGCGCTGTGTCTACAATAGCAGCACCGATGCCATCCAGGAGGTCCTGGTGGAATTGGGGATCGACAATGGTATTAAGTCAGCGCATCCTTCGCATACTGAAAACCAGAATTATTCACTGCAACTTTAGTGATTAGACAAATAAAAACAAAATAATAAAGCAATTCTAGACTAGGCTACTACTAGGTCCATACAATAGATTAAATGATTTCCAACTTCAAGAATGGTAAAAAAAGCCATCTGACTATATTGCATCGAAACTCAATTGCAATCCAAATTTCAGTGTCCTAACCCGCAAAAAAAATCCGGCTTACCCCCGGGACACAATGAGGCCGACAACGACAATTCTCATATAAATTGTTGTTGTTTTCCCGTAGAAGTTGACGTTGTCGGCCTCATTGTGTTCTGGGGGTTAATCCCCGAAAATACTATCATCTACCTAATTCTGCCAGTGTATTTAAGGCGTACCAACTGGCGACCTTGAAAGTCTGCCAAGCAATATAGAACAGTCCAAAACAACGCAAATTTTTACCACAATGACTGACATAAGTAGTCTTATCCCTCGACGGCAATATTTCTCCGGCAAAACAAGCTAACTCTGCAAAGATAGAACTGATGCTGTTCACTACAAGAACAAAGAAACTATCTTTCAACTGTCCAAGATTGGGTGTATAGGCGCAACAACGGGGGGGGCCAGGGGGCCCGGGCCCCCCCTGACGTTGGTCACTTGCAACAAGAACTCCTAATACGAAAGCAGCTTGAGAATGTACTGATATACTGGATTCATTAGATCTAACAGACATTTCAAAAATATTGATCAGTAGAAAAGAATTAAGAAAACAAGTTTTAGGAAAGTTTTACACAAAGTGTATTTTTTGTATTATTTTAATTAATTAGTATTGTTTATTTAATATTAAAAAAAATTTAAAAATTAAAAATCCCAAAAATTCATAAAGGTGTTAAAAATGCGAAATGAATATTAACCATTTAAAATGTACGCCCCCCCCCCCCCGTGATGTCCAGTCGGGCCCCCCTGAAATATCAGAGTTGTTGCGCCTCTGGGTGTAGTAAACTACATCTAGCCTCGACGGTCAAGTACCTAAGTACTGAACTGAGGGTCTAACAATGTTGATATGGGTTCCTATACCTATAATGCCAGGAAACCCATATTTTGTGAAAAATAATGTTTTGCATTGGTTTTTATCGATTTCTGTTGGAAAAGAAATCCATTTTGGACACAATTTTCGTTCCATTATATCCAAAATCTCGGTTAAAACACTTGACACCTCTGATTGGGAAAATCCGATGCAAAAGTCTTGACCGATGTTCATATTGGTATGCACCACTCGAGAAAAATCTTAAAGCGGCTGCGAACTTTAAAATTGGTGGAACTGAAGACGATCGTCTGCGAATTTTAAAATCATCTTTTATGTCTTCCAATATTTGCACAAAAGCTGGTTTAGAGAGACGAAATAATGCAATGAAACTGAAAAAACACGTTTACCTAATTAAAAAAGTTATTCAAATTAATGTATTAAACTCAACTAACTTTAAATCTGGTATTTCCAATGGATTCGAGGCATCTCTTATTCGTCTTCGTACTTGGGCAGGAACTTCTTCTTCACTGCCACTACTACTTAAAAAAAGACTGAAAGTCACCATTTCTTCGATTATTGCCACAAAACAATAATTTTATTGAAATAATGTTCACTAATAAAATTCTTTCCTCAATCCTTGCCAAAAAACACTAATTTATAAATAAATAATGAAAATATTTCCTCAATAATTATATTTCGGTAAAACCAACAATTGTCAATCAATTGTCAAATTAAAAGTGAAGTTGGCTTCGATGGAATATTTTCGGAAAAATATATGGCATCCCTCGTATTGGTTACGATCGTAATCAATCACGTCAAATTCAAATCGAATCGTAAATCCAAATCGTAAATATTTTTGATCGAATCGTATTCGGTAATAAGTCCCCCTGGAGGCTCAATATTGAGGAAAAAGTTAGAAGGGCCTATATAGCCTTCTACTCATCCAAGAAAATGCTTGGGAAGAAATGGGGACTCAAGCCACGAAGGCGGTTAGGCTAGGCGAACGCTGCTGGTTCCAGCACAACGCAGCCTAGCACAGCACAGCACAACAGAGAAAACTGTGTTTCATTATATCTAAGCTACCATCGAATATTTGGGACAGCACAGGCACAGCAGTCGCAGAGGCCTCTGTCTCAGCTCTGCGGATTGTGATTGAAACACAGTTTCCTCTGTCGGTAAGACACAGTCAAGAAGCAGTAAAGCGTTTTTCAATTTAATATGATACAAATAATGAAAATTATGAAAGAGAAAGTTTGAAAAATAAAATATGGAGTAAAATTACAATTGAATTAGGATATAAAGACAGTAAAAATAAATTTGATATAACAATTTCCAATACAAAATTGTGCACTGCGTTATGTGACATGCGTTCAATAATCGCTGTTGGACAGAAAATTATGTATCTCCCTACTGATTATCTTCTATGCTGTGCTGTTCTGGGACCAGCGTTCGCCCAGCCTTATGGATGTACGCAGCTTCACATATGGATCAATAGTATGGTGGCCAGTATTAAAGAAGTACAACTCTACCAATATAGGCAGGGTCCTCCAGAGAATGGCATGGAAATGCACCACAGGAGTATTACGTACAACTCCAACGGACGCACTAAATACTATCCTCTTCCTTCTACCACTGGACCTCCATACAAAGTAGCTATTTCTCTTGTTGCGCGGTCAGACTCAAAGAAATTGGGTACTATCAAGAAAAGCGATACGGATATAGCAACATACTTGGTATGCTTGACAGAAGGTTGATCCCAACCACCTCGGACTACATCAACCCCAAGGTGGAATTGCGCAAGAAGTTCAAAGTCAAAATTCGAATATGGATGCCTAGAGGTAGATCTCCCTGTCAATACGATTAAAAGACATATTTACCTACACTTCCTTTCAACAGACCATCCAACGAACTTGCCACAGTTCTTGAATGCTACAGACAAGCTAACAAGCCTATTGGTCATGAGAATTAGTGGTACCACAAAGGCGCTAATGCGCTAACAGCGTATTTGGGCCCCGCCACTTTAACCAACCAACCAACCAGAACAACTCGATTGTGGAACAACCTACCACAGTCAGTATTTCCGAATTCATACAACACCCAAGAGCTCAAACGCAGAGTTCATCGCTATCTCCTGCAACACCCCTCTATCTCCCCCTAATCTATCCCATCTTTTCTTCTATTCTTCCAGTTAAGCTTACTACTAGACATTGCACCATGACGTGTACGACATGACGGACAAAACACAAAGAGTAAAAAAACCTAAGACCAGCAGTTAGGGTATTCCTGTTATCGGGTAGTTAAGCGGCTAGTAAGATAATTGAGTCAATCTGTATAACATCTAAGATGACCGAAACCTTCCAAAAGGAGCTTCCTCCTTGTCTAGAAGGTAATTCACGCTTCAGTGAATAATGACTCACAGGAACTTCGAAGTCAATAAGAATTGGCCAGAAGCAGAGGTATCTATTGACCACGTTAGCTGCAAACCTCATAGGCACGCCGATGGAGAGCGTACAGCATGGGCGTAGCAAGGCGAGGGGCCAGGTGGGCCAGGCCCACCCCAGAATCCTTCTGGCCCACCCCAGAATAAAAGTGAATCACTTATTAAAAACCCGTGATGTTACATAAGTCTTAAAACAATTTTACATAAAATAGTATGGTACACGGATGTCTCCAAAACAGAGACAGGTGTGGGCCCTGGAATCTGGAGCGAAAGCACCCTAGCAACTCTCTTCCAAGCGGAGGTGTACGCTATACTGGCATACATTCATGAGAACTTAAGAAGGGTCTACCAAAAAGAACGGATTTTTATCTTGTCTGAGAGTCAAGCGGCAATTAGGGCAGTAGGACCAAGTCTAAATTAGTTTGGGGCTGCCAACGTGCTCTTGATAAGCTGGGAGTTCTCAATCAAGTTACCCTTGTTTGGGTCCAGGGTCATCGGGGATGCAAAGGCAATGAAAAAGCGGATGCCTTAGTTAAACAGGGTTCCGACATTGGATTCATCGGTCCAGAGCGGGCTATCGGAGCACCTACCAGCTTTCTGCAAAGGGCACTAGCCGATCGGACTTTGATGAAACATACTGAAAGCTGGAGGTCCACGCCTGGACTGGTCAACTCTAGTCCGTTCCTCCCTGGGTCGTCTCCTAGCACGGCCAAGGATTTGTTTGGGGCGCAGTAAAAATGATGTCAGAACACTTGTTGGATTGATTACCGGGCACTGCGCCCTAAATTACCACTTATGGAGGATAAGAAAGGCGGAGGACCGCACCTGCAGGCTTTGCCCCGCAATAGCGAGCAGCAGGGTTTTCTTGTTCGAGGAGTCCTTGCTCGAGCATGCAAGTCTAAGCGACAAGCCACTAGGAAGACTGCTGAACTTGTGGTATATGAGGTATAGGGTTGTAGTACTGGCCAAATGAATGGCCGCAGTACCTTTGGACCCAGTACCTTACACAAGAAAAAAAAATTTTGATGCGGCCATACATACGTAACATATAACGCAGAATACAACCATAGATAAATTATATGTATACCGTGTAGTTCATGACAGGCCCCATAGATGAGAAAAGGAAAAAAAACAAAAAAACGTTCTATGAAATGAATTAGACGATCAAAACTAATTGAGCGATTGGATGTGTTAGTAAGAAATATTTGAATGCTGAGGGGAATTTAACAAAATAGTTAAAAAATATTTTAATATCTGTTTCCTGGAAAATTGGGATCCGCCATTTTCAATTTTTAAGTTTCGACCCTGGATTCGTGTTCAGCGACCTCGAAAACCCAAGAGAAAAAACCTCCATTTTGTTAGATATTTTCCGAGATTTTTAATTAGTTAATTAGTGCTACATTAATTGTCCACTAAAATTAGCCATTTGTTAAAAAAAATAATGGATAAAAACATAAGCTCACCTTCAGACCATATAACACTTGATCAATAAGTGTTTCTGAAAATTTTCCAAAAAAAATTAGGCCATTAGGTCCTACTTCTAAAAAGCGGATACACTTTTGCTAATTTGACACGACTAAAGAGCACGCGCCCAAATTGCGCGATTTAGGGTCTGATTATGTTGGAGCTGCGATAAACGAGTAGAGCGGCGATGCTAGCCGAGCGGAGATAATACAAGTTTTCAATAGAGCTGTCTATATTGGAGAAACGCGGTGACTAACGCTTTGGTCGCGACCAACGACAAGAGCTGCGATAAAGCTTGGGTTACTTTTCTTCGCTAGTATCATTAGTATCAAGATGGATGTTGATTCCTCAGTCATATTGTCAACGTTTGCGCTTCTGTCAGAAACTGGTAAGACTGCTTTATTCGCCCTACTCACAGCTTTTGTCACAGCCTTTGTCACAGCTCTGTTACCATCTATCGCAACTCTAACATAATCAGACCCTTAGTTAATTTTCCTCAAAATTTGTGTTAACACACGATGTATGGTTTTAGTGGTAAGATCAGGCAGCATAAGGCAGCATACTGGTCCATCGAGGCCAATTTTAGATTTTCCGAGAAAAAAAATCGGCGACAGATAGAGATGCTTTTCTTCAAAATATTATGCAGAATGTTCTTGGATTGAGTATAGTGTCAATGAAGACAAAGTTTACTGTTTTGTTTGCAGAAACTTCTGTACAAAGAACTTACGTGCTCAAAACGAAAAGTTTGTTACAAGCGGCTATGAAAATTGGAAAAAAATAGGAGAAGCAATACAAAAGCATCGAAAATCCTAGATACATAAGCAGTCCACCGAAATGCACGTTTCTTTCAAACACTCGATGGTTTCAGGAAGCGTACAGGATAGAATTGTGAGGCAACATGACACAGAAATAGTTGAAAAAATTAAATATTTGATCAAGCTTATCATCTTTCTGTGGTCAGTTGGTAACGGTGGTTTAAAATCTGGCCCACCCCAGCAAAAATTCATTGCTACGCCCATGGTGTACAGAAGCGGTTGTGTCGGATATCATCATGCACTTCCCTTGAATAGTAAGCGCCAGATGGAGAAATTTAATGTCAGTGTCAAGACTAGAACGATTTGGCCTGACTACAGCAAGCAGAGATCACGCGACCTCCTGGTGATGTTGAATAAGGCCACAATGGTGCCGATTATCCCAGGACTCTTGTCATCTGAATTCTATACGACATTTACTACTGTAATTGCGGCGAGAAAGAAGGCAGAGAGACAACGAAAATTTTCTTTGAACGAATCCCATTAAAAAAGACGTTAAAGATAGTTCATGAAGATTATCTTCTAGGCACTGTCCATCATATTTTTGTTTTGGCTAGTTGGTTGTCTTGCAACAGTAGTGTATTAGGCTGATGTTCTTTAAATTCGATAAATCGTCTAGGCTGGGGCTTAACGGCCGCCTTCCTTCAAAAGGGCCTTAGGCCGATCTTCATTAAAGTTCGTCCAGGATGAAGAGGGAGGATGATACTTATTTCGAAGTACAAAAATGGTCTTTCAAATGATTTTCACGTTTACTCAAATAGCAAATAATTGATAAATTAAAAAAAAAATTGCATTCGAATACATTATTCGACGCATTTTTTATTAAATTTAAATTTCCGTAGTACAGAGGAAAACTGACTTGAAATTACAAGTTTTCGGATCACAAATTTTGTTTATAATAATTTCGCAGTTCTGCTTTCAAACACGGCATATTTTTAAATTTTAAGGAACTGACGATTGAATTTTCTTAGAAACCTTCGAATTATATTAATTATAGCAAAACAAAAGAAAACCTTTAAAATAATTACTAAAAGACAACAAATAAACAAAACAACTCCATTCACGACGAAAGGAACTCAGACTAGAAGTTCATTCGGTCTTCGTAATATTCTCGTTTTCAATTTAATTAAAATAACTTCAATGACAGGTGAATAATTGAAAATTTTCAAATTCTATCGTATAAAATTGAAATACAAAGCATCCAGCAACTCAACTTCAGGTGAACTGCGCAATTTCCGGTTTCGTCATTTACGATTCGGTATATGATGAGCACAGGTGCCTTAAAATTTTTCAATTTTTCTTCTTCGACAAGTTACCTCTTACGTTAGAAGCTTGAGCTCCATCTAGCCATAAGGATATAAAGGAAGGATATTCAGGACATTGTCGTGCTTGTTCCAGTAACAGGAATAAGACTACCAAAAGAATCTCTAAAGAAAATCTCTCCAAAATTGTATTAGCATCATAAGTGAAAGGTGCAATTGAGTTTCTGTACAGTATAAAGGCATCAGGATGAGAGTATATATTCTATGAAGTAGAAGTTATCTTTTATCCTTTCTCCTTTTATCATTATATATATAGAGTAAATTTAATGAATTAAAGTTGAATTTTGTAAGGCTTGGTGCCTCATACATTTCCATTAAGTTCGTGTCCTTGTTGATATATATTTATATATAGCTAACCTTAACTTTGTGAGACTTTAGAAATGTTTTCAGAGAGTGGAGAAGGTGCATTCGGGAACGAATTTCATGCTTCCATTAAGGAAATGAATGCTTAATGGTTTACTGTTTAGATTTTAATATGATAAGGATTTAAATGTCAGCACAATTTTCTAATAGATTTTAATTAGTAAACGTATTTTGGTAATTTGTGATAAGATTTATTGATACAACCCATAGGTGACTTTATAAACAAATTTAACTTATCAAAGGAACTTTGTAGAAGGGTAAAATGTTTGATAAATGTCAATCAATTCCATAAGATGATTTGGATAATTGGAATGCGGTTTTCTATTGAATGAACATAGGAGCGACATTCTTAGATTTTAAGAAAGAACTATTTTTCACCTCGATTTACATAATACGGTGTGTTTGTTTTATTTGGTGGCCTTTAGCTTTAGCAAAATGTTCTAGTTTCATCCTAGAAACTATGGGTTCGAAACGTTACATAGACATTGAGCCTGATCATGGTTGGAACTTGAAGAGAGAAATGGCGCGGCGACTGTAGAACGAAATCATAGTTATCGAAAAAACTGACATTTGTCGGGAAACACGCATTTAGGTGCATCACAGTTGGCGTTTTAAGTGACAGAGTTGCGTTTTTCACGACTGTCAAGTGACTATTTCAGGCGCTTGGTTTTGGTACGTGAGAACGCTAACAAAAATGCAGTCTGAGAAAAGGTGTTTTTATATTATGTATGTATATATAATTTTTATATATTTATATATATGTAGAGATATAAATATTTTAAAAATAATGAAATTTTATAACTTAATGCCGTGGAAATAAAATTGATCGATGATTTCGTAGAAGATGTAAATTCTTCCTACAGCCGTCCGCTTGGCGCATGCCCTACATTCATCCATTTGCTCTTCAATTGAATCATTGAATCACCGTAGAAATTTTCCCGCTATTACCACCGCAGGATTTTCGCCGAAATAAATAACCATCTGCCTCCACAGTTATATTTTTCCCGAAATAAAAGAGTAACCACTCAACTCACTCGCACAGTATTTCGTCAGTCAGTATTCCCACACTCATTTTTATATGTAAAAGTTAAGAGCCACTCTTTGTACTACCAGTGTGTCATGTCGTACTCGTCATGTCTAGTAGTAGATTTGGTTCGAAGGAAAGGTCCGAGGACAGGATAGGTCAAAAGGAGTCTGGAGGGCATTAAAGAGGAGGCGATGGACCTTTCGTTTGAGCTCCTGGGTGTTGTAGGAGTTTACACTAAAGGTACGTTTTCACTTATAACTTAAGTGTATACATTTGCGAATGGAACCGAATGGAAGTGTAAAACGAGTTTACACTTATAAACTAATTCAGTGATTACATTCAGTGGAAAGTGGAAGGTTACACTTTTTTGGCTCCACTTTTTGAGATGTATACATTCAAGTGGAAATTATGTTTACATTTATACATTTAATGGGAAGTGTAAAGTGAAGTTATACACTTTTTCCGCAGATCTGGAATTCTTAAGTAAAATGTCGTCGTATAAAGAAGTTCTAGAAATTACAACTGCAATGGTAATTAGAAAAAGAAAACGTAGAAATAAAGTGAGTAGGAGGGTTCGTGAGTGGATTAAAAAACGGAAAAGTCTTGGAATTGCTAAAAATCTAGTGCGAGAGCTCGAAATAGGAGATGAAGCTAGTTGTAGAAACTTTCTACGAAAGACGGCTTCGGATTTCTAGTTTTTACTCAATGATGTTAGTCCCTTTATAGGTAAAAAACATGTTTATGAGGAAAGTTATTCCTGAAAACGGTTGTCTTTAACACCCCGATTCCTGGGAACAGGTGATTATTTCTTAATGACATTTATTCGAACAAAATCAAACAAAGAAATTACACAGACAGGCTTTCAAATAAATGGCTAAACGTATTTACATTACTCAAAGAAAGAGCATAGAAACTTGGGATGCCAACGGGGGTTTCCCCTGCAAATTTTAGCGTGACAAAATGCTGAAGGGTTTTTAGCGGCTTCAAATTTTTAGGCGTGATTTTAGGAGCAAGGTAAGAATGATCCGAAATATTTAAAACAGTTATACGATAATTTAAACCACCAACATCCATTCTAAAAAATCGGTTTCCGGATGGCGTTATAAATACATAATTTCTCTTAGCTTTTTATTCGAACTCTGATTGGTTGTTGAAATCTTTGGTGGTAATTTGAATAGCCTGAACTTTACAACGATATTGCTTACCTTGTATAATTTTTAATCCATCAAAAATAATGTTAGATTTTTTAATGTTTGGATGTCTGAACAGCACGAGTTGGTACAAATAAGAACAAGTGCCATTTAAACGCATAATATACACTCGCTCCACTCGCAAAGTGAACAAAAATGTTTTGTTCACTAAAAAAAGGGGATACACTTGTAAAGTGGAGCTACACTTTTCAATTTAATGTGTTTACACAACTCCACTTTTTTGTGGAAATGTAGACTTCAAAGTGTATATACACTCGAGTGCAGCGGGTGGAACTTGTGTTTACACGTATACATTTTACATTTTGCGAGTGGAACTTTACACTTCCACCTAAAACTGTATAAGTGGAAATGTACCTTAAAGAAAGGAAATTCTCACGAAGTTCCCCGACGTAACAAAAATCAAAACAAATAATTTTTGTAACGGGGCTTTAATTTCATAGAGTTGATATCCTCAATAGCAGCCGGCTGAGCCAGAGACTCAACCGTCGCGGTTAGCGGGAGAGTGCCTCCTGAAACAAGTGAATCCCGCTAACCAGCTAACCAAGGCTATGACCCCTACAGTAACAGACTAGGGGGCGTTCAAGTATTACGTAACGCAATTTTTGAAGATTTCTGTAATAATTTTTGAAGATTCCTGTAAGATTGAAGGCCTTACTCGTGTACGCTTGTTTAAGCGTGTGAGGTGGTAGATCAATTTCTTTTGATTTACAAGCGCCCTCGTGAGAACAAGTAGCACTAATTAAAGAATAATATTGATAAAAATAAACAATGAGCCTGGAAATTATGATAAGTGAAGTAAGAAAAAGAAGATTTTTGTGGGATGTGAAAAACAAGTACTATAAAAATAGAGTAGCTAAATAGCGGATAATTTGAAGACTTCAATTGAAAGTATTGTACCAAAATATGCACTATAAATTAAGTACGATAGTCGAAGGGTAAATGTTGAGCACCTATCATAAATGCCACTAGCTACACACTAACAAGCGTGTACTTACGCTAGCTTGAACAAGCGCAATGAGCTTAGCGTTCTCGTCCAAAGCTGGCAACAAGCGCCTTGTAATTTGCAGCTTGCTCCAAGCGCTTACAAAAACTTATGTATTTCACGGTAAGCGCTGGAAAAAATTACAGTCATGGAGATGTTTTCGTCAGGTCACGAAGCTATGTTTAATTGAAAATGTAGTGTTGAAGCTATTACTAAAAAGGCAACGTGTGCATAAAGTTAACCTCGTTTGCCGGCCGAAACTTGCAGCAATCGCTTGCATGTCCGTAAAAGCTTTTTCTGTGAACGCACACACTTGAAATAAAGGAGACTTTTACTCGCGCCTGTAAAAGCTTTTCGGCGATTGTTTGCCTGCGCTGGAAACAAGCTTTGCACATGAACCCACCCTTAAACTCTTAAGGGCCCCATTCACGTTCAGTTTATCGCACTGTTCTGGTTTTGGGCAGTTAAATTGTAACGAAATCTGTGCAGTTTTTAGCTTACTCAGTTCATCACACTCACTACAAAGTTTTTACACAGTTTTAGTTCAGTTTGGTTTAAGTTCCGATTGGATATGTTCAATGCTCAAAACTGAAATGGACTGAGCAAATACGCAATAGCCACACTCACACTCAGTTTTATCTGCACAGTTCTAGTTTGGGCAGTTCAAAATCTACGGCTCACAGATTTTAGGCCATTCATACACGAGGGAGCATGGTTCCGGAGCAAAAGCTTTTTTCGGGCAAGGGAGGCGTGGGGAGATGCAATAAGTGGAGAGTTTCGTGCTCCGGTGGAGACTTTTGTGCTCCTGCTTTTGGCCTGCGAACACGGAAAGCATGCACTCACACCAATAAGAAATCAATGCTTTGGCGATGAAAAAAATCTTTCAAACAGTAAAATTTGGTCAAAATTTGTATATAATAAGAAAAAACTTTTAATTATTGAGAATTCAAAGGGAGTGAGTGAATTTTTTCAAATAAATTATTTCATAATAGCGAAAAAACCTCCATTTTGTTTTTAATAAAAAATTTGACATCTCACTAATACGAACAAATATCACGTAGCAACACAAAAGCTGCTTCCATCGCTGTTGCTCCGTGTATTTTCACAAAACTTGCAGCAAAGCTTTTGGTTGCAGAACCATGCTCCCTCGTGTATGAATGGCCTTACACAGTCAATAAATTTGAACTGAACCGTACTCCGGACTTTACACACACGCTCCGATTTAACTGTGCAGTTTTGGTTTGGCGGTTTAAACTGTGTTATAAACTGAGCGTGAATGGGGCCCTTTACAAGCCCGAGACGTGACCTCAGCCTAAGAGTCATTCAAACGTACGGCTCATCACTTCCTTCTCATGCATCTCCCAGACTTACCTTAAACCGGCTCTACACTATGCGATGAACGTTCCCAACGATTGATTCAGCACCGACAACAGCCCGAAGGTGTTCAAACACGAAAGTTGGACGCTTGACATTGGACACTCGTAGTTCAAGCATCGGCCAGAAGATGCGTCCTACCATCAAGTGTCCGACGTTAAAGGATATCATCGTGTTCAACCTAGTCACTGAAAGACATAACGAACTGATAGTATAAAGGGTGACTTCTGAGCTTAGATTTTCACATTAAAGCCATAAAAAGTACAACTTCACCTTTTAAAGATTCCCCTGCAAAGTACTACAATAACGAAATAATAATTTGGGTGTTCATGCCAGACAAATCTACATCGAAGATGTAATGCCGTTAATGGCTTTTGGCATCAATTACCAGTAAAGTTCATCCAAATATTATTTTGACAAGGGGGAACGATTGTGTTCCTTACAATATATCACCTTATTTAATGAGGTGAAATCAAGCATAAAGAAATTCTATCGTACCTGGTAGAAACTTATGATTGCAGTTTACTTTGTTTCTGTCGAATCAACAGAAAAGTTGAAAACTTTATTGGTAAGCATGGAATCGCCAGTAAGAAAACACTCAACTTTCATCCTTCAAGCATTTTATGGACGAATTGGCGCCAAATATTAAAAAACTTTCATTGAAACACCATAAGTTTTTTTTATTTAAAAAAAATATCGTTTGGCTTTGCTAACAAGCGCGTACATGTACATTTCCTTGCTGCCTGGAAGAATCTAGTATTCAGTAAAAAAAATCTGAACAGTCTCAATTGAAAAACGTGGATACTTTTTGCTTGAAAACAGAAATCAAGCCCCATTGTGGACCGACTACCTCCAATAAAGCTGCATAGGTTTCAGCCCTGAAGGTATGACGAAAAACGTTTTTGTGAACATCTATTGCATCTGGCTTAGAGTAGCTACCATGATGGAGAATTCTAAATAGACGGCGAAATTGAATTCTTCACAAACCCCGAGTAACTTGAATCCCTCCAATACGGATTTCCTCGCTGGATAAAAACAGTTTAATCAGATGTTCGAAGGGTTTTAGAACATTTTGCATAAAAACGGCGAACTGTGTTTTGAGTTTGGTATTTTTCTTTCGAAAAGGATTTTTGCAATTGCTTGTAATTCGAGATGATATTAGTTGGAAATGTATGTTTTTCTTTTATGCTGTGCCATTTTTTCGTTTCCTTATTGATTGGAATTTAGATGAAAATTTTTGAATGAATTTGTGCTCAGTTCAAAGGGTTGGTGGTGACGGTATCGCATCTATGCTATTTCAAGACTAGAGTACTGGATCTTAAAAATTGTGTGCTAACAACTTTCCATTCCCACAAGTGCTAACCCTAATAAGGCATCCCGCCGACTTAACCGGTTAATATTAGGATACCAATCAGGGACGTTTCCAGCCAACTGGCCTTTGGGGGGGTAATTTTAAAAAAAGAAAAAACTTAAATATTTTTTTGATTCCATAAATATCATTTGCACCCTCCCCAAGCCACATCTAGCTAAAGTTGCCATTCCACCCCCACACCCCAGCCCTATTTAGCCCTAATAGAACCTACATACGTAGCGCCAGATTTTTTTTTTAATTCTAGCCCGCGCGTTATGGGAAGTTGCTTTAAGGGATATAATAATGTTCTTCTAGCTTCGTTTCATTTATTTAAGATTTAACGTATTCTTTTAAATAGAAATAAGAGTTAGTGCGAGTTCGGAAACGTCAAAAACTGCAGCAGCTATGCGGTCATACTGCAAATCAACTTGCAGTGAATTCAGAAACTCAGTCCGAGTCGTGTAATAGCAGCGTCTTGACTACAGCTTTCCGTATACCACACGAGTCCAACAAAATCTGCTGTCATCGTCCATTCCCTTTTGAAATTTGACGAAAAATCGTACGGGCTTTCACACGGGCCAATTTTTCCAACCAACTGTACGTCAGAATGCTTTGGCTTATTGTTGTTTTTAATCTTAATTCTCCCTTCTGCTATTTCTCTCTCTTTTCTCCCAGAAAGAATAAAAACAACAACCACACCGCTCTCAAAAAGTCGTATCGAAAATCGTGTGAGAAAGTTGGATGGGAAAACCTTCCCTCCCATCGTCCTCTCTCACCCTCTTCTCTAAAAATAATGTTTCCGTACGATTTCTGTTGGTTGGCCGTCGTCCCGTGTGAAACAAGCATTTGACGCTGCACGTACATGACTCGAAATGAATTTCCGAATTCACTGCAAGTTTATTTGCAGTAGGACCGCATAGCTGCTGCAGTTTTTGACGTTTCCGAACTCACACATTCTCTTTACGAGCAAAAGGGAATTTCAGAAAAAAACAACAACAATGCAGGAGCTGTCAAAGTGTTCGATCAAAAATTTGCTGAAAATATCGTTCAAATTTGTGTGCCCTCCCCTTCGTCTTCTCTCACCCTCTTCTTCATAAACCACTTTGCAGCGGACTCTTGTCGTGTCGTGTGTACGCTCGTGTGAAATCAGCCATAGCGTGCCATATTAACGGGAGTCTCGGGTATCGGTCTCTTCCACGACTCTCCAGCAGTTTTGGAAAAATTCACCGTCATAGATCGCCGACTAGATTCACCATAACTTAACTTGTTTGTTTGAAATATTGGTATTTTTATACGCTTTATATTAGCTTGACCTTTATGTTGTATGTTGTATGTTGTATGTTGTATGTTGTATGTTTCATGTAAACAAATCTTACAACTTGATTTTGACCCACTTCCAGGTAACGGATCGACTTGAAATTTTGCACATATGTATAGTTCGCGTGACAATGAAATCTGACCATTTTGTAAAAAAATCAAGATGGCGGTTCCAAGATGGCGGCCGAATTTTGCAATTGTGCTCCCCGACCCCTGAAAGAGTATTACGAGTAGAATACAATTAGCTATGTGGCGTTATTCAAAATTCAAAATGGCGGACAACAAAAAATGGCGGACTACCATTTTCTTTACAGCCCACTCGGTATGGGTATCAAATGAAAGTGAACGACGAGTATAGTATAGTAAACTGTGTGATGTCATTTTAAATCCAATATGGCGGTCACTACAAAATAGCGGCATACATATAATAGACTAAAAAATAGAAAATAAAAAATATATAGTTTAAAAAAACTAAAAATACGCTTTGATTTTAAAATTAACTAAAAAGTAAAAAATAATTTTGAATGTAAAGTTTTTATTGCTCCAGCCAGAATATGGAAACAACCTACCTTTCGAAATGTAAAAAAGCGTGGGCCTCTAGCGAAAATTTCCGCTGTTAATAAAATAAGAATATAGGAAGAGAGTCCCACGCTGTTTTACATTTCGAAAGGTAGGTTGTTTCCATATTCTGGCTGGAGCAATAAAAACTTTACATTCAAAATTATTTTTTACTTTTTAGTTAATTTTAAAATCAAAGCGTATTTTTAGTTTTTTTAAACTATATATTTTAAGAATAAAAATAAATAAGCGAACGAAAATTCTTAGGGGGGTAATTACCCAATTACCCCCCTCTGAAACCGCCCCTGATACCAATGTTCCGCTTAGGTCGGGTCTTCACCTAGCGGACGGGGCACCTCTCTGTTAGCCTGATAGTCTGATACGTCACAGCCCTTATCGTCTGGTTAGCGGGATTCTCTTGTTTCAGGATAATTCTAACAACAGTTGACTTATTGGAAGTTCTCAACTTAACCTACTCACTACGACTGATGTACTCCTTGATCTTAAATATTGGGGACTCGTTTGTCATGCTCTACGATTTGGTGAAAATTATTGGTGTTAACAAATAACTACAAACTCTATTTGAGTAACAGCCAATTACATTATGTACTTGAAATCAGTTGCAACAATGATTTCAAACTACATGTGGGAGGATAAGAATCCGGAGACTCGTCCAGGAAAGGCATTAAATGCTAAACTTGAAGACTCATTAGTAACATTAGGAATTTTGTATAGAGAAAATTAAAATCAGAAGACGTGATATTGTATACCTTCTGTACAAATATAAATGGTTATTCCCCTATGAACAGACAGGTTGTGCATTAAGGTACACCCAGACACCTGATATTGATTTAAGACAGGATGAGGTAAGATTTCCGTAGAAAATAAATCCATGTTAAACCCCACGAGAGTATTACATAAATCAAAACAAAAATTTGTATATCGGGGGCTTCACTTGCTTCATGTTGTGGGAGGCTTCCCCGGTGACATAATCATCGGGGTTAACAAACCTCCTGAAACGAGGTGGATCCCAACCAATAAAATCTATGACGTCCGCACGGAAATCGGTTAAATAAAACTCACTTTTAGTTTTATTTTGGAGAGTTGCGTGATGGTGACCTTCGCTTGATTTTATTATTGTTTTTTTATTTATTGAACTGCTTTTATTCATCATAGAGGTTGGATGATAAATTTTATTTTATTGCTATAGATATTTCGTTTTATTATTATTTTTTTTCGTTGGATGGTTGCACGCTTAGCATACTCCCGCACTCTACGCAGAACCTATTTGACAGAATGTATATTTGTTTGATACATACACTTTGAAGGAATTGACGAAGAAAAGTTGTCTTTTGACGATTCTTACTTATCGCTATTACTGGACAATAATGTTGACATTGTAATGGCTAAGGATATTAAAAATATGGTTGTTCCTTTTATTACAAATTCCCCTGATTATCAACTTCATGAAACACGTGGAGCACATACCTGCGCTGAAATTTAAATATAATAAATTTGGAGACAATCTCAAAATTGATCCCCTGGGAGCCATTGAAGTTAACTTTCAAATTTTTTTTTTCAAAATTTTCAATGCCTTCGTCCGCCCATCTACCAAGCTTGCTCCATTCCTCGCTGGAATGGTATTCATATAATACTTATAATAAATGAGTGCACCCATTTCCACAATGATCCTTGATTAATTACATTATTCATTTTTCCATGGGCTATTGCTAGACAAAACACATTAAATATTACTGTTGTCCCCTTAAGGTGTACTTTATCATAAAACAGAATTAAAAAAAAAGTTAGAAATTCCCAGAAATTAATTTGTTCAATGCAAAAGCAAAAATAAACAAAACCTGTATCCGCATATAAATTCCTCATTTTGAATTCCCATTCCGTCATATTCCTGATTTTTGGTAGTACAAGTACAAACACACGAAACGATTACAGCATCTTCGCGATGCCTTTAAGACATACTTCCATTATTATAATAGCATTATTATTTCGATGTCGGAGAGAATATAAAGAAACAATTGCTCAAAACCATCCCAATTCTGTGTGCCTTACTTTATTTTTTGTTTCTTCTGCTGCTGCCTGCTCCTTGGGGCCATTACACTTTCTATAATTTGTTGACCGTTATGTGAAATTATTTGCAAAAAACGGAGAAGAAAATATTTCACTTCAAATCACTTGAGCAGTGTGCTTGTACAGACGGATCCTATCGACTGTCTACCGGATGGGAAAATGGAATTTCTGTACGTGACTTGGCGTTCGCTCAGGTCGATTCCATAAGGATTTTTTACACTTTGGCACAAAATAAATGCATCCGCATTGAAGGAATTCATGACGGGAATTGAAATAAAACGGAAAATATGATTTTTTTTAAAAAAAAAGAATATTGAGGAAAATATCAGAAATTGATGACAATTTGAGTACAATATTTTTAAATGTTTCGTTTTTAGTGTATTTGCGCACATTTAATATTGTTAATTGGTCGAAAGAATAGCTTGGCTAACAGTTTAGTAGCTTCTAATGCTAGTTGATTGTTAGGCTAAGAAGTAAATTACATGATTCATCATTTCGTTAATACAACCTGTTTGAAGTATGGATAGAGTGGAGTCTGGTCCAAGCCATCACGGTGTGCGGGCGTGTGCTGTCGCTTGCCACTTAAACCCTTAAAATTTCAAATTCAAATTTTAAATAAAAAACAATATAAAAACAAATCACTAAAAAAATCTATGTGAAGTGTCATCAACACCCCGGAAGAAAAATGGATTTGACCGACATACAGCACAAGTAATCTTCACCCCCTTTCCGCACCTCAATCTCGGCCACTCCGTCGGTCGTCACAGCCTGTATCACCCAGTTGACAGGATTCCCAATTCTTTAGGAGGCATAACACTCCAGCATGGCGCTTTCCGTAAACCCAGATAGTTATGACAACGGTATTTCAGGCTGCATCCCCCAGACTCCCTTTAACCTCTCCTATTCTTTTTCTATCCTTCGAACTAAGCTTACTACTAGACATTGCACCATGACGTGAACGACATGACCGACTGATAGTATAAAGGGTGACACCTGAGCTTAGACTTTCACATAGAAAAAAGAGTGACGGATAATGAAATTTATTCCGAGTTAATAACTCGAACTTATTAAGGATTTTCTGGTTATTATGCTTTATTGATTGGCCATGTTCTTTGTTCTTAATTTGCATCTTGTAAAATTTATCGGGTTAAAAGTAGACATGTTATTTGATAGCGTTACAATTTTAGTTTAGAATAATGAAACAAGAAACAAACTCGCTGGACAACTAACCCTGGATTACCAACCAACAACGAACGTACGTAGTGCATGGAGGTAAGCTGGGCTAACCTTTCCGACAGGGTAAAATTTTGAAATCTGAATCTTGATCTGGTCCTTCTGTAAGAGGAGATGGGGGTTAGGCTAACTATCACACCATGTAAAATCCATTAATTAAGAAACTAAAAGTAAAGTCAAACGATTATCGACTGCCGAACATCTTGAAATGATTTTGGAAACACGGAACACGTGACATTTGTACATAGCTGTAGCAGCTAAATCGCAACAAGATAAGGCCCATTCAGAACCAGCAGCAGCATCTAAAGCATACTGTCGCTATTGGCTAATGGTGGTCACAGGACTTTTTCATCTCTATTCCTAAAGGCCGAGGTACATTAATGCGAGACTTTGATGCGAGAACGCGCAGGCGCTGTCAAAAAGTTTTCCATAGCAGGCTTTCAAATGCCTCAATGTACAATACTACGCGACGAGATAATGCGAGACGAGAGAATTTCGAAAGATTGAAATTTTCACGCAGCGAGATGCGATGACAGACCATATTATGTTTATTTTCATATTTAGACGAACAGCATGCAGAGAATTAATGGAGAAAACATAGGAAAATTAACAGATTGAGCACAAATTACTATTAAACATATAAAAAATATAAAATTTTATAGAATTTGACGTATATAGAACTTACTATCCACTTGCGGATTGTAATGGATATTTCACGGATGTCACCTAACTGAATTTTAACTTGAAAAAGCTAAACATAAAAACTGATAGCACAAACAATTTAATAAAATTTTTGTAAAGTAATTATTATAATTAATTATCCCACGATTAAACTCGTGTACTCTTTAGAATTTAATTTCGCGCTAACAATCAAAAATAATTTACATATTTTAAAGGAATTAAATTTTGGATTAATTTTTCAATGTGATTATTCAACATAAAATGACATTCGAATACCAAGAATATACACAAAATTAGCTAATTCCAATAGCAAATAATAATAAATCCCTATGCAAGATTAATTAAAATCACATATTGCATTCCATCGAGTTCCCCTAAATATGAGAAACTATCAAATATATATCTGTTAATAGAAATCTCATTATCACACAATTAAATTTAACCTCTAATCAAATTTTCAAATCCACTTGTTGGAAATTGCACTGGCACTCCCCCATCCCAACACTAATGGAGAATCCGTGCTAAATTGAAAATTACGTATTTAACGTGCTCCCCGTAGACAAATTAAAGGTCGATACGTGCACGAACATTAAACAATCAGCACGGTGTTGTAATTTTTCATTATTTTGTTGTTGTTTTTTTCGTATAAATAATTTGAGAAAATGTTTTGAAATCGATTTAATTTTTTAATTATTTATGCGATGATTATCTGAATATGTTTATAATTCATTGTCTTATGATGACATTTATAATAAAACGGCTTAAATTGTCATAAATTGAGTTTTGAAGTCTTGAAGATGTTAATTTTTTTTTACCATTCTGTTTAGTATCAAATTCAAGATCCTGCCCAAAAAAACAACAATGTGATGGAGATTATTTTCAAAAGATCACAGCACCTTTGCTAGAAGCACTGCAATCGGGATTAGACCATTCTCATTATCACGCACAGATATGATTTTGCACTCCATTTAGGACGACAAAATTCTGCAGTCCAAAAAAAGCATTTGTGATGCAACATAGATCATTCGAGTATTCTAAAAATCAATGTAATACTTTTTGCTCCCAGGTTCTGTACACAAACACTGCGATGAAACTGCACATCTTCAGAGTGCCAATTGACATAAAGCTCTATGACTGACCGATATATATTGCAGCAGCATCCGAAAGACACAAGGTGTGATTATTGAAAAAGGGTAAAGTAATAAAAAAAAGTAGTTAATTACCTTATGATCTAATGTTGTGGAATGACCCCTTTTTTAATTATATTAATGGTAATTAAAAATGACATTATGAAACTTTTACCCAACAAACACCCAGACTCATTTTCAATTCCGATCAAACCTTAAATAGTTTAATTTTCTTAGTTTATTATATAGGGTGCCCCATTAGGGATTTCACCATGTGTTTCAACTGGTTTCAGTTTTAAAAGAATATAAGAAATTTACCTTTTAATGTGAATTTGGTAACAATCATGTATGGAAATAATTGCAACCTAAAAGCTGACCTCTATCCGCTTGTCTACATTTTAGATGACACTGAAGTATATTTGCGGCTCAATTTCATTAATGTGTCGAATTATGTCGTCCTTCAGCTCTTGAATGGTTGTTGGCTTATTGGTGTACACCTTCTCTTTCACATTTCTGCAAAGAAAGAAGTCCAACGGTGTCAAAATCAAATGATCTGGGATCTCTTTTATCGCAAGAAAGTCATTGTTTCATTGACTGTGTGGCAAGTGGGACCATCCTGTTGGAACCACATATTGTCCACATCCATAGCCTCCAATTGGGCCCACAAAAAAAATCGTTATCATGGCGCGATAACGTATGCCAAACACGTTAACAGTTTGGCCGGCTTTGGTTTCCACGAAGTACGGCCCAATGACTCCGCCAAAAACGCACCAAACTGACTTTTCGTGGATGCATAGCCTTCTCAACAATAACTGATCATCCAGATGCAACAATTCTACTTGTTGACGAATCCATCAAGGTGAAAGTGTGCCTCATCACTGAAGATGATTTTCTGCGTAAAGTTGACATCGACTGACGTTGGTTCGCGCATCCGCATGACGTTCGTTGGCGACATTTAAAATCAATTCAAATATTTATGTTGTGGGCTTCAATTCCTGAGTCAATTGAACCTTGTAAGCATGCAAATCCGTCATTTACCAAAATTCACTGAAAAGAGATCCGTGAGATGTGCAGTTCGTTAGTACGATGACGAATAGAGGTCGACGGAGTCTCGGCCACACTATCGCGTACAGCTGCGATGTTTTCGATAGAACGAACTGTACGGAAACGCACCGAATGCACAATATTAAAGATAGTGCGCTCTTATCGGTTGGATGATTATGCGGACCGTAAAAATCACGTAGTACACGATGCTTATTTTTTTGGAACGTCCATTTTCATAATAATTTTGAATAAATTTTTCGTGTCGTTTTGCATGACTCAACTTGTAATGAACTAACGATGATAAATATCAAAACAAAAATCAAAAGTGGCAGTTCCTTCCTTCACTTCTCTCTTTCCCTTCACTATCTATCGACTAGAGTTTGCTGTTCGATATTACACTCTATACGAAAAAAATTGTTTCTCTACAGTACAAAGGGCTTTCCCTGAGCTCTAGTCTTCCACATAAAAAAACACTTGACGCTTAGAAGTATATGTCTCTATTGGAATGGAAAATCCCCAATGGATCTACCTTTACTAGGAAAACCGAATAATATTACTTTTACAATAAAGAAACGAAAACACAAGAAAAATATTCAATTATTTTTATTAATAATAAATAAAATCTAAACTTAAAATAACTTTTTTTTATAAAGTCATTTTAAATGAATTTGAGCAAATGTCGTTATCACACATCTTTTACATTTTTTAAATTCTGAAAAGGTACAAGAAATACTGATATTGTTATCTGCATATTATACGCAAGCATGAAGCATAGGCTTGAAAATTACAAAGGCTTGCAAGGGCATATTAACGGAATAAGAATATCTGAAATTAAAAAATAAATAAAATCTTTAATTATCAAGTATATATTATTGACTTACAAGAGTTAAAGAGGTCAAAGAGTGCATGAAGTATTTAGTTAATAACCCTTTTTAACGTCAGATTTTCAAGGAAGCATTATAACCTGAAATATTAGAAAAAATTTCTATCTGAAATTATTGCCTTTTCAATTATTGAAGGAAAATAATAAAATGAAAATCAAAAGAACTTTTATTAAGCCTAAAGTATCTCTCGTTGGCATAAATATTTAATTAAACATTTTTAATTAAAAATCAAGTGTAATATGTATAATAATCATAAAAAATACACTCTTTTAACAGTTCATAAACCTCCCTTGAAGCGTTTTTTTTTTTATGTGGAAGACTAGAGCTCAGGGAAAGCCCTTTGTACTGTCGACAAAATGTCAAAAAAAAATTTACCATCCAACTATGGCTTCCAAATTCTCTATAATATGTAAAAGCTTTTGAGTTTACTTTTAACGAAAATCAGTTAACATTCAGTAATAATAATTATCGGTTTCTTTTCATGTAAAACCCTACTAAGAGCAAATGAATGTGGTATTTGTACGTAGAATGAATGAATTAGGTTCCCCTTCTCTTTAATATAAAATAATTAATTTCGATAGGATACGTTAAAGGTAGTGAACAGAGCAGTGCATATGCGGTTTACCATGAAAAAAAATTGCTTTCATTTAATATCCTTGATGCTTCTTTTCAGAAAACCTTCTAATTAATCACTATACTAATCCAGGAAGTTTGTCTACTTTCTGAATAATCTTTTAACGTAATCGAAAAAAAATCACTAGTTTATTTTATAAAATACAGAGAAAAACCTAAGAAGAAAATTAATTTCGGTTCGTGTGAAAAGTGATTCTTTGAAACTAACGTTATACTATTTTGCTGAATGAACTGCAAATACAAAAGACTAAAATGCATCTTGCATGTTAAAATGTTGTAAATTGCACGAAGATCTCCTCGAAGACATGATACACGTTTCTTGAATAAAGTTTTCCTGTCCACTTCCCCCGAATTAATTGCTTTCGAAGTTATTTACGAGGTGCAACCACGGCCTCGCCCCAACACGGAGCCAAAAAGGTAGATAACACGTGAATGTAATTTATCCTGAGCAGAACTTTTCCTCCTTACGGGGTAGCTGCAAAACCCCTGAATCTAGTTCTTTTCAACAAATTGCATTCTACTTCATGGAACCTTCGGCTATTTGCTGTATCAGGATATCCGGTCTGAGATATCCTGTTCTTCTTGTTTGTGATTATTTTCTTGTTTATAGAAAGGTTTATCCATGGCTAGTTGCAAATTTGTTTTCTGGTGAATTATTAATCAATTTTATGGTATAAACTTTGTTATAATGGTTATGGTAGAGATGTTGATGAGAAGAAAACTTTAGATTAATTTGTCACTAAAAAAACTACAAAATATTAAATAAATTTAAGTACGATTAAACTTTTTAACATGCACCAGCATT
This sequence comes from Thereva nobilitata, assembly GCA_963855945.1. Classification (NCBI taxonomy): domain Eukaryota; kingdom Metazoa; phylum Arthropoda; class Insecta; order Diptera; family Therevidae; genus Thereva; species Thereva nobilitata. The sequence goes on from OY979695.1 coordinate 169,612,355, forward strand.
ATAAGGATAATAGATAATGTAGATAAGAAGTTCGTCGTCAAAAGTGAGAGCTACACTGACGTTAAAAATTGTCTGCAACAGGGTACGATAAAGTCGCCGCTCTTATTTAATATGTTTACGAGCTTTTCGCGAAGTATAGAGGAACTGGAAAACCTTCCAAATTTCGAATTATGCTGGACAATCATTAGAAAATAAATTGGAAATCAAATACCTTGGCTTTAACTGGACCAATACTTGTATTTCAATAGAAATATAAGTGCTGCTCTCGCCAAAGCAAACAAGGCGTGTCACTTGACAAAAAGGCTTTTTATAGCAGACACCTGAAGTCACGAGTCAAATTGATCTGCTATTGAGCCTTGGTTAAGCCAATTTTAACTTATGGATGTCCTTTATAGTTCAAAATTTATCTCCTTCTTACATGGAAAAACTTCGGGTTTTTAAAAGACAATGCTGAAGGGTGCGCCTAAGCTTGTATCGAACCACCGAATATGGTTTCACCAAGTTTCACGCAATATCCAACAACTTCTATAATGAATGAAAACTTAAAAAATGTCAAAACTGAAGACAGTATCCATTATAGGATACTATTTTTCTTTTTCTGCCGCTATTATAACGTGGTAAGAGTGACAAGGCACGGCTGATTTAAAAATAGTAAAATGAATTTGCACGGATGGCTCAGAGGAGATATTAAGTAAGCCGAATGCAATAGTATATAAGAAATCTGCGAAGAAAAGAATGAAATTACTCAATCACTTCAATAAAACTTTTACAGACATTTGGTAACAGAACTTATTGAAATTTTTCGGAATTAGCTTTAGCAAAAGAAATTTATCTACTTCTGATCAGGTTAACAGACTGAATAGATAACGCACATAATAATGCCGTATCTGCAAAATAAATAAATAAAATAAAACGGGATATAGTTGGTGGACGAAAGAGAAAGCTGTACTTTTATGAAACCCAACCCAGCCCAGATATTCAAGTACGAAGCTGTTCTAAAAAAATGCCACACGTTAGCTAATTTTAAATTGTAATTTGTTTTGCATAAGCAGATATTATGTATATTCACTACAATTATGTTTCTTTTTCATTTATTCAAACTGACTTATTTCATTCTTAAAATTTCCTTGAACCTCCAGGCTCACATCACAACACTCGAATGAAATCAATAGACTGAAAATGGTTAAACCTTAGTTAAACTTAAAACATACTTACTTAGGAAAAATCTACGTCCACGCAACTTTCTTTCTTGCAAATTTAGGACCTGAACTAGGCGTATCAGAGCGAACATCGGATCGAATATCACAGCGAGATAAGTTATCAGCAACACTTTCAGCAGCATCACTAGAATATTTCTCAGAAGCCTTAGATTCAATTTCTTGGCACTGTTCCAACATTTCCTTACAGCTTTCTTGTTCCTTAATCAGCAACTTTAATTTTTCATTAGAATTCTCTATAGCAGCTAAATGCTTTTCTTGTATTTCTATTAAATATTTTTGCTGTTTAATATTATCATCAAGTTTTTTTTCAAAAATTGATTTCTGTTTGTTAAGAATATAAGACAATTGACTTTCTCTAGCTAAATACTCAGTATTCCATAGTTCATCCCATTTTGCAAGATTATGTTTAGCTTCAGATTCGTACATTGATTCAATTTGTGATTGCTTACTTATTTCAACATCATAATTTAATTCTAGTTTTTCTATAAAATGCTTAATATGTTCATCCGAACAATAGTTGCTGATCCTTTTTAAAAGATCAATGTCTTCTTTTAATTCTTGTCGATAAATTTCTGATCTTTTTCTAATGATCATTTTAATTCTTTTAATATTATAAGGAACTCCTGGTTGAGATATACTTTGAGGCTTTCTAGAAGCTAACATAGTCAATTCGTTTTCTAGCTCTTCTATGGCATTTTTAAGTTGGGTTTCCTCTTCTTGACGAAATGAATTCTCTGCTTCACGACGTTTGAGTTCTTGCATGTGATTTTCTTGAATAGCACGCAATTCTTTTATTTCCGATTCCCGTATTTTTTGTCGTTCTTTTAGTTGCTCCTCGCGTTTTCTTGCTTCCTCTTTTAGTCGAAGTGTTCTTAATTCGGTCTCCTTTAACTCTTGCTCACGTTGCATTTGACTTTCGATCTGAAATTGGAAAAAAATGAAATTGAATTATATTTCTTATTCAAATTCTTCAATAAAACTTTCATGTACTTCAATATTTATTTAATTGTAAAGTTTACACCCGAAGATATGCAATTAATATATAACTTGATAAGTGAAATGTAGGAGTAGATTATAACTTGATATCGGACCAGTATTTGAACAGAACGAACAGTATTTGAGTATACCGGCTACCAGTGGTAAGCTATCCTTGTTAATTTTCAATTCTCTTTGTAAATGAATAAAATAGCGACTGACTGACTGAAAAGCTTTACTTTACTTAGCTTTTTAAATACTTTTTTTCTTAAGATTTAACAGAGATATTCTAGAAAAGTTTCAGAGTGGCTAAAGTTTTATAATAGCTCAATTTTTTTAAACTAAGCTATTGTATGTGGGATAATGAATAAAACTTTCATGATAGCAAATTTATTTAAAATATTCAGATAAGTAAATTTAACAATTTTTTTATTATAATGGGTAAGTGTTAAGTAATTAAGCTATTAAGAACGTAAGAAGTTTATTGCGAACGATAAATAATTATGCGTTCTCCACGGTATGTGGTCACCGCATCTCAACTATCTCTCAGGTGATGATACTGAAACCTGCAACCTTAATCTCATCGTCAATGTCATAAAAGGTGAAACGGCACAACCAACGGCGTGAAATATATGTAGTAATAATGATAGTGACGATGATAATAACTCCCAAATGTATCTGAGCGCGAGAATGAAGTTAAAATTTCACATAGAAGTTTTCTTGAGAATGTAAATCTAACGAATGTGTACGCAATTGGCTAAGCAAACCTTTCAAAACCTGAAAACGAAAGACGCGTGGAACTTCCGAAAGACTAGACCCTTGGAATAATCCCAGGCTCACAACGAAGTAACTGAATTTGTTGTAAATAGAATCATACGAAAGACTCCACAAAAAGATATAATTAGAAGTAATTAGAGCAAGAAGTATACCGATATACCAGTGATGCAAGTTACACATTTCAACACTTAGCTCAATTATTGAAATCCTTTCAAAGCATAACCTAAAATTTGCACACCCAAAAATATTTCATAGCATAGCAATTTGCAGATTGAACCCTTTGAAATATAAACAATACGATGATAATTTGCAGAGAAAATGACTTTCTTTTTCGGCCTAGTCTCCTCGAAGTCCAACGCGCCTTCCCGACGGACGTCTCTCCAGCTTTACAATCCCTAATACAGAACTTTCAAAGTACTATTTTCCTCCTTATTGGCGACTTTGTTGGACGCAAATTTATGTGCAGCCAATTAAATCTAGATTTTCAGGAACACATATAGTAGTAGTCCGACGGAGCTAAGGCTATGGCGACTATGGAAGGAAACAACATCATTTTTAGCCATTTCCAACAATTTCTGTGCTAACGGGTTTGATCCTTGATCTCCGATAACGGTTTTGATACTTTTCGAGGTTGTTGATTGCAACCATATCTTCTACGTTTCAAAGAACGTTATGTTTCATGCATTGTCGTGTCAAAGATTTCATCTATTGTTGAATCGAACTCTGGTGGATTTTCCTTAAAAAAAACTCAGGTAGATTGTTCATATGCGTGTTCAGTTTTGTTCTATATTTAGTAATTGCGGCATCTGGCGACTGGTACAAACTATGCTAGTATTTTAGTCAAGTAGTAGCGAGTATGGGCCCGCCCCACGAATTACTTGATAAAGTACTAAAGAAGTCGGAACAAGTTTTCTCTACTCCAGTTCGTGAGGTAGTGCAAATATGTCAATTCGCAAGTGCTCACCAAGCCACGATCTAATGCACCGTGTTCGGATATTTTTCGTGTGAGTAAAACGTTTTAAGACGCTCGACTGGTTTAATTTGAACCAAGCTACGCAAAAAAAATGTTCGATATTACGCGAATTAAGTGAACCCGGTCAGTTGAAATATCTGCAAATTTATCATCATACCAATGGACTTTATCAATGAATTCGAACTTCACAGTTCATTTTGAGGACCCCAGGTCGTGGTGCATATTTAATGCTGATTCTGACACGCTTAAATTCAGGTGTCCTTAGTTTGCAAGGAAACTAGAAAGAAAACTTCTTTCTCATTTCCCTAAAGATCATTCTGGTGAATGTGAAGAGTATATTCGGCACTTTACGAATTCAATAGAGGCAGCAATGCAACCCATGAAATGTTAATGTAGTGCATGAAGAAAGAAAAATGTGATTCAAGAATTATCGAGCCGGTAACTACAGCTTACAAGATGACCCTAGTCCTGGAAGAAGTGTGGAGCTTGAGGAGCTGGTACTGCGAACGCTGGTGGAATAAGAACCCATTGCAACCATTGACGAACTAACGAAACAGCTTGGATTTGGTCATACTGTACAGTGTACATAGACACCTTCAAGCTATAACGAAAGTCAGAAAGTTGGGTCAATGAGTTCCTTACCAACTTTCGAAGTGTAATCGGGCGCACATAGTGAATGTGTTCTTCCTTTCTGTCACGTCTCAGGAATGAACCGTTTTGGATCGAATTGTGATTGGCGATGAAAAGTTTTGTGCAGGGTACACAAATTTTAAGGGTAGAAGACAGTCGGTAATGTCAGTGGACAAAAAAAAACACCCCGAACCCCAGGCTTAAGTAGGTCGTCACCAATGCGAGGTAATGCTATGTGGGGTGGGAAAACTATCGTTAGAACTGTACTACACAGTTTAAACTTTGCATTAAGGATAAGAACAAAGTCAAATTACTACCTGTTTTTATAACAAGTCGTTTAACACCTCCGCCGCCGACAATCAGTTCATGCGTTTGAAAAACCGCATTTATTTATAAACTGTCCTACGGCACGTCGTTTCAGTTTTCCGTCAATGAAAATGCAGTCAATAATAAAATATTACAGCAGTAAACTATTAAGTTTGATAAAAGCAACAATTCGTATTTTGTTTAATATGCAGTGAAACTTTAAATTACTAAATTAACCTCTCCCGAATTACTGGCAAAGTCCGAACTAGGTTTAAAGATAAGACGAAAGTTTGATTAACAGACTATATTCAAATCAATTCCATATCAATAGTTAATTTTACTCAAGGAATTACGTTTATTTTTCAATTATACGTACGACTAATTTAATAAAACAGTGACATGAATATTTGTTTATTCAAACAATCCATTTAAGACTCTTCTAAGAAGTCACTCCAGATGTTATTTACTTTAAAAATTGGCAAGAAACAAACACTTAAAGCCAAAATTAAAACTAAAAATATATTGTAAAAGAAAGTAAAATGAGTTAAAAATTATTGGCTAAGTCAAATTCCAAAAGGGGGATTTTAACCACACAAAAGTCCCCTTTTTCAACTTATAGTTTTTCTTTACCCTTAGCAAATATTAAAAGTGACCACAAACATTCACGGTCTTATCACAATCTCTTAGCTTACGTTGTTGTAATACATTTTTGTTTTTGAGTCACATGTTTCAAATTATATTAAATTACGATTTGAGAATTTTAAATGGCTCAAACTACTGTGTTTTACGACAGTTTGATGTCATGAATGTTTTCAGGCGTAGAGTTTTATATTTTTCAATAATATAACAACGGATTGACGATTAGCTAACTCAAATAAAGGAATAATTGTTTCTGTACTCGTACAAACTGAAATTTTTCAGTACAGTCCAATTTCATATTTTTAAATCTTTTGAATATTTCGTTAAACTCATTACTATAACTTGAAAGATATTATATAATTTAAAAATCCAACATGTTTGTTACAAGCTATCATTGATTACAATGACATTGCAAAACTATCTACTTTACACAACCTTTCCAGCACTTACTTGTTTATCCAGCCAATTCAATTTTGCAAGTGCTTGATTACTTGTCTTAGACTCTAACAACGATGCACCATCATCCATAACGCCATATCTCCATCGACTGTAAAGTTTGCTTTCCAATTCGAGGCGCTTTCGTTCTTCGCTCCTTTCTTTTAAAGCTTTATCAATTTGCTGTAAAACATCGGTAGGTACACATCTTGGCTTTGGTTTCCGCTGGAAATGAACTTCCTCGTCAAAAATTTTTCTTTCCTCCTCAAAGAGGTCCTTGAGCTTCTTACGTCTTTGCTGTAGACGGATTTCTTTTTCTTTATTTTCGCGACGTTTCCTTGAGCTCTCCTCTGCCTGTTCATAATATTCTGGAGTTGTCCAAGATTCAAATCTTGATGTCACCTTGCCCCAGTGATCATAGTAACGATTTACTGCCTCGGTTTTTTCAATTCTCATATGCTCCGCTTCACGTCGTCGAGCAAAGGCTGCCTGCAATCTCTGCGTCTTCATAATGTTTACCCCTGAAACCAAAAATAAATATTTAAGATCATTTTTATTTTATGTATGTTACTTTTTTTAAGAAAAGATTAATAAGAAATTCATATCATTAAGATGATCTGTTTGACCGAGGTGATTTCCCTCCGATGACATGCATACGTCCGGCGATAGCCTGTTTATATGATTTGTAGCCTAATGAGCTGGGCTTAGGGACTTAACCCAAGCTTAACAATGCAATTTTTTGGAAATTGACTTTCATAAATTATCTTATCGCGAGATCATTAGCAACAAGTTTTCAAATATTACGTGCTAAGATCATAAATGGTAATTATATTGACGTATGTGTTATGTGACCTTAATGGAATGCGTGTTGTTATTATCGATATGTGCTGTAACGTATTTGAAAGTTTTATCTTATCGAAAAATTCAAAAAATAGAAGATATTCACAAATTTTGAGTATTTGTGATAAATATAAACAATCGTTTCTTTGACATGATGAGATAGAATTAATTGGTAAAACAAAAATAATTTGATTATGAGCTTTATTACGCTTATAAAGGCAAACAATAGCGGCAGATTTAAAAGATATAAAAAATTACAGTAATAGTAGAGGGAAATTGTCATATGATAGTGATGTAGTTGGGAAGTTGGATTTTTTTGTTTTTTTTCTTTACATATATTAAGATAAAGCGAAAAAAAAATTTCTGCAAAATCGGTCCTGTGCTGCACGAGAAAATTGCATAAATGTCAATTTTTGATGCATTTTGAGTGCAGTGCTACACTATTTTTTTAATTTCTACAGTTCTGTTGATCGTAGAACAATAAAAAAAATTGGAAAATACTCGTAAATGAATAGACTATCGAACTGATTCAGTATAAATACTTTAAAAATGAATCCTAACCTCAAAAAACCAAAATGTAAGGAATTTTGTTTTATTTTACTAAAAATGCAATAAATAACGGGAAAATAGTCGGATTTTGATAAAAATTGGAGAAAATATGTACTTTGATGCTATAAATACGTGGTTGAAATTTCAAAAAAAACTTTCGATTTTTACGGCAACAATTGGCAGTTTTCGACTAAATTTTAAAATTGCCGCCATTTTATGCCAAATCATCGTACGGTAAAATATTTTTTTCAAATTGTAGGTTTTTTTATGTACTTTCTTGTGAGCATACGCAATACTTCGTTACTTTATTTGAAATGCCCATTTTAGGCCTTTGAAAACACTAAAAAAATTCAATTTTCAATTTTTTGCCTTTTGCTTACTATGAAAGCTACTTGCCAGCTATGAAAAAAAGGCAAAAAATTGAAAAATTGAATTTTTTTAGTGTTTTCAAAGGCCTAAAATAGGCATTTCAAATAAAGTAAAGAAGTATTGGGTATGCTCACAAGAAAGTACATAAAAAACCTACAATTTAAAAAAAAATTTATTACAGTACGATGATTTGGCATAAAATGGCGGCAATTTTAAAATTTAGTCGAAAACTGCCAATTGTTGCCGTAAAAATCGAAAGTTTTTTTTGAAATTTCAACCACGTATTTATAGCATCAAAGTACATATTTTCTCCAATTTTTATCAAAATCCGACTATTTTCCCGTTATTTATTGCATTTTTAGTAAAATAAAACAAAATTTCTTACATTTTGGTTTTTTGAGGTTAGGATTCATTTTTAAAGTATTTATACCAAATCAGTTCGATAGTTTATTCATTTACGAGTATTTTCCAATTTTTTTTATTGTTCTACGACCAACAGAACTGTAGAAATTAAAAAATAGTGTAGCACTGCACTCAAAATGCATCAAAAATTGACATTTATGCAATTTTCACGTGCAGCACAGGACCGATTTTGCAGAAATTTTTTTTTTCGCTTTATCTTAACATATGTAAAGAAAAAAAACAAAAAAATCCAACTTTCCAACTACATCATAACTTCGTTTTTTTCTTGTTTAATTTCCCTCTACTATAATTAATAAAATTATTTTGATACACTGAGGCGCATGGGTAATAATGAATAATTCGCCCAATAACTTTGAATATAGCTATAGATAAAAGCGATTAGAGTATACCACTTGGTAGTGTTGATTACAAAGCTACAGTTAAAAGACATTAGGAGTTCCTACAAAGAAGTAAAGATGAAAGGGTACAAACCAACTCGCGCCATGTTAAGAAGACAGGATTGTACTATAACTAGTGGTATCGATGACATACTCCAGATATGGGAGAAATTTGGGGTGCGCCATCTAAACCTTCGGTATTTCAACATTGAATAACTCGACATTTTGACAAATGAGCATGATTTATTTAGAGGATATTCTCTACCATTTATTTCAAATCAGTTTTTATATACAATATCGATTTAGGCTGGCCGCACACATACGGTTTCCGTGTTCGGATTCCGAATACGGAATTCCGACTCGGAATCCCGTGAGCCTAGCGCAGACGTTCGGTTTTTGGCATCCTGAATGCACGTCTTGGCTTTCGAACCGAATATCAGGAATGGTTTCCCAACGGAAAATTTAAGAACGTGTGCGCTGTGTAGAGTTATTTGTATGAAATGCCTGCATTCGGGTTTCCGCGTACGGAAACCGAATTCGGAAACCGAACACGGAAACCGTATGTGTGCGGCCGGCCTAAATGACTACCTCCATTCGATACGCAAAAAGCAGATCTTTTTCGGGCATCCTGCATAACATTGGTCAGCATTTCGGATGTTATAGCAGCTATTTCGGCTTGTATGTATGTTAGCTTTAAGTTCGACAATGATCTTCGGCTTGCTGGCATAAACTTAACTTTTTAAATAACCCCACAGAAAAAAGACTGGTGCCGTTAAAACCGGAAAACGAGGAGGCCACCCCAAATGACAATTTTTCGACACAACGTGTCTCGGGAACCTGCGCTGCAAGAACTTCATCGTAGCGGCTGCGGTGAAGCAAGGTGCGACATCTTCTTAAAAATGAGTTCGTCAGACCTTTTTCACGCATTTTCGGATACACAAAGTGCGCTAACATCCAACAATAACGTGCGCTGTCGACGGTTTCTCCAACTTTGAAGAAAAATGGTCCGGTGATGGTTTTTGCGCTCACTCCGACCCAAACAGTGATTTTCTCGTCGTGCAGTTCTTTCGCGTTCTTTCGGTGTTTATTGGCTCGTAGCTAAAATGGTACTGACTTAGGTTTCAGAATCATGCACATTTGTCGAAATCGGCTAAAAAATATCACAGTTATTCAATGTTGAGATACCGAAGGTCTAGATGGCGCACCCTGTACTTTAGACAACATAAACCTAACACAACAAGAAGTAGACAATCGAAATACAGATGACCCAAAAAACGATGCGCCAGAACCTACAATAGAAGAAGTTTCAAATACCATAGCGAAACTCAAAAATCATAAGGTTTCGATTCTATACCACAGAAATCTTAAAAATAATGGGAAGAAGTTATGCCATGGTTTAGACCTTAGATAGTCTCATTTGCAAACTATGTAGAAGCAAAAAGGTGCCGGAAGAATGCTTCTAGGGACAATTGCCCCTGTTCACAAAAAAGGTAAATTAATGAACTGCAAAAACTACAGACCAATCACGTTGTTGAACACAGCTTACAAAGTACTTTCACATATTTTGTCAAGTAGACTGAAACTATAGACAAAGTAGAAAATTACCAAGTAGGATTTACAAAGACCAGATCGACAACAAACCAGAGTTTTATAAGGAGACAAAATGCTGGAAAGAAAGCATCTCTTTTTGTACTACTGCAGAAATGCTTATGACCTGCTTTATAAAAGAAAATTGTGGAATAACATGACACAGAGATGGGTTTCCCGAAAAAGTTATTGAAACTGTGCACAATGATGACGAAAGAGTGTAGAACACAAGTGAGAATACGAGGTTGCAATTCTCTCCAGAAGCAGGTCTGCTACAAAAAAATCGATCTCACCAATACTTTTTAACATTGCTTTAGAAGCATTAATGGGAAAAGCAGAATTTAATCGAGCAAACAGCATCTTCACAAGAAACATTCAGGTACTACCCTTCGCAGATGGCAAAGCAGAAGACTTTCAAGAATTGCAGAAATCTCAGCAAAGTTTGTTCTAAGAGTAAATGGCACGAAAACAAATGATATGATTATATTAAAAAGAGAACAACGATTAGGACGAAACATCAACTTTGACGATCATAGAATGGAGATTGTAGACAACTTGCTTACGGCAGAAAATAATATAAAATAATATAATACAATATAAACCTAGCTCACTAGCATCACCTAGCGATTCTAAAGACCCAAGAAATTTCAAAGAATTTTGATTTTTATCAGACACAATTTTTTTACCTTTATTTTCCTGTTTTAACAATATTTTAGCAATATTTTCCAACAAATAATTACAATGTCATAAATCTTATTAAGTACATGTTCTTTCTGTTATCTCCAAGAAATCTTTTAATTTAAACCAATATAAAATTATACTAAAATTAATTTTCAGATTGCTCGATTGTGCCTACCTTCTCGTGTACAATTAACGCGCTCATACAGTATAAATATTGTCGTGAATATTAAAAAGACTCGTTCGTTATACTTTAATGGGAAATAAGTTTGCTTTGTAACAAAAAAAACTTCAATCTTTTCACATAAATTCTTCCAATATAATTATACTTACATATGTGTTATGAGAGGTAGTGTAGTGTAAAGTGAAGGAAACGACGCGACGTTCAATTGAAAATCTCGAGATCCTTAGCAGCACCAACATACAAAGTGAATGGCTTTAAGCTTAATTGTATAAAAATCAATATTTGAGTCAAGGCTACAGAGGAGTCTGCACAGAACAACTAAACTCTATCTTTCTAGAGTCGACACTTTACGTTTTGAGGGTTGTGTAAAATAAAATTAAGCTAAATAAAATTTAATGACATTTGCTATATATCGACAAATCTGTACCTCAGAACCAGACGAACGTAAGTCCAAATATTATGATTTTCAGATTTTCAGGTTATTACATCATTGTACGTAAAATTTGATTCTACATTAAGCCATAACAACTTAAGTCCGTTGAAAAATCGCCTTTTGCATGTTCTAAGGGTTGTAAGTTAGCTCTGCAGCCAGAGATAGAGTACATTTTTTACAGTTTTTGTGCTCTCCTGAAAAGTTGGCCTAGTGTGACTTACGTTAGTCTGGTTCCGAGGTACAGAAATTAATATTGGACTATTAACGACATTATACAGGGTGTATTTGATAAGTTTACAAAAAGGCCGGCTGTTGATAGGTTTTGGTTAAACGAACAAAAAATCGCTTCAGGGGGAAGGCCCGTCGAATTTTGTTTGGTAGAGTTCACTTCTAAGCTGTCGGATAATTTGCATTGCGGAGAACTTTCCATTTGAAATTGTTGTATAGAGCTGTTATCAATTCTATTATTTTGTCAGGTAGTCCACGTTGCCATACAAAGTTCTGCCTGCCATACAAAGTTCTCCTATTAACTTAGTCGTACGCTTTCTCATAGTCTATGAAAGGGGGGATCGTGATTCAGCACACTGCTCCACTAACGGCAGCAAAGTCTACATTAGTAATGAAATTGCCGATACAAAGTGGTTCAAAACGGCAAAAACGCGGCCAAAACTAGAAGCAATTGAGATAATTCTTTGAAATCTGGTGAATGGCGGTATCAATGACTCCCAAAAATATTTGAAACTTATTTTTCCTGCACGAAACAGGGTTTCTCAGGCTTTCGAGGCTGCAGATTTCGAATTTGACAATATTTTTTACGAAAACAAAATGGCGGTTAAAATATATAATCGGTCACTTTCGCACTGCACACGGAGTCAAGATAAGATAAGAAATGCAAGTTCATCCGTGTCGCATTTCTTCCGCTCTTCTTCGTTTTCTCCGTATACTGGCTTCAGCGAAACTTATAGATGGAGAGCCAAAACCATCGCTTGTTTTCATATTTCTTACGGAATCAATAATAACACTTCTAGTGCTCAAATTATTTGCATACAAGCGGAACTTCGTTCTATGAATTTCTTGCCATTTAATTCGAATCTTGGTTAGCTCTTTTCTTAGTTTTCTCTTTGGTTATCCGAAACTGTTCGACCGATTTTATGTAGCACGTAGGTACTCCTCTAAAATACGAAAAACTTCTGTATTATTCTTCAAATTTTCCGCAACGAGTTCGAATATTTCTTTCCGCGATAGAGAGTCCGCTGGAGGGCAACTGTTTCCGCCCTATGTCCCATGAGGGATTAAAAGAGCAATTAGTCGTTAGATAGAGAAATAGTTTTTCCGATATGAAACAACAATTTTGATAAAATAAATAATAACGAATTCGGAATCCGAGACCTTGAAACCTCCAGCCGCAGTGTTTCGACATTTTGAACTATTGTATGTACTGTGCAACCTATAATCGTATATAAAAGTGTCCTAGAAAAAAAGTGGGCAAACTTGGGCAGCTGGATTTGGGATATGTTTTACCTGAGGAGTGTATCTATAAACTCATTAAAAACAAAAGGACATCGGTATCGGACTTTTAGTGTTTTTTAGCTTTAAGTGATAATCTATTACCCTTACGTTTATATAGCTTTAAGTGATAATCTATTACACTTACATTCAGGAGATGAATTCATTTTGCAGAATTGAAATCGGACCAATAGGTAACTTTTTATGCACGTCTCATTGACACTGGAAGCTATAACTCCGAGCATCTTCCAACATTGTCAGTTCCCTGGGGGTTTTAAGAGGCAAGGCGGGCTTTTCCTTTATAACCCCTATAACATGCTGTAGTTGTCGATTCTGCGAGCAGCTCTCAAAACTGCGGAGCACTTGATTGAGTCTCCTCCATTGCGGCTTCTTTGCTCCTAGGATATGAATCCCATTCATATCAGTTTTAGGCGATATCAAAAGCCTTAACATGGAAGCAAAATGGATCAAATAAAATAGGTCGCAGTGCCGGCAAAAGACATCCCCTAAAAAAGTAGAAGAATAATGACGCCATTATTAACTTTCCAGTTTATAGGGAACTTATTGTAATCGGTCCGAAAATCGAAATCGTAATTTTCAACGTAATTTCATTTTTCAAGGTCCCAATAGCATTTTAAGTATAAATTTGAGAAGAAGTAAGTGTGTGTGTGCGTACGTATGTGGTCATTTTTTCCTGCACGATACCGTACGAACCATAAAATATATCGTTGAGCTGTCGTTCGAGGCGTATTAACGCAAATATGATTTGAAAAGATTTTCATAAAATTCGGTCGAACCGTTTTTTTTGGTCCAACGACTAATGTGATTTTCGTACCTGCACAATATCGCGCAAAACAAACAAGATGCCGACTTCGTTGAGGTGCCGATCTACGCGTATTAACGAATATATAATCTGAGAAGATTGTCATAAAATTCCGTCAAGCCGTTTTTTTAAACGACGTACGTGATTTTTGAACCTGCACGATATTGCGCGAACCAACAATGATACCGACTTCGTTGAGGTGTCGTTAGAAGCGTATTAACGGAAATATGAGCTGAACAGATTTTCATAAAATTCGGTGGAACCGTTTTTTTGTTTAAACGACGTACGTGAATTTGTACCTGCACGATATCGCTCGAAACAAAGAAGAAATCGACTTCGTTGAGGTGTCGTTCGAAGCATATGAACGAAAACATACTCTGAAAAAAATTTCATAACATTCGGTCAAGCCCTTTATTCAGCATTCATCATAATGGGACCGTGTGGACCGAAAGGGTCAAACCCGCAACCCAACTAGTTTACTAACTGTAGCTGCGAAATCATAATTTCTTGTTTAAAACGAAATAACTATTTTAATTGGTATAATCGCGTATAATCTCTAAAATTTTCTAAAAAAATAGTAAATCTTAATCTATTCATTCCGCCAAGATTCGATTTTTATTTAAATTTTGCAGCAATTCTTTAAAGAATAATAAATTATAATACAAATAAAAAGAGTAATTAATTATTATATTAAATTATTGTGGTTATACAAAATGGCTTTTAAAAAGCTATTAAAATTTACGACGAAAGGTTTTACAAAAAAAAAGTCAACTCCTAAAAACTTTTTTAATATGAATTTATTTACTCGCAAGTATTTAAGGCTTTTATTAGCGTTAAAATTTTACTCAAAAACTTTGCAAATTGATGTATAATTAAATTAAACCCAGCAAAAATATGGCATCAAAAGAAAAAGTCACAGCTAAAGTTTATCAATCACATCCAGGAAGCAAAAACATCTAACAAATATCCCCGCGTATAATCAGTCGATTTCTTAAGAAATGTGAGAAATTTTTTACAATCGAATTTAACGTTTACGAAATGCTTACTCATCCCAAATTATTGTATGCAAGCATTCCGGATTGGTTTATGTTTTGATAAGAAAATCGAGAGGATAAACATAATATAGATTAGCCTTTAGTAAAACCGCGAGAAATATAATATACTTTTACTGCCTAACATTGTCACAATCCCTTGGCGGTTTATTTATGCTCGCAAATTAAACATAAAACGACTGATCCGTAAGACGTGACTATAAATCAGAGCCTGCGCTATAAAAACTCTGACTAAAGACGATGATGAGTTTCCTGCGATATCTGACTAAGCAAAAATATCTGGATTCGGGGATGTACATACAATGAAATGCTATTCCGATAAACTAGATGGGATGCAACCTATAAAATATGCTCCTTACCATCCAACAGAAGATATATAAAATGACTTGATTCTCTTGGGTTTGGTACCAGTGGCATTAAAGTGATATCATCTAAAACTTCAACAGTCTAGCGAAAATGCTTTTTAAACTTTATTTTACTGTCATCTTTGCAGTTATTTGTAGTGAGTTTAAGGATATCTAGTATCCCGCAGGACTTGTATACAGACGAGTGAATAAACTTTGAAAATTCTCCTCACATTTACAGATGCCCTACAATCGCATGCGTTGGAAATTATTACCCGAAAGGAATGGGGTGCAAGGGCAGCCAAAACTACAAAGGTTATAAATGGTCAAAAACCTTTGGTCATAGTCCACCATTCAGCAGATCCACCAGCATGCTTTAATACAGCCGCTTGCATGGCGGCAGTGAAGTCAATACAGGGCTCCCATCAAAGGGGCAGAGGCTGGGATGACATCGGATACAATTTCATCATAGGTGGAGATGGCAAGGTTTACGAAGGTCGAGGATTTAACATACTTGGAGCTCATGCCCCCAATTACAATAGCAAAAGCGTTGGAATCTGCCTAATCGGAGATTGGACAGGTAAGTCTTAGTCTATATACACGTTTCCCTCTGTTATGGTATTTGCATGGAACATTTTACGATTGACCTGGATTTTATTTATGAATAAGCTGAACTCAAGCTGCTTTAACTGCTTTGGCTGTTTGGCAAACGGTGCTTATATAGCCCTTGAGGCTTTTGGCTAGTAAGTCTGGTGCTTGTAGATAATCCTTCGGTACTTTTGTGCTGCTGGTGTAGAGTAACTTGGACGTGCAAATATACAATGAATTATTAGCTTGGGTCAGTTTAAATTTATTTTAAGTTGTAAATGCGTTGTTCGTCTTATACCTATGTTGGTCTAATTAAATTTTACTATTTATATTTTAATTTAGGTTCGTTTTCTTTTAATTACTCGTTACTATATGTTTATTTTTTTATTTTTTAGCTACTGTTCCACCAAAAAATATGCTGAATAGTTTGAAAGAACTTATTAATCATGGCGTTAGCAAAGGTTACATTAAGCAAGATTATAAACTTTTAGGTCATCGACAGCTCAAGGCGACAAGCTGTCCTGGAACTGCATTTTTCAATGAGCTTAAAACGTGGAATAACTTCAGTCTAAAGCCATGAGTTAATGATTTTATTTTAAATAATTAAACTAAAGTGCAATTTTAAAGAAATACTGTTTAAAAAACATTTTTTCTGTGATCAGTATTAAGTACTTTTATATTTTTTTAACATAATAAACACTTTTAATATAATCGTGTCAAATTAGCATGATTTAGTGTAGAAGTACCCACTTTTTTGAAGTAGAACCAAATGGCTTAATTTTATTTTGGAGAGGGTTCAGAAGCACTTATTGATCAAGTGTTATATAGTCTGAGGGAATGCAAAGGTTTTTATCCATTCTTTATTTAACAAATGGCTAATTTTAATGAACAATTAATGTACCATTAATTAACAAATTAAAAATCTCGTAAAATATCTAACGAAATGGAAATGAAAATCTATACTCGGGAGTTTTCGAGGTCACTGAACACGAATCCGAGGTTCAAAATTAAAAATTAAAAATGGCAGATCTAATATGGCCGACTTGTAAGGTTAACCAAAATGCTCCAAAAAATTGCTGAGTGCTGAATTGCTGTCAATTATAGGATGTTTATCAATGGTGTTGCGCCCAGGTCCGTCGAAAAAAGGTGCGTTTGCAATTTAAAGATTTCAAAATGAATCCTGAAAAATTTTTTTTGTAAATATTAATTAAACACTTGAATTGCAATGAAGAGTTTTGTTCACGTGTTATCTTTAGCTCAAAATTTAATATCTTTGGATCTTATTAGTGCAGGCACTGGGCGGAATTGAGTGTGCAAAATATGAGGACCGTATTCCATCTTTGGCACAAACCTGAAGACAATACAATACAGTATTTACAATTTTATGGTACATCCAATATGGCGGCCATCATAAATTGGCGGATTACCTTTTTCTTTACAACCCCCCGACATGGATTTCAAATGAAAGAGCATGACTAGTAGAATAATAATAATAATAGAATAAACTCTTCTAACGCAGAAGGCGCACTTCTCAGCTGGGCCAAGAAAAATTTACCAACTCAGCACAAGCAAGTGCTGAGATGTGGC
Organism: Thereva nobilitata; assembly: GCA_963855945.1. Lineage (NCBI taxonomy): Eukaryota > Metazoa > Arthropoda > Insecta > Diptera > Therevidae > Thereva > Thereva nobilitata. The sequence continues at coordinate 169,629,650 of OY979695.1, forward strand.
TCAACTAAAGCATGCAAAATATATAACCGAAAAAATAAAAAATAACACACAAAGAAGCGTGCAAGAAAGAGCGAGACACATAAGCAGCCAAGTGAGATTAGAAAGCTTCCTTGGAGGAGGTGATGAAAGAATGCAACATCGGCCTCCTCACGACGCTTGTAGAGAGTGCTTAAGTTGTGAGTAACTTAAGCCGGTATTCGCATGATGGAAGAACTAATGGGTCATCTCAAGGATGATGACTCAGCGCAAATCGGACGAACTCCCGTTGAACCGATTCAATTCTACCAACGTGCAACGAGTAGTAAGGAGACGAAACCTGGGACGCATATTCAAGTAATGGTCTGACTAGAGAAATATATAGGTGTTTAGTGATCAATGTGTTGTTAAATTCTTTGGACCACGATTTTATAAAACCCAGGACTAGACTGCCCTTGTAAGATATGTGACGTTATTTTAAATCCAATATCCCAAATCCAATTAAACCACAAAATGGCGGATTACCTTTTTTTACAACCCCCGACATGGGTATCAAACAAAAAGTGTATGACAAGTAGAATATAGTAAGCTATGTGATGTCATGTTAATTCCAATATGGCGGTCACCACGAAATGGCGCATAACCTTTTTCTTTGCACCCCCCCCCCCCCCGCCGGTATTGGTATCAAATGAAAGGGTATGATGAGTAGAATACAGTAAGCTATGTGACGTCATTTTAAATCCAATACTGCGCCCACCACAAAATGGCCCATTCCCTTTTTCTTTACAACCCCGACATGGGTCTCAAATGAAAGAATATGACGAGTAGAATACAGTAAGCTATGTGACATCATTTTAAGTCCAATATGGCGGCCACCACAAAACGGCCGATTACCTTTTTCTTTGCAACCCCCCGGCATGGGTGTCAAATGAAAGAGAATGGCGATCAATAATAAAAACACAGTCTCGGTTGAAGAGAAAAATTTATAGTTTTATAAGACATAAGTGGAAAATAAAAAAAAAATTTAAAACAAGCCTCAAAAAATTAAATAATAAAAAAGTTTTTAAATATACCTTAATAAAATTAACTACTAAGGGCCGTTTTCACCATCTGCGGTTAAACGTTAACTGAAACTTTAACCTGCAGTTAGTCAAAAATGCGTTACACAATCTCTGGTTAGAGTCAATCTGTCAGTTAATTTTCATTTAACTGGTAGTCAATTTAACCGAAAGAATTTCTTCTGGTTAATTAATTTAACTGAAAGTTTGACACTGGGATTGACATTTTTGCACTTTGGTTTTAATATGGAAAATATGAATTTAATTTTTAGTCATGCTCAAAAGATTAATAGAAACTATGTGCAAATTCGACGATTCAATTGATGAAGATCAAGAATATATAAGTGTACATTTGATGTACTGTAACTATCAAAAAACTAGTACATTTTAACTTTAACTTCAAGTTTGTTAATCATAGTTGGCGAAAACGACATTTTTTTACTGACGCTTTACGGTCACAGTTAAATTAACTACAAGTTTAGAAACTGGAAGTATACTGACAGTTTAACCGGAGATGGTGAAAACAGCCCTAAAAAGTATAAAATATTTTTTTTAATCCACCTGTATATAACTATAAGTAAAAGCTTGGGGCGTTCAGTTCACAAATGTTTCAGATATTATAACAAAAATGTAAAAAATATTATGATTTAACTATTAAATACGAAAACTAATTAGGATACAATTTTATAATTCGGAAAATATTGATTTAAAGAAAAACATTCATATATGTGAGGTTTTTTGCTTCCAATCCATCTCTCTGCAGTTATTTTGAATTTTCCAAATTCCACCCCCCAGAAGAGGTGGCATCCCCCCAGGACAAAAGCACACATCAATACTAAATAAGTTTTGTTCCTTGAGCTTCTACCTACTTACTGTCCAAATTTCACGTGAATCGGTGTCCAAAATAATTCGGAGCCAAAAACCGTCAACCACTGGACTAGATGGGCTGCTATCAACTTCTACGCCTCCCTTTTGGACTTAATAGTGCTCCAGAATTTGGTTCAAAAATAAATACAGAGCCTTTTGACGATCTCCCAGGAATTTTCATTTATTTTGATAACATTTTTGGTTTTTGGGAAAACACAAGAGGAACATGATAAAAATTTAAAAACGTTACAAATTGCGCAAAATAAAAAAAAATATAGAGCTGAATCCGAATAAGTTGCAATATTGTAAAACTGAAGCACGATATTTAGCGTTTACAAAGGAAGGTGTGAAAATTTATCCAAAAAGAGTAAAAGCAATTTATGATATGCAAATACATGTTACTAAAAAAGAAGTACAAAGGTTTTTAGGCTGTATAAATTATTTACGTGATCAAATTTGCAAAATGCCTACACTAACTTCGCCTTTCAATGAATTATTGAGAAAAAATGTGATATTCAGGGGCATGTTTGCAACAAAATCAAATCTGCATGCGAACAACTACGTATATGGCAAGTGGAAAAATATATGTTTGCCGTTATTTTTGCATGTAAAAAATTTCACCATTTTATATGTATGGCCGCCAGGTTCAAATAATGACTGACCACAAACCTTTGATTCAAATTTTTAAGCGAAATTCTTTCATCAGCATATGAGATTAAAATTATTATGCTACGATTTGGAACTAACACATATAGCAGGCCTAAACTCAACTTAGCACTTCCACTCCTTGGCCACTGTGCTAAAGGTCGTAATTTGACTGAAACGTCACTCTCTTCAACTCCAACGTCTTGTCACGCCACACGACACGACTTTCAGCACAGGGGCTAAAGTCGAATGACACGATCAGTTTGAACTGGTGAAAAAGTGTAATTCATTAAAACAGCATTAATAAAAAAATCCAAACCATCAACAAGATGATCCAAACGAAAAGGAATAATCTCACAAAGTATTCTTGTTGCTATTTACATGAATTTATTTTCAGAAATTTTAATTAGCTTAAATTATTTTGTCTATAAATTGCTTATACATAAAATATTTTAAGATATCTTCATTATTTTTAAAAGGGGAATTCATTTATATTAAAAATATATTATAGCATTATATCAAAAAAATATATATAAACATATGTTCAACTGGCTTTTAACTTATCCGGAGTGGTTGGTCGACATTTTTATATTAGCATACGGAAACGAAACTAGAAAAACGCAGAGTAACAATACAAACAAATGATATGTAAATCAACAAAGTCAATCTATTTTAAGTTGTAATACAATAAAACTAATTAGAATTATTTAACAACGAATTTTTATCTAAAAACAATATTGTTAAAGAAACCCTAAAGGAATTTGTATCTTTCGTGCAAACTACGCATAAATTCACATAACACCGAACAACATCATAGTCATTATCTTAATTTAGTCAGTTAATGGTGACATCTCAGCTAACACATATACCATAAAAATCCCGCTGTCTTTATTAATTGACAGAGTTGATAAGGAAATCCTTTATTCATTGATTTTCCTTTACGGCGTTCTACTTTCATAATGAAGAAATCAATCGAGAAAACGGAAACCATATAAATATATATATATATATATAAAATCATTCCATGGCAATTAATCCAGGCTTTGTTTCTCAAATTGTGGAAACAATGAAATCAAGTAAAAATACATGACAGATGTTACAAATTAAGCATCAGACAATATCTAATTATTATCAATAAAAAGTGAAAAGATGAAATATTTACATAGTTATTCTTTGCGACGACATGCTTAAGTCTTCGAGCAAACCATATGTATTGTATTTACGCATATGGTACTACAGCAAACTTTTGTTCATTTGAAATTTTTATTCAAAATTCTTGTATTTAAAGGAAGTCACAATGAAAATTATTTCTTAATCTTTCTTAAGATAGAAACAGGAGCGAAATGGATATTTTTACAATATTTACAATTTTTTTGTGTAAGACAAATATCAAAATTATGAAACTACAAATATTTTTTTTTAAAGTAAAAGAATTTTAATAAAATTTCCAGTCGCTCAACAATCGCTAGCGATAATAATAGTGTCTAGAAAGGAATGGGGAGCAAATCTACCTAAAGAACATATACAAATTCCAGGAAAATTACCATATGTCATCATTCATCACTCATACAGTCCAGCAGCATGCTACACTCCAGAATCCTGCAAAAAAGCAATGAAATCGATGCAGAATTTCCATCAAAGGGACCGAGGGTGGGCTGATATCGGTTACAGCTTCGGAATTGGTGGTGATGGAAACATTTATGAAGGACGTGGATTCAAAATTGTTGGAGCCCATGCACCAGGCTACAATGATAAAAGTGTCGGAATTTGTTTGATTGGTGATTGGACAAGTGTGTAGTGAAATATGTGTTAGATTGTCCGGGATAGTGATTAATGTATGTAATTTATATTTTTAGAATCAGTCCCTCCGAAAATAATGTTGGATAAAGTACAGGAATTAATCGACTATGGTATTTCCAATGGTTATATAACATCCGATTATAAGCTCTATGGACATCGGCAAGTAAGAGATACAGACTGTCCGGGAGATATGCTATTTAAGGAAATACAAAAATGGACACGTTTTTCCGATAAAGTTACGAAATAAGAATGTTTGTACTTAAGTAAAAAATAAAACTAAAAACTGGACAGTATACTCTAGACCAGACAAGTTTAAAAAACACTTGTGAATTTTAATCTTTGTGAAATGATAGTAAATCTTGAAGTTGCTCTAAGTTTTCTTGATTCAAAAAATACACACAAACATCTACCCTACCTATTTATTAATTTAGTAATAGTCTGGGTAATATTATGTCCTGTTTCGTCGGTCCCTAGGTAAAGTGGTAAAGAAACCCGCATAAGGTTCACTGAATTAGAATTACAATTCGATAGAATTATCGGTCATGACTGTGACTACTCCCACTGGATGCCTCAAAATGTCTGTCTGCACTTTTCTTATTTTTAGTAAGATATCTTCCATCGGAATTACTTCAGGCCTTCTGGTGGAACATTTGAGACACTTGAACTCATGAATGAAATTCTATTCGTAGAGTACTGCCTCCACTAAAATAAGACACGTGTACTGAAAGTGCTTTGAGAATTAATATGGAATTGGATAATGGAATGTATGTAATGTAGGTATGGAATTTAGGGCTGACAATGCTTATGGCATATTGGATCTCTTCTAATGTTACACCTTGCAAATTTTGTCGATGAAAAATCAGCGTGTCGTGTTGTTTCTGAATATACTCGTATTAATCTGCAAATGGAATCGGAAATTGGCTCTTTATGCTTCTTGCAGTCGGTATATTAAATATATTGCTTCCATACGGTACTAACAATACGAGTACAGTAAAATTTCAAGGTAGATGATATAAGGCATACTATACTATCACGTGTCATATTTTTTATAGTAGCAAATGTGAAAGTGCCATATGTGAATTCTTATATTTCAGTAATAGTATTACACTAAGCGCAATATTATTGGACAAACAACTAATAATGCGCATTTTGCTACTTCAAGTGAGAAGAAAACTTTTGCGGATATTTGGAAGTTAATAATGGATTTATTTTATCTTGCTCCTCATCTTGACTAAAAGTAATTGTATAGTAAATAATTCGCAAATTATTTACTATTTAATACCTAGGGGTCACGTAACAAAAATTCCTACATTTAAAAGTAATTGTATTACGGCAAAGAAATTGTCTATCGAAATTGAATTTGAAGAGACATATGAACTTACAGTTATCCTATTGCAACATGCAACATCTTAAAAGAAAGAAGAGTCCATGCTCCTCGTTCTGACGTTGAATTTTTTTATTAAAACACTGAACAAGGCAATGTAATGAATATGACTTGTGCATTAAATCAATAGTGGCCATAGTGATACATGAAACCAATTTTTTTCTGAAGTTTGTTTTTTGGATGTTGTTTGGAGTCATTTATAATATTTTGATATTTTTGATGGTCCTGGTTCTGTTTCTTAATCTACATCATCCGAAATTGGTTCCGTTTCTCATTGACCTCCAATCAACACTGGGTCAAGCGTAATTTGCATCGTCGTCATTGGTGATACAAATCCTGGAGCACTTCAAGTCAGCTTAAGCCTCGGCCACGATACGAGCGGCGAAAAGTAAGCGGCGACCGGCACCAGAAAAATTTAATGTCTCGAATTAGCGTCGAGCGGCAGTAGAGCGGCACTTTAGTATCGCCGCTCTACCTCTCAACGCTCCCCGCGCGTATCGTGACCGGATTCGAGCGTTTTCCATATAAAACAATACAAAATAAAACTCAGAATCGCCGCTCACCGCTAGCTGCACGCCGCATCGTGGCCGAGGCTTTAGCGACATCCAAAAGCCGCGCCACATTTGGACATGCACGAGCAAGTGATTATTTTCATTAAGTCAGGGGAACTAGGTTCCTTGATGGACGTAACAGGAACATAACATCCGAGGCCTTTTTGCCAAACCCCAATCTGCGGGACCCTCGGAATTCCGAGCCAATTCTGGATTCGATGATACCTCGGGCTTAAGTGCCGTTTCTATGGTTTTGTGTTTCACTCCTAATCATGGACGTTGCAAATGGTATGGTCTTATGACTATATTATAATAAAAATTCAGCTATACTAAAAAGGATTAAAAATTATAATTTGTACATAACTAAAATTATGTCTGGCGCGATGTTACCAACGACAAAACTGTCTGGCTACCATAAATTGATACTGTTAAAAATACATAGAAAATTATGGGAAAGAAAAAATTTGTCTTAAAATGATTTCAAAATTTACATTTTTCACCTCTGCGCAGAAGAAAACACAAAGTCTTCAAGGTAGTTCCGCACGTAACTTCAATAAGAAAGAAAATATTAAAAAATCAGCCGACCTGTAATCATACTTTTCTCGACATTGCTAGCTCCTATGCTACAAGCAATTAAAGTTTCTATAAAAAGAAATCAATTCTATATGACAATTAATAAAATATACAAATTGATACATAGTGTCTTAAACTTTTTCTTACATTCACATAAATATTGTAGATTAATTAATCAATTTATATATATCAAGAAGAAGGTATCAGCTGTATTTACTTCCGAATCACTCTATCAGTAAAAAAATATTTCTAAATATAGGTATTTATTATAAGCATTGGGGAATGGACATTCACCTTCTTCGGTTATTTTCCAAAAATACCCTAAACTGCATCACGTGATTTTTATTATAAATGCAGCCATATGATTCAATTCCGAATGCTTCTTGGAATACAAAAATTTTCAAAACACAAAATAACTAAAATTTAGAAAAAATTTAGAATAAAAAAATTAGTGAACATTTTTTCTTCTAACTCATAAATAAATTTAAGGCGGATCTTTTTTAAGAAGACACCAACTGCCGGCACGTGCGAACAAATCAAATTTAATAATCCCCTTAAATAAAAAACAAAAACATACAAAAAAAACTATAAATTGTGTGAAATCAGTAAAAGCATGAAAAATAAGATGCAATAGACCTGTTTGAATCGTTGCGGTCATCAAAAAACCGGGTCAAAGAACGACCGATCGAGTGTAAAATATTAGTATTTTTTTTGACATAATAGAAACTGGTATTTAGAATTAAATAACAAACAAAAAAATGTAAATATGATTGATTATGAATTAAACTTTAACCACTACGAATTCAATAAACACGCCTATTTGATCGTTTTTTAGGAAAAGAAAAGAAAATTTTATCATATCGTTAAATTGGTAAAAAACCATACGAGATGTTATAAAAAGGGAAACGGGTAATTCCCTTAAATAAATACATTAATTACAATCCATACAAAGTATGACACCCAACAACTAAATAATAAATTTTACTAAATAAAGCTATTTTGTTTGTTATATTTATGAAAGACTATCAAATTATGCAAAGTAATTTTTATAAATTTTTCTATGAAAACTTCCCGGATGAATGTAGCGAAAAAACATTTATTTCTTTTTTTAATCATAGTATCATAATGCAAAAAAAACATCGAGAAGAAAAAGTAATAAATCTACCAGCAGAAAAAAAATGTAGTAAATGTGATTAATACACTTTGGCAACCGGATATTTCCGGGTGGCCAGACATATGGGCGCTAATATAAAAATTTAATGAGGTCGGAAGTGTACTTACATCAGTAAAAACAAGAAATTCTTTCTCAAGGGAAATCACCCTAAAAATTTGCATTCTCATCATGTGAATCACAGCTTTAGTAAAATTTCAAGTTCAGGGAACATTTCTCTTTCTCTTGGATAAGATAAAAAAAATCTACGTAATAAACAAAAAAAAACATATTTAACAAAAAAAAATTTATTTAGATCGCGTGTGAAACGTTATCTTAATAAATTACTAGAAGCTCAACAATAATAGATAAGACCACCTTGAAGACTTCTGTCCAGCTTAATTACTTTCTTTTTTAATAATCATTACCCCTGTAATCTCTATTTATCAATAAAACCCCCACCATTATACAATTAAAAATATCTAAATTACTAGTTTAATAAAACAACGTCCATCGAGAATCCCCTCTACTTATCAGATTTGAAATGGGTTTGATATGTGACGTCAGATTTGATAGTAACCAGTTTGAGCTTTGGACAACAAACAGCTTAGCACGACGATTATTGGCCAAAAATTCTACGATGTATAAGTAATAATAACTTTTGTCGCCGTGTTACTGACCATCGAATAAATTAATAATATTACGTAGTAACAATCACGTTTCCATTCACAGCCTGTGCTCCGGCAGTTCATATAGTCTTCCGATTCTAAAAAAATCCCCCGAATACAAGTATTATATTTATGCTTTCGACAATCAAATCCCTACCATACATGCGTTTGGAGGCTGGGGAAATTTTATTAATTGGGTTTTGTTTAAAAGTTTATCAATGTTGTATTTGTGTGTATTTAGCAATTTTCGAAACATTTGGTTTTAATATAAAGGAAACCGATTTTCATCCCTCTTTCATAGTAAATAAAGCTTTAAGCCTGTCGAATGGTGCACGTTCCAAATCAATTAAAATAAACTTATTTAAATAATTTATTAAAATATTCTCTATTAGTGCGATAGTCTTTTTATGTTAGGAATACGGCTGTGTTTTTAGTGATTTAATTATTTAGTATTTTACTTATTTATAAATTAAAATAAATAAAAGTTTTCGTCAATATGAAATTGTTAACAAGTATATTGTTTGTGCTCGGAGGTATGTTGGTACTTACTTAAATTTTCTTTTTAAATTATTTTTTTTTTGATTCGAAGTAATATAAAAGAGTTTTTCTCAATATGTGTTAACTTAGTGATAAGCGTTTAATTTCTTTGACTTTTTACTCCGTTTGTTAATTAATTAAATTGAGTGAAGTTCAGGTCATATGTGTGTTATTTAAATGAATAAAAAAATAGTGTAACTTACAATAAGAGCGTCACGTGACATCACTCTTACGTAAAATATAAAAATTGTTATTATCGTCATTTGAAGTTATATAAAAAAATAAAAGTCCTAAATACATTTTAAATAATATTAAAACTAATAAATAATTACTGATAACCTACTGTGTCAAATTAAATTTACACATTACTGAATGAAATTATGATTATAGTGCGCAAAAATAAGTCATTACATGAATGTCGGAAAGAAATTTATTTTTAGATAATTCATTTTTAAATATGACGATCAATTATCAATGAAAACGTCGCCGCGTATTAATAAATATTTACTAGATGAATGAAATTATCTAAACAAGCAAATAACATAAGTTATTCGTTGTATTATATTTTTGGATAATTTCTAAAACCATTGTAATTATTGATGAAATCCACTTAAAACTGGATCTTTTACAGCAAAAACTGATCGCGGTACCGGCCCCCATTCCCATAATCACATTAAATATCGAAAAATGTGACAAACCAGTTTTCGTACTCTCGTAGTCACTTGAGTGACAATCGTCAAAAAAGTGAGAGTGTGGCATTTTATAGTGGCAGCTTTCACGGATAATTGTTACTTATTCTCTCGGAGAATTTGTATGTGATGCACAATTTTTTTTAAAATGTTTTTTTTTAAATATTTTTGGTGATTTAAAATTATTCTTATATTCTCGAGTTAAAATAACAAGCAGGAGACAATTTGATTGTCTTGTTGTCTTTATGAAGAAAACCCATGAGATAAGGGCGTAAAATGTAGCCAAAGTAAAGCGGAGTTTACTAGAAAATGGACGGAATGTACACTGATGCTTAATAGTTTAGTTTCGCCATCTCTTCAGACGTCGAAGGAAATTTTATTACCAAGGGACAAGGTTCCCTCTCGAAAAAACTCAAAGCCTCTCCGAGTACCTTCAATATAACTGGTTGTCATAGGCCCACATTGAAATTATTACCACTACCTTTCTGGTATGACCCTCCATCAGAGAAGCCAACGCAGAAGAACCGATGTTGAGGGTATTGTTTTTTTTCATATTGCGTTCTAAAACCTAAAGAAAAAATACGTACGAACACTTTCTTCGAGATCTGATTTTCTAAATCCGAAGAAAAATTAAATCTATTAAATTGTTAACCCTTCGCATGCCTGGTAGATGAAAATCACATCGCGTGCCTGGTGGGGTCTGACAGACCCCCAATTTCAAATAATATTTTAAAGTAGAAAAAGATTTAAAACTTAATGTTTTTTGCTATGATTCGGTTAAATACTATTAATCTACATTATTAAGAAAAAAATAAAAAATAAATTTTATTAAATTAGTATTTTTTTAAATTTTACAAAAACTCTTTAAAATTTCGAACAAAAATTATCCTAAATTGGATTTTAAGACAAAAACAAAAAAGAAACAATATTATTTATTTCTAATTATTGTTTTGTTTTGTCAACCTTAAATTCTTTAAATTTAAGATGAAACGTTTCGTCCTTGCCAAAAAAATACCTTTCCACAAAGATAAAAAATTATTACAAATAAGACCCCATATCACTTTACGCACGTCCTTCTCACAAAGGAGCCAGCGCCGGACTGCGAAAAGGGGATTGTTTTCACGGCTAGTTCATAAAAGGAAGCTACCAAGAGCGACAGTTCACCTAACCTTGCATTTAGAAAGATATGACAGGTTTTGTATCAAGTGGGGTCCCTAAGACCCCACCAGGCATGCGAAGGGTTAAGAAAAAATGAAATGTTCGCTTACGTCAAGCAGGGCAACTCCAAAGGATTTGATTTATCCCTTATTGTTACTCGCTTCCTTGCTAGAAGCCTTAAATCTTCCGTCTCCTCTGCATCGCTCTCATCACTATCAAACCACATTTTCACAGAACTCATGTTTTGAAAATACTTTGGCCAAGTAAATTGCCTTTCTAAATTACTTTCGTCTTTTAAATCAGATTGATTGCTGTTGAACAAGTTGCCTTCTTTCAACAAATGCCACATTTTATCTCACTCATTCCATTGTTTTAGACACTGTATATGATGGGGGTTATTCTCGTTGGCGAGTGACGTGACTACGAGGGACGCGGTGGAATGAAACTGTCGATACCTACAAACGTATCGTGGGAAATATCAGTTCACACACCACCTTGCGACAATTAGAATACGCCGTTTGTAGATCTAGTCGCCAGGAGTATCTTAGATTGACAATGAAAATACCAATTTAAGGTCGAAGTGACTTCTCTCACGTCACTCGACAACGAGAATAAGGCTGGATTTCTAAAACACTTGTTTAAATACACCTTGTTTAAATGCCCCGACGCCTATAGCATTCTGGTAAAACATTCAAAGAAGTGAAGCAGCATTAACGGGATTAGTACTAACAAAAATGGGATCCGATAATAGATAGCACGTATTGTTGGCAATATTTGCTATACTATCTTCTCTACCCATAATCCATTTTATAGCTTACCACTTTTTTAGAATTATTTCATATATTCAACTTTGAAACAGCAACTGACAAAACTAACCTATCCCAAAAGTATCCTGTTTAGTAAATCATTATCATATTGCAATTCAACAATATTTCATTGTAATCGAATTGTATTTCCTGAAAAATATATCTATTACAAAAGTTAAGAAATAAAATAACATTGTCTGGATACTTTTTTAATAGTATAATAAAAGAAAACCAAGGAAATCACTCCAACGATTCTCCTGATATATAAAAAATAGCAAATAAAAACGTCCCTAAAGCATAAGTTTTAAGTTTTTTAAGAACTAGGGTGTAACTTAATCTTACATGTGAAACTATGAAAATGTACCGAAAATTTAAACGTGAATAGTGAAAATGAATGTCGAGATAAGGGACACAATGATTCGAATTTTTTTATTCAAGTTAGATGAGCTGGTCAAAAGTCTCTATCGTCTGAATCCAACATTACGTAAAGGTTTTTAACGAGAACGGTTACAAAACGATTCCATTTGAGCGCCAATTATGCCCCCGTCCTCGGTACTTGAGCGGCCTCTTTTACCTGCCTAACTACCTAGACGAGCTGGCTATGTTATGTGTTCTTGTATTAAAAAAATATTGGCAGAAAGATTTTAGCATGAAGAGATTTAAGAAGTATCAATAGGAAACACAAGAAATAATCAAAAATTAGCTCATAAACTAACTCATCTTATATTTATATAAATCCAAAAAGCGTAAAAACAGAACACACAAGCTTAAAAAATTACAAATCAGAGTAAAATTTTCTAATTACTAAACAACGAGAATTTTTAGTATGTCAATTCAATTGGCACCATATAAGTATCCCATAATGTAATTAAAATAAATCAAAGCAAGTGGTTAACCGATAATAAATCATAAATGAATAAAAAAAATCACTATTTCCCCCACATTCAATAAAAAAATCCCCCAGGTAAACAAGATAAATAGTTCTGTTCACAACACTGCTATAAAAGATAAAATGGATAAAAGAAAACCCATGAATGAATTACGGCATAAAATGAAGCGTCACACAGGAACGATAAAAACCAGTTCTGCTTGAATCGTTGGGGAGAACAAACTAGGATATTTACAGCATATTTAAAGTGCTAATCTTAGTCAAGGTATTGACCCACTTTAGATAAAATTTATGCAAAAAGTTAAAATAAAGTTTCTTCGTTAAACATTTGGTTAACGTCTTTATATTTTCTACTTGCTTGCATTCTTGAGGTAACGTAAAACAATTATCATAAAAAAAATTGTTTGTGTTAATTTACTTCGTTATAAATGTCAACACTAGTATGATAAAAGGCTAGAGTAGAATTTGAGAAGTGTTTTGTGGATTGTGACTTTACAAAAGATGAAAATGTTGTTAACATAAAAAATCAAAAACACTTTTTAGACTTAATACGAATTTATTTGATTCTAAAATATTGAGGAAAAAGTGATGAAGAGTTTGAAAGTGGTTGAAAAGTGAAGTTTTTCAAATACAAAAAATCTTGTTAGCTTGACTAGAAAGTGCCATTATTAACCAAAATCCTCTTATCCATTCACAAAACCACTAATGGTTAAAAGTGAAAAATATAATGTTAGTATAAAAAACTATAAATATTTATAAGCTCGTTATATTTATTTATTAAACAGTTCCATAGATACTGATTAGCATTACAGGCTGTACATTTATTTGCAACTTCATACAACTACACAATAGAACATTCTTTTTTGTAAAATACTTTTTAGTAGTCCAGTATATGGACTTTTGTAAAATACTTTTTAGTATCAATACTATTTATCACATTTAAACAATGTTATCTTTTTTTGAGAAAGGATAAAAAAGATATGTCCGCCAAATATAAAAGTTTGGAATAATATTTGACACAAATGAATCGATCCATTGATGAAAACATTGAAAACATAAACAAAAAATAAATAAAATTCGATTAATTTCAAAGGATTCGATAAAGAAGACAGAGCAAAGGTTCTAATTAAGACATAATCGTTAAACCGTGATGGCAGCTTATATAATGAATATAAACTTGTATTAAAGCAAAAGTATATAGTAATATTTAACTAATACAAAACTGTGATAAAACCAGTACTCATGTTCGAATCGAAAGTTTGGAGGCATACTAGGTAGAGTTATCGCCAAATCAAAAGGAAAACTCAAAATCATTGAACCAGCGATTTTGAGTTCTCCTTTTGAGTTGGCGATAACTCTACCTAGAATGCGCAGTGAGAGTCTCAAGTCCCCCCTACCAAAGTAGATTATAAACCATACACTGTTAAAATTCATTAAACTGAAAAAATTTAAGCATTGCTGCCTTTTTTACGGGAAAAATATTGAAAATATTTATAAAAAAAATGAAACTTCCCGTTTTAGTGCATATTTACTCCTACTTTTTCCTGAAACTTAATATTAACTTAAATAAAAAATTCTCGAATGACAAAGATTTTTAGCAGTGTATGACAACAGTGAACAATGTCACTCTGTTCGTTTAAAATCCCAAATTACCAGCTCATTTATATTCTCAATCACAATTCAATCATTCTCCCTGTGGCTCTTGCCATAGGAGTGTTTTATCAATACACACAATCTTAATGTGGATGGAATTGTCATTTCGCCACATGCGCCCTCATTTTCCTTTTGATTCGGCGATAACTCTATGACAAGCAGGTTCTCGGAAAATTCGACAGAAAAATTCTCCGCTAATCACAGGAGAGGGTGTCTGAACAAGTTACGACTACGAGTTATTCCAAATATACAAAGAACATGATATAACCAAAAGCAAAGATAGGACATGTAAAGATAACGCCTGAACAAGTGCGCGCAAAAATCCTGTTCCTCCAAAGGTCATAGGGAAAAAGGCCACAAGGAAGACCTAGGAAGAGATTATAAATTTACTTTCGGATTTGCCAACTGGAAGAATAAGTCGCAAGACTGAGAACTTTGGAAGAAGATTCTTGAAAAAGCCAAGCCTCCTATATTGCTTTATTTATTTATTGTATAGTTCGTTAAAAATAATTCGCGCTCGTCCACACGACAACCTCTTTGGTTGCGCACTCTTTTGTACAAATTCCTTCACTACACTCCATCTTTTTAGCACCGGCTTTTTTTTGCGCAGCTATGATTGCACTATCAAAATTGAATAAAATTCTATGGGAAAAAAGAGTGCGCAACCAAAGACTGTGTCGTGTAGACGGTCTATTAGTTTTTAGTGATTTTGAGAGTACCTATTTTCATACATAGACTGAATGTTATTAAACAAATATATGCCTCTGCTGAACAATGGATTTTTGCCACACATTATTATACTTCGGTTTTATAATACCATACAAATAATTTACACATTTACATGCCAATATTTTTGACATTTAGTTCAGTTCAGATATGAAATTTCCAAATATCGATATTTCCAAATGGAATCTTTTATTTTGTTCAGTATTGAATCGTATATTTGGTTCATTCCAATTTCTTCAGACAAATAATAATGGGCCCGACCGACATTTTTGGTTTGGTGATTAATCGCTTACAAATACCATGTCTACTTTCATGCCGAATTTTCTAAATTAGAACGAAATTAATCTATAATACTGTAATTTCGAGATTAAAAAAGACTGATACTGCCTTGCATTTTTCCTTTTTTAAAGTATAATTTCAAGATGGATTAACTTTTAATGCACTTTACAAGCCCACGTTATTGCCCATTAACCAGTTTTCTAGTCATGTAACTGTCTACACTATACGAAGAAAACTTTTTCGGCGGCTGAATGACAATATTGTTAGAAATTTATTTAAAAAATAGATCAAATGAAATAGATAATAAAAATAAAACTATATTGTCATTTTATGATGAATTAGATCTTAAAGATCTAGTCAGACATATATGTATTGTATATTCGTTTCGAATAATTAAAATCATTTCCACATGAACTTAACCCACAAATAACGCGAGTTAATCTGGTTTAGCAACCTTAAAAGAAAATTAATTAGAATAAATGAAAGCTGTGATTTTTCGAAATAATTAGGAATGGCCATTCAAGTCCACTAACATTATAACAAACTCGTTTACAACTCGAACATTTACTGTACAAAGTCTTACGAAAGAATCCCCACTAAAAATTTAATTTCAATTTTCTACGTTAAAATTTGAATATATTTTTCAGTGGTCTTAAACAATCTTCTTCCAAATAAATTTAATTTATCATATAAAAATGAAATCTCAGGCTTCAGCAATTTTTTGATAAAATTGTATTTGCAGTTTGCAAAGCAAATACTCTTCAAATGGGGACTTAATAAATTTTAAAGTAGGGCCGAATAATGAACTCTGAATACTAGAAAAAGACGTAGTTAAAATTGAAGACAGTGAATTTTTTATAAAGATTTGATAAGAGAATATCTACGTTATGACGATTAAGATTTGATAAGAGAATATGCAACGCGTGACGAGTCAAAGCTGGTTAAGAATTCGAGATATGTTGAGAAAGAAGGTTGAAGTAAATTTTGTTCATTATAATTAATTGAATAAAAATTTAAAGAGTAAATCATAAAATATGTCTTATAGTGTGTATGGAAAAGTAGTGATTTATAATAACTTTAGTTTTGAAAGTTTGTAGCTGTGTTTTAAAATCGTAATCGGAGTTATGATCATTAAACAAATTTAAGATTAGATAGCTATTTAAAATTAGTGAAGTTTTATAATGTAAAGTTCTAATATTGCAGTTTCTTTTGTGTATTCTTTAATAGAAAATGCAAAATCGATAAACTCGGCAGAATTTTAAAAATCTTTTTCTGATCTTATAGATTTTTAGTTTATTTAATAAAATATTCAAAAAACTCAATCAGATATTGAAATCAAATAAAAAAATACCTTAAATTTCTTGCTCTAAAATAAAAAAAAAATAATTCAAAATTAACTCGACATTTTCTACTTTCAGTATTCTTACCAGAAATGCTAGCTTGCCTGGTCAGTAGGGAAGAATGGGGTGCCAAGCCACCGAAAGATGTTGAGAAATTTCCTGGCCCATCCCAGTACGTAATCATTCATCATTCATACATCCCAGCGGCGTGCTATACGAAAGAGGAATGCAAGAAGGCAATGCGATCAATGCAAGAATTCCACCAGGATGACAGGAAATGGAATGATATCGGTTATAGCTTTGGAATCGGTGGTGATGGAAATATCTACTATGGACGAGGATTTAACGTTGTTGGAGCTCATGCTCCTGGCTACAACAGCAGAAGTGTTGGAATTTGCCTTATTGGTGATTGGAGAAGTAAGATAAAATAAAAAAATTAAAATTTCTCTCAATCTCATTAATTCATTTTTTTTCTTTTATTTTTTTTTGTATAACCAGCTGAACTTCCATCAAAGAAAATGCTTCAAGCAACGAACGAATTGATTGCATTCGGTATTGAAGCTGGGTATATTGATAAAAATTACAAATTGATGGGGCACAGGCAAGTCCGAGATACTGAATGCCCTGGAGATCGACTATTCAATGAAATCAGCACCTGGGACCACTTTTCACCGTCACCAAATAATATATCACAAAATGAGGTATAATGAAGAAAAAAACAATTATATATAGTTAAAAAAAATATAGTATTAATGTCTTTGTTGTGAATACGTATACGGAATATGGTATAAAGCTTTGGTAGTTGTAATGTCTTTAAATTGACATAAGTAATTACACGTACAAAATATTAAGAATAATGTAATAGATTAACTTAAAAGACTATGTTTACGGATTTAAGTTGTAAAATAAGATAGGACTAAGTAAGTAGAAGTTTTGAAACGTGATTTCAGAATATGATATTAAAAAGGAAATTTCAAATCTTAAATAAAGTGTATTTATTTCACAGCCTTTAAATGGCATTGATGATCAATTACATAAAATAGTAATAGTATGAAAAGTGTCATCTACATTCACTAAAAATTATATGGTGCTAATTTACATAGTTGCTGAAAAACTGCAATAACTTGCCGCCAACTGCAATAACTTGCAATACTCCTTGCAGGGCATCTACTATACAACTGGTGGGTCTAGTTAATGCTCTTAGATTTTAAACACAATATAATTTAACATTAATGAATTAAAATACTACAATTGCAGAGTAACATCTAAATACAAGATATACACGACAGTGTACAGGATTCTTTTATCCATATTGAGCAGACGGCGTGAAAAAATGGGGTCACACATTGCAAAACAAAGCAAAACAAAATACATGGTGACCCCCGCATTCGAGACTGTCTCACATCGGTCCCGCAATTAAGGTACAGGACCACGAATTTGAAGTTTTGCAATCTTTCACTTATCTTGGGTCAGAAATAGCAGCCAATAACATGGTAGAAATATTTGTACGGATATTAAAAGCCATCCAAGCATATGGATCTGAGACTTGGGCGATCAACAAAAATCCTGTGACCTCTCAGTCGTGTTCGAAAGAAAAGGTTCCTCGGATAATTGTTGGCGCGGATATAAGGGTGGGCGATTCAAAAGACTACAATAACTAAATCGACCAGTGCTACCGCAACATATGTAGATGTCGTAAATAGAATAAAACCCCATAATCTCTGCTGGGCAAGACTTCTAGCTCATATGAGTGGATGGGAATGTATTCGAAAAAAATTTTGATTTTTGAGATGTGACAGAGAAGCAAACGAAACGGCCGCTATAAGGTTCGTATAGACCAGGACGCCCAGATTTTGGTAATGTCAAACTGGATGAAATCGACTCGCATTCGGGACCGGTGGAGAAGCCTTTGAGGCCAGAACCAGTTCCTAATTGTAGATCAGAATAAGTAAGTAAATGATTTGAATTTCTTCTGGCATAAAACCCTACATTAACGGAGCCTCCGTAATTTGTAAGCAAATACTATTGTGCGAAAACACTTTATCTGGCAATGAGTTTCAATGCTTAGCTAAAGGTTTATTATTACATAACAGGAGAGGAGACTATAAAGAAAACAGTCCTTTCGGTTATAAGTTCGATACAAAATTAATAAGAAGTTCCAGTGGACGAAATAGAACTAATGACTTCATCGTCTTCTACGACGTCAGGCCTAATATTGACAGAGAACCTGTGATGAAACAAACACATATTCCAAACGGCTAAGTAGTAACTGAATTTCCTCAACAGATGCTGACAAATATCACAGGCATTGGTCGGGTCCAATGGTTGAATGAAAATCTATAATTTCAACACCCTGCTTCAGCTTGAGTATAATTCGTAAATTTTGTGCCGCTGTCTCCTGTAACTTTAATGTGATAATGCTAGTTATAATAAACAATAACAATAAATGTTGACAGACTGTGGTAATAAAAAGAAATATATTAGCTCTTAAAAAAATGAATTAATTATGGATAAAATTAAATAAAACGAGAGCAAAAAAATTTGAAACAGGAAAAAATAAATAATGTATAAAAGAGAGAAAAAGGACGAAATTAATTCATTGCGTCAACTCAGGTTCCGATTTCGGTAAATTATTCAACACATGCAATAATCTCATCGAAATGGAATACAAAATGTATGTTAAGATAATCATAGACCAATGATATTCATATATAAAAATCCCGATGTAATATTTTCGAGCAAGTTAAGTTCGATCATTTCGTTTCACATCATTCAAGTCTGGCAATAATAATGTAAATTTTGCAATGGAATTTTAAGTAATTCGACATCATTTGTTAATGGCTTAAGTCCTGATATTTTGCTAGTTGCTGGGCTGTTGATATTAATATGGTTTTTCTGAAATTATCAGTGCATTATAATTTATTCATTTCAGTTCCTGAATCTACTGGATTTTAAATGAAAGTCCAGTTTTTTTTAAATTGATGAAAAGTATTCAGTATTTGATAGTAAAAATTTGCAACTAACTAAATTACAAACTGAGCATACTTATACTAATCGTACTGATTATAATGGTTGCATCGGAATTTATAACATTGTTATGCTGACTCTTTTTATTTAAAAAAAAAGTTCTATAAGTCCCATTGTTTAAAAATCTCACTGCTTTTGTCATTGTTGCTATAAATAACAATCGATTTAGGTAAATTTTTTGCACCTCTATTCTAATAATAAAACGTAATTATTATTCATTAACTAAACATAAAACTCAATCATTTAAATTTCGCTTTTATTTTATCTGTTGTTTTGCGTGTCCCAATCGAAATCGGGTTGAACTCACCCTAAAGAAAAAAAAATTGACTCATTTAATTAAGCGGCTATCAATAAAAGAAATCAACAAACTATAAAAATAAACAGAAAGAACAAACGTCAAGTAAAAAAATTTAAAATTACTTTAGTACTCAACTGTGAATAGTTTTTAATTTTTTTTAATTAAAATATATTTTACATCAAAAACTGAATGGATTTTACCGAACTAGAATTAGAGTTTCTTGCTCAAGGTAATTTATTATAAAAATCTAAAAAAAAATATTGAAGACACAAAGGTGTGCTCTCAATTAATACATGAAATTGCATAATAGAAAATTAGGTCTATGACATACTCTTCACTAAGCCGCCGCTTTTATGTTTATATGCAACTATGTTAAATATGTTGTGCAAACCTATTAAAAAAAATTTTCAACGATATATTCTTAATCTAACAAGTATTTTAAGATTTCATTTTACTTCGTTTATTAAATATAGGTCAATATGCCCCTGTCATTGACACAGTTGCATTAATTTTACGTGTCTAGTCCAATAAACAATGAGACGGAGAAAAGGAAAAAGTTTATATTAAAGTAATTACGGACATCTATTATAAATTGCTCTTCACACTAAGCGTTTACTGAATTAACAAATAACGACAAAGAAGTAATATCTAGAAATAGCATTTAATATAAGAAAATGCTGTATATTTTGAAAATTGCACTACAAAATGCAATTGGAGCGATAATAAATGCTGGTAGACATTTTAAGCTATCTATATAATACACGACAACTGGATAAAATAAAAACGTTTCATGTCTCGTGTAAAATAATATGTTATTTTAAGAGAGAATTCAAGATATAAACACAAGAATATAAAACCACGCAAGCAAACGAAGTGAAGGAAAATAATACAAAATCATTGATCGTCGTCGTCGTCTCAAAAATGAGCCACGAGAAAATTTAAGTTTTCACAATTTTCCACACAAGAAAGTATTGAATCGGCATAAAAGAAAGCTCTTGGCTCGCACAAATTAGCCTCCTTTTCGTCTATGAAAGAAAATTTTTTCTCTCTCTGCTTTAATGTAAGCCGTGTTATAGGAATGACGTCGCTGATCTAAATATAGTTTTGCCAAAAATACGATAAAACTGAATTTGAAGGAAATTTTTCAGTTTAAAACACATTTTGTCTAAACTAACCGGACAAAACGAATTCGGTTTCTATATGGAATATTTTAATTTAAATTATTAGTTAATTAAAAAAATAAAAATAAGTTATTATAATCAAAAAAATCGTAATAAAAATATGTAAAAATTAAAACTTAAAAAAAATACAAAAAAATTAAAATAAATGTATTTTTAGACATATTTAATCCGAAATAAACGCCTACGGAAATTGTCGTGCATATATGATAAATATCTTAAGATACTTACCAAAAAATCTTCACGATCAGTAAAGTGTTCGATCACACGGAATAGACGTCGCGATTTTTTTTTTGTTATCCTGAAATCAAAATTAAAATAAATTATTATAACAATAAATTAAAGTGATTAGACAATATTAAAAAAAATATTTCGATTATTTAAAATAAAAAAAACTGTTCGATCGGGTTTTTTTGTGTCGTTTCGAAAATATAATACAAAAAATCCAAAAATAACCGAAGCTCGAATTAAAGCAAAAATCCTATCCCAATACATAAAAGTTTTTATCCTATTGAGGATTTCATTTTTGTGGTGTAAAAAAAATAATTTTATTTTTGGATTCCATACACACGAAAAAAAATAAAAGTTTTACTTGGACGAATTTCAAAAAATTAAAATTAAGCATCCACATAAACGAAATTTAACATATGTGTATCTTTTTTCCACCATCTTGGAAATGAAATCGCATAAATGCGAGGATGAAATTATTTGGTTTTTCATTCTTGGAAAAATTCAACACGCTTGGATATCTAACTAATTGACAGCTCATTGCATTCTCAAAATAGATATTTTTAAGATCAACATTTGGGAAAATTGCAAATTCTATACCCAATCACCCACCCTTGTGCTCTGCTCCTACTCGACAAATTATTTTACCGTAACGAATATTAATTTTTTTTTACTTGTGTTTAAATAAGTTAATTAATTTATAATTCATAATTTAATCTAAAAATAAGTGTGTCCCACAAAAAATTTATTTCACAATTTTATTTTATTAAAAAAAAATATATAAGAAAAAAATTGTGATATTAAAATTTAAAAACTACACGATTATAATGTGAAATGTGTGATAATTAAAGAAAATAATAGAAAACATAAAAAACAAGTGAAATAATAATAAAAAAAAATAAAAATATAGCACAATTCAAAAACATTAAAAAAAATGCCAATTAGCGGATCAAAACAAGGTCCCGAAAAGGGTCCAGGCGGTGGTGGTCGGACAACATTTCGCCCACCATGGGTTAAAGAGGGTTCACAAGAAGCACCAGCTAAACCCGCTACAGCGCCATGGACTAAACGTAATGTAGCTGCTAATAAGCCTAAAGAAAATGTAAGTGCAGGATCTAAAGAAAACGGTGTTGCTGCAGCCGCTGCACCTAAAACAGCTACAGCAGCAGCAGCAGCTCCTGGACAAAAAAATGCACCTGCAGCGCCTGTTACAAAAGTTGCTCCGGCAGCTCCTAAGGCTGCACCAACAACAAAAAGTGTATCTATAGCAGAACCGGCAGCACCGCCTAAAGAGGCTAAACTACAATCTAGGGAAATTAAAGTACCAATTATGACACAAAAACTGAAGCCAGTTCAACCGCCTTTAAAACCTAGAGATAGAACTTCAAAAGAAATAACAGATGCTGATATAGAAAAAGAAATTGAGCAAGAAATTGAAAAAGAGAGAGAGAAAAAGTTTAAAATTGAAACTCCAAAATTGCGGCATGTCGTAGTTAATAAAGATAAAGACAAACCAATTAATAAAAATGTTGATGATCCTTCAGAAGTTAAATTGCGTCCTGTTTTTAGAAAGTTATCAAGAGATGATGAAGGAGGACCAGCTAGAGAGTTACCTGAATTTAAAGAAAAAGTCCTTAAAAAAGTTCCAGAAGCTCCACAAAATCAAATTACAATTACATCAAGTGGTAAGTTTTTTAGTTGAGACTGGTCTATCAGAGCAAACTTTATATTAAAATGGGGTTTAAGATATTTCACCGCTATCACAAAATGTCTTCGCATAAATATGTACATATAATATTAATTAAATCTGATTTATCACTGTATTATTCAGTTAGACCATACATAGATACATAGCTTTAACTGATTCATAAAAACAATCAATCTTTTGTCCAATATTCATACTCATGAATGTAAATTTACAATAAAGTATCACTTGACAAATATTTAATCATTCCAAATTGTACTCGACAATTATGTGGTTTATCAAGAAGAAACCTTATATTCGAAAACAGCTGGAATCTCCCGAATGAATACTTATCTCTATCTTCTTCTTCAATGGCTCTACAAGTCAATTCGAGCCTTGGCCTCCATCAACTTCTCCCTCAAAACGTCTCTCTGTTCCGCAGCTTGCCTTCAGTTTCTTATGTTGAGGAATTTTGCTGCATCAGCCTTAACATTGTCTTCTAACCTTGGCCGTGGTTTGCCAACTTGTCTTTTCCCATTTGGTAGTAGATACAAGTATCCTTGAGTCATCCATTCTTAGGACATGATCGACTTAACGTAAACCCATTAGTTTGGCATGTGTTGATAGTTTACAATCTTTGTATAAGTCGTAAAATTCGTAATTTTAGCGTATTACCCATGCATTGTCTTCATCGATTGGGCCGTACATATTTCGAAGAACCATCCTCTCAAATATATTCATCTTATCTGCAGATTTTTGGGAGAAACTCTATGCTTAATCGATTCGATAGATTCATATTTTGGTTTTTCTGTGAATATCTCTGGATTTCATTACTGGCAGTAGTGAAAAGTATGTTCTATCTGCGGCGTTTATTCTACTACTCTTTATAAATGAAATTAATTATTGTCAGTTGCACGCGACAGTAATATTTCGATTTATTCACAAAATTTATACAAAAAAAACATTTATATAAAAAAACACAAAATTTTAAAGTTTGCTTGGACATTTGCCATTAAATTAAAATCTCAATCTATCAGTTCACTATAGCAGATTCTTTGTTCTACGGAGAATTAGATTTTTATCTTAAATATTTTTTCTAAAAGTTAAACTAAACAACAATATAAACAAAATATAAACTTCCTTTCAATTAATATTATCCAGTTTGGATTTTATGGACAGATAAATAATCGAAAAATTTCATTGTAGTTTACGCATTAACCGTTTGCACGACTTATTTTATTAAATAATAAATTTCGATAGATTAATGAAAAAGACAATTGAATTGCAATCGATGAATTCCAAAAACACTAGCTGTGACATTTCATTCGTTTAAAACATGTATCCATTTTATGCATAGCTTGATAGACGATTATTTGATGACCGATGCACTCGAATAAACTATCAAAGTGCAATCGCTGCAATTCATATCCAATGCATTGTACTAAATTGTTCAAATTCAGTCTCTGTAAATCTACAGCAATTTATGTTCTGTGTAAACTCTATAGATATGTAAAATATGGGCATGTAAAAATATTTATTCTATCGATTGGTTCAATGTTCTTCTGAAAATAAAAATAATAGAGAATAAATGAAAACAAAAATCAATTTTCAGAATTACCATTGTTTCTCTCCAAGTTTTGAACAACATCGAGCCCCCACATGCACATTCGTATATATCGAATCAGAATCAACTTGATCCAATGTTTATATCAAATATTTCTCTATTAATTTACTCTTTAATAAAAATTCAAAACATTCATATTCATTTATTAAAAATACATAAATCAAATTTCCTTTTTTTGTGTATACTTTGTATAATTCTTAATCGTGAGTTCTTAAGATACTTCAGTTGGTTCTTCATTATTCAAAGGAAATTAAATTGAAACCAATTTTTGCGTTAAGAAAAAAAAAGCTTATCTGATGCAGACATAAAAATAATTACATAAAAATAACTTTTTTTAGAAAACCTTTTCCCTTTTTCTCTTTGCCGGGGCTTATTCTTTTTTATATTTTTTAAGGTGTTAATTTAAATGAGAAAAATAGAAAGGATGAGCAGTAAAAAAAGGGGATAAGATAAAACCCTTCAAAAAGAAATTTTCCATGAATAATTAATTAGGCAGTCAAAATGCTGAGAAAGAGTCAATTTGTACTTTTTTTATTTTTGTTAATTTTCGCTTGACGGTGCCCACTTCAATATTCTTGGCAAATATTAATTCAATCTGTTGGTGTCATAGGTTCTATAAATAATTTGTTTTTACGTATTTTCATTCCACGTTGCTTTTTGATTAAATCATTTACAAGGTTAGGCACTTCGTCTTATTGAATACTTGAGGGTAGGAGTTAAGATATGCTTTGTTGAAGAATTTCATATAGAAATGTTAAGATGATGTTAAGATCATCATAAATAATATAAGGAAGTCATATATAAATTTTTATTATAAGAAAATTAAAATTAAATTAAGAACCATTTAATATAATTTTAATTATATAAGTATAAGAAACTAATATTACTGCCTATCCAATTTGTTATAATAGGCGTGTTTAGTGTTATCGAACTTTAAATTCAATTCATTTAATGTATGAATATTATTACAGCGTGCGAATAGGTGTAATATACTAATATAGTCCAACCTAGAGGTATAATTTTCGACCACTCGAAGCATTGCCCGACTGTTTTCGTCAATAAGACGCATAATTTTAGTCTTCAAATGGTTCAAGGTCACTGCTGGTATATCTGCATACACTAAAGACTTTACATATCCCAACAGAAAATAATCCAGAGACGTCAAGCCACAACATCGTAGTGGGCAATTAACAGATCCTTTACGCAATAACTTGAACCTCCGATTTTTTTCTTAAATATATCCATTGTTCCAGGAGCTGTATGGCTTGTAATGCCATTTTGTTGGAACGCACGCGCCACTTTTCATGCGCACAAAACTTCTGCTCTCAACTTTATTACCTGTATGCACAGAGAAACGACTTCCAGGATCTACTGTGTACAGGCACGTGCGTACGGTGGGGTTTTGGGTGTTTGAAAGCCCCTTGATAATCCTTTATACAAAAAATTCAATAAACTATGAATTTAAAATATTAGAATAAAATGAAATTTATCTAAAAAGAGTGCATTCTTTAAAAAACATTTTATCTAGTGAGCATTTCAGGAGAATTTTAAAAAAGTGAGTGCACTTAGTAAGGAATACGACTTCGAATTGCGAAACCCAAGGCTCACTTCGAAATAAACGCATCGAGCCAACGTGATGGATAACTCAGTTGAAGATTATTACCGTATAACCATCTACATACCATATCTGGATAAGTTCATCGGTCATCTTCATGATCGATTCCTAAATCATAGCAATATCTTATCAATTTTTTTCTGGGTTTTCCACAGTAAAATGGAAACACTCAATGAAGAGTTATGTGTGCAAAACGGTTTTGAGTACTTTTTGCCCTTAAAATTTTCCACCAACTCTATAGCCTGGCATAAAAATATAAGTTCAAACCGCCCCTTTGAAGATTGCTTCGCACGGGCCTGACTGTGCAGGATTTGTTTTTGAACAGCATGCATGCTGTCAAGCATGAGTCATACGTTTTTGACCAGGCCCCTACTTATGGGTAATCTCCTCGTTAAACAAGATTTTGCTTAGAAACATTTTCATCAAACAGGCGGCGTAACCAACCTTTTCATCAAACAGGCGACCATAATTTAGGTAAGGTATTGTAAGGTATTAAATCTATATCTTTAGTAAAAACTAGTTGGGATGTGGGTTTGACCCTTTCGGTCCACACGATCAACTTCCCAGTATTATGAATATTGAATATTATCAATGGATATTTTAATAATAAATAAACAATAATCAATATATAATATATAATACCTAAAATTTGTCAAATTTGTTTGTCAATAATTTCGCTAGGTTGTCAAATGATATATGCGTATTTACAAGATTAGGATGACGAAGATGTAAACAAAATTAATGTATTACTTTTAACACTGACACTTGGATGAAAAATGAAGAATATGTTATTATTCCAAACTTCAAGTATATTGTTAAATTTAAGCAACTTGAAGTTCCAGCTATTGGAGTTACGATCTACCAAAAGCGTCAAATCGTGCTGGTACAAAAACCACTTAAGTCGTCTAAACAATGAAACCCCTCGAGCGAATTTTATGAAAACCTTTTCAGATAGTAACTTCGGTAGTAAGCTACGATCGACACCTCAACGAAGTCGATATCATTGTTAGTTCGCGCGAAATCGTGCTGGTACAAATATCACTTAAGTCGTTCAAACAAAAAAGCGGCTCGACCGATTTTTATGAAAATCTTTTCATATCATATTTTCTTTAATACGCTTCGAACGGCATCTCAACGAAGTCGATATCTTTTTTGGTTCGCGCGAAATCGTGCAAGAAAAAATCACCACATACGTACGCACCAGACACACACACGCATATTTCTTCTCAAATTTTGCTTAAAATGCTATTGGGACCTTGAAACATGAGAATACATTGAAAATTTCGATTTCGATTTTCGGACCGATTACAATAACTTCCTACTGGGAAGTTAAAAATTTATAAAATGGATGGACAGAGGACACGAATCGAGAGATCTTTTGATCTTCTTCAATGCTCAACAGCAGCCACATCTTTTAGTCCAAGAGCCAGCGCCAAAAAAAACTGTTTGAATTTACTAAGCCTAGTTTTTTTTATAGGTGATTAACATGGTTGTGTACGCAAACATACTGCGGTCAGTCAGGCGAAACTGAGAACATGTGGCTTCGGTGAGCTATTAATTTACTAAGGCTGAAAATTGTTATACAACTTGTATACTGTATATAAATAAAAGTTGTGATGATCAGTCAGCTGAATATGGGGACGGAGCTAGTCAGTGCAATTGTGCAATTTTGAGTGCTCAAAAGCTTGAAAATCTCAAAAAGTCGACCGCGTAAATGCTCTGTCTACTTGAAGCGGCATATTATCTTCAAATGGCTTGAGTTCTTGAGCAACTCATGAACTACAACTGAACAATATCGAGCACTCAAGCCCGGTTTACATGACAAGCACTCGAGACGATCAGAGAAATCTTTTTGATCGACTCCAGTCGAGCTGCTTGCGTTTAAACTTGTACTTGAAGTACGCTTCAAGTAAGCTTCAAGCTGTCATGGAAACGCACTAAATCTAAAGACTGTTGTTATTACGGTCCAGATTGTTCAAGCTCTCAGATAATTCACATGTTAATAATTGAGAAAAACCCATGCACAGTTATATGTATATCTCCTATGAAGGCAACATTATTACCAATCAAATTAACCTGAGATCATAATTTCAATATTCAAGGAAAGAATACTATAAGACAATTTAATTACCTAAAATGCAATTTCACTTTAATATATAGCACAAACTAATTTTCTATTTCATGGAACATAGTTTAAATAATTCGTTTTTCTGCAATAATTGATGAGAGGCTACAATCTGGCAAATATTGAAATATAGAAAGTAAAATAATCAATGCAATAGGCATAATTTGAAATTGTCAATCCAATATTCTAAGAATAATCTCCAACACAACATGAAAGGTATTTTTTGGACAGGTGAAACTGAATAAATATTTGTATAGATTTGCACCACAAGCCCACATTTGATCAGTGGTCGAATCGAATTATAAATTTGTCGAATTCAAATCAAATTAATTGCTTTTCGAGATAATTTCAATTTTGTTTTTAAAATTAATTACTGGAGTCGATAATATTACAATCCTTTTCAGCAAATCCCAGTAGCATAATTGACCTACATATCTCTGGCTACGGCGATATCTCTGTACAATCTACAGGAAAATATTTATCTATGTAAAATCCTATCGCTAAAAAACTATATTATAAAAGGGATTATTACAGGATAAATCACAAACTATAAATTACAACAAAAAAAGAATTAACATTGCCCTTCCTAAGAATAAAACGCATTTATGAAGCACTAACAAAAAATTGCAACCTTCAAGTTCCATGCTTGACCCCGGAAACAATTTTTATTATTTATAGAACTGGGAATTATAAAAGTATTCGATTAAATCAAAGTACACTACCATTAATTGAAATATCATAAAATCAATAATGATTAAAAATTAAAATTAATTAGGTTAATAAAAATGCAATTGTATCAGAAAAATTCTGGCATATATATTAAAGCATTGGGAATATCTGCAGTAGCTCACAAAATATGTGGAAAAATATTATTTATATTAAAGTTTATGAACTTTTTATTTTTTGTGGCCATATATTCGGCATACATCCATTTGCTTACGATTACCAAAAGAGTAGATTTAAGACATCAAAATTACGTGAATTGTATAGTGTCGCAGTTCTTATATTCCTTATTATTATAGTACCTGCTTCTATGATAAACATGGTGCAAGTATCAATCTCTATTAAAGTTGGCATCTTACATATTCTGCTATATTGCCTTAGACTCGGAACGTCTTCAACAGTAGTTTTGTACACAATCTTTAATAATACATATAATAAAAAAGTTCTAATGGATAATACTAATCACGTTCTAGATTTATGGTGTGAAATGCCATATAACACAGATATTCCGACTCTTAAAATATGCAAATATTTTACTCATTCACTTATTTTGTGTCTATTACAATTACTCGCAGGATCGTGTATTGCTTAACAGACTTTCGGGCTTTTAAATAATCTTACACCAGCAGTAATTTGGATGTTATTCAGTTTTACATGTAGTATATTGGGTGGAATGTTATCAGTTAGTTCTTCTTATTCACTAATAAATTATTGTGAAGCAATACTTATACAACTAAATCAAGCGATTGTTCAGCATGCTTTAAATTTCAATGAAGCTCTATCAATTAAAAATCGTGTGAAACGGGAATTATATATTAGGGATATCAACAACAATATGAGAAGAATTTCAATTCTTTATAAGAAAACTTTTACTTCAGTAAAATTCTTTAGTGATTTTTTTGGGAAGCAAGTTTTTTTTGCCATTTCATCACAAATATCATCAATAAATTTCAGCCTTTTTAGTATTTATTATATGTATGTTCACACAGAGAAATTATATAATGATTGTCCCGAAATAAATCTACCATTAAGCGTTGTTTTTGTAGTTCTGTCTTGTTTTGAACTGTGCTATCTTTTTAAACTATCGAATAGTATTAAAAATGAAGGGAAAAAGACAAGGAATATAGTACAAGTAATATTAAAAGAAAATAATCGCAATAGATTTGGTGCAATGGTTCGTTTACTTATATTAGTATTAATGATATCTTTAATATAAAGTAAAAATATTATTGCAGATGGAATTATTATCTCTTCAACTTATTAATCAAAATTTCGAAATCAGCGTGGCTGACTTGTATCTTGCTGACAATGCTATATTTTTTGAAATTATTTTAGCCATTATTAGTTCATTTTTAATGTTTGTTCAACTTGATATTAATAAGATATTGGAAATGTTTTAAATTATAAGCATGTGGATATTAATTATAACTAAAAAAATGGAAAATGAAAATTTTTTGGAATTGTAACGCAAAGGTTATTTTATTATAAGAAAATAAGACTTCCTTAAGTATCTTTGAGTTTCACTTTTTAATTCCAGAATGTTATGCAAGGCGAAATATTATTAAATCCACCTACAATAGCTACAATTTTATCAGCTCTGTTCTATTATACAATATTTCGATAAAATTCCATGAATAATATTCTAACATATAAAAACTTTACAGTACCAGTACCACCGCCACTACCAACATTAAAGCCAGTGCCTCCACCACCTCCTCCACCACCACCAGTCTCACTAGGACCTCCACCAGGATTTGAAAAGAAACCACTTTCTTCAAAACAACAAGAAGTTATAGAAAAATTAAAGTAAATCGTTAATGGCAATTCATACTTAATTTATTAACATACTTATATCTCAGGACGCGAGCACGAAGAAGACCAGATTGGTCAGATATGATGAAAGAAGTAGAAGAAGCGGGAGGCAGAAAACTAAAACATGTTGAATGTAATGATAGGTATAATATTTATAATTTTAAATATTTCATAACTTAATTAAAACAAATTTAAAAAATATTTAAAATATAGATCAAGACCAATTATCAAAACAAAATCTATAACCAAAGTTGGAGACCAATTCATTTATGAGACTGAAAAAGCAAATGTTCATAATCAACTTCTAAAACAAATTCAAGGTGGTGTTAGACTCCGCCCGACAAGATGTAATGATAGAAGTAAACCTATCCTAGAAGGATTACGGAAATTTAGAAGACAGATGACAATAGAAGAACAAATCTTAAAATCTGAATCCAGAGCCCAATTGAATGAGGTTTGCTATGTATATAAAAAAAAAATAAACACTGCAATGATGCAATACATATTGTTCAGTTTAATAACAAAATTTTTACATCACTGCAGTACTTATAATATTCTAAATACGATCATTATTATAACATTACTATTAGAAACTAATATTATAAATTTTACATTTCAACAAAAAGCCTCCACCAGACGAAGAAAGCGAAGATGAAATGGATGATATCGATAAGCTGCGTGATGATTTACAAAGCACAAAACAATTATTAGCATTGGAGCTACGTAATAAAGAGTTTCAAGAACGTGAAAATAAGAGACTTTTAGCTAAAATCGCGAATCTTGAAGCAGAATTAGATAGAGAAAAATGGAAACCACTTGCTGCTGAAGATGAGCCAGATGAGCCAGACGAAGCTTTACTGAAATCATTGAAAAAAGATGCAGAAGATGCAAGAAAAATAAGTAAAGAATTAGAAAAGAAATATCAAGATGTTGCTGTACAGCTAGATGGATCTAAAATTCAAGTTGAAGATCAAAAGAGACAAATAAGTATATTGGAAAAGAAACTTCAACAGGCTTTACAGGTTTGTTTCTTTTTAATTTTACTTTATTAACAGCTCTTGCTTTTTCTTTTAACTTATGCTTAGTTTTTGCTTATTATAAAGGGAAAACTTTCTCAAATTTCTAATGGCTGGCCAAAATTTAACTATTGCTATATAGATCCATACGAATCTGATACTGTAGATTATTATGAATCAGATAGTTACATAAAACAGGTAATTTACAAACGGTATTAATATTTCCAACACCGTCCAATATAAATTGAATTTGATTAATAAATAAGCATGTGTGCTCGTACAAAATACTGCAACACCATACACAAAATTACATTAAAGAAATAGCGCGAGTTCGGGAAGTCTGTAACTGAATACTGCAGAATGACTGCAGTCCTGCGTTTCTGAACTCGCACGTACTCTTGAAATGCAATGTTAGTTACGTCTGCCCCTTTTATACCTTAATTATGACAATCAAGATCTACTTACTAACATTCCACAGCTCTTCCCATCTATTGATTAAGATTGTTTTATAGCATTTGCATTCCCTATACTGACGATGAAAATGTTTGAATTATTTTTTTATCGTAATTAAAATAAAACATATGAAATGGGTTTGAATGATATTAATATAGAAATTTAATGTTCAATTGATTGTCCTCTTAGCACAAATTCTCACTGAATGCAATATAATTTTTTTTCCAATTCAATTTTTTTACTATAATAAAAATACTGTACTAGGGTATTCCGACATCACTTAGTACAAGACGGATAAGTGAAGCCCAAGTGAAGGAAGATTCACCAGAATTGGAACTAGAGGAGTCTGAAAGTGATAGTGAAGAAGATGAGGAGAAAAAGGCAGAAAGACACGCACGTCGTCTATCCAGAGAAGTTAAAATGTTAAGAATTAAACTTAATAGAGTTAAGGATAAGCAAGGACATGCCCAGAAAGAGAGAACAATCTTACGGGACATCATGAAAAAGAATCAGAAAATATTAAAGTATTTGATTTTTTTAATAATTATTTTTGTTTAAATTTATATTGTATATACTTTTTTTCCAATTATTATTAAAAGGGAGGAAGAGCGTAGATTCAAAAAATTAGAAAAAGAAGTAAGAAAAATGGCTAAATTAATGGAAGCAGATGATGAAGATGAAGAAAATGATGAGGAAGAAGAGGAGGAAGAAGAAGAGGAAGAAGAAGAAACTGATGAAGAGGAAGAAACTGAAACAGAAGAATCTGAAGAAGAAACAGAAACCGAAACTGAAAGCGAATCTGAGCCAGAGGTATACTAATTTTTTTTTATCAAAATTCTATAACAAAATTTTGTTAAATATTTTATAGGATGCTCCGGATGAAGATAAAAAGAGCAATCTGGAACCAAGAATTAAGCGATATGAAGGAAGATTAGCAGCTCTTAAGAAAGGTAACAGTCTATTACAAACAAATGTTGACAGATTACAAGATGAAATAAAGAAAATGCAAGAAAAGGCAACTAGTCTTCAAGGGGAGTTAGATTCTGTTTTATCTGAAATGGGATAAAACTTATTTTGTAATAGAAATATAGAAAATCAAAATTTATTATTTCTAATAAACATGTATTTAGAAAAGCACTAAAATAATATAGCTATATATATGTATGAGTATATGCAAACTTTATATACAATTGCCTTTATATATTATTAGATAATATCAAAATATTGTAAAATTTATATCAGAGCGTTATTTTCTGAAATGTCAAGATTTATTTCGCTATTTTTAAAAAAAAAGAATTTGTTTTTATTACTATAACAATATTTTCCTTGATAACAAATATTTTTTTATGTCTTTCTGAACAGATATTAGTCCCTCTATATTGAACTGTAATTTATAATGCTTTAAATAAAATAATAAATAATTTATGTACAGACAAAAATAATAATTTACTTCTACGATCAGTATAAATAATTGTAAGCAAAAATCTTTCTTCATTTAAACTAGATTTTTCAGAAACAGCATCCTGTGCCCGGATATCACAGCGTGCGCCAATTATCGCGGTATAACGTTGTTGAGTACCGCGTATAAAACATTCTTCGTTATCCTACAAAACACCAGAGAAATAACATGGACCAATACTCTATGCCTGTGGCTACAGCCCATGCAAAGCAACAACTGATCATATTTTCGCCCTGTTGATAGAAAATTATCTAGAGTTTCAAAAATCAATCCAATACCTCTTAATAAGGCCGCCTATGATAGCATAATCAGAGTAGAACTCTACAAAGCCATGAGAGAATTCTGCATCAACAATAAGTTAACATGATTATGTAGGTTGATCATGACCAATGTTACAAGCCAAGTAATAATATCCCGAACATTGTCCAAACCAATCAACATCTATAATGAACTCCGACAAGGTGACGATCTAGACTGCCTGCTTTTCAACCTGGCGTTGGAGAAAGTGATCTGTGAATCAAGGGCACCATCCTCCACAAGTCCACCTACTTGCATAACCCAGTGACCACATTTACATCACTGATAAAACATCAAGAGCTGGGAAGGATGGCGTCGACATGGACGCGCAAAGCTTCGAGAAGCCAAATTGGTCTAACTCGGGACCGGTGGAGAGAACAGTTTCGAGAGGCCAGGTGTCAGTTCGTTTCTAAAATGTCGTTGACCAGTGTACATGCTTCCTTGACTGCGATTATTAACAGAGACCTGAATTTGATATCGAATTTAATTTGCTGAAAGATTTAATTTATTCGGACAAGAACATAAGAACTTTTTCAGGCTGCCTTAGGCTGCTCGCACACTACATCAGAATTTGTACGAATTCTGATGAAATTGTATACATTTCATAAGAATTCGCACAAATTCGGGAAAATTCTGATGCAGTGTGCGAGCAGCCTTATACTTACTCTCTTAAAACTTTTTGTATGGATTAAGGACTCCTAGTCTACCAACTTTTCCTCCGCGAAAATTCATGAAACCGCGGCTTTTTTCCTCCAGGTTGCTCGAAAGTCGACTGGTGCCCAACAAATTTATAGATATTGTTTTTTTACCAATCATATGAGATGGCGATGATACGGCCGAAACAAAACTCGTCCGACAAAAATGTTGGACCGTTAAGGGTATCTACCACCCCAAAACCTGCTAAATTATGGGCTTCCAAAAATTTATTAATAACTCATTGACCCAGCTTACTGACTTCCCCGATGGCATGAAGGTATTGATGAGCGCTTGAATGGCCAAATCTAAGCTTCTGCTCTAGTTCATCAGTGGTTACGATGAGGTTTTGTTCCACCAGGGCTCACAGGACCTCCTCGTCAAGCTCCACACTTCTTCCAGGACCAGGCTCATCTTGTAAACTGTTGTTTCCGAATCGGCACTGGCTTAGGGCCCTAACTCATTAGGACCCCATGGCGACGTCGCCAGCTACGTATCCAAACAATTCGTATTGAAATGTATGGCAGCTAACTCATTTGGCGGCGGTTTGGCAACGTCGCCAATATGGAAGCGTAGTCACGGCCAACGATTCCGTGTATGGAGTCTGGATACTCTGGCGCGCTAGCGACGTTGGCAGTAAAATGTACATGCGTTGTACTGCACCTCACTCACTCAGTATCCAACCGCCTGCCGCCATTGTGGACGCTCGGCTCAATTTTTGTGTTAGAAAATTAGTTATCAGTGGTATTCTTTGAATCAGAACATCCTCGGCTTTGAATTTTCCTATGATTATCGTTGCTTCAATCACGTTGTTCATCAGCTTCTTAACAGCGAATCTTGTTCCATTGCATAGCTTCGGTTGGTTCAGATTGCGTAATGTGATTATCACCGAGCGGACCTTGAGCTGCAAATTATGCGGCGGCATACCTGGCAAATCCAATGAATTCAGAAATTCAACTGGATAATTGACGACTTCATCTTGATTGGTAATTGAATCGATCGAATTAAATGAATGCAATTGTGCAGCGATTTGA
Source organism: Thereva nobilitata (assembly GCA_963855945.1). Classification (NCBI taxonomy): domain Eukaryota; kingdom Metazoa; phylum Arthropoda; class Insecta; order Diptera; family Therevidae; genus Thereva; species Thereva nobilitata. The sequence goes on from OY979695.1 coordinate 169,665,665, forward strand.
CTCTGAATTTTTATGTTCAAATCGTCTACGTCCTTATTTTTCGCTGCCAAATAGTTCGTTCGCTCAACCAAACATGGTTTTTGTAATTTTCACCAATATTCGAGAACACTTTCGTGATCTATTCTTCTTCCGACGTTGTGAATTCACAAAAATTTGGTGGAAACGAAATGAGGCCAGTGGAAGCGTCAACCGGAATTTTTCCATTGTCAATGTCTAATAACTGTTTGGAAAACACTTCCGCCGATTCGTCATTTTGTAACGCGAGGATCGCATATTCGTTATTAACTTTAGAGGTTTCACGTACCTCCACAAATTCGATTACTTTAAGCAAGCGTTTCTTCATCAGCAGGTGTTGATCTTGGAATGACTGGCAACGTTAGCCGAACATCGCCGGCTAGCTGAATCATCATACCTCCAAAAAGGTCCTGATTATTGCGCAAGTCTTTCAACGTTCGATCGAGTGCCTCCAATGCCCGTTTGTGCGCCATCGTACACTCATCCCAAATGATTATTTTGTAATTCTGTAGTACTTTCGTCATTGCTGATTTTTGGCAATGTTGCACGTCGGTTCATCTATCGTTCGCAAATTCAGTGGCAGTTTGAGGGCTGAATGGGCCGTTCCTCCTTCTTCTAACAATGTGGCAGCGATTATCGATGACGCTACGGCCAGCGGTATTTGACTTCATACGCAAATCAAATCTAAAATCAATGAAATTAAGAACGTTTTGCTAGTTTCCCAAGGTACATAAAAAAAATATTCCTCCGTATCCGTCGTTGACTGCTATCATCAATGAATCAGCGTTTTTCTGCTGCTGACTCAAAAGTGGGACCTTTGTTCGAGCTGATTAGCTCAAAGCATCTCAATCGTATTGCCGTTCTCGTTCAAATTCTCGATTGAATGCATCGAGCATGGGGTGATTCGGCTTTGGCATTCGCGAAATATCTTTCCGGTATCAGGCACAAATTCTCTACAGAAATCAACGCCTCGGTGTGAATCACCGCGTTAAATTCCAGTTGGGGTTTCGCTGTTGTTGTATGTACTCGATGCAAAATATCTTCAGCCAACAATTCGTACAGACCTGAGAGGCATTTCGCACCGGGGTCCAGAAAGGTCGATTTTCAAAGCTGATTTCGAGTATGAAATTGAACTTTTTACTCAAGGTAGTAGAAAAAGTTTTTTTAATTTCATATAAAAATACCATCCAAATTTTCGCCCGTTGTGCCCCTCCCAGAAAGAAATCCTGGATCCGCCCATGGTTGCATTACTTTGTTAAAAAAAACTACCGTTAGAACTGCATAATTCTTCAAGCTTTGCATTAAGAAAAAGAACAAGGTAAAATTACTACCTGTTTTTATTACAAGTTGAAGCAGGTAGTTCAACCCTTCTCAAGCCGACCTTTAGTTCATGCATTCGAAAAAACCACATTATTTATGGACTGACCCAATATATTGGTGAACATGTTCTGCTTAGTGACATTACTTATAATCTATCGTTTTATTATCAAAAAAGCTGAAAATATAATGACAAATTAATGTTCTATTTCAAGAAAAATGGTTTTATTATAATATGGGTGCATCTTTGGGAAAATGTCTTTTCACTAGAGGTGGAATTTTCAATGATATCATTTGTGTAATATTTTAGTTATCCAAGCTAAGAGAAGCATATTCACGTTACTATCAGGAAAAATATAATATAGTTGAAACTTTTATAATAAGTTCCACCCGTACCCATGCTTTCTTTCAACACTCTACTTACTTAAATTTATTATCAATTTCAAAATTTAGAAAAGCATAGCAATGTTTACACTTTTAAAAATTTATATACTTATTATTATTAATTTAAACTAACTCATTTTTTTAAAAACTTCCTATGTGAAGTAATGAAAAATACTCACTTTTCTACTTACAAAGGATGGCAGTTGCGTCAAAGGTCACTAATTCCGTACCGTGCTACTTGATGACCAAATTTTTACACTTATTTAATATGTTGGATGTTTTATGTTGAAAAAGAAGCAACTTTACGCAGTTATTCAGTTATTTTTTCTAATAAATAAATTTGCCGCATGAATGACAGGTGATGTTTATGTTTACTTTTTTTTTATTTTTATTTTGCACATGTTTGTAACTGACAACTAGAGGGCGAAATAGTCGGAAACAAAAATAAATAAAACTATAAGTTTATCTTACCCAAATTCCAGGTATAAAACAATTTTGACGATAATTAAAAAATTTATAAAAAAATATTATTTCCTTTTCTGATAATATTTTAAATTTAAATTTAAAAATAAAATGGTTTATGTTCTAGATGAACACAGTTTGTCCCATTCTTTGACTTTTGACATTTTCTGTTCATTCTTATTTGTATTCCATTCTAATTAGAAATAAAAAATTTTGACAATTCTCTGACAACAAATATTTTTCTGGGAGTGAGAAGTTTTTTTTTATAAAATAATGGGGAACCGCGAAAAAGAAATCGAAAAGTGTACATAATTTCATTTAATATACAAAAAACCGTAGTATAAGAAAGTTATTCATAAATATAATCTATTAATTTAATAATATACTCACATTGATTGTAATCGATTTTTCTGGACTAACTACAATGGTTAGTGTTAAAAATATCAAGTGGTCAATATTTTTTATTAAATTAAATTTATAGATTAAAGTATTAAGAAAAGATTGAGAGCACATAATAACAAAATGCCAGAGCACTTGGAACTTCATCAATTTGTTGGTGAGTTTTCGCAGGGACACTCCTCCCGGAAATGGTTGACTTCATTCAAATGTGCATGTCCCTATATTGGAATATTACTGGCAACGTTATCATCCCTGTTCTTTTCTTTGTGCTCAGTAATTGTTAAGGGACTTGTAGATGTCAATCCTATGGAATTGGCATCATTTAGGTATGTTAATATTTAATTAATATATTCTTCATTATTTATGTATTATTTTATAGATTCATAGGAGTACTCTTACCAGCCATACCAATTGTGATATACACAAGGGAGCCAGTATTTCCGGAGGGAAAGCGTATTATTTTAATACTTCGATGTTTCATGGGAACAACCGGATTAATGTTAAGTTTTTACGCTTTTCGGCATATGCCTTTAGCTGATGCATCTGTTATAATATTTTCAACACCGGTATTTGTTGCAATATTTGCCCGATTATTTCTAAAAGAATCCTGTGGATTATTCAATGTTGTCACTATAGTATTAACCCTAATCGGAGTTGTTCTTATAACTCGTCCTCCATTCGTTTTTGGTGAATCGTCTCCAAGTTTAGAAGAGGAACGTATTTTAGAAAAACATTTTGATGTTTGGGGACCAGTGGCAGCAATTTCTTCAACTCTTTTTGGAGCAAACGTTTACGTCCTTTTGCGTGCACTTAAAGGTTTACATTTCTCTGTTATAATGACAAATTTTGGTGCTTTTGCTCTAATTTACACAATCATAGTCTGCTGGTCAATAGGTGCTATATGTTGGCCACAATGCGGATATGATCGTTTCCTAGTTATTATTTTAGCACTATTCAGTTTTCTTGGCCAAATTTTATTAACATTGTCTTTACAATTGGAACAGGCTGGACCTGTTGCAATAGCTAGATGTGCCGATATAGTATTCGCTTTTATTTGGCAAGTCCTTTTCTTTGGTGAAACGCCAAATAGTTATTCCCTATTTGGAGCCTTGTTAGTTGTCAGTTCAGTTGTGCTTACTGCTCTAAAGAAATGGGCTCAATCTTTGCCTAGAGAGTCGTCCACTAGGAAAAAATTAAGATTTTTAGCTCTTGATTAAGAAAGAAAATTTTCGAATCTCATAATTTTTAAGCATACTTAAAGAAAAGCTTCTTAACAGTGATGGTAAGAATATTAAGACGAAATCTGTTTTTATCTAGTCATTTTTAATTTAAAATAATTCGAATCTTCTATCTTATGATATTTTGTATTTAAAAGCAAAAATAAATGGAGACGTTAACAAAAGTCCTTTTTAAGAAAATTGTGGTTTTCTTTGGCCTTTGCAACCCTTTTAGTAAATTATTCTAGTAGGTCTCAGGTGACATTTGTTTAAATTTAAGTCAAAAAATAAAATGCTACAGACCAGATAATGAGGCGGCAGGGCTGTCGAGAGGGGTTTTTTGCGGATTTTTGTGGTGTTGACTCTGCAAAATGCTGTGAGGCAGCAATCACTTTTTTCGGAGTTGTTCAGAAATGCTACACCAGTTTCAGTCCGCAACGTTGGGAAATTTTCAAAAAAAGTATAACGGGTTTCCTTCACAGACTTTCAGATACAAGATGGGTCTACTAGAGTTGAGGCAGTTAAACCTTTAGCCAAACATATTTCAGAATTACATGAAGCACTTAATTAAACTTAATCTGACTGCAGACTGGTAGTGATGTCAACGGCGTTCTGAAATACATGCAAAAATTCGAGTGCATTCTGTGTCCTCAATTTGGTCTAAGATATTGACAGCTATCAATGAAAGGAGTATCATTCTTCAAGCCAGAGACGCTACTATCGACATCGAAGTCCAAAAATCTTGAAAGTTTGCTGTCTGACTTGAATTTGATTCGAAATCAATGGGATCACATCTTACGTGAATGCAAAACGGTTGCCATTCAATTGGGGATTCCACCAACCTTCCCTGATACCCTAAAAAGAAGACGAAAGACGTGTTTCGATGAAAATGAAGATGACAACGAGACAAATGCAGATAATCAAGAGACCAATTTCAAAAAGAACACTTTCTATGTAATCATCGACTATATTGCGGGAATATCCAATAGGTTCAATGCCATGAAGGATTTACATTATATTTTCTCTTTTTTATGGCAATTCACAGCGAAATCGAAATTCGAAATGCTGCTACAAATTTCGCCAAAAAAAAAATTGGACGTTTCTGAAGATTTAGAGGATGAAATGATTCATCTGAAACACATCTACAAAGCCAATTTCGAAGGGAAGTTATCACCCTTTACATTGCTGAATGCGATCTTTGTTCGAAGTCTGGAGACGATTTTTTCGATTGTTTGTCTTGCCCTCCGTGTATTTTGCACTACTGTTACTGCCTGCAGTGCTGAATGTTCATTTAGTGTTCTTGCTCGCATTAAAAACTTTCATTGATCGTGCTCTACACAAGTGCTTAATTGTTTGTCAGCCGATCCCGGGTTTTCTCTCGACGGCCGTGAAAGGGAGGATCATATTAAAGAATATTGCAACTGTACAAAAAAAAATAGAGCACCATGCAAGATAACGACTGTAAACACTAAACGTAGTGTATGTAAACTTTGTACACTCGCTATATGTTATTTTTCTTATTTAGCATTATTATTTTCCATTTGCCAATAACAAAATCTGATTATTTTAACATAAAAAGCCTACCATACCCAATAGTTAAAAATCATAAATTTTTGTTTGAAAACGGAAGCAGATGAAGCAAATTTGGTATTTGAGCCGCCATCTATTTGCGAATATAGTACATATATACAAGTATAGAAATTTGGTTATTTTCTAATCCTTTGTAAAGTATTCATTTATAACATCAATTACAAAAAAAGTTGGGTTATGTCTATTCCCAGAAGTGACGTGTATTTGACGTTTCCAGTATATTTCTATTTTCTTTGGAGCTGCGTTTTGCAAATGAAATATACAAAATCAAAATCAGAAAGCAATTTTCAATTTTTACGTAAGGATGTCTCGAAAAGCTGACCAATGAGAAAAAATCTATCAAATAATCCGAATTCTCATACAATGTACATTCGAGACTGGCGCACAGCGTTAAGATCACCACCAACCTACAGATTGGGAAATCGAACATTCAGATTCCATTTTCACGCAGCTCTACTAATTTTGTGTTTCGGTACATTAGGAATTATATTTTTTTATGTAAAGAACACTTCGACTACTTCCTCGGAATCGTGGGTGTATAAATCAAATAGTTACGATAATTATAACAGCACTTATCCCATCACACCGCCAATTATTACAAATGGTAAGAAGTGCTTTCTCATCCGAAATCACTATTAGTAACATTTATTATTTAAAGGTGTCTACACATTTCGGATTGGATTAGTTGCTGATCTTGATACAAACTCAAAAGTAGATGGTGATCCCCCATCATGGAGAAGCTATTATATGAAAGGTTATCTCAGATATGCACCAGCTGATAGTTCAGTTAGTATAACCTGGAATGAGGGTGATCCAGTGGAAATGCGTTCCTTTTACTCACTAAAAGGCAGGGGAATGGAATTGTCAGAATTAGTTGTTTTCAACGGCCGCCTATTAACATTTGACGACCGGACAGGGCTAGTATACGAAATATTCAATGATAAATTAACGCCGTGGATTATACTTTCTGATGGAGACGGACACAACGCTAAAGGATTCAAATCAGAATGGGCCACTGTAAAAGATAAAATGCTTTATGTCGGTTCTATGGGTAAAGAATGGACCACAAGCCATGGGGAATATGAAAATGATAACCCAATGTATGTAAAGGTGGTTTCACCCAGTGGCGAAGTTCACCACTTAAATTGGTCAAATAATTATAAGGCTATAAGGGAAGTGCTGGGAATACAATGGCCTGGATATATGATACACGAATCAGGAATGTGGTCGGAAAATCAAAAACGTTGGTACTTCTTGCCACGGAGATGTTCTAAAGAGCGGTAAGACGAAATAATTTCTCGATTAAGCAAAACCTAATTAAAACTGTTTTTTTAAGATATAATGAAACTCGCGACGAATTCATGGGCTGTAATTTTTTAATATCAGCAAATGAATTATTTAAAGATATTAAGGCAACCAAGGTTGGAAAAATCAATCCAACCCACGGCTACTCTAGTTTCAAATTTATTCCTGGCAGCGATGACAAAGCAATTGTATCATTAAGTACAGAAGAAGTAAATGGTAAAACTGCCACTTACATTTCATCATTTGATATAGATGGTAAAATACTTATGGAAGAAAAGAAAATTCCAACTGGTCTCAAATACGAAGGAATTGAGTTTATTTAGAAAAAATTTTCAGGGCCTACTAGGAGAGGTGCTAATATTATGTAAAAAAACACTATTTATTTATATCTAAGTTTAATAGTCGTAAGATGTAAATAAATTTTTGTTATAAGCAAACATTTTGTGCTTCTGATTTTTGCTTTTCCGGAACAAGTATATTGGGGTCTAGGCCAGCGACTTCCATATCATCCTTCTTAAGACGGCCTTCACTTGCTCTTATCTCAAGCCTAAATATAATAACTTTAAATCTTTTTCATTTTAATATAAAGATGTTTACTCACCTGTTTTCGTTATGCGTGATTGACCATAAATCTGGAAGGTGTGCTGGATGCATGGTATTCAAGAAATGTTCACGCCATAATTTTTCTAGTTCTACTAAGCCTCCATACTTTTCTTTGAAATCATTAACAACCTTAAGGCCATGAGAGCAATAGTTTTCTACTTCTTCCCTTTAAAAATAGATATAAAAAATCAATATATGAAGTTGTTTGGATTGCGAGCAATATAAAGGAATATTCTACATTTCAGACACTTAAAAATCTTCAATTGAAATTTAGCTAACATAAATATGAAAAGTACGCTTTACTACGAAACAGTAAAGTTTAATAAACAAAATGAATCATACGGCGAAGGAGCAATAAAATAGAGGAAAGAGATTATGATTGTTGCTTTGATTCGCAAGTCAATTAACAAAAACAGAATTTATCTAACGAATTGTTTTGTTACAGACCACTGTTTCAAATATGAGTTTCTTCTAAATCTTGTTATCTGTTTAAGAAAATCCACAAGAGTAGTGTTGTATTTGCCGATTAATATTTTATTCCATTCAAAAGGAATAAATTAAATAAAATTTTTAATATAGTGATCTACATTAGGAATAGGAAAAGTAGACTGCTTGAGAAAGGATGCTTTTCTGGAATTTAAAAATAGGTACTTACAGAATATTGATGTTAGCCGTGCGTTCTAAAATTTCTTGGGTTAATTCCGTACCTGGAGGAAAATCCGCTAAAACAGTTTCTTTTAATATTTCTTGTTTACTAGCTGGTATTTTATTTGCATTATTCAAAAGTGCACGTGCTGCAGATCGTAGTTGCCTACTTATTTAAAAAAAATTAATATAGTTATACTTACGATATCCTAATTACCTTAATTTCGGTATTTCTATATATTTTGCTCCTCCATCAGAATTTGAAAACGGTGCATCGCATAATTTTGCTAATTTCTCTCTTACTTTTAAGTCGGAAATATTACTTATTTGATGGCATGGTGGACAAAGTAGAAGCACATCATGTGAAGTATGCGATTTCATAACAACTAGAACATTTTTTATTTATAGGATACTGTAACGAAAGTAATTACCTGGAAAATGTTTCCTATATTCCCGAGGTACAACATTTTTCCTTATATAGGCATCTTGTCGTCCGCATACAACGCATTGATTTATTTTATTTAATGTATAATATTTTCCAACTTCACCAACAGCGCGACCAGCAGGCTCAAAGTTTAATCGAACAGTAAAGGGATTTTCAGTGACTATTGTTCCTAAATTGTGGTAAATATACCTAGAAATATACAAGTAAGCTTATTACAGAAATTTTGTATTAAATTAATATTTATATACCATTGTGCCTTCTTTCTGTCGCAAGTACAAAGGAGTTCTCCATCGGGTGCTTCTAATAAGCAATTATCATATAGATGTTTTGAACGCGTGCTCATATTACGATTAAATTGTTTTTTTGTGTTTCTGTAAGAAATAAATCTGTATTATTAATTATTTCTATTTAATATTTGCTGGCACAGAGTACTATAACTTCTGCATGGTATTCGAATAGAAATATTGACTTACTCATTAGATATTTCCGGGAGTCTCGTCTTGTTCTTTGCTTTTGTAATGGTTAAAAACATACTATCCTTAAATTTGACGTCCAAAAATGGTTCGCAAACGCTCAGTATGTCCTTCCATGAATCCGCTTTTCCTTGCCAAAAATATCTAAAGAACGTTTTCAAAATAAATATTTTCAAAATAAAATCAATTTTTACCCTGGCCGAATTTCTTTCGATAATTTCTTAAATATTTCTACAGCAACATGTGCATCGTTGGCAGCATATTTAGCCTGAGGGACTGTTAAATCCTTAGCTTCCCAGTTAGAGCAGCGAATTCGCCAATTTTTGTCAAGCTCTACATTTATAATTGATTTTGATAATCTAGCCAAACCTTCAGGCTTTCGTCCAGCATGTGCAGCCAAAAATCTTAAATCTAGTGTACTAGCTACACCAACACCAAAATCATGAGAAAGTTTCGCGGCATCATCTTGTGGTGCTACTCCTACTTTCAAAATATCTTCATCTTCCAAAATTTCTCTTAAATCTTTAGGCAAGTGTGTAAAACAACAGAGTCTGATTAAAGCACATAGTCCACGGTGAGATGCTAATTGTAATAAGGCAGTTGGTCGACGAGATCCACCAACGGTGACCCATTCGCAGTCAAACCCTAGAACTTTGCACTCATCACAATCTCTAAAATGATATAGGTTATAGAAGATAATTTTATTTATAAAATGTAATCACTTTTTAAGCTTATTGGTTACCCTTTGACAATCGGCTAAATTTTCAACAACCTCAATTTTCTGGTACCTAAGGGGATTTTTGTAATTCCATACATATCGCAATCCTTGAAGGATTCTTGCTCTGTTTTTAAAAACAAAGAACAGCAAACCAACACCTACTGTCGGTATTAGTAGATTGGTCAATGCTTTCTTTCTTTTGTCTGACATTTTTCCTTCATTATATTTACCACAAATTTAGAATAGATAGTCTGAAGTCTGAATACGCAACGGATTGTTCCCTAGAAGATTGCAAAAAATTGTTCTGTCATGGGGTGTTTACCTTTCATTAGCTTTGTTCGTTTACGCCACACGGGATCCCGCGGGCACAAATTTTGCTATTTCTCTCTCACTCCCTCTCATGCAAATACGTCTAAACGTCTCAAATCTCGGGATCCCGTGTGGAGTAAACGAACAAGGCTATTTATAAATAAGAATACAATCCCAGCGCCGTCTTTTTTTCAAATTTTAAAACTTTGGAATACGGCAAATTGCTTTAAAAAAGAAGAAGAACAAGCCCCTTCCTTTGACAGTTGCCAACACGTGAAGATTGTTGGTGTGGAATTGTCTACATAATTTTGTGAAATAATAGTAATAAAACCATAAAATGCGTATTGAAACGTGTTATTTCTGTTCTAGCAAAGTATATCCTGGTCATGGAATACAATTTGTTAGAAATGACTGCAGAGTAAGTAAATAAAAGCGAAATTAAATTAGGGTGGCAAGCTATTATATCACATTTATTTAATTTTAGATTTTCAAATTTTGTCGCTCAAAATGTCATAAGTTATTCAAACGAAAGAAGAATCCACGCAAGGTACGTTGGACCAAAGCATACAGAAAGGCTGCTGGAAAGGAATTGACTGTTGATCCTAGTTTTGAATTTGAAATTCGTCGCAATGTTCCAGTTAAATACAACAGAGAAGTCTGGCAGAAGACTCTACAGGCAATAAAACGGGTTACAGAAATCAAGGAGAAACGACAAGGACAATTTGTTATGGAACGCTTACGCAAAGGACGTGAAGTCGAAATTCAAATGGATGTTAAGGATGTACAAAGGAATATTGCTTTAATAAGATCACCTGCTGTTGGACTGAAGGAAAGACGAGCAAAGGAAGACGCTGAAAATGCTGCATTAATGGAAGATGAGGAAGAAAATATTACCTATGTCGATGCAAGAGAACTAGAAAAGAAATTAGAAGAAGGTGTCGCCGTGGGTGATATCGAAATGCTTACTACATCTTAACTTTAATTCTTTATAATTTCTTTCTCTTTATATATAAGTAACCGAATTATATTTTACATTACTATGCTTCAAATAAAACATTGAAGTTTCCGAAATTAATCGATCAGCAATCTTATTTAATTCAATTATAAAGCTTGAGGAAGAAGCCATTTCCAATTTCCTGCATTCGTTCTAATCTACCTCCTATCAAGAAAACATCGGAAATAAAAAGTTAAACAATATGGATTTAAACAAGTGGAAAAAAGTCAATACTTGTGCATATTATAGGCAGCGACTTCAAGATTTGCTTTGTACTATTTGCCTTGTGTTGTTTCTACTGTTTTTATTATTATTCGCAGTCTTGTGGTTGGAATTGCTAGATGATGAAATTCCGATTTTAATAAATATACAAAGTGGTTTGAAATTTGATTATATCGTTGGTAAGTTAATTCTATTTCAAAAAATAAAGAGAAAACATTTCGTGACTCCTTGTAGGATTTGGGCCTCTTGAAGTCTCCTCTTCGTATTACTTCTGGTACGCCTTCTATATCTGTTAGCACCCTTTCACCTATTTCTTGGCAGTCCTTCGTTTCTTTTTCCCGATAGTTACCATTTCATCATATGTGCATTCAATCATTCAACTCTTATCGTTCAGTAAAATTTAGCTTAATTGACTTCTGGATAAATAAATGTTTGTTTTAATAACTTTAAAATAAATTAAAAAAGAGTGCTGTGCCAGGTGGTCTTATCAGTTCAAGCAAGCAAGCATATCCCTGAAAATTGAATATTCAAGCGATAAAAACTGCAGGCCAGCCACTTGAAACAAAAATAAAACATGTAATTCTTTATTCGAAATATTGAAAATCTCCGATGATATTAATGGGCTTCTGATAACTCGCGGAAAAAGGGGTATCACTTCAAGGCGTATGAAGCATGGGCTTGATTTGATCTCCACCTGATTCGTAGGGTAGCGTAGGAATGTGTCATACCCGACAAAATGGTTCTGGTACCCTATTCCCTTCGAGCAAAACGATCGGATCTCTCTGGACCTAATGCAGAGCCCGAACATGAGTCTACAACCGAGAGCCATCGATTAGATACACCATACACATGGGCCACGTTTGCTAACCTTGTGTGCTGGCAATAATAGTTTCATAACTTGATTAAGCAAAATTAACAGAATTACCTGCCTTTCCATCACCTGGGCTGTTCGTACCACGTCGACTGCAGCCCTGTTGCCTCTCCTCAATTTGGGACGGCTCTATTTTGAGGTAGAAAAATCTGTCACAACCGCTGAGCCTAAGAACAAATACCGTGGCGATGATTTTCAGCGAGGACAATTGCATTAATTTATTGGAAAAAAATCCAGGAGTGACAATGCTACTAGATTGCATCCTCGCGAAGATCACATAATACTTAAAAAATAATAAAAGTTATGCCCACTTTCTATCTTATCAAACAATGTGCTATCTAATAATAAAAACTTGATATTATAGGTATCCCTTGTGCTGTTTCATTTATAGTTTGAAAGCAGGACACACAAATCAACAAACGATTAAAGAAAAACAACGCAAAGTCGAAGAACCACCAAAATTTATCACTTATCAAGAAATAAATTTAATAACACCAAAAAAACACAAATTTTTAGAAAAGTACAATTATTATTTATAATTGACCATTTTACACATTTTAAGAGAAAATCACTTTCCTTGGTGCCTAGGATTATTAGAATTCATTTGGCTGGAATGATTATTTAGATCTGATCTAGTTCCAGCTCATGAATAGCCACTGGTCCTTCCAGGTCCTGTTGGAGCGTGTGTTGGATTGCATTGGTTGGTTCGGTTTCCACTGCTACGGTCCATTATGAATTTTCTTTAAATACGATTGCTTTATTTAAGAAAAACTTCTTAGAACTCTTCTCGATGCTTATTTTGCTTCGACTGTAAGGAACGCGGACTGATCGAGCTTTTATACTCTCTAGCTAGAGTCTAGAATAACCAAAGCAAATACAAAAGACCAACAACAAATCGATTGTGTATGGCGATAAAATGTTATTTTTAGCCATGGAGTTGATTGAGAAGTATCATACCACACAGTTCTCAAGTTGTGCTTCATAAAGTCAGGGGAATCCCCGAAAGATATAAATTAAATGACTTGAGTATAGAATATGTTGATGTAATATTTTTTGTTTTTCTGTTAATAATATTATATTACGAAATATTTTACTTTTTATTTTTTTATGAAGAGATTAATCTTCTTCCTAAATAGCGCTACAGTTCTCGTAGGACTCGGGCCTCTGGAGCATCTTTTCTCCAGTCGTCTCTACGTCTTGCTAGTTCTCTCCAGTTTGTTATACGAAATTTTCATATTATTTTCTAGCGTGCCATTCATCTACCTACATATTTCTCGTCGTAATACGCTTCTTTTCCCTTTTTTTATAGCATTGTCTAAGCTTAGGTGCCACCCTTTGTAATACCAGTCGCCAGTAGATCTTTTTTACCTAAAGCCGTAGTGCTTGTGGTCCAATATTTAGGTAGGTCGGCCTTGGGTTTGAAAATCGAGGGTAGAATTCTTTCTTCAGAAGCTCGAACAACGTGCACAAGCCATCGAAGTATTTTCAATTTTATGTGCGTAATTTCATACATATATGTATTTATTTTGTCATATAATTTCTTCAAGCTCTTCGTTTATTTTAATGTGCTATTCGTTTTGGTTAACCTATCGCACCTCGTTTTGGTTAACCTATCGTTCAAATAAATAAAACACGAAAGTTCAATAATAAATTTTTATTTGACATTGAGCCGGTTTAGACGGTGCGCTCCAGCGCATGTGCCTCACGAACTTTGTGGATAAAGGGAGAAGTGGGGTGGTACCTCTCTTCATCCCCACTCATCCCTTCATCACCAAACGTTCGTGAGGCACATGCGCTGGAGCGCACCGTCTAAAACAGCTCATTAAGTTAAAACTGATATGGTTAAACCGATATGACCTGCGCTTAGCCCGGGTTGTAGTCCAATTGGAAAAAGCTTCTTTTTGGTGAGGATTTCTTATCCGAAATCTTCTTGGAAGTTCTTATTGGAAGCCTTGTGTTGCCACGTATACTCGGTCGCCACATAACCCTTATCGAATAAAATAATCGTCATTTCGCCCTAATCGTTTTTATCTCTTTGATACAATCATGTTATTTACTTTCGTGTCATTTTGCTGAGCTTTCGACTATTCTTGAAAAGGTTTCCTTTACGTCTTGAACTTTGCGTCCAATTGTGAGCTGCAATCGTTAAATCTCTTTTGAAGTCCGATGAACGAACTAATCAAAACTTATTGGTAGGAACTGCTAAAATGTTCGTTCAAAAGTATCCGTTCAAATTCTCTGGTCATTCCATCGTCCACTCTTACCCTCTTCTCCATAAACCCAATACGTTCGTTTTGTCCGTTCGGTGTACGGTCGTTTAACACCGGTCTATCTGAATGTTCCTTGTGAAAAGACTGGTTGCTTCATTGTGTACTACTTTTCTCATTATTGCTTCCAAAGCAATGTTAAAAAGTATTGGTGAGATCGCATCTCGTTGTCGCAGACGTGATTCTTGAAGGAAGTTTATGGAATTGCAATATCGTATTCTCACTTTCTACAAAAAAGAAGATGTGTACGAATGCTTTCTTCCCAGCATTTTTCAAGTCTTTGTCTCATTATGAAAATCTGGTGTGTTCTTTCTAAAACCTGCATGGTATTCTCCTGATTTGTCTTCCATATAATGTATATTTTCAGCATAGGTACTTACCGCCTTTTCAGTCATTCAATTTATCTTCCGTAATAAGGTAATTATTGCGGTTTGACTCTAACAACTCTTTATAATACAAAAAATCGGGGTAATCACAAATAGGCTGATACTGAAAAGTTTTGCTTTCATTCTAAATCGACAGATAAAGAAAACATTGCGCGTCGTTTGTTAGTGTATTTCATTTAAGGCGCATATCAAATAACTAAAGTAACTTTATTTTTAATTAGTTGGTGCTGGTACTGCTGGGTCAGTTCTTGCAGCAGAACTAAGCAGTAAATCTAATTCATCTGTACTTCTAATTGAGGCTGGACATACTTTCAGCTTAATACGAAAAATTCCACTTTTAACGACCTTCAACCAAAGATCTCGAAATGATTGGGCGTTTATGTCAGTACCACAGAAGTTCTCTTCGAAAGGGTTAATAGATCAGGTCTGTTATTGGTCTGGTACATTTTAACGATATAAAACATGTCTTTATTTTAGAAACAATTTTTACCCCGTGGAAAAGGACTTGGCGGTTCGTCGCAACTAAACTATTTGCTACATTTCAACGGAGAAAAATCGGACTTTGAAAGATGGGTAAAATTAGGAGCTACTGGCTGGAACTACGAAAATATGCGAAAATATTTATATTCGCGAGATGAAATAACCTCATACTTTAATACATCAAACGACTGCAACGATGTTTGCCGATTACCTAATTTGGACAAAAGTCACACAAGAGCGCATTCGTATGTTTGGCAAATACCAGAAAATTACTCTAAAATAAGTCAATCATTTGAAGCAGCCAAATTTGAGTTTGACCATAATTTAAGGTTCCGTCGAAGTAAGTACAACATACATGGAGGTTTTAGATGGAGTGTATACGAGAACTTTCTGCAACCAAATTTTGAAAACGAAAATTTAAAAATTATTTCTAACACGTTGGTACGAAAAATTAAAATAGATAATTCGTATGCGAAATCTGTTTTTGTCGAACAGTCCTTAAACGGGAAAATAAAATCAGCAGAAATTTTTGTTAAGAAAGAAGTAATATTAGCAGCAGGAGCTTATCAGACGCCTCAGATTCTTCACTTATCTGGGATAGGACCGAAAGAAGTTCTTAAACAAATTAAAGTTAAGAAAGTTCTTGAATCTCCCAATGTTGGATTAAATCTGCATGATCATATGAATTTGCCATTGTACGTGTCTATTGATGTTTCTGCTAGTATAACCTTGGACAAAATTTTAAACTTTAAGGAAATTTTGAAATATATTTTAAATGGTGAAGGCCACTTTTCTAACTTTGGTGTGATTGGCCATGTGTCCGCGATAAATGATGGATTTGGAATCAGTTTTTTCGCTACGGGAGCGATTGATGAAGCAGCTTTAATGTCCCTTTCTAATTTTAAGCGACAGGTAAACCGATATAAATTTTTAGAGCTATATTTAAAAGTACGTTAATTCACTTTTATTTACTTAAGAGTTTTAGAACACTTTTTCCACTTTACTACAATAGCTCTCAAGAGGGTTTTGTAGTATTATCGACCTGCCTTCAACCTTTCAGTAGAGGAACAGTTAAGGCTAGCAGCCAAATTATAACAGATGACCCTTTAATAGATCCAAATCATTTAAGTAATGCGAGAGATGTCAACTGTACAATAAACGCTGTAAGAACGGCTGTTAAAATAATTTCGTCAAAAGCCTTTAAGAATCTTGGGCCAAAAATTCGTTGGCCTAAAATTAGAGAATGTCGGCATTTGGGGCCTTTTAAGGTTGATTTCATAACAAATAATCCTAGTAATAAATACTTGGAATGTTTGCTTCGCACTATTGGATTAACATCTCATCATCCTGGAGGGACATGCGCCATGGGAGATGGAGAAAGTGGTGTTGTCGATTCACAATTAAGGTAAAAAATATTACAAGCTTGATAATTTAAAATAGAGCGAGTTATTTTCAGATTAAAGGGAATTGAAAATCTACGAATTGTTGATGCTAGTATTCTACCAGCTCCAGTTTCTGGAACGCCAAATGCGGTACTAGTAGCAGTAGCGAAACGAGCAGCAGCTGTGATTATGCAATGATTGATATATTATTTTGAAGAAAAATATACGTGATAACTTCAATGTTATTTTTTAATTTTAGATAATTGGCAAGTAATGCTTGCTTATATGTTTGCCGAAGCGTACCATTAATATTGTTTTTGGTGGTTCTTATTTGACTGTTACCTTTAATCTGGAGCAGTGTAATCATTAATTTTAATACCTACGGTTACTGCTTGTTGATATCATGCTTTCTTCTTCTTCTTTACGCTCCTTTAATCACTCGTGGGACATAGGGCGGAGACAGTCACAGCTCTCAGCTCTGATCAGGATCTCCCAGTTGTTGCGGCCTCTGCTAATAGGGTTCTCCTCCATGTTGTTCTAGGTGTTCCGACTCGACGGGTTCCTTGCGGATTCCAGTCAAGGGTCTGTTTAGCTAGATTCTCGTTTTCACGTCGCAAGGTGTGGTCAATCCAATTCCATTTCCTTCGCCTGATTTGGTCGTCTATCCTTTCTTGGCCGGCACGCCCATAGTTCTTCATTTAAAATTCTATCTTGCCAGCGGATTTTTAGGATACGACGTAGGCATCTGTTGATAAAAACTTGTAGGCGCCCTGTGATGAATTGGGTGACTTTCCATGTTTCGCAACCATACAAAAGAACTGCCTTAACGTTGGAGTTGAACAGCCACAATTTGGTGTTAATTGAGAACTCCGTCGATCTCTATATGTGAAAGAGGCATGCATATGCGCTTCTTGCTTTCTTTATTCTGGAACTGACATTTTCTTCTGTACCGCCATTTTCGGTAATAATACTACCGAGGGATCAGAATTTATCTACCAGTTCCACGTCACGATTATTCAGCGCTGTCCGTTCAATGGTGCTTGCACTTATCCGCATTTCTTTGGTTTTAGAGGGATTTAGCCTTAAGCCTGCTGGACTACTTGTTGCCAAATTGTTTAACATGTTTTTGAGGTCCTGATGTATATGGGCCAGCAAACAGATATCATCCGTACAGTCGAGATCCTTAAGGCGGTCTAGCAATCCCCATTGTATGCCACCTGTTCTACCATATAGAGCGCAGACATGGATGTCATTTATTACTATAAGAAATAGTGATGGCGAAAGTAGACATCCTTGTCGTACTCCTGAGCTCACTTCAAAGCTGTCGGATAATTTTCTATTGTGAAGAACTCTGTATTTGGAATTGTTATATAGGGCCTTTATTAATTCTATTATTTTCTCAGGCACTCCACGTTGCCGTAGTGCCTGCCATATAGAGCTCCTATTAACCGAGACGAACGCTTTCTCATAGTCTATGAAAGCGAGGTAAAGGGGGATCGGGATTCAGT
The DNA here is from genome assembly GCA_963855945.1 of Thereva nobilitata. NCBI lineage: Eukaryota > Metazoa > Arthropoda > Insecta > Diptera > Therevidae > Thereva > Thereva nobilitata. The sequence continues at coordinate 169,683,657 of OY979695.1, forward strand.
AGACTGCTCCACTATGATTCTCAAGGTGTTAATATGATCTATGCAAGAGCGGCCCTTTCTGAATCCAGCCTGCTATCTTCTAAGCGTTTGATCTATTTCCTCTCTTATCCTTGATAATAATATGTGGGACAAGATTTTGCCCACAGTAGACAGATGCCTCTCCAGTTGTCACATATTGTCAGGTCCCCCTTTTTTGGTATTTTGACTATGATACCTTCCGTCCAATCCTCCGGAAAGGTACAGGTGTTCCATGCTATTTCCAGGATTGGCTGTAGCGCATCTGCTATGAGGCTTGAGTCGGCTTTCAACAATTCTGGCGGGATGCCATCTTTTCCAGCTGCTTTACCATTGGCCATTGCATGAATTGCGGTTACTATTCCAGTCTTGGATGGGGCACGAGTGGTGATTCTTATTGGTTGTGCATTGTTGCTGTTTTCATGAGGTTCCTGTGCGAATGAACCATTCAGGGCGGCAAAGAAGTAATCTCTCCATCTTTGGAGTTGCTCCTCGACGCTGCACAGCAACCTTCCATCCGCACTCTTTACGACATGCTTTTTAGTAGAGTGGTTTCCCGAGAGCTGTTTAGTAATTATTAGTAATTTGTGTTTGCCGCGTTTTCCGCTTTTTCTGCGAGCTCATTTATCTGCCGCCTTTTATCACGCCGGACACTTCTCTTTACCTCCCGTTGTAATTGGGAGTATTCCTGTTCAAGTTGTTGACGTTTTTCCGGGTCGCATGTAAAGTTCACGTTATTTTTTAGGGCCCTCCTGCGTTCTATTTTTTGCCAGGTTATGTCCGAGAGCCAGTGTTGCTGGTTTCTTTGGACATAACAGATGCTTGTTTCCGCTGCGGTTATTATAGCGCCCTTTGTTGTACTCCACAGCTCTTCAATATTATTTTCGTCATTATCATACATTATAGAATCTTTTTTAATATTTCTAGCTCAAATAGGTTCAGTTTAGTTGTCGAAGTAGTGCGAAGAACGATCCTACCTATAAATAAGCACTATTCGTAGTTAATATTAAATTACACCTGTTTGAAAACAATATGCATTTTCTTTATTAATAAAAAGGTAATCTGATTGATAAAAAAGTTAAAACACTTTCGATTTTTTTCTTGACTAAAAAATAAAATAAAACTTCTAGAACAATTTCCGTAAACTTGAGTAATACAGATTTTAAATCCAGATAATAGAGAAGATATATAAAAATTTACAATGTTTTTTTAAATAAAAATAATTTCTGGAAGTAAAATAATTATAATTAATATTAATAGAAAGATTTTCTATTTTGTTCTCATATGAGTTTTGATTTCTTTCTAAATTATTATTCTTAAATCTAAATAAATAATTGTATCGTTTAGTTACGTGTGGTGGTACGCTGATGTTTTCAACTTTTTGTTTCGTCTTCCAATATATTCATTATCATCATTATCAGAACTATCAGAGCACGGCTCTGGTTTTAGTGATAAATCGGACGGATCCCCGTGAGCAAAACTTTCTTTGGCTCTTTCAAGTTGGCGAACTAAAAATTGTATTAAAAAAAAGGCAATTAAATTAAAATCAAAAATCATATCTTATAATAGCTGTACTTTGAGACTCCAGGACAATATTTTGTTTCTTGAGATCATCGATATCTTGCTGATGTGCTTGATTTTTTCGTCTCATAAATTGAATATATTCCGCTGCTTTTTTAAGGATTTGTGCTCTACTTGCCTGTAAAGAAAAAAAATAACGAAAGAATGCAAAAATTTAGGTGAATAATATTAATAAAACTAATAACTGACTACTTTTTCGCCTTGTAATGAAGGTACTGCTTCTCGAAGGCATGTAAAGCTATCTTTTATATGGTCTCGTCGCTTCCGTTCTAATGCATTATGATGTGCACGTTTTTCAGCCTGAAATAAAATATTATTGTAGAAAGCTTCAAATGTAATTAAAAAGTTATAATAAATAATGTCCTATATATATATATTAAATTTTTGTTCCTCTTTACGATTATTCACATTATATTAAAAATGCAATGAAACGATGTTATTCTTGGAAATTGGAAAACCAACTATTCATTGTACCTCAAGCAAATCTATCGTAACAAAAATTATGTATGATAATACCACTTTTTTCTGAATATTCTAAATTTCAATTCACTAAATGACCTTAAAAATCAAAGAAATATCAACCAAATAGTAGTCATTGGGGTGGGGTCGAAAAAATTTTACAAAAATTCTGAAATGTTGACATTAATATAGCATATTTATCTGCTTTTAGTATTTATTTATGCCGTTAGTTTAAATTTTCATTCTGATACTTCACCCTTCACCATGACTGTTTTGGTAAAAATATTAGTGAAATTATTTGTACAAGAACTTTATAATTCACACAATATTGTTATATAAAAAATTAAGCATAAATTAGAGAAAAAATAATGAGAAATTGAATTTTGAACCTTAGAATAACAATAATAAATAGACTATCCAATCTTTTATGTGATAAACCAAGCTACCAAGCTATTTTTTAAACTACCAGTCCATCATGTTGTTCAGGTCTTCATTCAATGTACTAGTAATAAACGTATTTCAATCGAGGATAGGGTAGGTTGAGAGAGGTCTGGGGAGTGCTCAATCACATTGCGTAGAACCTTTTGTTTGAATTCTAGGATATTTACGAGATCGGAAAAAGGGTTCCGGAGGTGGGGAATTAAACCGAGCGATCTAACCTTGCGTTGGAGTAATATCATTGCCGAGGCTGTACCATTCATTTCAATGGAACAGTCGCTATGATAATACCAATAAAGACTTGTGCCCATGGACACTTTTGATCGGGATGAGATAACGAATAAATTCCCGTAGGTTTGGAAGAGATCGACCGAAAGCCGTTTCCGCATCAAAAACTGTGAGGTACTTTACCTGATTCCAGCATCAACAGAAGGAAGAAACCGGGCTTACAAAATATTGTATATTAATAAATTTTAACAATTTTCATTACTTGAGCGTAATATGGCAAAAATGTCTTGCTTAGGTAGAATTTGCTATTAATAGAAAGGTTATAAGATGCATAATTGTCCAATTTTCTTTCAATAGTTTGATACTAACAATATATTGTAACAATATGGCAAGGCAGTTACAGTATGAAAGCTTTTCTCGTGTACAATTCAGCAACACGAAACAATGGGAACCACCTATAAGTGCGAAGTACAACTGTACATTATGTACATTAAATTACATACACAGAATTTGCTCGAATAAAAATTTGAAAAAAATGCACCTGAATTGCAAAATCTAGATTACAAACAACAATTGTTCATCTTCTAGAGCTAACTAAGTAGGATTAGGCTGTCATTCTGTTCCATTTTGAGTGCTTTTCTCGCAGTCGTGAGTCTGCCGTTATACTTTGATGACTCACGCTTTAGCGACGATGTCCAGGGTGGAAGTAGTACAAATGTAAAAAGTTCTTTTTTAATATGACCACTGGAGTATAAAAATATGTTCAATTCAGCACTCTCTCTCGATTAATAAATGTAGAATTAAGAGTAATAAAATCGAAATATTTGTACGTAATTTTCTAAATAATAAGATCAGATACAAAAGTTTAATGGCATCGAGCCCCGGGAACCTTGTCCTTAAAATTTCATTCATTTTCCTTGGAGAGTATGACGTCGATTGCAACAGTAGAAAACTCACGTTGCGCTTTGAACACGTGACAATTGACAGGTGGAGGAGCACGAGTGGTGATAAAAAATTTCATTTTCATTACATTTACCTGGGAACAACTATGACTACTTTGAAGTTTAGCTTGAAGTCTTGTATTATCTGAATCATTTTCATCCTAAAATCAAGGAAAACATGATAAAAACTTTTAACAATTTTACACAAAAGAAAAACTTTTTACATCGCTTTCAACATCAATGTCCCGATCGTCTTCACTCATATTCTGTATCACTAATGGAGCTGGATGCATACAAGTTATTTTATAAAAAACTTGTATTATTTATTAGGAATTTAAAACGTGTAAAATACTTGAAAGTATTTTATTTTGAAGTAAATTTTCACAATTTTCCAAGCAACATCTACGCGCACGCAACACAAATGAGAGAGCATAAACACTACACTATCCGGTATTGCCAGATCTATTTATATTTTTGATGCATAATTATTATTGTGATGTGTAATGTTAAAATAAACGACTCTTAATTGAGATCAGATATAATTTTATATCTACTTTATAATGTTGTTTAAAATATAAATAACGCCTTTTTATTGTAATTAAATTTTAAATTGCTAGTATAAAAGACAATTTTTGAAAAACCAAAATAATTCCATTTCAGACACCTATCTGTCAGTTCTTAAAATAACTTTCATAAGCAAATCTGCGTATTTGCTGAATATCTTCAAAATTTCAGACGTTTCCAATAGTCGTTGACAGAAAGCGTTTATAAACAGTACAAGATAAATTTCTTTTTAAATATTTATTTAGCCTATTTGGGCCTTAAAATGTTGGTTAATGATGTTACAAATAAAGAAGAGCTCTCCACCTTAGTAATAAGTGAATTAAAGGCACTAGGAATAAAATATAGAAAAGAGAAAAAGCAAAAGTTGATACAGGTTTTTCGAATTCGATAGTTTAATTTTACATAATTATAACTTTATTTTTCAAAGGAGAAATGCATGCGCAAACGGATATTTCGCACTCATCTTCATCTATTGGACTTAACTGATGTTGTTTTAGCTAATGGAGGCATTGTTCAAATTCCACAGTTCGTAGCAGATGCGTGCCAAAGAATTCTTGAAAATGTTCAAACTGAAGGCCTTTTTCGTAAAGCTGGCTCCTCCCTAAGACAAAAAGAAATAAGAGTTCGTATTAGTGGCTTTACTTATTTTTGAACTATTATAGCTCGGCGTTCTTTTAACTTTTAGATAACTCTTGAAGCAGGATTACCATTAGGGAAGACACATCATGTTATTGATGTTGCCAATGTACTTAAATCCTTTTTCCGTGAGCTACCGGAACCAATCCTTCCTCCCAGTATGCATGAAGCCTTTATTCGAGGTTTATTAATAGGAGATGAACGGGTAAAGGCAATTTTAATGGCATGCCTGCTCCTACCACCACTTACAGTTAATACTCTTGCTTTTTTTATGCAATTTTTAAATACGGTTTCATTAAGCGCACACGAAAATAAAATGTCTATTGAAAATTTAGCAATTATATTTACACCTGGTCTTATGCCAGTTAACGATATAACAGGAATAAGATTTAACAATCATGTAAAGGTTATTCAAGTATTAATACAGAACGCAGAAATGATTGGAGTATTACCGAGCAAAATAGTGCAAATGCTTCAGCAACGTTTTGTAACACCTTTAAAATCTATTGATCAAGAGAAGAAGAAAAAGAAAAGGAGAAGTGGTTCATTAACACGTAATTTAATTAATTGATTTTATGTTCCAAATATATTCATTAAAAAATTTAAGGTATGTTTAATGGTTTGAAAAAAATTGTCGGATCTATCGGTTCTGCAGAAAATCTAGAAAATACACCAAACCACAGTCATACACCTTGTATAACAAAATCTACCAAGAAGAGAAAACTTAATGAAATTTCATCCGCATTCAGTATTAAAAAGAAGTATGCATTTTACATTGTCGGTGATTTGGAAACATTTTTGTTAAATTGCTTTTTTTAGGAGAGATATTCTTGGTCTATTGCCAGAAACTGGAAATTTATTGGTTAATACACCTGTATGCCCAAAGTAAGTGTTAATTCCTTATTTAGATTTTTTTAATATAATAAAATTTTTTAGGCAAAACAAAAAGACGAGGCTTAGTTTAGGTGGTCGTCGTAATACAAAGCAAATCGAGACTATTACAAACGTGCCAACCCAACAAGTAGAGCGTCGTTGGAGTGTAGTTGCCTCTGGTTGGACACGCAAAAGACATATTTCAGATGCTTCAAAGAAAGAGGATAAGAAAAAGTTTTCACCTGTTGCTTCATTGCCTTGCATCACTGATTTGGAACTATCTAAAAATCATATATTTGAAAAGGTCATCAATGAAGAAAACCCAAACTTTCAGGATTATGATGAAGAAAATTCTAAAACTTCAGATTCAGAGTTTGTTAGAATACCAAAAAGTGAATATGAGGCTATAAAAGAAAGGGTTTCAGCTATTGAGTCACGAATATCACAAGAATTTATTAATGTACGGAATTCTCTATTGGATTCTTCTTTACAAGATTTACAAATAGAAAATGATCTTAATGGTCCTGAAAGTGTCCTGAGCAAATTTGAGAAAACTATAGAAGAAACGGAAAATATAATATCACCTTCTACAGAACAATTAGCAAAGAGATTAAGCCGGGAATTAAAAATTCGAAGGAGTGCAGAAAATCGCATTTTAAGATCGCCTAGCGCTAGAAAAATTGGCACTATTAGAAGACGATCAAAAGAAAAAGTAAGATTATCTAGAAATAAAACATGGCATATAACATCTTCGCATTGTGAAGGAAACAATAAACAGTATATGAGTACAGTTAATTTCTACCCGAAAAGTAATTTAAAACGTGGTCGACCAAATACACTACAGACAGGATTACCACATCCAAATGCTACGAATGACGATGAATCAAATGGACAAGAAGCAAATAATAAAAATGGTCTTCATATAGAGGATAAATGGATGTCAGGAGAGTTATTTTTTAAAGATTCAATACCAACTGACAATAAAATCAAAGTTCAGAGTGATATATTATATGAATCAGATGGTGGTAATTCAATGAATAGTTCATTTAGAGACACGCCTGGGTCGTCATTGGAAATTAAACACACTACACCTAAATTTATTACATCCATTACTATTAATGAGGCACCGACTCCAATGCTACCTCCGAGTGCGATACCTAAAAAAACGACGAGTGTAAAGGCCTTAAAATCAATCTCGAAGCCAAACATTACAAGTCGTGCATTATTCACTCCAACAGATGATACACAAAATGGTCGTGCTTCAATAGTTCGTTTAAGAGCACAAAACGCAGGCATGGTTCTAGCTAAAGCGAAATTGTTTGATGGGCTTGGTAGTGAATCTGATAGCTCACGAAATAATTCTATAGAAAATAAAAGCAGAAAGGCTCACTTTGTTTCAGGCCGGGAACAAAATGGACCTAAAAATGAAGTAAATTTAACTAGCAGCCCATGTGGTAAAAATTTCAAATCTAAATCAAATGAAGTAAACTTGAAAACACCAAAACGACAAAATTTAAAAAGTCCCGGATTTGTTCAAAAACGCAACAAGAAAGTAATGGGGAGGTGTCATGACAAAATTTTAATAGAAACTTTAATTAATGAAGAAGATTATACAAAGAGCGGCAGATTTAAAAGCTCGTTACGAAATAAAAATTATGAAAGCAGTCCAGTTCATTCCCCGAGAGCAAGGAAGGTGACATTGAAAGTTAGTTCTCCAAGAAGAGGTAGAACAACAAATAGAAATGGTGGACATTCATTATCAACAAATTTGTTGAAATCAACACAGTTGACCCTTATGAATTCACCCAAAAGCAGGTTTTATCAGAGAAATAAGAATTTTTAGTTTCGAAACATTTTTAGGTGATTGTGTTTTTTAAATAGTGTTTCTGTTTATGCCAGATTTATCGTATTTTGCCATATTTGATATAAAAAAAAATAAAATAAAGTGTAAAAATTTCGTAGATTTTTTGATGCATTTCTGAAACAGAACCACAGAACACCTAAATAATGTTACTTCGTGGATTTAACGAAACTATATATAGAATTAGGATATAAAATTATCACTTACACATCAACTCCCTTAACACCAATTACCGCAGATTTGAACATGTAAATTGCATGTTCATTAATGTTAACAAAAATATTAATGTTTTTAGCGTGAGCAATAGTAAATATGTCCTTTAAATGAGTCTCTTTGATCTTACGCGACTGTCGAAATGTCTCGCTCCTGTTATTTGCACGCTTCTTTGTGATTGTTTATTGTTTTTTTTTAACTGGTATATTTTCGCATGCTTTAGTTGAGCCTCATCTCAGCGCTTTCTTGCGCTGAGTTGGTAAATTTTTCTTGGCCCAGCTGAGAAGTGCGCCTTCTGCGATAGAAGGATTTATTCTATTATAAAATTTTTGAAAAAGGAAAACAATTGAAAAAAATTATAAACTTTTTATTTCATGTATACTTGCACAGCATTTTACTGATACCATTTTCATAGATAATTTTCTTATTCATACATTAAACTTTAATACATGTAAAAAATTAGTAGATTTAATCATTCATCAGTAAAAAACATTTCGAGAATATCCGACTTTTCACATTGAGAACCTTCTAGCCGTTGTGGGCCCTTCCAACGTAATAGTGTTGGAATAACAAGTAGGTGAGTATCCTTGTCTTTTCTAAAGGCATTGTTAATATCTTTCCACCTGCAACAACACAGATGGTGAAATAAAGAATGTATACATGATAACAATAAAAAATCTTACTCTTTCCTTTCGCCAACGTCTACGTATACGAATACGGAATCACTTGGCGCTTTTTTTAAGGCTTCGTTAACAAATGGTTCCGCTTAAAGTACAAATTCCTCAATCATCTATCAAAGAGTTAATCTAACTAATTCCTACCTCTCACGCAATCATCACACCAGCTTTTCCCAGCGGAATCTTTAGTACCAGAAAAATAAAAATTCACTGTTTTACCTTTTGTGAGAGTTTCTACAAAATCTCTGAAAGCCTTATAACCTTTAAGTTCTAGTTTTTTAACCATCTTATTTAGATTGTGACACCTTTACACGATTTCGCTATCACTCCTGCAGACCGCTTACTCTTATCACAACCGACACCCCTGACAATTCCGATAAACACCGGCACTGCGTAAATTTGTTCTTTTATTACAAAATGTAAATTAATTATTGCTTTTGATTTTGAATAATACTTCAACAATTGGTCACAAATATTTCTAACAAAATATGTTTGAATTACTTCGTGCCACTATTTAAAAAATTAAAAGCAAATTTACGTATGCATTTAAAAAAATTCCAATAGTGACATTTCTCCAAATATTTGAACCGGTACTGCGTTACATTCTAATCTTTCAACTTGACATAACTTATTTACTGTAAAAGAACGCATTTTGGGAGAAAACTTAAAAGTTTTATAAAACTTTACGTAAACGAACAAAGCTTATTTTAGGTAGTTTAAATTTTCAATTTGATTAACGAAAAATAACAAATTGTAGATTGTACCGACGACAATATAATTGTTAAATATAAACCAGTTGATTTTGCGGATCAAGTAAAGAATTTAATGTTTGTAGCTTCACAAATTCTGAAAAAATACTTGGATACTGTTTTTAAAAATGTTATTAATATTTCAACAGCAAGAAAACACTACTGATCATATCAAAGGTTTTCAATTGATTTATTTAGGAAATTTAAGTTTATTTAATATATCCAAAATGCTTCCTGTTTAGTATTGGTTGCCTTATTTATATTATTTCGGTGAAAAACATATCGAGTAAATCTGCTTTTTTACACTCCAAGCCCTCCAATCGAAATGCTGTCTTCCAACGTAGAAGCGTTGGAAGACACCTAAGATGAACGTTGGTATCTGTTCTAAAAGCATTATCTTTAGCTCTGAATCTGTGTAAATACGCAATTATTAATATGTTCAACTATTATTTACTATAAATTTTAAATAATTATTTGCTTACTCTTCTTTTGTACCAACTTCTACATGAACAAATAGGGAATCTGCGGGTGCTTTATCGGACAATGAATATACATATGGTTCCACTAAACCACCAGTTTTCAATTATATTAATACTGACAACAATTACATGTTTTTTTTACCTATAAAACAAGCCAGGCACCAGTTTTTTCCTTCCGAGTCCTTATCGCCCGAAAAGTAAAAACTCACTATTTTGTCATTCGAGAGGGTTTTTACGAAATTTTGATATTGTAGGTAACCTTTTAGGACATGCCTTTGCACCATTCTTAATTACTTTACATTTAGCGATTAAAGATTTTAATTATTTTAATCATAAATCAATTTAAAAAAAAATATTTGTTTATATTTTATTTGGCATTTTTTTAATGTAGGGTAACCATTGTTATTAAAAAATTAAATGATATTTCTCGTTAATTTGCCTTGATTCTTATTTATAATTATGGCAGCACATAACTTCAAAATTTGTCTACGAATTTCGAAGTTGTAATCAGATGAGATTTCGCCCAAAAATTTGACAGTTCTAACAAAAACACGTACGTGTACCAGAAGGACTTCGATAAATTGTTTAAAAAATTCAAAAACGATCAATAATAGTGCATTTTCGGGTTGCTAATATTATTAAAATTGTATCAAGATTAATATATTTTTTGAAAGTATCAGCCATCTGGCTGGAGAGCTAATGAAAATGAGATCTCTTGGGTTATCAGCACTGAGCCTTCTTCTGACTGCAGCTGTCATTGGAAATGCATACTATCAGAAAAAGCAATTTTACCCTTCAGTGGTATATATCACAAAATCAAATCCTTCCATGGCAGTAAGTAATAATACAGTTTTATTTCTATAATATAATATATATCTTTTTACTAAAAACATACCTTTACTGTAGGTCGAAAGGTACAAAAGCCCCTTCCTAAAATTGTCTTCTAGTTCTCTGCTCCATTTTTTCGCATAGTTGAAGAATTAATAGAGGGGAATTGAATAATAAGTGGGTGATAAATTTAAGAACTATTTCTGATATAATTTGTTCTTGCTATAATTAGAATTATTACATTATTCTCATTTGGGGAGAAATGCCGTCGGCGAATTTGGTCTGGTTTCTCTAGATATTTCCAAAGCTTTGGAAGGAGTATGAAACCCGGTTCTGAAGACTAAACTCCAAAATATTGTGATTGACAAAGTTCTGAAGAAATGGATTGAGTTTCCTCTTTCTGTACATTCAATGATGGTAGAATTGGATTCCGTCGAATATTAACTTTGGACATTGCTGTCGGGGTCGATGCTATCACCCGCGTTATTCCTAAGCTTTATAACGGCCATCCTCCAGTCCCCCCACGCTGATGATTCTACTCTGCGTTAATCTTATGTTTCGACCAAATATACAAACCCGTGCCGTATGTTTAAGAAAAATATTTAACTAATTCTTGAGTACGGCCGTAAGACGAGTAGAGCATCACGTATTCCTAATCTTCTTTCTTCAGATATGGAAGTTCCTCCAGCCAGCAGCTTGCGCTATAAAAACAAATTTTAATTCAACCTCAAAATAGCGCTGTTTGCTGCTTCATTGACTTATTGAGCAAGGTAGGGTGTAGCAGTACTGGCATAATTTTATTATCGGCAATTATTCAAGCGAAATAAAACGAATTAAAGGCAAGATTATTCTCGCAATATTAGACTAAGCTGCTCGACTCACTCCTATACAGCCCCCTTTCGTGTACATTTCTGACGTAGAATTGGTACATACTTAAAACAAAAAAAAATGACTATGTGCCAACCATTTATTGCCACCTCTTTCAGCACCTACCAAACTTTTCGTAAATCATCTATTATTTCATGTTCCAGATAAATTTATTAGCAGACTCCATGACATTAGGCTCATTTTCTCTTGTTTGAAATTAGAATCATTCCTAGAATTTAGACGACTTGATTCAGCGAAATTTTACACCCTTATCTACAGTTCGCACGTCTCTATAACTGGAATTAATCAGCATTTTTACTGATAGTTCTTGGATGGTGCTTGATTACGGAAACTGTATCGACGCGACTACTTTAATGTCTTGTAATTTATATACTTTCCTACCTTCCTGATGTCTATTTTATCACATAAGAATTATAACTCAAGAGAAAATTTACAAATGTTAAATGGAGTTTAGTAATTATAAAGTTAGAGTAATAACATTTAATAATCCTAATCATCCTCCAAAAAGAATTACTGTAAAGAATTGTGATTTCACGTACAACATTAGCAACACAATGCTACAATAGTTCCAAACATTCCAGTAATTTTGAAAGCATATTTCACCTTTCGCGATTCGATACAGTTAATTAACTAGAATACTCACTGAGCTAGAATAATAAAAATCATAATTAGAGTAAAAACCAAAAAAGAAGAAAACGAGTTTCCCATTCGCTCTGGTTGTTTGAAAGCGCAGCTTTTTCACTCATGCTGCACGCTCCGTTTTCTTCTTAGTTGGTTTTTCCTCTAATATTTTGAAGTTAAAATTGTGATTTGAACTTCTTCCCTTACAGTAAGCTTACGTTTTTTATGTTTTTATCATTAAATATTGGTTTTTATTTTTTAGGTGATATATATTCAATTTTTTGTAATCGTTTTTATGCTTGGAAAGTTGTTAAGAAAGGTAAATTAATATCGTAATAATTTTCCAGTTTTTATATGTTCTTACTTTTCTTTTAAAAAAATATTTAGATATTTTTGGGCACTTTACGAGCTGCCGAATTTGAACACTTAATGGAAAGGTTCTGGTATGCATTAACTGAAACATGTTTAGCATTTACTGTATTTCGTGATGACTTTAATCCACGATTTGTGGCGCTTTTTACTGTTCTTCTATTCCTTAAATCATTCCATTGGTTAGCAGAAGAGAGGGTTGACTACGTATGGCTAATAATTATATTTACGATGTTCGATAGTTAATAATAACACTATTTTTTTAGATGGAACGAAGTCCTGTGATTGGTTCATTATTTCACATTCGTGTTGCAAGCCTGCTTGCAGTTTTAGGACTCCTAGATTATTTGATGATCGTTCATGCGTACAATTCTACAATCAGCAAAGGTCCAACTGTGCAACTAGTATTTGGATTTGAATATGCCATTCTTATAACAATGGTTGCAAATACCTTAATTAAATACGTTCTGCATGCAGCTGAATTGCGAGCTGACAGCCCTTGGGAAAATAAAGCTGTATTTTTGCTTTATACTGAGCTTGTTATTGGTCTCATCAAAGTAATTTTATATGTTTTATTTGTTGTTATAATGGCAAAAATCTACGCTTTACCAATGTTCGTGTTTCGTCCAATGTTTTATACAATGCGGTAAGTAGTTACATTTTCTATTAAATAACTTTTATTAGAAAATTTATATTTAATATTTTTTTCTGTTCAATATATCCAATCCCTTTCGTTTCTTTAGAAACTTCAAAAAGGCATTAAACGATGTAATAATGTCAAGAAGAGCAATCCGAAATATGAACACACTCTATCCAGATGCAACCCCTGATGAACTGGCTATGTCAGACAACATTTGCATTATTTGCAGGTTAGTTTATAATTTATTTAATATGATACGGATTTGCTTAATTAATCTCATTAAATAGGGAAGATATGGTTAGCAATTCAAAGAAATTACCATGTGGACATATATTTCACACGGCTTGTTTACGTTCGTGGTTCCAGCGTCAACAAACGTGTCCAACTTGTCGGTTAAACATTTTAAGGACACACACAAACTCTCAGTCGTTACCTCGCCCAGAAGGTGCAAATGCTCCAAATCAAAATAATCCTGCAAATCAAACACCTATACCGGGGTTTAATATGAATAACAATAATAACAACAATAATGTGCCACGTGAGTCTGAAGATTAATAATTAAATTTACAAAAACAGATATCAATTATTATTACAGCTGATAATCCCTTTGCAAATTTATTTGCACAAAATTTGGGCAATATGCCGAATATTCCAAATGGCACAGCAATACCAATGGCTGCAGCTACACCTCTGCTATTGCCGCCATTCCCTTTTGTGACGCCTTATACTGTTCCGCCACCTCCAATGCCACCATCTTTGGATACTTTAACAGATGAAGAAATTCGAGCATTAGAAGGCAATGAGAGGCGGCATGTTGAAGAAAGGATAAAAGTATGTTTACGAAACATATATTATTATTATTTTTTTTACTAATATGTCTTTCTTTTAAAATATCAGCTTTTACGAAATGTTCAACTTCTGTTGGATGCATCTGTGGCACTTATGAATCAATATTCTGCAATAACAGCCAGACTGCTGCCAATGCCAACTGTAATTCACCAACCACCAATATCAAATACTACGGTGGGTGAAGAGGCGGCGCCATCGCAACCAACTTCGAGTAAGGAAGAAACTAAAATTAATGATATACCATCAACTTCTGGCTTGAACAAAACTGCACAAGAAAATGAAGATGAAGTAAAGATTGAAGATTTGGGAAGTGAGGAGCATATTGATAGGGAGACGATAGAAAGTGATCCCAGACCGGGAACAAGCAATGATGATTTCATAAATAACACAGATAACTCAGAATTAACTGAATTAAGGAGACGAAGGCTGCAAAAATTTTCACCGCAAGAAAATAATGATAATGCTATTATTGGATAAATTTACTATATTTATTTGAATAAAAAATATAAAAAATAGTTTTTTTAAATTATATTTTAAAATAGACCGATTTGTTTACTATGGTTGACATGTTTATGATAAAATTTGATGAACATTTTACTTTGGGTTTAAGATTTGGAGCGAATGCTTGGCCTTTTGAGGAATAGCATTGGCATTTGGTGGACTCTGGAGGGTGTTATGATTTCAGTCCTCTGGATCAAGGTAAGAAGGTGTTTAGTTGAAGAATACCGGTCATGAGCGGGGCTTAGAAGCTCGCTGACAAACGTTCTTCTTCTAAGCCAGATCAAAGCAAGACATTCACAGAGAACATGTGTGGAAGTCTCGTCGTCTTCCATGCAGAGTCGGTATTCTGTCTCCTGAGACAGCTGTAGGTTGTGGAGGTGATTCCGCAGCCCCACATGGCCAGTCAGATATCACACCAACAGCCTAAGGTCAGCCCTGTTTAAAATGATAATCTCCCTTAAGGCAAAGGGTCTTATATTAGTTCTTTAGCCTGTCCAATACCTGAGTTCAGTCCCTTAATCCAGTCCTTTATCAGGGACGAGAGAATAGTATAGGTTGGAATTATTGTTGGTTGCTGTGGTCGGTTTTACACAAACGAACGAACTAGGGTTTATTGGGAAGAGGGTGGAGAGAGGACGATGGAAACCCGTCCCTTATCTCCCCCTTCCCAAAAAGCAAATTCGTTCGTTTTGTCCATTGGGTTGACTCTCGTGTTAAACCGGCCTATGAATTATTCGAATCCCTAAATTTAAAGAATTAGCCACCTATATGTCAAATCTTAAAGTTTGATTGCTACGACTATTAGGCCCGATTCACAATGAGTGCTTCGAGCCTCAGGGCCGATTCACAATGAACGCTTCAAGCTTCAAAATTTTTTACCATAGTTTCAGCTTCGTTTGAAGCTTTGAATGTGAATCATTGTACATAAATCCTATAAATACTAAATTTTTGAAGCGTGAAGATTGAGGCTTGAAGCGCTCATTGTGAATCGGGCCTCACGCTTCAAAAATTTAGGATTATAGGATTTATGTATAACGATTCACATTCACAGCTTCAAGCTTCAAATAAAATTTGAAGCTTGAAGCGCTCATTGTGAATCGGGCCTTATTTACATTAGGTGCGTTTCATTTTCATTAGAGTACGTACTCCGGAGTAGTTGGGCGCACATCGGCGTAGTTTCAGCTACCCCAGTCTATACTGTGTTGAACCAGAACCTACTCCTATGTACGCCCAACTATGCTGGCGTACGTATGTATATGTACTCCAATGAAAATGAAACGCACCTAATATAAATTATTTTTTAGCGTGTGTGCAGGCTTATCATTTAGAATTTTTTACTTTTTCACGGGCAGTTTGATATTTAATAAAAATTGCATCTATTATTTAATAAAATTGAATAAAAATTATAATTTTCTTATAGGATCTTATGGAATTTATGGTTTTCAATACATTTAACAGTGTAAGGAAATTACAAAAATCATCTTCCAACACGTTTTTCTTTAAATGAGGTATTTAGTAAGGATTATCTCCATTGTAGTGCGAAGGCTTAAACCGAAAATACAAACCACATAATTAAAAATATAAATTGGTTCCACATGAGAACAAGTTCAATTCAACCACGCGATAATTGAAACTTGGCGTCGCAGGATTGTACCGCGCTGCCATTTTGTAAATTGACATTTTGGATTGTTTGTAAATACGAGAAATCCTAATTTGATCGAAAAAATGCCGCAAATCATAAAATTTACAAATAAATGTGCTTTAAGGAGTAGTAATCTATATGAAGGACATGGTATATACATTACGGAGTTTTGCAATGTGTAAAAAATCCTCAAAATAAATTGTAAAATTTGTTTACTTTTAATGGAGGAGTTGTAATTTGTATTCACGATCATAAATTTAATAAAACAATCGGATATAAGGAAATAGTGTTATAACAAAAACAATATTTTGTTACGAATAATTTGGGAGCAGTGGATGCAGCAAGTTTTTTGGGGCTACACACGTGCATTTAAATCATTTTAGTTAAGAACGCGGGAAAAAGACTACGAGACATTTATGAAGGGATCCCAATAAGGTTTTATAGATTTCCATTTGAAGCTCAAAATCCATTTTAAGGTGACTAGAAAAATATTATGTTACTCAAGTAATATTTTTAGATTTTTCTTAAAGTATTTTCAGAAAAATAAGATGTTGAACAATTTCCTGATACTTAGCTAATATGTACAAAGTCAATCAAGTTTATAGTGTCCGTAGTGCAAGAATGTAAAATGAGCAGAAAAGTTAGTAAAAACTCCGCTGATAATCACCAAAATGTTGATGGTAATGGAAGGTTTAAAGTGAATTTAGTCAAATTAAAAATATTTGATATATTTTCTAGATGAAGTAAAAACAGTGACAACTATTAATAGTATCTATTCCCAAACTCGCTTTGGAGATATGTTTCGTGAATTTCTGAGAGCCAAAAATAAAAGAAAAGTTATTGAACTCCTTCAGGTTATGGCAAAACATGAAAGGATCGGCATTGATTTCGATATTTCTTTAGTTTATGTACTATATTACACTTGACATATAATAGATACGATCTTACTGTATACATCTTTTTAGTTTTTAAATTCATATATTTGCTGTAATGGAGAAATAACATTGATCGATGCAGGATTCCTAGTCGAAAGCGCAGGCCGGATTTATGCAAGAAAAGTAAATGCTTTAAGTGATCGCGTTTTTGAGGCTGTTAATGGAGCGTTGGAGGAGGAAATGTATGTATAAAAGTATTAAATGTTTTGTTAGGAATATTCTGCTTTATTCGCAAGGAATATTTATACCTTATTTATCTTGCTCTTGCATTGTTAAGAACCTTGTTTTTACTTTATATATAACCAGGGTTTATTATAGAAATTTAAGTTTTAAATCAGTTAGAGGCTGTCCATAAATTACGTAATGCAAAATTCATAAATTATTTACCGTATTCTCCCTCCATGTAACAGAACCGTAACAATAGAGTGGACCGCCTTCCCCAAATTACGTGACGTAATTTATGAGCAGTTCCTTGTTTGCATATACTATATTCCGCAGCAGCGGAAACAAGCATCGGTTATGCCCAAAGAAACCAACAACACTGGATATCGGACACAACTTTACAAAAAAAAGAACGCAGCAGGGCTCTCAAATATAACGTGAACTCTACAAGCGACCCGGAAAGACGTCACCAACTTGAACGGGAATACTCCCAATTACACTGGGAGGTAAAGAGAAGTGTCCGGCGTGATAAAAGGCGGCAGTTAAATGGGCTCGCAGAAAAAGCGAAAAACGCGGCAAACACAGGCAAGGTGCTGTACCAAATCACTAAACAGCTCTCGGGAAAGCACTCTACTAAAAAGTAAAGAGTGCGAATGGAAGGCTGCTGTGCAGCGACGAGGAACAACTCCAAAGATGGAGACATTACTTCTTCGCCGCCCTGAATGGTTAATTTGCACAGGAACATCAGGAAAACAGCAACAATGCACAGCCAATAAGAATCACCACTCGTGCCCCATCCAAGACTGAAATAGTAACCGCAATTCATGCAATGGCCAATGGTAAAGCAGCTGGAAAAGATGGCACCCCGCCAGAATTGATGAAAGCCGACTCAAGCCTCATAGCAGATGCGCTACAGCCAATCCTGGAAATAGCATGGAACACCTGTACATTTGCGGAGGATTGGACGGAAGGTATCATAGTCAAAATACCAAAAAAGGGGACCTAACAATATGTGATAACTGGAGAGGCATCTGCTTGTTATCTACTGTGGGTAAAATCTTGTCGCACATATTATTATCAAGGATAAGGCTGCGGTCACGTCTCGCGCTTGTAAGAGTGTAAGCTTGAAACTTTCCGTGTTTTTGATGTAAAATCGTACAAGCGCGAGTACGATTTTATATCAAAAACCCGGAAAGTTACAAGCTTACACTCTTACAAGCGCGAGACGTGACCGCAGCCTAAGAGAAGCAGTAGATCGCTACTGCATAGATCATATTAACACCTTGAGAATTATAGTGGAGCAGTCGACTGAATTTCGATCCCCCCTTTACCTTGCTTTCGTAGACTATGAGAAAGCGTTCGACTCGGTTAATAGGAACTTGATACGGCGAGCTCTACGGCATCGCGGACTGCCTGAGAAAATAATAGAGCCCTATACAACAATTCCAAATGCAGAGTTCTTCACAATGGAAACTTATCCGGCAGCTTTGAAGTGAGCTCAGGAGTGCAACAAGGATGCCTACTTCCGCCATTACTATTTCTTATAGTAATAAATGACATCCTTGTCAGCCCTCTAGATGGTAGAACAGGTGGCACACAATGGGGATTGCTAGACCGCCTTAAGGATCTCGACTACGCGGATGATATCTGTTTGCTGGCCCATGGACATCAGGATCTCAAAAACATGTTAAACAATTTGCAAAACAGAAAGTAGTCCAGCAGGCTTAAGGCTAAATCCGACTAAAACTAAAGAAATGCGGATAAATCAAACTCCATTGAACGCACTGCGCTGAATAGCCGTGACGTGGAACTGGTAGATAAATTCTGCTACCTCGGTAGTATTATTACCGAAAATGGTGGTGCAGAAGAAGACGTCAGTTCCAGAATAAATAAAGCAAGAAGCGCATATGCATGCCTGTTTCACATATGGAGATCGAAGGAGATCTCAAGTTGCGGCTGTTCAACTCCAACGTTCAGGCAGTTATTTGGACGGTTGCGAAACATGGAAAGTCACCCAATTCATCACTGAGAGCCTACAAGTTTTCATCAACAGATGCCTACGTCGTATCCTAAAAATCCGCTGGCAACATAGAATTTCAAATGAAGAACTATGGCGCCGCGCCGGCCAAGAAAGGATAGACGGCCACATCAGGCGAAGGAAACGGAATTGGATTGGCCACACCTAGCAACGCGAAAACGAGAATCTAGTCAAACAGGCCCTTGATTGCAATCCGCAAGGATTCCGTCGAGTCGGAAGACCTAGAACAACGTGGAGGAGAACCCTATTAGCAGAGGCCGCAACAACTGGGAGATCCTGGTTGAGCTGTCGCGCAAAACAGAATCCGCTTGAGGGCAACTGGTTCCGCCCTATGTCCCACGAGGGATTAAAGGAGCCGGATGATGAAAGCCCCAATCTTAATGTAATAGAAAATGTATGGCACTATCTAAAATTAAGGATACCGGAGAAAATTAGGAAAACACCGGAAGAAGCCTGGCAGGATGCCACAACTGCTTGGAGTACGATTCCTACTGAAATGTTACAGAACCTGATCGATTCGATACCTAGGCGGCGCGAAGAGATAATTATTGCGAAGGGAGGTAACACTAAATATTAGGAAATGGATTAATACGTCATTTATGGTTAGCTAAATAACAAAATTGAATTACTCCGTAGGTTTATAACACTTCAACTAAGTCGTGTAAATAATTTTGCCACCTAGAATACATGTGCAAATAATTTTGAACCCTTTATTTTCCTTTGTTTTTGTGCTATGTTGTACTTATTTTTTTGTTCTTCTTTTTCTTAAGTTAGCTTTAATAATGAAGAATCTGTAAAATAAAACTGAATTTAAAATAATGAAAATTTTAGGAATTTTTAGCCTTCCGCTCCCTTTTTTCCTGGGAAATTTCGGATGTTTATGACTAAATCTGGTTGCAAAACTTCTAGCGTTGGCGAATTCCCCCATTCTGTTCTCTTTATAGTTTGTGTTTTCCCGCACGTAGCGAGAAACCCCCAGCCTAGGGGTAATAATTAGGGCCAAATTAAAGAAAACTTTCTTAATATAAAAAAAATAAATAATAAAAATGTTATACAAAAACGTACAAAGAGAAATGTTTATTTTTAAAAACATAATATAATAAAGTAAAAAATTTGTCATATATTTCTCATATTTTCCAGACAAAATGAGACCAGTAGTCCAAAAAAACAGAGATGTCCTAAAAGAACTTGGTCTCCAGACAAACCATATGAGGCTGATATAAAGCCAAAGCAATTTAAGAAATTGGACTTATCAAGAACAACAGAAAACTTAACAGAAGCATGTACATTTGAACCACCTAAACAGTATTTTAAGAATTGGAAACGCTACAAAGAGTGGCGGGTGTCTCATTTAAAGAAAACTAAATTCCCAGTACCTTATTCTGTTGTCTGTGATAACTCTTTGCTACATTCATCCATGTGGAATTCATCTCGCATTGAAGATTTCGATTATGAAGATGACGTTGATAGCAAGAGAAACTACAAAGTGTTCACAAAATATATGGAACATCGTTATAGTACGCTTGTTAAAGATATCAATTTTATAATGCATTTTATAATGAAAGATTTTATTGAAATGGAAGAGGATGAAATAGATATAATGACTCTTTTAGGATTACCTTCACCTCCAAAAAGGCAATGGCCAGCTTATATAACTAATGTACCTATTGAGGATCGATTACATGGTTCTCTTACCTGTGAAGAAAAATGTGACGATTATAATAAAATTTATATTGCACTAGAAAATACGCTACTGGACGGGTTAAACTGTAGGATTGAAAAACAAATTTTTAAAAGTAATGATGTTGGGTCAAGATTACTTTGGCTTGAATCTAGCTTAAATTTGAGAGAAAATTTACCTGTTGGCGGTGAAGCTCCCTCATCGAGTGGTCAGAAAGAAACCTCTGAAAATCAGGTGATCGAAAAGAAGGTGGACGAAAACGTAATTGGTAACAATTTGGACATGCTACCTCCTGACCTGCCCATCGACAATGTGTCCCAAGAAAATAACTTGAAACAAAATTCGAATGAGCAGATATCGTCAAATCCGTCGGTTTCTCAAACAATAGAACTAAGTACAATCAATTCAGTAAATTCAATTGCAAGCCCTGACAATATTACAAAAGAAAATGAACTGCCAATAAGTAACGATATTGAAAATGTCCAGGCCAATATTGAACCTATTAAAAATAATTCGGAAAACGTAGTTCAAAGCACAGAGGCTTCTGTTTTAGAAAATTCGCAAGGAAATGTTCAAGATAGTACACCTTCACAAAATGTACAAAATAATTCACCTTCAGAAAATGTACAAAATAATTTACCTTCAGAAAATATACTAAGTAGTAATTGCGCAAAATCAAATATTAACATCGAACAACGTGATGATCCACTACAGACTTCTGCGGTTGAATCTTTAAGTGAACAAACTGTAAATAATCCAGAAATAAGATCCCATGAAAATATAACTGTTCGATTAAGCATGGATGAAGGTGTAAGTTTTTCTGAATTAGATGAAATTGATCTAGCTATGATAACTCCAAGTGTTGAATTAATTGATATTTTCGGTCCATTAAGAAAGGAAAGTATTCCTAAAGATCTAACTGTCGAGGTTGGAGCTCATGTTAAGAATCTCTTTGAAATTAATGAAAATATAATAAATATAGAACAAACATTTGATCTACCAATTGACATAATAACCAAAAGAATAGTAATTGAGAAAAACATACTTAAATTACCGGAGTCTTTGCTAAGAAAAAGAGTTTTATTTAAATTAACAGAAGAATTTGATATATATAAAAACAGAGTAGGTTATTTTTCTTTTAGTTATCACACTTAATAAATAATAATAACATTTAGAGCTGCAAACGAAGATTTGAAGAGCCTTCAATGGAAACAGGGAAAAGAAAGCTTCGGAAGGTAGAAGGTGATCGGGACTGCAGTAGTCCAGGTATTGATTTTGTAAGCATTGTTGGAATCTGATTGAATTATTTTTTTTTAAGATTTTTTAGGGTTTCCAGAATCACCAAAAGCAAGTAGAACAATTTCGCGAGATTCTGGTATTGGTTTTCAATCAGGTGAGGATTTGCCCTCTCCTCCTGTTCTATCTGAAAATGGACAAGCGCCACAAGAACCTCAACTTATAAATCCCTCAATAAACAGTACTAGCACACAGGATAAGGCACTTTTGTGTATTGAAAGTACCGCTGAAAATGGATCTTTACCTGCTAATAATTCCTCAATTAATGATTTAAATGTAACTTCTCAAGAGAATACACTTTCGACTTCGGAAATTGTATTCCGAAATGAAAATTTAAATGTTGGCGGCTTAGATGAATCGTTATCAAATTTGAACCAAGTTTTAAATAGTACAGATATTCTATCAACTTCGGAAATTAATAGTGGAAATGGAGCTACAGCAAAAGATATAACATTAAATACTAGTACTTTAGATGAATCAATATCAAATCCAGTTTTAAATAGTACAGCTAATCAGAATAATGACAGTATTGGTCCAACTATGTCAAGTGGATATCACAGTTCGTTTAATAGTAGTACTGAAAATTCATTAAATATTGAAAAAGATGGAACACAGCAAACTACAAACTCAATAACGGAAGGAAATTCGTGGCAGGACTCACTTCATATGGAGGATCTGACGCCTCGAGAAGATGGTAAGTTTAATATAATCAGAAATGTTTTTTTATTAACATGGTATGACTCTATGAGCTGTTTTAGACGGTGCGCTTCAGCGCATGTGCCTCACGAACGTTTGGCGATGAAGGGAGGAGTGGGAATGAAGAGAGGTACCACCCCACTCCTCCCTTTATCCACAAAGTTCGTGATGCACATGCGCTGGAGCGCACCGTCTAAACCAGCTCTATGGAGAAGGTTTTCAAAGGTTTCATTTTTTTTGTTTTCGAATTGTAAAGTGTAGCAAATGATTGAAATGTATTTTAAATGAAATAATTTATTTCGTAAAATTTCAGAACAACAAAATATGTCTGATCTCTTATCTAATTCAAAACAACTTCGGAATGAAGAAGGTTCTAAAGAAATGAATGAAATGATAGAAAAGGCAAATTTCAAAAGTTTTAAAAGCGTATTTGATATTTTTTAAATTAATATTTACAGATACAAGCTTGGCATCGATCTCTAAAACCAATTTTAGCAAAATCTAAAGAAAGACATCATTTTGATGTATACTCTCTTGGTACAGAGATCTTAAATAAATTTCAGTCGACAAATGATTCTTCTAGTGACAATGATTCTTCTGTTACATTGAAATCAGTTATGGTTGACAATGATCCTTCATATATTTCTCGATATTTTTTATCAACACTTTTGCTGGTGATTCCCCATTTCAATATTAATGTTATATATTGCCTTATTTTGTTTTATATTTTACAGGCAAATCATCGAAATATTGATCTGAATGTTGAAAATAATAATTGTTCGGAACCAACCAAACTAGAGAATATCGAAATTAAATTATTAACAAAGAAACGCTATTCAATATCATTTGAAGATGATATTGGGAAACATTCAAGAGCCAAAAAGCGTCCACACTCTCCCGAATTTATTGTTGAAGAACCTAGTCAAAATTCAGAACCAAACATTTTAAATATATCAACTGAAGAGTCACAATTAACTATGGAACAACATAAGAAAGAAAAGGAGATTATGCTTGAAAAATATAAAGAATCCCGTAAAAGACTTCTACAAGACGAAGTAAATGCAAATAGAGATAATTTATTGAGATTTTATTCTAAAAAATACCATCTTGATTTGCGACTTTATCTGCCAAATGAAGAGTCGCAAAGGATTATTACGGAACAGGACCCTAATAATTTAGATATATTGGCCGATCTACCTTTTCCTGGAAAAATAGATCTTATTCAAAGCTGTAAAAAAACGAAACCGAGTGATGAAACAGACTCAGGATTTGTAAGTCAAAGCCTAGCTTCTGTATCAAGAACGAGCTAGTACGTGAAAAATATGGTAAGTATAACAACTTTGGATAATTTAGAATTTCTATGTTTTATCATTGCCATTACCAGAGTAGAAATTATTTAAAAATTATGTAAAATATCAATCTTAATGAAGCTTGCATATTTAAAAAGAGTCGAGGAAGTTGTATAAAAGCATTTTTTATTTTTTGACGAATTCATAACTGTTTTGCCATCATTAATGCAATTAGATACTAACTGAACTAATTATTCTATTTATTCTTTATATTTTTGGTTTACAGAATTGTATTTTTTTATTAATATGGCCTTTATTAATATGAATCTTGTAACCAATCTTTACGACGCTTTCATTTCACATAATACAATAGTTTCCAGGAACTTGAAGCTCCCATATTGCGTCAAGAGCTCTTCTCTGTGCTCCCATGTGCTGATTTATTGGCTATATTGTGCAAATCTGATCCGATTTGGATTCATTTGGGCGAATTCCAGACTGACAGGTACCAAAGATTCTTCAAGATGTGCCTTCCTCGATAGTTGGGTAGTATCTTGAACAGAATATTGAGAAACTTAAACATTCTAGTTGTTCACCTTTTTATATTCTGGTAATATAGCAGTAAAATTCAAGGCATTCCCAAATCTTTACGTAAAAGTTATGCGCAAATTCATCCGCTCCGTTCTTTATCAATTCAGATATTTAAGGTCCTCTTGGTGTTCTAACTCTGCTTCAGGGGCCTTATTCTCTATTACAATATTGTGGAAATTTCTAATAAAACTGCCAAAATTACAAAACTGACTAAATTCCACTCGAAACTGTAACAATATTGTTAGATTTTTACTCGAAAGCTCAAGGGTAATGGAGCAATTTATAAAATATTAGGTATGAGCGACAAAATTAAAACCTCTTGTACATTTTGTTTTCTTTCGGGGACATTTCTACTAGAGGAAACAATAATGTAATAGGGAATACGGAAAAATGTGAGCGGCTCTTTCTAGTGTATATTTATAGCTGTTGATGTTGTCTTCCTAGCATCGTTACCACTCGCTTCAAGTTACAGCTCAGCACTTATGGCACTGAAGCTGATCACGAAAGCTTCTTCATACTCTCTAGTTGTATCTTGCGAATTCAGTGCACTTGCATTAAATTTTATACTGCTGTTAATTCGTGTTGATCCATGATTTTTTTCTATTTTGAATCTAAATTTTGCTCCTATATGTAAATGAGTATTTTCGGGTTTGGAAAATGTCGTTAATTAGACGTTTTCCTTCATTTACTATTAAAGATGGCAATGACGAAATATTTAATAACTGCCTAATTTCAATTTCCTGTAATGAATTGGCATAAAACAGTTTGAATCAATGTACATATTAAACAAATTGTAAACTTAAAATTTATTTAAAAAGAATTTTAATGGGAGCTTTTCAAGCACATTAAATTTATTAATAAGGAAAGAATTCAACTTTAGTAGATAAAATGAATGTCGACAAATGAATATAATTTTTTATAGATTTAAGAAACTAAAACGAAGTACAATATTTTTAAAGAGCTTTAAAATTTTATTTAACAATTGTTGTAATCATGCTTAATTTTACAATAAAATAAAAATAATAAAACTGATATGATTATAAAATATATCTTAAATGCTAATCATGAAAATAGCAAAAATATTAATGAATAGACCGAATTTTTTTTATAAGTTTTATTTTATATTAACTTTAAAATTGGAATATTGTTCTTTTCGTTAATGGCGCTAGAGGCGGTTGTAAGCTTTGTCTTTAATGATTCGTCTCTATCTCTGCTGATCAATAGCTGTTGACCTGTTTCCAACACCTAAATGCACAAGTTCTATTCCGACGCTAGAAAAATACCTCATCTTTATCTTTTTATCTTTTGTTTTCTGTGTTAAATGTTATCACCGTTTAAAATATTTCATTCATTTACATTGCAAGTTTCAAGTTTTTTATATTGCGAGTTTCACATGCGTAGGTCACTACTGGTCTTAGTAATAATTTAAACTTTTATAGCTTCGATTTTCAGATCAGTAGGTTGATCCAGACTTAAGGATCTTTCTAAGTCAGCGTGTCTCATCTATCCAAACAATTATTCTCAGTTTTTATTCTGATATGAATCTTTTCACTGTATTTTATGTCAAAATAACAATCGATCCTAGATACTTGAACGAAGATACGAAATCAATGTTATATGTATCTATTGCTATATTCTACCAAGTCTGTTGTAGTGGCATGTGCGAGTCGGAAAAACCCCGAAAATGGTAAATATTTTGAGCCGGAACAAGAGTACCTCCTCCCCCCATTTTCGAGGGTGCTGAGCACGGTGGTGGTGTTGGATATCGCTTCCGACCCCCACTAACCCCTTCGCGGCCAATACTCTTCCACAAAAGAAGCGCCAAAATATATTTCCCCCCGTTTTCGAGGATGCTGAGCACGGTTGTGGTGGGATACATTTTTTTTAAACCCCTCCAATCCCTTCCCGTAAATGAAACAAAACGGAGACGAAATGTTTGTTATTACAGGGATTAGAGGGGTTTAAAATAATTTATCCACCACCACGCAATGAGTCATCAAAGTCAAAATTTCGTTTCGTTTTATAACTGAAATTTCAACTAAAACCACCCTTTTCTCCATAAAATACTTATTTAACTAATATTTTTTTGCAAAATTGGAAAGCTTGGACAATTTCCTATGAATAATGTCTGGAAAATTTTTACGGCTTTTATTTTTGGAGTTATAAGCAATTTTAATGCTAAAATTGGCTCTTTTTTAGTACTTTTCACCTAAGCTTTGCCAAAAAGTACCAAATAAGCTTACTTGTAGACACCATGACGTGACCAACGACATGACGGACTGCTTGTACAAAGGATGATTCTTGAGCTTAGATCTGCCACATAAAAAATGGTTTAAGTGTGAACTGTTTTTATCTTAATATGATTTGAGTCAATTAACATAAATTACAATAACTAAGTAATTTTATTAGTTATTTATTTAGCGCATTTATTTTTTGCATATTTAGTTATATAACCTAAAAAAATACTGCCAATTAAAACCCTAATTATAAATATAAAAAATACACAAAATTCAACCAAGTAATGTAAACCAAAATATTTTTGATTTTCAAAGTTGTTTTACTCCCAGATTCTCAAATTGAAAGTCATAAGGAAATTATTTTCTGTCAAGTTTTAAAACAATCCTTTTAGTCATTTTCAGCTAAAAAATTGAAATATTTATTTATTACATTATAAAAAAAACACCTTTATAAAAACACTAGATTTATATTTACCACGAATTTCGTGCAATTTAATGCAATTTCTATACAATTTTTACAAATCTGCAATGCAATCCAATTAATACTATTAGTTCTCCTTCTGCTAAGCTTTCTTTAACATATACCATTTATGTATATTAGCAAGTAAGTTATAATTTGTCGAACTTATTTTTACTACTCATTAAGTTGATTTCTTTTCTTAAAAAATGTCACCAGACTTTAAACAAATAAAGTGAAAAATGGATTTTAAAATAATTGTATTTAATTATAAGTTAATAATTGTACATTTCTCGAATACAGAACACTTTACACTGTATAATATAGTTAATTCAAATCTTGTTTATAGCTGTAAATAATGTAGAAATGAATTATTGTATAAATGTGCAATTGCAAAGATTTTTAAAATGTTGATTAATCAAATATGAACAGAAATTTATGTTTGTAAATATAAATTAAATATATTTTTATATAAGAATTAAAACAAAATCTTTTTAATATAATTACTGTTTTGCTATTATACCTCTGAAGTAGCTTGTTGGGAATACTTAAGAATTATTTTAACATTTTGCTGGCTGGGCATACGTAGTAATTAATCTTGATCTTGAATGGCGGTACAGTCCTTTTAGAACACGAGCCTCTTGAAGTATCTTCTTCCAGTCGTCTTGCTAGTTCTTCTTTTTTTGTTATGAAAAGTCATTCATTCACCTATGTATTTCTTGGTCGTTATACGCTTCTATTTCCTGATTTCTAGTCTACCATGGAAAATCCAGACTAGCATTCATTCTTCCAAAGGTCGTAAAACGTGTCCGAGCCATCGTAGTCTGCTCAATTTTATGTATGCAACTTTATTTTGTGATACATTTCTTCAAGCTAAACCAGGGTGCTAACTATTGTACCCGTTGTCGTTCGATTCTTAATCCAGAGAGAACGATGCCAGCTTAGGGGTAATAATATGGTTCCTGTCTTACCCACTTTTGGGTTAAATTCGACTCTCTGCTTCCTTTCTAATAGGAGTGCTCAAAAGACACCCCAAGCTTCATGAGAAATAGTCCAGTAAATCAGCCGGAAAATACTGTAAAATGTGGAAAAGTTGATAAGCAGCTCCGATTTGAAAATTTTGCGGCCCTGGTGAGAAGTACAAAGATGCCGGAAGAATGCCTTCTAGGCACAATTCACCAAAAAGGTGAATCGATGAACTGCAAAAATTACAGACCAATCACATCAAAGTAGGAGCTTACCAAGCAGGATTTAGAAAGAACTGATCGACAGCAGACCAAATTTTCACAATGAGACAAACACGAGAATTGCTGGTAAGAAAGCATTGATATGCTAAGATAAATGGGTTTCACGAAAAAATTAATATAACTGTGCAAAATGTCGACGGAAGAGTGTAGAACATAAGTGAGAATACGAGGTTGCAATTCAATAAACTTCCCTTAAGAATCAAAAAGATGCGATCTCATCAATACTTTTAAAGGTTGCTTTAGAATCAATAATGAGAAAAGCAGAACTTAATGGAGCAAATATCATCTTCACAAAAACCAGCCAAATGCTAGCCTTCGCAGATGACATAGTCATAATTGGGCGAAAAGCGCAAGACGTAAAGGAAACCTTATTAAAATTATAGAAAGCTCAGCAAAATAAAACATTAATCTACCCAGTTCTATACTACCGCGCTGAGGCTTGGACATTGGCCAAACAAACAGAAAATCAGATTAAAATCTTTGAAAGGAAAATCCTAAGAATATTTGGTCTTTTAAGTGTTAACAAAAACGAACGGCGCATAAGAACAAAAGAAGAGTTTGAAGAAAAGTATGACGAAATCAATATAGTTACACTGAGCAGAATGCCTTGGCTCGGATACGTTGTACGAGATTCGAAAAAAAGAATGCTATCCAGGATTTTCAATGGGCCAGGAAAAAGAAGTGTAGGCCGACCAAAACATAGGTGGATGGATGACGAGCTAGGAAATATACGAAAATTTTGTATAAGAAGTTCGAGAGAACTATCAAAACTTAGAGGCGACTGGAAGACGAGACTTCACGAGGGCCGAGTACTACAAAGACTGTAGCGCCATTGATGGAGTTTTCGCCACAAATATACAAAGTTGTTTGCATGGTACTACTAAAATACTTGTTTTAAGAAAGTTGTCGATTAATAGCCGGACATTTTTACATATGTACATAAAAACAAGTATTCAAATAAAAAAGAAAGATTTAAAAGGTTTCATTATATTTTTAATTTTTTTCTGGCTTTACTATAAATATTTACAAATTAAACAACACAAATTTACTTTCTACATTTTGTCAATGATTTTGCACATTAGTCTATCTAAAGGATTGCAAGCATCTGCAAAACTATCACCGTTGGGATTATTACCATCAATTTCCATATCAGAAGAATTTGCAACTTCACTGTCACTTTCATCTGGTTCAGGTAGGGCTGCAAACGCGCTCTTAACAATGTCTTTCACTTTGTCTAAATGCTTTTGAAATCTAAAAATATATAATATTAATGATCGCATAATCTAAAATGAAATCAGAAATCATGTGTCTACCTGACAGCAGTCTCCACTCTTTGTCGTTTCTGCATTTCCATCATAACTCGCAAGGTTTCTCGAGCTTGATGAGGACGAAATTCATTAAGTAGATGGTGCATATGTACAAAAAGCAAACTTAAGTCATCGATCTGAAAGTTATCATTGATGTTTTCTTACTATAAAAAAATAATTAGATATTACCTTTTCTGCTCTCCTTGGACTATCAGGATAGTGAATGAGTAAATCTATTAAATCCAAGAAATTTACAAACAGGGAATGGTTCAATTTTTTCAATTCTTTCCGTCTATCAAAATGTTGAGGAATTAAGCGCTTTATTCCTTGGCTTTCTAGCGATCTTATCATTTCTTCATTATTATAAGTATTACCAAACATTGAATAGGTTTCGAATATTGGTGGCGGCGGACGCGGGGCACGATTTTTTCTTATATTTTCATCTGTGTATAAATTAACATACTGTGTCGGTGGTAATGGTAACGACATAACTTGTGTCGACTCCGGATTTGCCATTTTTATTGTTTATTAGAATTATTTTACACTTTAAAAACGAAATTATTAACAACGAAGCTGCGAACACTTCTTCTGACGTTTGCTGTTTCTTGACTGTTGGTCTTCTTCTTCTTTTTCGAATTTAGTACAGTGTACTGCATCCTAAACAAGTAACTACATTTCTTTATTTATTAATTCTGTTTCTAAAATGAACAAACCAGTAAAGGCCGTATCAGAACCTAAAAATATGCAGCGTGCAGCAGCAGCACCAGAGCAACATGCTGCAGTCGGTATCAGATTCTAGTTGTTTCCGCTGTGCAGCGCACTTTTTATTTCACAGCAAAACCTCAAATTAAAGCTTTAAAAATCGCACTAGTTCTATCAATTATTCCTCCATGTCCTTTTAAATAATTTAAAAAAAAATCCCGCGTCTCCTTGTTTAAAATCACTTGCCGCATTACGAAGTGTCAAAAGTGCTGCATATATATGCAGTAAAATTAGGATTTGAGATGAAAATACAGCCTTAAGGCCGTATCAGAACCTATGCAGCGCTGCAATCACAAGTGCTTCTATTGGCTGAGGCTGGTAAAATGACAAGCAAAGCAGCACCAGACCAGCGTGCTGCATTTTCATCTCAAATCCTAATTTTACTGCATATATATGCAGCACTTTTGACACTTCGTAATGCGGCAAGTGATTTTAAACAAGGAGACGCGGGATTTTTTTTTAAATTATTTAAAAGGACATGGAGGAATAATTGATAGAACTAGTGCGATTTTTAAAGCTTTAATTTGAGGTTTTGCTGTGAAATAAAAAGTGCGCTGCACAGCGGAAACAACTAGAATCTGATACCGACTGCAGCATGTTGCTCTGGTGCTGCTGCTGCACGCTGCATATTTTTAGGTTCTGATACGGCCTGTAGAATTCAACTGTAGCGATCCTCATGGGCAATTTGCAACATGGCCTGTTAAGTTTTATTGCTAGACTAATGGTTGGCAATTTATATTTTAAAAGAATTGCATAGTGAACACGTGTTAATATATTAAAAAGCAAAACTAACAAGAGGAAAAAAAATTACAAACTATTTTATTGCTTGTGATATGATCATCATCACTATTGTTGACCTTGGCTTCCTCCATCGTTCTCCTGCATGATTCTCGATCTCTGGTCCGTCTTTTCCAGTTTCTTAGGCCCGATTCAAAATGAGAGCTTCAAAACTGCAAGCTTCAAGCTTCAAAATTTAGGATTATAGGATTTATGTACAACTCACATTCAAAGCTTCAAGCTGCAAGCTTCCAATGAAGCTGAAACTATTACCTAGTTTATAGCTACTCCAAAAATAATTCGAATTATGTATCATCCAAAATTTTTTGTCATATAAACGGGATAATTCGAATTATGGCTTAAACCGAAATTTTTCGGCTAAGCCAAAGTTATAAGAATGTAAGTTGATCCGTTTATACGTTAATTCGAGATTTTGGCGTAACTTTAAGATAAATCGATTTAATTTTGCTACTATAAACTTGGTATATGATAAAAAATTTGAAGCCTGAAGCTCTCATTTGCCGTGTTTTTTTAATCTGTTCTATTCTGTTCTGTCCTGGAACATTAAAAAACGGCAAGGGAAATTTTCATTTTTATTTACATAAATTACGGCTTTGGGCATTTTAATTTCTTCTAATATTGCATAAACGTCGGTCTTATTTATCTCTCCATTAATTTTTCTCTTTTTTCATTCAGTAAACAAAACAATTTACTTTATTTGTTAACTGTCAAGTTAAAAAACGTATGTGAGAAAAGGGCAATTTAAAATTTCCCTTTGTGCTCTTGATAATTATCGCGGACAAGACTTTTGTATGGAAGCTGTTCTGTTCTGTCCTGGAACAGTTTAAAAAAACACCCCTATTGTGAATCGGGCCTTATTCCTGTCTTAATGGTGAGTTTACACGAATGACACACTTGTCATTTTTTCGGTCATAATTTGCCATTATCGATTACACGGTCATTATTTGTGTCATTATTTCTGTCACAAAAAATGACAAAAATTCGTGTCATAAAAGTTGTCAGAAATAATGACACAAATTATGACCGTGTAAACGATAATGGCAAATTATGACAAGTTATGACAAGTCGTCATAAAAGAATGAACTTGGTCATTCTTTTATGACATAGTGTCATAATTCAAATCAAAAATAATGGAATGAAATACACTTTTTTCAATATTTATTTACGAAGGTGGTTGATTCATAACAAATTAAGCCAAATTTTATGATAACGGATAATCTTAAAGGGTTCCACCCCTTAATCGACTGGAATTTAAAAGATTTGTAAAAAATTGTTTGTCCAACTTTAATGCTTCAAATTCGACTGGATGCGTGTTGTCAGGTACAAATAAATTGTTTCCAACCCTTAAATAGGTAGTTTAAACTATTTATATATTTATATTTATAAACTACAATTTTCAAAAAAAACTTTAAACAAAAAAAAATTGCAAACCGTTAATTTGTACAATTTTTTTTTCTTTTGCGGCTTAGTTTTTTTTCTTTAGCCCGGTATGCAAGGCTCAAGAAATTTCTTTGCCTATCTTAAACCTATAGCCCGGTATGCAAGGCTCAAGAAATTTCTTTGCCTATCTTAAGCCCGGTATGCAAGGCTCAAGAAATTTCTTTGCCTATCTAAAAACTATGTAAAAAAAATGGTCAAGAAATGGTTCAGAAATATTTTCCGGAGCGATTTCTGTAAAGCCTGGTATGCAAGGCTCAAGAAATTTCTTTGCCTATCTTAAACCTATGTAAAAAAAAAGGTCAAGAAATGGTTCAGAAATATTTTCTGGAGCGATTTCTGCAACAGGTATGCTCGAGTCAACAAATTCACACCAGAAATATCGTGTTTTTTAGTGACACGCAGATGTCGCTAATGATAAAATTTTAGTTTTTCCTCCAGAAATAAGTGTCGATTCATTTATTTCCTTAAGAAATTTTAACGGTTCATGAGGTCTTGACGTCTCAGGTAGTTTTTGAAATTGAAAATAACTGTCAGCAATGGAAAAAATTACATGTTGTTGTTTTTTATTCAGATTTTTTAAATTCTTTACTAATTAAAACAATTTCATTAATTCTAAGCTATCATAAAACAAATTATTTAATGTCTGCAATGAAAATAAGTAACTGTCAAAATTTCTGAACTGCTGTCATTTTTTCTTAGGGAAATAAATGCAGAAGTTTTCTTGAGCAAATTTCTTGAGCCTTGCATACCGGGCTTTACTGGAAGAAAACCTAATATTTTATTAAAAGCGACATCTGCGTGTCACTAAAAAACACGATATTTCTGGTGTGAACTTCTTGACCCTAGTATACCGGTTACAGAAATCGCTCCAGAAAATATTTCTGAACCATTTCTTGACCATTTTTTACATAGGTTTAAGATAGGTAAAAGAAATTTCTTGAGTCTTGCATACCGGGCTTAAGTCAGTATTTGGGTGAACTTGCGAAGGATTTGTCTATTGCTGTGAGAGCTGAATCTCGGATAACTTTCTCCAACATCAGGTTGAAGAGGAGGCAGGCCAGATCGCCCCATTGTCAAAGTTTATTATATGTAGATGTTGTTTGGTCTGGACAGAGTGCCGGATATTTTACTTAGCTTCTCACATTGAACACGGGGAAACTACACAATCAGTTAGTTGTTTGGAAATGCCGAATTCTATCATGGTTTTGCAGTTATACTGTGACTATGATATATTTTTTAATCGGCTGACACAGGGTGAAAATCTGATGAGCTTTTGATTCGTTTGGAATGAAGCCGCACCGATACTGGTTTACGATGCTTCTAGCTTATGGGGATGTCTACCCAAAATTGCAGGAGAGCAGAAAGTCTTATACGTGGTAGTCAACAACGTTACATAGCAATAAATGCTGCTATCTCTAGTTTATGTACAAGGTACATAAATCTTTACTCTACTGAATACTGACTTCGTGATTAGCTTAGTGTAGTATAAACCTTCTATATTCGACCAGCCCCACGGGGAAGACATCTGAACTCGAGGCAGCGTAAAATTATCATCAGACATTGGCGAAGCCCCCGATTTTTCAATTTGCTTGCCATTTAGCAACTTATGAAAGGGCTTCTACCATCTCTCTAAGACGACTTTGGGTAATAAGATGGAAATTAATGTCTCATCTTACCTCGCATTCTACATCTTAGTAATACGATCTGTATTTTTCTGATATTTGTCTGGAATATTTTACTATTAACCAATGAGAAAGTCGGATTTTGTTTTCGCAACCAACAAAAAGAATGCACTAACTAGGATGAGATTGATTGGAAAGTTTTCTAAAATTTTGATTTAGTATATTTGTTTCGCAAAACTTTTACGTCTTTCAGGTCGGTTTATTTTTGTAATCTGTTCTGAGCTCTCTAGTCTTTCACACAAAAAAAAATTCTTGGGGGTATTCCAATATGTTCAATTGATTCCAAAAAGTCTCCTGAACTTTCAATCCTTTCAATTGCCAGTCTTCTATGCATGTCACCGTAACCTCACTCTTCGATCTGCACTGTTAGCTTTAAAGCCCGGTATGCAAGGCTCAAGAAATTTCTTTGCCTATCTTAAACCTATGTAAAAAAAATGGTCAAGAAATGGTTCAGAAATATTTTCTGGAGCGATTTCTGTAACCGGTATGCTAGGGTCAAGAAATTCACACCAGAAATATCGTGTTTTTTAGTGACACGCAGATGTCGCTTATGATAAAATTTTAGTTTTTCCTCCAGAAATAAGTGTCGATTCATTTATTTCCTTAAGAAATTTTAACGGTTCATGAGGTCTTGACATCTCAGCTGGTTTTTGAAATTAAAAGTAACTGTCAGCAATGGAAAAAATTACATATTGTTGTTTTTTATTCAGATTTTTTAAATTATTTTTTAATTCTTTACTAATTAAAACAATTTTAATAATTCTAAGCTATCATAAAACAATTTATTTAATGTCTGCAATGAAAATAAGTTACTGTCAAAATTTCTGAACTGCTGTCATTTTTTCTTAGGGAAATATGCAGAAGTTTTCTTGAGCAAATTTCTTGAGCCTTGCATACCGGGCTTAAAGTTTTTATTTTAATGAATTTGTTATCCGGATTACACAAATTGATACAAAATAAATGTGTTCCCAATATCCTTCTATCAATTCTATCAACTAACACCAGCACCAACACATAGGGCAAGATGTTTTTGCGCTATTCAAAATCATGATGTCAAGGTCATATTCTGCAATCCAAAGTTCCTGCTTCATAACGTATTTCCTCATAAATATTTTTTTTATATATTTTCACAGAATGCTCTGCATGAGTTTATCAAGTTTTTGTAACATTTCAAGGATAATCGTGACGTGTGATGTGGTAACGTAAGCAGATCTCGTGATTACCATGATGCTATCCAGGCCGCCATTAACTGTTTTTTATCTTCTTTTGAGAAAAAAAACCTTTCTCTTGTCTGGATTACATTAAAGCAACCACACGCCTAGTGATTCGTGCTTTTATAAAAGCAATCAAGCTTAGATTCCCTTTGGTTTTTTAACTCGGTGCGTGTCGCGCTTTTTACTAAATTACATCAAACTCCCAGCACGACATTATTTTGTCCTTTATCCTGGCGCTGATTTTCCGACTTTGCCTTTTTGTGCTCTGGCCCCGCAAGATTTGTGAGAAGCTTTGAAAGCATCGTTACGAAAATCCAAGAGAATTATGATTTAGTACGGGCGGCGTTGACATCTTGGGACTCCCTTAAATGGTAAATATATACCTATTTCGTTTGAAAGCTACGCAGTTGGTCCTTGAGAGAGTGATTACCTCGATGAAATGTCACCTAATTTAAGGGATTTTGTAGCAGTAAGGAAGCTGACATAATATAGATTGTCGCTGTTGGATGTGTACACGGAAGTATCTTGCAATCAGATGGGTCTGCGATGGTTTTGCGTGTTTGGCGTATTGAGTTACTTCCGCAAGTCGAATGATTTTTAGCCCAACAGGTGAATCCTTGTAAGTTAATCACATGAATTTCTGATTGAAGGAATTTTGCACCCAAGCTACGAGTTTGCACAGGATGTCGCCGGGCAAATTTTGGATTTGAAATTCGCATTTTTGTAAAACCGTTGTACGGAGGAGCGCGAGAGGGACAAAGTTCGGAGCGGCATGCATGCGGATTCTGTCCATTGTCATGTTTTTCTTCTATTATTTCTATTAGGGAACCACATGTTTTGTCTTATTTTCATTTATAATAAGTCCAGCTTTCAATGCTGGTTTTTCTACCACCACAAAGGCTGCCTATGTTCACTACGCCATCTGCATCTGACATTATAGCTGAACAGACTTGTTTAGAATTGACCCTTGGTTTCAATACATCTCTCTGACGAGTTTACCAACTCAAAGAGTAAGACCCAAGACCGAGAACGATAGAAGAAGATTATTGAATAGGCCAAGGCTCCCAAAGTGCTGTAGCGTCAGTGATGATGATGAATTTGCCAATTACTCTTTCATAGTGGTATAGTAAGAGGGTATACAATACTACTTATATGCTATGTTTAATAGCGTAAGGCCTCTGTAGTACTAAATTTTTTAAATATTTCTGCTGGTATATGGTCTTGTTATTTTTTTAAGCTTATTTATACCTTATTCTACATCCTGCACGGTAAGTTCGGGTTCGGCTTCTGGATTAATTGTTATTTTGTTATAATGTGTTGACTAAGTCATCTGTCATCTTGATCCAAGAGTTTACTGAAATGCTCCACACATCGATTTAGTACTTACCCTGTCTCGCTTAGAATATTTCCCTGCATATCTCTGCAAGCTGATGCCTTTTTAGTTTTCTTTTATACACCTTATTTTTATCTTCTGTTAGGGGCCATCCATAAATTACGTAACGCAAAAATCCGTCATTTTGAATCCCCCCTAGCCCTTGTAACGCTCCGTAACGCTTTGCTAGACCCCCCTTATAAATTACGTAACAAATTCATACACCCCCCCCCCCCAATATATATGAGCAATTCAAAATAACACGTATTTTATATATTTTCGATTTATAAAATTTTATTGAACGATCGTGATTTTTTTGAACGAGCATTTTAAGAATCTTTTTAAAAATACATAAAAAATTTATTCCTGAAGTACTAAATTTATTTCAGAAAAGCGTTACGTAACGTCATGAAATTATTCCTCCCCCCCCCCCTATGTCACACTTCATAACGCTAGAACGGACCCCCACACCCCCCCTAAGTGCGTTACGTAATTTATGGATGGCCCCTTATTAGTGGATAGAAAAAAATCTTTTATAATTTTTCCTTTTACCTAATTGTCTCGTATTTATAATAAAAATCATTCGCTCAATAAATACTATACTCCAAAATTGACTTTTACGAGTAGGTACTATCAATTATTGTCACAGTTCGAATAAGTATAAACTGTTTGTCGTAGTAATTTGGCAGTCGTTTTCAGGTGCTTAACACTTTTTATGGGTTTGTGCACGCCACAAAAAAGTTTCTAATCCTATCCGTATCTGTCAATTACAACGTTAGGAATATGGATGCTTTTAACAGAGTGAAAAAAGGTTGCCCCTTTCGCCATTACTCTTCATTACTGTACTTGACGAAATAATGAAGAAAGCCAGCAGAGAATCAAGAGGAATTCGTTGTGGATTTGTAGAACGGCTAGAAGACCTCGAATACGCAGATGATATCGCACTTCTAGCTCATACAAGAGAAGACATGCAAAGAAAGATAGACAACTTAGAAATATATGCATTGGAAGCAGGTCTTAGAATAAATGTAAAAAAAACAAAATCAATGAGAGTTAATACTGCAAATAGTATTCCATTAATAATAAAAGACAGTACAATAGAAGACGTGAAGGAGTTCAATAACCTCGGTAGTATAATTACTGCGGAAGGAGGTGCAAGGAAGGATATTCTGAATAGGATTAAAAAAGCTGGAGGTGCATTCAAAAGGTTATGGAAAGTGTGGAGATCGCCGGATCGCCGTGGAGATATGGAATTTGACAAAATAAGAACTAATTATCAAACACATCAAGAAAAGAAAATGGACCTGGATAGGGCACACCCTACGAAAAGAAAATAATGCTTTAACGTAAAAAGCACTTGAATCCGCAAGGAAGTAGAGGTGTCGGTAGACCTAAAAATACATGGAAAAGGACAGTAATGAAAGAAATCAAAAATGTTGACAAAACCTGGATTGAAACCAAGAGGATAGCTCAAATTAGAGTCCGATGGAGAAGCTTTGTGGAAGCCCTATGCTCCCGAGAGGGGTAAAACAGGATAATAATAATAATAACAGAACCAATCAAAATTTTTGTAAATTACCAATATATAAAATTAATTCTACGGTGGAGTTACGTTAGCTTAAAAGTAAGTGTTATTACTATACTAATAGGGGTGAGGTCTGTTACGTTGTTTAAAAGAGGCTTGATCACACAGAAACCTACCTCAAAGTTCTTTCATTATTGCCTCTGTAGAATAGGTATGGTAATGTTTCTTTGTTCAAGGACTCCTTTACCAGCCTATCTTAATTCTTATAGTCTCTCGATGATTATTCTATATCACCTAAGTTCATCTATTATTGCTGTCATTGCTCCAGGTCCATATAATGATCTAACATTCCACTTTGCGAATTATATATCGTAGTTCCTTAAATCATAAATTTTATTGTATACCTGTAATTACAAGTTAAAGAATTCCGACAAAATTGTTCATAATGTTAATCTAGCTAAGCTGCTTAAAAGAACTAGAGAGAATTAATTCTTTATTTGAATATTTATTGGTTTTAAAGGGCATATAATTTTTTCGATTTTTGTTTTCATTCATTGTCTAAATTAAACAAGTAATCACATTGCTGTCTACAATTTTTATTTATTACAAGACAATTTGGAAATATTCAATAGGATCAAGTTACGGTAGGTCACCATCAATTTAGTGCTATAAAATAAACTACCTTTTATTGCCCCGACGTCGGCGCAATCACTGCGTCATGCTTAGTGAATATAATAGCATAAGTTTAACGTCTGGCTGTTAAGTATTTTGTAGAACTTATTTTCTTAGTACAAGGGGGGTTTTGGGCGCAGTTCTTTTTAGTTCAAGAGTTCAGTTAAAATTTATTCTTGTTAAGATGTGACCGCTTCACAGTCTGAAGATGAATTTAGTGATAATTTTCGGTCGTGTTGAAATTATTTTGTTTAGTCAGTTTTAATTTAAGCCATGTGGATAAAATTTATCGGGTTAATGTTCTTGTGTAATATTTTGTATTTTTTGTGCGCTATAGGTTAATATTTGTTGTTATACATAATATGTATTTAATTATATCAGTTACTCCATATTTATGTATAGGAAAAACGCGACAACATACGCGTAGAATATGGACACTGCGTTAAAATTGTTTGCTAGAGCAACGATATTTTCAAATATTTTATAAAATTCGTTCGATTGTATATCTTGCAAAACTCCTTACTGGACTGTAGATGGTTGTGAGTTTAAAATTTATTCCCCAAGCCAAGCGGATGGCTATGTTAAAAGTAATTTGCACTTCTGTTGCGTTTAAATAGGAAATTTAAATATGTTACAAAACGAAGATAAGTTTTCGATAAATTTTTCATGAGTATTTGAGGTTGATGCTTTTTAATTTGTAACTTTATGTAATATAATAACCTAAATCAAATTGGGCTGGAGTCCCTGACCTTGTAGCTGAAGGAGTTTGAATCACTGCCCAGTCGGTGCTAATTTCCTATATCCATTTTCTGTTCCAACCAAAATAGCTCCAAAAAGAACTGTCTAGCACTATGGGAAAGTCAACTGGCTGGGACTATCCGATTTTTTCGAGCCACCCACAGGGATTTGTGTTTTCGTAGCAAGAAATCTAATTCTGCCGGTCTCTGTGTCACTCTATTTCAAATTAATGGTTTCATCGGGAGTGCCCGAACGCAATTCAAGCTGAAGAAACCGCCCATATAGCGTATAAACGTTCTCCGAACGAGTCACTTTGTTAGATATGAGTACATTAAGTTGAAAAATACTTGGTAGTCCACCATCAGAGAAATTAAGTTGTCATTTGATGACAGAAAAGTAAAATCTTCATGTTACCATTTTTTTTCTAAGAAGGCCGAGGTGATAACAAATTCAAGGACCATTTACTAGATGCTTTGTTAGTCTCGAACTCCTTTTTAACCAATACTGCTATGCTGACCCACGTCTTGGAGATATACGAATAGGTGTCTCAAAAAGCTTGAAGTCAATAAATCCACTCGCCTTGATAATTGTTCGAACCTATGGTTATTTTCCCAAAAACCTGGCAAAAGCTTACAAGGTAATAAAATTGTTTCCCGGAATACAACTTGCTGCTTACAGTTATACCCTTTTAAAAATGTATAAACTAATTTGTTTACACTTGAGAGAACTCAAATCTACAATCAATTTGTTTGTCTTTTCTCTACTTATTATTATTTGACATCATCCTTGGAGTTTACCTTCTAAA
The DNA here is from genome assembly GCA_963855945.1 of Thereva nobilitata. Lineage (NCBI taxonomy): Eukaryota > Metazoa > Arthropoda > Insecta > Diptera > Therevidae > Thereva > Thereva nobilitata. The sequence goes on from OY979695.1 coordinate 169,724,650, forward strand.
TATTTTTATATATTTTTCTTAAATGAAAATGTTTGGTCAATTTCACTTTTGTTTAGATATCCTATATAAATAAGCGTTTTAGTTCAAATAGATTAGCATAAAGTTTTCCCCTGAATAAACTCCCAACTCCCAACCACTTGCTAAAAACTTCTTAGAATTTTTATTTTCATTTTTATAATTTATACAATCGTATAAAGAATTTCCGACAGTATTAATAACATTTAATTACGAGCACGTAATCAAGATACAGGTACAGAGTAAAAGTCACAAAACGAGTCTTTGCTATAAATCAACGACACTTTTGATTAAATTTCTGCTAAGTACGTCACGTTTTAAAGCAATATAAAGGATCAAGACCCGATTTGCAAGAATTTTCTGTCGTCTTAAATAATTTTTCAGCAAAATCTTTGAAGTTATTTTTTTCACCACAAGGGCTTCGAGGACCTTAAAGGTTTAGAAATCTTTTTCTTACATCATATATCAAGGTAAAATTACCTGTGTTAAAATCTCTTCTGAAAACAAATATTTTATAAAATTTACTCTCAACTGTTTATATGACAATTTTCAATCTTTAAAGTATTGTGACGAAAATGTGTACTCCTTGAAGTTTCGCCGCTTTAAATTCAGTGATGGGTTGGTCAGTTGAAGAGAGGAATTAAAAAGCGTGATTTTGAAGGTTTACAAATTACATACCAGTGCTTAGCTAGGAGCTGCGACCCAAAAGAGAAGCTATATGCGAGACAAAGCCTAATAATATAATTCCATAGACGGCTTTTAAGCCGGGGTCCGGTCTTGGGCTTGCAATTTCTCCCTTTGCCGGTAGCATTTTCAAACCCTCATTTAGTTTGTCGTCCCTAAGTTCTTAGCGTCCTGTTACGGCGAAGATATAGTCTATCCCGCTCTCATATTACATTTGCATTGCAGCAAAGGACATTTTCAGAAATCTCGTCAATGTAGGGTCTTCGAAATTGTTCATCGCCAAAAAGAACAATGTAACGTCTAGGATATCGAGAAGTAGCTGCGCTAATTGTCCACTGAAACGGATGATGCAAGTTTTCTTAGAGATAAGAAAGTACTTCGCTTTGTAGTTCTATTTGAGACCTTTTAACACTTCTTTGCGAATCCTAAAAAAACGTTATTCTTTAAAAGAGCGATACTTTCAGGTGTAGGAGGTAACATATATTAGTTAAGTATCAGCCCTAATCAGTTGGCCTCCCGGCGGTAGTAGGATAGGAGCCTCCTTGATCTATTCCTTACTTTTCATTCAATGAGATACTCTGTCGAAGTAGATTCACCTTTCAGTAATTCGGACCATTAGTCATCGCTAACTTCCCATACAAATTTTCCCACTTCAACAAAACCAGCTAAGAGAAGAGTGTGGTATTATGGAAGGCTAACTATTTTGTTCAATCCGCTGATTCGATATATGGGTTTCCGAAACAATAACGTTAACTCCGCCGCCATATGTAGGTATCACCAGGAGCATACAGTCGGAAATGCATTTGTTCATTCTACGAAATTTGTAAAACCTAGCCCGAAGAGATGGTTTATTTGGAAGTGCATGAGCGCCATCAAAGCTGAAGAAATCGTCTTTAGAGCGCAGCAGAGTTCGATTAGTGAATTGCATCGTTGTGAGTACATCAAAGTAAGGAAATGAATTGTTTAATGCAACCGCTGGCAGCAAAAAGTTCTAATCCTTGTTAATGTCCACCAAGAAGAATTATTCTGCAACCATTACACCTTCCTTTATCTAAGTGACAGTGAATCTAAGGCCGACTTACTAACATCTCGGTTCGCCTAGAATTGTTCTTTGTCAGACAATGCTATGCCACTCCTTGCTCCCAAGTGCTCCACATACTCAATGAACAGGGTCTTCTTCAGAACTCGCGAGGTATAATATATCTTAAAAAGCTCGATGCTAACCAATCCACTGGCCTCCACAATATACACCCCTTATAGTCCTAAAGAAATGCGCCTCACCTTTAGTTGAACCTCTGCCGAAACTCTGTCCTAACATATTTCTCCGGAGATTATTCAGACGAAGGTAACTTTAACAATACCTCCAATTATACCACCCAATAGCAATTACTTCCATTCTTTCCAAAATCGTGGAGGTCATAATCAACAAAAAGCTCGTGCGTTATCTACAGTCCAACCAAATCAGTTTTAGGCAAAAAAGTTGCACCTAATAGTACACCTCAACCAATGCATGCACCGAGTTGTTGAGTTTAGTTTAGTCGCTTTAGATATCTGCAAGGCTTTTCATAGAGTATGGAACCGCGCTCAGGCCAAGAACTGGGATCGAGAGTACTCTCATATTTCCAATAAAACGTGCAACATCTTCCCATCCGTGTCAGCGGATAGTGTAAATCGTATTGCGTACCATGCCATCTGCTTCACCATCGAGCCTCTGAACTACCGTAGGAATGTGGCAGCCCTCACTACTATTATAGTGATTGTTCCAACGGTATAACCGCTCTCCTGCCTCCATGGCAATCTTACACTTGCAACACCAGGTTAGCCCGCTCCTCTGCCTACAGCTCCCCTTTACGTGCACGATACACAGAACAACTCGACTGTGGAATTTTCGCAATCAGTATCTTCGAATTCCTACGACATCCAAGGGTAAAAACGCAGGGTTCATATCCTTCAACATCCTCTTGACACCTCTTAACGCCAAACCTATCCTATCGCCCGTAGTAAGCCTACTACTAGACATTGCACCATGACGTGGCCAACGACATGACGGACTGGTGGTACAAAAAGTGTGATTCCTGAGCTTAAATTGGCTTGAACTAATTGACAATACAATCTTGCAGGTTGATTAGATTATTACTATTAAAAAACAATTAATATTTTTGCTGGTCGTGATAAGTGCATCCATATAATAATAATAAAATTTCAACAAATTACAATTTAATAAAAACAATTTAAATAAAATATAAACAAATAAATGCTAATCAATTGGCAACACTGATCGGGACTCCCCATCCTTTATATGGCCATGTCGCCACACAGCTTTTTTTCACTCTCACAACGAGTAACTGAAAAAAGCTCAGATTTTGTTTTGAACTTTAGAACGAATAAAAGGAACTTTTAAGGATACTCATGCACAGGATACTACTGGATATGACCTTCCCTCATCTCATGTACGCTTGGCTGTTGTGATACCATTCACAGTTTATAGTGATAACACCTCAGTGTTGGATGTTATTTGCTAAGTTGTGGGTGAATTACTTGGTTTCTTGGTTATTCCAAAATTTTAAAATCAGTTCGTGTCCTTCCGTAGTGCAAGACGCATAAAAGCAGTAGTTTTATGGTATTCAATATATCTAATAGCAACAACCAAAAAAAATAGTTAATAGTAATATCAACAACAACAACAACAACAAATTATTCTACTGTGGAAAGAAAATTCAAGGTCGCAGTTTTACCACGCTTTCGATGCGAATTTAGTATTTTAGTGTTGTTCAATGATAGTGTTGTTTTACTTAATTAATGTTCAAAATTTAATAAAAAAATAAGAAAGAAAAGTTAAGAAAGTATGGGTGATTCAGTGGATACGGACCTGCTAATTAATTGCACGATTTTGGCTGTGAATCGGTTTTCTTTAAATGAATTTGTGAATGTGACCAATTTGGAGAGGTTAAATCGTACCGAACTGATAACGTTACTATCGGAGATAATTGAAAGGAGAAATTTGGATGAAAATATCAATGCAGCCAAGTAAGAGAATAAAAAATTACTTCACTAATACATTAATTTTCTAAATATTTTTTGTGATTTTACTCTTAATTAGGTTCACGATTTTGTAAGGTGTGTTTATGGTATAGGTAATTATACAAGAAGATGTATAATGTAGTGACATAGCTATATGGTTCTTGCACCTATACTAATGTGAAAGTTAAAAAGAAGATTCTTTTTTTTTATATTTTAAAAAAATATAACCTGTTCAAAATGAAAGTGATATCATGTTCTAGAAAATAATGATCAATTTAGACATAAAAAGTCTTATATCACCATGGCAACATCATTGTATCCCTTTAAAGTTCTGGTCTAATTGCACTCAATTTTCTCTTGCACGATCAAATTTCTATCGTCCTTTTGAAGATGTCGCAGTAGCATTGATTTTTTTTTGTATTTTATATTTTGTCTTTTTGTTTGTTTTATGTTAAGATAACATTTTTAAATAGAAATACTGGATTTTAATTAATTTCTTTTTTACCATGAACATTTCTAAAATTTTCTTCGTATAACATTTAAATTTCTTTTCACATCTTCCTGAAATTTTTTAGCTAGAATAGACTAATTATCTTCGGCTTGAAGATGAAAGAAAATCAATTAAGTCATTAAAATTTTTTTCGAAAAGGTTAAAAGTTCACCAAGTTTTTCTGGTGTTTTATGTTGACAATATAACAAACCCCTTTTGAAAATTTTTATTTTAAATCTTTTTAAGTTACTTTCTTTTAAAGAGGTTTATAGTATAGATTTCCTTTTATCTAGAACCAAAAGGTTAATTAGTCGGTTTTTGTTAATCATATAACAAACGTTTACTTATAATTAAGCTCTTAATCCAATTAAAAGTATTTATGGGCTTAACACTGCATAAATAATATACATTTACAAAATTTTCTAAAAAGTGAACGGCTTTCTGTAAATTTGAGCAAAATTTTCAACTTTTAAAGCAACTTAGATTTTAATGAAAGAAATATTTTTTGTGTGGGTGAAATTCCTGTTACAATTTATACATACATATATACTCTTATATATTTTGTAATTATATAGAATACTCGTGCCTTCTTTTATATATTATTAATTCCAAAAATATTATAGAATAATTTCTAGACTGAAAACAATATTGGTTTTTGGCAAAATCGCCCTCCCCTATTATAATTTGACTTATGTACAATTTTGTATTGTATATACATACATATGTATATATATATATATTTCTTAAAAGAACAGAGAATTACAACGAATACTTAGTGGCAGTTTCCTTGGAAAATAATACTGTTGTGAAAATTTCATTATGATGCAGACATATTATTTATTTTATACATAAAATTGTAATTACATGGGTTGATTGCTGTAGGATTTTTAAACTTTAATTTTGTTCTTTGATATTTTACTAAGAAAAATTTTAAATATTATTGTCAAGAACATAAAGTTATTAGAGAATGAATTTCTTTTGAATAATTTTTACTTTCGAATGTTTTTTTGAGGTAAAATTGTTTTTAAAATTAAATAAACTCAATTTTCTTGATGGAATAATTGTATGACTTTGACTGACCAAATTTAAAAGTTTGATAAGTTGTTGAAAGATTTATTTTAAATTAAGAGAATAGAAAACGTGTTTCATTTAAAAGAAACTGTTTAATTATGTTGTGTTAACATATACATTTTTAATTAACTTAATTAGAAGAATTAGAATTAACGGAATTAGATTTGAAATTTAATAGTTAAAGTGTGTCTTAAAATTGTGATAAACTATTACTACGACTATAATATCAAATTTTAAAATCGTCCCTTTAGGACTTGTTAGCTTACAGAAGCGCTAAGACAATTACTTTCTTATAACCAGAAATAGCAGCTAGGCAAGATGGGGCACGTTATCTAGGTTATGTGAACTTTACGGTTCTTTAGGCGTAGGCAACAATGTTACTTACTTACTTGCTTATTTCTTTGAGAGGTACCTTTTCAGGCGACCTGTTTGTTCTATCGGTCCAACCTCGTCATTAAAAACCGTCGAGGATAACGATTTTGATATAGCCTTTATAATTCATATTCTTGGGAGCAAGGAAGCCGCGATGGACTAGACTCATCACCTCCTCGCTGTAGCGGTAGCCTCACAATCGTACAATAAGCACTCCGCTGTTTCAGAAGCTGCTCCGCAGAACCGACAGCTGTAATCAACTACCAGCCCTTTTCTGCTTAAATCTAATATTATTAAGTGAATAAATCTTGTATATTTTTAAATATTTTCTCGAAAACTGCTTTAACAATTTTCACAAAAATTGGTACTTTAAGATTTTTTACCCAACGAGTCCGTTGGGCTTAGAAAAAATCTCTGGAAAATCTATTTTCTGCGAGTTATCGTACATTTTTAAAAAGTATTGAAAAAGATACATTTTGTTTTTCAATAAGTAACGTCTACTGAGTAACTTTAATACCTTTTGAAGTGAAACTTCTTTGCTCTCGTTTCGGGGATTTGGAAGTGAAAGTTTCCTTCTCCCGTTCTGGGGATTCAAGCAAGTACGAGTGAATTCAGAATTGGAAACGAAAACATTTACAGCTGTCACAATTTAGAATCGGCAACGAAAACAAGAGCACCCATATGAAACGGAAGTTGCCTTCTCACTCGTTTGCAGCTGTCACTTTAATGTGCAAGTTTTGTAACACTAATTTTATAATTGAATGAATGCACAAGTATACTAACAATTTAGTTTCCACTTTATTTCGTTTAACATTTTGGAATTTAACAACTTAACCTGATGAATTTCGCGAAGAACACCGCCAAAGGAGCAATTTTCCACACTGCTTCAACAAAGTAGCTGACAGCGACAGCCATGATAGCAATTAAGTGATGCCATATAAATAAATCCTACCAAACCGTTCGTAGATGGCACAGGCATCGTTAAAGTAAAAATGAGGAGTCGGTTATTTAAAAAATTAAGATTATGTATTAAAGATTATTATTTCGTTAATATTATATTGATGTCAAGGTTTATTATGTCTATATGTTCTTTATTATTGTACGCGAAGTTTCACTTTTGTCTTGTGTTCTTTAATACATAATTATAATTTTGGAAAATGCACTTAACGCATGATGATTGACAATGAATTTATGGGTTACGTACGAAAGCTGTTCTCGAAACTGCCAAGAGCAATAAATTAGAACGCTCTTCACACAAATCCTCATTTTTGGAGCTCCTGAAAATCCGAAAAACTTGTAAGGTATTTTTGAAGAAGATTCGGGCGAGGATTTCATTCGAGAAGCAACAAGAAATGGTATTTCAGTTGAAGACGCTATTAAAAAAACAACGAATTATCGCACATAAACTAAATACTGAATCTATTGCAGGTAGTTATCGATACTGGGTGGATCGATTTAGCATGGACGATATAGATGGTTACAATGAAGTTAATAATGATGTATTAAATATTGATGAGTCTACTTCACTTGGAAATGAAATGTACCAGCTGCTTCGCGGTAATCAAATTAAAATTGTTGAATCTATCTTAAATGCAGTCAATAACAACTCAGAACATAAATTTTTGATGTGAAACATCTTTGCGCGCGTTGAGAGTAATTCTTGAAGGATGGGAACATTTTGTGGGAACGCTTTATGGGAACGCTTCGTCCAATCCAATTTTCATTCCGGGAAACGGAAGATCTGTATTGACGAAGACCGATTAAGACGGAGATATTAAAAAAAAATAGTAGCACCAAAGAAAAGTCTTTATATGCCGCGAGCCAGACATGACGAGCCAGACATAGGCAGAATGGAACAAATGGTTGAGTGGTTGCCTTACGACGTTGATATTCCAAAAAGTCGCAGGTTCAATTCTTGATCTCGGCATTTGAATTTTATTATTTTTATTTCAAAGCTTTTATTTCAAATTTTTTTCAAAAAGGTATAATAAAACAAGAAGTGCGCTATTTTTGCATAAGAGTTTAAGAGGACGTAAAATGACTTTTTTTTTTATTAAATGTAAATTCAAATTACACAAAAAATTACTGAGACAGTAAACTTAACTAGAATTTACAAAAATTTAGACGGAGCATTCGGATTTCTGAGAATTCTGTCTGTTGATCCCGGTAATTATAGTCGTCTGCTTTGATTTACAGGCCTTTGTAAGCGATAGACTTAATATATTTGTATGAATAAATTAAAAATTTGAAAATCAAATATGTTTATTTTGTAGCACAATAATGCTAACTAATTTTTGTTCGTTTGAATGATATATTTTATATTATCGTGTCATTAAAGCAATTATGATGCGTTGATCAGACTGGGTATCCCCAAATACCTCGTGCACATAATGATAGATTTCCTAACAATCAAGACGCTGCACTGTGACTCCGATAATATAGAGATCCCATGTGGAAGAGGACGCAAATCTAGCAATAGCTGCAGATCTTTTTAATCCATAGCCCTCGACAAATCTGGAGGTTACAAGATGAGTGGTACCGGAAAATTGCCATACTGTACATTAGAACCGGGGGAATAAGACCGAGTATGATGACCATAGGCGTACCCAGCAGACCATTGGAATGTGCGCCCTTGCCCCGCCGGGCTACGACAATTCTGTTGACTCTGAGCTCAAGGACTAACGAAAGGTTTTGTCCGACATAAGGTTTTGTTTTGAAATTTTGTTTCCACACTTAAAAAACCAAATGAGGTGCAACTAAAGAATCAGTTCACGACTGGCAGGCCCGTTTCTACAGGAATCCTTCAATTTTTGGACTACTCATCTGTAGGGTAGTCCTTTTGCTAGTTTTTATAACTCCTTTGTTCTTTGTTACTTACTATCCATGTTGAATATGAAATCAGAAAAATTTACCATTAGTTAGTTTACTTGTACGACCACAGTACACAAGTCTCACGTATTCCAAAAAATCATCTACAATCACGATAACAAGCTTTCGAAATCATCATTACATGTCGCTTTGTCACGTGCAGCTTGTGTCCCAGGGCTATGGCCTATTGCAAGTAGTATTCTGACCTTTCATCAAGGCCGAAGGTCATCAACGGCAATGGTACATTTTCAACACAAATCGGTTTGTATAAAACTTACGGCTATTTTATATCCCAAACGCAAAATTTCTGTGCGATAAAAGAGCTCCAGAGCTGCGTTTCCACTTTGCGTTTGGGATGTAAAATGGTCTTTATTCTTACTAATTATTTCATTTAAAGAAAAGAAAGATAAAGATCGCCAAAGATGTTTCACATCTTTCACGTGCACTGGGTACACGCGCTATATTTTTTTTATTGATGGGCCATGGGTAACGTGCAAAACTTTGCTATATTCTTTTAGGAAATATTTTTAAAGTCAATTGTATGGATTTTACTGGTTTTGGATCCATACTATTACCTTCAGCTCATAAAAAATTTGGATACTTTAGCCTTAACTGCTGAATCTGTTTCCAATATCAAATCTGGGTCAGCTAAAGCTCGAGAGCTTGTACAATTTATTTTCTTTTCTAATGCTTTCTAAACATAGACTTTAAGATATGGATCAGTTGCTTCGAAATTTAGCTAATCCAAATTTACCATTTGGTGGAAGGGTTGCTGTTCTTGAAGGAGATTTTCGTCAGCGTTTATCCGTTTAACTAAGGGCCAACCAAAGCGAACTTCTAGAATTGTCAATTGAAAAGAGTCCTTTGTGGCATCTTTTTAATTATTTTACCTTAACAAAGAAAATTATTCAACCCAAGCGTAGAGGATATACGGTAATAAAAATATAGGGGGATATGTTAAACTCTACAACAACATTTTCAACGGGCCCTAGCGGCTAAACCTGTGTTATCTTAAGTCGTGTTGTTCAAAGTATCTAGTAATTTATATAATGAAGCTGTTTAATTTATATAATCAAGCTGCCGCATGAGCTTCCCAAGGTGTATCTGAGAGCGGTTTTAAGACATTATCATTTTGGGGAATAGATTTTGAAGTCTTCCATCTACTAGTAGATGCAGAAAATAATTGTATGACCAAAAAAATATCAACTGCTATTGTCTACACAGCACTACGGCTGACAAGATTTAAAGTATGTAACGTACATTGACTGATATGGATTTTTTGTTGCTGATAATTGATCAAGATGTCAGATATAGTTCTAATTCTAGTCAATAACATGATCGACTTGTAGTACAAAGCGTAACTCCTTAGCTTTTATTTACACATGAAAAACACCTCGGTGCTTAATTGTCAAATGTTCTATATTTAGAAAACGATTACTATCTATGACAAAATTAATAAAACTTTAATCAAACTAAATCAAACTAGAAATTATAAACGTCAGATAAATCTCCACTTTTTCTAAGTAAATATTTCATGTGTCCAAAATCTAATTAATTGTAGTAAAAGAGATAAACTTATGTCCACAATTCCTATTGAAGTTTTACTTGAACACCTTTGAATTCGATAAAAGTAAAACACACCTAAAGGCCCGTCCTCACTACGCGGACTTAGAATCCACGCGCTTTTGGTCGTACGGCCAGCCAAAAGCGCGCGTGATCTTTTAATTTTCTGAGTCATGAGTGAGAAAAAATCAATTCTCCTTTGAAACGGCGTACGCGCTTTTGAAAAGCTCATAGTGTGTGGACGCACAATGTACCTTTTTAACCACAGCCTTTTGTCCGCGTTGTTTGGCCGCACGGCCTTTACCATGGACAAAGTCGTAAAAAAGTCGTAAAAAAGTCATAAAACTCTATATGAAAAAAAAAGGCAAAAGCGCGTACGACCCAAGACCGCGTAGTGTGGCCACACCATAAAGCACGAACGTTACAATTAAATAAATCTTGGCCCCGTTATCCCATTTAACGTTGTCACGATTGATGGCCGTAACTTTCCCCATAGCCAAAAACGTGATCCCGAGCCTTTGGGGCTTTGTACACTTCCATATCCAGGAGCTGTTTTCTTTACTTTTCATTTGAATTTACTTGTCATTTGTGATTTTTTGTGATATCAATTTCATAAATCAATAGAATGCAAATTTTGAAATATTTACATTTCTGCTTGATTTTGTAATGTTTATTTTTTTATTTCATTTTTATCTTCAAATGTTTTTTTTGTAAGTTTGTTTGTGGGTTAATTGCGAAAATACTCAACAATTGTTAAATTTGTTGTTTTTTTAAATTGTATTTTATAATTTCAGCTGTAAGAATTGTTATGATTGAACAGTTTTACACATTGTAAAAATTAATGGCAATTCTGTGTTTTTGTTTTCGGGCAATTCATTTCAGGGTAAATTTTGCATATTTGGTGTTCAAGTGTGTTTAATTTCTAAATTAAGTCGTAGTAGTTATGTATGTTTAAAATTTTTTGGATTAATAAAAATTCTTGCGTCCAATTGCGATTCAGTTAAAACCATTATTTGTAATTATCTCTTTTTTTATGCGGGAAAACCAAGCTTAGGAATCACCCTTTGTACAACCAGTCTGCCATGTCTTTCAGCTCATGGTGCAATGTCTAGCAGCAAGCTTGGTTTGAAAGATAGAAGAGAATATGATAGATCAGGGGAGGTCTGGGGAGTGTTGGAGCACTTTGCGTTTGAACTCTTCGGTGTTGTACGAGTTCGGGAAATCTGATTGTGGGAGATTATTCCACAGCCAAATTGTTCTATTTAAAAACAAACTTTTAGACGTTAGTGTGCGCGAAAAAGGGGATTGCAAGGTGTGAAAGTGAGCCGGGTGGGCTAGTCTTGTGTTGCTGGAGAAATATTGCCGTGCAGGCAGGAGGGCGGAAATTTCAGTGGAGCAGTCGCTATGGTAATAGCGATATAACTTCCTTACTACATCCAATTTACCCTATTGTTTTTAAATATGCGGGAAACTCTTTGGCTAAGTGCATTTATTCTAAATGCTGCATTTTGTTTTTCAGAATTTAATGTCTATCTTTTCGTCCGGTGTTGAATTGATGTCATCCTTAATTGCATTACTTTTACCAACAAACTGATTCGGTCTTACTGATGACATTTCGACGTGGCTCTGAAGGATCGACACCAACTTTCAGTTTGTAGATAAACGTGCCTGTCTCTTTAGATATTAGGAAATTAATTCAAGACTCGATTCAGCTTTTGGCAATTCTCTTATAAAATCGTCAGAAGCTTCTGATTCCTCAAGAAGGCATCTGCAACATCTGCATAGGAGATTATTTCCTCGCTTATTTAGCTAACAGCAGTATGAGGTATGACCATAAAGAAAGAAAACCATCTGAATGGGAGGAGTGGAAAGACGAAGGATCATAGCGTTGCGTGAAATTGAACCACAGATTTCTGAGAGGATAGTCGGGCGTATTTGAATTCGTTTAGTTAATACATTGAAATTAATCGAACCATTAATAATTGCATGAACCACGCATAAAGCCAAAACTTTGTCTATTGATTAACTAATTTTTTTCGTGCATGCCTACTTGCAATCTAAAATGTTCCAGCGGAAACTTATTTCCTAAATTTAGATTTAATATGAACCGATCCTCCCCCTTAGATACCCTTAGCAGCATATTTAAGGCGCGATTGATTAGCCAATTGGATGTCGTTGCGAAAATAATATACTGAAGATGGTGTGGCTAATATATTTTATCTCGTACTTATTAGAAATCTTGTTTTTCGTCTGTCTCCAGCCGCGATCGTCAACGGACGTACTAGTAGTCCGTTGTGCAACTGCATGGCTCGCAGCTTTTCTTGCCATGTCTCTAAACTTTTGTTGGTTCCAGCACTATTGTAAATTTTGAGATGTGTTTCTGTGGCGTGATGTCCTCCTAACCCTGCGTCTACACATTCCATATTTTTCGCCGTCGCTTGAACTGTCAAATTTTATGGCGGTGGGCAATTCATGGCATGAGTTTTCATTTGAAAAAATGGCACATCTTCACAAATTTACAGAATCAAAAATATTTTCAGAATTATCAAAACGCGTGCTACTGAAAGTATCGAATCAAACTAAATTTTAAACTTTCCGCCATACTTGTTTAACAAACGTCAAATTATGGCCAAATTCATAGCAGATTTGATGGTCTGCGATAATGGCTTTCCATCGAGTTTGCCATTAGATCTGCCATTAAAATTGGCTAAGTTTCAGGGTCTACACTCTCCATGCCATATGGAAATGGCCATGGCCGTAGACGCAGTGTAGGTGAAGATCGAAAATCATACCCTGGGCTCCTTCTACCAATCTTTCTACATTGAGTTCTACTGCCACTTGTCTTCACAATTCCTTTATCTGCTTTGCTTTCAACGCTGGGTGCATTAGATAAGAGTATCCCTTGTGTTCATTGACATTTACCCTTCGAATCTTTTAACGCAAAGATACCTATAAATGAAAAGAAAGTAGTTCCTTAGTAGATAATACCATAATCTACTACTGGTATTTTATTGTAGTGAGGATATGTCGTTTTTACGTCAAGCTCTTTTCTCTTTCCATTTTTCAATATATTAAAAAAATTCAATCCCTAAACATTCCTGTCAAGTAGATTTTTATAATTTATTATTTTATTACCGTTTTATTACGTCTGGTAATAACCACGTTTTATAGTATCTAGTGAAAAAACGAAAAAATTAAAGAATTGGAAATTAAAGAAATTTAAATTATTAAACACGTTCACCAGCCAATCTGGATTCTTCTCGATATGCTCATAAGCAATATTAGAGAGAAGACAATGCAAATTCTGTAAGAAGAGAAGACTTGTGAAGGAGCGATAGATAGACAAGAAAATTGGTAAGCCAAAGATCCCTCCATAAAATTTTCGGTGCCACCCATAGCCAGGACAGAAATTCAATACTCACAAGTCATTCTGATAATGGTTCATTGTTTGGCATTTTGTTAAGCAACAGTGCATCGAGTAATAATGAAAAATGGATACTCGAAGGCAAGACAATAAAGAAAACCTTTGACAGTTCTGAAGCACGGAAAGCATGCGTCAACGTCAATGTCATCGATAGAATCCATCAAAGTTCACTTTATTTTGTTATTATATTGCAAGTAAAATAACCTTTCTCAATTTATACATAGATCCTATGCTGTGTTTATTCATTGCAGAGCAGAAACAAATTTTTATGCAACTCTCGATAAATTTGCAAGTGTTTATGTTTTTTCAGTGAAATTTTTACGTTTTTTTGTAAAAATGAAAGCAAAACGTCGCAACCTCAATATATCCCAAAAAAACAGCAGCTAGGACCTATGTTTTATCCGTGAGTTAGAAACTTCTTACTGGACTAAGATATCACGGACTACCAACTTTGCTGATTGGACGGAAATTTAAATCGTCGTACAGAAATTAAATGAGTTATTTAAGGCATCAATTTATTTATCAAACCATCCTTTATAATTACCACCTTCACCATTGTGACAATTGACTGTTTTTCAATTTATTTTGCTGGGCTTCTCGGCTTTTTTAATTTATTATTTTTGCTTGATAACAATATCGTAAACTTTTTTTTCTAGTATAAATAACCTATGCCAAAACTATTAAAAATGACACGGACATCTACGTCGACATAGATTCGATTATAATTCTCTACCTCCCGTAGAGTCAACCTACACACAATTTATCTATCATCAACTTTCACATCCTTAAAGTGTAGTCACCCTTAGAATGAGGTATTCACGCATTTACTCAAGGCTGCCAACCTGTGGATTTTATGTTAATTGAAAAACTTCTGTTCAATTGCGTCTTGCTCCATCCCAAATTACTTGGCAGGATGTATCATTTATTCTCAATGGCTTTATATGTACTAGTAGCAGTTTTCACCCACCCAATCGTTTTATTATACCTTCCATTTTAGCAATTCTACGAAAGATGGTAAAAGATAAGGATCCGGGGTTGCTGAATGTAAAATCATTCAAATCTTTCACTTTTGACATCCCTTAGCGATAAAATATATACGCAGCTCATACATTGGCGATTTTTGTTAAGATTTTCTCTCGCCATATTTCCTGTGTGTAGTATATTGTCACTTTTTTTCTTTTCAATTCGATGTCCTTAGAGTAATCTTAAATTTACTTTCTTGTTAGTATTGAGTTCAATGATCTGGAATTTGTTACTGTCTAAATTTTTTCGATTCTTTCACTCTCTGCGCCCTTCTGTAATTTCCATTAAAATGTCCCTAAACGAATGGAATCCATAATATTACACACGGATATGAGTTTTTGCGAAGAAAAATCAAGACATTTTTCCTTTTTTTTATTACAATTTCTAAGAATCATCAATGGGGAATAAAAGAAATGAAATGGAAAAAACACAAATGTGATAAATATACTTGACACATAACGAATACTTACGAGGTACTTATTAATATATGGTAATATGCAAAAACAATACTAAAACAAAACAGGTGTAGTATAGTTAAAGTGCAGAAATTATTTAGTGTCTGTAATTTATCAATGGTTGGTTCCTTTTGGCACGACGAATCAGTGTAGGACGAAAAAGCATTTGACACTCCTCGCTTGATTGAACAAGGCCTTCAAACTCGGGATCATTTGCAATTAAAATGTCGATAGTATGTTGTATTACTGCCAAATTGTCATGTAAGATTTTCTTAGAATTTTTTTACTTGACTGCTCTTTGCAAGGGACGATTACCGGTGAGTTTTTAACCAGCCTTGGATGTGTAGGTGTCTTTTTGTTGTGCCTTTGCTACATAACAGGTCGGATCGATTTTCATCAAGCAAACGACAAGAAACGAGTTCCCTTTCTCCTGGAGATTGACGTTACGTAAATTAAAGGAATAGAAAAAACCAGATTGGCTGCCAGTAGAAGGCGTTTATTTTTAAAACAAATGAACCAGAATTGTTTGTTTCTATATGCTTTTGCTGAACTCGAGATTGGTATAGCTTGATCCGGGATTTGCCGCAATCGGTTCGCTACAAAGTAGGCGCGAGAGTATAGTACTAGATTACTACTATTTTCTAGAACAATTTCTTCCTGCCACGACGAATCGTTTAAAGGCGATGATAAAGACTTTTGTTAATAGGTCCATCACTATATCCAAGTAATTTAATTACAAGAGTTGCGAAAATGGCTAAATATAATTTTATGCTCTTTTATACATCCATCATTTAAATTTAACACATTTTTTTCGTTGCGTTTCGTTTTTCCGAACATGTATTACTTCGCTCTTTCCGTTAAAGAATCAATCATAATATAGTGTAATACTAAGCCATCATGTAGTGTGTAGCTGTGAGTATAACGATGGGACATTTTTCTCCATTAAAAAGGAATGCGTTTTTCATGCAGTGTAAAATGTCAAATATGAATGCGAATTTGTATCGAGACTTTTGTCCTTTTTCGCTTCATCTCGCTCCTACTTTTATTGCAATATTAAGTTCAATCACCGCGTAATGCTCTATCCAACTATGTAAAGGCCCTGCTTGAATGGAATGTAGGAGCTTACCCATATATAATCTCCCCACATCTCAAACTACATCATTGATGTTGTAATTTGATGGAAAAAGCTCTCAGATTTCGTATTTGACTGGAGGTTTTAAACATGGCGAATGCGGTGTAACTGTAAAATCATATTACCCAAAATCTTGGATTTAATCGGGGTAAACTAGGTTGATGTTCATGATAAAATGACGATTAAGGATTAACTCCGAACCGCATATGGGTCATTCCACATCAATCAACCAATGTTTTGGACCTCCCCACCTCCGATAGTTATAATTTTTTTTATATTTGTTCTTCTGGTGGAAACAAATTTTCTGATTCTTTGGACTTTTAATTTTTTAGTTATAAATTTTCAATAATTCGAAAATCGCGAAATTTTTATTAGTCATTTTGAAATTTTTAAATTGCTCTTAGTCCAGTCAAATTACTAAATGAAATTGCATTTTAAGAGGTACGGAATTTTTTTTTGGCATTTGTTCGTGTACATCTGACAATGATAAAACCAAGTTTGTGGGGTCGCAGTGGCTTGGGAAAAGCCGCCATCTTGAAAAAGAGGAAGAGCTTGTTTATATTAAATACCTCAGTGGCATGCAATGATAGCTGAGAATGATCAATGGCAAAGTTGTGGAGAATAAAATTATGGGCAATGAAAATATCTTTCCAACGCTGTATTGGTCGAAACTCCATGTAGTTTTATGTCCGCGATACAGCGGGTCAAATGTCAACCGAGAGGTTTACGAATTTTTAGCTATTTAACAACTGAAAATGGTTAATGGGCATTAAGTCAAAAAAATTAACATTTGGCGAGTTAATTGCAAAAAACTGCATTCAACCCTCACCACACGATCATGGTTGAACTTTGACCGACCATAACTTTGAGCCAAATCAACTTACAGAGCTCGTGGAGGGCTCATTTTTTAGATAATTTTATTCTTTGCCATTGATCATTCTGAGGTATTTAATATAAACAAGCTCTTCCTCTTTTTCAAGATGGCGGCTTTTCCCAAGCCACTGCGACCCCACAAACTTGGTTTTATCATTGTTAGATGTACACGAACAAATACCAAAAAAAAATTCCGTACCTCTTAAAATGCAATTTCATCATCTTTTTTCGACTAATTTGACTGGACTATCGAGTTTAAAAACTATTTAACATAGAAAGCTGAAAGTAGCACCAATTTCCTCTGCACAGTTAAGGCTTTATTTTGATATACAACAAGAAATATCTCAAAATAATACTTTTTTATTTTTTTTGAAAAAATTATATTTAGTGCATACACTCTTAAGGTACATACATATATGCAAAAATTTAGTATGGCGATGGGACGACATTGGGATCATATCAAAGCCTTCTGTATTTACAAGCCATGCACTAGAAAAATATTGAGAGCCAATTTCCCCTGAATAGGACTTCAAATCTCCAAATTACACTAACTAACGTGACTTCAGAGAATTGAAGTCCTATTGAGAGGAAATTTTGAGAGCCAAATTTTCTAGTGCATGGCTTGTAAATACAGAAGGCTTTGGATCATATTGAAATAAAATGTTTTAGGTACTTGGAGAGCTGAACGTTCAATGAACGAAATATAAAAAAAATAGCTGCGGGAGACGTGAAACCCCCCTGGGTATGGCGAATTCAATAAAAATAAAACCAACCCTCTAACTTGATCGGAAACTACCCCCAGGACAACCCTTATAATAAAATTGAGTATATTTCAATTGAGTATATTTCGCACTTGGATGACTCCAATTCCGAAACTGCTTCCTTCCATTTTGGAAAATCAGTAAGGCAATGTCGGATTCAACCTCTAAACAAACTCCTCTAACAAATCTGGTCAACTTTTTCCAGTTTTACAGCTTGGTGAACACATATTTAGCAAGTTTAGCCATGTAGGCCAGTCAAATTAGATTTTTTCGTGCCAACCGAGCCACCCGCAAGGTCAAATATGGAAAAAATAGGAAAAATTCTAAGGTCGTAAAATATATTTTAATTTGCCTAACTAATCGAATTTTGTGGGACAAATTGTTTTTTTTTCGTTTTTTCGGCCATCTTTTCGCATGGATGTTTTCAATGATGTAGCAATGTGCGCACAGAAAACAGCTATTAGCACAACTCTTCCAGAGGATTTTATTCCAAAAACGTTTCTGCAGGTACTGGTGGCTATGAACTAATCGAATTCGACCACAAAGGACTGTATTTTGCAAAAACTATTTATTATTTTGCAAATTTGTAAAAACTCTTTGATTGAACTCCCCAAGGACTCCACTTTCCGCGAGTTTCATTACAAAATCGATTTTTTTTTTGGTAAAAGATATGAGCATTTAAAAAACCGTGATTTTTATCGGGTTTTTTTGCAATTAGTTCGTTTTTAATTGTTTATGTATTGACATCAAACTGGTCTCATTTTATTAGTATGAAAAAGCTCTACAAACTTTATACATATAAACATTTTTGGCGCCATTTTGGAAACTTTCCCAAAGGTCTACGAGCGCCAAAAGTAGTTCATCAAATTCTACGGAATTTTTCATATTTTTTCCATATTGAAAAAAATGAGGTTTTTTTCGATAATTTGACTGGCCTAATGAAATGGGTAACAGATTCGTCAAAAGGGTCTGCCCAGAGACCAAAACCGCCACTACCTCACTGGTTTTTCAAAATGGAATGAAGCAGTTTTGGAATTGGAGTCTAATAACTTCAACTGCTAAAGTCGAGTTCAGTAGTTGAAATTGTTGTTGCTTTTTCGCCAGACGTCAGAAATGCAAAAGCTCCCTGGAATGGCATTCCTCTATTCCAGTTGATTACTCTCTTTTGAGCGAGCTTTTACTTTCAGACCTAAATTATTTAATTTTTTATTGAATTGTAGTTTAGGTATAAAATTAAATAATTTAGTTGGGGTTGCTGTGGAGGTGGCTGCCGCCACTACTTTTTTAGTATTTTTTCACCTAATACGGCGTTTACATCGCCTCGAAAATAAGTGTTTTCATGAACTCGTTTTCGGAAAACGAGTAACTCACCTCGTTTACATCGCCTTCTGCATGTTTTCGAGTGACAGTTATGCCTATTTAATTGAATTTTAATTTAATTATTTCGTTTTAAATTTTTTCCATGGCAAACTGAGAATTAAAAAAAGTGTGATACGGAAAATGACATGCGTATAACAAGTGCTGAACACTGAATTGGGTTGTTGTCCACACTTTTCTTGTTTTCGTTGTCGGTTTTTTAGAAAACAGGTTCGCAAGTTGTTTTCGATTTGTATGAAAAACACCTGTTTTCGATTGTGTTTTTGCCCAAAAAGCCAAGTTTTGACGTAAACACGTGTTTTCGAGGCGATGGCGTTTATATCGTATAAGATTATTTGCCCTTTTAGATGAGCAGACACCGAACAGACAACACTTAACTGTAATCGTTAATTCTCTTTCGAAGCCCTGTGGAGTGTCGAGTGGGCATTTACACGGGCGGACACCAACGAATGGACAAACGAACGAAAAACGTCAAAAATTTATGGGACACCCAACAACGGCTTTCATAACACCAATGTCAAAACTTCATGGTTTGCTGTTCTTGCCTTTTGAAATGCTCTTTTGCTTTCTTGTCCTAACAACAACAATAACGCAGGAACTGTCAAAATGTCCGTTCACAGTTCGCTGAAAGCGTCCATGAAAATTGTCTGCCCTCTCCATTGTCCTCTTTCACCCTCTTCCCTATACACCCAGTTCGTTCGTTCGTTTTGTCTGTTCGGTGTCTATTCTGTGTCCGCCCGTCTAAAAGGGGGCTATGTCGAAAACTACCAAAAGCAACCAATTTTAACATCAAAATTGTTTCTAACTTCAAAAGTAAAGGTCGTAACATTAAAATTGTCAGGATTGATAGGAAATACTCCCAGCTTTCTAATTTTGGAACGTATTTTTTGAAGAAATGGTTAGGTAAAGTTTAGTTAAAAAAAGCAACAAGTTGACTTTGACAACTCATAACTCTGATAGTTGGTAGGATGAAACCGTCACTTTTACAATTTTAGATAGGTGGGAGTATTCATGAAAAAGTTATACTGTTACAAAAATACAGGGTGATATGTAAAACTTTAACACAAAAATTTCAAAACGCCCCAGGAGCTAAGACGTTCCCATTTCACCCGCCCCTCTCCCCGAGGATTTGTTGTTCGTCTAACCAAAACCTATCAACAGCCGCCCGCTTTGTAAACTTAACAAATACAGCCTGTATAAAGGAAGGCAGCTGGGGAATTAAAATTAAGAGAATTGCGAAGAAAATGCTAATTATCTGGAAAAGTTGAAACCCTTTTGGGAAGGTAGTTACCACAACTAGACTCCCCAGTTTATATGAATTATTAATCTTTTAAATGAGATTACCGAGTCTTAGGTTAAATCTCAGAAACGTAAAAAAGGACTCCTTGATCAATATTTGAGCAATTTTCAATAGTTTTTATTACAGATTGACTCCCAGAGACTCTCGCAAAGCAAAGCTTGAAAAATTAATAAAGTTTGCTAGAAAATCATGATGAGCTAATATTAGAAGCATCTTTGATAATGTGAAGAAAAACTAATTTCTTTTCTCGATATAAAATATATTGTTCTATAAACAAAAAATTTCAAAATTATGGAGGTGTAGATTTACTTTTGCGTTTGTGCACTGCAAACCCAAGTGTGTGATTTTAAAACGCATTTCGCGTGTAAAATCATGTAGTCACTTTTTACGCGTTTAAAATGTGTAAATTGTAAAAGTGTGTAAATTTAACACACTTAATGCGTGTGTTTGAGACACACTAAATATGTATTGCTTTGAAGCTTTTCAGCGAAGCTTTTTGAGCGTCGTTTTGCAGGGAGTAAACCTTGAAAAATCGTTACCAAAAGCTTAAAATTTTTGATGTAAACTGCAACGACTTGTCTCGATGCCCTTCTGTTACCGACTGACTGCAAAGAGAGGTCGTGGAGCTCTCTAGTCATTGAGTATTTAAATAAAGAATTACAACTGTCTAACTTTCCTCTCATGCGTGTTAATTTAGTGAAGTGTGTGAAATGGCACATAATGTGTGATTTTCACAAGTTTAAGACGAAAAGCGATAAAATGTTACAATTTCTTTAGCGTGTAAAAAATATTATACGCTGAACGTGTGTGGTTTTTACACGTATGTCTTTTTATCCGCATTATTTTAGCACGGTTTATTCCTAAAACGCTTTATTTTAACACGATTAGCCGAATTTACACGCTTATGAAGTGTGTAGTGTGTTAAATTGACACGGAAAAAATATTCTGGGGTTTGCAGTGTGTTTCTTAACTTCCCAGAAATGCAACTTGAAACTTTTTTCCAGAAATGAAAGTTGAATTAAAATGGATTAGAAAGTCATATTTTTATTCAGAGTACACTTTACAGAATATATACATTTCAACAAGTTTAATGTTGTTACTTATTAGTTCGTTGACTCATGTGTGAAATTTGTTAATTTGTTCTAGAGCATCGCAATTTTGGCTCAAAGGGTTTTCTAGGAAAATCAACATGGATAGTGTCAACTATTAGTTACGTCGTATCTTTCATTTTAATAGTGTTTCTATGAAGGAACAGCAAGTTTTAACTTTAATGTGTAATAGGTATAGAGATGCTGGCTTATTATGTCATTGAGTATTCTGTAATAAAGTAACTATATTTTATGCACAAAAGAAATTACAAAATACGAGATTTACATATTAAATTCACCCCAAACAAAAGAACTTTACAGTACGTACGATATAGTACCATTCGCTTGAGATTAACAGATTCTTGGAAGTGATACAATATTACTGTCAGAATTTGAAGATTTTTGAAGTTGAAAGATCGTTCATGATAATAATGAAGCGTAAAGGTTATGATGTTTGTATGGTGGTGGCATTATTTTTAGCTAATAAATGAGGTATCGCATTAGTAATATACCCCAGGTAGAAAAGCCCAACTTTGCAAAATTTACGACGTCGGATCAACATTGGTCAGACGACGTCGGTGAACAACATTCTGCCAATGTTGAATTTTTCGCGTATAAGAGCTTGAACCAATGTTGGCGATTGGACGTTGGCAGCCAACGTTGGGCGGACAAGCCAACGATGGTGGATGACGTCGGTGAACAACATTCTGCCAACGTTCAATTTTTTGGGCACACAAGGTTGAACCAATGTTCGCGATCGGATGTTGGCAGCCAACGTTGGGCGAACGTAAAACCAACGATGGTGGACTGTGTATGGGACCAACATTCATTTATTGCTTTGCCAACATTTTGTCCACGTCGTTTTCTGACGTCGGTGAATGACGCGTGGCCAACGTAAATGTACTTGTTTTTTAATTAATTTGCAAAGGTATCAATTATTTTTTATATCAAATCAAATCAGCCATAAAAAGTAAATGACATGTATTTTTTATTTCTCGGTCATAACGACAATTTATAAGAAAGTTTTAAATCATTGACCACATAAATAATAAATATGTATAATAATAAAATAATAAATACGATAATAGCAGCATTGTTTATGCTTTTACAATTTTTAAACGAAATTCCACGTTGGCTGTCGACATTTATATGACAACTGTAGGCGTCATACGTGTGACAAAGGCACCTGACGTCGGGCTGATGTTGGCATTTAGTATCAGGGTAACGCTGGTATACAATACGGGATCAATGTTGGCATGCAATAGGGAACCAACGTTGGCATACGATAAGGGTTCAACGTTGGCATACGATAACGGTTCAACGTTGCCAAAAGATGTTGGTGTTGCGTCACATCCCGCAGTTGACCCATAGTTGGCGCGACGTTGTCGAACAACGTAGTTACGACTTTGCCGACGTCGTGTCAATGTCGTCCAGATAGTAATTTTCTACCTGGGACACTTCCTTACTTTTTCGATTCTATAACCAATATCTGCTCGTACATCTTGTTATTGTAGAGTTTCCGGATTAGAGTGCTTTTTGGCGTGCTAGTATGGTATCTACATTTTAATACTATAGGGTAAGCATAATATAGTGGTTCCAGTGTTAAATGTCAACATCAAGTAAAATATAGCAGGATATAAAGCTAATAAATATGTTGAAAGCAGAAAAATAATGCAGGCCCTCGTAGATTCGAATCCCTTCTGAGCATTTTAAATTTTCAATAAGCATTTACCATTATAAACGTTACTAAATGCTTTATTCTAAATGCCGCTTTAGATATTTTTAGGCAGTTGTTATGATTCTTTATAGCCTCTCAATTAGTTTTCGAACTTTAGGTAAGCAGAAATAAATCTATTTGTGTAACCAAATGTTATCTAACCAAATGTTACCTCTTGTCAATGCCTACTGAAAGAGTTTGATTATTCTGGACAACCTTCAGCCACAGAAATTATTGGGCTGGTAGACATCCAGCCCGCTCTGCTGCTTGAAGCTACTCGACCTTAAAAGGTGAAACCCTAATGTACGCTTGGCTTGCTTGAATTAGGTGAGCTTTTCAGGTACTATGTGTCAAAGCAAACTAAGCAAATCAAGTAAACCCAAACACATGCTTTGCTTTAGTTACTTGAAAGTAGGCTGCTGACTGTGGAATTTTCGTTTTTAATTCTTCTTTTTCACTTAAAATAAACGATTGAAAACTGTACTTGTGATTGTGACGACTGCCCCTCGGAAGTCCGAAAACTCTCTAATTTCAGTAATATTCATCATTCGAAAACAAGATTTCAGCCTTTAACCGAAAAAGAACTATGTTATGCCTAGGAACTATTTTTAGGAACAAACATAGTAATAAAATTATGTTTTCCTAAGGAAGTTCCAAATTTACGAGAAATTTGTTAAATTTTGAATTATTAAATATTCATTTTTAATGTTATCCGCAAAAAAATAATTTCCTTATCATAAAATTTCCTAAAACCCTCTC
Source organism: Thereva nobilitata (assembly GCA_963855945.1). NCBI lineage: Eukaryota > Metazoa > Arthropoda > Insecta > Diptera > Therevidae > Thereva > Thereva nobilitata. The sequence goes on from OY979695.1 coordinate 169,748,643, forward strand.
CACACATTCATTTTTCTAAGCAAAAGAAATATACAACAAACGCCAAAGCGAACAAAGCATCAAAAAATTGAACATTGGTCATTTCAAGCTTTGCTTTGCCACTTTTTAGCATTTGGTTTTGCCTCATAACAAAGCATTAGTTTATTGTATATAAGTCAAAGCAAAGCAAAGCATCAAAGCAAGCCAAGCGTACATTGGAGTTTCACCTTAACCACGATTCTGCCTTTGTTCAATTCGTAAGGAGCCATTAGGACTTCCTGATTCTTTTCCGGCTTCCCTGGGCTCATTTTTTATCTATCCAAAACTTCTCCGGTACGACTACGCGACGAAGATGAAAGGCACTCAATAAAATTTTTCCAATCCTTTCGTTATTTCTTTTGGAAATTCCAAGAATGTCGTTTGATTTCTTGAATGTCCTTCGACTGCTATCCAGGCAGAAAAATTCACAGAATTCGTCATTTCGTAGAAAACAAAGTCGCGTATAAAGGAAGAATTCCAAGGACACATTATCGCTGATTGGAAATTCGCTACGTTGCGTTGCAGGTTATATTTAGACCTACCATTGATATAGAGGCAGTAATTAGTTCCTAGAATAAGTATTAGTTATAAGCAAATCTGTGGAATGAACTTAGAAATCACAAATTGTCCTACGACGCCATCTTCCAAAGAGAAATTAAGTTTATGTAATAGGATCTGTCGTCGTGGGTCTGTTTGTTTCCTGGAAATTGAGGAAAAGGGTATTGTCCTTTTGAGACGTATTGACCTTTTTGACAGTTAGTTTTTTGTTTGACAGTTTAGTAAAATATTTATGAGTCCTGTTGTGACGTATTTTATTTATAATCGTTTCTCGTGTCTCGATTAGAATTCGACGAATGTTGTGCCATTAGCAGTCTTTGTAATTATGTAGTTTAGTATTCGTTATTGTTATTCGTTAATAGTAATATATTGAAACAAAAATAATTTGTCAAAAGTTATAATAACGCTGCCAACTTCTTCTGGTGGGTCCACACCATAGAGACTTTTGGTGGCAAAGAATTCTGTCTATAGAATTCTATAGAATTTTATCTGTGAAACAAACGAGTCGCTGATGATATGGGAGCTGGTGCTGCCAATTTTCTGGTAAGTTCCAAAACTTTTAGCATAATGGCGGCTGTCTGGGTCTGCTAATTGGCTTTCCGGGGATCTGACCACCGTCCAGCAATCGGTCTCTTGGGAAGGAGTTTTGCGAGAGCGGGTCTCGGGTGTGCCCCGTGGGCCCCCAATTCCACTCTGGCCCTCCGTACTTCAGCTCTCTCCAGCTTATCTCTTGATCTATAGAAGTCCCATGAGTATGGTGGGTGGGAAGGGGAAGATCCATCCTGACCAGAGCATCACGAGACCGAGACAAGGCAAGAGTTTTAAGACTCTCGTCTCGACCTGTCGACCATTTCGAGTCTCGTCTCGACTCTCGGCGGGCGAATATAAATTTATGAGCCCATCCCGGCTCTTATACTTATAGACTCAACCTATACGTAACCGGCAAGAGAAAACAAGAGGCAAAATGTGTTTATACGTGCATGAGAACCACATCCCAGCGTTGAAAATAACGGCGCCTGCGCGCTTCACCAGATACTTTATTTTACCACACTTGTTTGCTATTATTTTGCCGATGAGATCTCGAGCGAATAATCTCGTCTCGACGAGAATATGTAGTCCAGTCAAAATAGATATTTGACTGATAGATAATTGGAAAGCTGCTGAAAATTGCTACACAGCTGAAAAGAAATGAAAAAGCATCATTATACATAAAATGCCGAGACTGACACGTGATCGGTCGGGAGGAAATTTTTTTATTCAAGGTCAAACGGTCAAAATGTTAGTTTTTTGCAAATCTCTCTTAAACGGTAAGTCTTATCATAAAATAGTGTTCACAAAAATTGTAGATTAAGCGAATGGCAATTCGTACGGGAAAATGTATAATATCTTTTTTTGTAGATAATCGCTTAATCTACAAACTGTGTGAACACTATTTTATGATAAGACTTACCGTTTAAGAAATATTTGCAAAAAACTGACATTTTAACCTTTTGATCTTGAATAACAAAATTTCCTCCCGACCGATCGCGTGTCAGTCTCGACATTTTATGTATAATGATGTTTTTAAGGTGTGTACACTGATAAAAAAAATTTCTTGGCTTAAAGCACTTTTTCTTGAACCAAGCAACTCATGTTTTGGATATAACGAAAACAAAATTGTCTCGGGATAAGCAATACTCATAGTCTTGGTTTTATTGTCTTGTATGAAGACAAAAGTTGACTTGAAGTTAAAAAAATACGAAACCGATGATATTCATATTATAATAGAAAAAAATTCAAGTTCTGAAATCGGTCTTAATAGTTGTGATACATTTTTAGAGCTTGAAAGTCCGGTAAACGAAAAAAGTCCGATGAATTAAAAATTTAGTTTCTTGAGTAAAAAATTAAACAATCTTATTTCGAGAAAAATATATCTTGGTCGAAAAATATAAGTATTGAGCGAAGAAATACGATTGCTTGGCTCAAGATTTTCCAGTGTCTTACTCTGAGACAGCATTCTCATGTTAATAGCCTTATGACACTGGCTTTTTCGTAGGCTGAAAATGCTGCCTTGGCTAGGCTGAAACCTGAAAGAAAAAATTCAAAGGAGATTTTCCCATATGTAAGAGTGAGAGGAGTATATTAAAACTTCTCTTGGCTGGATTTTAAGTGTTATAAAAAGTCTAGAAAGCTGTTATAAAAAGCATAGAAAAGAATGAGATTCATGTTCTTTTTCTATGCTTTTTATAACAGTTTGCTGCATCTCTCGACTTTTTATAACAGTGAGTGAATAACAATAAATTGAAGTGATTATAAATATAATTTAAGTGATTATAAATATATAAGAAGTGGAAATACATATAATTGAAGTGACAATAGATATATTTGAAGTGAAGGGGTAAATGTTTAGAATTGGGGCTCTGGAGTCAAATCGCTCCAAAAAAATTTTTTGAGGTGTTTACGGTGATTTTTGAATGTCCCAATAGTAATTTCAAGGCGGGGAAGACATATTTTTCTTATTAGAATGTGAGGGGGTTGCGAATTGGGGGATTCCTTCTGTATTCACTCACAACTATCTGTTATAATAATGAGACAATCGTTCTTACTCTCACATGCTATCTCTGTCACACAGTATAACAGATTTCGTCATTTTCAGCCTAGCCAAGGCAGCATTTTCAGCCTACGAAAAAGCCAGTGTCATAAGGCTATAAGACTGAAAAATTTTTCTACTCAAGACAACGAAACGAAGACTATCGAATTGCTGGAATCAAGACAATTTTTTTATCAGTGTAGCAATTTCCAGCAACTTTCCAATTATCAATCAGTTTCTGCTGTTTTTCGTCTATTTTGACTGGACTAATGTTTATCGAGGCCGAACTTGACGCTCGTCTCGTTTCTCGAGTCGAGATCAAGACGAGACTCTTGAGTTTGTCGAGATCTCGTGATGCCCTAATCCTGATAGAGTCTCCATATCACGACAAGGCATTAAAAAAAAGGTGCGCCCGGTGCCCACAGGGGATCGTTAACGACTACCCACTGCCATGCAGCCGTCGACATGATAACTTTACATCTTGGCTTGGTAAGCCCGATTATTTAGCCCATCCCTATCAGGAGAGCTTCCGAGCTTTGCGAGATACTAACGAACGTCATTTTCCAGCAGCATCATGTGAAGCGAACTTAATTTGCATCTTTCGACTTTTTATTTATAATGTAAAATGCATAAAAATAAAATTTTATCCTATTTGCAGCTAAAATTTATCCATGTCATTCGCAGGATATTGTTAATGTCACGTTACACATTACCTAATACGACATACTTGTAGAGAGAATTCCCTCAATCTATGAGAAAAGAAAATCATAAGCGGTAAATGGCATAAAAGTTCCCATAATACTTCTTCTACAGTCTGTCTACGTTTGGCTTCCTTAGTATATAAGTGAAAATTACGCTTTCCAAGAAAATTTTATATAAAATGGCTAAGGGCGAACGTGTTCCTGTTCTCTTTATGTTCCTTACACAAAATTGACATACATATTCCTAGGAAAATTTGGATAAGCCTACCATAAACATTTTCTCCTTTTTTGCTGTTGAAAAATGTGTTCTACTTAACAATTTTGTGAACATTTAAATTTTGTTTTATTTAGCGACATTCTGTAGAGTAAAATGGAACAATCTTTTATGGCGATGAAATTATTCGCCAATTGCAGGGGTTTGTTTCAATTAAATTTTTCTGTTTAAAAAATCTTATTCTGAATAATTCAATTGAAAACCAAAAAAAGTGTCTTTCACTTGTAATCCCGGCGTTCAAAGCGGGTGAGACAGTGGCATAGGAACGGCTTTGTCCCCAAAAACCCCCCGAAACGCATTTTTTATGAAGAAAATTCAACTTGAACATTTATAATATAATTTTGTAATTTTGATTAATCAACAGTTCTCAAAGATATACTTTACTTTAGGTGAAATTGCACATGTGAAAACAACAGTATACATATATACTTCCTTCTTTTGCAGCTGGGTTTTGACAATCCACCAGGATCCAAACTCTTGTGCTATATTTTGAGAATAAATTGAATTGAAAAGGTGGTTAAGGGGTTAAACCAGCGAGCAATAATAATAAGAGTGATGAGCTAGAACAAATTTTTAAAAATGTTTCAGTGTCCTTGAGATCAGCTGATAAAAATTTCAATGGGAGTGAAATAGTCAAAATATCAAGGAAGTAATTATCTATGATAAAAGGAGCCAGAATTACTTTCACACTACATGCAATGTATGTGAAAGAAAGATAAAAATGAAGGGGAAGTGACTTGCTCGCCTTGCAAGATTCCCGCATTTTTTAACGGACAATACAAGTGCAAAAATTTTTCTTAATTGTGTACCAACCAAAGCCTTCTATATTTACAAGCCATGCACTAGAAAAATATTGAGAGCCAATTTCCCCTGAATAGGACTTCAAATCTCCAAATTACACTAACAACATACCGTGACTTCAGAGAATTGAAGTCCTATTGAGAGGGAATTTTGAGAGCCAAATTTTCTAGTGCATGGCTTGTAAATATAAAGGGTCCGCCATGTAACGTTTTTTTTTCAACTAGTGCTTATTTCGTGTATGGCAACACTTACCTCATGTCTGATTTGACAGATAATTAGTTTTATCCTTCCGCTGAACGAATATGGTTGTGTATACGCTTGAACAACGCTGGGAAATATTGCGACATTACTTTGAAAATCATGGTAATGTTGCAGAATGTGTGCGAAAATTGCGTACGGATTTTGGAAGAAGAGAAGCACCGTCAGCTCTATGTTCGTTACCTTGTGAAAAAAGTGAAAGAAACTGGCATCCTCATCGATAAACCAACGCGTGAAAAGCCGGTGCACCCAAAACGAGTCACTGTTTGGTGCGGATTTTGGTCCAGAGGCATAATTGGGCCATTTTTCTTCGAAAATGAGCAAGGAGTGGCCGTTACAGTCAATGGCGATCGTTATCGGGCCATGTTGAACGAATTTGGATATTGGCAACATTTGGTTTCAACAGGACGGCGCTACGTGCCACACAGCCAACGCTACACTTGATGTTTTGCGCCCTGTTTTTGAAAATCGCATTATCAGCCGCAGAGCTGATGTCGTTTGGCCACCTCGGAGCTGCGATTTGACACCGTTGGACTACTTTTTGTGGGGTGCCGTCAAAGATAAGTGTTACGCCGACAAACCAGAGACAATTGATGCTTTAAAGGACAATATTCGTGAAGCCATTGGTGAAATATAGCTGCACACAATCGATAATGTACTTAAAAATTGGACCGATCGTGTAGGCTACTGCATGGCCAGCCGAGGCAGCCATTTGAATGAAATTATTTTCCATCATTAACCGGAGGGATTGTACTTTCAAATAAAAAAAGAAATTTGAAAAAATATTCAGTAGTTTTTTTTTTATAGCATTTTCAAAAAAAAAAGTTGTTTGGCGGACCCTGTAGAAGGCTTTGGTACCAACACGAAATTTTTACGCATACATACTAAAATTTGTAATCGCAATTTACACGTGCTCGGTTCCAGTGTTGTTCCGGTGGGATGCTGTCGCAATGTGACAAAGCTAAAGGTTGGGATAAAATCACAGATTTTGATATTCTCCAAGTTCCACCCCCTGAAAATATTTCTTACTACGCCACTGAGGTGAGAAATTGTTAGTTATAAAGTTAAAATTCTCTATTAAAATTGGAGTTTATTAATTGCTACTCAAAATTGGAATTTTATAATGACAAGTCTATCAAAACAAAACCTTTTAAGATCATTAATTTAATTACCTGAAGTTCCTTTTAACAGTCTCCTATAAAACATATTGTCTAAATGTCTGCTGCTAACGACATGCTTCAACAGTCATCGATTGTTGGGCACATTATTCAAGCAAGGCATCCTTCAGTATTCGCACAGTGATATTACGGCAGGTGTATTTACCAATTTCCCGTGGGAGTAATTAATTTCTTATTAATTTGTCCTTTATTCCCTTAAGTTGAATTCACAGCAGCGTCTGCCACAGGACAATTTGTCCAACAGTCTCGGCTTGGACCAGTAACACTCCAAGGTCCAATCACTTACAACAAGCACAACCGACCAGTAAACCCTTGACAGAATGCAATCTGTATTGATTATGTTTTCTGAATCGGGTACAAACTGAACTTTTAATAAATTATCTCAGCATGAATTGATTGTCATCAACTGTCAAATCCATTAAAAGTCGGGATCTAGGGAAAAAGGCAAAAGGGTTTTGTCATGTATTTGTGCCGTAATGTTCTAGAATTGGAGAATGTTTATCAAAAAGGATTTTGCAGAATGAAATATTTTACTGGGAATCCATCCAGCCATACAAGCAGCACTGCCGGAGTGAGTTTTCGGTTTTATTTGTCTGTTTTAAATCCCTTGGGGAATTACTGATTCATGTGCTTGCTCAAGTTGCTTGAGAGTTTCTGATTATGAATCTCAGCAGATGCGCCACTTCGTTGCTGAGTTCAAATTGTAGTTTAACTTACCAATTTAAATTTTAAGATAAGAATTTTCCTTCCCTTGAAATGTTGATTCAGCTATGGGTCCTGCAGAATACGATGCTTCTGGCAGCAGATGGGTAGTGCAAGTGCATTTTATATATTAAAACAAGTTGTGATTACTTCCTTTCTTTTATTATCTCCTTTTTTTTAATGTTTCGTTAAATTTAATAACTTTTTGGATTTATTTTAATTATTAAATGAAGAAGGAAGAGGAACTTCGTTCTGTGTGTGGCTTTTTGAACGGACACAAGACGAGTTCATTTAATGTCCAGGTGATTTTATGTCACTTGAATTTACTTTGGGTACTTAAAATGTAAGACATTTGAAGTTATACAAGTTGAAATCGTTAAAAATTAAAAACACCATAATTACAGAGAGATTTATTCGACTGAAGCAAAATATAGGGTATGTTGCCTGAGCATGTAATGCTGTAGAATACTACAAAAAATATAAGTAAATATATCTCTGCTATATATCTCTGAGTATTAAAAGTCCTTTGTAGAGATGGTATTTTCATATTAAACAAAATGCACTTTGATGAGAGCTTGAAAGTGTATAAAATTTCATATTAAAGGTGCAGGATTATTAACAAGGATAAAGCAAAATTAAATTTTAACTAAAAACACTGGTTATATTCTTTAATAATTAAAGCCATGTTCATCTGTGCATCCTTAGTTTGGTGGCCAAATGTCCGAAAGAAAAACCACCAGAGGCTACTAGAATGGTCTTCCTAGGTATCACAGGAGCGATGAATAAGAGCCAGCGGCAATGCTAAATATGCCCTCACCACCTAGACGTGAAGCCAGCAGCACCTTCAGACTAGGAGTGACAAATAAGTTTACGCCTGGAGATCTAACAGGCCACCTAAGCATACTCAATGAGTTTGAAGATGAGTTGCTGATTAGAATCTTCTCCATGGTAATTACGAACCATTATAATGACAGAGTTTTATTGTCATACTGATGCTAACTGTCATAATTATGGCGTATGAGTAGTGATGAGCAAACGCAAGAACAAGACAAGACTATAGTCTTGTTCTTGTCTTGTTCTTGCTCAGTCAGTCTTGTTCTTGGTCTTGCGAGCATAGCTAAGTCTTGTTCTTGCAAACATAGCTAAGTCTTGGTCTTGTTCTTGTTCTTGCAAACATAGCTAAGTCTTGGTCTTGGCCTTGCTAAATGTCCAAGACCAAGACAAGACAAAACTGCAAGAGTAAGGCTGTTTTCGCTCATAAAGTATGTATTAAAGATTTAACAGAAGAAGGACTTTTATATTTTTTGTTTTTAAAAGAATGAATTTACATAGGTGAAAATTTTGCAAGACTCTTGCTAAAGTCTTGCTTTTGGTCTTGTTCTTGTACATTTAATCTTGTTCTTGTTCTTGCGAGCATAGCTAAGTCTTGTTCTTGTTCTTGGTCTTGCTAAATGTGCAAGAACAAGACAAGACTGCAAGAACAAGACCATTTTTGCTCATCACTACGTATGAGATCATACAACTTCGATTCTAAATTCAAGGAGTCGATCGGGGACCTTTAAAAGTGACACTCTCAAGAATGTAACACCTAAACACAGTCGCAACTGCGGTGCACAGATGAATTTAAAATTGAAAAAGGAGCAATCGGACCGGATTTACAGACCCACTGGCTTCCTTTATGAAAGATTCGATGTAAACGAGCACACAGTTCGCTTAGCCAAAAGTTTTGCTAGAGCCCACGCCATAAAAGAAGGAAATCTCAAAATCGCTGTTTCCATGCGCAGTGAGAGTCTCAAGTCGCAAAAAGCGAGCAACGTTACTCTGTTTGTTTAAAAATGCCAATAACTAGCTCATTTTTATTCTCAATCACAATTCCACATGCGCGCTCATCTTTTATGGCGCGAGATCTACACGAAGTTGATTGATTGAAAGCATCCAGTAGTCACACGGGACATCTAGTAGGGGCACGAAAGAAACTCTTTTCATTTGGAGACAGAAGGGCTAGTTTTACTATTGGACCGGGTAAGCGATAAGCCAAGAAATCCATTACGGTGCTTCAGCAAAATCCAAGAAGCTCCCTTGTTCAGCTCAGAGTCTTAAAAGTTTTACTCACAGAATATGCTCCTGTCAGATATCACCTTAAATCATGTATAAAACTGATACTGACACTTGTAGATACTGTCAGGTAGAAACAAAACCCCAGAACACGTCCTGTGCACTCGTGCTGTATTAGAAAGATGCAGGCTCCGATACATAGGCAAAGTGCGAATTACGCCTAAAAAGTGCGGAACACAAATCAAAGGGTGATTATACCCAAGTCAATGGATTGATCAATTCAAATTGTCAGTTGATAGGCCAAGTGAAGGATCGGAGTGAAGTTTGCGGGATTGAGCACCCTCCCTTGCCGTATAAACTGACAATTGGCAACTCGAATTGGTCAATGCATTGGCTCGTGTATTATCACCTTATGAGCTACTCGTATATTAGGACTGGTAAAAGTAGCTAAAGTTCACCTCACGAGGCATATACAAAAGATCTATTATAGGTCGAGGCATATAAACGGCACTAGCTGCCGATGAAAAATATCACCATTATCAATGGCGGGGCTAACCGGCTGGGCCTGTTTACTTTGCCGTTCTGTAGCATAACTTGAGGTGCTGGTTGAGTTTATTCGGCTAGTATAAATTAAAGGGTACATCTTAGAAGGATCTAAGAATATCCTAGCGTATATTAGAACCTACGAGATTAGCGCTTTAGTTATTATAACCTTGGTAGATACTGTAATATTTTTATTTAAGAAAAACTTGAGCGGTAAGCCAAGGGGTAATGTTGAAGAGCAAGCTCTAGTCAAAAAGATGGTAGAACGTAGACTGAAAGAACTGTCAACGTTAACACGAAGTTTAACTATAACGGATCCAATCCAATACTACCGCGACAAAACAGTGAGAGGAGCGATCATTTTCAATAAGAGAAGTGGCATGTCATGTCATGTCCTTGCTATTTTTTCTTTAATATTTGGCTTAAACGCATTAGTTGTGCTAGGTAGGAAGCTCCTGTGATGGTGTCATCCGTTTGCAGCAGCTCATAATATAACACGCCGAGCTGATCCCCAAAATACACAGCATGTGCTTAGCCATAGATGTTTGGCTTGGATGTCGATGTTGATGCATAGCCGAGGCGCCCGCACGTTTTTTTTTGCTTTGAGTTATCGTAATGGATCCACTTTTCATCGCCAGTCACAATACGATGCAAAAAAACCTTCCTTCTTTGCTGTTGGAGCAGCTGTTCGCATGTGAAAAAACGAAGTTCGCAGGCTTTCGGCTTCAATCCATGTATCCTTCCTTGCTTTTGCATAATTTCATTCCCAAGGCTTTCAAACGATGTAAAAAGACGTAACGTTCAATGAATCTACAAGTTCTTGTTGCGTTTGACATGGAACTTCATCCAGTAATGCCTCTAATTCTGCGTCTTCAAACTTTTTCACTGGTCCGGGAAGCTTCTTAGCCCTAGCGCGCACGTGCGACTTTTGTCTCCGTGACTGTTTCGTCGCTTTTATCAAGTCCGTGTATATGTATGGAAATGCATACATCTCATACATATGTATGGAAATGCATGCATCTCCATACAAAATTCGAAAGTGACGAAACAGTCACGGAGACAAATGTCGCTCGTGCGCGCCAGCCCTTATATTCCATGCCAAGATCGTCACCTTTGTAGCGTTGAAACCATTCGCGTCACGATCTTTAACTATTAGAAGCCACGCCAATTTCTACAATCATTCGACGCGCCTCAACTTCTCGCAAAAGACGCTTATTTGGCTGAAAGTTTGACATTTTCAACGAACAAAAAAGTACATGATAAAAATTCACAAATAATGTAATGATAAGGAGTTGTTGACAGATGTCTAACTTATGATTTGACGTTTCTAATTTGACATTTTTGCTCAGCATCTTACGCCATCTATTGGAAAACGTTCCATTTGTTAGATTGAATTTAGCTGAGCTTTCTACAATTTTTGAAAATGCTTCCTTTATGTTTTGCGCTTTGCGTCCAATTAAGACTATGTCATCTGTGAAGGCTAGTTTTTGAATGTTTTTTGTAAAGATGCTATTTCTTTACTCCATTTAGTTCTATTTTTCTCAATATTGCTTCCAAAACAATGTTTAAAGGTAATGGTGAGGATCTCCTTGTCGAAGACCTGTTTCTTGAGGAAAGTTTATTGAATTGCAGCTTCGTATTCTCACTTGTGTCACTATGCTGTCGTCATTCTGCACAGTTCTATTAGTTCTTTTTACAAAATTATTGCTTGGTAAGTAGGTTGATAAAGTTTTTCCATTTACTCATTACAGTTCGTTGCTTAATTTATGTGACGTCTTTCCTTGTCAAGAGCTATTACGATCCGCCCACCATCACTTTATTTATAGCACTATATCTGTCTAACATCAATTTTTTACTTAAATTATTATAAATGCAAATTCTCTTCAGTTTCTGAAACTTCCATCGCGGCCATTCTATATCTATACATATACATTATACTTCTTATGTAAGATTATTTCATTATTGCAATCAATTAATTAGATCCAACTAATTGGAAAACTTTTTTCTGAATCGATTAAAAATTATTTAGGAAATTCATTGAGTGCACATTAGTCGGTATTAAAAGTCTTAAGTCAATTGTAACTTTTAATCTGTCCTATCTTACTGTCAAAGTCAATCAACATACTTTTTAGCATCAGATAGTTTTATTCTTTCTGCATTTTGTCAGTTATTAAAATCATTTTAAATCTATCAGTTTTTGCTATGACAAGTGAAAATTCATCATTCCGTTCTCAATGTCGATTAAAATGACATTAATTGCATTTAGAAATTTATTTACCTTAAGGCGACATGTAGAAATGGAAAAGTCATGAAATTCTTTCAGCAATATTATTATTATCAAGTCGTTTGTTGTGTATGTATGACAGAAATTCACAATCTGGCTGTACTTTGCTATTCGTGTAGAAAATATTCTTATAAACTCAATTTATTTCAAGGTAATATCACCGTCTGCATTTGGGATTGTACAATTTATTTCAGAATTTTTTTGTGTTAATATGAACTGGTATATGCACATGTGTATTTTAAGTTCCTTCAGAGCATAAGGTTCAATTTGGAATTCAGACACCAAAAAAGTAAAATTTACCTTATAGGATTATTGAATGCTTCACAATGGTTTTACCTATGTAAGTAACGAATTGGATTTAGTAACCAGGACCGACCGTTCCAATACTTATTTTTTTCATGTTATCCAGCGTGAGTTCATCATGTATTCTGGTTCAAAAGTCGACCTCACGAGAGCACTTGAAGAGGAAATTAAAGTTGACAAAACTTCACACTTGAAATGTCACTGGGGATTGAATCTGACGCCGTCTGTCCACTAGTGAATAACATATAACATTCACTCTGCTATACGTTCGAAGACATATTAATACCAGTGGTAATTTACCATGAATTTTTAAAACATCTTGAAGGGTAAAAATTCTGCCTCGTCGACATTGCTGTCATCATCAAGTTTTCTTCTTGTATCCTCGTATATTTCAGATAATTTCCCTAAGGGACAAATTTAAAAAAAAAATTTTAAATGATAAGGAGCCCAATCTTGATGAAGATATCTTTATGTGGTTTAAATAACGCTTAACGTAAACCACTTTGATGAAATTTTTGTATTAGCTACGGCTTGTTAGGACAACACGAAAAATCCTTTAATTTTGAAGGATTACCGCACTTTTATGTGAATCTGCCTAGGAAGAAGTTTTTTATTGCTTAATTTCTTTCTGGAATTTATCCTCTGCTATAGGAGAGTAAAAGACTATGCTGCTAGGATTCCTCTGTCAGGCAAAATCATGACAAATTTTCGTAGTAAAGTCAGATCTTGGCCGGATGTCATGTGCCATTTCAGGTTGGGGATTTTCGCCCATAAAATTTCAATCTTAAGTACTTACGAGACTTCTATATTTATGCATGCTGTTGCCTACGATTAACCTCCTTAAATCACCATAATGCAACGAAATTAACGTCAGGGCATTTTTCGACAAGAATAACCTCAATTTAAGGCCAAAAGATTAAGTCACCCTTTTTGGGAAGATGCCGGTAAATCTTCTTAATGGTTAAAGGAAATTATGGTGGTTTTTCTTGTATTTTATTATAGCATAGGAACAGAATTTTCATTTATCAGACATTATAAGGGCGCCCTTGGTTATTATTAAGAAGTTATTGTTTTCGATAAGGTCAAAGACCAACTTTAGACTTGCGAAGTTCGTAAAATAATTGAAAATTTAAATCTAGGTTTAATAAATTGGTTGGATCCTTGAAGCGTAAGGAAGGGTACTTTTTTGTGGGAGAAAGTGAGTGAAAATAGATGCTGGATTGTGTCAGTGAAGGCATGCCTCATTACTTAGGATAAACTGGCAAGGGGCGTCGGTTTAATAATTAGGAAAATTTAACCGGGGATTTGTTTCATTTTATAGTAGTTGGGTGTCTCTTAGATGATTTAAAAACGATTAAGGTTTTTAGTTGTTGAATTGAAGTTATGGAACGAACTTGTTCAAATGATAGCTGACTCTTAGCATACAAATCAGAAGGATTTTTAAAAATTTTTTGCTTAGAATTCCATTGTTATACTTCGAGAATGAAAAAATTGAATGCGCCAATAACCCAGATAATAATGTAAACTAGCAAAAGATCCATATTAGAGATGGGTAGTCCAATACTAGATTATTCCCCCTTCGCCTCAAAATTTCCATTCTTCGGAAATTTATATTAAGATAATCTTCTATAAAAGAAAGCAGAATTATATATAAAAAGGAGTGGGCCTTAAAAGGAGGATGGCTCAAACAATTCTAACCAGGAAGAAACTTTAAGGTGCCTGCTCAGTCAGCACTTTCCACGGCTGGATATAGTCATAGCACCATTCCATACCAAATTTCCTGGAGCCTCTCTGGGAACATCTTTGACATGGACAAGGTTAAATGGACAGTGGCCTCTTTTCAACCCTACAAATCCCCAGGAGGAGATGGAATTGTTTCGGCACTCCTTCAGAAGTGCCTCGATCTGATTCTCGACAACCTGGTCTGTTTTTTCTGCCAACTTTAATCTGGGATAGATACATTCCAACCACCTGGAGGAAGGCAGTGGTGGTTTTTATCCCTAAACAGGGCAACAGATCCACGGAGCTGCCTAAATCGTATAACCCTATCAGCTAAACCTCTTTTCTTTTAAAAACGGTGGAAAGACTGTTAACAATTCTTAGTTTGCCATGGAAAAAATTTAAAACGAAATAATTAAATCAAAATTAAATTAAATAGGCATAACTGTCACTCGAAAACAAGCAAAAGGCGATGTAAACACCTCACTCGTTTTCTGAAAACGCGTTCATGAAAACACTTGTTTTCGAGGCGATGTAAATGCCGTATTACACTGCAAACCCAAGTGTGTGATTTTAAAACGCTTTTCGCGTGTAAAATCATGTAGTCACTTTTTACGCGTTTAAAATGTGTTAATTTTTAATACGCGAAAAGTGTGTCAATTTAACACACAATGCCTGTATTTTAAACACACCAAATATGTACTACTTTAAAGCTTTTGAGTGAAGCTTTTTGAGCGTCGTTTTGTAGGGAGTAAACCTAGAAAAATCATGAGCGATCATTTTCAATAAGAGAAGTGGCATGTCATGTCATGTCCTTGCTATTTTTTCTTTAATATTTGGCTTAAACGCATTAGTTGTGCTAGGTAGGAAGCTCCTGTGATGGTGTCATCCGTTTGCAGCAGCTCATAATATAACACGCCGAGCTGATCCCCAAAATACACAGCATGTGCTTAGCCATAGATGTTTGGCTTGGATGTCGATGTTGATGCATAGCCGAGGCGCCCGCACGTTTTTTTTTGCTTTGAGTTATCGTAATGGATCCACTTTTCATCGCCAGTCACAATACGATGCAAAAAAACCTTCCTTCTTTGCTGTTGGAGCAGCTGTTCGCATGTGAAAAAACGAAGTTCGCAGGCTTTCGGCTTCAATCCATGTATCCTTCCTTGCTTTTGCATAATTTCATTCCCAAGGCTTTCAAACGATGTAAAAAGACGTAACGTTCAATGAATCTACAAGTTCTTGTTGCGTTTGACATGGAACTTCATCCAGTAATGCCTCTAATTCTGCGTCTTCAAACTTTTTCACTGGTCCGGGAAGCTTCTTAGCCCTAGCGCGCACGTGCGACTTTTGTCTCCGTGACTGTTTCGTCGCTTTTATCAAGTCCGTGTATATGTATGGAAATGCATACATCTCATACATATGTATGGAAATGCATGCATCTCCATACAAAATTCGAAAGTGACGAAACAGTCACGGAGACAAATGTCGCTCGTGCGCGCCAGCCCTTATATTCCATGCCAAGATCGTCACCTTTGTAGCGTTGAAACCATTCGCGTCACGATCTTTAACTATTAGAAGCCACGCCAATTTCTACAATCATTCGACGCGCCTCAACTTCTCGCAAAAGACGCTTATTTGGCTGAAAGTTTGACATTTTCAACGAACAAAAAAGTACATGATAAAAATTCACAAATAATGTAATGATAAGGAGTTGTTGACAGATGTCTAACTTATGATTTGACGTTTCTAATTTGACATTTTTGCTCAGCATCTTACGCCATCTATTGGAAAACGTTCCATTTGTTAGATTGAATTTAGCTGAGCTTTCTACAATTTTTGAAAATGCTTCCTTTATGTTTTGCGCTTTGCGTCCAATTAAGACTATGTCATCTGTGAAGGCTAGTTTTTGAATGTTTTTTGTAAAGATGCTATTTCTTTACTCCATTTAGTTCTATTTTTCTCAATATTGCTTCCAAAACAATGTTTAAAGGTAATGGTGAGGATCTCCTTGTCGAAGACCTGTTTCTTGAGGAAAGTTTATTGAATTGCAGCTTCGTATTCTCACTTGTGTCACTATGCTGTCGTCATTCTGCACAGTTCTATTAGTTCTTTTTACAAAATTATTGCTTGGTAAGTAGGTTGATAAAGTTTTTCCATTTACTCATTACAGTTCGTTGCTTAATTTATGTGACGTCTTTCCTTGTCAAGAGCTATTACGATCCGCCCACCATCACTTTATTTATAGCACTATATCTGTCTAACATCAATTTTTTACTTAAATTATTATAAATGCAAATTCTCTTCAGTTTCTGAAACTTCCATCGCGGCCATTCTATATCTATACATATACATTATACTTCTTATGTAAGATTATTTCATTATTGCAATCAATTAATTAGATCCAACTAATTGGAAAACTTTTTTCTGAATCGATTAAAAATTATTTAGGAAATTCATTGAGTGCACATTAGTCGGTATTAAAAGTCTTAAGTCAATTGTAACTTTTAATCTGTCCTATCTTACTGTCAAAGTCAATCAACATACTTTTTAGCATCAGATAGTTTTATTCTTTCTGCATTTTGTCAGTTATTAAAATCATTTTAAATCTATCAGTTTTTGCTATGACAAGTGAAAATTCATCATTCCGTTCTCAATGTCGATTAAAATGACATTAATTGCATTTAGAAATTTATTTACCTTAAGGCGACATGTAGAAATGGAAAAGTCATGAAATTCTTTCAGCAATATTATTATTATCAAGTCGTTTGTTGTGTATGTATGACAGAAATTCACAATCTGGCTGTACTTTGCTATTCGTGTAGAAAATATTCTTATAAACTCAATTTATTTCAAGGTAATATCACCGTCTGCATTTGGGATTGTACAATTTATTTCAGAATTTTTTTGTGTTAATATGAACTGGTATATGCACATGTGTATTTTAAGTTCCTTCAGAGCATAAGGTTCAATTTGGAATTCAGACACCAAAAAAGTAAAATTTACCTTATAGGATTATTGAATGCTTCACAATGGTTTTACCTATGTAAGTAACGAATTGGATTTAGTAACCAGGACCGACCGTTCCAATACTTATTTTTTTCATGTTATCCAGCGTGAGTTCATCATGTATTCTGGTTCAAAAGTCGACCTCACGAGAGCACTTGAAGAGGAAATTAAAGTTGACAAAACTTCACACTTGAAATGTCACTGGGGATTGAATCTGACGCCGTCTGTCCACTAGTGAATAACATATAACATTCACTCTGCTATACGTTCGAAGACATATTAATACCAGTGGTAATTTACCATGAATTTTTAAAACATCTTGAAGGGTAAAAATTCTGCCTCGTCGACATTGCTGTCATCATCAAGTTTTCTTCTTGTATCCTCGTATATTTCAGATAATTTCCCTAAGGGACAAATTTAAAAAAAAAATTTTAAATGATAAGGAGCCCAATCTTGATGAAGATATCTTTATGTGGTTTAAATAACGCTTAACGTAAACCACTTTGATGAAATTTTTGTATTAGCTACGGCTTGTTAGGACAACACGAAAAATCCTTTAATTTTGAAGGATTACCGCACTTTTATGTGAATCTGCCTAGGAAGAAGTTTTTTATTGCTTAATTTCTTTCTGGAATTTATCCTCTGCTATAGGAGAGTAAAAGACTATGCTGCTAGGATTCCTCTGTCAGGCAAAATCATGACAAATTTTCGTAGTAAAGTCAGATCTTGGCCGGATGTCATGTGCCATTTCAGGTTGGGGATTTTCGCCCATAAAATTTCAATCTTAAGTACTTACGAGACTTCTATATTTATGCATGCTGTTGCCTACGATTAACCTCCTTAAATCACCATAATGCAACGAAATTAACGTCAGGGCATTTTTCGACAAGAATAACCTCAATTTAAGGCCAAAAGATTAAGTCACCCTTTTTGGGAAGATGCCGGTAAATCTTCTTAATGGTTAAAGGAAATTATGGTGGTTTTTCTTGTATTTTATTATAGCATAGGAACAGAATTTTCATTTATCAGACATTATAAGGGCGCCCTTGGTTATTATTAAGAAGTTATTGTTTTCGATAAGGTCAAAGACCAACTTTAGACTTGCGAAGTTCGTAAAATAATTGAAAATTTAAATCTAGGTTTAATAAATTGGTTGGATCCTTGAAGCGTAAGGAAGGGTACTTTTTTGTGGGAGAAAGTGAGTGAAAATAGATGCTGGATTGTGTCAGTGAAGGCATGCCTCATTACTTAGGATAAACTGGCAAGGGGCGTCGGTTTAATAATTAGGAAAATTTAACCGGGGATTTGTTTCATTTTATAGTAGTTGGGTGTCTCTTAGATGATTTAAAAACGATTAAGGTTTTTAGTTGTTGAATTGAAGTTATGGAACGAACTTGTTCAAATGATAGCTGACTCTTAGCATACAAATCAGAAGGATTTTTAAAAATTTTTTGCTTAGAATTCCATTGTTATACTTCGAGAATGAAAAAATTGAATGCGCCAATAACCCAGATAATAATGTAAACTAGCAAAAGATCCATATTAGAGATGGGTAGTCCAATACTAGATTATTCCCCCTTCGCCTCAAAATTTCCATTCTTCGGAAATTTATATTAAGATAATCTTCTATAAAAGAAAGCAGAATTATATATAAAAAGGAGTGGGCCTTAAAAGGAGGATGGCTCAAACAATTCTAACCAGGAAGAAACTTTAAGGTGCCTGCTCAGTCAGCACTTTCCACGGCTGGATATAGTCATAGCACCATTCCATACCAAATTTCCTGGAGCCTCTCTGGGAACATCTTTGACATGGACAAGGTTAAATGGACAGTGGCCTCTTTTCAACCCTACAAATCCCCAGGAGGAGATGGAATTGTTTCGGCACTCCTTCAGAAGTGCCTCGATCTGATTCTCGACAACCTGGTCTGTTTTTTCTGCCAACTTTAATCTGGGATAGATACATTCCAACCACCTGGAGGAAGGCAGTGGTGGTTTTTATCCCTAAACAGGGCAACAGATCCACGGAGCTGCCTAAATCGTATAACCCTATCAGCTAAACCTCTTTTCTTTTAAAAACGGTGGAAAGACTGTTAACAATTCTTAGTTTGCCATGGAAAAAATTTAAAACGAAATAATTAAATCAAAATTAAATTAAATAGGCATAACTGTCACTCGAAAACAAGCAAAAGGCGATGTAAACACCTCACTCGTTTTCTGAAAACGCGTTCATGAAAACACTTGTTTTCGAGGCGATGTAAATGCCGTATTACACTGCAAACCCAAGTGTGTGATTTTAAAACGCTTTTCGCGTGTAAAATCATGTAGTCACTTTTTACGCGTTTAAAATGTGTTAATTTTTAATACGCGAAAAGTGTGTCAATTTAACACACAATGCCTGTATTTTAAACACACCAAATATGTACTACTTTAAAGCTTTTGAGTGAAGCTTTTTGAGCGTCGTTTTGTAGGGAGTAAACCTAGAAAAATCGTTACCGAAAGCTTAACATTTTTGATGTAAACTGCACTGACTTGTCTCGATGCCCTTCTGTTACCGACTGACTGTAAAGAGAGGTCGTGGAGCTCTCTGGTCATTGAATATTTAAATAAAGAATTACAACGGTCGAATTTTGCTTTAAGTTATCCTCTCATGCGTGTTAATTTAGTAAAGTGTGTGAAATGCCACATAAGGTCTGATTTTCACACGTTTAAGACGTAAAACGATAAAACGTTACAATTTCTTGAGCGTGTAAAAAATATTATACGCTGCATGTTTGTGATTTTTACACGCATGTCTTTTTATCCGCATTATTTTAACGCGGTCCGCATTATTTTAACGCTTTATTTTAACCCGATTAGCGGAATTTACACCCTTATGAAGTGTGTAGTGTGTTAAATCCACACGGAAAAAATATTCTGGGGTATTCAGTGTAGTGACGTTCATAAAACTCAATAGACTTCGCTGGGCTGGACACGTCGAGCGCATACCGGAAGCAAAGAAGATCTTCACTGGCATCATCGAAAGAGAAAGACTCGTAGGCAGGCCGAGGAAAAGGTGGAAGGGTGCGGTTGCTGCAGATGCGGAGACATTACTCCACATATCGAACTGGAGAACTTCGGCCAGAAATCGAGAGGACTCGAGGAAGAGATTAGAGGACGCCAAGGCTCAACTTGGGTTGTAGCGTCATTGGAAGAAGAAGAATGCAAGACAAGAGACTGAACTGGAACGCTCAACTGGACTACGCCATCAGTAAAGCCACTAGGGCTATATGGGCTTGGGTTGGTGAGCTGCTGTTCCAACGGAAATTCAGGACGATTATTCCGGATCGGTCCGATTGGGAGAAACTCATCCTTCATGGGCTCCAAGAAACCACTACTCATTTGACGATGTGTCAAACATAGAACACGGTGCAGTGGCTGCTGTCGCAGGACCCAACTCCTTGCACAAAGCTTGTGGGATTGCACTATCATTGTATAAGGGTTTTGGACAAAGTTCGACGAATGTCATGGACCACAAACAATATAGTCGCCTGATACGGGTCAGTGTGATCTTTTCCTGTTCCCAAAGCTGGCATTATTATCACTTCGTGAAAGGAGTTTAAAAAAAGTCGTTGAAGGATATGAAGCCGTACGACGACAAAGGTATGTAAGATTAGGTCACGCGCTGTGATAAATTTTTAAGTTGGTCAATTTCCAAAGAATAACTTTGTTTTTGTTCTGAAGCGAGAAATGAGCATTTTATCTTAAAATTGAGTTTCATTACATTAAAAATAATAAAGTAAGAACCACACGCGATCCTTTTATTTTTTTTTGTTTCATAAAACAATATTTTTTCTGTAACAAAAAACCTTGGGTTCCAACCAATAAAATAATAAAGTTTTGTATAATGAGTCCCAACATTGCCGCAATATTAAAAGCGTTGGTTTGTTGTGTTAGGATTGTGACAATATACATACATATGTTAATCTACCCAATTGTTTACTTTACCAAAAATTTCTTTAATAAATATGTTTAAAAATTCCCCTCAACACATATGTACATAATTTATTATTAACGATGCAAACACGAAAGAAGACAAACTCAGCAAATGTGAGAATTCTCCCTTTGCATTATCTTTAATTATTCAACCTTAGACGTACACCACTTTGCAAGCTTCCTTTGTTGGATGACGAACTAATTGATGAGGTTGTTTCTGATATCTTTGCTTGATGACTGCTAACCTAAGCGTTCTATTGTGTGGTGAATTGTTGATCTCTATTTACTTGTTGGACGTGACTAGACACACGTAGACGTCTATCTAGGCCTAGAGGGGCACACCGTAAGCTACAATGTACGTTTTGAAAAACCTACTTTTACAGGAGAAGGTTTGCTGCCTCGTCAATCTTACTCAAGAACAACATGACAATTTTCGGTAATAAGCTATCTCAGCCTTAATTGCGCCCAATTTAATGGGGATTGAATTTTGAGCACTGACAAGGAAAATAACCAATTACATCGATTTTCGTCGAATTTTCGTTCGATGGATGTCGGACGAGTAACAATATTTTAATTGAGCGTTTGTGTTAATTATCCTTATGACTAGAAATGTAATTAATGATCCTTGCGCTTGCAGCTGATGTTAGAATAACAGCTGAAAAATTGTGTTAGCTGTTACAAGAATGTGTTTTTGCTCTAGAGACAGGCTAATAATTTATTACTCAATATTACACAATAGCAGAGCGCTCAAGTATTACCATTTTGAACGATCCTTGCATTTGCATGCTAGGAAGGTATGTATTTCCATAGAGAGCACGTAGGTGCCTCGTGAAGCTCCACAAATGTATGTCAATTCCTGCTGCATAACTCACATCTGTCAATGTTTATTTGTTTGATAGTTTTATCGTAATTTTTTTTAGTTTATATTTTACAGTTTCGCACTAGCAATTTTTTTTCTGTATCCTTCACCATCGGGAATAATTTGCATATTTTCAACTGAAGGATCCTTCATAAAAGTTGAAAATTTCAGAATTTCATAATTGAATATTGCAGTGGACGAAACTGAAGATTGGGTTACTAACGAAATTGCATTCTTTTGCAGGAATGCAATGGTTGCCAATTAGAGACATTTTTGAAATGATCTAATGAAAATAAATTAATTCGGTCTATTCCTTTTTTTATATGCACTTTTTTTTATTAGATTTGTAAATTAAGATCGTTTTTAAAATAATTACAAATTGTATAACTAGGTTTAGAGTGCTGGAATTTAAGGAATTTTGAGGCCCAGTCTCTTTGTTGTGCAGGGTGTCGGGTGTCAGATTTGGGATTTAAAATTCGAATATTTGTAAAACTGAAGGATATAGTTCGCCGCGTTGTACGTGCGAGGTCACGTCACGAGGTTGCAGTGGTTCAGTGAGTTTTGCGCATTTACAGCAAAAGCGTATTTTAAAATACTACCGAATAAAGTCTAAACACAATCGATTCGCACAATCCTTCTTCTAACCAATTCCCAACTTGTATTTTGTTTATATTACGTATTGTGATTCAGGCCATGGGTGTAATCAACCAAATCGTGCCGTCGTGCCACACGTTATCACTCTTGGATGTTCACCTGCGCAATGTACCGCTGCAAGGTTCAGAGACTACTGAGCGGTCTGAAATATTGCATGATCGTTTTTACTGCTGTGGAACAGTCAATGAGGTTTTATCGCTAGAATTTTACCAACGAGCTCGCCAGTCGTTGGTTGTACGTGAAGTGTGTGGTGCGTGTTGATTTATATTTTAGTGGGAAATTTTGTTATTTAACGGCTTGAAAAAAAAACACAACCGAAAAAAAATCGAACATTTAATTGCAGTGAAATATATTTTCTTATAGGAGGGCGAATATCCACGTTGCTGCCACTGTACCACCGTCGTATACCCGTAATAGCAACCATTCGGCCGCCGTACCACCGTCGTATGGCCGTTATTGGAACTGTAAGGCCGTTGTATCACCGTCAGTCGTCCCCTGTACGGCCGCACTGTCCTGCAACGAGCCTTCTGTTAACCGCCAGATGGCCGAGGACTATGTTTCAATCACAGTCGGTATTTGGCCGTTCTAAGGCCATCATTTATTTTTACTCGGGTGTATCTACTTCTCCATCTACCATTTCCGTTAACAGGACCTAATATGCATCTTAGCACTTTTCTCTCGTATCTATTGATTTTGTTTTCCGATTCTCGCGACAACTTATTTAAGAACATTTTATTTACTTAATTTTTGGGACTAACATCCCAAGTAAAAATATACTGCAAAACATACAACAATTCATAAACAACGTTGAGGAAATTGCCTATTTGTGCCATAAACACAATCGCATTTCCAAGTTACAAAACAAAAACAAGGCATAAAAACTGAATACATAAACACCTTCTACTTACCCAGTATATATGTATGTATGTGCAAAACAGGTAAATTGCGAGCATAAATAATGAGCAAACGTCAAATTTTATGCCGTGTTATGATGTGATACATCATATTCATGTAAAATTCAATGACGAATTTCATGACGTCGCTAGAAATACGATTTTTTGTGCCTTAAAAAATTATTTATGGAATAAAAATTTAAAAAAAATGCAATAAGAGGAAAAGAGAAGTGGTTTAAAGAAGTATAAACACAAAAATTACGTTCCACAATTGTAAATGTATCAAAAGCGGCCTAAAATGTTAAGTATTGCCATGCAGGCAGAAAGTCTTTAATTACAGGGAAGCAGAGACACTACGGCTAAATGGAGACGCAAAAGATGCCTTAATTGTTAGTTTTCCTTGCCTAGGAAAGCTAAGGCGGTTTTCGAAATATCAGCTCAAATAAACAAGTTGTATTCTAAGAACTTTTGGCTTGCAGGCCGGGTTGTTGGTTGAAGGAAGAACTTGCATCTCTTAAGAAATTCATTGGGCTGACTGAAATTCTGTTATAACTAAATTCTGCTACGTACCTTTTTTTCTTGTGGTGAGGTCCCTCTCTTGGCTTCTTGTACTACATTTCTATACCTCATATTTGCAGGCCAGAGCGCTTGAACAGGCTCAGCAGTCTGCCCAGTGGCTTGTTATTTAGACAAACGCCCAGCACACCAAGAGCACGTTGGCACTCCCAAACCAATTTAGACTTGGTCCTACAGGACTATCAGAGAAGCCAGAGCTGCGTTTTTTGGTAGGCCTTTCTAAAGTTCTCATGAGTGCATGCCAGTATAGCGTACACCTCTTCTCCTCTTATCGCTCTATTGAGTCTGGGGCTTTTACTCCAGATTCCGGTGCCCACACCTGCCTCTGTTTTGGAGCATTCCATGTAACATACTAGTCCATCCGGCGGGGGTACTCTAGGAAAGGTCCCTTGTATGTGCACGGAAGGAAGGTTGCTCAAATTTTGAGATCTTAAAGGGGAGCTTGAAGTCAAGCTCTCAAATAGGCAGGCTGTCGCCGCGAATTGAAGATTTCAAGCGAATTAAACACTTCAAGTTCAAGTTAAGCGTTCAGTCCGACATGTAACAGCACTAACAGAGACTTTAGTACAGATATCTCGGCGGAATGTTGCTGCGAAATTCTCATAACCATGTCTGAAAAAAACAATTTTCATTTTGAAAGTCCGTAGAGACTTTTGAGAAGTCCTTATCGTGTGGGCCCATTTCATGCACTGCTCTACTTTATTGCCGAGACGAAATTAGAAGCCTATAGGAAAAAAGTCTCTGCGAACAAAAGTCCTTGTCATGTGGACCACCTTTACGTACATATTTGTTCCGTTACGCTTATTGGACAACCCTAAGTCAGTAGTTTTTGTTAGTCAAAAATTCGGGGTATAACCACAATTTCACCCCTCACAATTCAGTGAATCTTCATTGCCTGCTAAAATACGTTTTCTGTCTTGTATTTTTACATGCTTTTAACATTATTAAAAATTGAAATTGCACTCGTATGTAATTAAACTAAATTTCTAATTTACAAAGTACAATAATGCGCCATTAAATTCCAATTTAATATTCTCACTGAATAACATCTGTTTCTGAATTCTGTGTAATCTTGTCGTAAATTATAAGAGAATTAATGTAAGAAACGGTGTTACCATAAAAAAGGGAACATGGGAATAATTATCCGTAAATCAAAGTAATCCTCCCTCTCAATATTTTGGAAAATCACTGAAATAAACAAACATATCGTAAAAAAAACTCCCTTTATCATCAGTACACGTTCCTCTTACATGGATAAAAGAATTCATTATGCATGACACGAAACAAAGGCAAATAAATAAAAACGCGTAATAATATATTTTGCGTTCCATTTCGGTGGTTTTGGTAATGTTGTTGTTGTTGTTGCTCCTCAATTTCATGGTTTTCACTTAACACAAAATGTTTTTACTCCTCGTCTGTTATAATGTCACGTCCAAGGGCAAGAAATGATAATAAAATTTCAACGCGAAAATGCTCATCCTTTTATAGGCGTACAGTTAAATGGTATCATAAAATATTAGTTCGTAATTCCTTTCAATTATAAACGGGCGCAACAAGGTTTCCGAAATGTCCTGGAATCTTTATCCCACGGCAAGATGAACGATCCTTTCCTGTTTACATACAAGAAATGTGTCTCAAACAAAATTTTTAATGATTTTTCAATTATTAGTAGAGTGTTAATGCCGTGCCAGTGAGTGCGTGTGTGTGTATTATTTTCTATCAAGGATAATTTTACTTCGGCGGAAATTTCCGTCAGTTAAATAATTTATTATCGTGCGAGTTTAAGCACATCCAGACGATGAGAACATAAACAAAATGATTTTCCGATGTGTCGTGTTTTTGTTTACCAGGACCTTGATCTGCAAGGCTTTAAGGACACCTCAATATGCAAATTTGTGTCTGTACCAAAAGTTATGAAAATAATATTTTGGAAGTTGCTTATGCGAAGATTTTAAATAATTTTTCACTTAGGGGACATCCATAAATTACGTGAGGTGATTTTGGCGATTTTTCGACCCCCCCTCCCCCCTTGGTGAGATGTCGTGAGATTTGGCTCGACCCCCTCTCCCCCCCTCAATCTCACGTGAGATTTTTAAAATTTTAAAAAATTTGTAGGATTTACACTATTATGCGTATTTTTAGTGTAAATACCTTAATCTGTGCTTGATTGCTTTTAGAAATCATAATTTGTGTTGAAGAACAGTACCACAAAATCATAACAGCACCAACTAGGCATGCACCCAATATAAACTACAATACCTGTGGATTACCATTTAGCAGGTGATTCTGCCTACCCTTTAGAAACCAACCTCAGGGTGCCTTACAGGGATAATGATTTCTTAACAAGAGAACAGAAAACTCGTGTATTTGTAGAGCAAGCATATGGAATATAAAAAAAATTTAGAATTTTACAATATATTGACATACGAAGGTTGGCTTTGGCATCCACTGATTCGTTTTTAGAGAGTAACGACTTGACTGTTTGAATAGTAATGGTAGAGCCATTTATGACTCTGGAGATATACAAACTTCGGAGCATTCTTCTATATATGTCATCGTTAGGTAAAAAACCTGTGATTGAAAGACCCAGGGGGGTTATCCTGGAATCCGATTCGAAAGTCATGAAATTCGGAAATAAGAAAATGGTATCCTCCACCAATGCGAATTCGAATTAAATTTGTCCGCCTGTTATCGGATTTCAGTCCGCGAGTAAAGCCATTGCCGCATGCGCTGCATTTATTTGTTTGTTTTAAAATATTCTAAAAACTCTTTAAATATTCTTGAAACAATTTATTGTTCGCATCAAAATGTCAAATTAAGTTAATAAATGAAGTTGGTTGGCTGAAAATAATTTCTTTTCGAAGATTTATCAGGCATCGCTACTAGCTTCCGTTTGCTTCCTACTTTCGTATCGCCTTAGAAAAGCGGAGTCTGAAGTCACAGCCAGCTTCTCAAATTGACGTTTGAGCCGCCTGTACATCAGGATACAGATTCAAGAAGTGCGGATCTGTTAGACTTCCATTCTTCACAACTCTCGATAATGATAACAAAAGGTTTTCAAAATCTATCTTGGCCTCTAGTAGGTATGTCAGAGCAGATGGTCGTCGATTCAAAATTCGAGTCCTGTAAGATGCTTAGATAACTAATTATGTCGCCTGGTGCAAATGTCTGCTTTTGTAGTGACAATGCACTGCAGACAGCATGTGTTCTGACTGATGTGAAAAGTGCCGATTCTTAATATAATCTCTATGATTGAAGTAGGATTGGGTACATTATGCACTTGAGATTCTTAGGAGCGCATTAGGTTCCAGGTTTTTCAATTGGGCTTCTAGGCCTTTTTGTTTTGTTTAAGCTTAGACCCCCACACTAGTTCGTCGTAGGGTCGCAATCTGTCCAAAAATGGTGGTATAAGTCAATGCATACATTACTTTCGCAGTTTTTCCCAGACCATTGTATAAAGAGATAAGAATTTTTCATCACGTCTTCATTCCCAGATATTTAAATTATTTTCTTTACTTTTTTTTGGATGTTCCAGTTGGATGGTATTTGAAACAGTGAACAAATACAGTGTAAACGGCAGTGCAAAATTTTTATACCCAATTGCTATTGAGTCGAAATATAGTAATAGTATCACGTATACTTTTTATGTTTTTATTCCTTCTCTATTTGCAATATGTATTGATAAAACCTTTCACCATGTTCATATGATACTGCACCAAGATTTTCGTGAATGAAATCTAAGTGCGGGTTCAAAAGGACGATTTTAAAGATTTTCTCATTTACAGACATTGTACTTCAAATTGAAAAAAAAAGATATTAAGAAATATTGCAAAAAAATTGCAGAAAAATCGAAAATACCCATTATGAGGACTAAAACCCCCTAAAAAGTGGGCTTCCCGGGGTAGAAAATCGTTAGACTTTATAACCCCTTATTAAGAACCCTCAAAGTAAGCTATCTGTTAATTTTCAGCCTGTACCTAATTATTTCCGCTATATCGCTTTTTTCGGCTTAATTTACCTGTACTATTAATTTAACCCAGTTTTCTCGCGATTTTACACTTTTTCTTGCGGAAATTACGTGAGATTTGCGGAGGCCCTCCCCCTCCCCCACGTGAGATTTGGTTAGATTCGGCTCGACCCCCTCCCCCCCCTAAACACCTCACGTAATTTATGGAGGTCCCCTTATTTGATTATTTTTAGATAAGACAATTTAGTGAGTTTTCCTTGTAAAATCAAATTAGTCCTTCTGAAATCATTTCTCTTTGCGAATTTTCCGATATGATTAACAAACTTTTTCGATATATTATTAATACGAGGGAGAATAGCATTAGCCGATATGAGTTGTTTCCTTTTAATGGCAACATGGATATCGACTAGGAAATGGTAAAAGCCCCATAACAGAACCTCCACGGTGAGTCGATTCAGCTCCGCCGCACCCAAAAGGAAAACATTGCGAAACAATTTCCTAACCGACCAACTGTGGTCTACATTTAGGCTTCCTTAACGCCAGCTAAATGAGAAAGTTACTCCCTCGACGACCCTATTTACCCTTTCTTAACCAAGAACTGACAGTGTATAGTCAATATACACGCAAACCCTTTTATATCTAATTGTTCCGGCTTTTAATTGCTGGCCTAAACTCAAGGCGAAAAGTACATAATAAGGAAACTTCGAATTAACCGAAATAAAATTCAAAATACCGTGTAAAGAGTATAGTTCCTCTATCTACCAATCCGGTAATTTTGATAATCTCCTACGGAGGGGGGGAAGAAATAGCAGAAATTGGCGGAAGATAATTTTTTGATGGTCTTAACAGCGGAGAACGGAACAAGGAAGTTATGGAGTTAAAGGTGAGCAAGGAGGGATTTGCATGAATTAAAATGGATAATCCATGATGTAATTAGCAGAAGATTTTTGGTTTAAACAAGAATAAAGTGGTTCTGCATGTAATTGTAGCAGACAGGTTGATGTATAATCAACGATTAAGAATTAAGACTCTGAAGAAATATTTAAGAAGAATTTAAACCAGGAAAAAATGTTCATAACAAAAATGTATTCATCAGAAAGAGTTTTTATTGCAGGTTTTAGTTTCCTGCAAAGTTACTTCACTTTTCTACAAAATCGCGGTTCACTTTTAAGTACATTTTTGTCAGGCTACACCAGCTTCTTTAATACCTTCTGAATAGAAGTTTGCCACTTGGGAATTCAACCAGTTAATGACGGCGGTATTGAATTCCTCGTCGTCATCAGACTGTTGTTTTCGACCAAGCTACTGTTTCAATAAGAGAAAATAGTCACCAGGTGCATGGTTGGGACTGTACAGTGGGCGATCAAAAAATTCCCAAACAAATTCTTCTCTTGAATGTTTTTGTTGGTTAAAGCAAAGGTATAACATCGCGCGTTGTCATGAAAGAGGACAATTCCGGCCAAAGCGCCGTCGAATTTGGA
This sequence comes from Thereva nobilitata, assembly GCA_963855945.1. Classification (NCBI taxonomy): domain Eukaryota; kingdom Metazoa; phylum Arthropoda; class Insecta; order Diptera; family Therevidae; genus Thereva; species Thereva nobilitata. The sequence goes on from OY979695.1 coordinate 169,778,013, forward strand.
TCGCACCGATCACAGAATGGTAAAGCGGCCCATACACTTTCAGTTAAACTGCTCAGTTTATCACGTGTGACGTCATGTCTGAGCGATAAATTGTGTGAACTGTGCGTTTTGAACTATTTTCATTCAGTCCTCAGACCTGAGCTTCTGGACCCTCTTTTGCTCCGATAAATTGCGTAGGTCATACAGTTTATTGTTCAGTTCTCTCAGTGCCGTACATTTTTGCCATTATTAAAATGATGTATTCAAATCAACAAAACTGACGAGACTGACGAAAAATCCCTACAACGAACTGACGAACCCACACACTTTCAGCTCAGTTTATTGTACAGATTTTTTACACAGTTCAACTGTTCAGTTAAAACTGAGAGTGTATGGGCCGCTTAAGCGTTCCGTGCAGACATGACCTAAAAATAATACAATGAGCCGGTTTAGACGGTGCGCTCCAGCGCATGTGCCTCACGAACTTTGTGGATAAAGGGAGAAGTGGGGTGGTACCTCTATTCATTCCCACTCCTCCCTTCATCATCAAACGTTCGTGAGGCACATGCGCTGAAGCGCACCGTCTAAAACAGCTCAATGGTTCAAAACGAATTACAAAAGACAGAGGCAAAATAAACTTCATTAATTATAATTATCTTGCTTATGACACAATACAAGGTACTTAAGGTCCATACAAGGGCGGCGCTTTCATAGGTGCACTTGCACCGGGCGCAATTGGACAGGGGCGCAATTTCAGAAATTAAGATTTTAAAACTAATAAAACTGAGAAAAAAAAAATTTAAAATATTCCCGTGATTTCATTTTCATCAATTAAAGGAATTCATTTTTATTAGCACGATTGATTTTTCCAGTTTATTTTCTCGATAAAATATTCTGTACGTCATGTTGATCCCACGGGCGCAATAAGTTACACAAATTGACCCAATTTCTGTCCCTGGACTTTTTCATGCAAGAAAAAGCGCGGAAATTTTTTTTCCCCTCGTCTAGGAACTTACCCGAGATTTTATGTTCGTGTTTTTCATGAAATTTTCGGACATGTAAATTTTTCCCCGAAAAGATTTTACCAAAAAAGTCAAGGAACAGACCTTCGTCTTCGAGAATCAGAAGTAAAAATTCAGGAGAAAAATTCGTCAAGTGAGAGAAAAATCTCTCATTCATTTATACTACACTGGAGCACTTGGTGAAGAATCTTTAAAAAGCACCATATCAATTCACATAAAGGGAAAAAATTGTTCCGATTGCTCTGAATTGTGTATTGCTGTTTACTGGGATTGATATAAGCTTCAGGGCCTTGTGGGACTACTTTTTTCAAGATTTGTTAAAAGAGGCAAATTAATATGTCGACAAGGGGGAAGGGGGCAAATTGGGGCTCCGGGCCAAAATCACTTCAAAAAAAGTTGTGACCTTGTGATATGGCATTCCGCACCGGACGCAAAATACCAAGCGCCGGCCCTGGGTCCATAGAACGTGTTTCATGCGCTGCGATGACATTTGTGTTGGAATACATGCTTTTAAATACCAACAGACCCAAAATACCCGAAGTGACAGCGATGACAACCAGCTGTGTTCTTGTACAAAAGAATTCTGGATCTGTATACCTACAATTTTAATCACACTACCCCTATTCTAAAATGAGTCACAAGTCACAACTCAATCACAACCGTGGGTTATGTCTTACTTGCGACAATTTGGTATTCTAATTTTGCAGTCAAAAATTTTGACAATCCACAAGCAGTCAAAATGGCTTTCAAAATTGTGACTATATAACACACAGCATATTTTTCATAATATTCTAACAGACGCAAACACACAGACACGATCGATGAGAGGTGCTCGGACGTTCACATACACTCTGACCCACTGCATCTATAATTTCTGCCATACGTTGGCTACGTTGTCGCCCAGACTTTGCTCTACCTTATTACACGAATATAAGTTCACCATTAGAGCTAAATTGTTTGTGATTTTTCTTGTGACTGGGTGCTTAGAATACCAAAACAGCTAATAGTCACAAGAATAGTCAAAAACTCTCAATGACAAGCACGAGTCACAAAAGCTTGTGACTTATGACTGGTCACAATTTAGAATAGCAGGGGATTGGACTACAGGCAGGAGGTGTCGGTATCACTGGGAATGCTCTCACCGTGCGTTGTGGGGAAATTATCGCTGTTGGCCTCGTTGGGAAACAGTCAGGAAGACACCGGAAGACAGGGTTAATAGATTCCACATTCAGAGAGAATCCACAGTGTAAAAATTAGAAGGCCCATCCAGTAGGTGGAACAGCCCATCATGCCTCGGCAAACCTAGGCGTATTCTCAGAATTGACCTACATTTTTCTACCTCTTAAGGGCCCCGTAGACGATCAATAATATTGTCAATACGTATTGACAATAATATTGAAGCTCCTGTCAATACGCTTCGATAATCTCGTCAATCTCGACTATGAACTGTTGTTTTGAAAATCGGTTGTGACTCTATTTTGTGACGAGGTGGGGATTTTCACGTGTTTCTTTTTGAAATTAGGTGAAATGGTTTCCAATACAGATTTGGCGTTTCTTGCCTTGATTTTGGCAGGGTGTAAATGTTTATTTTCTTCATTAATTTTTCTACTTTCAAATCCGGGTTGAATTGAATATTTTTTGCTGAGAAATGTTTTTTTTATTTACTTTGAAATAATCTTTCGATTTCACTTTCCGCAGTTCTGGACAATCACGATATAAAGTTAAGATCGTAAACTCTCGTTCCCCATCGAAATTTTCTTTCTGCACGTCAGACATTTTGCCTGTACGATGTCCGAGTTGACACTAACGAAATATTGACCAATAAACCTTGTAAACGTCAATAAGCGCATCAATATGGCTCGCGTCATTGAGCTTCAATCAAAATCTCTATCAATACGCTTCAATATATTGACAATGCGTTTGAACCCCTGGTAAACGGTCAATTGAGAGGCGTATTGACAATATTACTGATCGTCCACGGGGGCCTTTAAAATAGGACTATTCAATGTAAAATTACTGTGGAATTTTCTAGACACTTACAGGATAAAGTGGCAGAACGTTGACATTGTGAACAATGCGCTGTCGAAACAGAGTACTGAGTACAGACTGTAGCTCCCGGTGAATTTGGGCAGCTGATGATGCCTTTGTACACAAAAATTGGATCACAGCCCGATTTTCGCAATTGACGGGAGCAAACAATCAACAGATACTTCTTACCCGCCAATATTTAAATATAAGGCAAACGACCTTTACTTTTCAATATGCCTCGTATACACTTAAATACTTCCAAGAAAAATAAAAAGAAAATGATGTTTCCCTAGAAATTTCACTTTTCAAACCCTCAGGGAACAAACCACTCAGCGTTAATCTATATTAAGTTTTGCGTTTACTGAGAGTGGACCTCCATGGTTTCAAACAACAAGAACAATATTCTTCATGATAATTTAGTAAACTTGGGAGAAACTCGAGAGTTTATATCCTAAGCTTCTACACCCCGATCTGTCTTAACTTGTGTACTTCGGGTGTAAACAAATGTTGCTGTCTGCATTTGTGCTTCTATAAATTTGTTTTTGCACATTCCTTTCACTTAAAGTGGAATTCCTAACACTTTGTTAAGAATGTGTGCTCTGCACTTCCAGTATTTTGTGCTAGTTTTTATCAATTAGTATACTTGAATGAATTTTTTTAAATAAATAGTTGCTTGGAGCCTTGGCAAACTCTTGTTTGGTTTTGCTGGCTTTCAGCAGCCATAAGCATATTTCTGGTTTCATGCTGTTCTCGGCCGTTATTATTGGTCCCCATGGTAGGTGAAAGATTGTACTACTGCGAATTAATGTTCCTTTACCTAGTTTGTGCGACTTCTGTTAAAATAGCTTTGGATTTCCACGTACGAGTTTTATTGATGTGCAGTCCCAGTTTTAGTGCCGTATGGTTAATCTAGGATCATTTTCTCCAAAGCTAGGTTCATTATAGACGTTGATTGGTTGGAGTTCATTATAGATGTTGATTGGTTTGAATGCATATTGCTTCGTATACCTTTATTTGGCTTGTCAACATGGTTATGGAAAACCTAACCTATGTATATGCCGAATTCTATAAAAGGTTTGTAGAGTTTTACTTTAATTAGGCTGTCATAGGCGCTCTTATTTTCTTTAAAGCTGCGTTGGATTGAGATTTGAATCTCTAGATGTCTTTCCTTCGCCTGTTATAGGGCAAAAATCTGATCTAGTGGTATAGGGTACGGTCTCCATATTAGCTCTGCGGTGATTTTATCTTGTCTGCATCTCATACCATGTGGGTTGTTGCTTTTGGGCAGGTTTATAATCTTGCTGTCTTCTTCCAATCTATGTGGCGGCAGTGTAACATCATCATCAGATATTGATCTGATTTCTGAATTCCTCAGTTATCTCTCCAGATCGGAATTGATGAAGTCCTTTCCCACCGGCCAAAAAAATTCAAGAGCTTCATGGTAGTGTTGCCTACTAGATACCAGTGGTTGCTTTTCCATTCAGTATCTGACACCTTTAGATAGAAGAACCTAACTTTCAGCCGAAGGATAAATATTACAAAACACCTTTTTTGAATCCAGAGGCGGCGGAACAGGTTCAAGCTATGTGTTGAATTCGAAAGGTTAAAAAGGGGGTGGGGGAAGAGGAGGGAAAAATGGTATATTAGATCTCATTTTAAATTTGAGCTAGGAGCTGTCATCTCAAACCAGAAAGTATTTTGGATTTTCGCTCCCATTTGCTGATAAACGCATCGGGAATTTCACTATATATTGAAGATCCGGGAGTGAAACTCCACTTATAAAAGCCTGAACCAGATATGACGTGCCGGACCGTAACCGTATGTACCGTAACTTACGAACATGAGTGTTTATATGGCACCGACCTAAATTGACTTAATGAACTTGCCGAATGTTCGTTAAATTCCCGAATGGTATGTACCGTACGTACGGGTGCCGTAAGAATGGCACAAAACCATAGCATCCGTTAGATATTGAAAAAATCTGTTCACATTTTAACAATTTTTTAATAAATTTGGAGCAGTAAATGACATAAAACAGATAAAGGAGATATTGAAGACCTTCTAGATTGTTTAACCAAAAAACTATGACATATGGACAATAAAAATTCAAAGTTTTTTTTTATTCTTGTGTAAATAAAAAATTGTGCTGAATCCAATTTCTTTATTTTTAAAAATGTAACACGGTAATATCCGTGGCTGTTCCTCATTTGATTCTTTTTCTTTTTTTTTTGTCGAGCACTTCTAAGTTTATTATACTCTGTCCACAACTTAAATAAATCAATCAAATCACTTAAATCTTTTTTTATTCTCTGCATTTTCACTTTTCACTGCGGTGTCACTGTTCACTTTACACTTTCATTTAGGGCTATCTGTCAAAGTGCCGTAACTGAGCTCAAATTCGTTCAGTTTTCTTACTGTCCGGGACGTCATATCTGGTTCAGGCTAAAAATGGTAATTCTGTATAGCTGGGAAGTTGAAGTTGACTACTAAAAGCGCATGCACACATGCGTTCCTGCCTCTTGATCTCAGCGCCCTCATTTAAAACTCTTTAACACGTATTTTGCACGCACGAGTGCAGTGCAGCCTTAAATAAAAGAAACAAGTTAGGAAAATTTTTTGATGACCTAAAATAGAAACTGGATCTCATGTGTTGATTTTCAACACTTGGGAGAGCTCATGTGTTGAATGATCAACACACACAACATGTGTTACGCCGCCCCTGTTTGAACCCTTTACAACCATCATCGGTTGTAAAAACACTCTAATCTCAGCGGATTAGACTGAGAGTCGATATTTGCTATCTCGCTTAAGAGAAAGGAGGCTTTTTGACAATGTAAGGCTGTTTCTTGCCTACATGCATACCAAACCTGCCTATACCTGCATATATGGTAAAACCAGGATCAGCCTTATCATCTCGATGCAACAGGAAGGTCCTCCCACGGATCGTAGTGCCTTTCTCGAACTGTACACTAGGTATCGTGAGCATTACGAAATACATTCTTAATAATCTAGCTAGGATCTCTCCGCTTATGCTGTTCATGTAAGATCGCTACATCCTACATATGTGTCTTAGCTCCAAAAAATTCGTGATGATATAGGATTCATATTACAGATATAGGATTCATATTCCAAATCTCCCTGGAAGCAGAGTATACCCGATGGGCGAGATTCCATCTCTTTCTCGCCGTATCCTCACATCCGCACATCCCGGGACTCTGTTGTTTCGGGAGCTCCTCCACAGTATCGACAGCTACAATCAACTACCAGCCCTATTCTGCTTCAATAATAATAAAGTGAACAGTGGCCCGTCAGGATCTCCTACCTGGGTTTTGTTTAGTTTTGTCGATTTGAATGGATCTTTTAGCTTGATGAGCACGCTCGGTCTTTGCCGAGCTATGAAGAAATGGCAGATGTTACTTGGCAGAGGTTCCCAAGTTATGAGTTTGCCACAACTATTGCCAGGCAATTGGCAATTTGATTACTTACTGGGCTTCGTGGCCTGCGATCCACATCAGCTTTACACTGTTTTTCCTGCTGAGGGAATTTTAGAGATAGGAGGCAGCCTAGGGGCCGTAGTTGGTCTCTCGAGTCAATCAATCGACTCGACAAAAAAAGCTTGTCGATTTTCTCTAAGTTTTATATTTGGCATTATGACCGAATCGACAGATACGTGTGGCCATAGAAAACCATCAAATTGTGCGATATTACTTCAAGTGCAGCAAAACACTTAATTGGTAAAAGTTTATTGTATACATAAATTGAGCCTTTTAATAAACGTCAAACGTCTTTATCAAGACGAGAAGGTTGTCGATATCGTGTCGTCAAATGCCAATTTTTATTTATCGACAGAAGATATCGACTCGAGAAACCAAATACGGCCCCAGGACAGTCCTTGATGGCACCATGTGGGATTTAATTGCCAACCGGACAGCCTAATAACGATGTTCGAGCTGTTTGGAGCTCTACTAATACAAGTCTGGGCACACACCTGAATGTCGAGTATCTCAGATTGAAAAACAGTGGCGTTGTTTGCTGGATTTTTCATCTTAGGCCAAATACGCCCAGTCATACCCCATTCTCGGTACCGTCGGTGTATCAAAAGAATCTGTTTTCGTTAACGAGAGGCTTGCCGTGTTGCCATTCTGACCTTCTTCCGATAATCGTCAGAAATGGATTGTCGAAATACAGACCGGAAGAAATGGTATCGTACAATGCAAGAATTCGCTCCACGTTTAATTTCTTGAAAATCGATAGTTGATCAACAGGGTCTCTTGGCTTAATGGGGAACAGCCCCGTCGACAGGGTCCTCGACAGAGCCTCTTTCTTCACTACTAGGTGGATCGAACCATGGTACAATAATACAAGGTAGGCTCATAAGGAAAAGCTCTGTTTCCATATTGAAAAGCTTAAACGCAATTTGTTAGAGAAAAGACCTGAGTGACGTCAGAGGAAAGCTTTTTTCCCTTATGAACTGAGATCTGAGTGACGTCACGAAGCCAGAGCTTTTCCTTATGAGCTTACCTTGTCTTATTGTACCATGGATCGAACGAAGGTTCAGTAGGGCTTCTATAGCCGCAGTCAGACAGGTGCATTTAGCTCTCGTGTTACCGAGACATTCCAGGTGTTTGAACCTTGGCCAGCTTAATGATGGCACTTTTTCGCTTGGTATTGAGAAACCATGCAATAGATGCATACGTGAACATGGGCCTTTATACATATGGATTTGCTTATATTTATAAAACACAAAGCCTTTCGGAAAGGCGTGTAAACTTTTGTAGGATTAAAAGCCAGAAATTTTATAATGTTATCAGAAGATAGTAGTTTTTAAAGCGTTTTATTAGTTTACCAGTGTAAAGCACATAAACTCTGCTTAACATTTTGCATTTACCCTTTGCGATCCTTCTCCTTTTATTTTGTCTAAAATTTGTTCGATGGTTATGTTAGGGTCCTGCAGAAAATACTGAGAATTTATTCCCTTATTTTATCTCAATCGGGTTCATACCCAACAAAAGTTTCGTAATTTTTAAGTTTATGGAGATTAACTTGAAAATAAGTTGGACATTTCCAAATAAAATTTCCGCAAAGCTTGAGGGTTAGCAATAAAATATAAGAATTTCATCCTTGTTGGCCTTTCTGCGATATTTTCGAACTGGAATAAACTGATTAGCATTTGAAAATTGATTTTTTAAAGTCTTAAGGCAGTAGTTGCAAGTAAGCACTTGCACAAATAAGAGTTGTTTTTGTGCTATAAAATTGCATTTGATTTGAAAATATTGCAGTTGTTTTGTTGCTATAGTTGTCAGCCATTGGACACTTTACGCAACCTCAATCAAATATTAATTAAAGTTTTTTTTGTGGTCTCTCCTCTAATATAAGTCTGCTTGTTTTTTTTAGTATTAATTAAGTCAAAATTAGTTTAAAGTGATGGAACCCAATTGAAATTTTCCAATATCTTTTTTTCTGTCAGGATGAATTTAGTCCTTCCGTTTCACTAAATCCCTTTTCGCTCTTTTTATGCTTATTTTTTCCTGATTGATTACTCAGGAATTTTAGCGTAAAAATCTTGATTTTTCTCCCCTCTTCAATATTTATGAAATTTATTTGAAAGGACATTGGATAAAATTACTTTTTATAAGATTTTCTTTTTACTGTGAAAATTGAAATTCAAGGTAAGGAAGGCTCAGGCAGGGATCCACCTACAATAATCGAAGATATTAAATGAAATTTAAATAGAATATTCAGATTTTAAGTAAATCGAAAAAGGATTTTTTTAGGGTTTTTTTTGTGTATATGGAAAAACATGAAACGAGAAAGAAAAAATTGAAAAGGAAAAAAGTACCCAAAAAGTATTTACAAAAGCCGCATTCTTTTTCATCCCTTTGTCCTTACTGGATTTGCTCAACCGATGTTATATACAGTTTAAACGTAAGGATTTCTAATGGGCTTATACTGAAGAAAACGTATTTTCCTGTGAAACTTTTGTTCTAAAAAGAATAACAGAGTCTGTCACCTTAGGGCATGTTTGTTATTGCTTGCGTATTTTTCTACCTAACCACAAGCAAGCATCAGGCTAATTCATACAGTAATAAGCAAATTGTTTATACACATCAAAAGCACACTCAAGCTAAAAATATCCCTTAGAAGGTTTGTTATGGGATAGATGAAAGTAACAATTTTTCTCTAGAATTTTAATTTTACTTTTATTAAAAAAAAAGGTTAATACGTAATTCGTAATGTTCCATTGCAAATTGCCCTGTTGGCCTTCGTACATTTTTTTTGATTACGTAAAAGACTTGCTAAAAATGGGCGTTCAAAAAATATTTTCATTTGTCTGGACTTTTTGTGTCTCTGTTTAATCTGATCACTACATTACTATCTTAGCTTATACAATTTTATTTCGATTATAAATATCATGTGGGCATCTTATTTAGATATGCAAACGCCGTCCTAAGTAAGTAAAAGTTTCGTACGTTAACCATGTTTGCTATGTACGTATGTATTTCGATTAAAGTCTGCGTGCTTTCAGCCGAGAAAACTTAAACGAAGTTTGTGCAGATAAGCTACTGAAATATGTATGTCCTCGGTATATCCCTGACAAATTGTGATTACCTTAAGGTATATTATTGGTACATGAGAGGGATGCTGCTGTACTTTGTGTAATAAAGTAAAACTCTTCACCCATGATAATTGTGGTTGAAGTGTATGAGAGGAAAAATATAGAGTAATTGTTAGGGAAAAAAGGTTTATGTTACTTTAGTTGTGCATGTATTGGGGAAATAAGGTAATATCCTTTCTGTGACATGGGTTTTCGATAGTTAATATTAGGATATTGCCATTCGAATTTTATATAATTTTTATATAATGTTAATTTAAAAATTTAAAAATTTAAAAATTTAAAAATTTAAAAATTTAAAAATTTAAAAATTTAAAAATTTTAAAATTTTAAAATTTAAAAATTTTGTTTTTGGCGATATTTTCTTTCCATATGTTAATATTTTTTATAAGTATTGGTTTGTCATTAGTCAAAACTGGTTTCGAAAACCTTGAACCGATGGAGATGAAGTGCTCAACGCTTGGTTTAAAAAACGAAAAACTATGTTAAACCCCATTTAAAATTCAACCTGCATGGGGGACGTTTTATAATTTTGTTTTTCGACTTTTTTTTGAGTCATAATTATTTTTACGGTCTCTACATTTGATTTAAGGGAGCACTCAAAAAAATCGGGATTTTTCCAAAATAAGTACCGCCAGTGGCCGATGCTCGAATTACGAGCTTCACATAGTCCAACGTTCGTATTTGCACACTTTCGGGCGGACGTCGCGTCGGTATTGAGTCAATCGTTGGAAGCCAATATTTGAATAAAATGTTCACCGCATCGTGTAGAGCCGGCTTAAAACAGGAGACCCCCCTGGAAAGCAACAAACCAAGAAAACAACAAAACAAGAAAACAACAAAACAAGAAAACAACAAAAAACATAAAAAAGCACAATGTGAAAATCGAAAATCAGGTGGCAGATGTATAGAAAATTGAGCGAAAAAATGAGAGAGCTTTTGCTCATGGAGGCTCCGCGTCCTCTTTATCGTCCGGGCACTTTGGGCAGAACGGCCAATCGTCCAACCTGAGGCGGTGACGGTATGGCCTGTAACCTCAATGTCCACTCAGGAACTGCGTGGTTCTCTTCTCCATGTTCCCTCACTTCTCCATGTTCCCTCTTAACCCAAGTCTCATACATCTATGGGTCCATCGTCTCTTAGTAGACTCGTCCCACCTCCTCTGCAACGCGGCGATGGATTGATGGATTGGCCGTGCACCAGATTCCGTTGCACTTCCTTGCATATTCCGGGTCGTACTATCTCTTGCCCTCCATCGCCAGAATATCAATGCCTCCCTTTAAAGTTCACCATTCCCCTATTAGGTGGTTCCTTTGGATGTTTCGCTCCTTCATAGTGTATGATTTCAATAGACAAAAAATAAAACAAAAGGAAACGGACGAACAATAAAAACACCCGAGCTGGTTGGAAGTTACACTTTATTCCTTTCGATTTGGATGTCTGATCACAACTGATTCCATTTTTGCATTTTTGTAAACTGAACGCCGTCAGCACTGATAACGGCTTAAAATTCGTTTTAAAACATTAACAAAGGCTTTTTTCCTTAAAATAGAACGCGTGCCAACTACATACATGCCAAGTTTACGAATGCCACTGTAAAGAAACTTATGTCGATCAAAAATGCATTCCACCCAAAAAAGGTCGATCGGTGGATAATATCAATTACCGACATCTCCAATCAATCAAACGATCTCCAGTTAAAATCTGTGGTCACGTCGATTTCCTTGCCCAAAATCCTTCCTCGCTTTACTTCGAAATAGATCGGTAGCAGATTCCTTACTTGATCCTTGATCATATGGTGTGCGATCGATATTGATTTCACGAACTCCAAGAGATCCCTGATCATGTTTCCCAATAACTTCGAGGAATCTCTATTCTCCTTTGCGCCGATCCCGTACCACCAATCGCGGGAGTAGCACATACCTCTTTGCTAGTACCACATGTGCTGAGATTATCGGACTGTGCCTTTTCTATTCTTTAGCCCTTCGCCTATTTCTAAAAGATGTCATCTTAGGTGACCCTCTCGCTGTTGACCATCTCATATAGCCTCCGGAGGTCGTAACACCCTCCGGCCTACCTCAAGTTTTATCTTCGTGATCATAGTTTACCTTGATTTTTTTAAGCCGGCTCCAGACTCACGCCGTGAATTCACGCAGAGAATTAACGGCGTGAACTCCGCGCGACGCGAACGTCTCTCTACACTCGCAGTGTTCACAGTCGTGTTCACGCACTTGTACGAAATGGACGAAACGACGGTTGCATCAGCTTCAACTCTATGTGCACTGGCATACATATTAAATGTACAAAGGAATCTAAAAAACAATGGAGGAAAAGGAGATGGAGGATGACGAGTATACGCCAGTCCCTGAAAGCATGGAATTCTTAACCATATTTTTATATTTCCTATATCTAGATAACGAATCATCCGCTACTGGAACCTCCATCTGTGCACTAATACGGACCCAAGCATCATTATTTTTATTTTTATCTTTAATGCCGGGTTTTCACTAGTAGAATTAGTGGTCGAGTATACTGGTCGAGTACTTACTATCCTGTGAACTCACCTAATGAAAACTCGGTTATAGTAGAGTAGAGTGGGATAGCACCGTGGTAAAGTTGCTCGACCGCTTAAAAGTAGGCCAGTTACTCCACTAATTCTACTTGTGAAAACCCGGCATAATGGCGGGTTTTCATTAGTAGACTTAGTGGTAGAGTATACTGGGCGAGTACTAACTATCCTGTGAACTAGCCTAATGAAAATGTAAGTGGTAGTGTAAAGTACTTGCTTACCCGGGGTCTCCACGGGCAATTTTTGGCATTGGCAATCGGAAATTATTGTAATTGCCGGAAAAAATTGACCGTGGAGACGCAGCAGCATGTTCGGCAATATTCCTCTAAAATATTATCAAAGCAATAATTGCCTATGTAATAAGTTGAGGGATTTCTGAAATCAAGATGGCGGAAAATGAAAATAAACAAAAAGAAGTATTGTTTTTCTGGGTTAAAGCCGATACATAAAATGAGTGCTATTTTTATACGCTTTATATTAGCTTCACCTGTATGTATGTATGTATGTATGTATGTGTGTATGTATGTATGTAGACAAATCTTGCAACTTGATTTTGACCCACTTCCATATAACCGATCAACTTCAAATTTTGCCCATATGTAAAGCTGGCGTGACAATGCAATCTGACCATTTTGTGAAATAATCAAGATGGCGGTTCCAAGATGGCGGCCGAATTTTGCTATTGTGCTCCCGGACCCCCGACATGGGTATTAAATGAAAGGGTATGACAAATAGAATACAATTAGCCTTATGGCGTCATCCCAAATTCAAAATGGCGGCCATTACAAAATGGCGGATTAACTTTTTCTTTCTAACATACTTAAAATGGGTATCAAATGAAAGGATATGACAAGTGGAACACTATAAGCTGTGTGGCGTTATTCCAAATTCAAAATGGCGGCCCACACAAAATGGCGGACTACCTTTTTCTTTACAACACCCTCGATATGGGTATCAAATGAAAGAGTATGACGAGTAGAATACATTAAGCCGTGTGACGTCATTTTAAACCTAATATGGCGACTACCAAAAAACGGAAGACCAAAAAGTAAAAAAATAAAAATGTACAATTTAGCAAAACTAAAAAATTCGTTTTTATTTTAAAATGATCTGAAAAATATTGCACATATCTACAGTAAAAAGCCAGAAATGCAAATTCGATGATTTTGAGTTTATTGCATTTTTCTATTCCGTATTTCCTTCTTTATCATTGCTTTCTTGTCTTAAACTGAGCTATGCTTGCTAAGTTATCGGACCGGCAAAAGTAATATGGCGGCCACAACAAAATGGTGGAAGATAAATGGTAGACTAAAAAGTAAAAAATAAAAATATATAGCTTAAAAAAACTAAAAAATACGCTTTTATTTTAAAATGAACTAAAAAGAAAAAAATAATTTTGAAGCTTTTATTGCTCCAGCCAGTGTAGGGAACAACCTACCTTTCGAAATCAGGCAAATAACTAAATTAATGAAGTTATTGGTAAAAATTATAAATATAACTTACTTAAATGTAAAAAAAGCGTTGGCCGCTAACGAAAAGCTCCAGTGTTAATAAAATAATAATATATGTAGGTAAAGAGGCCCACGATTTTTTACATTTAAGTAAGTTATATTTATAATTTTTACCAATAACTTCATTAATTTAGTTATTTGCCTGATTTCGAAAGGTAGGTTGTTCCCTACACTGGCTGGAGCAATAAAAGCTTCAAAATTATTTTTTTCTTTTTAGTTCATTTTAAAATAAAAGCGTATTTTTTAGTTTTTTTAAGCTATATATTTTTTTTATATATTCTTCCATTTTAAAAACAATTAAAATTAGTATTTGTTTTTTTACTTTTGGTACTTTTCTCGAGTAAACGCATATTTTAAAAATAAAAATGCCGAGCAATGAAATTCCGGCTTAGATACGTTGACAAGCAATATTGTCAGTTACCTTTGCTGAAAAAAAATTCCCGTGGAGACCCGGGGTTATAGTAGAGTAGAGTGGGATAGCACCGTGGTAAAGTTACTCTACAACTTAAAAGTACGCCAGTTACTCTAGCACTGACTCTAGTAATGAAAACCTGGCTTAAATAATGGATGCTTAGCGTCCCATATTAGTGGCTCTCTTTGGTAATATTCCAGAAATTTAATTTCTAAGTCGTTATTTCACAATGTACTCTTTTTTAATAACTTCTATCAATTTGCTTTCCCACACACGCCTACTGCGAAGTTCGCGTTTCTCGGCCGCGAGCCCGCGAAAAATCCACTCGAAACGGGGAACAAGGCGCGAACAGACACGAATCCCGTGAGTTGGCGGGAAAACCATCCAAACTCGCCTCGCGTTCACGGGTGCTCGCGGATGTTCACGGCGTGAGTCTGGAGCCGGCATTAGGTGTTGATAATGGTCTGCCTACCCAAAGGGTACTCTTCTCTGTAATTTGGGTTTATGACACACGAATATTTTTTTTGAAACAAGCTTATTAATATTCATATCTATGGATTGTGAAGACAAAATTACCTCCTATTATTCAAACTAGTTCGTTGTTTTACTGGAAAGAAATTGTTTCTACTCTAACTATCTTCAAACTGTTCAAACCAGTTAGCTACATGCACTGTAAAATTACGTGATTAATTCAATGATTTTTTAATTACTATAGTACGAGTAACGAGTAGGAGTAAAAATAAAGGTCTTTTAAAAATACGGGCCGCAACTACATATTAAATATGCATGTCAGTGAACTCTCTAAAAATCTAATAATAAGGTCAATGACAACGGATTTTTATATTGAATAAGAGACAGACCATGCATGAAATTCAAAAAAACATTTCTGTTGTCGTCATCTAATTAAACTGAGAAAATTACAACTGAAAATTTAATAATGATTTAAAAGACTGAGGGACTGCCTTTGATGATAGAAACTGGTAGGAGTACATTACTTTAGACGTTTCAAATCACTTTTTGATACACTGTTTTATATTTTAATTAATCTAAATGTCATTGCACAATTTCCAAGAGCTCATTCAACTCAGAAGATTCTCATTCAAGTCAACAATTGTGTGATTTTTGGCTCTTTTAGATAATATTATAATTATCTCGTGATTTTATTTTATCTTAAAATATACAATTTTATTTAGACTACAATGTACGGAATGCGAAATTTGGTTGAAGCTGACTTTTGGGCATGTTTTAAAGAAATTTTTATGGTAGGAATTTTACGAATGTGTGCAGTTCTATAAATGAAGGAATTTTGATTGGCCCCGGTTGTAGATTCGCCATTTTTCAAGTTATATCCTTAAAGTTAAATTTTAACATCAAAATTGCATAAAACTTCAAAAGTAAAGGCCGTAGCATAAAAATTGCCCAGTCATTATTAATAGGAAATTGTCCAAGCTTTCCAATTTTGGAAAAACAAATATTGATTAACTACGTATTTTTTGGAGAAAATGGTAGTTGAAGTTGACATTTTTGTTAAAAAGCCAAAACTTTGACTTTAATGACTCATAAGTCCACTTGAAGTTGGTACGGTAGAATCTTAAGTTTTACAGTTTTAGATAGGTGGGAGTACTCTGCGTGCTACCTTACCTCCCTACCTTATTCATGAAATTAAGGCATCGGGTTACAAATATGTAGGGTGATATGCAAAATACTAAAAAAAACTTCAAAACGCCCTAAACCGCGGCTAAACCGTTTACAATACGCCCTCCCCACCCATACGATTTTTTGTTCGTCTATCCGAAACCAGCCGGCCGCTTTGTAACTTTATGCAGTACACCCTGTATAAAGAAAACGAAATATCTAAAATGTACAACAAGGCAACGAGATAATTCCAACACACAGTTCATACTATTAATCCGAAAGAGTTGAAAATTTCAACTGCGCGGTATCAAATTTAAGAAGCAAAAAAGAGGAAGGAACAAGCTGAGATTAAAGAAGGAATTGTAGAAGGTTGGCGACGGTACTTTGAACTAAGATCATTTCATTTTTCTAAACAGAAACGTGCCAGTAAAGTTAATTAAAACTGTGGTAACCTACAGAGCATAAGCGTGGGCTGGCAAAAACGTGCGGAGGACAAATTTTAAGAAAAATATGTCTCTGTAAAAATGCGACGTGAAAAAGACACCAACAAACCAGAAATAGAAATAATATCAAGAACTGGTCCTATCGGCAAAAATAAGGATTAAAATGGCTGAGAAATGTTTATAGAAAGTCAATCTCAAGGACCGTAAAAAAATATAAGACCACAAGGAACACGCTTAAGGACAGACCCAGGATAAAGTGGCCAGATAAATTGAAGGCGAATCTACAGGAGACCAGCAACAGGAATAGTCTGCGGAGCCGGAAATGATGATATTTTTGATTGCAGATGAATTTTTCTTATTTTTTTCCTCAATGTCTAAAGGCAAATTATGAAGAAAAAAAATTCATATATCCTTGATATTGAAATATACCTTCCAGACTTGAGTAGAAACGGAATGCATCAAACTACTTCGATGTTTCTTATTGAATACCGACCGGGAGACACTTGTCCCACAACTTGATGGTAAACGCTTTTGGAAATTGGCATCTTTAACATTTCAAAATCTGTTTACACTCCAATTGAAATTTATAAAATTGAACGAATTTCTTTCGTGATTCCTTCTAACATAGAAATTGAAAAGTTTCCTCAATTCACTCCCTTTTACATAAAAAGTTGAATTCAATTAAGGAAATAGAATGAAATTTTCTTTAGCTCTTTTTTGTCAAGTTTATTTATTTTCTTGTGTACTCGTATGTTATCTCAATTTAGAGTGGATAAGGAAATTGAATCAAATCGTCCTTGGTAGTATCAAACAGTTCGAATTTTGTATGATCTAAATTTAGCAATGTGCTTAACTTGGTTCGGTTTTTTTAATATTAAACTTAAGCAATTTTAAAGTTATTGTAAGCGGGAATATTTAACCATAGATTTATTTATAGAAAATTTTCATTTTTGATAAACTTTTTCATAACGTCTTCGCAAAAATTCGACACTACCGCTCAAATTAGGAAGAATTAAAGAAATTAAAGAAAATAAAAATGTGAATTTTAGAGTTTTTTCTCCTTTTTCTCTATTTTAGAAGAACGTAGGCATTTTGGTGAAAATATCAAGAAAGCAAAGTTGTAGAGCATAAAATTACCTATAAATTTTGCTTTTGTTATTTTTTCAAATTTCGCATAGTTTTTCCGCTAGAAAATATAGCCTTGACCATATTTCGTTAGGCAACCCATCACTGTTACTTTTGTTAGCATATTTTTTATCATAAAAAATAGATTTCATTCGTTACTCGATCGGTGAAGGTCGTTCTTCTACGGATCTTACACTATTATGATATCAGACAGACAATCAATTTTTCAACGCCTGTAAATAACCAATTTAAAAATAATGTCAATCCAATCAAAAATTCATAAATTTATAAGTTTTACTTCATTTACATATGCGTATGGTACGTTTTCTACGGCCTAATGGATTTATGGAATTAATTAAAGAATACCTACACTTTTCAAATGTTCACTAATTAACAATCGCTTTTACCGTTTCGACCACAGATCGCCTGTATTTATTCATCAAAGCTTCTTTCCCATCCAACCTCCACATCATTCGCACTATTCTGGATCATTCGAAAGCTTTTCCAAGTCTTAAACTACAGTTCATCTAGTGTGCAAAATATTTCTAATAGATGGTGACACATGACTGCATAAATCGTCCTTGATAACCATTTTTATCTGACGAATCGCTTTGACTATTTCTACTAGATGGCTCTAAGAACTTCTCCGATTTATTGACTTCATTGAATGTGTATCAATTTCAATTAGCGCCAATATTTCGTTTTCAGGGGATCTTTCGAGTTTGCTACACCTAATTAACTGCAGTTGATCTCTGCTTCATCCAGCCTTCTGGACTTAGGTCTCCCAATGGGTCTGGTGTTATAGTCGAGGGAATAGGAGTAACGCAGATTAGGAAAAACCTTGAAGTGAGTTAGAGGAGATTGAGAAAAAGTCGTTTAAAAAATATATAAAGAAGTTTAAAAAATATAATATGATTGAGCCCCCTGGAGGATACCGCCGGAAACAGTGCATAGACTAGACTCGATGGCATCTAGCTCTACTTTAATTTAACCGTCAGAAGGTTAGCTCTCATTCCAGTTCTTGAAATTTGCATTAATATCAATAGTTTGGAATTTAGTCAGCAGAGCGTATGGTGTCAAACGCCTTTGCCAAAGCCAAAGTTGAGATACGCCTCTTAACGACCATGCAAGGTACATTAGTAGGGCCAGTGAATTTATTGACGTTAAGGTCTTTGAGACACCTATACATTTCGCGAGTCCTGAAGAAAACTCCTTCCATTGAGTGGGTTTTATATTCGGGTATAAACGGTGGCATATAGCAGTGTCGTGTAAAGAAGAAATCGATTTTACTGTAAGCCGTAGCATTGAATATCTGACTGCTCAACATATCATAAAGTGATGATTTATCTCTTCTGACCTTATACTTACAGGATTCCTTAACTTAAGTAAAATCTTTTAGGGTAGTAACCTGGCGGATGCTCTAAAGATTATGCCTTTTGTATAGTTTGGCAATAGGTAAATAGTATTATTATATGTATTTTTAGATGAAATGCTAATAACAATTAATAAAGTTTTCGGGAAAAGGTATAACTTAACCACATCAAATTTATCATAAAAACAGGATATTAAAATATTTGATACTTTTCTAGGTATATGTAGTTATTATGAATGTTTCTTTTTAGTAGAGGGAAATTGTCATATGATAGTCATGTAGTTGGGAAGTTCGATTTTTTTGTTTTTTTTCTTTACATATGTTAAGATAAAGCGAAAAAAAAATTCTGCAAAATCGGTCTTGTGCTGCACGAGAAAATTGCATAAATGTCAATTTTTGATGCATTTTGAGTGCAGTGCTACACTATTTTTTTAATTTCTCCAGTTCTGTTGGTCGTAGGAAAATAAAAAAAAGGAAAATACTCGTAAATGAATAGACTATCGAACTGATACGGTATAAATACTTTAAAAATGAATCCTAACCTCAAAACACCAAAATGAATGAAATTTTGTTTTATTTTAGTAAAACTGAAATAAATATCGGGAAAATAGTCGGATTTTGATAAAAATTGGAGAAAATATGTAATTTGATGCTGTAGATGTATTTTGTTGCTATAAATACGTGGTTGAAATTACAAAAAAAAATTTCGATTTTTACGGCAATTGGCACTTTTTCAAAAAAAATTTTAAATTGCCGCCATTTTATGCCAAATCATCGTACGGTAAAATATTTTTTTTTAATTGTAGGTTTTTTTATGTACTTTCTTGTGAGCATACGCAATACTTCGTTACTTTATTTAAAATGTTTATTTTAGGACTTTGAAAAAAGTAAAAAACTTCAATTTTCAATTTTTTGCCTTTTGCCAACTATGAAAAGCTACTTGCCAACTATGAAAAAAAAGCAAAAAATTGAAAAATTGAAATTTTTTATTTTTTTCAAAGTCCTAAAATAGACATTTTAAATAAAGTAACGAAGTATTGCGTATGCTCACAAGAAAGTACATAAAAAAACCTACAATTTAAAAAAAATATTTTACCGTACGATAATTTGGCATAAAATGGCGGCAATTTTAAAATTTTTCGAAAAGTGCCAATTGTTGCCGTAAAAATCGAAAGTTTTTTTTTTGAAATTTCAAACACATATTTATAGCAACAAAATACATCTTTTCTCTAATTTTTATGAAAAACCGACTATTTTCCCGTTATTTATTGCATTTTCAGTAAAATAAAACAAAATTTCATTCATTTTGTTTTTTTGAGGTAAGGATTCATTTTTAAAGTATTTATACCGAATCAGTTCGATAGTCTATTCATTCACGAGTATTTTTCAATTTTTTTTATTTTTCTACGACCAACAGAACTGGAGAAATTAAAAAAATAGTGTAACAATGCACTCAAAATGCATCAAAAATTGACATTTATGCAATTTTCTCGTACATCACAGCACCGATTTTGCAGACATTTTTTTTCCGCTTTATCTTAACATATGTATGTAAAGAAAAAAAACAAAAAATCCAACTTCCCAACTACATCATAACTTCGCTTTTTTTGTTTAATTTCCCTCTACTATTTGTTTGGTTACGTGTTTCAAGTAATACAAATAAGATTAATTTAAAAATTCAAAGTGCCTTAAAATACCGCAAATAAAAGCCATTTATCCCGGAACATTTCAATAACCTTTAATTTTTATCAAAAGAATTGATTTTTATTTTTTTGGATTAATTTTTCTAAAGGTTTTTTTTAACTCAAGATAAGAATATCCAAAATTCTAAATATAACTTCAATGATAATAAAATTATCTTTCAATCAGTAAATTCTTGTAGCAGAAACCTTCCAACGATGACACTACCCCATCCTAACAAATTTAAATCCACTTCACACACAAATGGTAATAGGATAGGAGTTCCTATAAAATTGTTAAGAATACGAAACTTTTTTGAAGATATTTGAGGAATTTTAAAGAAATTTTTCACCCGCATGTATATATAGATTTTCACCTACTTGCGGCATTAAAAGGTTTTTAAGGACTCTTCTAACACATGCTAATAACTCGCAGTTACAAAAGGATGTCTCAGTCGCTTTGCTTTTTGAAGTATGTTCATTTTACCTCTGCCTACATATATATGTATGTATATAAATCCGTTTAAACGAGCTTTGTGGTAATGGCACCATCAGGTACATATTTATATGACATTCCTTACACGGAGTAAAATTGAAGGTGTTTCCCCGGGCTCAGAGGAGACGTCTGTTTTTATGTTTTATCCGTTTATGCTTTCATTTTCCATTCACGGCTTTTATGGTAGAGTTAAAATGCTAACAAAAGGCCTTTTATTTCGGAATGAGATTTTAAGCCAGCCAACGAAACCATGACATTAAGCATAACAATTGTCGGATAATTTGATTTTGTTAAGAGATTTCTAACTTCGTAAAAATTACGTGATACCATCCATAGACTACATTACTTCAATGAAATAGGCTAAATCAAAATTGACTGCTTAGTGAATGGATGATAACTGCCATTTGGGCTCGTGTTATATCTTAGCTTGACTAGAGCTAGGTACATTGTTCGTGGGTAAATTAGGGCAATTTGGTCAGAAAATTGAGTTAAGTAGAACAGATGGAATCGTGGATAGAGTGGATACCGTATACTTGCAAAGTACTTATACTTCTTATGCTAATTGAATTGTGTTCACATGTATGTATATATTTATAATTAAGGTACTAAAATGGTAATGTTTTAATATTAAGTGCCTGAAATTTGGATGTACGTACATATTACTTTCATAAACCCATCAAAAACAAGTGCTGCTATTAAAAACACGCGACACTAGGGATAGACTACAAGTAACCTGGGGCACATACAGAAATGGCAACATTTCAACCATAATGGAAAACTTAACTAGTTCAAACTTGATCCTTCACAATGCTTCCCATTTCTGTATTGCATGTTATTACAAACTAGGCAATGATAACACTTTCATAGGGATATGTGCTAAATTTAGCAGTGAGATGTGAGATAAAGTTTTTACGTATTTGCGTATTTCAATATTTTTACTTGAGTTTTTCTTTAACTTTTAATTTTGAATTTGAACATTTATTCATTAGTTTACAAACGTTTTGTAGATTTTACTAAGTTTTAAAAAATAAGTCCTGGTTTTTCTAGTTGAAAGAGTTCTCCGTGTTTTTTGGACATTCGCAAAATCTATGTAGTTTTGGTGAAATCTGAATAAATGGTATCCCAGTCGGTGTAATATGAGAAAGATGTGGGGAATTTGATAGAAACTTTCATCCCAACTGTGAAAGCTTTTAGCCGGCCTTTCAAGCGTAGTAAACATCATCGAGGAATACCTTTAACCGAAAGTCAAGGATTACCTACATCAAATCCTGTAACATATAACAATTTTTAAGTTTGGCAATACTTCTTCTAATATTTTCGAAAATCACTGGGATTTTGTAACTTGACTTTTGTGCATTTTCTCTATTGCTCCTATTTCTATTTCAATGTAATACCCGGCTTCACCGGCCGAACTCCGCAAGTTCGAGCAAATTAGGGTATTGAACTTCAATTTTAGCCTGAGTTCCGATAAATTTTCACATTTTGAAGTCAGGAAAAATAAAGCCTGAGTTCGCCCAACAGAACATGAAATCGAGCTTGAAAGTAAAAGCTTGCTCAAAAGAGAGTATAATCAACTGGAATAGTGGAATGCTATTCCAGTGAGCTTTTGCATTTCTGACTTCTGGCGAAAAAGCAACAACAATTTCAAGCACTGAACTTAACTTTAGCCGGTGAAGCTACTTATGTGGATTGAATTGAACATCATTGAACTCAGGCCGGTGAAGCCGGGGCAAAAAGCTAAATTTCAGAGTAAAGCTCACTTTAATATTGCGGTTCACCGGCCGAATTGCGCAAGTTCGCGCAAATTTTTTGTTTTTTTTTTATGTGGAAGACTAGAACTCAGGGAAAGCCCTTTGTACTGTCGACAATTGGTGAACTGAGCTTCATATTCATATTCAACTGGGGATAAAACAGACCAGCCCAACTGGACTCGAACTGAAGTTAAACGTGAAAGCTCGCTCAAAAGAGAGTAATCAATTGGAATAGTGGAATGCCATTCCAGTGTGCTTTCTGAGCTATGGCGAAAAAGCAACAACAATTTCAAGCACGAACTGAACATGAACTGGACTTTAGCCCGTGAAGCCACTTATGTGGATTGAACTAAACATTATTGAACTGAGGTCGGTAAAGCCAAGGCATAAGTTTTGTTGGCATGGAAAATAAGAGCTTTCAGAGTCGAAACCATTACCTCACATGTCAACCCACGCCATTGTTGTAATTTAACAAAAGCTACCAGATTACTCTCGAAATATCTCATGGCAAATGCGGTGTAAAGGTATCAAATTACCCCCAATCTTGGATTTTATTCCATTTAGGTCAGTGCCATATAAACACTCACGTTCGTACATTACGTTTCGTTAATTACGTTGCGATAAGTAAGCTTACAGTATTTTTTTTAACTATTTTGGTTTATTGTAAACTACGACATTATGTAAGTAAACTCAAATTGCTTCAGTTTTCTTACGTTACGGAACATCTATTTTGGTTCAGGCTAGTGATAAAATCTTACGTAATATGCTTATGATGCGATGACAGAAGGGAAGAGAATTCATGAAGAAGGCATTCTTGTGAAAAGAGAAGGATTTGTGAAGTATAACCTTGTGGGAAAAGTGAGCGATAAGACGAAAGATAATTATCGCTGAATGGGACTCGAACAGCAGTCGAATGCCTTAAGTTGTATTGTGACCAATAAAAGTACCTTCTATAAATGTGTAGACAATTTCAAAGACTGGCTTCCTTCCGTTCATAAATAGCTTTAGTTTTGCAAACTTAAAATATTATATTCTTATCTTTTACTTCCAGAATATAAATCAAAAATATGTTGTCACACCCCACAACTCGGACATTATTTACGGCATTTACTTTTACGTTAAAAAAGGTTAAACGCACTAAATCATACATTATCGAAGATGATTTAGTAAAAAAACAACCTTAAGTTAACACGAGTGATACCAGTAGCAGGACAAACTTATGAAAATCTTTCAAATTAGATGTAAGGCTAAGGATAAGCACAATATTTTATAAACCTGTCAATAAATTATACTGCTAAAATGTGCAAGACAAGATAAAACTTACACCGAGGGCAAGAAATAATAAAAGCATTGTCAAAATATTATAATACTCGTCGTACCATTATAAAACGGTGAATGTTAAACTAATGCTATATGACATGATAAACTTTTGCAGACAGTATCCATTAAGTGTGAAAATTCTTATCTCGCATTCAAGCATGTCCTTCAGCACAGTAAAGTTAAAGGGCTTTAAGTGCAAACCACTTTAACTAATTTGCACGACAGTCCTCGTGTCTTTGTTAGTTGAATATTTGAAACTGGTTTTTTTTTAACCCCAGACATCTTGTTCCTTCTCACTTTAAGAATATTGTACATTCATTTAAATGTATTATGCAATTCTAATTAGTTAATTGTCAAGTGAAATAGGGAAGCTATCAGTATTAGTAAATAACGATAATGCACTTGACTTTAATCCTTTTGCGTTTAAGAAAATCACTGATAAAATCACAGAACTGCTTACAGAAAGAAATCCTTAAAACTCCTTGTCAAACACAGGATAATAAAACGATAATACGTTCCTGCATTAGAGACACTCCTGCTGCTCGCGTTATTATTCAATTTTACTTCGATTACGTCTATGTAGTGGCGCGCTCCCATGTGGATGGAATTCAAATTAAATAAGCGGAATATGCAGGGATATACGAAAATCAATTTATAACTGTCTTTCATTCTCATCAAATATCCGAAATTCCTCTCGCAGAATATCCTTCTGAAGCCTTTCATGTGGATAGTAGGATTTTTGGGATAAGAAAACATCCGGGTCTGCAAGAACCTTTAAGTAATATAATGGTATTGTGGGGGTGGGACGTAAAAACGACTAAAGTACACCGAAACCAATAATATAATTTAAGCAGTTGCGTACCGCAATTTTGTTGCTTTATATTTTATCTGATTTTAGGTTACAAAAACACGTGATTCCGTGATGACGGTAGGCAGCACAGAAATTCATTTGTCATGGATTCAAAATACTGATGAAAATTCCGTAGGCGTCATTTTACAAACGATCATTCTCAGCCAGGAAAATGAATCATCCCTATCCCTGTATATAGGGCAAGATGACGGCAAGCGATCAATTCGCCTGTCATCTCTAGATTTGCATAATTTGTCAACTGTGCGTTTTTTTAAAAATTATTCTATACAAATTCGGACAAGTCTCGTCTCGTCTTGTGTGTGAGCAGAAAGCACTCCGAAATAATACTAAAAACTTTCCGAATTTTTCTAAATTTGAGCTGATTTTGTTTTAGAAAAATAAATGATTACTTGAGAGAAATTGAATTACATATTTAGGGCATATGAAATGGATTGAAAATAACACAGATTTCTATTGACTGTCACATAATGGAATTTTTTAAATTTTTAATTTAAATTCACCATGGCTGAAAAATCAGGAAAAATATGTATTAGAACAGCTTAGGAAAAACCTTGAAATACTTCAAAATACCTACAATCTGTTGGCAGTTCTTTTATCGAAAAATTTTTTCAAATAAAAAGTCATAAATAAATTTTTTGATGAACGATCAGGAGGAAAAAATTTGACATGTCGATTACATACCTTTTGATGGGGATATGTTGGGTTGTGTTTATATTTTTTTTTGGTTGGAAAATACCCTAAAGAAATTCCTTTTTTCCTGGTAGTATGGAAGTATATTAACAACCTTTGATTTACAGGGGCTATTGGTTATTTAAGTTCATGGCTACAACTCGTATATATAAGTAACAATGGAGAGTAATCAGAATGTAAAATTATGTTTTTGGGAATTGAACATATTTGTTGATCAATTTTTTTTAGCAACGTGTTATTTAATAAATTGGTTCGAATATTGTTAAACTTTAAAGGTTTTCGCATCTAACAGATTTTTTAGAGTAATGATAGGATTTCACAGATATTTTCATCATCCTCATCATTATCCCAGCAAACTGTTATTGGCTTTAGCTATCTTTTTTTGACGCACTGGGTATCCGTGCCCTTCCGTTTTTTTATTCATAATAATTTTTGTGTATGCTGTTATCACTTCTACGTTGAACATGCCCTACCTATTCGTACAGTTCGTTCTTCGTTCAATTACGAACATTGTAGCTGGACGAATCAGGCGGACCTCTCAGCAGCGAATTTTGTAAAGGACTTGAATTTACACACTAACAAGGTTCAATTATTGACTCAGGAACTTAAGTTCATGGATCATTTGAGGCATGGAGAATATACAAGGAGGAAAAACTCTTATGGGGAAAATGACAGGAAATGGATGGGTAGAAGAAACTAAACTTCTAGTTCATTTTTGGCCACAGATGTCACCTTTGTCCGATGTACCCCACATGAAATTAATAAAAATTCATTGGAAACATCAAAAATTGATTAATTACGAATTATCGCATTGATATAAATTGAATTTAGAAGCTGGTAAACAGCTGTAAGCTGGTAAACGTAAAATATATTAGTAATAAACGAATTTTGCCATGAACCGAATAAATACAATCGGCCATATTTTTTGGGGTACATTTGACTGCAGCGCCACCAATAATCAAACGAAAATTGACAACACGGAGTTTTATCTCCTTGTATCGCCTCCATGATTTGAGGCGTGGCCAATACGGAATGCGTGAGCAAACGTCAGTGGATGTCAACTTAAACGTGAAAGTGACATCTAGTGGGCATTAGAATACTTAAATTTAACGAAACTAAAAGCTTTTTTTCGGACTTCGCATTCCTAGAGTAGAGTAGAGCCCTACTTTGAGGCTGCCGTTTCTGTTGCCACGTTGGTGCAACAGAGATAGAACCATACTATTTTCTATGCGATAAAGGAGCTCAGATTTGCTCTTCCACTTTAGTCTAGGGATGTAAACTCGCCTTAATGAATTCATCAACAAGTAGAATTGTCACATCAAGGTTGATGAGAATTATTGCTAAGAAGGCTATGCATCCACGAAAAGTCACTGTTTGATGCGGTTTTTGGAGCGACCGTACTTCTTCAAGAACGAAGCCGGCCAAGATGTTACTGTGAATGGCATACGTTATCGCGCGAATATAACAGATTTTTTTGTGGCCGCAATTGGAGGCTATGGATGTGAACAATGTGTGGTTCCAACGCCGGTGTCAGTTGCCACACAAAGTTTTTCGTGCAGCAAAAGTTCGATGGTCGCATTATCTCCCGAAATGGTGATCTCAATTGGCCGTCAAGATTATGTGATTTTGGGTGACTTTTTCTTCCATACCATACATGATTGTACCGGAATAGCATTTAATGTCCCCTTTAAATTTTAGTCGGGTACAATCATGCAGCTTGTGAGTCCCATGAGGCAAGTAAGGATACGCCGAAAGATGACTTTCCCCTAGATTCCTCATGAGCACCACACAAAAAAAACAGCATTACTGAAGTGTGGTATTCCGATATCAGTTTCTTCTCATAAGGGCCCTATGAGGCAAACCTCATCACAAATGAAATGGGGCAATTACAACATCTGCCTTACGTATTCGGAAAGCTTTTTACCCTTAAGCTTTAGTTTTATTCATACAAAGCTTTATTTTTTATTGTTGCGTTGCTTCATATTTCAGGCAGTTATGTTGGTGACCGTGAAAGGTGTCATTTAGCATACCCTATACACCGGTTCTCGTTCGATACGAAGGTCAGGTAGCATTGGACGTGATTGGTAATCAGCAACAGCTAAGTAAAGCGACATTCGCATTTTAAAGATTTCGATACCGCCGCAGTTATTACTCACATATCCACGGAGTTATTACTTAGATACTTAAATTTCCTAGCCTCTTTTTTCACCCGGGATCGAATTATTCTTCACGGGGGCCCGAAATGGGGCATTTCTTATGAGGCAAAGCGTGAGATGTCTTTGTGGGCCCTAAATGTCGGGTAATAAAATACATTACTGATTAAAAGATAAAGATTTCAAATTCTTTTAAAAGTGTTTGTTTTATTCACACTTTAAATACCGACACATTTTACAACTGATACAATTGGGGTAAATTACTCTATCTAATGCCGGGTTTTCACTAGTAGAATTAGTGGTAGAGTATACTGGTCGAGTACTAACTATCCTGTGAACTCACCTAATGAAAACTCGGTTATAGTAGAGTCGAGTGGGATAGCATCGTGGTAAAGTTACACTACCGATTAAAAGTAGGCCAGTTACTCTACCACTAATTCTACTAGTGAAAACCCGGCATGATACTGAATTTCCATTAGAGTTCAACTAGAGTTTAACCCGAGATATACGTCATGGAAACAGTTACAGTAAAGAGTTTTCGTTAAAGATTTTCAACTCTGGCCAACTTGACGAAAATAGGCAGGTTGAAATGAGTTCAAGCACACAACTAAAAACGGCACACTGGCAAAGGTACAAAAAGTGAAAATGTCGCGCCTCACTTGGACGTCAGAAGAGACTTTATATTTAATAAATACTTTTAAAGAAAAATCTATAATAAAATTAATTGATGAAAAAAGATGGAGGAAGACGGTAGGCAGAAATGGAAACGCAAAAAGTTAAGTCGTTGAGATGAAGTGTCATTTCAACTCAACCACAACTCAACTCGACTCCCATGGAACCTCGGTAGAAAAATGAGTATTTAGTGTAATACACAAACCATTTTGAGGTGAGGATTGAGTGATAAATAGTGCAATTTACCCTATTCATTATTGTGTCTTTTCCATCAAGCGCAATTTTCGCTCACGCCTGTATTCAGGGTGTATTGCATAAAGTTACAAAACGGCCGGCATAAAAACATTCTACCCGTGGAAAACCCTTAAAATTATGTTTAATGAAGATATAAATGAACAAAATTTTTGATGTCTATTTTAAAGATAATATGTACTATACGTTCTTGGAAAAGTTTTATTATCATAAAAAGATTCTTTACTTTCATGTAAAATGATGTACCAAACCGCACTGAAAACTCAAAAGTGGAAATAAATGAATTTTTCCCATGGGCTGTGATTAATTCCGCACCGCCTGGGATTTAATTTCATTTACGACGTAAAAATCACCGATAAAATACAAAAAAAAAATTCCTAATTAATAACGCAGAATTCTGAAATTTCGTTTCGCGAATGTCAACAAGGATCAGTTCCGGGTCCCAACCTGCTGTGGATCGATCAGCTGTCAACTTGATTAATATTTCACACCGAAAACACGTGGAACCATTAATTAATGAGCTGGAAGTGCATCTGGACCCGACATTCCGCTAATGGGACCTTTCGGTGTCACATTCAATTATTCAACAAAACTGGACTGGGAAAATGCTATTTTTGGTATACCAATGCCACAGCTTATCTCTTCTAAGGCATCTTAGGATGTTCTTTTGATTCAGTGGAATAATAAATTTTCAGGTAACATCTGTAAAAATATTCAACAGAAGGTCAAGAAAACAAATTTGATTTGGAATATCAAAAAAATGAATTCAGTTAAATCTGGCTGTGGATTTTTAGGCATTATGCAAAAGCAAAACTCAAGATATTTGCGAATCAAGGATTTTTATTATTGTAACAGAATTAAGAAGCTGTTAGCATCTGCGAATTATTAAGGGAATTATTCCTCGTTTTGGGTATAGTAGTGAAGAAATTAAGAAAAGCCTGAAACAAATTATTCCAGTTTATATTATATGAAAATGGCTGAAAATTCTTGAAGATGGTGTCTATGTTGTCCCGGTAATGTACAAGGAACGGAGCGGACGATTCTGGTGTTCTTTATTTTCAATTTGCAGTCCTCTATTATTTGATTCACAATTGTTAATTGAGCATTAAAAAAAGAATAGATCGTTACTTACTCAAAAAGTGAACGTCGAAAAAGCTGATGCTGTATGTGTGGTGGGATTGGAATGGAATCGTCCACTATGATGTGCTTCCAATTAGTCAGACGATAGATTCTCAACTGTACTATGGGCGACTAGAGAGATTACGCGAGGCAATTGAACGATTGCCGAAATTTAATAATAGGAAAGGTGTTGTTTTTCATCACTACAACGCCTGACTATACGCACTTCTTTTATGATCCATCACAAATTGGGAGAGTTTGGTTGGGAAGTTTTAATGCATTCACCGTATAGCCCAGACAGAGCCACAGACAGTCTCTGACTATCACTTGTTCCGATCTCTACAGAAGTCCTTCAATTGAATTAAGCTGGTTTGAAAACAAGCACTGTAAAAAATTTCAGTGGTAATTTTACAAAAAAAATACTGTAGACCTTTGGGAAAGTTTCCAAAATGGCGTCAAAAAAGGGCCAAAAACAGTTTTTCGTGTTTTTAAAAAAACTACACTTTGTGCAAAAAAAAGGTTTATATAAAGTTTGTAGAGATTTTTCATACTAATAAAATGATGTTTGATGTCAATACATAAACAAATAAAGGAGTAATTGCAAAAAAACCGCTAAAAATCTTGTTTTTTTAAATGCTCATATCTTTTACCACAAAATCGATTTTGTAATGAAACTCACAGAAAGTGTAGCCCTTGGGGATTTCAATAAAAGCGTTTTTGAAAATATGCAAAATAATAAATAGTTTTTGCAAAATACTGTTTTTTCGAAAAATATACTTTTGTGGTCGAATTCGATTAGCTATTAGCTCATAGTCATCAGCACCTACAGAATCGTTTTTGGGCTTAAAATGCTCTGGCAGAGTTGTGCTAATAGTTGTTTTTTTACAAAATTGGATTATTTGCCTACAAAATTCGATTAATTGCCTATCTGAGGTCGTAAAATATTTTTTTTGCCTATCGATTGGCAATTAATTCAATTTTGTAGCCAAATAATCCAATTTTGCGGGCAAAATTAATTTTTCTCGTTTCTTCGGCCATCTTTTCGCACATTTCCAATGAAGTAGCAATGTGGGTACAAAAAATCAAATCCAAATCTCCAAGAGATAGGTACACTCAGCAGACCGTGTTGTATCCACAGGTATATAGGATATTAAAGCTCACCTCGAAAACAATTCGTTTAACTGGATGAGACCCTCAACTAATTCGTTAGCGTGGCTAAACGAGATGAGCAGCGTGCGTTCAAACTCTTAGAGCACTATTTGCTCTACCATTGAATCATTGAACCACCATATGAATATAGGTCTCATCGCAAAATTTGGTGGTTATTAGGACGGCCATCACCTGGCTGTATGGCAAAATTATTCGCGCAACATAAACTAAGCTGAACCGCTCAACCGCAGCCCTATCAGAATTTCAGAACTCGTACAACATCCAAGGGCTCAAACGTAAACCTTATCACCATTTCATTCAGCAGCCTTCGACTCATTTTAGCCTATCGTATCCAAAGCTCATTGTCACTTTAAAGCCAAGTGTCCATGGTAGAGCGTAGAGTGTAGAGCTCTACCCGTAGAGTGTACACTACAACGCGTCTCTACCACCTTACCACTGCACCGTAGAGCGGCTCTAGAGAAATTGTGAGTGGAGCTCTACCACCCGCTCTACAGACTGTGTACACTGCAGATGCGTTTTTCTCTACTGTAGATAAATATGGTAGAGCGCGCAACCGCGGCCATCAACTTTCATTTCTCAGTTATTCAGAGGTGCGTGCGTATACATATTGTGTAAAAAATTTAATGGAAATTAATAGAAATAAAAAATAATAATAATAAAATGAGCTCTCGCCAAAAACAAGCTGTTTCCGTTTTTTTTCTCGAAGAAGAGAAAAAGAAGGAAAGGAAATGTTGGGAGCTAGATTGGATTGCGAAAAGATAACAAAACGCTGGAATGTATCGAGAATTATTGAATGAACTCATGGAAGAAGATACATCTGCATACCAAAATTTTCTGCGTATGTCGTATTCGAATTTCGAGGCGTTATGGTTGCACCGGTTGTAAAAATTCAAAGCGCATGTGGGAGGATGAAAATATAATTTTGGCTTTATCAGGACAGTTTAAACTTCTGCAAGGATTCGAAAATTCCAAGAATTCTTCAATGTTTGCTTGCTGTGAAATTAGTTCTGTTGAATTTTGTTCTCCTATTTGTTGCCCTTGGCGAACTTGGCTCGTCCTTCATTGTCTTTCCTGTGTCTGGTGTTTGCTTAATTACTCAGTCCACTACCAGCTCACAGCATTACAAACAGGAATCGTCGCATTTAGAAAACTCGTTTATAATCCTTTCCTTCATGGTTTCGTCCCCCCCGCCCTCTGAATTGGAAAAGTTTAACGGGATTCATTCTCAATGACTAATCAATATACCGCGATTTTCATACCTTTTCAAAATGGTTGCACCGGTTGTAACAATTCAAAGCGCAGTCGAAACGCAAATGAGAATGAATACTGTAGAGAGAAAAACTCTATCAAACATGCTTGATAGAGTGTAGAGCAGATGCAGAGCTCTACCAAACACTAAAAAATTGCGTATACACTATAGAGTTTTTTAGTAGAGAAAGCTTTCGCGTAGAGTGGGTGCAGAGCGCATGTGTAGAGCTCTAGAGGGTGTATACACTTCGCGTGTCTACGCGAGAGTTTTTTCTAGCTCTACGCAAAAAACTCTATAGTGCACACTAGGCTTTAGAAAGTTAAGGCTGATTTACAATGTTGCGAGAGTTCGATGCGAGAACGAGCCGAGTCTCGCACGCGCTGCCAAAACCTTTTCCAAAGCAGGCTTTTAAATGCCACAATGTACAATGCAGTGCGATAATGCGATAATACATAATGCGACACGAGAGAATTTCGAAAAATTGAAATTTTCACCCAGCGAGATACGATGACAGATCATATGTGTTTATTTTCATGTTTAGACGAACAGCATGCAGAGAATTACAAATTACTTTTAAAAATATAAAAAAATAAAAAATTTAATTGAATTTGACGTAAATTTATAAAGTATAACGACTTGTGCTGGCACTATTGTACATTGAAACACGAGTTATGAACGAAACAGAGAATTGGGCGAGACTCTTCGTTCTCGCATCGCACTCTCACAACATTGTAAATCAGCCTTAAGTCGGGATATGTTTCTCGTAAATTCTTTCGTTCTAGGAACATATTGATAGAGTCCACACCATAAAAGAAGGGAAATTTAGAAAGGAATGTTGTTTCTATATAATAGCTGGAGCAATAAAAACTTTACATTCAAAATTATTTTTTAGTTTTTAGTTCATTTTAAAATAAAAGCGTATTTTTTATTTTTTTTAAACTATTTTTTTATGGTGCAGAGCATATCATATTGATATTGCTGCTTTATGAGACCTAAGGAAGAGCGGTAGTGACAATAAACTCTTTGTTTTCCCTCTAATTTTACTGGGCCGAGGCCGGACCAAGACTGCATCTAGACGGATCGATGGTGTGA
Organism: Thereva nobilitata; assembly: GCA_963855945.1. Taxonomy (NCBI): domain Eukaryota; kingdom Metazoa; phylum Arthropoda; class Insecta; order Diptera; family Therevidae; genus Thereva; species Thereva nobilitata. The sequence goes on from OY979695.1 coordinate 169,811,236, forward strand.
ATCTTTTCTTAATATCTCGTAAAAAGTGACTTCTGCGAAAAATATCTTTTCTTGTCGAAATGTTAACCATTTTGAATAAATTTACAAAAAAAAAGTATTTTCGTGGCTCATAGACCCGGATCAATGGCGACTTTGAGCATATTATTGACAACCCAAATACTAAGGTATATGAAAAAAATTGTATATTGGACCACCACAACATAACAAAATTAATGATTTTCAGAGAGAGTTTTTTCTTGTGCGATGCGAAGTAACTATACATACATCAAATAACAGGTAACAATTGGTGTGTATAAAACTCCTCTTCAACTCCTCAACTTCATACCGACCAAAAGACAGCCGGGCTGTTTTGCCCCAACATAGAGTAAAAACACTTTATGGATGCTGTGCATATCTCATGCAACTACATAACATCGAGACTATGCTGAAAATGTGTAAAACTGTTTTTACTTTCAGAATAAATTTGTTGAAGAAAGCAAGGAATTCTTCTGTTGTAGTCGGTTGTGTTTGAGCAAATGTTTAAGGAATTCTTGCTTTTTTACAATTCCGGGAGTATTCATCATATGAAAAATTTAACCTATTCACTTTTCTTATTTTTTTGAAATCGTTTAAAAAACTGAAGCAAAACAACATCAAATAATGATTTGTTCAAAGCTATTATTGATTTTCATTTATGGTAATGCGAGCTAATATCTTGTCAAACAAAGGTGAGTTGACTTAATTTATTAATTTGATTTAAAGAGCACTTTAGATAAATGTTATGTAATATTTGTGAAAGTAAACATATGTGATATTGATATGAGTGTTCAAATATATGTAATATGAAAACTTTGACATTGATTTCTTAGTCAAGTGCAAGTCTTAACTGACAGTGAGCCACCCCTTCTTCGGAGACCATTTCTCATAAAACCTACAGGGTAGATAAAAAGTTACTTTATCATTTTAAAATTAAATAAATTTTCAAATTCTCAAAAATAAAAAAAAATTTTGAAATAAAAAAGCGCTCTATGAAGTAGTTGAAATAGGTTCTTTCATCATATCCTGGAATTTTGTTTGCTATTTTGATTTACTGTTTTAATTGAAAATTAATTTATCTGAAACCAAACTGATTATTTTTCTTTGATGCAACGGAAATGCTAATGATTCCCATGAGAAATGGTAATGATTCCCATTTTATACTAACAAGACATTTCAGAAACTAGAGAAAAATTATTACCTATATTAAGGATTTATCGTTACTACTCTACTCTTTACTTTACTTTACTTTACTAAGAAAACAAGGACTCATATATTTATGTCACTGTCATCCGGACAGCATTAGTCTTTTAGATGAATCTAGTTGAATTTTTTCAATTCATCGACTTTTAAGGATGTTCTTTAATAATTGCTGTGCAAAAGAAATAGGCTGTTACAATAACTGCTCAGACCCTGATCAAAGTCAAAGGTCTGGCCTTACCTTAAAAACAATTGGGTATATATGCTTGGTATTCTGAATTAGCCTCTGAACTATATCCATGAGAGGAAACATTTTTAAACCTTACATTCCAATAACCAATTTGTAATTTTTTCAAAATGGCGGGTCAAATGGCAGATGAATTTTGCAAATGTGTTCTGAATCCATTGAAAATCGGTATCGGGAGGTTTTAGGGCCACAAATGACGAATCTGTGAGCAAAATTTTAAAAAAATCAAAATAGCGGCGCCAATATGGCGGTACGATTTAGGCAATTACGATTCGATTTCACTGAAAATAGCTATTTGGGGTGTTTAAGTTTGGAAATAATAAATTTGTTGTCAAAATTAGAAAATTCAAAATGGCGCTGGAAATATGGTATGCATAACAAATCACTTCACCAGAATTTTGTAAAAAGTAAAATCCAAAAATTACTGAATTAAGTCTAAAAAGAATATAATAAAAATAGGTAAACAAAACTTTTAAGTTAAATGGTTTTATTTTAAATCTGCTGTATCAAAAACTAGAAAATAATTAGAACACAAACATGGACCTTCTGGAATAGTAAGAGTGCTGTCTTCTAATGTCGTTTGCCAAGAGGCACTTTGTGTCGCTGTATCAGCGAGTTAAGTAATATTCTGGGACTTTTAACAGACTAAAATAAAAACATGGTGCGCATAAAAACCTGTATAACCTGTATAAATAAGAAAAACTTGTCTAGAAAAATGTGTTTCCTCTCTGCCGGAGAATGTGTTGACTAGTAGGTGATTTTAGTTAGGATTAGAATCCGGTATAACCGACAGGCTGGAACGTGTCGGCATCATGCTGCTTCCACCTGCCAACGCACGCAAATAATAAAAAATCCAATAAATTATTTGCATGTAAATTAAAAATTAGTCTTAAATCACGCCAAAGAAGTATAACTTCTAATGCGCGTACATAAGTACACACACCCACTTTTTTTTTTAAGGAATAAGCCGTATTTGCCTTAAGCAATTTCAAACCGAACGAAATCACAATGTACAAAATATTTTATTTTAATATGAACCCAATGTCGTCCCATCCTAAATTTTGGCATTATATGTGCCTTAAGAGTGTATGCACAAGATATAATTTTTTCAATATTTTGAAAAAACATTATTTTGAGATATTTCAAAAAGGAAATTTTCAAAATGCCGAAAAAAGTTTTATTTTTGTTAACAATACTATGTTGTATATCAAATTAAAGCCTTATTAAAGCAGAAGAAATTGGTGCAAGGTTCAGCTTTCTATGTCAAATAGTTTTTAAACTAGAGCAGTTTAAAGATTTCAAAATTTATTAAAATTTTGAGATTTTCGATTTTTTGAAAATTTATAACTAAAAAATTAAAAGTCCAAAAAAACTGAAAATTTAGTTTTTTTTAGTTTCCACCAGAAGAACATATATAAAAAAATTATAAGTATCGGAGGTGGTGAGGTCCAAACATTGGTTGATTTGATAGTAATGGAGATACTCAATTTCTTTATGTGAAGTTACAAAATTTATAGTAAAACTACAATAATTGTGTAGTAAATTAGTATTTCATATCACGATTTGTAATTTTACTGTACAGTTTCACTGTGAATTTACATATTTTTTTTTCCGTGTACAAACAAAAATGAGAGCGTTCAACAAATTAGGATATGAGATGAACATGCAGCACGCTTGTCTGGTGCTGCTTTGCTGTCATTTAACCAGCCTCAGCCAATAGAAACAATTGTGATCGGTGCTAAATTACTCTTTACCACAAACACCGTAAAATGTTAAGGTCTTACTGAAAGGATAAAAGTTTTAATCTGCATCCTTTATTTCTAGGAAGGTCATTCTATTTAAGTGTATGTAAAAAGCAGCCCATAACCCTTATTGGGATGAGGGTTGTCCTCTTCCTTTTACATGATTTATGGATCAAAATTTTCCAAGCCTAAAGCCTACCACAGAAGGGTTTTGGATTATCAGGATAATTAATTGGTCTTCCTAGCAGGAGTATTGACTACTTTGGGCTTGGGATAAAAACTTTTTTGCGATCCCAGGCCATTCAAAGTCCGACGTTTAAATACAACATAAAAATTAATTTCGAAATGGGTTCGATAAATACAAGACTTTTCTAAATGAAATCGTAATTATCTTTTTTTTACCCTTGTTTTTAATCCTGTGGGAGGATGAAAATATAATTTTGGCTTTATCAGGGCAGTTTAAACTTCTGCAAGGATTCGAAAGTTCCAAGAATTCTTCAATGTTTGCTTGCTGTGAAATTAGTTCTGTTGAAATTTGTTCTCCTATTTGTTGCCCTTGGCGAACTTTGCTCGTCCTTCATTGTCTTTCCTGTGTCTGGTGTTTGCTTAATTACTCAGTCCACAGCATTACAAACAGGAATCGTCGCATTTAGAAAACTCGTTTATAATCCTTTCCTTCATGGTTTCGTCCCCCCTGCCCTCTGAATTAGAAAAGTTTAACGGAATTCATTCTCAATGACTACTCAATATACCGCGATTTTCATCCCTTTTCTTTAAGCATTCGATTTTGTTGCGAAGTTTCGGAAGCCTTTATTATTGGTATTCGTGGAAATCGGTCTTAAGATTCCTAATAAAAAGGAAAATACCGAACATTTCTTTAATTGGATATTTTTTCCTGTCTGAATTATTGGAAACGATAATCGATACAGTTAACACTTGCTGAATTTAAATTAGTTACCTTGAAGAATATTAATGGGTCTAAAGGGTTTGCAGAAGAGGAAAAGTGTGTAAAGCTTCTAGATTTTTTTATTAGATAACCTTGGTTTTTAGGTCAGGCCTTCAAACATTTCTACCTAACCAGGATTTGTTTGAACATCATTTTAAGCAGATGCCGTACCAGATTAGTTGAAACCCAGCTCCATGGGGTTCTTCAGTGATTTGGGGCCTTGGTGAAGGTCTCTTTTATAGCATACCTGTGTATTTAACCCTATTTGGGAAACTCGCCCTTCTACATTTACTAAACACGTTCTAAAATGTTGTCCTCTTGCACTTTTCAATTTTGAATACAGTGTCACACTTTGTGTCTCCGCGGAGATGAAATCCGGGATGAAGTTTTGCAGCTCCCATGAGCATTGATTGTTGAAAAGTATTTGGTATAGAAACGTTTTCTTTTGTGCAACGCATCAACTCAATACGTGTCAGAGATCAGAGGTACAGCAGCACGTTCTTGAATTGAATAGAAGCAAAAAGGACTAAGTAACGTCAAGGATGTTACGCAACATTTCACCATTAATAAATTCGTAATACAAATTCCTATAAAGGCAAAACGTAATTTGGTATGGCAAAATATGTTCACTCTAGAGCAAATCATTAGAAACTTCGACACTCTCACAGATATGGTGTTAGTTTGCTTAGTTTATGTTTTCGTCACCAATGACAATGCCAGCGGCAAATATTTCGTTTATGTTTGCCTAAGTTTTACTTGAGGTGAGACTTGATGAAATTTCCTCTTGCACACTATGAAATTAAATCTAAATCTTTAATTAATTAATTAATTAATTAAAGGATTTATTTTGGTCTTACAATACAATAATGGATTTTAGCAAAAGCTTTATAAAAAGTATTATTCAGGCTTCAGGCAGGCTATTTGCTGGCGGAACTAATTGGTTTTGTATATTCCAGCAGATTGAAGTTAATAGGCTTTGAATGAAATAGAAAGACTTGAAAGCTTTATCTGATAGCACAGTGGCAGTAATTAATAGGCTGAGAAATAATTTTTTTTGCAAAGGACATAGGAGGAGTACCAAGCGTTTGCATAAAAATTTCCAGCTGACTGCTTAAGCCCTGTTTTAAGACGCTATTAATTTGTTTTGACAAGAACAATAATAATGGTTAACAATAACAACAAAATAATGTAAAATTTAATTCTGTGATGGCATTTGCCTTTCATTATTTTTTTAATATAACAATGGCAATGTATAATCTATTGGAACTATTGAAATTGTTTTACAGAAAATTCAGCTTTAATATTGGTAAATGGCTTTCTACACCGCGTTGGATCAATATGAATATAGCGGGCAACAAATTCAAGGTTCTCCGCGGGTGACAAAGATCTACGCTTCGTCCGCTAAAGGGTAGAGGTCAAGTTATTTTCGCTTTACTTACTCTTACGTCAATATTAAATCAGTTTAAAGTTCTTTTATCGGTTTTCGTTTAGAAGAAGTTGATTTTGTGACACCTTGGATACCATCTTGTTTCCCCTTTGTATCCAGAAAACTTGCAATTTTTGTAGAGAATTTTGAAACAAGTTTTCACTGTAAACTCAAGTATTTACTTTCTAAACACTTAAAGCGTTTAAACCGTTGTAGACGAATTTAATGAGTAAACACTTAAGTGTTTATTTTGTAAACGTTTGTAGCGTGTTTTTGGTTATGAATAATAAAATTTTTTTTGATAGAACTATTAATCAATATTATATTAAAACATAATACTATCATTGCAAAAAGTGAAAAAACAAAAATAAAAATTAAAAAAAAACAAAAAAAAATAAAAAATAAAAAAAAAACAGAAAAAAATTCCAACCCGAGTGCCGTGTTTCGAAGCGGTCCCGGCTAAGTACAAACCACTTCCAATATTGCTTGACTTCCGTGATAGGACGAGGTGCGCTTTACTGAATATGCTAAATGGTAGCCTCGGCGGGCATTAGCATAACTGCGTGAAATATGGCTCGCTCATATTTTTTCTCGTCTTATCACTGGAAATCTCAGCTTTTGAAAGTGTTTTATTTCAAAACGCTTAAAATGTTTTATTTTGACGTCACCCATTTGATTAACATTTAAGTATTTTAATAGTGTCGACAATGTTAATCAAATGTGAGACGTCAAAATAAAAAGTTTTAAGCGTTTTGAAATAAAACACTTCTAAAACCTCGGAATGCAGTGATACTGATAATTTTAAATCCGTAATATTTAAGCGGCTTTATGGTTTTATTTTCATATAAAAAAATACTTGTCAACTTGGCGTAAAAATTTCAGGATAAACTAAGTTAAATAAATGAAAACAACAAATGAAGTAAAAAAAGGCCAAAAAATGAAGAATAGGTATATTCTAAAATAATTTTGGTTATTTTTTTTACTTCTGTTTATTACTCAAATAACAACAATTGCATTTTTGGCCATTTTGAAAAAACAATTTAAAATTTTTTATCAAATCTCGTAGAGAATTTTGGGACCTTTAATTTAAAAAAAAATAAAGTTCATTTTTGTTAACATGAGCTCGAGATCTAAAACTTTTTTTATTTTGGCTAATTGTTAATTAACAAATATGTACATATTTTGAGCTATAATTTGGACTGTATCATGTTGAAGCCTATTCAATTCATGTGATAAATTCAAAAAAAAATTTAAGTTTTTAGAAACTTATTTTCAAGCATTATAGTGTAAGTATTGTTAATTGAGTGATTTTTTTGTTTCTTTCATAAAGCTTAATGTCAAAATGCAATAAATTCCTTGTTTCTTAAAATTCTAGGTCTTTTGTATGATAATAAAAATTACCCGATAAAATTAAATGTTTTATTTTTTTTATTTCTGAAAAAAGTACCTCTAAATGGATCACCCAGTATTTCATTTTTAGAGAGACACTTCCCACCCCTAAACACTACCGCTTATAAATAAAACGCTAGGGCGTTTAGTTTCCCGTAAGTTTTTTATCATAACTAAGTGTTGACCTTCACAAGTGTTTAATTGGCAAATAAGTGTTTTACTTTTATACGCTTGTGCTTAGGTTAGAATTTTTGGTAAACACCGTACGCGTTTAATATCTGTTAAATGCTTTAAGTGTTTAAGAATAAAACACTTTAGCGTTTAGATTTTGTGAATTAATCGATTCTTCTGCTTTAAAAGTAAACACTTCCCACCATTAAATACTTTATCGTTTAAAAATAAAACACTAGAGTGATTTATTTCGAAACACCTGCTATACACTTGGATTTGCAGTGTTGGAATATGTATTGATTATCATTCTTCAAGCCTTTGGAAGTAACGTCAATACTTTTTATGGACCCCGAGTAAAAATTAAACTCGCCTGCAACTACCATGCAGCAGGCACGCACCATCGGGCATTTTTCTAGACCAAAGAGGGCAAAATTGGGGCTTTAAAAAATTGTATAGGACGAAGAAATATCTTGGTTACCATAAAGGGTGCCAGTAGCTTACTCAGTAGAACGGTTCTTGTTCGATTGCGTAGGTCAAGCAGCATTGGACGTGGTTATTGCTTAGCGAGGGGACTGCTTGTTAAAACAGCACTCGTGTTTGGAATGGTTTATGCCGATGCGGATGCATTCATAAATTTTCGTGCCTGTGGCGGGAGCGTATATGTCTGTGGCGGGAGCATGCATGCCTAGAGGACACATTTTTAGATTTTCGTGCCTGTGGCGGGAGCGTGCAGTTAGTGGCGGGAGCGCGCATACCCGCGTGGAATGGGCATTTGTTCGCCATGCGTGCTAGGTTCGGGCGCGTGCATGCTTTTAAGAAAATTAAACAACTAAATTAGCCAGAACACAAATTGCAAATATGTGTCTATTCAATGGAATTTTTAATGTGGTAAACTTCTAGATGAAAAGTGGTACTGGGTTGAAATGATGTGTCAGTTATCATTAGGCTTTCGGGTATGTTTTCCAAGCGTGTTTTACTTGTACTATTTATTTGATGATGCTGAGCTCTGCGTGAGAAAATACACATTTGCGACCAGGGCTGGACTGAGAATGAATTTAGGACCGGGAAATTCAAAAATTTCGGCCCATTTCCATACATTTTATTTTAACAATCAAGTAAAGTTCTTTTTTGATTTCAAAAGTTTTTCTTTAAGCATAATTATGAGAAGAACCATGTGCATGTGTAGGTGTGTTTGTGCGTACGTCCGTAGTAATTTTTTCCTGCACGATATTGGGCGAACCAAAAAAGATATCGTTCTTCGTTCGCCGATCGAAGCGTATTAACTAAAGCATGATCTAAAATGATTTTCATAAAATTCGGTTGAGCCGTTTTTTTGTTTAAACGACGTACGTGATTTTTGTACCCTCACGATATCGCGCAAAGCCAAAAATGATATCGGTTTCGTTACGATGCCGATCAAAGCACATTAACGAAAACGTGCTTTGGAAAAAATTTCATCAAGCCCTTTTTTGAAAAGACTTCGGCGAAGAGCCACAAGCACCATCTAATAAATGCGATGGAATGAAACCGGTTCTAAATGAAACTTACTTTTCTGGATTCAGCTTCCGATAGCTTCCCCATAAAATATCACTTGTCAACAAAATCCGAGCATTCTTTAAAACCCGTGCAAAAATTACGTTACCCTTTTCCAACATCACTATTTTTTTCAATCCTTAGATCACCACTTTTAGGACGGGAAACTGTTTTCCACGTCCTACATTTACTGAAAAAGAAATTGGCCTTTTCTGTCAAGTCTGACGAGTCTTTTATCGTTATTTGAACTAGCTTCTCCCAGGATTACTTAGGCGCCAGTTTTGGTACTACCAACCCTACCAACTTCCAGAGTTATGAGTCGTCAAAGTTAAAATTTTGGGTTTTTTTAACTACAATTTCAACTTTCACTAGTTTTTTCTCCAAAAATTACGTAGTTAACCTATACCTTTTTTTTCCAAAATTAGAAAGCTTGGAATATTTTTTATGAATAATGTCCGGACAATTTTTATACTACGTATTTAAAAGTTCTTGTTTTTTAATTTTTTTTTTCTCCCAACCTCTTCGTCGTTTCGTTGACATTTTGAATTTTTTAGATTTTTTTTAATTTCCACACAATCCTTATTAAATAACAGTCTTCAACAAACTAATTGGCAATTTCGTAGGAGACCGCGAGATTTGCGTTCTTTAAAGAAATTGTGATATGCTTGAAGTTTGAAATTTTTTTAATTATTCGTGGGAAAATTTTATTTTTTTCAAGAAAAAATTATTTAGAGGAAACATTTTTGATTTAACATTCGGCACGGCCCACCGGGAAACTCCCGGTAGCTTAGTAGGCCAGTCCAGCTCTGCTTGCGACCCCCGTTGCCAATAAAACCGGTTTGATGGAAATTTCTCTCACTAACACATTCTCTTAACTAGGTTTGTTCGTCTGATTCATTTCATAGAACGTTTTTCTTGTTCTAGTTTTCCCATCTATGTATACCTTTATGGTAATACTTCTCCTCTGCTTATAGCCGCTTAACAAATTTAAAATATTACAATAAGGTTGTGTGTTTGAGTAAAGCTAAAAGCTCTTAAAAAATGTTTTCCAAAGAGAAGGATTACTATTAACTTTTTTTTTACATAATTTTGTTATTATTTAAAAATAAAAACAAAGAAATTTTTTTCCCTCGTTACGTATTCTCTACAGTTCACTGTGAAATAAATCATGATAGAGGATTATTTCCAGTTAAAATGGTGACGAAGCACAAAAGTTATCTTGTAGCCTCAGGCGGAATGTCTGAGCACGACTAGAATAAACGAGAAAAAAACATTTATAGTGAGAAACTTAAAATAAAAATCTCTTTACATGGTCTTAAAATTTAAAGCAACAACCCTTAAAGAGAATAGAACCCTGAAACCTGTTGCATATATAAGCACGTTTGTTGTAATGAGGTCGGGAGCGTGCTGCTTTATTTTTGCTTGCAGGAAAATACCGATCTCTTATCGCTGCTTAAGTTTCAATAATATTAAATCAATTTTATATATTCGCGGATCATCTAGATTTATGTGAAAATTTGCCGCTGGGGAGTTGCGGGGTTCGTAAGGAATCTCTCGTTATGGAAGTTGTTGTTACGCTGGAATATAAGTATGGGTCTGTAATGCCTGTCGAATTACATTCTCTTTCCGAGGACATTCGGAAGTTCGACTTGTGATAGGTCTTTTGGGTATCTCCCCTTCAATAGCTTGTATTGTATTCTATACTTTCTTAGGCAAAGGCACTTTACTAATAATTTTCAGGTGATATCTAACAGGAGCAGGACAGGAAGATGGGGTCTCAAGCCAAAGATGGCCCTATGGATATGTACACAGCTGTGATACGACTGTGATTCTCACGTATGGGTCGCTAATATGGAAGCCAGCGCTGAGCAGCAGCTATAACGTCATAAAGTTGGGAAGGGTCCAGAGAACGGCAACAGTAGGAACAACAGGGGCCATAAGGACATGCCCCAAGAAAGCCTCGACGTTCTCTTGCACCTACTCCGTCCCGACCATCACATCAAACATCTAGCCTCGTGTAGTGCCTCAGACTGAGGGAATCCGGTGCCTAGACCTCAAAACCCTACGGACATAGTAATATTTTGAATCTGCTACCTGAGGGTATGGTCGCTACAACCACAGACTACCTTCCCCCTAGACGAACTACCATCAAGAAGAGATTGGAGAAACGGAGACGTCCTGCGAAAGTTCGATGTACGAATATTCACCGACGCGACGGCTCCAAGTCGTCAGAGGGCGTCGGAGCAGGGGTTTATTTAGGGACCAAAAAAATACCATATACTTTTATACCGCCCAAAAATCCCCCAATTACGTTTTTCCCACTAAATTTAGCATTGGAGCACTGGAGACCTGCACTATCTCTAGGGCGACTTATAACAAAGAAGAAACAATGGACGTCTTAAAGAGACTCCGACGAGTTATTGCCAGAATCGTGGCAATCATCACGGGACATTGGCCCATAGGAGACCCGAGTAAAAATAAAAAACGGCCTTATAAAGGGCGAACAGCGGCCGCTTGGCTTTTTAAGGGGCATATGATGGCCGTAAAGTTTTTAACCATTTTTAATGGGAGCACATACGGCCTTACGACGGCCAAATTTGACCAAAAGATTTAAAAGGCCAAGTACTGAGCTGTAGAAACGGGCATTCGGCGGGAAGTTTTAGCCAAAAAAAAAATCTGCACCAAATGTATTGTTGAATGTGTTTTATGGGAACTTCATCATTTTCGTTATGTACAATGGTTCTTTCGATTTATCCTACTTAAAGATATTGATGCACAAGAGAAACGAGCTCGCCAGTCGTCGGTTTGTTGCACGTGAAGTGTGGGGTGCGTGTTGATTTATATTTTAGTGGGAAATTTTGTTATTTTTAACGGCTTGAAAAAAAAACACAACCGAAAAAAAATCAAACATTTAATTGCAGTGAAATATATTTTCTTATAGGAGGGCGAATATCCACGTTGCGGCCACTGTACCACCGTCGTATACCCGTAATAGCAACCATACGGCCGCCGTACCACCGTCGTATGGCCGTTATTGAAACTGTAAGGCCGTTGTTTCACCGTCAATCGCCCCCTGTACGGCCGTACTGTCCTGCAACGAGCCTTCTGTTAACCGCCAGATGGCCGAGGACTATGTTCCAATCACAGTCGGCATTTGCCCGTTCTAAGGCCATCATTTATTTTTACTCGGGAAGTTAGGCTTTAGCCATCCGTCACACCTCGCACTGGAGGCAGCCCTTCACCTACCTACCTACCTAACAGAAGCATGTTAAAAATAAGTTCAGGTCTTAGTACAGGATCCGTAGAACAACGACCTTCACCGATCGAGCAACCAAATGAAATTTTTTTTCATGATAGATGATAATATGCTAACAACAGTAACGGTGATGGGTTGCCTAACGAAATATGTTCAAGGCTATATTTAATAGGCGTTTTTTCGCCATTTTCCGCCTTTTTCTCTATTTTGAGGAGAAACTTTGCATTTTGGTGAAAATGTCAAAAGAGAAAAGTTGTAGAGCATAAAATTTCCTACAAATTTTGTCTTCACTTTTTTTTTGAATTCCGCATAGTTTCGCCGCCAGCGGCCGTTTTGCGTCTTTTTTCAGATTCTGTTGATAAATCAAAGCGTCAAAAGAAAAGCCGTTGAAAAACTGCAACTACTCATTTAATTTTTCATACAAATGCATAATTTTAGCTCAAAACGCGCGAACGCGGCGATCTTGATGATGTAACTTTTAAAAAATGAAATTATGAAAATTCACTCTTCTTAAATTTTTTTCAATGTGATAAAAATTTATTGAATATTTTAAAAATAAAAATGAAATTGAATAATTTTAATAAAAATACGAACAGAGATTCACAACTACAAATAAGCAAATGCCGCAACAGAATGTTAATAAAAAAAATTCCAATAAAAGCGAACTTAGCCTTAAGGGCAAATAAAAATGTATGCCTGTATCCATATATGGCCTCATTTCCCATCTTCACGCATACGTGATAAAATTATACTTGAATCTTCTTTTCTGAAATGTAGTTTTTGCCGGTTTTGGGATGATATCCTTTAGAATTTTTCGCACTAAACGAAATCACATAAAAGTGTAAAGTGTGAGGATAAAATGGATACAAAGATTTTAGAAGAGTAAATCCTATTTATTTTTCGGTAAGGATATGACAGCTATTTGTACAAGGGATTTTTTCTTTATACTTGAATTGTATTGTTCGTTGTATTATGCAAAGATGACTGAATGAATAATTTATATCCTTGAATTCTTTCTTGTTGTATCTACTAACATAATTCAAATGTATTCAGGGTTGATTCCATAAGAAGGCATATATTGTGTATGTTCATTTATTAAAAAAATGGTAGCACATATATTTTCGAATATTTTTAGGCTTCAATACTTATTTGGTTGAATTAGGATATGGCCGGAGGGGAGACAGGCTGTAGAGAAGGCATACAACAAACGAGCAACGTCATCTATGGGAGAGAAGTGAAATGACGTAGCACCATGTTACTGCTGCTGGAATCGAGCCACAGACCTCTGGATGGCAGTTGGGCGATTTAATCGCGAGACTACGAAACTTGACCAAATATGATTGAGGCCTAAAATGTGACTAGTTAGGTAATTGTAAAATTGAATGGATCTTTACAAAATTTGAGGGCCGCTTTTTAGAGTAAAATCTAAAATAAAAGAAAGTATAATTTATAATACAAACATAAAGTTGCTTTATTAAATTGTTTTACTATTAAAGCTTGTTAAATTTAGTATTTTTGTAATTAATTAAAACAAGTACAAAGTTTAAGGTAATCTACTTTTTATGGTTTACAAATCATTTTGTTTTCTTTTTTAATGGAAAAATACAATTTCTTCATTCCTCATTTCATTATTCAAAAGTTCGTTGTTTTGATTATTTATTTTGCTGGGGTCAAGAATAAATATTTTTGAAAAAGCACTTACACCCATTTATTCAGTAATAAATAATCCCTTTGCCTAAATACATTAAATGAATCTCATAAGTACTTTATTGACTATTTTAAATGTTGTAATTTTCCCGCTTTTATTCTTTGAGAGCTCTTACTACTCCTTAAAAATTTCCAATGTTATTAAAGATTTCAAATTACGTTTTAATCCTTTGGTAGTAAGAACGCAGTTTCTTAAGAGTTATTTAAATCGTATAAAAATTCTTGAATAATTGCTTAAAAAATTGAACGAGAGAATTTAGAAGTACAGAAGACGCAATTTTAAATGTAGAAGATTTAGCATCAAGACAGGTCTAGAAGAAATAAAAAATTGTTTGGCATGCACTATGAAAATCAAAATCGACATTAGGGATGCAATGCTGCAATGAAAGTACATGAAGAAATGTGTAAAGAAAGGGGAAAAATAGTCCGTGAAACGTGAAACTATGAAGCAAAGTTTTTTTTTACTGTGACAGTCCAAGTTTAGATACGAGTCATCTTTTGCACCCTAGTAAGCTTGGTTCGAAGGGAGGGTTGGAGGACAGGATTTGGCAATAGGAATCTGGGGGGTACTGAAAGGGAAATCGATGGACCTTGCGTTTGAACTTCTGCACCTTGTAGGAGTTCACAGCAAAGAGAAGAAATTTGCATTTGGTTAAGCCGGAAAGATGCCTTATTATGGCTACTCTAAATGAATGAAGAATATAAGAATAAAAATATATAAATGATTTTATGGCTTAGGAGGACAATAAAAATAACATCCTAAATTAAGAAAAGTTAAACACAAGGCGGCATTCTGATTAAAATTAAATTTTAGAAACATGGAACAGAGATTTCAAAGACCTGTTAAATATCGTCGTCAACAACAACAAAAAAAAACAAAAAATTACAAATGTTCTTAAGAAAATGAAAAATGGAAAAGCACTGGCTGGAGAATGGATTACAATGGAGATTATATCATATTATTAGTGGTCAACCATCAGCGAAATGGTTAGGAAATGAATACCTTAAAAATATGCACGCTACTCCTAAGTGTTCTAAAAGCGACTTTCTCAATCTTCTACTTTCCAAGTGAGGTTGACGTAAACCTATAATTATGGAATGAGAACCAAGCCTCAGAGATTGGAATTGGACGACCACGGCAACGGTTTAAATATTATCTTTACAATTATTACGGTTACATGAACGGCTTGAGTTCTTGACTTAAAACTTATTTAAACTCAAGCTGCGTTTTTAGTCACATTCATTTAATTTCACTTACTAGGGTTGAAGTTTAGTTGAACTGTCTTTTGACGTTCATTTTCAATAGCTCCACAGCCTGTTATTGGCCTTGAATGTCGGTCCCTGGCTTGAAGTCTCCAATTTCTTACACCTAGGGTTCGTAGATCTTCTTCTACGTTATCTGTATATCTTTTTTTTTGGCCTCTCGTGTCTTTGTGTTCGTCTGGTCTTTTCTTCATGCCCTTCAAACTGCATTTTCGTTGACTCCTCCTCATATATGTAGTACAAAGGATTTTTCTTTCGAAGCACCCTAGAAGTTGTTCTTCGTTACTACTTAATGTCCAGGTTTCGAATCAGGAGGCAAATTTATGAGAATGAGCTTCGTGAATGCTCACGCACCTACAGAAGAGTCCCACAAAAAGAATAATTCACCGAAGTCGTCGAAAGACAATTTAATGCCTGTCCTAAGTATGATCTGGAAAACGTCCAGGAAGATCTGAACGCTGTAAAAAAAAGTAAGAATTTGGCCGTTACGAGTATCAGGTTTACATGAGGGATATCAACAAAGCTCCGGTCTCTAACCCCTGGATTACAATGAGCGTAGCCACTTCGCAGCTTCGCCGCAGCCAGTTATTCTTCAAGGTAGTCATGTGCAATGCAAAGCACAAAGTTTGCGTGGAAGTTTAAAATTTACAAATAGAAATTGGAAAAGTTTTTTAATGTTCAACATAATATGTTATTTGTATATAATAACTATAAATTATACATTTTTCTATCCACCGCTACATTTTCTACATGAAATGTTGTACTTTTGAGCTTTTTGAGTTCTCTGAGCTTTTCTACAAATTAAAATGTCAATTGAAGAAAAGCTCATAGAGCAAGCTCAAAAGTACAAAATTTTATATAGAAATTTAATATTTAAACAAAAAACAAAATAGATATACAAAATAAATAAATATTTAACAAAAATAGAAATAGATAACTGACATTTTTTTTTGATTTTTGTCACAAAACTCTTGTCAACGCAGCATTGTAACGCCAAAGTTAAAAGATCACGAACTTTTAAGTTACCTATTTCCCCCGTGTTCTTTTAATGAACTGGGTTTTGAGAGCTTTTGAGGAGCTTTTGAGTTCCCATACAAAATCGAAGAACCAGAAGACCCAGATAAAACCTGGGTTTTCGATTTTGTATGGGAACTCAAAAGCTCTCAAAACCCAGTTCATTAAAAGAACACGGGGTTCATCGCAACGTCCATTGTGCTCAGCTTATGGGAGTGCAATGTAAAGATATTTTACCTGCGGCAAAGTTGCGATTAGGCTACGCTCATTGTAATCCAGGGTCTGGGTGTTTTGACACGGGAGTGCAGCGGCGGACTCTAATCTTCAATTCTCTTGTGAAGTCGCATGGGCGTTTACACGGACGTGCAGTTTTAACCAACTTACTATACTATTTACTGGCTTATTGTTGTAATTTTGCGAAATTGCTTTTTGTGCCCGATGTTTTCGATAGAAAATTCGCTGGTAGTGTACGCTGGAGTTGTGTGATCATTCCATCGCCCTCCCACATCCTCTTCTCACCAAACCAATTTCCCATCATATTTTTGTTCGTCCATTGTATGCCCCTTTAAAAGGGGTGTAAGGGAGCCACTCGTTATCGAGATTTGGACACCCCTAAAAAAATTCTGTCATTAGTATTGCTGAGTTGTAGTGATCGGAATGACTAGTTCGCTGCAGAATACAACCTGGCGACTGAACATGAGATTGCTGCAGGCCTAGCAATCTGTTAGAAAACGGGAACGCAAGAAAAAAATACAAAGAGCTCAGAAGAGAAGGAAAACGAATTAACAGAATAAAAGGAAAATCAAGCCTAATGCCCCGGTTACACGAATGACAAAAAATGACAATTGTCATAATCTCTGGTCATAATTAATGACATTGCTGTTTACACGACGGAAATAATGACAAATAATGACATGTGTGGAGCTTTGTCATAACATGTCATTAAATTATGACCAGTTGCCATATATAATGGCATGAGTTGAATTTATACGAATGATAAGTAATGGCAAGTCGAATTATGACAGAGTTGAATTTATTTGTGTTGGGGATACTGCTAAAGAAGGACTGAAATTTATAAAAAAACAACCAAAAGGAGCATGGAAGAGGACAAAAGGTTAGTTGCAGCATGTTTTGCTGCTGTCCTTTTAATTGAAGAGGAGGAGGACGAAGAGACATGCTATGCTATTAACAATAAAAGGAGAAGAAAACAGAAATCGCAATGGGTCCTCCAATGTTCTTGGAAACTGGTTTTTACGAGACATTGCGATTGCAACTCCGGCAAAAGGATCCAGAACTCTTCAAACATTTCTTAAGGATGCCCGCCGATGACTTCGATTTCCTCCTTGATAGAGTGGCTCCATTGATCGAGAAGCAAACCACAAACATGAGTCAACCAATTTCTTCCGGAGAACGTCTTGCGATCACACTTCGATATGAGATTTGCCTTTTTAAGATAAATAAAAATGATCATAAAGAATATGAACATAAATTGCAGTCGTGTATTGTCGCTATTGCGTACGTTTCATTTTCATTGGAGTACGTACTCCGGAGTAGTTCAGCACACATTCAGCTGTGGCAGCATCTACTCCGATGTGCGCCCAACTACGCTGGCGTACGTACTCCAATGAAAATGAAACGCGCCTATAATAGTCCATTCAAAACGCGCGTTTGGGTATATTACATAACACCTTTTTGAAACTATTTCCGTATATGTATATTTTTTGAGTCCCTGATTACGGCGTCCGCCCTTTTTAATCTAGGGGTAGTTTATCCCTTAAGGGTTGAAAATAATTTATTTTTGGCTGATAATAACTATTAAACCGCAAAAGGGGAAAAAATTTGTACAAATTAATTGTTTGCAATTTTTTTGTTTAAAATTGATTTTGAAAATTGTAGGAGTAGTTTAAACTCCTTAAGGGTTGGAAACAATTTATTTGTACCTGACAACACGCATTCAATCGAATTTGAAGCATAAAAGTTAGACAAACAATTTTTTACAAATTTTTTAATTTCCAGTCGATTTAGGGGTGGTTTTAACCCTTTAGGATTATCCGTTATCATAAAATTTGGCTTAATTTGGTATAAATCAACCACCTTCGTAAATAAATATTGAAAAAAGTGTATTTAATTGCATTATTTTTGATTATTATTGAGAAAAACAGAACACAACAGGATTTGAATTATGACACTCTGTCATAAAAGAATGACCAAGTTCATTCTTTTATGACGACTTGTCATAATTTGCCATTATCGTTTACACGGTTATAATTTGTGTCATTATTTCTGACAACTTTTATGACACGAATTTTTGTCATTTTTTATGACAGAAATAATGACACAAATTATGACTGTGTAAACGATAATGACAAATTATGACCGAAAAAATGACAAGTGTGTCATTCGTGTAAACTCACCATAAAAGTAGAATTTCCGTTGTGAACTAGAACAGTAGAAACCAGCGGCAGGAGCTCTGTCGAAGAGTTTTTAGTTTGTCGAAACTCACGCCACGTTTCATATAGTGTGTTCAATGACTGCTTAAAAAGTTCAGAGCAGAGCAGAGCAGCTATTTGGGAGCAGTTGTAAAATTGATGTCAGAGCAGAAAAAAAGAAACCAGCAACAATCTCAAAAAACACTTTTCTGCTCAATTTTGCTCTAAATTCGCTTTTTTGGAGCTTAGATACGAATGTCAAGTTTAGAAGAAGAAATATATGCCAAAAAAAAACAATTAAATAGTATCGAAATATTATTTTTTTTTAAACGTTTATGTTTATTTTTTAAATTTTCCGAATAATTCATTCATAAAACAATTTTTCGATTTTTACTGTTTTCGATTTGACAATTTTTGTTAAAAGAAAAAGAGGAAGAAGAATTGCGCTGCTCTGCCTGCTCCTACAAATTTGGTAGAGCAGAAAAATGGAGAATTCTCAACTCAGAACAGACTCAAAGAACTCAGATCAGAGCAATTAAGAGCACAAAAGAACAACTGTTAAAAAGTCTCAATGAACGCAAATTGCTGATTTTTTCTGCTCCAGCTTGAGTCATCGAACCCACCTATACTGTAAAGGCAAAGAATAGTCTTATCGTCAATTCCAAAGGGAAATATGTATTTTCAAAGATGCAAAGAACACTTTCCTGAATTGGTAAATGGCGAGCCTAATTAGGAATTAGCAGCTGCACTACATTGTACACTGCCTCCTCCAAGCTCAAAAAAAAGTTAGAATATCAAAGAACATAAACGGCTGTACAAGACGCTGTTGTACAAAATTTAGCATGTATCACGAAATCCAGAATACACCATCTAGATATTAGCAACGGCAACATTTACTATGAAAATATTTTAGGAAGAATCTTAAGGATATGTATGGTCCGGAAATTGCACAAAATTATTAAACAATCAATGGTCGTTTTATATTATCGAAGACAATATTTACTATTGCACTGTATTTGAATGTATCTGCGTTTTATTCCTTATAAAACCATTCGCAGAACAACGTTACAACTAAAAAGTAAACACAAATGCAAGAATTATAGAAATTATCATAACTTAACCACAATCCACAAGTTAGCAAATCATTAAAGAAATATAGCACAGAATCTACCAAAAACTAGAATTTATGTATCCTTGTATTTGAAACCAAATTAAATAAAAAATGCACAAATTTATGAAATCATTTATATTTCACAATTTTACAAGAATCACTTTCCTTGAAATTTAGGATTGTTTGGATTCAGCTGTTGTCCACGATTATCTTTATCCGTTTTAGTTCCATCTCCTGTATATCCAGCTGTCCTGCCAGGTCCCGATGGAGTATGAGTTGGGTTGCACTGCTTGGGTCGGTTATCGTCCATAATTAATTATTTCAAAGACGCTTGCTTTATTAAAGAAAAAATACTTTAGAACTTTCCTCGATGCGTATTCTGCTTCGACTGCAAGTATCGAGTGCTCATAGGTGTCTTTTATACACTCTAGATGGGTCGAAGTAAATACTACAAGTAAACAAGACGCTTGAATATGAAGCGATAAAATGTTATCTTCAGGCTTGAATTTTTTTGCATATTTGTTTTCAAGTTGTGCTTCATAAAGTCAGGGGAGTCCCCGAATATCTTTCTTGGCTTTATTATTTTTACTTTAATTTTTTAAATTATATACGAGTATAAGGGACGAAAATAGAAGAACTGTTTGTATATTAGTAAATTAATTTAAATTAAAATGTTCATGCTTAATGACAAAACTACTAAAAATTGCAAACAAAATTGTATTACTTCAACAAAGGAACAAGTTTTAATAAACTTGGCAGATGTTTGATTACAATTTAACTTGAGAGATATTATAATTGCATATGACAATATCAGTTGTTTTATTAAGTACAAATTTAATTAGCTGCGGCTGAGTGCACTTATGGCATATTTCTTTTAATTTAGAAAATGCATTTCGCTACATTATGGCTTCAAAACCGGGTGTGGTAATAATAAACATTTGCCACAAAAATGAAGTTGACACTTAATGATTAATCAACTGTATGTGACTGCAGATGTAGCGAAAAAGATAGCAAAGACTATTCCCTGCACCCAGATTAAATGCTTCAATGGATGAAGTTATATGAAGGTTATCTAGCAAAATTATTTTGGATCAACACTCAAAAATTAATCCAAAGGCCATTATCAGCAAGTCTACAAATAAAAAAAATATCTGGGAAATTGATCAGTTGCAATGGCATTTTATCGCATAAACAATTTATAGCTACGAATTGATCGCTAATATAGGTAATTTTCCATCTAGAAGCAGTGAGTTTGTTGCAGAGATTATAAGTACGACTCATCTCCTCGATGATCCAATACAAATCAACTTCATTTAAAGGATTTTTTTTGTTAAACTGAACTTTTATTTCGGAACAAAGTATTACTCAAAGTATTGCCTACCGTTAGCTGCAATTTAATCTCATCTTTCTGGTAGACACTAAAAGGCAGAAAAGCGATTCGTCTTTTCAAGCTATCCGTGCCATTTACTGATAAAGAATTAAAGTGTTGGGCAGAGAGAGATGGTTTTGCGTGTACTGAAATAAGTTGTGACAACTGAAACAAGTTGTTGTCATGCTGGAATATCTGGTGTATCTTTATCCTAGGCTGGCCTCACACTGCAGCATATTCGGCCAAATTTTTTACGGCCGTATTTGGCCGAATTTTTACGATCGTATTCAACCGAATTTCAACTTTAAATTCGGCCGAACTTTAAGGGGCTATGAAAAAATTGTTTTTTTTGTTTTGCTTATTCGACAGTTTATACTGTCAAGAATATCCTGTAAAAATTTCAAGGCCGTATCTATAATTCTTTTCGAATGGCAGTCTTAGAAAAAGCAACCGTAATTTAATTTTACCTTGCAAAAGTCGATTGTTAAATCTTTAAACGTGTTTTCCTTGAAATGAGATTTTTCCAATTTGCTGCCATTCTAACTCGAAGTCTACTTATCCGATTGACTTGGAATTTTAACTGAATACTCTTGACTACATTTGCCATTCAGTCAACTAGGATATTTTTGATTGGATGAAAATTTACAATTTGGCATTGAAAAAACCGACCATTTCATAAGCAAAAAAACAGAATATTTATTCATAACTACGCCATTTTGTTAGATTTCGATATTTTTCAAAAGTCCTAGTTCACTGTATAGAAAATACCTTCTAGTTTAACGCCTTTTTTGTTTTTCTTTATTTCCGTTACTCAATCGACCGGAATCGTGGCAGCAGTGGGGAACTTTTTTTTTTGCGCTTCCGAAAACAGCGCATAAGTCGCTTACATCTCAATATATTTCAACGAAAAAATTATGTAATATTGGTCAAGTATACCTAAGTACATTCTTAATTTTCCAAAAAATTTAGTTAAGTAGTTTTATTTAAAAAAATTACCGAAAATCACCTAAATTTTAAGCCCTCACACTGGTATAGCCCCTTAAGGGTTAGTTTTGAATTTTGCTAGTTGTTTCATCTGGAATGGTCACACATATAAATATATCCTAAATAAAATAAAAGGAAGATGAAGGCCCTTCTTCCACAAGTCGAGTTATATCATACACGACTACAACTCTACTTCGCGTCAACAACTGGTCTTCTACTATTTTTAAAACAAATGACGCGCTTGCGTCCTTTTCAAAATGGCGCCCAAAGTAGGTGAAAAACAGTTTTTTACGTTTAAAAAATAAACTTGGCGTTGTACAAAAAAGAGTTAAATGGCAAAATTGTGCAACTCTTTAATACGGATCGAGCTGCGGTGGTTCAGTCTCAAAAGATTGCAAACTCAATTAGTAATTGCAAAAAACCCGCTAAAAATCGCAATTTTTTGAAATACCTCTAGATCCGTGAAAAGACCTTTTTACAGATTTTCAAAATATTGCAAGATTTTTGCAAAAATCGATTTTTTCGAAAAAAACGCGTTTTTTTCAATGTCCAATAGTTGATAATAAATTGAAAAAAATTTCTGCCGCTTCGTATGTAGGTTCTACTAGAGCTAAATAACCGTTAAATACTAATGGCAGAAATTTTTGACTATTTGCTAGGGTGTGGGGAGAGAAATGGCAACTTCAGCTAGGGGTGGCCTGGGGAGGGTCCAAATGGTCGATCGAAATGGGTCCACTTCCCGCAAAAATGTCATATTATAAAAAAATGCTTAAAATTACTTCAAAAGCTTATATACCAAACGGCAGAAGGTTGGGACGACACGATTTTTTCAAGTGCCAGCTCCCCTACTATTAGTTATTAATTCTTGTGACTATTTAAAAAAAATGTAAATACTCTAAATATAGTTTTCGAAGATATCACATGCAGATTCGCTCTTTCTTCTGCAACTTCATGTCATTTCACTGAAACGATTTTTTAAAAACTGCTTTAACTAGAAAAATAGGTAACAATAACTACTCTACCTCTAAAATAGTTGTATCCGATTCCAATGGTCTAAAAGCATTGAAAGCAATACCAAACATAACGTATTTATGAAAAAATGGGATTCTTTTACCAATTATGGCTCGAAACTCACTATATCTTGAAAATTGTTGGCTCCATATACTCGAAAGTGGTATCATTCGATTCAGAAGGCCAAAAAACATTGAAAAAACACCAAACATGGCATACCTAAAAATATTGGAAAGAAGGAAGAAATTTCTGGTCAAAAATTGTATATATTTTCAAAAGGGTTAAGGTAGTTCTCTTGGTAAAAAAATTTCTGAAAGTTTTAGATTTAGAAAGTTGGCCGTTGGCTTTTACCGTCGTTCCTTTTGTTGAGCGTTAGAATAGTCCCAAACTCGGCCAGAGATAAGTTGCAGTGGCACAGTGTTGTCTTTCTCTTTCGCTCCTCCCCTCTCACTGTTTCGTTTCGCTCAAGTTGTGCGACCGCGACAGGTTTTATCGACTTTCAATCCAAATTACTCGAAAACTGGACGTCAGAATCAATTTTTTATTTAGAACGATTCGTCAACAATCCTACAATACTATATTAGTTTTTCAAAAAAAGTTTAAATGCGGTTTTTTATCAGTGATTAAACATGTAAAAAAAATGCCTCTTCAGACGCATTTCACCATAATGCCCATGCAATCGAATCGAAACTTTGATATCAAATATCTCAGTTTCTGTACGTCAAATCGTTCTGAAATTTCACACACACGTGAGGGACATTGCTTCGAACAAACATGCCAAATTTCAAAAAATCCTAAATGAAATGTTTTGCAGGAGAACTACCTTAAGCCTATCGCCTTGAGAGTAGATCTATTCGATTCGTGAGGCCAAAAACATATTAAATGCTTACTTTTATTAAAATAGAACATCCGTAAATTTTTGGCCTCTAATTTGGGATCTCTGGACCACTATGCGGTGCACGGTGTGCAGTGGCGGAGACAGGCGGGGCCATGGGGGCCCTGCCCCCCCAAACCAATATGAATCACCTCGAACGACTGTTGGTGTACGAGGGCCAAATCAGAGAAGATTTCTTATCTTTTGTCGAGAGAGACGACTTTCTGGCGAGGCTCTAGGTCACATAGTAGTACTGGATATTGTCAAGTTTTTTTGCTTTGGATACTTCGAAATGTGTCTTAATCGGAACGGACAACTGCAGTGTAATGATTTCTACAAACCAAAAGAATCTTGGAGCTATTGAAACGATCCAGCTTGAAGCAACGAATGCCGAAAGATGTCCTTGGTTCAATAATTCTTTCAATAATTCTCTTGCAAAAACTTGCAGTGTGGTTTCCTGCAGAAATACCTACTATGGGAAAATGCCAAACGGACTTAATTTTTTCCAGGAAGAACTCGATATAGCTTTCAGAGGTCTTTGCGAAACTATGTAGATGCGTGGAAAAACACTATGACGTTTTGCAATTTCGTATGCAGTTGCCAAAAAATATGAACGCACTTGATAAAAACGCGAATTGGTAGCAGAAGTCAACATCAGAAGCTTTTCGTCTTCGGAGTGTCTTCGAGAACAGCGACTTTTCGGTATCAGTAATATTGTTCTTTGGGATGTTCTGAGAACTTCACAACTACTTAGCACTCTTCCTTAGTCTGAATCGTTAGACTAGTACCACGTATACATGACCAAATCGAACGATCCAGAGATCGAAAGATTGAAAGTGAGAATCTGCGTATTTGACATCGTCGGATGGAGTAATTGAAGTTTAAATGGATTCAAACGTAATCGAAAAGCAATGAGCTTAACCTAGAATTTGTAGTTTTCGTATCGTTTTACTCTTGTTTCGCTTTTTCATCGAATTCCGCTCGATCCTATTTGAATTCGATCTGCGTATACATGGATTTTTCTAAGATCCAAGCCGGCTTGAATCCGGCTTCAATTTCGCATGTATACGTACTATTGGTTTGTGCAAATGATGCTCTTCAAGACGTGCTGGCTATTCTACAATCACATCGAGATAAGGCATCAGATTGCTTTGAAATTCTTTTCGTTGAGACGAAAGTGATTGCAGAAGAGAGAAGTTCACCCGCAGAAAATGTGGAAGAGTATTACTTGAGGACAACTTATATCCCGTTCTTAGGCTACGTTATTGCAGATTTGAAAGAACGCTTACCTAAAGAAAAGTTAAATTTATTTAATCTGCTCATATTCATTCCGAAACGTCTAACTGACAGCAGCGAAGATGTAAACAAAGCATTATCATTGGCAATCAGCCAAAGTAGTAAATAGAATAGAATAACAAAATATGAAATATAATAGCAAATATGTTCAATGGAAGGAACTAACTATTTTCGATTTAAAGCCACTTTCCGTTTATTGTTATAAATTTAAAAATAGAAAACAACTGGAATAAAAACAAGGTACAGTATATCTAAACACAACGGAGTATTTTTCCAAGTATATTTGGTTAACAACACAACAAACACATTTCTCGTAATAAAAATAATGCTCAGAAACCAAGTGCATACATGTTGCGTTATCTCATATTTATTGTGTGAGAAATGTTTGTAAGGTGAGAAATTAAGCATTTTTTCTTTTAAAAAAATTCCAACTTATTATATAAATAACATTTATCGCTCTTGGAGATCTTTTCAATATAAAACTCCATCATCCCATCGGACTAATAACGAACAGAAAATGATTTCAGTATCCTTGAATATTTGCTAGTGCACTTACTGCAATTTCATTGATTTACACACAACAGGTGTGACCACCACCCTCACTACCACAATTGAAGGTTGATGTATCGAAAGTGCTTTCAACTTCAATAAAGTTACGGGGTTTATCTCTGGTAATTTTCTCTTCCATTTAACTTTTCAACTTAGCATCGCGTGCCCAGACTGTGTGACCTGTTGACTGGGTTAATCGATTTTCAGTAAGTGTCAATTTCATTTTTGTGCAAAAAGTTTATGATTACCACACACGGTTTTGAAGCGAATCACGAAGAGAAATGCATTTTTTAAATTAATACAAAAATACGGTATAAATGGATTCAGTCGGCGGAGCTAATTAAATTATACTCAAGATTAAAACTGGTATTGTAATGTGCAATATTTTAAAGATAAGTTGAAGCAGTTCAAGTCCAACATTTTCTTGAAGAATGTAGTAGAGATTAAGGCAGTGTTTTTCAACCTTTTTCATTGCGGCGCGTCTAGAATCTGAATAAGGGGGGGGGGGCTAATGGGTCAGATCACTGACATATAGGATGGACTGCTCATCAGGAAATTTTCATGGCACCAATTCGTTCCATAGGTGGCAAACCGTTTTTCACTGACATGTAAACACGTCAGTTACTTTTGTAAATTAAAATTTTTTATATTCGAATTTGGAAGGTGGAAACCAAATAAATTTTTGTTAAATAAAATAACAAATGCAATTTTGATGTTATTTCCCTTTTAAAATGCTTTTTTTCATTAATTACAAATATATATGTTAAACCATGCGAGGTTCTCTACCCCTGTTTCATCTATGACCTGATTTACACGACACGTTTTTTGCTCTGCCTTGTCAAGAATTCTCTTTTGTGGTACGTTCGTGCCCACCGCTGTAGGTTTATACGATGGAGTTTTTAACGTGCGTCAAAAATGACGAATTATTGTGTTTTTACAGCGTGATGTTTGTGTGTCTGTGGTTGTTTGTTTGTATGATGAAAAAGGGCGAAAAGAAAATCAAGAAAACGTCTCCTGTGAGTGGTCTACCCGTGATGGCAGTGCCTCTCGGTCCCTCAGCTTCCCTCTCCCAAAAACGTGCTTTATGCAGCAAAAAACGTGTCGTGTAGATCAGGTCTATGTCAGTGATTCCGGTGCTTATGGGGAAAAGAGACAGAAAAAAAAATCACTATACCCATATATTCTTTTGTAAATATTCTGACATTAGTTCAAAAGAAGAATTGCAATCAGGTATGGCAACTTTAATATCGTGCAACCGTTGTGTCGGTTTTATTTTAAATTTCGCTTAAAACCATTCCAGAATTTTATTTACCGTTCTTATTTTACTGCAAAGATAGAAAAGTTATCGTATTTTGTGGTTTATTGAAAGTCAAGAGTAAAAATATTTAAGAAAATGGAAAAGTGTGCATTTTTTGAATATCAAATTTTATTTTTTCAAGTTTGGCACTATCTGATTTTATTTCTGCCAGTGAATGCACTGAACTCTTAACACGAAATTTAACAAAATTTGAGTTCGGTGACAAAAGGGGCTTATGGATGAGCGAGAGGACCATACTTTTCTATACTTTTTGGTGCCGAGTTTGTATTGAAATAAGGTCTGATGAGCAGTTCATTATTATATGTCAGTGGGCCAGATGAATGTTTTTGCAAAAACGAATATCACGCGCAACGCTGGGGTGGGGTCTGGGGTACGGGGAGGGGACTCCCTCATTTTTATCCTATGCTGTGGAATGTGAAGACCAAGCAATGTGCTTTGGGCGAATTCGAACATTACATTAACATGATTCTTTCGCTTCTTCGATTTTGCTTCCCTGCGGGAAAAATTGGGAGCGCTACTCCAGGAAGCTAATTTTTAGCCCTGCCAAATATGCATTGTTGGAGCTTTTACAAATTTTATTGGACGAAAAAACGTGCGATTATATCGTGGTAACCATAAAGGGTGACATTAGCATACTCACTCAATAGACCGGTTCTCGTTCGGTACAGAGGTCAAGCAGCATTGGACGTATGGTAAGTACTTAGGTGGGGGACCAATTTGATAAAACCACACTATCACGTTTGGAGGCCTCCAGGTATATTCTTTATTAAAACTCTCTTTTCGAATGCTTCTAAAACGCTTTTAAAGTAGCATTAAAAAGAATGCTCCCCTCTAATGACATGTAATTTTAAAAAATATAGAGAACTGGTATGGGAATAGGAGCGCTGTCAGCTTTTTTAGGAGTGGTTAAATTTGGCTATTGCAACACTCCATTTCCCGTTAGGTTACTAGATATCTCGTAGCAAAATAAAACTGACTATTAGTTATCTTGGCCTACACTTAAGTACATTTACAAGAAAAAGCCTAAACTTTTCGGTATCCCAATCTTGGCACCCTGGTTGAAAAACACCGGGTTAAGGTTATAGCATCCGAGTTAAATTCTATTCTAATCAAAAGTAAGAAGGGAGGCCAAGTTTTTGAAAACTTGCTAATTTTCTGAATTATTAGTACTAGTTTGGTACATGGCATTAAGATTTAAATTTAAATTAATTGACTAATATACAAACAGTTCTTCAGTTTTCATTACGTATACTGGTATATAACTTAAAAAATGAAATTAAAAATAATAAAGCCATGAAAGATTTTCGGGGATTCCCCGCGAACTGAAATTATGAAGCACAATTTGAAAACTGCCTAATTAAAATTTGACTGAAGATAAACATTGAAAGCCTGAAAATAAACATTGAAAGCCTGAAAATAAACATCGAATCCCTTCATAATGACGAGTCTTGTTTACTTAATATTTGGTCTCCATCATTCTAGAGAGCGTGCGTATAAAAGGCTTCCATGACTATTTGATAGTTACAGTCGAAGCCGGATACGCATCGAGAAAAGTTCTAAAGTATTTTTTCTTTAATAAAGCAATCGTCTTTGAGATTATTCATTATGGACCCTAAGGACGCCGCAAACCGAGCCAACCAGTGCAACCCAAATAATGAAAAAGCAGGACCTGGCAGGGCAGCTGGATTTGCAGGAGATTCATCCAAACCGGCTTTAGATAATCATGGACAACAGCTGAATCCTAATAATCCTAAATTTCAAGGAAAGTGATTCTTGTAAAATTGTGAAATAAAAATGATTTCATAAATTTTTTATTTAATTTCGTTTTAAATACAAACATACATTTCAGTTGTTTTTGGTAGATTCTGTGCTATATTTCGTTAATGGTTTGCTAACTTGTGGATTGTGCTTTAACTATGATAATTCTTTGCATTTAATATAATTCTTGGACTTGCGTTTACTTTTTAGTTTTTTACGTTGTACTGCAAATGGTTTTATAAGGAATAAATCGGGACTACACTACATTCAAATATGTGCAATACTAAATATTGTCTATGATAACATAAAGCGACAATTGTTGATTAGTTTTGCATTTTCCGGACTACATCCTTAAAATTCTTTCTATAATATTTTCATAGTAAATGCCGTCGTTGATCAAATCTAGGTAGTGTGTGCTATACGGATTAAGATAAGTTTTAATTAAATTCAAGAAAAGTGGTTACGAAATTCATTTATGTCACTAAAAAGTGAAAATCTGATCGTATTTTTTTTAGAAATTAATTTTTATGTATGGTTCGTTTTTTAAGTGATATACTAAATCTATTTATTCATCGCAAGTTATCAGTACCTTAATCCGATTCAAAGTGTTTTCAGGTGCAAAAAACTACATACCACGATTGGTTAATTGGATGGAGTTAAGACAATTCAGCTTACTTGGCATTGCATTACTGTCACGCTTTTTCGTCGATGGTGTTCTTTTTTTTGATTTCCTTTGGCGATTATGATACACACTTTTTTTTTAAATGCAGCAAGGGAAAGGTTCTTTAGTTAAGTATATGAATACATTGAATTTCGTTCGTGATATGATTTTTTCGTTGCGTCTTATAAGAGTTCGATTGTAGGCAATACCGATGCACGAGGCTAAGATATTGATGGCTCCTCAGTTAAAATAGTTACTTCAATTTAAATCGCAACATGGAACTGCATTATTTCTTTATTAAAATTTTTTTAAATCCGTCAGCACAAATAAATTAAAATCTAACTTTGACATAATGAGGCCAAAGTGCCAAGTCCCAGGGTGTATCGTGCTAGGACCGGAATGTGCGGAATTTCACAAACCAGCGTAGTTGCTTGGCTATTCATCACATTGCAATTTATATAGTCGGTTTTCATTGATCCATACACCGATACATCCAATGGGTACAGTCTGTGACCGCAGAAACGGTGTAATAGATAGCAGATCGGGGAGCATAATAGAGGCCTGCTTTCCTGCATCCACAATTTTTTTCATTACAAGAAATATGCCGGAGTAGCGAGTCCGGTGTAGGGTTCAAAGTAGATATGGGCAAGAAGCATCTTTTACGAGAGCCGGCTCTGGGAGTCGGATCTTTTGAATGATGCAAATCGAGTGAGTCGGCTCTCGGTTCAAAAGAGTCATCTAAAAAAAAGATCTGTTAAATCTTCAGATACCGGATCCATACATAAACTTGCGATTCGGTTCTCTCAATCAATTCAGAGCGTATTTTGAGTTAACGGCAAAATTTGATTTTATTTTAATCTGACGAATTTCGTCGTATTCGCATATCGTCGTATTCGCATATCGTCGTATTCGCATATCGTCGCCCGTCGGTATTGTGGGGAGCTCCGTTCTCCCATATGTTTTAAAAAATTGTGACTTGCGAATTTTATGTTTCGTTGCCGTCGTTCGCCGGAATTGTGGTTACACCATATTGCAGCAGATTCGGCAGTGAGGCAATGTTGGTTTTACTTTTGTACGTTTAAGATTCTTATTGCCTTTATCTCAAATTGTTCAGGATACTTTGATGCCCTTTCCCATACACAGTCATAAGAAACACCCGTCTTGCTTCGGGAATCTTTTCCTGCTGTGCATAAAGGCCTTTGAAAGCATCAATAACTGGTTACAAGTCATTGTTCTTGTCACTTTGAAAAATTTCAGTTACCCCTGATTGCACAAAGCAGAAGTAGTGCCACAGCCACTTATTGCGTGCAGGAACTATATATGGTCTGATAGGGTTTCCTCAGCGGCAAGATGTGAATTTTACAGAGGGTTTAAGCACCTTTTCTTTTCCTGGGTTCATAAAGAAGATATTCTTTATATGTATAAGGACTACATACGCCAATCAAAATCAGGTCAATATATTCCCCCAACAATGTCACATATTCATTTGACGGGGCCAACATGAGAGCTGTTGTGATATCAGCGTCATCCACAGTTGTGTATCAATTTTAGCATCATTAATTTTTTCGAAGTCTTGTTTTTCGAGTTTGCAAGGAAACTCTCCTGCGAGACACTCGGCACCATCGATTCTTTAAATGATATTGCAGTAGATTGTTTTCTTTGCGCTTTCGTTCTAAGCGCTTGGTGTGCTTTTACAAGCTTCGTCAGTGTAGTGTGGTTTTTAGCTTGACCTGACATATGATCTGGTCCGCCTGTTAATTCGGTGCAAAAGCCTTGTTTTTGTTCCTTTCCTCATCCCAAGCTTATCGAAAAGACAGACATGGTAGGGGCTAAGTTCCTAGCGCAAAAATTCTCGCAACTCTTCATCTGAAAGTTTATGATGGTTTTTCGTTGGAAAAGTATGGTTTTGATATCTTAATAAGCTGTTCATGATTGCAGAGGCTGCATTCTTTTAATTTGTTTGAATTTTACAGGTTGAAAATCACCACCAACAATGCGTTGTATACCTTTCATGCCCGTCTTCTTGGACAAGTGTCAGTTGATCATCTCATCTGCGACAACACCTGTACTTAGTGACATTAGTTCAGTGGTGTCTGCGAAAGGAGGATAGTGGAACCAGTTCAGCAATTTATGTGCTTCAGTGTTGTATCGCTTTTTCATAGTATCTCTGCTGTTAACGTGTGGATGGGCTTTTGCGGAGACAGCCGAAATACGCCAATTTTCAACTAACGCTTGAGCCCGAACGGTTTGTCGGAGAAAAAACCTTAATAGGGAAATTTCCCGCTAGGGGTCCTTTTGAGCACGAATTGACTGTATTAATTCTCGCCAAATTTTCTAGGAAACCTCGTCGCTTTCTATTTTGAATTTCTGAAATATTTTTAAATTATTTTAGTATTTATTTTTATTATCTAACATATATTTTCTTCTTTCTTTTTTTTTCTATATATAAAAATGAATGTTGCTTTGTAATGCGACACTAAAACTCAAAAACTAGACGGCCGATTAAACTGAAATTTTGATTTTTCTTCGCTTGCAGTTTCCAGTGACAGTTCCAAGCATGATGATTTTCGTAGGATAGTGGCGATATCTGTCCTCGGATGGGAGCCAGGGGCCAGTTCACGCAATTCGATGTCACGTGAAAACGACATTGAGCGCGTTTAAACCTTACTATGGTTAACTAGGGTAAACTTTCGTTTTCAGTCGACGTCGAATTGCGTGAACTGGCCCCAGAAGCTGCCAAAATTAATTTTTGCAAATTTGTTCTTTTTTTCATTATACCTTTTTCCTACCGTGGACAGTTAACACATAAACTTTTTTTATTTAAAGGCGTTCAACCGCCGCGGGTTTTTGCTAGTTAGTAAATAAAAACAAAATATTTCATGTTATCTGTAGTTACATGGGTTTTATTTTTTCTAGTAAGTATGGGGGCGTGACCCCAAGCACTCCTTCGCTACGCCCCTGCCTGCAGCCATATTTAATGCCTAGGCCTCACGTAGAATACAACTACCCGCAGTGGGGCTTTGAAAAACACCTAGGCGTGGCTAAATAAAGTGAAAAAAGGCCTTATCGGTGACTACGCCATCTGCACTACCATCGGCTGAGCCACCATAGGAATGTGACAGCTCTGACATAATCTCATCGCTACTATTCATAGCGATTGTTCCAACGCTCTCCTGCCTCCACGCTAAACTTGTCCCCAGTTCAGCACTTGGTCCCAGCACAGCACAGCAGAGAAAACTGTGTTTCATAATATTTAAGCTACCCAGCCAGCACAGCACAGCACAGGAGTGAAAACTGTGTTTCATTGTGAATTGCTGCGTAGTCATGTTGAAAAATCCAGCTGCCACCTTCCATTACCTTCCGTATTTTAAATTTAGTCCAGAAAGCAGGTTTTTGTAGTTTTCTGCAGAGTGTCTGCCGGTAAACACGTCCAAGTCTACAGGACCATAGTAGGGGAAAGCCCCCATATCATTGCACCTCCTATTCGGCTGTGTCTCCTCGCTAAAGGTCTCTGCTCCTTCCGTAGATCGTTGAAATAATAGCAAAAACCATCTGGACCATTCAAAAAACGTTTTTCATTGGAAAAGATGACTTTTCTCCATTCAGTGGTCCAATACATGTGGTTTGGTGCAAATAGAAGCCGACTTTCCTTATGGCGCTGAGTTAGCATGGGCTTCTTTTTTAATCGTCGACGTTGAAGCACTGGAGAGGATTTTATTACTCTCTGTATAGTGCGTACAGATGCTGAACTGCCTGATTTTTCTCCTATTTCCCAAGCTGAAAACTATGAATTCGAATCTTCTCTCAAAATACTGCGCCCTTCTCTGTCTGTATGGCTGTTTTCTTTCCTTTACGGCGAACGACTATGCTATGCCGTGAAGTGGGTTTGAACCACGAACCTCTGTGATGGCAGTCGGGCGCGCTCAAGGGCGGCGGAGCATAATGATTGTGGCTGGGGAACATGCGAAGAGATAACCGTTGAAATGTTAAGCGGTTAATTTATTTATTTGAGAATTTCGGCGTGGATATGTAATAACTGGCCGTTGTCCAAAACTTTATATGTATTATTAAACGCGAGTGTCGTTTTACACATGTGGTCCCCCAATTGAGTACTAATCATGTCCAATGCTGCTTGACCTTTTCTATCGAACCAGAACCGGTATATTGAGCATGTTGAATAGCACTCTTCATGGTCACCAATATAATATCCTGAAATATGAAGCAATGTAACAACATAGTGATGTGCGATTCTGTATCGATTTTAGAAAAAATCGATTTTTTCGTAAATCTGGATTTTCCGATTCTTTTCCAGTCGATACGATTTTAGATAATCGATTCTTTTTTCGAGAATCGTAATCATCAATCGTAGCTTACTTTTCACCACATAGCCGTCAATCGATTGAACCAACCATAGGGCCCTTATGAGTAACTGATAAGGCATACCTCACTTCAGATCGCTGATTTTTTTATGTGTGGTGTTCATGAGAAGCCTTCTTTTGGCATGCCCCATTGCCTCATGGGGTCCTCATGTTGAACCTACGGGGAAATTCTTCTTTTGGCAAGCCCCTGAGACAATCCCCTTTTTAAATTCTAATCGGATGGGGTTTAAAAAGCTTAGGTTATACAGTTATAAGTTCCTAATAGCTCTAATATAATATATTTAGTTTTCTTATGAAAAATCTTGCTTGTGTGCGGCCCTTCGACCACGTTCTTTTGTTGCAGCGGCCTAGACCAGTGGTCTCCAAACTTTTTTGACCGCGTATCCTTCTCACGAAAATAATCATTAATTGTACCCCCTAATTATATGAGCGGCACTATTCACACCATATACGGGTGTACATGCGTACCGTGTCACGAGTGCAAGGTTACGGAGAGACCGTTTCACGAGCCTACATGGGATACGGCCTAATTATTGGGAAAAATAACAATTTATAAATGACTGTAAGGGCCGATTCACAATGAACGCCTCAAGCTGCAAGCTTCAATTTTTTTTTCTAAGTTTCAACTTCATTTGAAGCTTGAAGCTTTGAATGTGAATCATTGTACATAAATCCTATAATCCTAATTTTTGAGGCTTGAAGCGTTCATTGTGAATCGGCCCTTACACTTATAATAGAATTGAAGTTGGCGTACCAAAGGTGAGGTACTTTTCTTAAGTACCTACCATAGGGGGACTATTGTCAGGGCCAGTCGATTTATTGACATCAAGCTCTTTGAGACATTTATATACCTCGCGAGTCCTGAAGAAAACTCCGTCCATTGAATGGGCGTTGTACTCGAGAACGGGTTGCCAATTCAGTTTTAGGTTAAGAAGAATTTGAAGCAAACCGAGGTTTTAATTCGGCATTGGATTTGGTTTCTGGTATCACCTCCCAATTATAAATGATAAAAGGTGTTGTGGAAGAGATAACATTTTTCTTGATGAAAGTTACCAAGAACCCAGGGGCGTAGCGAAGGGGGATTATGGGGGGGTGGGGTAAATCCTCGCGGTTTTTTGTTTATAACTCGGAAGCGGTCAACTTTTCCTAAATAACCTCGCTATTTTTTACAAATTCCACTATTTCTTCGACGAACCGTTCGGGGTCAAGGGCTAGTTGAAAATTGTCGTAAAAACCCATTTCTGTGGTGATCTTCACGCTGTAAAATTCAAACGAAGTGCAGCCTCTTGCAATTTAGAATACCTTTATTCGGATACAAGACAGGACAGGACATTCAGATGAAGTGCTGCGAGAATTTTTGCGTTACAAACTTAGCACCTACCCCTCTCTCTTTTCGATGAGCATGGTATGAGCAAAGGTACAAAACCGAAACTGTACTGGGCTGTTTCACCTACTGAGCAGGCGGACTTGAACGATAGAAAATATTTCATCGATAGAGGGTGTTTGTTACATTGGGTCAAATGACACCGCGGCCAAACTTATGCAGAAATTAGCAGCAGTTATGTATCATAAGTCAAGTCAATCTACTTATTAAATGCCGTTGTCATTTTCGATGGCTTTCCTTACGAAGCTGGTGAAAACACCAAGCGAATAGAACCATTGATAAGAGCGCAAAGAATTTGCTGCAATATCATTTACAGAATCGATGGCGCTCACTGCCTCGCAGGATAATTTCCACGCAAACTCCACAAACAAGAGCCGGCTGATATCTATTCTGGCTACGCCCCTGTCAAAGTGATTAAAATAATATGGATTGATCATGTCGAACGAGGTCCGGAACGGAACCCGGTAAAGATAGTGTTCTGGAAAGTACCGACAGAAAAAAGGAGTTTAGGACGACCTAAGAAAAAATATATAGACGAGGAAGACATAAGACCATTACGAACGAATAAGAGACTGGAAAAGACGGGCCAGAGATCGACAATCACGGAAGCGAACGCAAGTCAAGGCCAACAATAGGCTGTAAAGCTTCTGATGATGATGAAAACTCAGAAGGCAAGAGTACCCTGGAGATTCATTTGCTGCTCGATTTTTAAACCCGTATTCCGTACCGCTGAAAATAGCCGTCCATTTTAAAAAGAGTGTTGACGATTATTTGCCTTTTTTGTTCCTCTAAATGTTAATATATCTGTTAGTTTAGTATGGATATAAAAACTATTTATTCTTTTCTTTCTTTCAAAAATAAGGGTTAAGAAATAAAAATTCGCAACAGAATTGAATATCTCAGAAAACGATAGGAAATAAAGAACTTTGAAAAGAAATTTGGCGTACCCCCTAGAATTTTCTCCGTACCCCTCGGGGTACGCGTACCACACTTTGGAGACCACTGGCCTAGACAGTTCTTCAACGTTCTGAGTTATTAGGTGTACATGAAATATTTTGGGTGTGGATTTCCCCACCCAAAGCGAAAGTGCGTGTGCACTTTTCCTTCCATCCCCATGCCCTCCGCCGCCCCTGGGCGCGCTAACTTCTAGACTACCGAGGCCTGTTGGAACTTCATAACAAAACATAAAATTTTTGTAGAGCTGTTTGCACCATTCTTTAAAATTTAAGTAACGTCATGATTGAAGGGTGAATTTTTGGTGTTCAATTTTACGCCAAAAAACTAGGAGCTTCCTCAGTTCTTTATATTTTCATGTTATTGCAACATTCTTTAATTGAAAAGTTCTTAATAAAGCTGCTGTCCATCAACATCTCACCTGTAGAAATTCAGTCAATTTTTCGCAGTTCTTTAGTTCATTACTGCCGACATCGTAAAACAACCCCCTCGACATCCAGAG
The DNA here is from genome assembly GCA_963855945.1 of Thereva nobilitata. Taxonomy (NCBI): domain Eukaryota; kingdom Metazoa; phylum Arthropoda; class Insecta; order Diptera; family Therevidae; genus Thereva; species Thereva nobilitata. Next base: position 169,847,724 of record OY979695.1, read on the forward strand.
GTAATCAAACCTTGTATCAGCGTCAATGTTAACAGGCGAACCTGTTGTCTGTTTCTGTATAAAGAGGGTCGGATGGTTCCCTTAAAATACTCTTCCTATTTCTGGTAAGCTGTTAACTTACGTCTCCGGTAGATTTTATTGTAATGTGCTGCTTTAATCCTTGAAATATTTTAGCTTAAAATTTCGCATATTTTGCAACAAAATTTCAGAGCAGCATTTTAGAACAATAAATTTATTGAACGTAGCACGTGCATTATCAAAAAATAATATCGCACAATCATCACCAAATTTAAAAATTAAAATTCCACAGTTATTTATCGCCGGAGGGGTAACTAAATTACCCTCATTGAGGGATCCCGATCGCACGTGCCTTGTGTACAGTATCCAAGATACGCCTACAACTGTGGTAATAAAACAAAGAATTCTCAGCAGAAAATAATTTAGAGGTGATTTTTTTAGAAATTCTGTAGACGTATATGTGGTAATGACAGTTCAAGGCCATCGATTGCAGACCGGGGTATGGTGGGCGCAATAATGAAAATTCTGAGATTATTGTCAAAAATAATTTGTACACCCCTGAATATTTACAAAAAAATTTACAACCCAGACATTTTTACATGCAGTGGAATTAAATTTGTATGTCGTAATGTTAAATTGTGAAAAGGCAAAGAGGAGAGTGATGTTCTGTAATCAGATTTTCCATCCCGCAAAACTTTTCTTGTGTTCTATTCAATTAAAACTTTGTAAGAAGCCGTTGTTGAGCAGCTTGAGAAGTTCCCAAGAAGAAGAGGATTTTTGTTTAAAAATAATTTTCTATATCCATGGGAAAATGTTTTTTTCCAGTCCCGTGGAATGTGTGTGGCGGCCCAGTTAAATGGTTCTCTAGTAATAATGATCAAAAAATGATAACGAAACGCACTTTACACTTAATTTAACTTTTAATGAATACCTTACCTACCTGCCTCTTAGAAATTATGCTCAATGTTGATGGTGTATATCCATGTTGCTCCCGTGGGCCGATGGGTTGTTTATTCCGAAATTCCTTTGCCATTTTGTTGAAAAGGGTCGTTCTTGTCACTGATTGAAAAAGAATTCAGAACTTGAGCATTATAATGGCAAATATCCTAAATAGTTCCTTTTTATCAAGTCAAATTCTATTTCTGAGATAATGTGTAGGAATATGCAAATTTTGAAGCAATCAATGTCACGTTTGTGGACGACGAAAGGTCGGAGAAAACACAGTGACAGTTACCCTGTGATTTTGTTGTCCTTAAGATGATATTGAAATTTCTGCTACATGCGGAAATTAACAAAAGTAAAAAGTTTTTTTTTCTGTCACACAAACAAGTTTTGATGAGGAAAAGGAATTTTGGTATTCTTTATTTACTTGAAATATGAACGTTTGAATTTGATTTTGTTTTGGAAGCACTTTCAAAAAGACAAAAATAGAACAGATATTTTTATTCTTAAAATTCATTTAAATTTCTATATTTAATTTCCATTTTCACTTTTATAGAGAAAAGAATATAAAATGGACAAGTTTATAATGAGGTTTTTATGGTTTAAAAAAAATAAGTGGAATAAAATGACGAAAACTTCCAAAAATATAAAATATAAAGCAAACTATGGTCCTTAAAGAATATACTTACATATAATCTACAAAAATATTCATTTTACTCTTAAACTACACACATTAAAACAGTGCTATATTGACTCTTGACGCTAGATGAATGAACGAGTATGTATTTTTTTAAGGCCCTCGTACCGCCTCGGACAGGGCCGCGGCTAGGCACTTCGCCGCCCAGTGCACATCCGCCGATGCCGCCCCCTTTAAGGGCAAAAGTATTTTTCGCTCGCTTCGCTCGCGAGTTTTTTTTGTTCTTTATAGTAATTAGTATATAAGAAATTGTTAATAAATAAATTTTCTTTCTATTTGGCAAAGTCAACTAAGTCATTTATTAGTACAGTTCCTCTCTTACTTCAGAATCGAAAGGGATTGCCTTTCAGTGTTGCAATGCAGACGTCACTCTCAACACTAATTTCATTTTGCTTCGCTCACCGTAGAATTTTACGGTGCTGTCTGTTGCTGGAGCTCGACCAAAAGTTGCCATTATCTAGCCAGCTACATGGCTGTAACATTTAAATATTTTGCTTGGATCGCTTTCGGCAATATGGAACACGTTTCGCCTATTCGACTAGGCATCTGCATTTTACTTATCTGTGCTTATATCTTTTTATTGGAATGGATTGTAATGCAAAAGGTTGTCGTTATCCCTTCGACCCTAGGACCTCGCAATTAATCGAAGAGATGTTTCGAAAGTATACATTACGCATTTGAAGGATAATGTACGCAATCGACTCTAGAAGGTTTCTATTCCCTACTGGGTTGTTTTTGTGTCGCCTTTCGCGCATCGTTTGATTATTGTGTCTATGCTGCGTGTGCTAATTAATTATTGGTAATCTATTGAGTGTTGAGTTTGATGTTTGTCTTCTTTGTGGTTATCGCCGCTCATTTCAATTTTTGCGATCATCGTCAAAAATGCCTTGTCTTTTGGCGGCTGTCGTCGTTTATAAAATATATTATAAACATTTTTCGCTCGCTCCGTTCGCGGAAATGCCGCCCTTCCCAAGTGCCGCCCAGTGCAAATGCACAGTCTGCACATATGGGTGCCGCGGCACTGGCCTCGGAGCGAGTATTTTAGGTGATTTTTAAAGTAGGATTATGAGAAAATGGTAACAGATATTGAGATAAAACTATTTTTATTTCTTTAGAAGATTAATAAATTGTACAATAAAATTTTTTTTTATTTTTTTTATTGCATCATTTCCGCCTCCCATATAAAATGCTGGATCACTGCAAAAAATATGAAAAAATTGGCGGGCGTGATATCTCGACTTTGGAGCAACTAAAAAATAAGACACTTGAAATTTGGGAATGACGAGCTGTTTTTAAAAAATATTTTTTTTTTGAGAAAATGGCAGATAGTTATAGTTAAAGTCCGAAAAATGTCTACATTTTCAGTCTAAAGAACGATGTAAATTTTTTTTCAGACACCTTTTCAGCAAAATGGCTCGATGTTCCCTAAAAAATAGTTTGAAAAACACAAGCAAAAAATATAGGATAAATTCGGCGATTATATTTTGAGTTATCACGCCCGCCAATTTCAAAAATCTTGTTTCGAGTTAAATGAGTTTAAAGTTTCAAAATAAGTTTTTTCTTATATAAAACTTATCTTGTTAATATTTACTATAACTAATAACAAGTAAAAAGAAAAAGAATAAATAAACATTCTTGAGGACTAAATGAAGATGTTATGTTTATTCAATCAAAGTTTATTTTTAATTAACTTCCAATTAATACAATACATTACAAATCAAATAATAAAGGCTACTATGACAAGTCTTTATACTGAGTACATGAACTGCAAGTGTACAGTTGTATATATAACACCTCCCTTTCCTATTTGGTAGCACAGTCGAAGCGGACCCTTTTTTGGCGAAGACGTTCGGACCTGCGTGGGGCTTGATGCGTATGTTCTGGAACACTTGTTTCCTTAAAATTACTGGCTGGAGGAGATGCAATCCTATGAGGCGATGAGGATTCTGGTATGTCCTGTTGTTCATCAGTTCCTGCGGGCGGGCAAATTGTGAACTCTTCCTCGTTACATATCCTGGATCTCAGCTGATTGCAGTGTCGTTTCCAGATGCCGTGTTCTGTTCGTACCAAGTACATCATCCTTCCCAGAGGTCTAGTAATTTCTGCCTTAATCCATTTGTTACCTTTCCCGTAATTTCTAGCGAAGACAGGCTGCATCGTCTCGAAATGTGTCTTGGGTTTATTTCTCCAAAGTCTTTCATGAGTAGTTGTGCTTGGTAACAGGAGAGATAATAAGTTGCGAGATTGGCGTCCGTGAAGTAGTTCTGCTGGGGACTTACCGGTCTGCGGATTCGGTGTTTGTCTGTAAGTGCTGAGATATTGAAGAAGCGCTGTCTGTTTATCTTGGTTTTTGTTAACATTTCTGGAAATTGCTTCTTTGAATGTTCTCACGAAGCGTTCGGCTTCCCCATTAGACGCAGGATGAAAAGGAGCAGTAGTTATATGCTGAATGCCATTGGTGTTGCAGAATTTTTGAAAATCTCCTGAAGTAAATTGTGTACCGTTGTCAGATACAATCGTTGTAGGTAGTCCTTCTAAGGCAAAGATGCCTTCTATTGCTTTTATGACTGTGGTGGATGCTATATTTAGCAAGCGGATGACGAATGGAAACTTGGAGTATGCGTCTACTACTATTAACCAATTTTCACCAAGGAAAGGACCGGCTAGGTCGACATGAATTCTGTCCCAAGGTGCGCTTGGTGCTGGCCACGAGCTGTAATTTCTGTGGGGCATGCTGCTTTTCATTTGGCAGCTTTGACAGGACATCGTCTTTTCTTTAATTGCTTCATCTATACCTGGCCACCAACAATATCGTCGTGCTAGTTGCTTTGTTCGGACTATTCCCCAATGACCTTGATGTAACATGTTAGCTACCTTTTGTTGTAAGACATGAGGGATAACTACTCTTGGATGCTCTGACATGAGTAAAATGACACCGCTGTGGTGACTTAACATAAGACGTCTGATGAAATATGGTTGCACGTCCTGATTATTTTCATCTAATTTGTTAGGCCATCCTTCCAAAATAAAGTTCCGTACTTTGCGTAATATAGGATCCTGCGACGTATGATGAGCGATTAGTTGTGCATTTATAGGAAAAGAAGCGATGTTGTCTTGGATTTCAAGGTCTATCTCCCCGCATACTTCGTCTGATTCGTCGAAATCATGATCAGGTCCTGCTGGTAGTCTTGACAATGCATCTGCATTTGCATGCTTGTCTGTGGATCGATATTTAATAACGTAGTTATATCCCATGAGTGTGACGGCCCATCTTTGTAAACGGTGTATGGCTGTAGTTGGAAGCTGTTTGCTAGGGTGAAATAATGATACTAGAGGCTTATGATCGGTCAGTAGTATGAAGCGTCTTCCATACAGGTACTGGTGAAATTTTTTTATGCCAAAAACAATTGAAAGAGCTTCTTTCTCAATTTGGCTGTAGCTACGTTGTGCTCTATCTAAAGTTTTAGAGGCATATGCTATCGGCTTCTCAGATCTGTCTGGATAAATTTGACTGATAACTGCTCCGATGCCGTAAGATGAGGCGTCTGTTGCCAAACAAATGGTGTATGAATCGTTGAAATGCACGAGTTGTGTTGCTTGGATGATTCGTTCCTTTAATTCTTGAAAAGCTGCTTCTCGGTTGCGGTTCCATAGGAATTTGGCATTTTTCCTACGAAGTTCATTCAGCGGCTCAGCTACCTGTGCGAAATCGTTAATGAATTTATTATAATAATTAATTTTACCGAGAAAAGCCTGCAGCTCCTTGAGATTGCTTGGGCGTGCGATATTTTTAATTGCCTCAAGCTTGGATTTTGCTGGGTAAATCCCTGTGGCTGATAGTGTATGACCTAGGTATTCCACCTCTGTTTGAACAAACTGGCATTTACTTCGCTCACATACTAGTCCGTTTTCACGTAACTTCTGCAAAACGGTTTCTAAGTTTTGTTGATGTTGTTCGTCATCTTCACCAGTTACAATGATGTCATCCTGGTAGTTGACGCAATCAGGCACGTCTACTATGATCTGCTCGATAATCCTTTGAAAAATGGCAGGAGCCGAAGCGACTCCAAATTGAAGGCGTTGACATTGATACAAACCAAATATTGTATTAACAACCATGAAGTGTTTTGATTCTTCATCTAGTTCAATTTGTAAGTAAGCGTTCGAGAGATCTAATTTGGAGAATTTTTTCCCTTTCCTGAGTTTGTGGTAAAGGTCTTCTATTTTTGGTATATGGTATTGTTCTACGTCTAGCTGACTATTTAAGGCTTTGAAGTCGCCGCAGATTCTAAGTTTACCATTCTTTTTTGGTATAATTACGATTGGTGCTGCCCATGAACTGGTTTTTATCGGTTTCCATATACCTTGGTTAACTAGTTTACCTATTTCTTTTTTAAGCTGGTCATTTAAAGCGTAGGGAATTGGACGAGCTTTATAAAATTTTGGTCTTGCGTTTTGCTTTAGATATAGAGTTGCTTTGTAAGTGGTACATTTGCCTACTTCTGGACGGAATATATCTTCGTATTTGTCGCAAATTTCTTTTATATGCTTATTGATTGCGGTGGATTCTAACTGGTGTACTATAAGGCTGGAACTTGTTGAAGATTCGACAATGTCTAATCCAAAAGCTTTAAACCAGTCGATTCCAAATATGTTTGGGCTTTCATTTACTGCAACTACAAGTAATGGTAGCGTTCTTTTCTGTATTTTAAAAGAAACTTCGACGTTTATGGTTCCTAAAACAGGGATTTGCACATTCCCGTAGGCTTTCAAAGTGCATCTTGCTGGTAATAATTGAGGCGCACCCAGCTTTTCGTATGTTGACTGGTTGATCATGGAACAGGTGGCTCCTGTGTCCAGAAGAAACTGTAAATGCTGTTTATTTATGCTGACAACTATAAAAACTTTATGTCCTTGGCGGTTTATGTTACCTTTGAGGGTAAAAATTTGTTCAACATACCTTGTGCTGTGTTCATTCTTTCTATTATCGTTATTTTTTTGATTGAAACTCTTTGCAGCAATGTTCCGATTTGGCTGATTTTTGTACTCACCTTGACTTAAGCAGACTGGAGCAATGTGGCCTTTTCTTCCACACTTTCTGCATATTGCATTGAAAAATCTGCACGATTTTCTTTCATGGTGGTTGCCGCATCCGTTGCATGACTTAAGTGCGTTGCCTTGAATTGTATACTTGTTGTTTGTTAGCCTGTGCTCTCGACTTTGTGAACGACTGCGGTGGCGATCATTGGCGCTTCGGATTTGACAAATTTCGCTAACATCTGGCGTGATGCCCTTGATTATTTGCGATGTTCTTTTTGTTGCTTCGTATGTTTCTGCTATCTGAAGAACTTCCTCCAAAGATGGATTGCTCTTTTGTAAAGCCGTAGTACGTACAGTATCGTGAGGGGTATGCAGAATAATAATATCTCTTATGAGTTCATCAGAGTATTCGCTTTTATCTTTTAAACATACGAATTTGCAGTCTCGTGCTATCCCCTTTAAATCAGCAACCCATTCGGCGTATGATTGATTTGATTTCATGACACAACGATAAAACTCATATCTGGCCTGGAGAACGTGAGTTTTCTCATCAAAATGCTCCGTTAATTTCTTTATGATGTCGTTGTAATGCTGTTCTTCGATTTTCGCACTCCCATACAGTTTCTGTATTAATTCATAAAGCGAGCCACACCACGAAAGGAAATATGCTCGTTTTCTATTGTCGTCTGTTACAGAGTATGCTGCGAAATGTTGTTGCATTTGAGCTACGTACGTATTCCAGCGATGTATACTTTTATCAAATTTGTGGAATGGAGGCACTGAAACATTACCGGTGCTTGTGGTAATTGCAAACTTGTTATTTTGCTCCATCCACTGTTTTTGATCTGCCAGCAATTGTTCCATCCATTTTTTGTTGTTGATTAATAATTCCTTAATAATTTGCTCTGACATAATGGTCTCGTTTTGTTTTTTTTTCTTTTTTCTCGTCGCCAACTGTTATGTTTGTTCAATCAAAGTTTATTTTTAATTAACTTCCAATTAATACAATACATTACAAATCAAATAATAAAGGCTACTATGACAAGTCTTTATACTGAGTACATGAACTGCAAGTGTACAGTTGTATATATAACAGAAGACATTTATGAAAAATTTTTTTTTCGAAAATACGTAAGAAGGCCTTAAGGCAAATGAAACAATCAAAATTGGAACTACATATTTTCTAAACGGTGTCACTCAATTTTTTGATCTTTATATCAAATTAAAGATTACACATTTACCTAAAAGATGAGCCTAATTTTGTTGCTTTACGATAAGGAGTAATTAAGGTTTATAAATTTTAAAAACATTAAAAAATTTTTCGTAAACACCCTGTATTTTAGTGGATAGTGGGGATAGCCCTCTCTAGAACAATTTTTTTCTCCAATTACATTCAGGAATCACCCCTGAAAATATTAGCCACGTAGTCCAACAAAAGATTTATTGATCGTCTGATGACCTTATACACGTTGCGAATGAGTGCATACTGCATATGAGTATTTTAAATCTTTAAAACGGCGATATCTCATGAATGGTAAATCGTACGGGAAAATGTATAATATCTTTTTTTGTAGATAATCGCATAATCTACAAACTTTGTAACTACTATTTTATGATAACACTTACTGTTTAAGAGGTATTAGTCAAAAACGCAATTTTTTTAGGGGGTGGTTTTTTGGGGGGCCAAAAACCGATTTTCTCGAAAAGGGGCGCTTAAATGATTTTAGTTTTAACTCAAAATGTCTTCTTTTAAGTAAAAGAACATAGTCCAACAGAAAAACCCGGGTTACTTTTCGATCTTATAAAAACTTACTTCAAGCTCACCGTGTACCGTGATCCACGTTTCCTGAAGTCGTTACAGAAGCTGAAGGTCCTGGCCGAAGTTCATTTCCACCCTGTCTCATGCCTGTATCAACGATGTTTGGACGAGCCAGCCTTTATTCTGTGAATATCAAACTGCGAGCTGTAAAATCAGCCAGCGGACACTTTGCATATAATTGTAAACTTGCAACGTTCACAAAATATGGAAATAAAATGTTGTTTCATTAAAGGTGCGTTTACAATGTTAAAGTGAGCTTAACCCAAACCTTGAGAGTTGAGCTTGTAATATTTGTATTTTAATAAAATACATGTTTTAAAATTAGGTTATTTATTAAACGCTTAATAGGTATCGTTGTTAACAGAGTTCAAGAGCCACTGGCCGTTATCCGCTAGTTATAATTCTGTGCTACTCAAGTAATATGTAAGTCTTAGTATAATTGATACATAGTGTTTCCATATTTATTATAATTCATTATTTATTAACTTCAATATTTATTATACTTCACCTCCCCTTAAACTTTATTCTTTCCCTATGCTACATTGACAATGATCATTTCCTTACTTCTAGTTATTTCCCTACGTTCTTAAAAATTGTAGCTCTTAATTCAAACTATCATTATGCTACTCTATCTTAATTTCTTTCTTATTATCTACATATACTTATCTTTCCCCTATCAAGGTTTGAAAAAGCAAATTTCGTCCTTTGATTTCATTCTACATGCTCTTTTTTCTTTTTTTTTTTTTTCATTTTATGCCATATTTCGTTTTTTAATATCTCTTGAATTTCTTCGCAAAATGGTACCATTGTTAAGTTGTATATTGTATGATCGTGGGGTAGTGTGCTTCGCTGCTATCGTACCTTTTTCCCACATTCTTCCATTCCTAATCCAAACTAGCTCGTTCTTCTCAAAAATTTTTTCCGACTTTGTGCGTCTATCATAGTAATATTTTTGCTTTAACTGTTTATCTTTTAGTTTTTGTTTTGTTTGTTTGTTATTTTGTGTATAAAAATATCTACTATTCCCTGGTATCACTGATCTTGTTTTTCTATTTAATAACAACTCAGCTGGAGATTTACCTATGTCTTTTAGGGGGGTATTTCTGAATTCTAACAATATCAACCACAATTCTCCTTTACTTTCACTGCATTTTTTTATTAGGTTTTTCATGGTTTGCACCATTCTTTCTGCCAATCCATTGGATTGTGGGTAACGGGGACTAGTTGTATTTAGGGTAATATCATATTTTTCGCAAAACTTCTTGAACTCATATGATGCAAATGGCATATTATCTGATATTATTTCTCTAGGTATGCCATGAGTAGCGAAGATTATTTCTAAGTTTTTAATAACTACCTGCGCAGTTTTTGATTTGATCGGCATTACCTCCGGATATTTAGAAAAATAATCTACTACGACCAGATAGTTTTTTCGGTGTATTTCCATAATATCCATTGCAATTTTCTCAAAAGGATACGATGGTATCTCGTGAGGTATCATTGGTTCTTTTCTCTCGGCATGACTATATTTTTGACATATTTCGCAACGCGCGATTTTTGATTCAATTTGTTGGCTCATGTTGGGCCAGTACACAAGACTTCTAGCTCTCATTTTAGTGCGTTCTACACCCTGATGCACTTGGTGAAGCTTGTCTAGAATATAGTCTCTCACATTATAAGGAATTATTATTCTGTCATTTAAGTAAACTAATCCATCATCCACATATAAATCTTCTCTAAATTTCCAATAGAGTCGAACTTCTTCTTTTATTTTCTGTTTATTTTGAGGCCAGCCTTCATGTAGTATTTTAACTAATTCACGCAACACTACATCCTTTGCTGTCTCTTGCTTCAACCACAATTTCTTTTTATCACTAACATTAATTGTGTGGACTAGTTCATTAAGTTCTTCTATTTCAGGATGCTCCGTTTTTGTATCAAAATTGCGAGACAAGATATCTGCAACAAAAAGAAATTTCCCAGGAATGTACTCTAACCTCAAATCATATTTTAACAGTCTAATTTTCATACGTTGGAGACGAGGAGACGGAATTTGCCCAATCTCTTTTCTCATGATTCCTAATAATGGCTTATGGTCTGTTTCCACCCTAACTTTGTTTCCATAGATAAATTGGTGATATTTGTCGCAAGCAAACACAATTGCCAAGAGCTCCTTTTCTATTTGTGCGTAGTTTATTTCCGTTGAGGATAAGCTACGTGACGCAAAACTTACTGGCTTGCCATTTTGTAAAAGGCAACAACCTAAACCAAATTTAGATGCGTCAGTTTGAAGAGTAATATTTTTGTCAGGATCGAACGCTTTTAACGTCTGTGCCTTCATAATAGCTTGCTTAATTTTCGACAGACACTGAGAGTGGCTTGAGAGCCATTTGAATTCTACATTCTTTTTTAATAATTCATGCAATGGTTGGCATAGCTCTGATAAGTTTGGGACAAATTTTCGTAGATAGTTGATCATTCCTAAACATTTCTGAAGATCTTTTTTATTTTCACAATCTTTAATATTATTGATAGCCTCGACCCTTTTCGGATCTGCACAAATTCCTTCAGATGAAATAATATGCCCTAAATAACAAACTTGATTAACTTTATATTGCATTTTAGACCTATTAAACTTTATATTCTTTTCTTTTGCTCTTTGCAAAACCTTCTTTAGGATTTCATCATGCTCCCGTTCATTCTCGGCAGCTATTAGAATATCATCAATATATATAGTTACCCCAGGTATATCTGAAAAATTTCTCTCAACTAGTTTTTGAAAAACCTCGGGGGCTGTTTTAATTCCAAAGGGAAGTCTATTAAATTTAAAACACCCAAATGGTGTCGAAAACGTACATAATTTACTAGAAACTTCATCAAGACTAACATGCCAATAGCCATCTTTCAAATCAAGAACTGTGAAAATTTTTTTATTTGATAATTTAGCAGCTATCTCCTCAAAAGAAGGAATAGGGTATTTTTCTTCTTTTATCGCCTCATTTAGATACTTTGGATCTAGACAAATACGTATGCTTTTGTTTGGTTTTTCTACCACAACAATATTTGACACCCAGTCTGATGGTTCATCTACTTTTGAAATTATTTCCCTATCACATAAATCCTCTAACACCGACCTAACCTTAGCTTGAATTTTTAGTGGGATTCGTCTCGCAGCTTTAACGACCGGACATGCTCCTTCCTTTAATATTATTTTATGGTTTTCCACAAATTTTCCTATACCCTGAAATATATTTTCATATTCTACAAAAATTTCCTCCTTTTCAATATTATTCACCGCATCAACACGTTTAACTAAATTAAGTTCCTCACACGCATTAAGACCTAGCAATGGAACGGAATTAGAATCAACAATATGAAAATTCTGGGTTGATATGGTATTCGCGGCGATGCACACTAACTCCACTTCTTCATTTGAATTTATTTCCTGGCCATTATATGCCTCTAATTTTATTTCACTTTGTTTTATTTTTATATTCTTTAAGTATTTTACATATTTTTCCGGCAAGGTATTTACTTCCGAGCCTGTGTCTAATTTAAATTGAATTAAGAGATCTTCTACTCGTATTTTTTGAAACCACGACTTACTGTTATTGATCAAAATTGTGTCAATATAAAAATTTTCTAACTTACTTGCGCTTTGTTGTTTTGTTATCGATTTAATTTCTCTGACTTTGTTGTTATTGCACACAATAGCGAAATGATTTTTCTTACCGCAATTGTTGCATTGTTTACCGTATGCTGGACACTTTGCTTTTTCATGCCTTGATGCACAATATTTGCAATTAATCAAAATTTTGTTATTGAACTTTTTTGTTGGCCTGAAATTTTTTACATTTTTATCAGAATATTTAGGATTAGACTTATTGTTATTGGAATGATACTTAATTTGGTTTCCTGCTGATGTTCCTGGCTTAACTTCATCTATTTGTGAGCAACGTGTTTCGCGCCCCATCTCTCTTGCCTGTACTTTTGATGCTTCTGCTGCCTTTGCCATGTCCACTGCTTTCTTCAGATCTAGATCTTCAGCTTCTAGGAGACGTTTTTGAAGCTGTTTATCTGCCACGCCAATAACGATACGATCGCGAAGCATTCTGTCTTCCATGTTCTTGAACTCACAATTACGCACTGCTTTTTTGATATCCATATAGAAGGAGTCGAACGGTTCCCCATTATCTTGGTTGCGACTATGAAACAAGAATGATTCATACACTACATTCTTTTTAGGTTCACAAAATTTCTGGAATGCACTGAGGACTTCCGTGTGCGACTTTTTTTGTTCTTCTGTTAAATTAAACGACTGAAATAATTCTATTGCTTCGGGACCCAACGTGTTAAGTAGAACCGCTACTTTAACTTCCTCAGGTTCCTTATTAATTTTAGCAGCAATACAAAAAATTTCATAATTTTGTTTAAATTTTCTCCAATTTTCGGAGATATTTCCTTCTAGATTTAATTTTTCTACTTTCCTTACGTAATCCATAACTATTTTCTGAATAATTGTTGGACTTTTTTGATACTTGGGTGGCCTTCCACGTGGTCTTTTCACCGGCACTTCTTTCTTGGCTTTTGCAATTCCCATTCAACTTTTGTGTTCCGGTTTTTGCTTAGATGCACTTTTTCACTACTGGTATTTAAATTTGTTTTCCGACACCGACTGCGCCATGTAATATTTGTATTTTAATAAAATACATGTTTTAAAATTAGGTTATTTATTAAACGCTTAATAGGTATCGTTGTTAACAGAGTTCAAGAGCCACTGGCCGTTATCCGCTAGTTATAATTCTGTGCTACTCAAGTAATATGTAAGTCTTAGTATAATTGATACATAGTGTTTCCATATTTATTATAATTCATTATTTATTAACTTCAATATTTATTATACTTCAGAGCTTTGTGTTGAAGTAGAAGAAAGCTTTGTGAAAAAGGGAAGTCGCGTTACAAAATCTCATTTTGTAGTGTTTTAATCCAAACTGGCATTGCAAACTTCGGAAATATTCACTAGAAAATGAGGATATAGTGTTATTTGACTAATTGCGTTCTAAGTTGTCACATAAGTTTGCTTGGCCAGTATTATTTTTGTGGTGCTAAGGCAGAACCCAATATGTCAAAATAGATAATTGTCGACATTGGGTCAAGCAATATTGGATTGTGCCATCGCAGTATTGTAAGCATATGGACATATTTGACTCTTTAGTTTTGATCTAAATTATTTTATAGAAACAGTCTACAATTTTGGCGTTGGGGAACATTTTCATTCATAAACTTTCGACTGTTGGCAATATAAACGAATTTTTTTTCTTTAGACATATCGGGTTCTGCCTTAGCACCACAGATTTATTATATTAGGTGAGAACCCGCTATCTAGCACTTGGAAACATGCTTTCTACAGGTACAGGTTTCCCCGAGGGAATCTGCAGTGGAATTCTACTTTAGAAACGTTTTGTTTGAACCAGAAACTAATTCATACTATGTGTGAATCTAGAGAAGGTATAGATGATCTTGATACCAAAAGAATTGAAAGTATAACAATAAACAAGAGATAAACAAGTATTGGTCCCTCTTGTACAACCCTGTAATCCAACATCTTTTTACAACTCTGTACTTTTATTTTTAGCCAGTCGTAATACGTTGGTACACTGTAAAAAATGTCTGTGGTAATTTTACAAAAAAAATACTGGAAGTTTTATTCACAAGCAGTTTTGTAAATTTACAATATATATGATTAGGAATATTCCTAATATACTTTACGTATTTTTACCAACTGTGTAGTAAATATAAATTATTTGTGGGATGTAAAAATACAATCAGTATTGGAGCTTTTTCTTCATAGTTTTGTAAATTTCCAAAACTCTTGTTGCAACTTTTTACCAGAGAGGGACGAAAAGGGAAAAACCTAAAGCTGAAGATTACCGCCCTGTGCCAATGTGGTTGGCCCTGCCTGAAATATTTCCAAGCGCCAAATTTTATTCTTAGTTAATGCCCACTCCCTACACATAAAAAATTAGCATTTTGCTCACAATACCTTCACTGTAAAAAAAATATGTAAATTCACAGTCCAAATGTATAGTAAAATTACAAATCGCGGTATGAAATACTAATTTACTACACAGTTATTGTAATTTTACTATAAATTTTGTAATTTCACATAAAGAAATAGAGAATCTCCAATACTGCATGACGTAAATGTTGATTACATGAATGTGACCTATATTTTACACAATGTTGTGTATTTTTCTTAATCGTTTATGTAGGAAAATTACAATATTTCTTAGTATTATTTATCAGTGTTATGTACTGAACTTTGTACTGTAATTTTACAGTAAGAGGCGTAATTTTAGAACTTATATATTCAGTAAAATTACGAATTGTTCATTGGAAAGTAAGGTTTAAATTTTCCCTCTCATAGATATAATTCACAGGTAACAATGGAATACTAAGCATATAATACCCGATTGTTCTTAAGTTAAGGTCAGACCTTTGACTTCGGTCAGGGTCTGGGCAGTTCTTGTAACAGCCAAAAATTTTTTGATTATTTTTGATGCTTAGGGCCGATTCACACTAGTAGTTTGAAGCTTGCAGCTTGAAGCTTTCATTCCGCATCGGTCTTGCATGGTGAGCAAAATGCTATTTTTATGTATAGGGAGAAGGCGGGCATACACAAAAGTTTTGGAAATTTACAAAACTATGAAGTGAAAGTTCCAATACTGATATTTTTACATCGCACAAATAATGTATATTTACTACACAGTTGGTAAAAATACGTAAAGTAGAATTGGAATATTCCTAATAATATATATTGCAAATTTACAAAACTGCTTGTGAATAAAACTTCCAGTATTTTTTTTGTAAAATTACCACAGAAATTTTTTACAGTGTTGTTAAGCATGTACGTGAGGCAATGCCTAACAAAATTTCTTGGCTGTTACAAGAACGCCCAGACCCTGATCAAAGTCAAAGGTCTGGCCTTAACTTAAAAGCAATTGGGAATATATGCTTAGTATTCCATTGTTACTTGTGAATTATATCAACGAGAGGAAAAATTTAAACCTTACATTCCAATAACCAATTTGTAATTTTACTGAAAATTTATGTTCTAAAATTACGCCTCACTGTAAAATTACAGTATAAAATGTATAAAGTATAAAGATTTTTTTACTACATAACATTGATAAATATACTAAGAAATATTGTAATTTTCCTACATAAACGATTTAGAAAAATACACAACGTTGTGTAAAATATACGTCACATCCATGTAATCAACATTTACGTTATGCAGTATTGGAGATTTCCAATTTCATTATGAGAAGTTACAAAATTTATAGTAAAATTACAATAATTGTATAGTAAATTAGTATTTCATATCGCGATTTGTAATTTTACTGTGCATTTGTACCGTGAATTTACATATTTTTTTTACAGTGTAAACAAAGCCACAATATGAAGATTAATACTTTTAAAAATTCATTCATCAAAATAAAATATATTTCGGTAATTCCCCTAACTTTAAAATATGAAACCTTGTAAACTTCAAGGCTAATCATTCCCACAAAAATAAACTGATAAGATAGAAAACCTAGATTATCCCTTTATGTCATATACTACTTTCGTTTATTTCGAAACGTATAAAAGCTGCATTCATTTCTGTTAGACTATCTGTAGTCTGTACTATAAATAAAGTGAACGAATTGACTCTGAAGCAATTCAACATGGATGAGAGCCAAAGCAAGCCAAACGAAGTGGCAGAATACAAGAAGCCAGAACCACAACCACAATCCAATTTTGCGGTACTTTGGCGCGTGACGAACACGTTGTTAGGCAGGGAAAAAGTCAAAGTACCCAAGTTAAACTAACTGACCATTTTAATAATCAAGGAAAATGATAATTTTAAAATTTTGTTATATGGTGTTAGTTTGAATAAAGAAGCATTTCAACATATTTTTAATCAGTTTTTTTATTATTAATTTTCATACAACATACCTATTTAGTACGAAACGAAGACATGCCCTATACAGTAGACTAAAGCCGGAATTACACTATTGTGTTGTGGTGTGTCGTGGCGCTCTGTGTCGTGATCTAATTCATATATTTTATATTGGACTGATTACATTATTATGGTGTGTTGTGGTGTGGCGCATTCTGTTGTGTATCCGATCTGGTCTTTCTGATTGCGCCACGAGACACCACAACACAATAGTATAATTCCGGCTTAAATAAAATTCTGTAATTTCTGTAATTTAAAAATCAAATGATCGTGTTTACACGCATAACGCACAAAATCGAGGATATTTTATCAGTTCAGGTGAATTGTTATGGTTGTTATTAGATTGAAATGGGTTTGAAAATATTATCGCTGAACTTAACCTAAGCTTTAACTGTATCAATTTTTTATTTCACTAAGAGTACAACTCAGGCAAAAAAATGAACTGATTGCCTTACCTGGGGCTAATGGCCGATACTAATAAAATATTCCGTCCCAGTTTTTGCGTTATTTTTTTCTTTTATTTCTTTCCATATATGTAGTTTATTTTTCATTTCTTTTTTATTTAGGTGGTGACCCGCCCGTAGGGAAATTGAAAAAAAAAGATTCGCCAGATAAAGAAATGAAATAAAATTTTACCTTTGGGGCTACCCATTTAATCAATTCGAACACTTTATGGTGGTTGTCAGCAGGAAGCATTATACAATGGATGGATAGAATTTATTCTAGTCCAGTTAATAAAGGATTTTGTTTTAAAAGTGATACAAAAACCCTCGACCTTCTTGTAGATCTTTATTAATATTGTCCTGACATACTAAATAGTACCCTAAGGTTCACCCGGTGATTTACCAAGTTATTGAAATTGGGTAAATCTTAGTTTTGCTTCAATTTCTTAAAAAGTAATGGTTTTTCGAGACAATTAACAAATTTAAAAAATTAACTCTCTAATGTTTGTTTCCCTTTTGTCGCGTGCACATTAAACAGCGATGGGCGGTGAGCGGTAAGCGATGTGCAATGAGCGATGCGTAAACACCACGTAACCTACGTAAATAATTTTTATTTAAATATATAAAAGTAGTTAGTTCATAAATATATAAAAGTAGTTAATCAAAAATGTAAAAGTATAGTTTGCAAAATGATTTCGAATATTTTCCGCTACCCTTTGTGGATTACGAAATCCACCATGTCCTTAAGGGGACCTTCTGATATAGTGTCCTTAAATTTGACGAGTTTTTAGGATTTTTTTTTAATGAAAATAATGAGCAATAATATTTAAACTTTGCAGATATATTTTATTACATTATAACTATACAAAAATATAATAAAAAAAAACCATTTTTTTAAATTAAACTAAAATAGATTTTGAATGTGTCTTCTTCAAAAAAATGGGTTTTGGTGGTGTGTTATGTTTTGACTCTTCCACTGAAAAAAAAAAATTTCCACTAATTAGTATAAGTGTAGTTATCGCAGGAACTGGAATGAAAAAAAATTTGACAAAATGGGGCGTTGTTAAAATTTACATTTCGAAAACAGACAGTTTTTCATTACTTCTTGTATGTAAAAAATAAGATTCAACGGAAAAGGGGGGTTTTAGTTCACTGGCAGTGGTTTACTGAATAGCGTAGTAAAATTTGAGACGAATCGGTCGAGTAGTTTTTTTTTTGCCTCGCACCGTGCAGAAAAATATAGTTTCGAGATAAATGAGTTTAAACTTTTAAGTAAATGTATCCTCAAAATCTGATATAAATCTATACTTACTATTAATCCTACTCTAACCCTACTATTAATTAATATTTTGAAATACACGTAGCCAATAGGGAATATGTGTGACTTATTCATATTTAGGAGAAGGAAGAAAATCAGAGCAGCTGCATTCCTACAAACAATAGACGAGGATAGAGATAGAGGTTGACCCTTTTACCTGCTTCCGCGCTGACCTGGTAAATAGGCTGTAGAAGTCAAAATACTGGAAATATTTATACGAAAATTTAACAGTATACTTTTAAAAGCCTATACTTTTGAAATATTAATTAAATTGATTTTTGGAAAAATATAGACCAGACGGTCCCCTTAAAGCTCTCAGTTGAAATTAAACTTTCGGAGTAATAACGTTTCATTTGTTGAAAATACTGTAGATCACTATCGCCATCCAGTTTTCTTATCGCGTTATGCAATAAGCAGGGCACGTCTTATTATAACAGTTGCTTTTCCCGACAAACTTCCTTATCTTTTCCCAAGATGCGCCATTTAGCTCGCAAAATTCCAAATGCATATTCAAGGCATTTTCCAGCAGTTGATGAACGATTATTAAAATTTCCTTGGATGTTATTTAAGGTTTTGCCTTAAAAGGTATGGTTTGAGAGGGTAGGCCCCATCCCCTATCAAAACTTGTGGCGCTTCGATATTGGTTCCAGGTAACAGACGGTTTGGCGGCAAATTTAACTGCTGCCTTTAAAGTATTTTAAATTTCATCATCATTGGCGCTGTGACCTCCTCAAGAATTTTCTTCCAACGTTATCGGTCCTGTGTCTCTCTTTCTCTTCCACTTGGTAATCCCAATTGTGCGTAAGTCTATTTCTATGTCGTCTTTAAATCTCTTCCTAGGTCTTCCTTGTGACCTTCTTCCCTCTGGCGTTTGGAGGAACAGGGTTTTTAGGGGCGCTTCTTCAGGCATTCTCATTACATGCCCTATCCAGCGTAGGCGTGAAATCTTGATGCTTTTGGTTATGTCAGGTTCTTTGTATATTTGGTACAACTCGTGGTTGTATCTTCTTCTCCAGACACCTTAACTAGTTTAAAATTTACCCAATTCGAAAATTTGTAGCAAACCAATGTGCACACATATCCGCTCATCGCTTATCGCTTATCGTTCATCGCTCTCCGCTCTCCGCTCACCGCTCATCGCTGTTCAATATGTACGCAACCTAAGAGTAAGCGTTCGTGAGACTTCGTAATTTCAAAAAGTGAGATAAAAACCCTTTGACTACACGCTATTACGTGCTACTACAACTTCCATTCTGATGGGATCATGAGATGGTTACAATCGCTTCAGTGGAAAACTGAATTTTCATTTATTTTTTGTTTGGGGTAGTGCCAGAATAGGATCAAGCAAGTCTCGACTCAAGATTGGGATCGATAATGTTATGAAAAATGTAGCTACACAGCATGTTACTTTTTTCATCATTTTCGGGCATGTCTTTTCAGTGAGATCATTAAAACATATTAAATTCCTTAGTTCGATACAAAAAATTCTTTATTTAATATTAATCGATTCTGAAATTCTTAGCAAAATAACATTGTTACACCACCGAAGTTTATTTTATATATTTTCAGCTTTTGTCAATTTCAAATTTGTTGCTTTAAAACTACCAAAAAATACCTTAAATGTGCTTTTTTATTTGATTTATTTATCAACAATGCTTAATGTTTTATCATAGTCGGAGACACGACTATACGATTTCAATCATCCAACTCTTATCGATCAGTAAAATTTTGCTTCATTGATTCTTGGAGAAATTCATATATTTTTTTTAAACATAGTTTCGTATGACTAATAGCTTGAAAATAAAAAAAAATGTTATTGTTTCTTTCAAAAGCGTATGGCAAAAAAGTGCGAGTGCAAGGTGATCTTATCAATTGAAGCAATAAAAACAAGAACCAGGGCGGCGAAGGTCAGATTACATTAGAAGCCTGCACGGACATGCTGATTCTATATACTAGCGATAAAATACTGAAAACAAAAATACAAATATAAATAATAAACTCTAATAAAGGCGATTACGTAATCCGCAGGTAATGCGCATCGTGTGTTGACAGCGGCAGGTTTATAGAAAATGCATGAGTTGATTTTGCTCGCGAAAATGTATGGAATTTAATAATCAATTAAATTTATAATTTTTAGTAACGAATTTTGAATCAAAGGAATTTTTAAATACAAGCTAGGAAAATCTTAAAAGACAGAACTTTGAAAGAATATAATTATTCTGTATATGATAGTGAAAAGATGGGGATAGCTAGAGAATTAGCTGGTTAAAGAATATGAGTGAAAATTACATAATTCTTTAACAACTGACAATAAATGGCAAAAGTTTGTTCGGCTGTCAATGTGTTCTAGGGTATGTGCAATAATGACCTCATTGTCATAAGCGATTTCTGTGACAATAAAATATGAGACAAAATTGTAAAACATCCTTCGATAGCGTAGCAGAAAAAATTCCATAGTCTCGAAACGAAATTTCTTGTTCCGAATTGCTAAAAATATTGCAGAAGAACGATACGGAACGGTATAGAACAGTCAAAGACAGCCGCGAAGTGATTTGCCTCGTTATGATCAACCTTCAGGATCGTATGCATCAACGAAGTTAATCCTTAGTCGTAATTTTATCATGAACATCAACCTAGCCCTACGATTGAGCTTTACATTGAAATAAAAGTAGGAGCGATATATGCGAAAATAACTGCTAAACCTGAAAATTCTCATATTTTAACTTGTTGTTGTTTAAATATTTTATTACAGGTTGCCTCTGACGGTAATTATTTATTCGAAATATTGAAAATCTCCAAGGGGTATCACTTCAAGACGTATGCAGCACGATCTTGATTTGGTGTTCAGCTGATGCACTAAGGTAGCGTAGGATTTAGTGTCAATCTTGAAAAAGTGGTTGCAGCAACCTTTACCCTTCGTGCAAAGCGCCCGGATCCCTCTGGGCCGACCGCAGCACCCGTGCATCGATATGAGTCTACAGCCGAAGGCCATCGATTATATATATGTATGAACATCGCCATGACAAGGCCCCATTTTAACTCCCGGGGCCTAGTGTGATTGCATAGAAAAATGGTTAATAGTTTCAAAACTAAATTAAGCAACATTCACAGGATTCGCTGCCTTTCCATCACCGAGGCTTTTGGCACCACGTCGTCGTCTGCAGCGCTGGCTGTAGCCTTTACTCAATTTTGGAACCATTCCATCTTGAGGTAGAGAAATCTGTCACGGGCTAGAACGAATCTGCTGAGCCTAATACCCAGGACAGACAGCGCTCTTAAATTCTCAATTAACGCTAATTATTGTCAACTGCAGTGTGCGTCGCCCTGAGTTGTTAGTTAATACCCAATTTTTTGATGATTAACATCAAGCTAAATGATCACAATATTTTGATGATGAGCGAGTTAATCGAGTTCGTTACAGCGGTTTTCTTAGTTTTTCATTTTCTCATAGATGACGAACCATGCAGATGTTTAATGTTTATGTTTAATATTATACATTTTTTGTCTGCTTAATGCGAAACTTTTTAAAATAAAATGTTTTATGTATACTTCTTTGTGTATTGCGTATTTTTTCTTGTTGTTGTTCTGTACTGCTATGTTTATTGCATTTTTAAAATTTCAAAGTTTTCACGGTCAAAAAACATATGTTCATCAAAGAGCTCCAATGTCATGCAGATAGTGTCTGTCGCCTTATTTTTTAATGCACATTAGCGCCTAATGTCGATTTAGCAAATGTACATTAAGAGCGTGGTCTGTCCTGGGTATAAGAACGATTACCTGTGCGTAGTTTTTGTAAATGTCTCGCAATACCGTGGAGCATCGTTTCATTGTATAAAGCGATCTGTCTCGTATAGCCTGAGCGACAAACCATTACAAAACATACTGAATCTGTTCAAGCTGACCTTCAAATATGAGGTTTAGGGGTTTTAAGCTGGTGACATATACAAGCGTACATGCATTGCATTCAGCGGCTCCCTGATATGCGGAGATTTTCCACTGACACATAATTGCATGGTTGCGTTCCGTCCCGGCTCTCACAGATAGCCCAAAAATCTGAGTAACTAGTCGCATGTGTTTGTTGTGTATGCTTGTGTGTCCTATGTCGAGTGCGGCAATGCAGAAAAAGTTGAAAGTAGCCCGACATTTGCGTGGCATGCGGAACATTCACGGAATATTTCGTCAGGTCGCATTTGAATACACACACTTCTATATTATCTGTCAACGAATGCAACGCATGTACGCTTGGATATGTCACCAGCTTTACGCCTACAAGCTACATCTTGTGGTCGCGGTGCTTTTGGTCCTCATTCGAACAAGACCAAGAAGAAGCATTTTGTTAGAGAAATATTCGAAAAAAAATAAAAGAATCTTACCAGTTGCGATTAAGAATATGATAGTGGATTTATGAACAAAACAAATGGTAAAACATCAATATAGTTTCCATTGTAATATTGCGAATTTAATGATTTGGTAAAATTTCAAACTTAATGATTTAAATTTGATTTTTTTAAATAACAATACTAAATATAATGGGCGCTATTCCCGAAACCGGCGGAATTGACATTCCCGCCGTAGTTGAGTGATTATTGAATCCGATGAAAGAACTGCTATAAGAACTGCCGTTCATTTTCACCCCGAATGTTTTCGATAATCGCAAAAAACCACCTCAAACGTTACATTATGCGTCATTTCTTCAGAAACCGGTTTTATAAATAATTTTACCTCAGAAAATTTGTCTGACTCACCCATCCATCACACTAATTCAAATATAACATCGTCCTCGGGGTCTGCGAGACGATGAGAAGTTCCCTCTTCTCATTCGGGTTTATTGTAGAAGTCTACATAGGCATGACAATCATTACACGAAAAAGCTGCAGAAAAATTAATACTTAGTACATCATCATACACAAACCGGTTTGATGTGAGGACCGAGTGATGGATAGTGTATTTACCTCATTCACTTTCCTGACGGTGGATTTAGGAATTGAGCAGGAATAGAGGCCCATATTAGTAGATGGCACTTTAATTTATTTTCACTGCGAACTTTTCAATCAATTTATAGACCGAGTAAAAATAGACCTTTGTAGGTCAAAACTTCAAAGCATATCCTTTCAATCGTTCCATATTTAACTTTTATATTCCTGAGCCATCTTTTGCACAAAATCCGCCAACCAAAGGTACCAAAATCGGCACTACAGAAATAGGTGCAGGGGCAATAATAAAAATTTGATATTAAATGATTCCCTTGTGCTATTTCTGTGGTGCTAAGGCAGAACCCAATATGTCATATAGGAACCCAATGTGACATATCGGGTTCTGCCTTAGCACCACAGATTTCATATCTTTTGGAAGCACAACACACAAATCAACAAACCATTAAAGCAAAACAACCCAACGACGAAGAATCACCAAAATTTATCGCTTATCAAGAAATAAATTTATTAACACCAAAAAAAGTAAAAAAAAACACCAATTTTTAAAAAAGTACAATTATTATTTATAATTTACCATTTTACACATTTTAAGAGAAAATCACTTTTCTTGGTTCCTAGGATTAGGCCGGCTCATTAGCGTGAACATTGGGGATTGGCCGAAGCGTGCCCCAATCTGCGCCAACGTTCGCTGGTCGTCGCGTTGAGAAGAAGGTGTGAAGCCGGTGTTATTAGTATTCATCTGATTGGAATGGTTATTTAGATCTGATATAGTTCCAGCTCCTGAATAGCCATTGGTCCTACCAGGTCCTGATGGAGTGTGAGTTGGGTTGCACTGATTCGTTCGGTTTCCACCGCTGCGGTCCATTATGAATTTCTTCAGTGACGATTGTTTTATTATTTAAGAAAAAACTACTTAAGAACTCTTCTCGATTCTTATCTTGGGCTGGCTTCGACTGTAACGAACGTGGAGACTCATGCAGCTTTTATACACTCGAGCTAGAGTGTAGAATGCAAATGCGAGAGACCAACAATAAATCCATTGTATATGGCCACGGTATACAGAAACAAGGTAATAGGTCTGTTCCAATAGAGAATGCGGGATCCCGCGTGACCAAGAAATCACCCAATTCCTGTTCCAATAGAATCTCATGCTCGGAAAAGCGGGGACATTTTTACTTCCCCTCGACCAAGAAACCGCAGGAGATTTTTAGGTGGAGTGAAATCTTACGACGTTTTCAACATGCCAAAACAGCTGTTTACTGTCATGTCAAACCAAAATGATTACGATGTGCTGAAAATAATTTCTTCATTTGGTGCCTTACTACAAGATTTTGAATAATTTCATAAATAATTTATTAATTTCAAAAGTTTTATGTCATTATTTTGAAGACACAATGATTTTTAGGTTATGGTCTTCTTGATTTGCACGAAACATCCCAGAAAGCGTTCCTTCACTTTTCGGGATTTTGACTAAATTTTCCCCCACCAATGAAGTAACTTTTCGCAGGCTACGACAGGACAGGTTTTCTATTGGAACAGACCTAATGTAAAAGACAGACAGCTTCGAATATCGTAGAAAAGGGTCTCCGAGTGACGTCAGCACTAATGCAGAAACAACAACCGATTCGGATTTTATATGGCAAGAGGTCGCCGAGTGACGTCGCACTAATACTGTGGTATATGGCGATAAAAATGATTATTTTTAGCCTTGAAGGCAGTATTTTCAGCCTATGATAAAGCCAGTGTCATAAGGCTATTAGGTTCGCTCCACTGACATGTAGTATATTAGTCCAGGAGGGATAGAAAAAAAGTTGAAATAAATCTACCCTGTGATTTTTGGACGCTATAATTGAGAGAAAAATCGTAGGAATTCAATGAATGTGTTTTGGAAAAAATCGGTCCAGGAGAACAGGTGGAAAAAAGCTAATAATGGTAGCGAAAACACTTTTTTCAACGTTTTAGGCGCGAAAAAATTTTGTTTTTGGAAAACAAAAAATAGTACGTAATAGCGCTTAAAAAGACGAAAATTATGAGTTTTGGACAGTTGAAATCGGTTAACAGGTATTTGCAAAAAAAAAATAAAAACCGCGAAATATGGCCTTTTTTGACATTTAATTACAGGGACTGTAATTATCGTAGAACCTTGTTTCTGGGCCCATTTTCATGAAAAGTTGGTGAAGTTCGATTTACTACCTCATAAACGAGTTTGAAAACACGCACTTTTCTTGATTCAGAAAAAACACCTTTGGGCGAAGGGGAAGTGAAATATGGTGTGGGCAAGCTTTCTGCCGGCCGAGCTTCCTGCGATGGAAATTTTCGAGCGTTTTCATATATGCCTGACAGGAAAAAATTTTGATTTCTCGATATCTACTGAATAGAAATCCACACCATATTCCACTTCCCCTGCGTGTTTTCAAACGCGTTTATGAGGTATTAAAGCGAACCTCACCGACTTTTCATGAAAATGGGTTGGTAGAGCAACTCTTCGAGAATAAATAAGGCTTTTCAAAATAACTCTAGCAACACTGTGGGCCTTGTTCAAACTTTTTCCCTGAAACGCCTGTTTTTACATTTTTGAGATTTACGCGAAAAGTTATGATTATTTTTGCATGAAATTTTTAATGTAGGTAGGCATTAACAGAAGCCACAATTTCAGCCAAGAAACAAGGTTTTACGATAATTACAGTCCCTGTAATTAAATGTCAAAAAAGCCATATTTCACGGTTTTTTTTTGCAAAAACCTGTTGACCGATTTCAATTGTCCAAAACTCATAATTTTCGTCTTTTTAAGCGCTATTACGTACTATTTTTTGTTTTCCAAAAACAAAATTTTTTCGCACCTAAAACGTTGAAAAAAGTGTTTTCGCTACCATTATTAGCTTTTTCCCACTTGTTCTCCTGGACCGATTTTTTCCAAAACACATTCATTGAATTCCTACGATTTTTCTCTTAATTATAGCGTCCAAAAATCGCAGGGTAGATTTATTTCAACTTTTGTATAATACATGTCAGTGGTTCGGCCATATAGTTTTCAGTTTGTTAGTTTTCATAAAGTCAGGGGAACCCCCGAGAACTATAATTAAATGTTTCAGTAAAGAAAATGCTGATGCCATATTTTTTGTTTTTCTGTTGATACATAATATTGGAAATGTTTTACTTTTTTTATATTTATTAAGTGATTAGAAAACTTTGAATTGAAATTCGGACAGTATGAAATGTAACCTTGTAGTAGATATTTATGTATGTTTATTAGGGCCGTTTTGTTCACTGGTAGATAAATTTATCTCTGGGTTAATTCCAGGGTTATTCCAAAATTGCATTTGTTCATTGCGAGTTAGGAAATTTACTCGTTTCTGCGCATGTCGGTAATAACTCTGAGTTTGCTTAACCCCGGGAATAGTTAACTCATAGAAATCGGCGGGATAAGCCTCTTAACTCACAATCTCATTTTTTCACGAGTTTACATGTCATTATTGTAATTGTCAATATAACGCATTGTGCCCAGGAAAACAAACTAATAATAACCTCCTCTTTTTTGAAGTCGGTTAAAAATGAATCGTTTCAAGAGATTTTGGGAACTTTTAGACGACGATGACGAAATGAATTTGGTGGCGGAACGTCGGCAGTATGTATACAATGTAAAGAAATGAAATGTTTACATAGTTGGGCCCCAAAGAATTAAATTTTTTTTGTTAATTTTGACCCACGCTTTCTGCTTTGTGTTATTGGATACCGAGTCTGTCTTTCGGTACTCTAAAATTTGCGACTTACGCAATACGCATTGCAGGAGCAATCTCTCGCCCTCCTCTGATTAAATTGCGCATATGCCACGCTTATTATTTTCGCAATTACCCTTTTCCAAAATTTTTATCGATCAAGACAAAAAAGCAAAAACTGCCAGACAAGTCTAAAAAAGTAATCGTATCCATGAAAATGTAATATTTCGCAAAATAAAGTCATTTGTGTAAATTATAGCCAAACTATGAGATAATTTTGAGTTAAATCTGGAAAGTACTGGAATTTATTCCTCAAGTTATACTCTCAGTATAAAGCCGAGATAAAATGTGAACAAATCGAAATTTTTATTCCATAGTTTATGCATTGGGATAAATTTATCACGGATTTAGCTATCTCCGAGTTAACTCAGGTTTATTCCCCTAGTAAACAAAATGGCCCTTAACCAGCCTTTAGAGTTGAATATTTTTGTAAATGTTTAGAATGGCGGGGACGCTTCAAAAAAAAGGTTTAGTTATTCATAGTGCTGACAAATTGAATGTTTATCAATTTTGGTGTAGCGCCCAAGTAGGGTGGCGGCAACCTCGAAATCACCATTGGAACACTCTGTATACCTAAAATACCAAAACCTCTGTCGCGACCAGGAGAATGCTTTTAAATAATTAAACCAATTTCTTAAAAACTGATAGGTGAGGTAGGTCACGTCATAATACTTTAGTTTTTTTTTCTAGCTGATCTACAGACTTCAAAATATTCTGCTGGTTGCTCTAATAAGATATCCCGCCGGCTCAATCGGTTAATAATAGAGTGCCAAAGTTCCGCTTAGGTCAAGTCTTCCTCTAGCAGACGTTACACCTCTTTGTTCACCTGGTAGTCTGGTAGTGCCTGCACACACAGCCTTTTTCGGCTGCTTAACGGGATTCTCTTGTTTCAGAAGGCATAATATTCCGACGAGGCTATCCCTGCTAACCCCGACTGTTGTGGCTCAGCCGGCTGCTTACAAAAATTAACTCATACCACATCCAAGAGTCACTGAGGCACAAAGCATTAGACCTGATCTACACGACACGTTTTTTGCTGCATAAAGCACGAGTTTTTGGGAGGGGGGAGCTGAGGAACCGAGAGGGACTGCCATCACGGGTAGACCACTCACAGCAGACGTTTTCTTGATTTTCTCTTCTCCCTTTTTCGTCATACAAACACACAAAAGCACAGACACACAAACATCACGCTGTTAAAGCACAACATCGTGTCAGTTTTGACGCACGTTAAAAACTTCATCGTATAAACCTACAGCGGTGGGCACGCGCGTAACACAAAAGAGAATTCTTGACAAGGCAGAGCAAAAAACGTGTCGTGTAAATCAGGTCTTAGATGTCACACAGTTCCTATTCTGATAGCCTCTCCTTTCCTTTCTGCTGAAAACAATGGAGAAGGTGTTAGACAGGCATGTTCATTTACTTTCCCGCCGACGGATTCAGGAATAGAAGCTCATAATAGTAGATGGCACGCTACTTTATTCTCATGGGTAATTTTATGATTTAAATAAAGTATCATCGAGTGACTGAATTACACTGCGAACCTTTCAATCAATTTGTGTACCGAGTAAAAATAGACCCTTGAAGGTCAAAACTTCAAAGCATATATCGAGGGCGTCAAAGCAGGACCTCCTAAGTGATAAAATGGAAATTATACAAGAGAGCAATTTTATCCGACGTGACAGCACACCTGAAATACAAATAAGCAAACTGTTAGTTACGAGCTATGTGGCTGAAATTTCAGTTTTGTCAGTTACGAGCTATTGTTATTTGCCAAAAACGCCACAGTGCCTGAATTGAATTCAGCGCATGCCCCGTTTTGGCTAAAAATGTTAGTTACGAGGTCCTGCGGTTACGCCCTCGATATGCACTTTCAATCGATCTATATTTAACTTTGATATTCCTGAGCCATCCTTTGCACAAAATCCGATACCCTGAACAGTCTTCGTTTATCTAAGACCTGTGTTAAATCTGAGGGGATCATCGTTCTTTCCACAATTCGAATAAAAAATATCTCTAAGTTATGACATTCTTTATTTGAAAATTTTGCATACCTGTCCCTTGCAAAAAATCCTCTTCCATCCTCAAAAATTATCTTTACTTTAAGCGATCGAAAACAACAGCAATGGCAACGAGGCGGAACATCACCAACCAACCCAAGGTACCAAAATCGGCACTACAGAAACAGGTGCAGTCCCAAAATGAAATGCTACAAATAATGTCGAAAACTTCTTAAATTTTGATAGCAGATTTAGATAAAATGTTTTACCATATTTTAATTTAAATGCGCTCTATCAAACCTTTTTTACTTTTTTAGTCTAAAAACAATAGATCATTCTTAAAATTCTATAAAGTTTTTCACTTTTGAGATACATACATACATATGTACATAGTTTGTTCTGTATGGAGTGGAGGTTATCGCTTGGTTGCAATTACAAGAATTGTGTGAAAGTTGACCAATTTTGGAAATATACTTGAAAAGTAACATGTACATATCGTTGGCTCACTATTACAAGGTTCTATGTTAATTTTAATGAAGTTCAGTAATTAGACTTTGAAATCTTTTTTTTTGGTAAAATATAAACAAAGTAGCCCTAATGCTTACATAACATTATAATATACTAATGTAGGGTTATAATGCTGAATAGATACAAAAAATTGGCTATCAATAATTATCACCGTAGAACCTTGTAGAATTCTTAACTCAATAAGTACAAAAATTGTAACATAGAACTTTGTTATAGTGAGCCAACGATATGTAAGTACGTACACAATGTCCACTTTCTATCTTATGAAACAAATTTCTATCCAATAATAAAAAATTTGATATTAAAGGATTCCCTTGTCCTATTTCATATCATTTGGAAGCACAACACACAAATCAACAAACCATTAAAGAAAAACAACCCAACGACGAAGAATCACCAAAGTTTATCGCTTATCAAAAAATTTAATAACACCAAAAAAACGTAAAAAAACACACATTTTTAGAAAAGTGCAATTATTATTTTATTGACCATTTTGCACATTTTAAGAGAAAATCACTTTCCTTGGTACCTAGGATTATTAGAATTTATTTGGCTGGAATGGTTATTTAGATCTGATCTAGTTCCAGCTCCTGAATAGCCAGTGTTCCTCCCAGGCCCTGATGGAGCGTGAGTTGGGTTGCACTGGTTTGTTCGGTTTCCACTGCTTCGGTCCATTATGAATTTCTTCAGTGACGATTTTTTTATTATTTAAGAAAAAACTACTTAAGAACTCTTATCGATTCTTATCTTGGGCTGGCTTCGACTGTAACGAACGTGGAGACTCATGCAGCTTTTATACACTCGCGCTAGAGTGTCGAATAACCAAGCAAATGCAAGAGACCAACTATGAATCGATTGTATATGGCGATAAGAATGTTTATTTTTAGCCTTGAAGGTGATTAGGTTCGCATATACTACATGTCAGTGGTTCGATCGTACAGTTTTCAGTTTGTTAGTTTTCATAAAGTCAGGGGAATCCCCGATAACTCTAATTAAATGGTTCAGTATAGAAAATGCTGATGCAATATTTTTTGTATTTCTTTTGATATATTAATGGGAAATGTTTGCTTTTTTAATTTTTCTTAAGTGATTAGAGAAACGGTTAATTAAGTAAAAAAATTTATAAAAATATATTTTATAATTTAAGTTTTATTCAAGTTTATCTAGTTTCTACAAAAAATATTTTAAGTCAATATTCAACTTTCCTGATGGACTACCATTAAAAATAAGGACATTCTTTCTTCCGAGCAGTGTTGCCAGACCCCCTGAAAGTGATTTCCCCAAACTCAAAAATTCCTCAAAATTATACCTTTCCAACAAATTTTCCCCATTTTTAAAATATGACTGCAATTATAAATTACAATGAATATTATTATAAACTTGCAGGGATCCGTTGCGCCTCGCCTCAATTTTGGATGATTTGAATACAAAATTTTACCTGATAATTCTTTTTCGGACTCCCAAGCTTTTCTATATTTCCTAGTTGGCATTTTTTCAATTCGTCGAGGTATTTTTTTTATTAGTTAAAAATCTTTTCTGGCTCACACTAATTACTGACTCACACTGAATTAACGAATCCAGTTCTGTGAAATCGTAAACCCAATTTTGACGGTTTTGTATTAAAAATGTATTAAATTTGAGAATTTCATGTTTCTTTATGCAATTGCATTCTTTATTTTTAAATATATATTTCTTGGTTCGAATTGTATCAGCGCAGAGCATAATAAGCAAAAATGGATTTAAAATCTCTGAATCAGTTTTTCCCTAAGGTTTTCCCACTAAATTTGTTTCCCCAATTTTTCGCACGGGCATAATATTTTCCCCAGTTTGGGGAAAAAACCCCCAATCTGGCAACACTGCTTCCGAAGCTCGTACAATGGGTCAAAGCCATCCTATTATGCTTTTCCAAATGCAGCCCAGTACAGGCACGTATCAATTTAATACGCACGAAATAGTCCACTACTATAGACTAGACTTCTTCTTCTTTAACGGCTCTACAACCGGGATTCGGTCCTGGCCTCTCGCAATTAATCTCTCCATTGGTCTCGATTTTGAGCCGATGTCATCCACTTTGGCATCCCTAAACTCTGAGCGTCCTGGTCTCTGCCATCCTTCCAGCGGAGGTTGGGCCTCCGTCGCTGTCGCACCCCATTGGTCTTAACTAGCCTAAAGGGGCAAAGTTGGAGCTTTAAGAAATTGTATAGGACGAAGAAAACGGGCAATTATCTTGGTGACCATAAAGGGTGCCATTAGCATACTCAATAGACCCGTTCTCGTTCAATTGCGTAGGTCAAGCAGCATTGGGCGTGGGTGGTACTCTCGTTTGGAATGTTCGATTACGAACGCATTCATATCTGTAACAGAGGCATGCTTACCTCTACAGGGTGTATCCGTTAAGTTTACAAAACGGCTGGCTGTGGATAGACGAACAAAAAATCGTATTGGAAGAGGTTGGGGGGGGGGGGGGGAGAATCGTAACGACTTAGCCGCTAGGCCGTTTGAAGGTTTGAAAAGAGCGAAACAAGTGGAAGTATGGTGGGTATGCATTACATCAAGTCTGAACTACATCAGTGTTTGGTGGCTGATCAACCTTCTCCTTCACGTTTTCACGAGAAAGCATAAATCCTTAATGATGATTGACGAGATATGGACTTTTCAGGATGATGCATTCGTGCAAACTGTCAAATTACCGACAGTATACCATCAAAATTGATTATTTCGTTCCAAGGTACTAGCTCGAATAACACGACATCTTTGAAATTGTACGACACTAAGCGCCATAACCTTCCTCTGATACATTTCTCTTTCCGGCGTTGTTTGAAGCGAATCATAATGAAGGCACGAAGGATGCTAAGGAAATACTTTTCAGTAAACAATCCATTTCCCATCACCGCTTATTAGCCGCTTCAAAACAGGATCGTTTTCCTCTTGTTTAATAAAAATTTCACAGTTGTCTGCATAAACTCTTGTTTGAATTCATGAAAAATCCACGAACGTACCTTAGCCTCATCAATATGGTCATGAACACTTGAATGATGGATGTTCTGTTCAGTGTTTCTGCAATCTTTCATTTTGTTTAACGTTGGTTTGATTCCATTAACGCCTTGATTTCGTCGTCATCAATCTTGGTTGGGGCTTCCTGACCGAGAAATGTCGTTAATATTAAAAATTATAGCCGCAAAATTTTTCATACTTAGCACCTGCCTACGTTATGCAAATTTTCACAGATTTTTTTTAGACAGTTCGTTAAGTAGTTGCTTATAAAATCTTCGCATAATTTTTTATCCCACACTGTGATTTGTCTTTGCTTCAGCTTTGACACTGTGTTATGCGCATAAAAAGGCAGAGAAATAACGAAATTTACATACATATAAAGGAATAAGAGTTTATCAATGCTTTAGAAATGGAGCAGGTAGCAATGTTGAATTGAAATTCCAAGAATTTACGCATAAAATATTTTATCTCAGGATTTCTTTTGTGCAGCGAATTTATCTATGTATATGGTATGGAGGTAGGACTGCTGGTTGGTTTCTTCTAAGTTGTGTAATTCGGCGAAACTCCTCTCAAAAGATTAAATTGCAAGAAGTTATTCTTATTGTATTTAGTTTTTTCTGAATATGGCTGCACTTATAAGCTTAAACCTTTCGTATGATAAACGTATGTAAAACAAGTATTATGTCGAGAGACTCGCCACTAATTTTGTTTGAGAATAGTGGAAAATAAAAACTTGTTAATAATTTAAAGCATTCTTATTTCCAATCTTTGGTTTTGTTTTTTGTTTTTGCATTATCCGTGAAAAATTTAATAAAATAAAATTTTGTCGGGAACATTCGTAGTAAGCTTAGAACAGGCGATAGATTAGGTTTGAGGTTATGAGGTATCAGGTTGAAGGAAGTGGCAATGAACCTTGTGTTTGAATTTTTGGATGTTGTAGGAGTTCGGAAATACAGACTGCGAAAGATTATTCCACAGTCTAGAACAACTAATCAGTAACTATTCACTGGTTTCTAGTGAAAATTCACTAGTTCAACCATTGCTTAGTCAACCAATGAGAGAACAGTGAAATTCACGTCAAAAAGAAAAAAATGGTTTTTTCTAATGCGAGTGTCGTTTTCCCAAGCGGGCTCCCCTCTAAGTAAGTACCTAGGTACTAAAATGCTGCTTGACCGTCGTGATCGAACGAGAGACGGTTTTTTGAGTATGCTAAATGGAACCCTGTACATGTACAGCCATGAAGATAATTGTTTAGAATATGAATAATATATATTTTTGACTGGTTGAACCAGTGAAATAATAATTCAATGGTTGAACCAGTGAAATTTTTACTTATTCATTTTTAGAGAGAACTCTGAACTGGTTCAATCAATAAACCGACTTGAATTAACCAGAATTTTCCAGTGAAATTATTGTTTACTGGATGAACCAGTGAAATTTTCACTGGTTCATTTTTAGAGAGTATTTAGAAACGAATTCCTAGTTTGCAGAGTCTTCGAAAAGAGGAGGTGTAGGCTGAGGGAATGAGCTGAGCCGGAAAATCTTATGTTGCGGGTATGAGATTGCCATGGAGGCAGGAGAGCGTTTTTCTTGTTGGAGCTGGTTCCTCCAGTGAATTTTTTTCACTTTTTTCCCATTTGTCGATTAAGCAATGGTTCAACCATTGAATTTGCATTGGAAACCAGTGAATAGTTCCTGATTCGTTTTTAGAGAGTAGGTGGCTCAGAGGGTCGATGGTGCAGCAGATGGCCAAGTCTCCAAAAAGTTTAGGGTCCCTTTTTTGTACTCTATCTAGCCACCCTAAAGCAGTTAGTGAAGCCCCACTCATATAAAGAGTTATATTCGAGAGGATTTGTATATTACAGCCAGAGACGATGGCCGAAGCAGGAAAAGGCATTGGGACGCTTGTTTGGCGATTTGTAAATGTGGTCATGCCATCTCAAATCCCTGGTTAATTTCGTTCTTAAGATTTTAAGGGATGGGTCAGCCATTATTTTTACGTTCTCGGAAAACAAGACAGCAGCCGGCCTTATAATCAGTAGCTTTGTATGCCAGGTCAGCAGACCGCCCGATGAAGGGCATATATTACTCAGTCTGACTGAGGGATGAAGACTTGGGGCATACGTCTGCCAGGCCATGGACTGCACGTAACCTCATGATACACACAGGTGAGGACGACAGTTTAGCGTAGCGGGTTGTTAATTCGATTTGAAGCATTAAATTCGACACGATTCTTGGAGCCCCAAACGAAAATTAGTAATTTGAATACTAATTTTTTTTTCTACTTTTAAGTTTTTTGGTTTTTTTTTTTGTTGGAGTCGGACAGGATGTTCGCGATGTTCAAGACTTGACCCTTAGTCCAATAAATAGGTACTTTTTCTTTGGGAAAAATACCGCATGCGATTTTTTTTTACCAAATGATTTTACATAAGCTTAAATTCAAAATGGCGTCATCCCCACCCTCTTGCTAAACTTACAGTGAAGGAAAACGGGTTTAATTCTATATCTGAAAAACTATGCATTTTACGACAAAAATGTATATTATCTTTTTTGTAGATAAATAAGTGATTTAACTTTCTTGTTTAGAACTTTTTTGTGTTAAGTCAATATCTACGGAGAAATAGTGCTTCAAACTTCATATATCACTTTCTTTGCACTATATTTCCTTAATGGCTAATTCTACATGAAAAAATCGTTCGAAAGACTTATAAAACACACGATTATCTATAATTTTTGTTATTATCATTGTTTACGTAGGGCTAATATTGCATCAGTTATGGCGCTTTAAGTGTCGAAAAGCGTAGATTCAAAAGTAGTTTTTTCCCAATATGCAGGCAGGGTGTATACCGCTAAGTTTATAAAGTGGCCAGCTGTGGATAGGCTTTGGATAGACGAACAAAAAATCGTATGGAAGGGGCGGTAAATCGTAACGGTTTAGCAGCTAGGGCGTTTTGAAGTTTTTTTGGTAGAGGTTTACACGTAACCCTGTATTTTTGTAACCCTATGAGCTATTTAAAGCGCCTTAACTGGTGCAATATTAGCCCTACGTAAAAAATGATAATAACAAAAATTATAGATAATCGTGTGTTCTGTAAGTCTTACGAACGATTTTTTCATGTAGAATTAACCATTAACGAAATATAGTGCAAAGAAAGTGATATATGAAGTTTGAATCACTATTTCTCAGTAGATATTGACTTTACACAAAAAAGTTCTAAACAAGAAAGTTAAATCACTTATTTATCTACATAAAATATAATATACATTTTTGTCGTAAAATGCATAGTTTTTGAGATATAGAACGCGTTTTCCTTCACTGTAAGTTTTAGCAAGAGGGTTGGGGATGACGCCATTTTGAATTTAAGGGGTCTTTCTGGATACATTTTCAAAAAAAATTTTTTTTAAACATTTTTTTTTTCATAGAAAAAAGAGAGATATCGTTTTGAAAATTTGTAGGTATGTTTATTGACAAAACAGTATTACAAAAAAGATTTGTTTTTATTTTAAAAATTTTTTTTGTCGACATACGGATTTTTTTAAAAAAACATCAAAAAATGACGGCGGGCACGATTTTGGGCGAATGGATGATCTGAAAAAAACAAAAAAAAGGCAAATTATTCCTTGTTGAAGTGGCTATGGCATGAACCAGAATAATTTGTTTTTGTCAAAAAATAAAAAAATGGCGGCCATTTTTCGAAAAAACCAACTTTTTAGGGTGGAAAATCGGCTGAAAATCGGACAATTTTTTACCAATTAAAACGATTCTGGTTCATGCGATAGCCATAAATGTGTACATTAACATATTCAAAAATCAGAACAATTGGTCAAGTAGTTTTTCTTAAATCGTGCCCGCCACCTTAAAAAACATAGTTTCTAGATAATCGCGTTTGAAGTTTTGTTAAAAAAATTTTTAAAGAAAAACTATATACCTTTTTAATCTGCCATGCCCGGGCCGTAAATAAGTCCTTCCTCCTGCTCATACTTCTGTTGCAGCATAAATCGAAACGTTTGCAGGGTATAATATAATACTTCATAGTATAGAGTGAATCAGATCGAAGCGGATGTTAAAAAGGGGGGAGTCGAGATTATCGAAACACAGCCGAGCGTCGAAAATTCTTTCTCACAGCGTCTCACTGTATACGTTCAAAAATAATTTTAGAATTACGATATCGCTCTAAAACCTTTTGTATCATGTTTTTGAATATATTTATTAGCAAAATGCGTAAAAAAAAAATGTTCAATTTTTTGAAAATTTGTAACCAGAAAGACCCCTTAAGCTTATAAAAATATATAAAATCATTTGGTAAAAAAAATCGCGTGCGGTATTTTTCGCATTACGAAGGCCCTTTTTTCCACCTATTTATTGGACTACCTCCCCATGGAGTGAGAGGAACACTTGGAGGCAGGAGTGGCATAGTAGTAGTTTGTGATGTGACCCAACAGATTCCCAGCGGAAAACTAGCGAGGGGTTACTCTGGTAACCCAAGAATTCTTTAATGATTTGTGTGACCGTCTACATGGTAATCGAAAAATTCTACTGGAAATTTAGGTTAAGTACTTACCGCCCTAGCACATCCCTGTGTAAAAGTAACCTATTATTTCATCACAAAGGCAATGGGTCCAGCTCATTACCACCTCGCTTACCTAGCCATTACATTTCCCGCTCGGTTGTGCAAAGGATTTCATGAGTCTTGCATGTTGGGCATTTGGTAGTAAAACACTATCAAAAATGAAAACGCATTAAGTTTATTTCCCCGGTTGGGAATTCTGATCAGTTTGAAATCTTATTACCGAGACCCACAATTTGAGATATAGCACATGTCTCTAGCTACAGTAGTTCCGGAGATTAAAGTGGGTCACAGACGGGCGGACGGAGTCTTTGCTTTGTATAATCTTTTTTTTAGTGAAAAAGCTAAAATACAGGTGAAGTTGTCTTTAATATTGTATGTAGGATCAAAAATGCTACCTCAACTTAGAGCCAATGTTTTCTGTTAAGTTTAATCCTTAAATTGCACTTTGGTTTGTGATTAATGTAGAATTTGTTCACATTAGCAAATTTCAACTATTTTATATATGTAATAGTATAGAAGCGAATGTCATCTGCCATCAGCTATTATTTGAGAAGAAATGTGTGTGCTCATAATAAATGCATAAGTTTAAATTAATTAATTAACATAAAAAGAATTCATTAAAGCACAATATCCCCTTAGGATCAATATATCTCTACTGTCTTATTAATACTCTGCTCTATATTATAATACAAGGCGTCTTGTGTGTGCATTCTTAGATAATTAAAAATAATATCCTCCACATTTTTTTTGTCTTGTTTCTCTCGTAAATATCCACAGAGTATAGAAGGAAAAGGGGTAGTTATAGCAACCAAACTTTAGTCAAGGGAATTTTCTCTAATGAACGAAAGTCATGATGAAAAGGAGTCAATTAGGATGTTGGAAGCTAAACACAGACTTAATCTTGGAAATAATGCGACAAAGTAAATATCAAAAACACAACCAGAAGAAGAAGAAGGATAAGGAGCCTAACCAATGTGTGATGTTGGCACAAGTGATTTACAGATCTGTGTGAGCCACAACCCGAAGAAAGATAACAGACATCGGATGCTTTATCGTCCGTATATAGAATAGAATGAAGCTTAGTGTGAAAATTTATTAATTTATGCTAAATTCGTTAAGGCATCTTTATGATATAACAAATAAGATATACGTTCTCATGCTCGAAATTACTTTCAGAAAGCAGCCCCCCCACGCACGCACGCAATTGCCTGCTGGGGGTGGCTCCATAATAGATGGATGTGTGCAAAACACCATTTTGTTTTCCTTAAAAACAGTTTGGGTGAACACGGAATTTTTATTGACCATAAAGTGAAGGGAAAGTTATGAGGAATTTTATTGTTTACCCACAAACAAAATTTACTTGTTGCTAAATGTACGATGCGACCATGTATAAATCAATGGAAAACACATCTAATGAAATCTGACTCAAAGTTTTAGATTTATTTCAATTCTTCCCCTGGCGCTACTGCAGTGATTTAAGTTAAAAGAAAGTGAAAAGTAATTTCCTCCTCGAATGTTTTTCACTGTTTCACTCACCTGTATACTATCTGCACTTTATAATGGTTCTTACCTTAATTGAATTTTGCGATTTAAGCTCACTAATGCCAAAAGAGTGATTTTTATTGCTGTTTTGGGGGAAATGTCTTATTTTGAAATGACGTCACTACTTCCTTCCAGATTTTGTTTGTGTAAAATCATGGAAGATATATGAAGATAAAAACAATTTTTTTTCTCTCTCTCCCCATAAATACGCTTACACTAATCATTGTTTGCAATCAACCTAATGAAGTGCTTACCCGAAAGACTTGCGCTTGGTCAGGTTATTACTAGCAGATATCAGAAGGACTCGATTCAGGAAGGCATTGAATATATCCGGTAATACAAATACATATATATTCGGGTCAGATATTATATATTCTGCTCAAATGACACTTTGAAAGAAAGCCTGGGATATTACTAATGCTTGAGGATTCCTTGAGTTTATTCAGACCTTGGAAATCTGATGATGGATCAATATTAAAGTTGTTTTTGTTTTTTTGTTGATAATATGGCAAAATACGTTTAACCTAGTTATTAGATAAACACCGAACAATTTAAGGGCAAACAACGTAACATATTCGAATTTGATAAGTCTCAAGTTTCCAAATGAATTTATGATTTGGGATAAATTCTTATTGATTTTATCGTGATTTCAGATCGACATGGTTTTTGGTTTCAAATAACATCTTTAAAGCATTTTTCACGCTGAAACAAAAGAAAAAATAAAATAAAGTGAAATTCATATCAATAATCTGTTAGCGGCGGCCATCTTCTCTGTGGACAGGTTTATTTTGTTTCTGTGGGCATACATTTATGCCGGGGCATTTTAGTGTTAGTCTACTATTTCCTTTGCTACTTTGAATCTTGAATCTTGGCACGATTTATTTGTAAATATATTTTTACTTAACAATTTCTCCTTCTTCCTAATCCCGTTCTTTCTTATCTATCTGCTTAGGGCTGGCTCTTTAAGTTCTGTTTTAGCTACGAAATTTAATCCTGGGTTGTTTTCCTCCTCGGGGTCTCACGTCTTTGCTAAACGTCGTCCCTCAAGTAGCCTGTGGCTTTTCTGGTGTATTCTTATCTTCGGTATCTGGCTTTTTAACTATATGACTTTATTCATTCCTAAGTACATGTCCAAATTATCTTCGTCCATTTTCAGTAATATTTTCATTAATGGGGACAGTTTTAAAGAACCTCGAATTGATTCGTTCCTTTGCATTGTTGAATTGCATGAATACATCGGGTCATATAGTATTAGCATGTGCAATGCAGCATGTAACAAAGCTGCTTTTTAAACTTTTACCCCGTTTATGACTAGGTTCAACCCAGGTTCAACCCAGGTTCAACCCAGGTTCAACCCAGGTTCAACCCAGGTTTAACCCAGGTTCAACCCAGGTTCAACGGAGGGTGAACCCAGGGTCAACCCAGGTCCAGCCCAGTCATACACGGGGGTCGAGTTAAAACTGGGTCCATGGGTTCACTCAACTCAACTCAGCTCTCTTACCTGGATCGAGCTGATATTTCGCCTCATATACGCGGGTTGAGTTGTAATTGGGTTGAAGTGACACTTGTTTTGTTTGTTTGCCATCCGTGAAGTTTGCCTAAGCAAAGTACCTTGCAATATAAAACTATTTCGTTCTGATTACTTTATGTTTTTAAAAAAATTTTTAAGTATCTATAAATGAGAATTTCACACAAAAATGTCAGTTCAACTTTATTTCAGCCCAAAGTGAAGTCAACCCGACATCATATACGATGGTCGAAATTTCAACTCAACCTTCTTCTTCTTCGAAGCCTTGCCATACCACTTTAATAGTGACTGCAATTCACTACGCAGCACAGCTTACCAGATTTGCCGAGATTGGCTCCGGTGGAGTTTACCAGGCGCCATTTCTTGTGATGGTACACAGATCTACCTGCAAGGACTAGTTCGTAAATTCCGGCAATTTTCGTTTCTTAGTATAGGGTACCGGAACCTTCCCAGTTGGGAAAAGAAGAACCCATTCCAGAAGAATTGATCCAGAATACATTCCGAAGGAACCAATTCCTCCCTTTTCTGATTCTAGAGAATGCAGAAGGGAATCGAATGTATTCCCAGTTCGTTGCTAAGCGTAAAAAATTTCCAATTGATTCTAAGGAATCTAGGGAATTCAGAGAGGAATAAATTGGTTCCGTCCTATGACATCCCAATGCAAAAAGAATCGGTTCTCTACGTGTCTTTGAATCTAAAGTGGAATCACTTCCAATGTACTGGAATCAATTCTGAATCCATTCTGAATGCATTCTGTTCCCAACTGGGTTAAGCCCGCTACACACTATCGTCATTTTATTCCGCGTTCGTCGAACAGCGTTGTCCGAACAACGATAGAAAATTGCAGTGTGGATGACAATGCCGCTGCGTTTTTCGCCACAGCATTTTGATTTTTCTTCGTTAGCTGTACGACGATAGTGTGAATGAAAACTGTGTCGCTCGTCGTTAAGCAGTGAAATATGAACCTGTTGTGCACCAAAAAGGGTTTGCACCATACACGTTTTTTTCCCTACAATTTTTTCCAGCAAGAACCGCCGTTACTGCCAACCAAGTATCTTCGTCTATGGCACTATGCGAACTAAACGTCGAGTAATGTGTATTGAATAGAGCTGTACGACGAACGCGGAGTAAAACGACGATAGTGTGTAGCGGGCTTTAGAAACTTAGTCCTGTACGGTAGCCCACTAGTTGAAGACCAAATTATGTGCACGCATAGCATAGGCTTTGATGTAGTATCACCTGTTTCGCTGGTTACTACGATTACAATGTCGTTTACGCAGCACTGGGCGAAAAAGTATTAGCCATCGGATAAGTAGAAGTAGGAGTTCATCTACAACTAGGCACTACTGTAGCTCGCCGATGCCATCGGGGTTGCGATAGTAGGAAGGCGACTCGACGAAATCGAGATATTCAGAAACGAAGCGATATAGGGTATCAAGACGTAGCTCGAGAACGTTAGTCTAACAACAGAAGTAGTGCTAATCAGCAATTGGAAAATGTGGAGACGATAGCCGTGGAAGAAGGTGTCTAGGTTATCTGCTTCAAGCTTGCACTTTGGTATTTGGGAGTGATGATTGACTGAAGGCTAAATTTCGGCGTCCGTTTGGCGGTCATAGCGGAAAAATTTTCCGCCATCAGACCAGCACTCTCGAGGATGCTGCCTAAGGGTGAAAACACAAAGAAAGCAGGTTGCCTGCATTCCTATTGCCAGCGTCTAGCGGCGCCAATCAGCACAAAGAATGTATATCCATTCTTTGTGCTGATTGGCGCCGCTAGACGCTGGGAATAGGAATGCAGGCAACCTGCTTTCTTTGTGTTTTCACCCTAACACAGGGGTCCCAGGCCAAGCCGGCGCTTCCTTATCACGAGAGTGGTTAGTTCGGTCCTATTGCGGGCAGCGGATTTAGACAGACAGACAGACAGGGCCCTATTCTGTAATTTTTCATAAAATAATATTTTATGTTATGTTATGATGATAAAATTTTTTATTCATAAAATAAAAATAAAATATTTTAAAAATTCGTATATTGTCATGCTTTCTTAAAATTATTTTATGAAGTCTTTTATGAACACATAACATAAAATATTTAATACAATCCGCTATGGGTTCTATTACGTTTTGAACAGCTGATCGGTTGAAAATGAAAACAAATAGAATTATGAATGAAAAGAAACAAAATCAAAGCGTACCTTGTTTAAGTATTTGACAAAAAAACATTTTCTTAATGCGTTGGGCATATTAATTTCTAATTGAACTCAAAACTCAATTAAAACTACTTTCACGCAAATGTCAATTGCCGTCTGTCATTTTTATAAAATGGAATAAAATACCTGTAAAATGTACTGCTTAGATTATTTTATGTTATGAAGCGTAACAGGAAATATTTTATGTTATGATACATAAAATAAAATAAAATTTTTATGACAGTATAGGATTTTAGAGAATTCTTTTATGTTATGGCAAACACATAAAATGATAAAATTTCACTGACAGAATAGGCCCCAATATTAGGAAAATAAACTCTGTATACCGTGACCCCATTGACATTCTGGCGAGTACTTGAATATGCAAGCGGAGAGCCCTCGATGGAATAATCAAAAATATGCCATATTTATTTACCTTTCATCCTTTCTCCAGATACTTAATATCTGGTGTCGTAAAGCTAAGTAAGCTAATTCAGTGCTCCTGGAGTTCTCAGAGCATGCACATTTCATGTTGCAACGTTCTTTTATTTACTTATTTCACTTTTACGTCGCCGTTCGATTCTTCCGAACTAATCAGAGATGCTCAGGCTATACAGGGTCTCCTGTTCTATATGTACCTATAAGCAGGGTCGCGGCTATAGGAGGTATGTCATGGTTTAGCACCCGAAGTATAATTAATGCCACCTGAAAATTGTGGGTGGTACTAATTTTTTTGTCAGGTACCGTGTAAAAAATTATAAAAACACAAAAATTTGTTGTTGGTATGTTATTCCGTTTTTTTTGGTTTTAAATCTCTCTTTTCTGGAAATTGCTCTTGCACAGCAAAAACATACCGCTTTTAAAAGTAGCCTCGGTGCTGGGAATGAAAGGCTTTAAATATGGAATTTTTTTCTGCCACCTTCAGGTGCCTTCAGGCCATATAAATTGCTCTCCACAGTACATCTGTCCACAAGATACCTTCTAGTAAAGTGCATTTTTATCAGGATATTTTTTTGCAGTGTGGTTTGTGTGATTACATAATACCTTTTCTCTCCTTGGGGCATTGTTTTAGATATCTGAGAGTTCACAAATTCTAATTTTTAAATCCTGAAGTACGTTTTAGATTCCATATCAGTGCAGAATTTGCCCTATTGTGTTAGTATATTGAGGCGATTCTGAGAAAAACTTATTGTGTTCATTTCTGATTCGCTTCCAAATGGATCTTAAATGAAACTGCTTTAAGAGCTTTATATTGTTACTAATTGAGTAATATTAAAGTTATGTACTATTTTTATCAAAACCTCTAATTGATCTTGCAGGACAAAAGATTATTAATAGACTTTTATATCAATTTATCGTTAACTCAATGCCAATATCATATTTAAGATTCCAAATCCGTAACCAGCATATGTCGCTGTTATATTTTGATATATTTTCGTAATTTTCCGATATGGCAACGTTATGAGCCATTTTATCCGACATAACATCATCCACGGGCAAGTGCTTCTCCTACATTATCCTTCCTGTCATATTATTTCACAGATTAAATTTATGTTGTCGGTATGTTATCCTCGTTTCCAATACCATACTTGAATAATGGTGGTAAGGGTAGTATACCTTTGGTACTTTTATTCATTCATTAGATAGAATTCGCCTGAGTTAACTTGTGTTGTTATACCAACGGATTCTTATCTAGATCAGAAAATGTATAAAAAAGAAATTATTTCTGGAATTCCGGGGATTTAAGGACATCCACTGACAGTGAAAAATCTCAAAGTATTATAGACATCACAGATTCTCATTTGATTTTATGTCCTAATATCAGGCGATAATTGATTAACGTTTGATTACACACCCACAGACGAGAGATTTCACTTAAGTCCATGCCGAAGGTGTTTGCCACTTGATATCCCTTCAAACCGCTGGAAGGGTTAGAAATCTTCAGCGTAATACACGCCATGGAAATCCCATTAGATATGCTTGAGTGAATTTATTTACACATGTATACATAAACGACACATGTGCCAACATAATCACATTTCCTTGGATAAAATCATCGTATCCAAGACGCTTTATATTTCAAGATTTATCCAACAACAACAAAAGAGAAAAATGGAAAATTCCACTAGAGGCAATGAATCCTGTTTTGGTGTTTGTAGCTAACTTATGTGATGGATTTTACCCAAAAATCTCCTTATCAAAGAATATTAAATTCTTGCATTGTTATAGAAACGGATTGGCGTCTTTTATAGAGAAATAGAAGTTGAAGTGACTGCAAATCCCGGGGAAAATCAATTTACATATTCTCTACCCTGTGTACATATGTGTGGGGTGTTACTTATTAGAAGTGTATTTACTTGAGATCATCCAGTTGCGGTTTGGTACATTACGGGTATATTATGACATTGAGTGACAACGGGAGCGGTGGCCCACAGATTTCCTGTGAGGAATTACAAAATATCTGTTGATTGTCTCAAACAGAAACGGGTAGAATGAACTCTTAGTAAATTAGTGATATAAGGTAATGGTGTCAACATTTCTGCGGAGTGTGGATCCAGCAATTAGTAAATTGAATTATTGTGTTAAGACTATTG
Organism: Thereva nobilitata; assembly: GCA_963855945.1. NCBI lineage: Eukaryota > Metazoa > Arthropoda > Insecta > Diptera > Therevidae > Thereva > Thereva nobilitata. The sequence goes on from OY979695.1 coordinate 169,892,654, forward strand.
TATGCACATACTTTATGTTGTTAGTAACCTAATTATAGAGGACGTTCAAAATTCAAGTTTAAGAAACTCAAGTCAATATAAAAGGAAAACTGATGTATTCCCAGTAACTGCCCCTTACCCCTTTCGCGAGATTCGAGCTTGGTTACGACGTCATCACAGTCTTTTTAGTCAGCTGACAGAATTCACCTCGCCTCGGGAGGCATATTACTCCAAGGAGGCTGTCTCGCATCAACTAATATGGCTGTGGCACCTGCGACATATCGTTGGCTCACTATAACAAAGTTCTATGTTACAATTTTTGTACTTATTGAGTTAAGAATTCTACAAGGTTCTACGGTGATAATTGATAGCCAATTTTTTGTATCTATTCAGCATTATAACCCTACATTAGTATATTATAATGTTATGTAAGCATTAGGGCTACTATGTTTATATTTTACCAAAAAAAAGATTTCAAAGTCTAATTACTGAACTTCATTAAAATTAACATAGAATCTTGTAATAGTGAGCCAACGATATTCCGACTAGAATTTAAAGAGGGCATGCCTAATGCAGCGTGTACGCTTCATGTGGCAAAGTGGGGCGTGCCGAAAGAGGGATTTCCCCGTAGGTTCTCCATAAGGACCCCATGAAAGGGCTTTCCTTTAGATCCCCTATGAGTATCACATAAAAAAAAATCAGCGATACTGTAATGAGTTATGAGGTATAGTGTTAGGTAAGACACGATTATAAAATGAGTTTGTAAGAGGTGCCTCTTTTTTCTTTTGAGCCAGTACAATGTCATACTTCAAATGTGGCGAGGTGCTATTGTAATGTCAAAATGACAAAAACAAGCAAATTAAGAAGAGAAATAAAATAAACACCAATGAAGAGCTTTTTTTACGAGTTTGATTCTAATATGCATTAAACTGTCTTAGAGTAAGTAAGAAATCTATGCCTCCACAATGTATATTTATGTTTTTCAATCCCACCTCGCCTAATTTCAAGTTGGGAATTTTGCTACCGCAAAAGAAGTACGAAATGTCTCTCCAGTACGTGTTTACAATCTCACCTCGCCGCAATTCAAATTGGATTTTTTACTGCCGCAAAAAAGGAAGCAATGTCTCTTCACTACGTGATTTACAATCACATCTAGCTTCATTTATCTCGGTACACGCTTTTATACCAATTAGGACATTATTTTTGAACCGGGTCATTTAAAAAAATTGAGGCCTCAGTACAATTTACCATCGTGTAAGGGACAAATGTACTGCCTCGTGTAAGTCCGGCTCATTTCTAATCAGGTATTATCAGTTTCTCATAACGGCCCTATGAGGCAAATTTCATTACAAATGAAATGGGGCAATCCCGACATCTGCCTTACGTAATAGGGCCCCATACACTACAAGGTTTTATGTGTACAAACAAGGCGTTCAAACAAAGATTGACAGTGTGTGCTGAATTTGGTTTTTGGTTTTATGTTTGTCACAAGTTTGTCCCAAATATCAAAACGTTTTGATTTTTTCGTGGTTTTATCTGACAGTTCTCATAACATAAAAAACGTCTGCTCTGGTGTTGTTTATTTTGTTTCGGTGTTTTTAGTATTTAGCTGTATTTATTTATTTAGTTTTGCTGTAAAACCTTATAGTGTATGGGCAGGCTCAACGTACAAACAAGTTTGCACAAACACTGTGGGACATGTTTGTACGCATAAAACCTTGTAGTGTATGGGGCCCTATTCGGAAAGTTTTTACCCTTAAGCTTTACTTTTACTCATACAAATCTTTATTTTTTGTTGTTGCCTTGCTTGATATTTCATTTTGTTATTTTGGTGATCTTGAAGTGTGTCAGATCGGTTCTCGTTCGATTACGGAGATTTCTCGCGTTTAATAATATAAAGCTTTCGACACCGCCGCAGTTATTACTCACATATCCACGCCGGTATTCTCCAATTTTTCGGCAATTTTTTCCACTTGGGATCGGGTAACAATGATCCCCTCATGGGGGCCACATGCAGCATTGCTAATGATGCGCGAATGAGGCAAGGCGTTATATGCCCATTGTGGGTCCTATAAGGCAATCCACGTATGTTCCACAAGTTGCGGTTAGGCTAGCCTCATAGGGGCTCTATCTGCACCTCTCCAAGATTCTAGTCCAAGATTAGGTCTATTGTGCCAACACTGTCATTAAAACCTCTAAAGGTAAAGGGTCTTGATGTGCTCGGGAGATGCCTCGTAGAACCGATAGCTACAATCAACTGCTCACTCTATTCTGCTTAAATATGACAGCTCTGTAGATTGCAAGCATTTGAGTGGGTTTGCTGTAAGACCTGTAAAACCTTATTATCTCTTTCATGAGAAACGAGGAGAGGCTGATGGGTCAATAGGAGTTTGCTTCCGTGTATGATGTTCTCCCCGCGTTTGGAACAGGGACCACCCTAGCCTCTCTCCAACACTTCAGAATATGGATTAACATTGGTTATATGAGTTGCGCAAGAAAGGACGATCACACATGGCCGAGCTCCGCATTACCACGGGAAGGCCAAGTTAAACCCCGTATTCTGTTCCATGGTAAGGCAGAAGGACCTTGACCATGGAACGTGGCATTGCAGGGCTACCTCGAGGAGAGTGAGGGCTGAGGGCGTTTACTTTAGCATTTGATGCTATCTCCGAAAGGAGCTCTTCACACGAATGTGAAATTATTGTTGGGGGTTATTTGAACTATTAAGGCCCTTTTACATTCCAAACGCAAAGTAGAAACGCAAATTGGAGCTCTTTTATCGCACTGAAATTTGTATGTTTTTCTCTCTTGCACGAACGTGGACTCCAGACAGAGAGAAAAGCATACAAATTTCTGTGCGATAAAAGAGCTCCAATTTGCGTTTCCACTTTGCGTTTGGATTGTAAAAGAGCCTGTATAATGCTTAATTGGCTAAATTACTCAAATGGCACTCGTTTTCCTGCTAAGGATCTGAGATCTTTGCAGACATCAGTAATTAACATCAAATTGTAAATTTTGCCTGCGAGAGCCCCTGACGTGCGGTTCAAGGAGCCTATCTCCTTAACGTATAACGTTTAGCTTCGACCAGAACCAACACAGCTTCTTATAGAACTATCTGAAATTATAGGAAAAATAGCTGGCTGAGGCTTGTTCGCTTCTTCGAAGACACTCATTCTGGTCCTTGGTGACCCTATCAAGAAGAGTTTCATTACATCCATAACCCGCTCTGTTATCTAAAAGACGGAGGTTATAATAGAAGACAAATACAAGGCCGATTTACTCTCAGCTTTGTTCGTTTCGATTTTCTTCTCCCGATTATGACCCATTCAATTGAGCCAGATTTCGATAGGACTCGAGAATTATGTATATATTTTTGTAGGGTGTAAGGATGGCGAAACCTTACCATACCTAGATATCTGTGCAAGTCGTAATTGCGCGCATACCAGGAAGCACTTACCATGGAGTAATTTGGATGGAGGGAGGGCTCGTGTGTGAGGCCCTCTAGACTTTGCTCTGGAACGTTTGGACTCTTTGTAAATGTGTCTTTTTGGCACATCCCCTTATTTGTATGCCGTGCGGCTTGATAATTTCATTATACAACAGAATCTTTCTTTGTATCGGCAATTTAGATTTTTTACCGAAAAGCCAATAAATATCTCTATATCTTATCTCTAGTTCATTTTTTTTCGTTTTGACGTGCTCTTTGGGCCTTAACTTGACATCTAGTGTCAGTGTTATTCCCATGTTTCCTTGAGGATTTAAGTTTACTGCTGATGGATTTTTTTTTATTAGTGAAGTTAGCATGCACTAATTTTAATTCATTTAGCTTAATTTTCAATATTTTTGGCCACACGTATAATTTATCACATGTCTTTTGTAGTTTCTTGTAGCCTTATCTATATATTGGATCCTACTGCCATTATCGTCAGAAATTGTAGCTACAAGTGTATTTTTTATTTGGTGTAGATCACTAGTGTAGAGCAAGTATAGTATAGGCCCCATAATACTACTTTGTGGCACACCGCTTTAATTGTAGAATACTCCTCGTCTTGTTTAGTTCGAGAGAAGTATATAAATGTTTCAATGAACTCGAGGTCAATAGATCAACTAGACTAGCCCTGATAATATACGCAGCCCACTAATCTGTGATCTTGGGTGGTTGGAGTTTTTGGAGCTTAATTGCGGCTTGGGTAAATTTATAAATTAAGTTATATGGGGTTACCATCGATCTACTAGGAACCTTTTTGTGTGCCTGACGGAGGACCTCAACCAAAACCATTCATCTAGATATCTGCAAGGCTTTTGAGAGAGTTAGAGAATTGCACCATGCTTTATTGACTTAACTCCAAGGTAAAGACTTAGTTCCATCCAATTCATCTATCCTTTCCCCACTTTCCACCAAAGTTTACTACCGTCGGAGTCAGTCAGTCTGGCAGTCCAAAGTGTTATTCCTGAGCTTAGCTTTTTAAGACCTATATCATCCACCCCTGCACCAAAAGGTGCTTTCAATTCAAAAAACTAAAAAAAAACAGCTTAAAACCCCTAATTGCAAAAATATAACTTACATTCATAACTCCAATTATATATAGTAAACCAATCAAAATATCTCTATGCCATTTTCATGATAGACCTCCATAAATTTGCTTAATAAACTTTTAAATACCATTTGATATCGGAAGTTCCTTTGTATATAAACAAAAAAAATCAAAAAAAAAGGACATGGATTCCAGTTTCACAAGCCAATGGGCTGGAAATGGGCTTAAACGAGAAAAGCCACTGAAGGGCGAAAGGAAAATTTTTGGGTTTAGTTTATTAACCTAAAGGGACACCCAATAACTTTGATATTTGTTGGAATGAATTGAAAACATTTTTGCTCAAGTTATTTTTCAAGTTCAGCACGTGCTCCGAATTTTATGAATTAATGATAGAAACGGACCGAATATTATTTGATAGTTTTTGATATATTATTATTCTCATTTCCAACTGTGTAAGTTTTATGATCCAATTTCAAATAAGTTTGGTCTTGTGGTGTGTTGTTGCAATATTAATGACTAGTGAAGTAGTAAATTAATCAAAAGGAATTTTCAACAACGATAAATAATTAAAGGTTACAAAAATAAAATAAGAATCTTCCGAAAAGTTATTTGATATTTCGGTAATTGGTATGAGAATGATAATATTAATTGGGGAATAATGAAATGTAATAAAAAAGAATTCTGTTAGTGACGTGGGTCCTACCGAAAATTAATATTTTTAAAATTTCGAGGAATTCTCAAGAGGGAGTATTTTTTTAGCAAGTAAATGTTTTATTTATTTGATTAAGCCTCTAAAAATACTCCATCTCAAAAAAACTCAATCGTTGTAATGAGACCACCCACATATGAAAATGAATTTTTCTCGTGAAAAGCTGTCTGAGCATGGAATAAGTAATTAATAAAAAATTAAAAAGATAAGAGAGTAATAATTTTACCAAAACGGAAATTATTTTTTGAAATAATTTAAGTGATTACCCTAAGGAAATACTTGGACTCACCGCAATGTATATGAACGAATAAAAGTTTATTTAGCAAGGGAGCCTTAGGGGGCTTTTTGCGTATAGAGGTCTATGGGGATAAGGATTACAACAAAATAAGCTGTAATCTTCATCAAAAATTCGTATTTAAGTATTTGTGTAAATATACTTAAAAAGACTAACGATAATTTATAAGTATAAATTTCAATCTTTAGTTAACCATTATAAGCCGTAAAATATCTGGTAGAGTTCTGTTCAAGGTTAAGTGTATAAGAATTATGAAAAAGCCTTAGGTTAACAGTACAAATAGGCAAGGTATAAAGATAAGAAATGTAACAGCCCCACCGCGACCAATAAAGAACAGGTTTATTAATAATTATTGTTGATTTAAGGTAAAAATCGATTAGTCATAAATGGGATGGTTCTGATTAATGCAGTTAAGGAGAGCGGCTCTTATCACCTATAATAGCGCGGCATAAGAAACTAAAGGCATTTTTGCTGGACCATCAAAGATATTCGAGATACGGCAAACCTATACAACGAATCAATCTTGATAGCATTACTTCCAAGCACACTTCCTAAGGCACAACCATTTATTCTAAAAAGAGCGTATTAAGTTCCGCTTTGAAGTGTAAATGCTAAGCTGCTTGCAGAGAAACAAATATCACATTCGCGCATAAAGGTATTAGGACCTAAACGCACGAGGATGTATGCTTCTGAAGCAAAAACTTTCTCCTGGCCTTACTGTTGGTAGCCCCAATAAGGCATCCCGCCGGTTTAACCGGTTAATATTAGGGGACCAAAGTTCCGCTTAGTTCGGGTGTTCACCTAGCGTACGGTGCATCTCCTTGTTTATCTAGTAGTCTGGTACTGCTTGGGTCACATCCCTTGGTTTCTGATAAGCGGGAATCACTTGTTTCAGGAGGCATAATTTTCCGATTTAGCTGTCTCCTGCTAACCCCTTCGGCTGTGTCTCAGCCGGCTGCTTAAAAAAATGAAGTCATACAACATCCAAGAGTGCAAACACGAGGCTCACTGCCTTCTCCTCATGTATCCTCCAGACTATCCTTAGGCCGGCACTAAAATTGGCTCCAAAGCTACTTGTCCAACATGTGAATCGAGAAATTTGCAGTTTGCGTAAGCATTGGGAATTGGCCGTCGCGTGTCGGAGTAACTAACTGTGTCGCTGGTAACTAACGTGTGGAGCCAGTGTTAACCTATCACTTCCTTTTTTTATGCTCGAGCTAGGCTTACCACCGTGACTTGAATGACATGACAGACTAGTAGTATAAAGGGTAACACCTAAGCTTAGACTCTTTCACCTAAAAAAAGGAAATGTGCGGAGGTTAAACAAAGAGAGAGAGGGAGAGAGAGAGAGATTCGTGTTACATGGCAGGATCTTTATAAAAAAAATACTTTAAAAGCATGCAGCCACGTGTATTTAGGCTTTGGGGAAGCGATTCGTTCGTATAACCTAGGGGTGGCCAACAAGTCGATCGCGATCGATTGCAAAGCCAATTTTGGTCGATCGCTCGCGATGTATTTATTTAACTTGTTACAATGATTGTAACTGCACGCAACGCGTGATTCGCAATGTATTTATTTCACTTGTTACAATGATTGTAACTGCACGCAACGCGTGAACGTAACGCGCAAATGCATGCAGTTATGAGTCGAATCATAGAAAACACGGCCAGTGATTTAAAAAATTAAAAGCGGTTTTGAATATATTATTTTACTTATCTAGCAACAGTAACTCGTATTGAATTACTCGTTTATAAACATCTTATGGTCGTGACATCGAGTTACTTCGCCTTTTAAGCTCCATTTACACTGGCGCTGTCTGTCACCACATACTTCCGTTCTAGCCACAGCACGACCATTGGAATGGTGATTTCTCTTCGCCTCTTCGTCTACTTTGATGCTGCAGGCTTGTTGGCACTGTTTTCTTGCAAAGGTTGGTGTGTTTTACCCCGTGTCTCCACTGGAAATAAAGTATTTCATGCATTCGAATTGCAATGAAATTGCTCGTCGAGATACCCATATTGCAATTGCATGCAATATTTCAGAGATTATTGCAGAAAATTTTGCTGCAATCTCCTCTGAAATATTCTTTGCAATAAATCTTTCGAACTCGAAAGTTTTAAAATGAAAAACGGCGTCAAATGAAATATTATGCCCAATTATTATGAATACCAAATTGAAAAATTATAACGCACCATTTTTGGTTCGAGGTACACAAATTTATTTTGATGACAATTATAAATACTATAAATGCATTACGCTCATGATTGAAGAAACATTTTCAAATTTTTCAATATTAGTTGGATAGAATTTTTATATTCTGTAAAGATGGATTGATCCAAAACGAGGTCTTTTCCAAAACCTCCCAGTATTTGCTATGTCTTCTTGCTCTTATCTTTCTAATGCGTTTAAACGGCTAAATATAATAATCTTCCTCAGTCTAAACGATTCTTCACTCATTGTGCGCATTTCAACAAATGAAATTTCATCCAATAATTTGCCCAGTAGGTAAAATTTCGAAAAAAGCATGATGGCTTTCTGCGGTTTTCGAAGCAATGATTTATTTCCAGTCGAGACACAGCGTTAATGTCTGGCAACTAACCTTTCTTCGTGGTTTACTTACTTGTTTTTACTGTTGAACGATTTTTGTATTGTTTTCTTCTAAGAATGCTGCTTTAGTCGATCGATTGAAATGCTGCTATTCTTTCCTTTTATCCGTAATACGAACACACAACAAACACATGGACGTTTCGCTTATATGTTTTTTGGTTATAGGGAAAGATGAGACAGAACACAAGCAAGTAACTATCTGTCAGCGAAAACTTGCCGCACACTGCGGATCGGCTGCACGCACCGTTCGCCAGCATGTATCTGTTTCCAGCTTAACAGTATTAATGGCAAGGCTGCGTACCAATCTTTTGTTTGGTCATGATTGCTGCCTTTGGAGTTCTGCGGACTCTTTCAATCATTTCAGTCGCTTATTAACCTGATCGTCGTCTTTACCCCCGGATGAGCCAGATAGTATAGTTTTTTTTACGACTAATTGTCAAAGTGGTTCTGGAACGTAAAAGGTCAAATTTTGTCTTGACTGATGTCGCTGTAGACTGTTCCACGGACTATCAAGGCACAGCAAACACCTTGAGCAGCATGGACGAGTATCCTTTTTGGTCTCGTAACAAATCCTCTAATTCTTCGTCATTTGACTGGGCCTTTGCAAATTTCTTGAAATCTATTGTCTCTGTTGTTACATTTATATTTCCTCAATTCTGGATAATAGATTTGTTATGTTGTTAAGCTTTCATTCAATGTATCGTATGTTCGTTGAGAACTGGCAGATGAAGTCTAGCCGTGGTGATGCTTTTTCCGATTCCCGAATAAAAATAAAAAACGGCCTTATAAAGGGTGAACATCGGCCGCTTGGCTTTTTAAGGGGCATATGATGGCCAAAGAGTTTTTAATCATTTTTAATGGGAGCACATACGGCCTTACGATGCACAGTGGGGCAAATAGCTCATTTTTTGGACAAGCGACAATTCCCAAGCCTGGAATTAATGAAACTTAAAAATTTTTTTTTAAACTATTGAGTGATAAAATTGCCTTTAATTCTATCGAGCCAGAATTTTGAAATTTGAAAATTAAAGATGGCTAATCCAATATGGCGGACATAAATTTGGTAAGAAAATTAAATTTTTTTCGTAAGATTCTTTAAAATTATTGAAATTAATAATTATTAATTAATTTTTGGTTTCCAAAAAAATCCCCAAAGTAACAATTTTTTAAAACATTAAAGAATCTTCTGACAAAAATTTAATTTTCTTACAAAATTTATGTCCGCCATATTGGATTAGCCATCTTTAATTTTCAAATTTCAAAATTCTGGCTCGATAGAATTAAAGGCAATTTTATCACGAATAGTTAAAAAAAAAATTTTAAGTTTCATTAATTGCAGGCTTGGGAATTGTCGCTTGTCCAAAAAATGAGCTATTTGCCCCACTGTGCGACGGCCAAATTTGACAAAAAGATTTAAAAGGCCAAGTACTGAGCTGTAGAAACGGGCATTCGAAGGGGAAATTTGAGCCAAAAAAAGAATCGGCACGAAATTATTGTTGAATGTGTTTTATGGGAACTTCATGATTTCGTTATGCACAATGTTTCTTTCGATTTACCCTACTTAAAGATATCGATGCACAAGAGAAACGAGCCCGCCAGTCGTCGGTTTGTTGTACGTGAAGTGTGTGGCGCGTGTTGATTTATGTTTTAGTGGGAAATTTTGTTATTTAACGGCTTGAAAAAAAACACAACCGAAAAAAGTTGCAGTGAAATATATTTTCTTATAGGAGGGCGAATATCCACGTTGCTGCCACTGTACCACCGTCGTATACCGGTAATAGCAACCATATGGCCGCCGTATCACCGTCGTATGGCCGTTATTGGAACTGTAAGGCCGTGGTTTCACCGTCAATCGCCCCCTGTACGGCCGTCCTGTCCAGCAACGAGCCTTCTGTTAACCGCCAGATGGCCGAAGACTATGTTTCAATCACAATCGGCATTTGCCCGTTCTAAGGCCATCATTTATTTTTACTCGGGTTTTTGTTTAAAGAGCGATTTGGGGAGATACTAAAGTCTCCTACCAAAAAATGACCGAAGTTTTTCACATGCATCTCCAGAAGTTCTCTGTCATACACTTTTTAATAGATACTTTTCAATGGTTTTGAGCTTTCCAGGAAAAAACCTAAAGGTGTTACAAATCCATCCACAGCTTGATGTACTGCTGCACCTACGATGTTAATTGTCGACGCATCAAGAAGAGTTGTTTGTGAGCACCGTTTGGATTCTTTGTGTTTTAAGCTCCATTTACACTGACGTTTGCTGCCGCCACGTATGTATTTCACACCTCTTCCTCTAGTTAAATTACAGGTATTAAAAGTTGATCGCGAAACATTTTTGTGTTAAAAAGTAGATCTTATGTATTCAAAAGTTGACCACCCTTGGGTATAAGCCATAAAAGTCGCCTGGTGGTTTATCTCATCTGGATGGATGACAATCATCGTTACATTCACACTCAAGCCAAGATGTTTGCTTGCTACCTGGCGAGATCGTTCGGGGCGATAAGCCTGACGGAAAAACTTGGCAAGACAAACGGGTCCTGTAGTATTGGAACGAGTAATCATTTTGAACGTATGCACTCACAACTCACACTTTTAGAATAATCTCTAATCAATAATGCTAACTTCACTCCCGAAAAACATCAACATTTTTTTGTCATTATAAGACTCCAATAGATTTATTCATTGCTTTTGTAGGAGAAACACACTCTTCTGTATATATTCATAAACATCCAAAAAAACCAGGTTAATTCTTAATATTCAGTCGTAGTATGTAGCACAAAAGACGTTCACCTTCCTTGACGTACAGACCTTCCTTGAACAAGAAGTGAAACTTCGAGCCGTTTTCAGTGTTCCCTTTTAAAATTGAAGAAGTAAAAAAAGTATTTTCAAGGACTAAAAAGAGAAAAAGCTTTTAACTATTGAGATACTTGAGCCGCCATCACCATAAATTGTTTGACTTTCGGCAGCCAGTGAAGGTACACCTGATGTGAGTGCTGAGCTGTATTAACATTGACTAGGAACCTTTTGAGAATATTGAAATTCCCTTTTCTGAACATAGGGTTTATTCAAACACTGGGTACTTTTCTTTCACAATTTTTATAGCATAATTTCTTTGCGGCAGATGGTTTCGAGATAAAACAACTTCTAAAAATCGACTTTAATTTTTGCACTGTTCCCATTTGCAGTAATTACATTTGTACAGAAGTATAAGCATAATTACTTGCTTTATTTATGATATTCTTTCACATTTTAATATAACTTGGCCTCGGCATGTTTACGACTACTGACTTACCGCTTTCATTAGAAGTTTTACAACAACTTCACCAACGTGGGAAGATTATCCCCAGATTGTTAATAGAATTCATTTTAGTTCAGAAATTTTTTTTCTCTTAGTTTCATCCCTGTAGGAATTTTAATTTCCTCCCATGGCAACGACAATCTAGCAAATTTGTTACGTATTAGGTATATGACATTCCATGACAATTCACAAGCTTCCGACTTTTATCCTTGGAAGCATTTCAATTTTTTTTTGTTTAGATATGGAAGGACGAAAAATGTCTATAGATATCTTTTGTGGCGAGGAATAAGGAACGAGAACGTGTCATGAATTTAAAGAATTGACTAAAGGAGCTTTTTCAATCAAATTTCCCTTGTATTGTGGGGTCTATATACCGACCGGATGGCCTAAGGTATTTCTTATATCATCTAATAAAACACCCAACAAAAAAATTACTTGAAAACATTTCTAAAAAGCCTTTTTCATAAATCTTTGCGTGTCGTTTTCTATAAAGCGAAACGTGGCTGGCGTGGGCGATGATCTTAAGAAAACGTAAATTCTCCTTGGTTCTCGGGTTAAAGGATATTAAAAAGAAAAATAACAACCAATTTCTTGTTGAAGAAAGGATAACTCAATAATCTGGTCCTTCAACATGTCAATTTTCATCAAAATGAGCGTTATAAAAAATCGCTGCTTCCTTTTGTTTCTTTGCAAAACAAAAAATAAAGCTTTTGCGGATAACCTTACTCTTATCATCAATATCCTTGGGCTATTAACTTTGGATTGAATATCCTTGTTGAAACCAGAAAAAAGACAGAATAAATTAGATAAAGATGTCATCTCTTTGTTGAAGTCGAGCAACAAAATTGTTTAGGCGAACCAAAATGAAGTAAGGAAGTTTGTAAATTGGAAAACTTTTAAAAGGGTTGACAATCTGTTAATTAGAAGCCATTTGTTAGTAATTAGCATAATTCTACATTGCAGTACTTCTTATCTTACTGGGCATGTGGTGATTAACAAAATTTATAAACTCTGTTCTAATTAAGTTTAACTCTTTAATTTTGTTTTAGTAACTATAAAACGGCTGGTTGAGAGCAAATCACATTAATATTATGCTGATAGGATTGAGGTGGTTCTGTAGTAATTTACGGCTCGCATTAAACTCATAAATATTTCAGATGCAAATTCCCGTGTTTGAATGCCGACCAAATGGTAATTGCCGTTGTACTCAGGAAAGAACCAATTATCCAAAATTTAACCGGTAGTCGATGATACTAAATTAGGTTTGATTCTAAACAAAGCAGCTTTTGGGTTTTGTTATCTACATGATTCAGCTTGTACATAATTCAACGATATGGTAGTGAGTTCCAAAATCAGTCCTGTGGAAGCAATTAAACCGGGGAAGATATATCATTGGGCATCATGAAATCCACTTAACAAAAGCACAATGTAAGGGTTGACTTTATTCATTTTTGATAAATTCAACAAGAATTTCCGGATAGTGTCATGAGTACAAGACCATTGAAATCCTATTTTCAAAGGCAAGGGAATTCCACAAAGGGCATCACACGTCATATGAATCAATGTGACTGTAGATATGCAAAAAAATTATTAACATTAATATTTTAAAGGAGGAACGTTTGTTTGGTTGCTTATAGGTAGTATTATGCATATTTTTTAAGAGAATGGTGGCAGCCCATATGGTCAATACTGCGGTAAAGTTAGGCCTAATGTGTACGTAACGTACCCCACCAACAGTAAAAACCGCCAACCCTCAGGACGAAGGCAAGGATGTCTTTCGTTGAAAAAGACTGGACTGAGTAGGGCTCATAAGCTCTCTGATAAACGTTCTTGTTCTAAGCCAGATCAGAGCAGGACGTTCACACAGAATATATAGGTTTGTGTAGGTGATACCGCAGCCCTACATTGCCAGTTAGATACCCCAACATGAGGCTAAGGTTCGTCCTGTTTAAACTGATAGCGCCACTAAAGGCAAAGGGTCTTTTTTAAATTTTTAGCCTGTCTAAGACCTGGGACTGATTCCCAGTAGGCTAGGCTCAGTCCCTCTATCAGGGACTTAGAGCTGGACCATGAGATACCAGAGAAGAATTCTGGGCCTTGAACGAACGTCTCAGACTCCTTTCTTGCGAGCCTGTCTGTAGCCTCATTGCCATCGATACCCCAGTGTCCGCGGACCTAGCAGGGCGAGACAATAGTCCTGGTCAGACTTTAGTTCAAAGTACCCTACAACTATTTAGGAAGAAAACTTCCACGTGCCTTGATGGGAGCTTGACTGTCCGATTCAAGGTTGAGCCTAGCGCAGGTCTCAATGGAATGTATTTCAGTCTGGAAAGGCTTACCCATTGAATCCGAGACCTTGGAGTTGTGTCCTGCGATACCAGCCCCTGTACCATGTTCTATCTTTGACCCGTCGGTAAACCAATGGAGATTTTTTGGACTCCGGGAAGGATGAGTTGCTCCCCCTCAGTGCGATCCGGAATAATCGTGCTGAATTTCCTTTGGAATCGGGACAGGTCCGCATAGCTTCGGTAATAGAGAGGCAAGCAAGCCGTTGCCGTATGTTGCACTTGAGGATCGCCGTGATCTATTTAGTCTTGGCCCACCATCCCATCCAAGGAGGGATGATTGGAATCTTACATCGGTCAAGCCTATGAAAGGAGACTCCGCTGGGGGTACGCACCCAGACGGTTGTGTCAGATTCCTACTGACTAAACTCATCCACCCTTTTTTGCCTGACGTTCAAGTCCAGACCGGTAGGAGCCGTTAAGGCATTACTTCAGTCTGGTGTTATCAGCATGACACTTAAAAAAAAGGATCCCTCAAAGGTCCCTCAGCAGAGCCGGAACAGTCTAGCCATCTAGTTACCTAGCTGCTATCTCTTCTTGTATTTCTTTATTTTCTCTGTTTCTTTGGGGTTCGTAATGCTTAAGCTTCTGGTGGATGGCCTTTAGCGCCACTTCCATCCTTCCCCAAACATCCTCCGACCTTATCATATGGTCCAAGATGTTCTCAGGAGTTAGCTGCACTTCAGCAACTGCTTCACTGCAAATCCAAGTGTTTAGCAGGTGTTTAGAAATAAAACACTCTAGTGTTTTATTTCTAAACGATAAAGTATTTAATGGTGAGAAGTGTTTACTGTTAAAACAGAAGAAGCGTTTAATGCACAAAATCTAAACGCTAAAGTGTTTGATTCTTAAACACTTAAAGCATTTAACAGAAATTAAACGCGTAAGGTGGTTACCAAAAAATTCTAACAAGTTTTAAAAGTAAAACACTTATTCGCTAATTAAACACTTGGGAAGGTAAACACTTTGTTATGATAAAACACTTATGGGGAACTAAACGCCCTAGCGTTTTATTTTTAAACGATAAAGTGTTGGGGGTGAATTGTTTCTAATGAAATACTGGGTGATCCATTTAGAGGTAATTTTTTCAGAAATAAAAAAATAAAATAAAAACAGAAGAAACAAAAAAAATATTGCATTTTGCATCTAATACGGCGTTTACATCGCCTCGAAAACACGTGTTTTCGTCAATAAATCGCGTTTTGGGCAAAAACACAAACGAAAACAAGTGTTTTCTCATACAAATCGAAAGCAACTTGGGAGCCTGTTTTCAGTAAAAACGACAAGTGTGGACAAGAACCCAATTCAGCGTTCAGCACTTGTTATACGCATGTCATTTTCTATTTAACTGACATTTGTTATTTTAATTTTGTCATTTTTATTATTTAATAAAAACTTTTTTTGCAAATCTTTGCTACTTTATTAACAATTTATTGAATAACTTTAATAGACATCTTTGCGTAACTATTTTCTTACTATTATTTTGTTTTTAGTAAAACATATCAACATAAACTCTTCAAATGCCAACCGAACTGTCACTCGAAAACAAGCAAAAGGCGATGTAACCACCTCACTCGTTTTCCGGAAACGAGTTCATGAAAACACTTGTTTTCGAGGCGATGTAAACGCCGTATTACACTATAATGCTTGAAAAGAAGTTTCTATAAAACTTAAATTTTTTTTGAATTTATCACATGAAATGAATATAGTAGGTTTCAAAATGAGTCCAGTCCAAATTACACCTCAAAATATGCATTTGTTAATTAACAATTGGCCAAAATACAAAAAGTTAAATATCTCGAGTTCACGTTACAAAAATGAACTTTCTTTTTTTAAATTAAAGGTCCCAAAATTCTCTACGGGATCTGATAAAAAATTTTAAATTGTTTTTTAAAAATGGCTAAAAAAATTCAATTGTTGTTATTTGAGTAATAAACAGAAGCAAAAAAAGTAACAAAAATTACATCCAAAATTATTTTAGAATATACCTATTCTTAATTTTTTTACTTCATTTGTTGTTTTCGTTTATTTAACTTAGATTATCCTGAAATTTTTACGCCTTTGTTCACAAGTATTTTTTTAATATAAAAATAAAACCATAAAGCTGCTTAAATATTACGAATTTAAAATTATCAGTATCACTGCAAATCTGAGGTTTTTGAAGTGTTTTATTTCAAAACGCTTAAAACGTTTTATTTTGACGTCACCCATTTGATTTACATTGTCGACACTTTTAAAACAGTTAAATGTTAATCAAATGGGTCACGTCAAAATAAAACGTTTCAAGCGTTTTTAAATAAAACACTTTCAAAAGCTGAGATTTGCAGTGGTAAGACGAGAAAAAATATAACCGACCCATATTTCACGCAATTATGCTAATGCCGGCCAAGGGTACCATTTAGCATATTCAGTAAAGCGCGTCTCGTTCTATCACGGAAGTCAAGCAATATTGGAAGTGGTTTGTACTTAGTCGGGGACCGCTTGGTAATATGACAATGGCTTTGTGTCAATGCTTCGTCTTGTCCTAGGAGATTGCACTTTTCATTTTTTTGGGAGATTGTATTTTTTTGGTAGGTTTATGCATTAAGATAAATATTTTCATTAATATGCGCCCCATGCTATTGATACGCCTTAGAATATTGGAAATAAGCACGTTCATCCTTCACGGAACTATAAAACAATATTCCTGCATCTATTATATGGATTTATTATATTACCAATCTCAATTAAAATATTTTTTTTTTCAATTAATCCATCCTTCGTCATATCAATTTCATTTTTGTTTTCGCGATATTAACCGCAAAGGGTAACATCAAGGATAAGTGATACAAAAAATAACTTTTAAGTACTTTAATTTAATTCTCTGGAAATGTGTAATAAAACATTATTCTGCAAATGCTATGCTCCGCAAGCTATTCCCAAAAACCTAGTAGGTTTTTATTATTTATGAGTTTTTAGCGGGGATATGGATCAAGTAAAATATGTTATTTGAGGTATATATCCACAAGGCCCGTTTTATTAAATTCGCAAATTTTGCTGGGGCTATTAGACATTTCCCAAAAAAAACCAATAACATCTTCAAAAAATCTGTAACGCTTAAGTATCGTTTTTAGATGGTTTTACAAATCAGATTTAGACAACAATTGTATAAAGGGAAGGTGTCTGCAAAAATAGAATTCCTTACCGGATATCCCAAATCCTGTTCATCCTGTTTATTAATAAATTCTCACAGGAGCGTAGGAATTGGCCTTAACAAGATTTCCTTTCTTGGGGTCTTTGAATCTGTAATGAGCTTCCGGTTGTTATGAATTAGACTCGAAATTAGGGATGATTAATAACACATTTGTACCACTCAAGGTATACTTTAGAAAAGTGATGCTGTTAATGGATGGAGTCATTAGCAAAATATATTTTCTTCACCCATCTAGAAAATTCCTTAAAAATATTTTAAGTGCCTCGAGTTTAAATGTCAACAGTCTCAGTTAATTAAAGCGATTTCTCATGGTTGATCGTTATGAAGTGCATGGTGTGTTTCAGCATCCTTTCGCCTTAAAATGTTCATAAATTT
The DNA here is from genome assembly GCA_963855945.1 of Thereva nobilitata. Lineage (NCBI taxonomy): Eukaryota > Metazoa > Arthropoda > Insecta > Diptera > Therevidae > Thereva > Thereva nobilitata. The sequence goes on from OY979695.1 coordinate 169,909,989, forward strand.
TGTTACAAAGCTGTTATTAAATGTTGTATATGTTCTTCCTATACTTGGTGCGGTTGTGATTAATTAACCATAATCCACTTTGGTGAATTTACAAACGAGCTTGTTATGGGCACATAAATAAACTAAAATTTCTAATTACTTGTAAATATAAGATAACGACATCATTGAAGGCGTATGTGGTTACTAAATAGTTAATAATGTCAGCCACAAAATTTCCTGTTTCGGTTTAATTTTGGTTATAAATTACTATTAACAAACATTATTAAATAATCAATTTGAAAAGGAAATTTATCGGAAATTAAAGGATCCATTTTCCTTATAATTAGTTCAACTTGAGTCGGTATTATCATCAGTTTCAATCCGACAGTTTGTTATTATCTGCGGGTACGTTAACCCACCACAGTCAAACACAGAAAGATATGTGGGAGCAGAGAGTTTATAATCTTAGGTGGAGGATGGGGTTTTTTCTTAAAGGAAACGATATCATTCATTTCACAGCATGCAACGTAATAATGTTACCAGAGAACACCCGGAACACTGTGCATGCTTTGCCCAAAGATCGTTATGTGACGTCGCTTGGTGTTATATGATAGGTTAATGAAAAAGTTTCATGAAAAGAATTTGAAGTGGAAAAACAAGAAATAAAAAAGATTGAACATTCTTAAAGGAATGTTATTGCTTTTAATTTGAACCCTTCCTGCCACAATACATTAAGCTCTTTGATACGGAAAATTTTTTATCATTCCTCATACAAAAAATCTTAAAGCAGTTTTAGTAGACGTTGAAGGAAATCTTTTATTTGGTGCTTTCTCTACCTCTGTCCGTAAGTTGAGTAATCCCTTGTGAGCCATAAGACTACATTTGGAGCTCAGTTTTACCCACATTCGTACATGGGACTCATTGAAGGCTACAACGTTATGTGTTAGAAGCGATCTTAATTTAGAAACCGACAAAGCAGTTTTATACAGAATTATTGACTACTACAAGCAGGGTGGTATTCATGCAGATGAGTCAAGTTGTGTTTCAAGAGACTTTAAAAGTAAATACAAATGCCAGCATTTGTGGGAAGTACCACTGCAGCGATTTGCTTTAGTTTTGATTAGGAAAATTGTTTCAAATTTGTAATGTACTTATCTACTTATCTGAAAACCTAAAGCAAAAGATAATGGGATGGGTTCAAAGCAGGTGTAATTGTTTTTGTTAAAAACAGAATAAAGCTTATGGCTTGCAATGAATTTAAATAAACAAATAGCTTAGTTACTCAGTCTGTCTCAACGATTCCAAACTGTGGATTATTTCTTAATTGCATACAATGAACAAAATTCAAAGCACAGAACACCTCAACCCAAGTTTGCATTAATTTACAGAGTAAGGCACTCAGAAACTATTGGTGTTGACTCAGTTCTATAGAACTGGATTGAGAGTTTCTTTTCCGCCGGTTCAACATAGATCTCATTCAATATTTGCCGCGCAACAGAAGATTAGCCTGCTCGGCTCACCGTAACACCTTGCAGTCCTCCTTTTCACACAGATTAAAAAAGTCTAGAAGTTCGTTTATAAATAAAACAACTCGGCTGTGGAACAATTTCCCGCTGACAGTATTTCCGGACTTGTACAATAACTTAGAGTTCAAACGCAACGTTCATGGTCCACTCATTCAGCACCTCTAACTTCTAATACTTTTTTCTATCTATCAAACTAAGCTAAAATCAAGATAATCGTAATACTGAATGGCGTCAAATCCAAAACCCTACTCTTTCTAACGATGTCTCCAGGTAGACCAGTCCCCAACCGATATCACCTCTACTTTTTTTCGGAGGCGACCGATTTACTTGAAATTTTAACAGTAGATAGGCAATGACTCAAAAATCAAAGTCTACCAAATGCCAATGTGCGCTTTTTCTTTGGGAGTGGTTCCCACGCCAACTCGGGGGTGGAAATATTTTTGGTCAGAATAATCACGTTAATCGATAGAGAGGCTAATATTAAGCAAAAAATGTAGTACAAACTTTCTTTGTAAAATTGATATTATTTTGGTTATAAGCGTTTGAAAAGTTGCAATTTTCATTAAAAAGCCCCACGTTTTCGAAGAGTTTTTGGTAAATTAGTCCAAAAATAAGCGTTTTATCAAAATTTTTGAGACTAAAAATAGAGCTTATAAAAAAACGAAGAAAATGGTTTTTGAATGAATGCTCTAGATATAAAACAAAGCGAGTAATGTTTGATCGAAGAGGACCTATTTCAAACCAAATACTCAAAACGTTGTATTTAACGTCGAATAACGGAAAATCGATGCGTTTTTCGAGGATAACTTATATTACATTTTTTAAAGTGCTTGAAAATACCTTTAAAATGAACACTGATAAAAGTCATTTGCATATAAAATGAATGAGTTATGAAAAAGAGAAGGTGTACCGTTCAAATTTTTTTTAAAAAAATGATCAATAAAACTAATACCACTTCCACCCAAATTCAAATTTATCATGTTCCACGTAGGATTCACTTTATTTTAGAGATATCTATCGGATCTATATAGTTTGAGCGATTTTCAGGGTGAATTTTTCGAAATGGGTACGATCAAAATAAAAAGGGGATTTTATGAATTTTATAGATTTCTGTGTTTATTTCAAAAAACTCAAAAAATTATTGAAGATACGTAACAAACTGTTGAGTAACAAAATTTAGATTTTTCTTCAACAACAATTTTGGTTTTTTATGTATTGCTGTAGCTTAAAAACTGATGCAGATATAGCGGATTGAAGTTTTCTTTATAGTGTAAGTACCTCCTTTGCTTAGCCCTTTGAATCTTCACGTTTTGAAAATTAAGGGTTCTAATATAATACAATTAACACAGGTTTATTGCCAGTGAAATTACCTACAAAATGGTTTTTGAATGGACACTGTAGCTTGAAAATTGACCTCGCTACAGTAAAAAACCGAACGACTTTTTTTTTAATTTTCGGAGCAAATGATTTTCGGAGCTCTTGTGAGCACACTACGGTATTTCACGTATACATACATGCTACTTTTGGTATACAGGTTTAATATACATTTTACAACAGTACCTCCAAAAAGATATTCTAGAAGCTGGAAGGTATTGCGCAATACTGTTGTACGCAGCTGCTAAAGATGTGCAATTAAATAAAATAAAAAAAAATTGACGGTTTGCAATCCTTTTCAGATCATATAGTAGGGGAGTTGGCGCTTGAAAAAATCGTGTCGTCCCAACCTTCTGCCGTTTGGTTTATATGGTTTTCAAGTAATTTTAAGTATTTTTTATAATATGACATTTTTGCGGGAAGTGGACCCATCTCGAGTTAAGGGGTTGGGGTTGGTTGTCGACCATTTGCACCCTCCCCAAGCTACCCTTAGCTAAAGTTGCCACTACACCCCCACAACCCATCAAATGGTCAATAATTTCTGCCACTAACATTTAACGGTTATTTAGCCCTAATAGAACCTACATACGCAGCGGCAGAATTTTTTTTTTCAATTTTAACCCCATATTTACCCCCCCCCCCCCCCAACACCAACCCCTTAACTCGAGATGGGTCTACTTCCCCCAAAAATGTCATAGTATAAAAAATGCTTAAAATTACTTGAAAAGCTTATATACCAAACGGCAGAAGGTTTGGGACGACACGATTTTTTCAAGTGCCAGTTCCCCTACTAATAGGTGAATTGAGTGTTCGGGGGTCGTTACCCCGCCAGTATATATACATCCACGCACACGCACACATACACACACGCTAAAAAATTTACTAAAATGCTTTCTGAACTTATAAGTAAATTTGTGTGTCTTAAAAAGGGTAGACTTTGAAAAGGGTGGTAAGTAGAGCCTAAATCCAAAATTTTATCACAATCTGTGGCCTCCGAAAAAAAGTAGAGGTAATACCCCATTTTTACGGTTGGGGACTGGACTAAGGGGTAAATATTGTCCCGTACTTTATTTCTAATCTTTATAATGGCGTACTCTCAATACCCTCCACCCAATTACACATGTTTGTTGACCCGTTAATTTAGTTGGCTAATTTTTTGAAAAGCAAATATGCGCCCGCAACTAGCACGCATAGCGAACAAATGCGCCTGCCGTTCCCGCTAAAGGCATGAAAATCTAAAAATGCGCCTGCCAGGGGTAGGTAGGTCTTGGTTACAGATATGAATGTATTCGTAATCGACCATTCCAAGCACAAGTGTCGTTTTACCAATCGGTCCCCCGACTAAGTACAAACCAAGTCAAATGCTGCAGACAAGATAGATATACCCACGCCTACAGTGCAAGTTTCATGCTAAATGCGGGCCAGTCTTATTTTTACTGAGGCTTACGGTGGTTGTTTCGGGAGCCGTCCAGCTGTTTTGGCACTGTACGTGCCAGGTTAAGAACGGGCGACGCTTATTTTTACTCGGGGTTAACGTTACTCTGCCTCAGTTTTACGCCTTCGACGCGTGCCAGGGATCTCATTCTTGATCGGAGCGGCCAGAATCGCTTCCAAAGCAAAGACCTGCCTTATTAACAACAAAACCTGCAACACTGTCTGTCTACGTGGACGGTGTATAATTATCGGCTGGCCTACCCCTAAACACCCTAGACGTGACATTGACCAAGAATTTGCGATGGAATGACCATATATTCCAAATCGCCAGCAGAGTATCACAGTGCCTGCGCTCCTACACCTATCGGCTCTCGCTGTAATATAGAAATCCTACACCTCTCCTCAAATACAAATTCTATAGTTGAGGCGAAGTTCCATAAACTACCTTAGCATGGCTAACTCATCGGTAATAACACCCTTCTTCGTCCAATCGTCGATTCTTGCCACCAGATTCTTCTGTAAAGTAGGTTTACTGTATTAGCCTAGAACTTTCTTCCCACCTTGCCCGTGATCTTTGGACTTGAGCTGCCCAATATAAACGCAATAATTTGACTTGCGTCAGTAGCTTAAACTTTTTGTATAAAATTCAAACTCGTGATTAAATGGTATCCTTCAATACATTGTGTTCATTCATGTATATGACTGTATCGGTGATTGTGGACTACAGGCAGTTAAATTGATTTACTCATTCAAAATTACAGTTTCTCCAGGTGGGGTAATGGTTTCACAGGTTTCCATTTTAATCACATTTACCTCGTAGATGAATGTTTGTTGTCAATTTAAGGGACGCCGTTTTTTTTGTTGGTAATTCAAGGAGACATATTTTCGAAATATGTTATCTTTTTTATTTTTAGGTTGTGACCTTTAATTCAAAGGACATATTTATTCCTTTTTTTACAAAAAAAGAATAATACCTACTACTGGATTTACAAGTATCTTCGTTATTTAGGGTAATACGTTATAGGGTATTCTTTACAAATCTCTAATCTCTTTATTCCGTTGTCCTTGCAGGTAAGAGGATCTTTTGTTCAAAATAATCCTTTCCTTTTTTCATGCACATGTCCCCAATAAGTAATACAGGTAATATTAATTAAAACAGAAATCCATTGTAAAGGTTTGGATTCAAAAGCATATTGTGAAGTTTTAGAGTGGGAGAAACAGAGAATAACTTTCATCCAAGTTGCCAATGAATGAACTTACCAATGAAACAAATGAATTAAACCAACAACTTAAAGTTTAGTAGATTTATTTACCCAAATATGTAGCTTCTCTATAAATCTTATTTTAATACCATAGTTCGAAGTTCAAGTTCCAGAAGTTCTGCTCTTTAAACTTGATCTATTGTTTACTTTGAATGAAAGATTTTAATATATTGGCAGGAAGGTTATATTGTAAAAAGGATTTTATGTGAGTTATACCAAGAAACTGGGGATTATAAGTTTGTATTGTTTATTGTTCAATGAATTTCATCATTTCTGGTCGATATTGATTTTCCAGATGGTCTGAAAAATAAACTACATTTCTGATCAGTCTAGTTAGGTTAGGTGTACGGCTACCTCTAGGGGCACCGAAGGCCCAATTAGCGCTGTGGTGTGTCGTTTTTATGCCACAAACTCGTGTACCTAAGGTTAGGTGGTTGTGTAAGCGACTGTGATGGATTTCTAAAGGCATCCTGTGGAGTTTAAGAAAAATTATCAGTATTTTGATTTCTAGCCTGGAGATCTCTTTTAAGGCCCAATTACAATGAACGGATGAGAGCGCAACAGAATCGGATTGATCTGTCAAAGTGGTTTTTCGACATGCGTTTTCCATTTGAGCGATTAATGAACGGATACAAGCGCATTTGTTCGGATCTGGGCGGATTTGTTTTCGTTTGTTTAGAAATCGGCGGATTGGGCTGTCAGATTTTTTGTAAACCAGTCAATTAAAATTTCTGTTTTCTTTTTTTTTATGATGACGAATAATTAATAGGAGAAGTAAAAGAATACGAATTATTATATAATATGGCGAAAAGTGGTTATAAAATTACACAAAACACTTTGACGTTTAAACGCGAACAGATCCGTTCATTGTAATCAGTGCAGTTTCCTAGCTGCTCCGGTGCGTTTCTTTGACATTTCAATCCGCATAGATCCGTTCATTGTAATTGGGCCTTTAAGTCTTTCACAACCTCAGTACCTTATGTGACGACCTTGCTTTGGCCAGAGACGGGAATTTAAACAAGAAGTGAACAAGTCTTTCCCTCTCGTCTTGCCGCGATCATAAAATAGATAATTAGATCATTTTACTACATTTTTAAGCCGTTTTTTCTTTAGCTTTTTTTAGTGAGGTATCAGGTTTTTTATGTCATAAAATCAGACTAAGAAATCACCCTTTATATTACCAGTCTGTTATATCGTTCAAGGCATGGTGCAATGTCTTGTAGTAAGTCCGATTTGAAGGATAGTAGAGAATAGGATATATCAGGGGCCTGGGGGTGCTTGAGTAGATCTTGAGCTGACTATATGCTGATTCAGAGCCTCGCTGCAATCCCAAGTGTTTGTATTGGCTGACAAGCAAAGTAGCACCAGACCAGAGTGTTGCATGTTCATTTCATAACCTAAATTTGCAGCACGCTACATATTTTAGGTTCTGATATGGCCTTATGCCGGTGGGGCAACGGGGTAACCATATTGTTGCAGTGAAATTTTTTTATCGCGCTTTCAAATGGGTTTTGATTAGACTGACGGCAACATAGTGCTGACCCAGTCCAGGTTGAGGTATCAGGTTCAAGGTTCAAATAACGCGGACGACATCTAGACCTAGTGTAGACCGGACCGCTTGAACAGTCTCAGTAGTCTGCCTAAACGGTTTTCAATCGGACTTGATTGGTAAAACAAGGTCGTGCCGGACAATTATACCCTACTAGCACTATCGCCCTACAGTGACAGAGAACATAAGGGGCAGATTTGGACCAAAATGGGACTAAATTGCCATTTTATTACCGAAATTAAAAATGGAGATTAAAGCTCAGTTACAGTTACAGGACATTACATGTTGAAAAATGAAATTGCGTAAATTTATATTATATGTTTAATGTGGTCAGTTCGGTTACTTATTGATACGCCTAAGCATATTCAAAAAAACTTCCTAGCAGCAAAATAATTTCAAAGAAATTGTTTAATTTAAATATTCAACAGAATCGCTCCTTTTTCAAATTACCTTACAGCTGCTAACTTGCGTCCAACTATAATTTGCGTTTACCGATGGAATCGGTCAAAACTGAAGCCAATTTTAAATTAAAACCTTGAAACCAACTTCAAATTAAATATGTCGAACTTTGTGTCAACAAACGAAAATTTGCAAAAGTTATTTCTTTTTTATATCCATTTGAAGAAAACAGCAGCTGAAAGTCTTCGTCTGCTACCCGCAGCCTATGGGAATTATGCTTCATCGATTGCAAATATAAATTACATCATAGTATGAGGAATAATTTCCTGGGAACTCTCTTTGATAAATTAAATGAGAAAAAAATCGTCAGAAATTGAAATTTTAAACTGTCGTTTGATACCTTTTCAATGACACCTTGCTTTGTACTTGTTTGGGTATTTTAGATTTGTTATAAATTTACACTTGTTGCTGTGTACCATAAAGATGGAAAAATTTCAGGACAGTTTTCTCAACTTATCAAGATCTATCCAATGACGCTACAGTCAAAATTGGCCTCCTCTAGGACATTTATCTAAGTTTGACGGTGACGGTCCCTTGCAGCATGTCTCCAGTTCCCAATATTAATCCCTGCCTTTGCAGCAGCCGTCACAAAGTCTAACCCTCTCTTCCTGGGTCTGTTTACTGGTCTATTTCCCGAAATTTTTGCTACTATTAGCCGTTTTGGAATACTATTGTTTGCCATTTTGAATATCTGGCCAGCTAGTCTTAAGCCTCGTTCACATTGGCGAGTACAAAGGGTTAGTACGTGTTGGCTACTGGTTATTGCCAGTGACTGGTATGCCAGTACACGCCTCGTTGGAACACTTATGCTAGTGTACTGACTTGGTTAGTTCACTAACCTGGTGAGTAGTGCCCTTGCTAGTAGATAGCCCAGGGGGCTATTTACTAGCCCACTATCCTCCACTTCTCTAAACTAACCACTTAACTCGCCTCGTGCGAACAATGACACGTGGGTTAGTAAACGATTATTTGACAAGTAATTTACGATTTTCTGTGAAGTGGTTTCTGATTTTTTGAAAATTGTTTTGTTTTTTTTTACTTGAAAATGAAGTGGGCAGAAAGTGAAACAATTAAGTTTTTAGAATTATATAGGGGCTTTGAGTGTTTGTGGGACAATGATTCTGTAGATTACAGAAATACTCAAAAGCGGCAGGCAGCAGTGGAAACTTTGGTTAAGCAAATTTTGTTTTGATTGATACCCACAACTAGTACACTAACCTGTCTACACTGAACTGCGTCTGAACATCTACTCACTTATAACTAACCTCAGCCTTGCCAGTACCTACTAACCAGGGACTAACCACTAGCCCACTAGCACACGCCAATGTGAACGCTGCTTAAGTCTGTTGATTTTTATAAAGGTTGAGAGTTCGGAGTCGTCAAAAATTGAATACAACTTCTTGTTGTTTCTCTTTGCCATATTTCTGTTGACTCGATCCTCTATGCCCAGGGTCATACTCCAAGTCTCGCTACCATAGCACAGTACAGTATTTATTTTTGGACATAAAAAGCTCTACTAGCAACTAGTATTCGTCTAGTTATCTCTTCCTTTTCTTTCTTTCTTTTGCTACCAAAAAGGACCTTCCCACAACGTTCACATCCTCTGCATATTCAAGTAACTCTACAGAGTCTGTTGCTATTGATGCACTTCTCAGGATTGACGTTTTTCTTATCACCCATTGTATCCCGAGGTTGAAAAGCATTAGACCAGTCAATTCCCAATACCAGACAAACTGATTTTCATAGTTTCACAATGGTCTTATCGGACTCGGGAGCTTAGGAGTTAAGGCGCCTAAACTATCTATCCGACTAGAGCTTTCTGTTCGAAATTGCAGTGGACAGTACAAAGGGATTACCTCTGAGGCAGTTGGCTGATCCAGCCAGTAGAATGGGAATCAGTTCTAGTCATTCCCATAAAAAAATGACAACGCTGGGTCACAATATTTTTTTAATTCTAAAATAGTGATCGCCTCGTCGGCTATTGCAGAGCACTACAAAAAAAGTACAAAGCAATATGACTTGTGTTTGATTGCGTCATAAATACTAAAGGTGCGTGTACTCAACTTGCGCAATACTTCTTGCAAGTATATTGCGCAAGTTGATTCCGGCAATTGAAATTGCCAGGGTAAACATACTTGCAAGCTGCTTGCGCAATACTCCTGCAACATTGCAGTAAGTTCTTTGCCAGAGAATTTTGTTGCCAGTGTGGACAAGAGAATTCCGACTTGCGCAATAGTATTGCAGGCTTTCAATCAGTTTGAAAACTATTTCGGTCTTGCGCAAGATAGAAGGAAAAAACAATTGTGCTTGGAGGGATTCGGAACACATAGGTAGCTCAACGAGTGGTACGGTAATTTTTATATTTTTAAAATAAAACAAGTAAGATTTATAAATTCTGCTTTTATTATTATGTACCTGTAGCAAGAAACCTGAGGGTCAATAGTAGTCTTTCACTTGCTGAAATAGCTGCTCTCATTTTCGTGACCTTTTTCGCGATTACCAACTATAACAGCAGCACACCTTATTTGTTGGCAAGACATTTTTAATATGAAGTGACTAAATGAAATTTCGAAAGATTACTTGTACACGTGTGAACAGTGCTGCAAAAAAGTGCGGCAAGTAATGTTGCACTAGATTTGAAAACCGTTTGCAGCAAACTTTCTTGCGCAACTTTTATTGTCGTGTAAACTAAGATGCAACTATTTTCAGTAATATTTGCGCAATATTTCTTGCAAGAGTACACGCACCTTAAGAATCACTATCTCTTGTATAAAATAAAAATCTCTGCACTTTTAAAGAAAATTTAATTTTTTTTAAATAAATATCAAAATAAAATAAGAGTATTCCCAGAGGTATTTCATGAGGCAGAAAAAACACAATTATTGCTGGACTACCAACAGCCGAGCAATAAACATACAACATTCAATAGGTATAATAAAAAATGGCTATTCACAGCTACATTCAAAACTTTATATTATTGCCCCAGGACATGCCGAAGGACAACGAACCCCATTAAACTAGTAAGACTGGATTGGGCAAATTAGTTCTAAATTACAATCTCTTCTAGCCCAGCGACAGTAATGGCGATTACCAAGCTATTTCTGGTCCTTGTGGTTCTAGTGTCCTTTAACAATTTATTTGGTGTTGTCATCTTGACAGATATTTACGGTAATTATGCCTTTCATCTTTGTTAATAGCTTTGGGGTCGCATTAGACACGGTTGCGCAACGGTTCTTCCTGAATTTAAAATATTATTCATCTTTCAGGATTACTCTGATCCCTTCGCAAATGGTCTAACGAAAACCATAAAAAATTAATGGAGATTTTGGTAATCGGCGTCTTTTTTTTAAGGACAACTCAAAAGAGTTTTTTTTTTCTCTCAAATCTATTAATTATTTCTTCACTCGAACCCAATAAAATGGAGTCATTTTGATCTTTTATTAAGTTTCGTGTTAGCATTTCTCAAAAATACCTTCTGGTTAAGAAAATGGATTGCCTTGGTATCTGGTTCTAGGGATGGTGAAATGTTACAAGAGGGATAACTTTTCAGATCTTAAGGGCAAAGTCCTTAAAACTCAGTGAACCGCACTTAACTAATAGAATGAGCAAGGAAAACCATAAAAGAGGGCAAAATCATAGGGTAAAAGACATCAAACAAAGTTGACTTCATGTTAAAAACACGATCAGATTGCATTCTTAATTAATATTTATTCTTGTGAATCGTTTCTCATTTTTTTTTTCTTCAAAGAATTATGTAAAACTCCTGTTTTAAAAAAAATATGAAATAAATTATCGCGTGGGTTTTTTGCTGTTATTATAATCGCGAGGATATGAAAAAAAAGGTTTGTAAAAAGATGCCTTGCGAAGTTCTCTGAAAACATTTGCACAACCAAGAAAAATGCTGATGGAAGCAAGATAAAGGAAAAGCCATTTCGCTGGGGAATTACTTATTGTATGTGTGGAGAGGGAAAAGGGTAAAACTGATTGATAACAGAACCCTATGCAGATTTTCGTTGAATTGTAGATTTTTTTGCTGTTTTTCGAAGCAACGTCAAATATGTACATCTATGCAGTGAAATTTTTTTTATCTATAGAAGTGAATAAGTAGCTTACGTTTCTGCATGATGGGATCAATAAGACGACAGCTCATTTTATAGCACAAGCACCTGTACAGAAGGAATGTTATGAGAACGGAAAAATGTCTTTTACATATATTGACAGTGGACTATAGGATAACAAAGAAAAACACGTTTAAAAATCCAAGAATATACTATGAAAACAAATTTAACTAGGAGCACCTATTTATCTGAGGATGTAGCTTCTTCAAATTATTCTGTGTAATGCCAGGCAAGGACATATAAATAGAAACGTGTATTTTTATAAATACTAGATTTCCATTACTAACCATTGATCATAGGAGTGTAAATAGTCAATAAAAAATATCTTTCAAATAAAGTTGAAATTGGAAAGGTATTTTTAACTGTACAAAAGTATAAATTTCGTATTTCACGGGACTTTTGTTGTGTTCAAACAACTATTTCAAATAACATCAATAATATTATGTATATCATGAAATTAATTGCATGCATTACTATCCCAGCATGGTTAGCACATAGTTGTTTGTTTAAACTATACTAGCTGGAACCCGTATAAATCCCACATTTCCGCTTCTCCTTACCATCTTACCAAAAAAATCTTATTGATCAATTCTGAACCGATTGATTATGAGAGCTTCAGTATACACTATGTTCAATGTTTTTCCATTTGTCGCTAAAATGTCAAGATTTTCCGATTTTTCAACTCTTGGACAACCTACATACAGCTAACCGGGAAATGACACTTATTTAACAAAATTCGTCCGCCATATTGGTCCCAGAATTTTGAATTTATAAGTTTTGATCATAAATTCGTTATTTGCTACCTTAAAAATCCCCAAGTACCCAACACATTTTGCAATTTTGAATTTATATAAGTTTTGACCACAAATTCGTTATTTGCGACCTTATAAACCCCTAGATACCCACTTTAATTGGAATCGGAACAAAATTCGTCCGCCATATTGACACGGCCATTTTAAATTTATAATTTCTGATCATAAATTCGTTATTTGTTACCTTAAAACCTCTAGATACCCACTTTAATTGGAATTATTGAAAATTTAAAAATTCAACCATATTTCTGCTTCCATTTTGAATTTCGGTCATATTTCGGCGGCCATTTTGAATTTCGATGATCTGAAAAATAAAATACACCCGGTGTTACTCGCTGATAATAGAGCTTTCTATTGGCGAAAGAATTTTTAAAATCGGATCGGTTTTTGAGTTTATCCGGAACAAACAAACAATCAAATTAATTCTCTTTATTGTAGTATAGAGGTATAGACAAATGAACATTTTCGGACTGTTAATTGTACGTGGACGTTAACAATGAACATTCGAAGTATGATTCTTTATAATTTCCAAATGCCTCGATTAAGGAAAGTTTCAATGGGAGCGCGGCTTTCTCTAGAAGTTGATTCATTCAAAAAAAGTAAAAAAGAAGTTGCAAAAAACTTCTAAACTACTTTCTCAGCTAAATTTAAAACCATAAGCCGATAAAAAAAATGCAACCCACCAGCTCTTCACACCTTAAAATACGTCATTATGTTTTTTGACAATCGTAATCAGTGACAATTTAGTGAAGATTGTCAGTGAACGTAATTAACAAAAATGTATTTCCTTTGTTACTTCATTGTCCACCGCGCTGGACTCCCAATCGATAAATCCAGAAAGAAGTAGTATTTTTTATTAATATTCAAATAAAATTGAAGTCAAAAACAGCTGATACCGTATAGCACTGAAAAAAACGCCAAACCCGAGCCTTTCCCAATAATCTCTCGACCGACAGATGTCTGCTTCATTGGATTTCGTAATAAAGAGGATCTTTTTCGTCGTTAATGATGAATTTTCGTCGTAATTACGTTCGAACGTAAAAATACTGCATACCGAGCAATTCTGCAGTGTCATAGAACACGAGCAGACAACTAGGAATACAAAAAGGTTAGAAGAAAAGAAAAATAGTTTATTGTTGAAAAAATAAGTCTGGGAGAAGAATTTCTCTCCTATGTGAACTAGAGCAATATAAATAGTGGAAATTGCAATTGGCGCAGTCCTTTTTCACAAGCATTGAACAATTCATATCTACGTTTATCGGCAACTCCGACAGCTTAACACAATTATATAGGCTGGCAATGACCATTTTAACAGGCCAAGTAAAGGTATCTGGAGCATTGTTTTTAAAAATCAACATCTAGCATTAACTCGGAGGAGATAGTGTTTTAGGATTTTAGTTTCGCTGGAAATGTCTCAATCCTCCGCAAGTATATCCAAAAGGTGGTTTACGTAGACCTCAGAGACATCATTAGGAAGAACAAAAAGAGCTGATAAGATCTTTTTAGCAAGATTGAGCGGGTGCCACGTGGGGTTGCACATCAATGAAATCAAAACAAAGTACATTGTATACCAGTCTACGAGACGATCGAAAATTCGTCTAGAATAAAATAATGGTAAGACAGAAAGAGTTTTGTGATATAATTTAAAGAATACGACTGCGAAATCAAACCTATGCTGGAAGGATGGCGTAGACCAGGATGGCAAACTGGAAGGCAATAAGCAACTAAATAAAACGTGTTGCGAGACTTACATTTGCACAATTAAATGTGTGATGTAAATTCGATGATTTTGAGTTTATTGCATTTTTGTATTTAGTATTTTATTCTTAATTATTATTATAAAAGCTGTAATTGCTGAGTTATCGGACCGGCAAAAGTGCTTATGTGCACAATTGCGTATTTACAAAAATAATTTGACTTCCAGAATACAACCACATATGGGCAAGATACTTTGGACTGTTTTGGCTGAGCCTTTTTCGAAGAGAGAATGAAGTGAAAAACAAAAGCAAATCATCAGCCAAAACAGTCCAAAATATCACGCATATTTGGTTGTGTTTTTGACACAGTTTTCTCTTTGGAAATCCTCAGCCAAAATGCTGAAGTGCAATATCTGTGGATCCGTGTGGCGGGAGTGTGCATGCTAGTTTTGTTCCCGAGTAAAAATCAAACTCGCCCGCCGCAGGGATGCACACTCCCGCCACAGGGATGCACGCGCCCGCCACAGGGATCCACGCCCGCCACAGGGATCCACGCTCCCGTCACATAGCCCAGGGAATCTAGGAATGACTCAATGATAAAGTCCTAAAGCATGCTATCGAGAAGCAAAAAATTTGATCGGGTAGAAGAAAAAATTCTAAGAAAGATAGCGTTTTTTGCATCTTTCCAGCTGGTGCAGAACATAACCTAAAAAAATCGGAAACAGTAGAAAAAAGGGTTTTTCGCATTTATAAAAAAAAACAAAGCAATATACAAAAAAAGTTAAATTAGAAAGTTGTAGAGAACAAAAATACCTATCGAATGACAATTGTTGGATTCGATTTCGTTAGTTATAGCCCGGGGAAATCGCGAAATTGCATCGAAAATCGTCGTAATTTTTATTATAATTATTTGTAATTAACATAAAGTGCGCCTTTTAGAGCGAATTTTCGGAAAAAAGGTCCTTTTTTTAAATCGGTCATTGCACAGGATTAGGGTGGCCTAGAGAAACAATCCGGGGCTTAAAATCTTCATAAAGGATTGTACTATCATGTGTCGTAAGAAAAATTTTGTTTTATCTCTTTGTAACCTCAAATAATATGAATAAAAATCAGGATGATTTCGAAAATGCCAATAATGCCAAACTTATGACTTTTCTTACATAGTTTTTATATTCATTAATATTTTTTATTATTTAATTTTTGTTACAACATTCATGGTTTTGGCATAAATAAAGTTAGAAATTTAAATACAGTAAGTATTATAAAATTAAAATAAGTATACTTTTATTTTTTATTTCATAAATTTTTTTACAAGTTTTGTAACATTTGATTGTCGTCTTGTACTGTATCAGAATTTTCGTCAATTACATCTAAATTTAAGTCAGGTATAACATCAGGTTTCGTGCACACCATTTCGAAATTATTACAATTCTCCTCGTCGCATTTGGAACAAATACTTGAACATTTCAAGCCACGCTTCTTACATCCACAATTTCCGCTTTTACACCCGCCTTCGCAGCGACATGCTATTTTTTTAGCAATCTCGTCAGGAACAAGAACGTCGTTGGTATAAACAGACATTAACATACCATTTACAGTTTTCCAACCCCACTCATTAGCCTCGATATTATTACCAAGCCACATTTGCAACTGCAAATAAACTCGCATTGCATGCTGTTTTGCAGCTCCTTCTGTTGGTGGTAAACTTTCCAATTGAAAAGTAGCTCGAGATGTCGATCGCTTAAAAATATCGAATCGAAGCTCATTTAAAGTTCCTTGCCAAGTTTTACAATACAACTTGATTTTTAATCATTTTATTTGAAGTTATAAAGAGATAAAACAAAATTACGACACATGATAGTACAATCCTCTATGAAGAATTTAAGCCCCGGATTGTTTCTCTAGGCCACCCTAATCCTGTGCAATGACCGATTTAAAAAAAGGACATTTTTTCCGAAAATTCGCTCTAAAAGGCGCAATTTATGTTAATTACAAATAATTATAATAAAAATTGAACCGTTCACAGCGAAAACAGAAAACGACGATTTTCGATGCAATTTCGCGATTTCCCCGGGCTATAACTAACGAAATCGTATCCAACAAGTGTCATGCGATAGGTATTTTTGTTCTCTACAACTTTCTAATTCAACTTTTTTTTGTATATTGCTTTGTTTTTTTATAAATGCGAAAAACCCTTTTTTCTACTGTTTCCGATTTTTTTAGGTTATGTTCTGCACCAGCTGGAAAGATGCAAATAACGCTATCTTTCTTAGAATTTTTTCTTCTACCCAATCAAATTTTTTGCTTCTCGATAGCATGGATTATGTGTTTTTTCGTACATTCCCTGGACTAACAGGGATGCACGAAATCGCCTGGATTGTTTTAAAAAATTTTAGAGGACGAAGAAAACCCTAGTAGAAATGTATCGTGCGCATTTGTTCGCTATGCGTGCTAGTGCGTACCTGATGCAGGCTAGCTGCGGGCGAGTTTTATTTTTACTCGGGCATGTGTAGGTATTAATTCTTTTCCAAAAAGTATGAATTCCATTAACTATTAGCTTTTCCCGCATTGGATTTTCAGTACGTGTTACTTTATGACTTACTCCTATTATAGTTTAACGACTGGTCCCTCAGTAAGCTTTCATGATTTCCATTCCATCTTAGGTATTCTAAAAATTAAATTTTCGCTAGAATTTTGAAAGGTTCCAAATAATCGCAAACAAGATTTTCAAGGAATTATTTACCTTCACGCTGATGTATCCTGAATGCCGGTCGCATCTAGGTAATTTTTTGTCACACCTTTGTATATCCAATGCGATAAGGTTCAAAAAAATTTATGGTCTAACTTAATGCGATTTAGTTGATATTCTATTGAGTTTTAAAGGAACCAAAATTCAAGCGAATTGAATTTTGAAATATTAACGCCATAAACCGAACTTTTATTAGAAAATTCATTTTCCTTCTCTTCTCTCTGGTTATGCTTCTACTTCTGTGGCTTTAAAAAAGGTCAAAGAAGGTTCATTGAACTTCTACACTTATTACCAAGGCTGCTATAGAACGACCATCCAGCTCGGTTTATTGTTGGGGTTCTGCCTCCAGGGCAATGCACACTATGTAGACACCCCTTGAAACAAAATTATTATCTCTGAATCAATAACATTTTTCATATCAAATTATTTTCGATGTAAGGCAATATCATACCCACCCATTCACTAGAAGCCTGTACTGTGCCAATGTGTATCTATGTTTAATATTTTACTTGACGCAAACAATTTAAATAAATATTTACTTAAATTATGGATCTTATGGCCCTGGAACCATTGTGTTAAGCCAGTCATATGGGAAAGGGTTAAATCTTTGAGAAATATTATTTTATCCAATGATCTTTTCGGGTCGGGGTCACTGGTCACATAATTTTATTAAAATGCCAACAAATGAAGGGCTTATGTTACCATTTACGCGATTTAGGAGTATATTTTGATTGTTTGTACAGGACCCAGCTGACGGGAACACAAATAGAAATTTTAAATTAAAGTTATTCTTTATACGGTTTTTATATGTAACATCATGGTTCTGTAGATAATATTTTTGTATTAAAAATTATATTTTTATCGTATTTTCATTTTGTCACGTACGTTGTTAATATGTTCCCTATGGTTATGCCCGATCATGGAAGATAGGATGCAAAGATAAGAATTTTTATTTTTATTACTTACACTAACAGTTATCTTCAAATGGTAAATGAGTAAACTTAAAAATGTACTTAACCTAAACACAAATGTGCATTACTTTTAATGTTATGGCTGTTCACAAAAAGGGAAAGAAAAAAGCCAATTATTATTAGCTGCTTTTATTTTCTGCTCATTTTTACTCTTTCTTATTTGTGTGTGCTTGAACCTACTTGTTCTCTAACAGTCGATTAAGTGATATGCATATTTAAGCTGAGAAACCTAATACATATGTTTATCTGAAATTTTAGTGCATTAACAAATATCCAAATATTTTGGACTATATCACTTAATTTACGATATATTTTATATAAACAGGAAATAAGAATTCATTCATTCTCAATTCTATGTCAATACGGTGTCTGAAGGAAGTGTGTTCAGCACTTCTTATATTTATAAATATCCAGTTTCGCTCTTGCATGATATTTTCATTGTTATTATGTTCCCGATAATGTTTATCGTAAATCCATATCGATATTTAAAGCCATGAACGACGCATGCATGAAACCTTCGTGCACAGTAAATGGTTTGAACAATATACATAGCAAAGCAGAATGGTCTTATCTCAAATTAACATCAACCGTAGCTGGAAAGCAAACCGAAGAAAAACTGAAATCATGATTGTAAGAAAACGTCGTGGTCATTATTAGTTTAAATGAACGACTTGAACTGTTGGAATTTTGCTCAACGATACTTCACATCCATTTGCATCTAAACAAACTAAAATCTGTTTGTATTATAAAATAATAAACGTACTTTGTTTAAAATAAGACGTGATTGAGCATACGCAATCGTATAGAATTAATTGAAATTTTTAGTTATTGTTTCTTTTATAGCATTTATAAGAGTAGTGGAAAATTCCGATTTTTGTTTGCAAAGTGTTTTTCAATATTTTTAAACCTCAAATGTGAAAAATATTTTGAGTAAAGTTAACCAAAGGAAAATAATTCTAAAGAGGCACAGTCAAAGCTAGGCTGAAATTTATTCTTTAACACGATGTTAAAAATATTTAGATCAATCGGAAATTTTTGATAATAGCTAATAAAATGTAATCGGTTTAAGGCTTTTACTGTTTCACAAAATGCTTTCGCTTACAATATACCTATGTTTTGAAAGAATGTTAGACATTTTGGACGTTGGGTTGTTGTTTAATAGCCGTTGTAAGTATTTTTGTAAAAATGGAATAAAATCAAATATAATGTCGTAATGGAATTCTTACATTTGAAATTCAATACACCTGCTCAAATTATGGACCCTATTTACGGGTACTGGTACTGGACGACCGTCGAATGAACGTTAGAGAGATATATAGAATGGATATATCGCAATAACATCATATATTGACTGAAGAATAATTGTAAATGCACAAGCTGTTTACGCGCTGGTCGCGGCGTTTGCCCATTCTGAACTAAAACCGCATTCGAATGAACATGTCCAAGGCCCTGTTGAAGCGGTTTAAACGAAATAAGTCCCCGATTTTCGCGCTGAATCATAACAGTAGATGAAACTTGAATCCACCACCACCATCTTCTAGTTGGCGTCGTTAAAAATACACCTTCTCCTTTCAAATTCCAACGCCTTTTTGGAGAACGATGCTGTCATAAGTGTTCACATATGTATGTATAAAACCGAAATACGCAATGTAATATTGTTGGTATACCATTGTACACCTTTCATCAAAGCGCCTTACTACCATCTATTAGTGTTTTAGTTTTTATCATTTTACGACAATTAATTTGAAGCCAATTTACCTCCGTCTATAGATCTTTATCTTTATAATAATACAATTGGGCGGTTGGCTTCTGGCTTTGCCGTCGAAAATCCTTGAAAATCAACGCACGAAAATACAAACAATTCAAATTTATTGTTTTTCATTTCATTTTCTAGTAAACAAAAAACACTGATGGCAGTAGCGTATTTACCCATGGCCCGGCGCGGCAGGCTTCTAGGGGCGGCGCATGCGGGCCCTCGTGCTCAATTTTGGGAGCCTTCAAAAATCGCTACTTAATATACTTTTTTTAAAAAACCAATATATTTTTGATAAATGTATATCAACTTTGGTGAGATTTGTTCAAGATAATGTAGAGTGAGTTGAACGATCCTCTCCTTTCTGCCAAACATTGCTCACAAAGGAGAAGCCATGCTGCTAGCCGTAATGGACACATTCAAAATACTAAATATTGACATTAACAATGACAAGGCCAAACTGATGACAATGCTAGCAATATGGCTGAACAGTATATTGGCCTACAGGCTAAGATAAAAGCAAATATCAGTAGGCAACATACGTGTTAGGGTTTATACAAAAACCGACTTTTTAGAAAACCGGTTTTCGATTTTTAACTTTTCTATGAAACCGGTTTCGAATTTTAACAGATACAAAAGAAGACATATTGACAACTTTAATAGAAGGTTTAATTTTTTTTATTTATAATTTAAAAATACAAAAAAGGAAACACAATTTACATTATGTAGATACGTACATAATCACTCAATAAGTTCGTAGAATGACCAATTGAAAAACAACTTAATCATCAATCAAGAGTGATACATGCACTCCAAAGCTCCTCTAGCATTTCTATCCCGTTCTTATTGAACGAAATGGCCAACCCTTCAAAAACGCTTCAGTTTCGGCGGTCACCCCCTTATTGGAGCCATATTTCTTTCCGGTGTTTAGTGCAAAATGAAAAATTGCACTAAAGGAAAGGGAAAATATGAAGGAAACACACGTGTCAGGTAGAATTCAATATATTGTTTTTATTTCAAACTGTTTGCTTAAGACTAACAAATAGGACTTATGCTTCACTTAAATTATTTTGTATATACTATAATTACTAACCAATAACACCTTACTGAAAGGGTTCTAGTTAGGATTCTTTATTTTTGAACAAAATATATAATAACTAGATATATCCAGATAGCGAACAAAGTATTTGACCAAAGGTTGTATGTAAAATTACACTGAGTATATCAAAGATATAGCCAGACAGTAATTTAATACTCGACTAAGGCAAGATACAAAGTCGCACTGAATATTATCCTTGAACTGATGCTGAAAAGGAAACTTGATTAGAACCAAACATATAACATTTCCCAGAACACATGCGGCCTGTAGAAAATTTAATGATTGGTGAAAAAATACCTTATAAATTGTTGAAAAATCCTTTTTCACAATAAGTACCTTAAAGAATATTGCTTGGGAGTTATTTCACTTACTTTGCTGGATACACTTTCTTTGACTGTTAATAGACAAGAGAGGCTGATGGCTTCTGCGTTCGAGTTTTTATACACTGGAACCAACGGTCCTGGCTTAAACTGCATTGCCATTTTTAGGTGGGGATAGTTAGACCTTTTTGATGACTGAAAAATAATTTCAAACTATTTTCCCTTCTTTTTATTTAATTCTAATTATTTTATTCTTTTTAATTTCATAAAATTTCAATTAATTCAACATAATTTTCTTATTTTTCTTCAATTTTTATGATGTACTAAAAATGTCCTTTTCGACCATTTCCTTATTTTTTACTGCAATATCATAATTTTATTAATTCATATATTCATCCTTTTCCACTATATTTTCTCTTTTCTTCTCATTATCTTTATGAAAATTTATATTTTATGGAAATATCTTTTTATCCATAAAATATTTCGTTTTTCTGACATCGCCGCTGTATTCTTCGTTAAATTCTACACCGATTTCATGTATCATATGTTGATACAGCATGAAGTTTTGACGTTTCGGACGACGTCACCTGTTCGCGAGTGCGTGCGCGATAATTTTCGCGAAATAGGTGCGAACATCGTGGGTTGCAGGTGCGTGTGTGCCCTTGTTGTGTTGTTGTAGTGTTCTGTGTTGTTTGTACCTTAATTTTGTAGATGTACATGTAACTGGTTGTCTATAAACAACAAATGTTTATAAACGAGGTTATGTGTACATATATATTTTTTTTCTATGGTATTTTACCTGTGTTTTGTGATTGTTTTAATGTTTTTATACAGGTAAAATGTCCTTTGATATTTATTTTATGATTATAGTGCGCTATATATATCTAGTTTGTGTTATTTGTGATGAATTTGTTTGTTTAATATGTAATGTAGTTGTTGTTGTTGTGCATGTTGGCATTTTTGTTTTTGCATGTCATATTTTTGTTGATATCATTTATTTTTCTTATTGATTTTCACTTTCTTCTTTTAAGCCGTACTAATGGCTATTTTTATATGATTATTAATGAATCTGATGTTTTGCCTTTTAGGTTTATTATGGGAGTCCAACGACACACAAAACATAGGAAACAAAACACAAAGAAAAAAGACGTATCTTGGATTTTTTTTTTATTATTTTTTGGTGAGTTTTTATTTTTGTTTTGTTTATTATTTTTTTTTTTTTTATTTTAATTATTCAGCTGGTGGTTGTCGTGTGTTTGGGGCTGAACATTCTCCCCCCTGTTGAACAACCTTGTTCAACCGCATATTTATTTTGTTTAGCCCTCGTTTGTGGTGATGGTGGAAGACTATGCGTCCATCTGCCTTGACTTGAAGTCGTACCTGATACCGGTTGGGTAGGCTTATTGTTTGCTCCTTTTTCCGGGTGGTCCTCACTTGGTCGAATTTAAATTCGTTGTATAATATGTTTAGGGAGATATAAGTCTTCACCCTCCCTTGTGGTGAAGCGTTGGAAAGAGTTTTCTATTCTGTCCTTTAATTCTGTGATCGTAGTTGTCGGCCTAAGGAGTGTGATGTTCCTCACTTGGCGTCCATTGATGACAGCAGGCTCTTGCAGTTGAATGCTTCTGTTGTTGTCCCTGGTTACATAATGGTATTGAGTGGACGATGGGATCTTTAATTCTGCTGGTCCAGCCAGGTTCTGTTTATTTGGTAGTTTTGGCGGTTCGTCGTCCGGTCCAGTAAGATCAATTATGCACGTCTCAGTTGCCTGATTGATTTTTTGGGCTGGCGTATGCTGTGTCCGTGGTCGTGGTGGAGCTGCTCTGATGACCATCTCACGAGTTGGTGTATATGATTTTGTCACTGTTTGAGCCGGCTTCTCGTGACTTTGCGGTGCGCTGGACTTGGTGGTTGGGATCCGCCTGGGTTGTGTGCGGACCCGAATCTCTGGTCCGCACGGTGTCACTTCGAAGGACCTCTTCACTATTGGGCGCTTTGGTGACGTTAGGGTGATGGTTGGTTTGGTTCTTTTTGGACTTAGCCTCTGAGGAGTTGGTTCAGGTGGGTTCTTGGCCCGCCTAACCACTCTCCCGTGGTGCTGATCCAAAAGAGGGTTGCTGGTATTGCTAATGCCTTGGTTGGACTTAGTGGGTTGATTCGCTGCTGCCTTTGGATGACCATCAAGTAGGGTTGTTAACTCGGCCAATTCTGTCTCGAAATCACACTCGATTTCGAGCACTGGACTTCCCAATGGTTCGGATGTGCCGTACAGCCAGTAGGTTTCTGCGGCGGCCAAATCTTCTTCCGTATAGTTTAGAGACATCTATAAAAAAGACTGTATTAGTTTTATGCCTTTGGATAGGATTACCTTTGGACAAGTGGACAACATTACCATGGACTAGACATTTAACATGACAACACTTGAATTGTTACTCCCTGTTATGTATTTGGTTCTATTTCTGGAGAACTTGGTTGATCCATGGGTAGGCGACAAATTTTTGTTATTGGTCTTCGAAACGTGTTTTGACTCGTTCTGACCTGCACGACTCGTATCAACCCATCTGGCCCGGGGAACGTCTCTTCTATTACTCCGAGCGGCCACCTTGTAGGTGGCATGTTCTCATGTTTAATGAGGACTATATCCCCGGCCTGTAATGTTGTTTGTGGAGTGTTCCATTTTGGTCTTTGTTGCAGCTGATTAAGATAGTCTTTAGACCATATCTTCCAGAACTGCTTGACCATGCCTTGAATGTGTTTCCATCGTTGAAGTGATGATATAGCTCCTGTCTCATTAGTCACTTCAGGAAGGGCGTTGAGAGCTTGCCCAATTAAGAAGTGTCCTGGAGTCAGAATCATTGTGTCCTCTGGATCATTTCGAACCCAACATAGTGGTCGGGAATTTAAGCATGCTTCAATTTGTGTTAGCAATGTGGCATATTCTTCAAACGTACATAGTGCGTTTTTCACTGTTCTATATATGTGATATTTGATAGATTTTACGCTTGCCTCCCATAGTCCACCAAAGTGAGGTGCTGCAGGAGGATTGAAGTGCCATGATACTTGTTTTGGCGTAAAATATCGTTCTGCTTCTTGGTTGGATTCTTTAAGTACTTGTTGAAATTCCCTATCTAATACAGACTTAGCTCCGACGAAATTTGAGCCACAGTCTGAATAGATATTTGCACACAGTCCTCGTCTAGCTATAAATCTTTTGAGGGCTGCGATAAATGCTGTTGATGATAAGTCTGATACTAGTTCTATGTGTATTGCCTTAGTTGTCAGACAGACGATGACACAAATGTACGCTTTTTGTAGTTTTGCATTTCGAATTGATGACGTTTTAATGGTGATTGGTCCAGCGTAGTCAATACCAACATTAGTGAATGGTTTACTAATATTGACTCTGGGAATAGGTAGCTGCCCCATTAATTGCGTCATAGTTTCTCCTCGTTGTTTGGCACATACCATACATTTATGTATTCTACTTGTGATACATCTTCGTGCATTTAAAATCCAAAACCTTTGACGGCTCGTACTTAACACCAATGAAGGTCCGCCATGTAATGTCTCTAGGTGGATCTTGTCTATGAGTAAGTGTGTGAGCGTATGGTCTTGGGGTAAAATGATAGGATGTTTCACTTCGTATGGTAATGTGGCATTACTTAGCCTGCCTCCCACTCGTATTAATGTGTTCTTGTCCATGAAAGGCGTTAGTTTTAGTAGACGGCTGCTTCGTGAAAGTGGTTTTCCTTGTAATAAATTGTTGTAGTCTTCTGGAAAAGCCATTTTTTGTGAGAGCCGCAAAATGGTGTTTTCAGCCTCTTTCCATTCTATGGCGGAGAGCTGGTTAACTTGTTTATTATTGGGATTTTTACAATTGTGTTTAAAACGTTTGAGCATGGCTACAATATGTGTAAGCCGTGTTATTGATGAATAACGAAGTAAAATATTGTCTTCAAGTTGTGTGAGGAAACTTGTAATGATTGGTTTTTTCGCTTCTAAATCTGTATTTTCCTTTATCTCTTGATGTTGAGGCCATTGGTCTTGTGGTTTGGTCAGCCAACTGGGTCCATGCCACCATAGTTGGTTGCTAACCAAATTCGTTGCTGCGATACCTCTGGATGCCACATCGGCAGGATTATCTTCTGTTGCAATGTGTCTCCATTGGTCGTATCGTATGACATCTTGAATCTCAACGACTCGATTGGCCACGTATGTCTTCCATCTGGACGGATGTTCCTTCACCCATTGGAGCGCTATCATTGAGTCTGTCCATGCGAATGTAGGGATGTGCTGTAGTTGCATGTCCTCAATCGTGCCCTTTAATAATTTGGCCAAAATTACAGCTCCATTTAGTTCTAGCCTGGGTATTGTTGTTGGCTTGGTAGGAGCTACCTTTGTTTTCGAAGTTAATAACATTGACGAGATTTGTCCATCATCTTCCTCCACTCGTAGGTATAGGACTGCAGCATATGCTTTTGCTGAAGCGTCACAAAAACCATGGAGTTGTGCCTTTGTGTGGGCGCTGTATTTAATCCATCGTGGAATTCTCAATTTGTTTAAATTGGTTAACTCACGTTTGAAAGTTATCCACTCATTTTCTACTTGGGTGGACACTTGTTGATCCCATGAGCAGCCGGTTATCCATAATACTTGCATTAGCATCTTGGCAGTAATGATAACAGGTGACAGCCAGCCTAAGGGGTCATACAAGGATGCGATATCCGAGAGAATGTTGCGTTTAGTTGCGATATTGTGTTCTCGCATTGGGATGATAGTGAATGTAAAATGATCCGGTCCAGGATGCCATCGTATCCCGAGGGTTTTCACTGTTTCGTCTGTGTTGAATGTTAATACATTCTTTAGTTCACGATGTTCTGGAGGGAGATGGTCTAATAGTGTCTGCTCATTGCTAGCCCATTTCCGTAGGTTAAAACCACCTGACCGTGTGATGTTTATCAATTCCATTTGTAATTGTTTTGCATCATTGATGTTGTCAGCTCCGGTTAACAGATCGTCGACGTAGAAATTTTCATGTAGTGCTTTAGAAGCTAACGGCCAAGTTTTCCTTTCGTCCACTGCGAGTTGTTGCAGCGTGCGAATTGCTAAGTATGGAGCACTTGCCGTGCCAAAAGTCACTGTTTTCAACTTGTAGTCTTGAAGTTGTGATGTTTTCGGATTTTGCCATATAATCCTTTGAAATGTTTGATCCTTTGGGTGGATATCAATCATGCGGTACATTTTCTCAATGTCTGCATTCATAGCGATTTTATATTTTCGCCAGTTGAGCAATGTTGCAAACAGCTTGGGTTGAAGAGTAGGTCCAGTCAACAAGTGCTCGTTGAGTGATGTGCCATTTGTAGTTTTGGCGGATGCATCGAACACGACTCTCAATTTAGTCGTGGTACTCTCTTTGAAGACTGCGTGATGAGGGATATAGAAATGTTCTTCTTTATCTGTTGGGGGGTCTACTTCTTCCATGTGTCCAAGCTCAATATATTCATCCAAACACTTTCTGTATTCTTTTTCGAATTCTGGTTTCTTAGAGAACTGCCGTTGCAGCGATGTGAAACGCTTGAGTGCTTGTGGTCTTGATAATCCTAGAGTCGGAGCCTTGTTGTTCCTAAATGGAAGTTTGACTTGGTATTTTCCATTTGGTTTACGTGTGTGTGTTGTCTCGAAGATCTGCTGGCACAGTTTGTCATCCTCTGTTAGGATCTGTTTTGCAGGAGGTTCTTCGATTTCCCAAAAACGTTTTAATTGGTCATGTAAATCTAGTGTTGTGACCGTAAATGCTGAGACCTTATCTATGACGGTGTCTGTCGTTGGTCCCACTATTATCCATCCAAAGATTGTGTTTACGGCTATTGGGGCGGTACTAGGTCCCTTTCGTATGCCGTTCCTTAGAATACGTGCGTAGATTCGTGCTCCTAGGAGTGCGTCGATCCTTCCTGGCTTCCAGAATGTTGGATCTGCTAGAGGCAAGTTGTTGAGGTGATTCCATTCCTCCTTGCGAACTACCTTTGTTGGTAAAAGATCAGTGATACTGTTGAGTATCAAGAAATTATCCGTCACTGACACCTTGTTAGCGTTGTTTGGTTTTACCGTGAGCCTAACTTGTTGGTGTGCAGTAGCTAATGGATTGGTGTTTATACCTGTTATTGCTACAGTTGTATTAGTTCCTGTAGCTCCTAGCTGCTTGCATGCAGCCCTTGTGATAAATGATGATTCGGAGCCATTGTCTATTAGACACCGCAATACCTTTTCCGTGCCATGATTAGTGCGAAACGTTACCAGTGCTGTTGACAACAATGCATGGTGATTTTTCATGGTTAAAAAGTTTTGAATTGTGGTTACTCCGTCAGCGCTGTTGGCTGATTGGGATTTCGAGGTTGTTGGAGATTGGCTTGGTATTGATTCTCCCTCTCGTAAATGTTTTTCTTTGGATCCTGTTGATCCCTGCTTCTCTTGTCTGGAGTCGTCGTGTAGGGTAGTGTGATGACGCTTCTTGCATCTGCGACATGTATATTTACTTGTGCATTCCTTTGCCATGTGGTTGTTGGATAAACAATTTAAACAACGTCCAGCTGCTAGTATGACCTTACGTCTGGCATCACTATTCATTTGTTGATACTTGGTGCATGCTCGAATGTAGTGCTTTTGATGGCAAGCTGGACAACAGTCTTGCTTCACTGCATGATACGTGTGTGTAACCTTTTTTGTGATTGTTGGCTTGATTGGTGTTGATGTCCGTGGAACGATTGCATCAGCAATTGATTCTAGTACCCGTAATCTCATTGTCAAGAACTTGCTGAATTGTGAAAAAGTTGGCAAAGTTTGATCTGCTCCTTGCTCTTCTTCCCATAATCGTAGTGTTGTGAAAGGAAGCTTCTGTACTAATAGATAAATTAGAATGGCATCCCAAGACGAAGTATCAACACCTAAGCTCTTCAGCTGTTGCAAACATTCGGATGAAGTATCTATTAATTCCTTCATGCCCTTAGAGGATTCAGTAGTCAGCTTCGGTATGTTTGTAAAAGTTTTTAGCTGGTGATTTACCAACATTCTTTTATTTTCATACCGCTTCTTCAGTTTTTCCCATGCTGGTGCGTAATCTTCGTTAGTGATTGGAACATGTCGCAATATGTTTTCAGCTTCTCCAACCAAACATTCCTTTAAATAATGTAATTTTTGTACTGGACCAAGTTTTGCATTATTATGGACCAACGCAACGAAGACATCATGAAATGATCGCCACAAATCGCAATCGCCATTGTATTTTGGCAAACTGATTCTCGGCAGTTGTATTTCATATGATGTTGTAGTTGGAGGTTCTGGAGGTGGAGTCATTTTTAATTGGCATTTTTCCAATCCATCCATTAACTCTCCGAGATAGTCATAATATTTGGCTTCTGTGGTTCCGTATATATCACTATTGAGATACGCAATTGCTGCTTCTGCATTCTCTAGCACTGATGATTCGTCTAATGCTATGTCGTTTTTTTGAAATTTCTCCCAGATTGCATTTAATCCAGTGATTCTGGTCTTGTAGAATCCTAGATTGCGTTTTGAATGTGCCGTCTTTTTGGCAGTGTCGATATACTGGAATAGACGGAGTTTCAAACGTTCTTGTGCTTGACACATTTGTTCTAACGTAGTCATTTTGGATATGTTGCACTATAAGAATTACACGAACACCGATAACAAACAAAAGAAATTGAAACAAATTGAATTCGCTGACACGTGTTCCTGGATGGAACCACCAAAATGTTTAGTGCAAAATGAAAAATTGCACTAAAGGAAAGGGAAAATATGAAGGAAACACACGTGTCAGGTAGAATTCAATATATTGTTTTTATTTCAAACTGTTTGCTTAAGACTAACAAATAGGACTTATGCTTCACTTAAATTATTTTGTATATACTATAATTACTAACCAATAACACCTTACTGAAAGGGTTCTAGTTAGGATTCTTTATTTTTGAACAAAATATATAATAACTAGATATATCCAGATAGCGAACAAAGTATTTGACCAAAGGTTGTATGTAAAATTACACTGAGTATATCAAAGATATAGCCAGACAGTAATTTAATACTCGACTAAGGCAAGATACAAAGTCGCACTGAATATTATCCTTGAACTGATGCTGAAAAGGAAACTTGATTAGAACCAAACATATAACATTTCCCAGAACACATGCGGCCTGTAGAAAATTTAATGATTGGTGAAAAAATACCTTATAAATTGTTGAAAAATCCTTTTTCACAATAAGTACCTTAAAGAATATTGCTTGGGAGTTATTTCACTTACTTTGCTGGATACACTTTCTTTGACTGTTAATAGACAAGAGAGGCTGATGGCTTCTGCGTTCGAGTTTTTATACACTGGAACCAACGGTCCTGGCTTAAACTGCATTGCCATTTTTAGGTGGGGATAGTTAGACCTTTTTGATGACTGAAAAATAATTTCAAACTATTTTCCCTTCTTTTTATTTAATTCTAATTATTTTATTCTTTTTAATTTCATAAAATTTCAATTAATTCAACATAATTTTCTTATTTTTCTTCAATTTTTATGATGTACTAAAAATGTCCTTTTCGACCATTTCCTTATTTTTTACTGCAATATCATAATTTTATTAATTCATATATTCATCCTTTTCCACTATATTTTCTCTTTTCTTCTCATTATCTTTATGAAAATTTATATTTTATGGAAATATCTTTTTATCCATAAAATATTTCGTTTTTCTGACATCGCCGCTGTATTCTTCGTTAAATTCTACACCGATTTCATGTATCATATGTTGATACAGCATGAAGTTTTGACGTTTCGGACGACGTCACCTGTTCGCGAGTGCGTGCGCGATAATTTTCGCGAAATAGGTGCGAACATCGTGGGTTGCAGGTGCGTGTGTGCCCTTGTTGTGTTGTTGTAGTGTTCTGTGTTGTTTGTACCTTAATTTTGTAGATGTACATGTAACTGGTTGTCTATAAACAACAAATGTTTATAAACGAGGTTATGTGTACATATATATTTTTTTTCTATGGTATTTTACCTGTGTTTTGTGATTGTTTTAATGTTTTTATACAGGTAAAATGTCCTTTGATATTTATTTTATGATTATAGTGCGCTATATATATCTAGTTTGTGTTATTTGTGATGAATTTGTTTGTTTAATATGTAATGTAGTTGTTGTTGTTGTGCATGTTGGCATTTTTGTTTTTGCATGTCATATTTTTGTTGATATCATTTATTTTTCTTATTGATTTTCACTTTCTTCTTTTAAGCCGTACTAATGGCTATTTTTATATGATTATTAATGAATCTGATGTTTTGCCTTTTAGGTTTATTATGGGAGTCCAACGACACACAAAACATAGGAAACAAAACACAAAGAAAAAAGACGTATCTTGGATTTTTTTTTTATTATTTTTTGGTGAGTTTTTATTTTTGTTTTGTTTATTATTTTTTTTTTTTTTATTTTAATTATTCAGCTGGTGGTTGTCGTGTGTTTGGGGCTGAACATCCGGTGACCATTTTTTTTAAATTTCATAACAGGTAATAGTCGCTCAAGGTTAAATCTGGATAGGTCGGTGGATGCGGAAGCAATTCGAAGCACAACTCGGCCGATTTTGCTATTGTTTCGATCGACTTGTGGCAGGGTGCATTGCCTTGGTGAAAAATCCCTTTTTTTCTCCTTCATTTGGGCCGTTTTCTTCGCGATTTCACCCTTAGTTATGTAATATTCACTAAGGATCCTTTTTCCTTTTAAAAATAGTCTAAGCGCTTCCCATAATACAGACGCTTTAGCCTTCCCAGCGTTTTTGTCGCTTTGGACTGCTTTACTGGTGCTATCCACTCAGCCGTGCTGTCTCCCGATTTAACTCTGGAGTGTAATGATCGATCCGTATTTCATCCATTCTCACATCGCATGGAAAAATCGCTTAAACAGCTCCAAACAGCGCTCTGAATCATCAGCATGTGATTGTTTTTAGTCAACAGTGAATAAACGCGGTACCCACTTCTAACAGAGCTTTCTTATGGACAAATGTTCATGCAAAATAGTGAAAAAACTGATATCTTCTAGGTGTCAACTATCTCACACAACTTCACTTTACGCTCTTTCAAAACGATTTTGCGCATTCTTTTTTTTTGAACGGCCGATTTTGGCAGATGAGAGGGTTCAGTAACCTCGCTGTTTCTGCGACCCCGTTTAAAATCAACTTCTCTGCCTTTTGCAAAGTACGAATAAGACCTTTCAAGCCATTACTTTGCTCGAACTGTATTTCTCCCATTAAAATGATATACTGTCACACCAATTTAACCCTTTTCCATTTTTTTGAAAATTACAAAAGTAGCGTGACTAAAACTACTGTGACTTGTAAATAAATGGTCGAAATGTCATAAAATTTTGAAATATATCGTTTGAAGGTTGGTACTATCTAAAAGTCATATAGATTTACCGGTAGTGGCGCGCCATCCGATGAACTTATTAAGTGTTGTAATGATAGATGCATATATGCCTTGATTTTCTTCTTCGTCACTGTTTCTAACATTGCAGTTATCTTCTGTAGATGACTTTTTGACTCTTTATATAATTTTGATAATATCGGTCCGGATAACTTTATAATGTCATTTTTGTAGCTAATAGAAGAAATGTAATGTATAAATTTAAAACCGTGTTTTTTTACTGAAAAACCCGGTTTTCGAATTGTATAATTTTCTTGTAAGAACCGGTTTTGAAAACCGGTTTTTAAAAACCGACAAACCCTAATACGTGTCTTGCTTCGCACATTCGTCAAACTTTTTAACATGATCGGATCATCGGCAGCTGAATGTTTCCCAGAAGCTATGTACAATTTAATATAGTTTCCAAAATTGTTCAAGGCCTTTCCAGACTTTAAGAGTTCACTTACCACTTTCATAGAAAAAAACGCGAATCTTTTGACTCTCTTGAAGAGGCTAGTAAGAAAAATCCACAGAGTATACAGAAGCAATCACAAGAGATTTATTAAGACGAAGGAACGTGCCGTGAAGGGATATTTTTACAAGGATGAGAGGGATAATACCTTTTTCCCAATAAGCGACCGATTGTTGGACGAGTTGAGGTTGCTCAAATCTTCATCTGACGCAGTTAATGTAAATTTTGCATTCTTAAGCAGTTAACATCATAAAACTCAAAAAATTATGCCTAATCGATCTTGCCGAAGATCTACAAGAAGAGGGTGCTCCTTTAAAACAAATGCGTCATCCTTAATCCTTAATATAGAAGCTGACTTAACAAAACTGACTAAACCGCTACAGGCCTGAACATCTATAAATTCACTCGAATCGGCATAGACCATTCCAAGCGCGAGTGTCGTTTTACCAAGCGTTCCCCCAACTAAATACTAACCGCGTCCAATGCTGCTTCACCTTCGCAATTGAACCAGAACCGATCTACTGAGTCCTTTGTCTGTATTATTCGTCCTATACAATTTTTGAAAGCTCCAATTTTGCTCCCTTTACTCTAAAAAAGTGTGAACGTGCCGGTCTTCTTTTTGGGCTATTCCATACGTCTTTTATTGGTACGTGCCTGTAGCGGGTTGCATTTCGATGGCCTAATTATCAGACATCGTATGTCCATTCTTTTTCAAAATCACGTTTTAATGGCACCTAACGTAAAGCATTGCGGCGCATCGAATGAAAATATTTTTAAATCTATAAATAACACCAAAAAAATGTTATTTACTAATTTACAGACCAAATAATTCCATGACGCTATTTAAATACAATGCCTTAAAAATTATTCTGTAGATAGTTTTTTCTTTCTCTTTCTGGTTGCAAAAGGGCAGATTAGCCCTGAGCACGCCAATTTTGCGATAGGAATGCCAGAGGACCTGGCACGGTAATAGAATTGCCCAATTGAATATATGTACATCAACGTCATAAATAAATTATATAATGAAAGCGCATGTTTCACAACGGCAAAGTTTCAGAACCCTTCACGTTTACTTCTGGTGTGCGGCAAGGATGTTTACTATCTCCAGTATTGTTTCATTTAGTTATTCACATTGTTCTGCGAAAGTGTATGTAACGCCAATAAAAATCTTAGCTTTTTTGGAATATCTGCCAACAACTGGAGCATACTGACTATGCGGATGAAGTATGTTTGTTGATAAAATCCGGCTTAGGAATCACCCTTTGTACTACCTGCAATGAACAGGTTCAGCAATCTATATAAAAGATTTACTACTGAGACCTGTTTGGTCGCGCTATACAGTGAAACCCTGCTTGTCTCTATCGCGTAAAAATGAAGAGCATGAAGAACGGACTCATCTTCTTCGGGGTGGAATCCTCCACCCTTCCGATCCTTTCAATAGGTGGTAGAATTAGGAAGTACTGTTCAGTGACCATCTTAACTAGTGCCCTGACTCCCTTTCTATTGCAGCCCAGCAATTTTCTAGCAACATTACATGATGGGCTAAGAATAAGTAGTTTATTCAATTCACCAGACCAGGTGTGAAACGTGTACCATACGAGTCTATACTGTGATATTTTATGGAAAACTCAGAAGGACTTAAACTTTGAGATTATCGCGAGCAAGCAATCTGATCACATTCCCGCTTCAAGGATCTTTCCCATAACGCTGATAATTACAGAATGGCCCTGCTGAAGGGCTCAACCTCAGTGCAGCGGTATAGGTGAAAGAAGAGAAATCACTCTTCTTCAAGAATCAGCCGTACCAACTTCAGCAGATTTTGCAGGGCTGCCGTCAGCGATTTACGAATAGCCCTAGCCCTTGTCATTGTAATCGGTCCGAAAATCGGATTCGAAATTTTCAATGTATTTACACGTTTCAAGGTCCCAATAGAATTTTAAGCAAAAATTTGAGAAGAAATATGTGTGTGTGTGTGCGAACGTATTTGGTCATTTTTTCCTGCACGATTTCGCGCGAACCGAAAAAGATATCGACTTCGTTCAGGTGCCGTTCGAAGCGTGTTCAAGGAAATATGATCTGAAAAGATTTTCATAAAAATTGGTCGAGCCGTTTTTTTGTTTGGACGACTTAAGTGATTTTTGTACCAGCACGATTTCGCGCGAACCAAAAAAGATATCGACTTCGTTAAGGTGCCGTTCGAAGCGTATTAAAGGACATATGAATTGAAAAGATTTTCATAAAAATCGGTCGAGCTGTTTTTTTGTTTGAACGACTTAAGTGATTTTTGTACCGGCACGATTTCGCGAGAAACAAAAAAGATTTCGACTTCGTTAAGGTCCCGTTCGAAGCATGTTAAAGGACATATGATCTGAAAAGATTTTCATAAAAATCGGTCAAACCGTTTTTTTGTTTGAACGACGTAAGTGATTTTTGTACCAGCACGATTTCGCGCGAACCAAAAAAGATACCGACTTCGTTAAGATGCCGTTCAAAGCGTGTTAAAGGACATATGAATTGAAAAGATTTTCATAAAAATCGTTCGAGTCGTTTTTTTGTTTGAACGAATACTGGGAAGTTAATCTTGTGGACCGAAAGGATCAAAAGCCACATCCCAACTAGTTTGTACATATAATCACACTAATGCTACATATATTGCCAGAGGCCTTAGGATAGTGATAGATGGTTTTTTTTGTGGGCCCATATATACAAGCCCTGCGGCAGGCTTACAAAGGTCTGCGAAAATTGCTCATCATATTGTCCATGTGCTGGCAGCTGGCACTAATGTATGTAGTTTGCCATTTAGTGCCACTTCTAAATATTTAGCCTGTTGTGAGAAGCGTAAAGCATCAAAACCTTACCTACCTGGGAAGTACTGTATCAACGAAGGACGGTGTGGTTAAAAATGACATTAGATACACGCAAAAGCGCTTTGCGAAAAGTGACAAGCAATTGAATCGCTGATTGCAGAAACTACATGAGTCAATATTTTTTCAAAATGACTTTTTATACGGTTTTCACGTTGTAAAGGGGTATTTACACCAGGAGTGAAGAAATGGCATGATTCTAGCTGTTAGAAACATTCAAGCGCAACGTGGTAGAACTCAAATTAATGTAGAAACCGCACGAGTCAATGACTAACCTTGTTTCTACACCTATAGCTGGTGAGAGCACTGACTATTTACAACCTGATAACCAAAAAAAAAGTTTCCAGTTGATACTTATTCTTATTGACAGCTTATAATAGATTTAAAAAATTAATCATTTTTTTAGTTCCTTAAAAATTTGATATTATTGACTCTTGTTGTTTCTACAATCAGCGATGCATTTATAGTATAAAAAATATTTTTTTCGGCGTTCTTGTCTTGTGTTAAACATACATACATATTCATACTTTAATATCTTCTTAATTTATTTTTTATTTTCATTATTTACTTTATTGATTCACTTTAGGAAAACTCTCATTGAGTGTAGAAACCACATGAGTCAAAAAATTTAAATTTACTATGGGGCCCTTTGATAATTTAATATAAAATAAATTGACTGCTCAAATAAAGTCACACTTGTAGTTGTACAAACTTCACCAGGTAAAAACAATAATTATAGTAGATTTAAAACATTAATCAATTTTTTTTAATTCCCCAAAAAATTGATATTATTGACTCATGTGGATTCTGCAATCGGCGATTCAATTATATTCATATTAAAATGTGTAAATCTAAAAAAAAACACACAATAAATACAATGAAAAAATCTTTCATAAACCCTTTTGAAGTTGAAGTCCTTATGACATACCTAAGGCAAATCGTTTTACAAATTAATTACTTTCGAAAAAATTTAAAAAATAAAAATGCCATATGAATCACATTTAATATCTATAAAGAATTATAGATAAAGAATTGTCGTTTTTTTGCTAGAAAAGATAAACGTGTTGCAATTAAATCTAAAATTCCAATTGAAGTGTTAAATCCTAAATGTAATCAAAAAAACGAAAGAAATTGCTTACACATGCTCAAGGACATTCAAGGTGTAAATCTGTTAATGTTGCCGATTACTCAGAGACATCTCTTTGTGAAGTTATAGCGTTTTCGGAGATACTGACATGTTTTTCAATGCTATTTCTTCTACAAAGCGTAATCGGCTGGATGAATTGAGAGCATTGTACCAGGGTCTTTGAGTATCCTTTCATGTTGAGAATAAAAAAGGTAAAAAATTCAAGATGAGGTTTTTTCGTTTTCTAATTCAATCTTAATAGCATGGATTGTTAGATCAATATTTCGTTTTTTATAGAAGCACTTAATTGTTTTTTTTCTTAATTTGATTGCTTAAAGCATTTGAAAGTTTTTTGTGATTCCAGTTTAGAATTTAATATTTAAAAAAGGGTCATTAAGTAAAAAATATATAAGGCAGTATATTCTATTAAAGGCCATTGTCACATTTTTATAAAGTAAGATTTTTTTTGGCATCATGGTAATATAGGTCTAGACAAACTGGCAAAAGATACCATTGCCGTAAAACATTTGGTAAATTGCGTTTCTTATTTGTTAAAGTGGTCGTGGGTAATCCAAAATACCTACAAGAGTTTCCAAAACATCAAACTTTAATGCCAAATTTTTTTTGCCCTTTCACTTCCTGTTACTTGAGACTTTCTTCATCTTTTACTTACCACAGCAGAAATGTTTTCCGGAAACATTACTTCAATCGGACTTCCTTGACGTGGGCAATCTTCAGTTCGCTTGTGTTCAAGGAATTTATCCTTTTAAGGCCCTTTCATTTACTATGAAAAAATAAGTTTGGGGTGAGTTGTGTCATAAGCATCATTGAAGCGATGTTGATTTGTTTTGGTTTATTTCATCCTTTTATGACAAACTAAATCACAGCTTGATCCTTAAGTTTTACGTAATAAAACTAATATCTTAATATAGTTAAGAAATCTGCTCAATAACTCGTGATGGGGTTCATAGCTTTTATGTGTAAAACTAATTAAGATTGTGCCAATTAAATACATGAGCATTTTCTTTGGGTTAAAAAATAGTAAATCCATTAAGATTAATAACATTTGTAACATTTATGAATAAAGCAAAATTTGTGCCAAACAGACCCCGACTGATGTAATTATACAGATCTGTGCCAGGTTCTTTGGAAAGAAATTAAAAGTTCAAAAGTAATTATTGCACAGTAGGGGCTCCATTCTAATCGTATAACTTCCCTTTATTAATTACTTCTGGAGCTTTTAGGCGTCCTATGTTGTTAAGGTCACAGGGTTTAGGTCGATGAACTCTTAGTAAGAACACTTTGATTAATGGGATATGGACATAACTCGTTTCGAGTAAGATTGGTACCTATACTCTCAAACCTAAACATTTTTATGTCATTAAAAAGCATTTTTTATGTAGGATAATAATTACTAAGTTTAGTTTCAAAGCTTTATCCATTCGGACTTATATGGAGGTGAACATGACAGACTTCGCAGAAATCAAATGAATCCGGCAATCGCGGCTGGTCTCGTCATACACGCAGGCAGCCATCAGTGCTTTACTTTCCTGGTGGAATATTGAACTGCTTATCTCTCTCTGTGATAATCCAATGGAGGGTATTCGCAACTGTGTGATGTGTCGACGAGGAAAGCTATCTAATAATCTTCCAAGAATCCGTCCGGCCTAAAGTTTCTGATGGCATTTAATAAACGGATTTTCGAGAGAATTTCATACGAAGAATCATATTTTTCAAATTTTAGATTCACCCCAACACCTACGAGGGAGGGAGGGGTGGGGGTGAGTTTTGTATACAAAAGATTCCACCCTCCAGATTGAGCAAATTTTGTTCGAAACTTTTTTCACGAAAATCTACCCTTCAGGAAATTTCGTACCATTGCCGGACTTTTGCCGCACCCCGTATAAGTAATTCAAAATAGGGACCCTAAAAGCATGCAGAATTAAATATGAACAGTAAATATTTTAAAAGCGTTGACCCTAAAAGTATGCAGAAAAAGATAATCGACACTCATGGGGGTGAATTACACTGTAAAAAAAATATGTAAATTTACAGTGCAAATGTACAATAAAATTACAAATCGTGATATGAAATACTAATTTCCTACACAATTATTGTAATTTTACTATAAATTTTGTAACTTCACATAAAGAAATTGAGAATCTCCAATTCTGCAAACCTTAAATGTGGATTACATGAATGTGACGTATATTTTACACAATGTTGTGTATTTTTCTAAATCGTTTATGTAGGAAAATTACAATATTTCTCAATGTTAGGTACTAAAAAACTCCGAACACTTTGTACTGTAATTTTACAGTAAAAGGCGTAATTTTAGAACATAAATTTTTAGTAAAATTACAAATTTGTTATTGAAATGTAAGGTTTTAATTTTTCCTCTCCTGGATATAATTCACAGGTAACAATGGAAAACTAAGCTTATATACCCGATTGTTCTAATATAAGGTCAGACCTTTGACTTTGATCAGGGTCTCGGCAGTTCTTGTAACAGCCAAGAAATTTTGGTAGGCGTTGCCTCACGTATATGCTTAACAAGGCATGCTGAGCGAAATGCTTTTTTTTATGTATAGGGAGTGGGGGTAAACTCGGAGTAAATTTAGATGCTTGAAAATAATTCAAGCAGGGCCAAGCACATTGGCACAGGGCGGGAATTAGCTGTGTTTCCCTCTACCCCTCTCTGGTAAAAAGTTACAACACAAGAGTTTTGGAAATTTACAAAACTATAAAGTAAAAGCTCGAATACTATACTATATTTTTACATCCGAAAAATAATTTATATTTACTACACAGTTGGTAAAAATGCGTAAAGTGGATTAGGAATATTCCTAATAATATATATTGCAAATTTACAAAACTGCTTGTGAATAAAACTTCCAGTATTTTTTTTGTAAAATTCCACAGAAATTTTTTACAGTGTAGACGATCCATGTCCTCACCTCAAACTGGTTTTGTGTATGATGAGGTATTGCACGATGCAAACATTTTCTGGATTTTTTTCATGTGACGATTGTAATGCCTATGTTGTTTTGTATGGCGTAATAAACGAAATTATCGTCTAATTTACATCAAAGAAACATACTACGATGAAGAAGACAACCGCCTGAAAGAGATGCTTAATACAGATTAGATCGTTAATACAGATTAGATAATCTCAGGCTTTTAAAACATTTTGTTATGCATCCTAGTGACCAGCGAAGTACAGATAAATCCCGAGAGAAGATCTATTACATCGACCACTATAAGGCAATAAACCTTCTATGCCTGCATATTATTTACCACATTCGGTTGGTGACAACATGTGAAGTAGCATTGTTAACGAAACTAGACCACCTGCTATATCAGAAGTCCAGGGCCGGAGCACAGCAAACTGGCTTTAAAACCACCTTATCAAAAGCTTCCATGTCAAAATTTGATTTTCAAATTAAGGTCTTTTAATTACGTGAGGCGAATTTGGCGAATTTTTGACCCCCTCCCCCTTGGTGAGATATTGCGAAATTTGGCTTGACCGCCCCCCCTCCACCCGCTAAGCTTTGAGATTTTTCAAATTTTAAAAAATATCTAGTATTTACACTAAAAATACGACTTTCATGGGTATTGGCGGCTAAAAAATAAACTGTGCTACTTCGTGGCGTTGGCATAACCGCGATAAATATTTTTGTGTAGGATTTGGCCATATTTTAGTGGAGAAATATGTTTCACATAATTTAACCCAGTTTTCTCCCAGTTTTCCACTGTTGCTTGATATTTATCGAGATCCCTCCTCCCCCACGTGAGATTGGGTGAGATTCGGCTCGACGCCCTCCAACAATACTTTTGGTGATTCTTTTTTCTTGGCTCAAATTTGCTGTTGAATGCCCGCTTTTACAGCTCAGTACTTGGCCATTTAAATCTTTTGGTCAAGTTTGGCCGTCGTTAGGCCGTATGTGCTCTCATTAAAAATGGTTAAAAATTCTACGGCCATCATATCCCCCGTAAAAAAGCCAAGCGGCCGGTGATCGCCCGCTGTAAGCCCATTTTTTATTTTTACTCTGGTAGGACAAGAGAAGAAAATTTCAAAAGGCAACAACAAAAAGCCAATTGACCAAAAAGCTTTGACTAGTTCGTTCGTTCGTTGGAGTTTCGCCGGTGAAAACGCTCATGCGTCTTTCCATCGGACTTCAAAAGAGAACTAACGATGACAGCTAAGTTTTGTCTGTTCGGTGTCCGGTCGTGTAAATCCAGCAAAATAAACTATTTTAAAGATATAAAAATTTATGCTATTGGGTGTTGGACGTCGTTTCATACATTTTTGCCTTTCACCCTTTGTACCACTAGTCCGTCACAC
Source organism: Thereva nobilitata (assembly GCA_963855945.1). Classification (NCBI taxonomy): domain Eukaryota; kingdom Metazoa; phylum Arthropoda; class Insecta; order Diptera; family Therevidae; genus Thereva; species Thereva nobilitata. Next base: position 169,950,354 of record OY979695.1, read on the forward strand.
CATTCAAGCAATGTCTAGTAGTAAGATTGATCTGAAGATAAAAAAATAATATGAGACGTTAAGGGTGGAGGAATAAAACTTCGAGACTCTTTAATAACAATTTTCCTCAATTTCCTTTAATCTTTAAAATTTATAATGAAAATTAGAAAATCTCGTAGCAATCCTATTTTGATAACTCATTGTATTATTATATAAATTATATAAAAAGGAACACCATTACAGAGTAACAATTAACGATGCTACACTAATCACGTCATATTTCAATGTAATACACAACACAAATCATTTCAAGTAAATGACTAAATGGGGACGTTTCTTAGAAATGTTGGCCAAAATAATACTACCATAAAAAATATATTGCCTAGTCCTATTGTGCACATTGTACCATCAAATGAATTGTGCTATGTATGAATTCCTTAACAAAAGAAAATTGAAAGCATTTCATGACGCCACACAACACAATTTATTTTAATTTCTTATGTCAGCATAATTTAATGGATCCTTAAATATAACACAGTTCATAAATTTATTGTTAGCGTTTAATAAAACACTTGAAATTAATTAATCGCTTCGAATTAAAATTGTTACGATGTGTTTTATATACATACAACTTATTTTATGAGTGCATAATTATATAGTATAATAAAATTTTCTACATGTTTTTGGTCGTACAGTTTTAGTTGTTACGAAATTGTACCAGAAAAAGAAGTTTAAAACGACCAGATTTATTGAATAAATTTTAGTGTAATAATAGAAATGTTTAAATTTGCACACAAACGCAGTTAAAAATGAACAACGATGTTTCATTCTAAAAGTAGCGCCACAAAATCCTATCACGTACATCTTTCCTTAAAGTGCGTGTACACTTGCAAGAAATATTGCGCAAGTTGAATTTGGCAATTGAAATTGCCAGTGTAAACATACTTGCAAGTTTCTTGCGCAAACTCCTGCAACATTGCAGAAAGTTCTTGCGAGAGAATTTTGTTGCCAGTGTGGACAAGAGAATTCCGACGTGCGCAATAGTATTGCAGGCTTTAAATCAGTTTGAAAACTATTTCGGTCTTGCGCAAGATGGAAGGAAAAAAGCAATTTTGCTTGGAGGGATTTGGAGCACATAGCTCAACGAGTGGTACGAGTAACCTATTTTATTTTTTATATTTTTAAAATAAAACAAGTAAGATTTATTTAAAAATTCTGCTTTTATAATTATGTACCTACCTGTAGCAAGAAACCTGAGAGTGAATAGTTGTATTTCACTTGCTGAAATAGCTGCTCTCATTTTCGTGATCTTTTTTGCGATTAAAGGTCATACACAATTTTATAGATAATCGAAATTCTCTTGAGACATCCTTATAAATTTTTTTTAAAGAATTAGAATCTTCACTTTTCAACTCTTTGAATTAAAGGTGGTGGAATCCTAACTCTTGCCGGCGGCTAATCCAGTATCTGGCCCATTCTTTTCGCTTGCGTGATTTAATTTTACAGCAGCAGCACACCTTATTTGTTGGCAAGACATTTTTAACATGTACCCCGTAATCCTAGTCATAGTTCAACCCAGGTTCAACGTCGGTTCAACCCAGTCATAAACGGGGGTCGAGTTGAAACTGGGTCCACTCACTCAACTCAGCTCTCCTACCTGGGTCGAGTTGAAATTTCGCTTCATATACGCGAGTTGAGTTGTAATTGGGTTGAAGTGACATTTGTTTTGTTTGTTTATCATACGTGAGGTCTGCCTTCGCCGTTAGTTTTGTGTTCGGTGTTTTTGTAGCGCGTTTTTTTTTATATTAACTAAATAATAACAGTGGAAATTTAATTTTGACAATGGCTAAGAGAAATCTTTGGGAGCATCAGGAAAACAAAACTTTGCTTGAAATAATGCAGGAACAAAATTCCCTCCATCATTTTGATGGAGACTCTACTCTAATCAGAAATATTTAAAAATATAGAAAAGAATCAACAGAAAGAGGCTATCGTATCTATAAATGAGAATTTCACACAAAAATTTGAGGTTATGTTTTGATGTCAGTTCAACTCTATTTGAACCCTAAGTGAACTCAACTCGACATTATATGCGGTGGGCAAAATTTCAACTCAACCTCGACTCCACTTTTCAACCTAATCATAAACGGGGTAATGAAGTGACTAAATGAAATTTCGAAAGATTGCTTGTACACGTGTGAACAGTGCTGCAAGAAATTGAGGCAAGTAATGTTGCACTTGATTTGAAAACCGTTTGTAGCAACCTTTCTTGCGCAACTTTTATTGAAATGTAAACAGAGATGCAATTATTTTCAACAAAATTTGCGCAATATTTCTTGCAAGTGTACAGGCTCCTTTAAAGTCAATATTGAATGCAACTCAATCTACGAGAGTACAATATTAACTTCAATCTTTAACTATATTGGTGCATTTCCTGATACTAATGTCCGTAGTTACATCATAGTATAGAAGCTTAAAATTTTAGGATTAAAAGCTTAAATCACACGACCGTCAGCAGGTATTTATCTATCCTGCAACTAAATAAGCTGGAATTTTTAGGAAAAAAACAGGAATGGATTCATGAGAAATGGTCTGCACTCATCTGAATTCTATGTATCCTAATTGAAAATAATCCTATGGAAGTAGGATACCTAAAGGTAGAAAATGAGAATTCCCGGAATGTACTCTATGGGCGGGCAAAGGAAGAACCCGAGTAACGCAATAACGTTAAAAATTTCATTCATCCGAAAAATATTGTTAAAGTTACTAAAGTGGAATTAATTCACTTTGATTATAATTTTCGGGATCAAATTTGTAACCGACGCGACGGTGGTTGGCGCTAGGTGAATTAATTTTATGTAAAGCCTGGGCTATCACTTTTGTGAATCATATGCCAACAAAATTGAGTTAAATTAAAGCCTAGCTAATGGTACTTTCCGATAGCACTTTGATGGGAATCTGTTAAGTTGCGCCATGTGATACTTTCTGTGTGATGTTGGTTGCACACGATATGTCTGCTGAATTGGATCTTTTAATTTAAAGGCTCCGCCGATGTGGACGAAATCGACTACCACCTGCAGACCTGCAAACACATTTATACAGTCAAATATACCTGAGCAAGAAGTATGAAAAATACGATTTCAATTTTTTCCATCTTGGTTCCCAGTAAAGTACCCAAAAATAAATTTAATTTCGTGTTTCAAACATAAATCAAAGTTCTACATGTGAGTTCCGCTTTTATGCTGCAGGCAAAAGTTTTTCTATAGAAGCGGAAATATTGCAGCACCTTCGAATAGAGAAGGATTTGGATTCTGAAGGATTTGGCTTGCATTTAAATTCTAAGTTCTTCTTCTAACTTTTCTTCTATGCAGCAAACCCATAAAATTGAATTTTTATTGATTTTTTATTCGCAAATATTTTTTGAAAGTTTAATATTTTATCTAAAAAATATGCAGGTTTATATAGCAACCTTATCGATTCAATGAGTGGTAGTTAACATAAATTTGTCCAAGGAATCCAAATAATAAACAACCTAGGTATCAAATCCCCACCTTTCAATTTTCTTAACTTAATGTTAATCTTTATAGACTAAAAATCCATAATTTAATTTTGTTTCCATGTTATTAGTTTCGTTGTAAGAAAAACATTTTATACTTTACGTGTATCGTTTTATAGTCTTCGCAAAAACTTTGACCCACTTAAAAATCTAAAAAATGCCACTTTCTTTTAAATCGCTATAAATCGCCTTACATCGATTTTCCGTAAAAGTTTATATGGGGTGGTCCTTAAAGTCCAAACATTTTCCAGTTTAACGATCTGAATTAATTTAATGGTAAACACCTGTTCTAAACTAATAAATTCAAAAGTTGTATACATATACACAAATACATCCACGGAGAACCTTATCCTAAATAAATAGTTCTGTAATTTATTTGAACAATCAGAGGGACACTGGTTGAAGAGTACATTCTACGAGAGTATCGACTACTGTTGACTTAATTTATTTTAAATTCCTGATACATTAGCAATATTATTTTAATTTATTCAATCAATTGAGTAAACAACAGTTCTAAATTTAGAATAAAACTTTTCGATTTTGCCTGATTTTATTGATTTGTGAATGTGGAAGTTAGTGAACTTGATAAATTCATAAATAAACAAGGTATTACAAGAATAATTTGCATTATAAATTGTTATTACATATTTCATAGAAGATATTTTTTTTATTATATAAATTCGAAGGACTTAGCATTTTTTTATGGTCAATAGATTTAAAACATCGCATAATTTAAAGTGCAAAAAAATAATGCTAATAATAACAAGAATAAACAAATCATGAAATTTTGTTAACCTGTGTCTTAAAAATCAGAGCAGAAAATTAAAGAATCTATCTTCATGCGTAAATAATCGTCCTCTAATCCTAATGGTTTGCACTTGAGACTTTTTGTTGGGTTTTACCTTTTTCAATGGAAGCTAGAGCCACCATCCCAGGATTATTTCGTTCATGCTGCTACCCCGCCGGTATTGTGCAAAATATATACTGAGAATATTAGAATATGACTTGAGAATGGAAATTTTCACATTTTCTTTTATTTTTCACCACCATTTACAAAATCGTGTATTGTAAAGACGATCGGGATTATGGGCGGATATGGAAAATTATTCGGAAAAGATATTGCACTTAATGTATGAAAATAGATTTCCAAGTAAATCTAAAGTTGGTAATAGTATTTATTATACTATAAAACATATTATTCTCTTATTATCTAAAAATTCCTTACGTAATAGAGATTTAAATTAGTGAAGAACAAATTATTTGTTTTTGCATCGGATCGACTCAAAATTTTCCGAAAAATCAAATAAGATCTTTTCCTATTAAATAACTAAACCCAAAGTAAAATTTTATTGTATGTCATAGGATTTGTGGTAATTTAAAATAAGAAATCTACTTTTTCTTAGGGATCATGCTTTTAGTGGCATTCCACGATATTACTCACGACATGGTACGATGCTTAGTGATATGCTTAGCTCAAGGACAGGTGGGGATAAGGATAGGTCGTGGTCGTGGAGTGTAGGTTGGAAGCATTTGGAAAGTGGTGCAGATATGGCATGTAGTCCCCCCCCCCCCGTCAACCTGGAGGGCCAAATTAACCTAAGTATATATCTAGTAAACAGGGTCCACTCTGTCTTATTTCCAGACTACTATACCGACAAACTATATTTCATGTTCAACCCATTTCGAAAAAACTTGAATCTAATAACGCTTCTAACTACCGCCCAATAGCAATCACTTCTATTTACTACTAGTCCAATCAAATTAGTATTTTCTGATCTAAAAAAATATATCCTTCTTTTTTTTCTTGGAATCGGTTTATTTTGGTGTTTTAAAAAAAATGTTAAAAGTCGAGAACGATATCACCAAGCCGTAAAAAATTATTCAAAGTCAAAGTTCATAAAATACAGTTTTTTACGAATATCGCGCTTTCTATAGCTCGGAGACTAGTTAAAGTTATTATGAAAATGAAAGATAATTAAATTCCTCAAAAAAATATATCTTTCATTTTTTATATAAAACGAACAGTTTAGGCAAAAATGTGCTTCAAAGTTTCCGCACAAGGCATATGCATATTAGCCCAGTCACTTTATACATAAACCTCTGAAAAAATCCAACTGGAGATTTTACAGCGGGATTCTCTTTATTTTGGGTTCACAAATAATTTCCCATAAGTCCATAAAGCCAACTGACCGGATACTCAAGCTACGGAGGGTCAAAGGTCACGAAAATGAGTTTTTCTTAAATATCTCTTAAATTATCGGTTTTACGTAAATTGCTAAGCAAAATTTGTTCGTGAGATAAACCTGCATAAAAATGTCCTGTCGAGCTATTCGTAAAATAAGGCCACAAACAAAATTTGGGCCACTGGCTGGCTAGGCAGCCGCGGCGGCTATTTGAGTGAAAATTTTTTATATAAATAATCGGAAGATGTACTCTCTTCAATAAAACAACATTCATTGGAAAATATTGAACGGTGTAGTTTAAATAACAATTTCAAAAAGAAACAAACAGATGGCCCACCTTTTATATGAATCAAAGAAGGCTTAATCTTCACGGGCTTGTAATACAATAAGATAGAATTCCCGCATCCGGGATCTCATTCATAAAGCTGACACAAGCATACACAACAAATAGATGCACTCGTATAGACTAGTGGCGTATGCGTTGCCCGCAGCTTGTCACCCCAATTTCTCGAAAACCATTGGTTCTACATAAATTTTGTATAGGACATTTTTATGCAGATTTATCTCACGAACAAAGTTTACCTAGCCAAAATTTACGTAAAACCGATAATTTACGAGCTATTTGAGGAAAACTCATTTTCGTGACCTTTGACCTTGAAGAATTTTTTATGCCTTGGTGATATTGTTCTCGATTTTTAACATTTCTTTTAAAACACCAAAATAAACCGATTCCAAGAAAAAAAATGAAGGATATATTTTCTTAGATCAGAAGCCATTTTTAAGTCTAAAATGACTGGACTATACGTATATATGATGAGTTGAATAGTTGAGTTGAATTTTTGACAATCGACAAAATTCGACAAAAATCACAAACAAAACACAGAGATGATGCTGTCAACTAAATTCAACTACTCAACTACTGAACTCGCGTCTATATTCATAATTTCAAGTCAACCCAGGTAGCAGAGCTGAGTCGAGTTTAGTCTACCCTAACTCAACTCGACTCGCATGTACATGTAGTTGGAATCGGGTTCAACCTGAAGTCAACTAATCATGTATACGTACTAATTCTCTCCAAAATCATAGTGACAATAATTAACAGAAAGCAGATGAGAATGTCTATCCAAATTCTACACGACAAGCAGTACGGCCTTAAACCAAAAAGGTCAACTGACAACCTTCTTGTGTGTTTATCCGAGCCTCTCAACCAAATTATCCAAAGTATACATATAAATTTAGTAATAGGGTAATTGTGGGTGAGATGCCGCGTGGGGAGAGATGCCGCACTAGTAATATTTTATGTTCAATCAATAGGCAGAGAGAACTATTCTCGCACATTCGATGCCCCTTCCGTCACATGTTCTAAACGCAAGTGCCCATGCGGCTGTCGTCTGCGGTGGACCTGTGTTGACTGTTTAAGTGAAAAAAAACGAAAAAATTTGCTCGAAACTTTCGATGAACTTGTTTATATATGAAAATTGGCTATTGCTACACACGATAATCAAGGTAAGAACCATTTTTATAGTCGAGGATGCTATTTTTCTTCATGTTTTTAGAATATTTTGATATGATGTTTTATTTGTACCCAGGGCACTACAGTGCGGCGTCTATCCCCCAAAAAATGGAGAGATGCCGCACTTCATGTTGTATACGTTACTTGTATACTTATATATACTAATTTGTGATATATATGGGTACTTAAATAGTTCTATATGTATATGCAATAGTTCGGTCGACAACACCTCTTGCAGGAATTCCGACATCGCCTTTAATTCTCACTTCTGATCCCACAAAAACTTTGGAAAATGTAACCCCTATACAAGAGACTCCTACGAAATTTTCAGAAAATACAAACCCCAACTCAGAAAGCATAAATCCATTAGAAGATACTCCAACTAAACTTTTGGAACACATAGTACCAATACCTTAACTAACGGCCTCAACTGTTAAAAGGAAACAAACAGCAAGTGATTTAACGCCTCCTGAAAATATAGATTTTAAGAATACCAAAAATTCATCTCTGATCAAAGGTTCTCAAATATTAAGGCGGCCAGATCAGAAAAGAAAGTAGAAAAGAAAGCAAAGAAGAAAAAAGAAGGAAACAAAGAGAAGGCAGAAGGTGTGCAAGAAGGGAAGAAGGAAAAAAAATATGCACCTGATTCTATAGGATGACTCCAATAATTGTGTTGAGTGTTGGAAAAATTATTTCCACACAAAGAGCAAAACAGACTATATTAAATGTCCAGAATGCCGCAAATGGCTGCATGAAACATGCCCGTTTTATAAAAATATGTGCAATATATGTGGCCGGGATGAAATAGGAAAAAAAAATTTAAATAAAAAGAAATAGGCCAATAAGGCATATATCCCATATGCTGCGGCAACTATCCCACAGATTGTGGGATAGACGCCTTTTTGACAGTGATTCAATTTTGGTTTTTTATTTTTATAATGATTAAAAATTAAATTTTTTTTTTGTGTAATTTTGAAGATTAATATCATTCCTTTTGATTAAAACTGTTTTTTATTTATATGCACTATTAGGTTTTTTTACAATAGAGTTTAACCAAAATGTGCGGCATCTCACCCACAATTACCCTAACTTACTCTCAGTCACATCAAACCAACTCCACAGCTTCGCAGATTACGGTATTCTGTGTTACGCCTTCAACAATATAAGACAAGTACGTGCCACACTTTGTCTTCATTATAGAGAATTGTTGTCCAATCCAATCAACCGGGATATGGCACTCATTCTGACTTACGGCCGCAAAAATCGTGTTGGATTTAACGCCTTCCAAACGAAGTATTGGGTGGTGTGAATAAAAACTGAGTGCAAGTGTTCACTCCATTTTTTTGAGTGAACACTTATTTTGGCGTGAATAAAAATAACCTTCGTTAGGTTTCGTTAAGTACTTCACTCTGTCATTTCTCCATCTAGAGTGAACACTTCATTTTGATGTGAATAAAACAAAGTTTTAACGTTTGCCTGTGAGTGAACACTTGTAAAATTTGAGGCTGGTTGCGAGGACCTTTTTCATTCATTTTAATAAAATGAATTAAAAAAACTTTTAAAATAAATAACTTTTATAAATGAAATGCACTAAAAAGTAAAAAAATATTTTTTCTTTGGCAGTGATAGGTATACACACGAAAAGTTTCATGGCAAAATAAGAAATTTAATGTGTATTAACAATTTTAAAATATATTCTCGTTTGAATTTAAATGTTTGAACTCTTATCAATGAATTGTGTAAATTTACAGCATTTCAAGTGCATTATTAAAAGTTTGGGTTGCAGTTAGACAATTGTGATTATAGTTATCGATGTCCAAACTTTTATTAATGCATTTGAAAAGCTGTAAATTTACACAATTCATTGATAAGAGATCAAACATTTCAAGTCAAACGAGAATATAATTTTAAAATTGTTAATACATATTAAACTTTAAGATAAGCCTGAGTTCTAGAATTTCTTATTTTGCAATGAAACTTTTCTTGTGTATACCTATCACTGCCAAAGAAAAAAATATTTTTTACTTTTTAGTCACAACTATAATTACAAACTAAATTTTTAAATTAATCCATTTTAAAAAGCAGCAGGTAAGTTTCTCATGCGCTCCATTTCCTCAAGAGCATCAGTATTGCATGGTTTTTAGCCTGTTAATTGTACTGGTTTTATATTTTCAATTTTCAATCCGTTTAAAGATCTTAATCTATTCAGCATTAGATAAATGCTTGACCTCGCAACAAAACCACCTTTTGCCCAAACTAAATCCCGCAAAGGTAAATTTTTCCCACAGAACCTCATTTAGCCTTAAATAAATTTTCCCAAAGTAAAACTCCTAAATACATCCACGTTTACTAGCCTACTAATTTCACAAAAATGACGTTTCCCTTTAACCCCAAAATTTCCCATAAGTGAACTAAAATTTCCCATGAGTGAATAGTATTTGAATGGGAGAATTTTTATTCACACTAAATCGAGTGTTCACTTTTAACGAATCACTCCACTCAGGAGTGTTCCCTTTAAGTGTACACTTAGTTTTTATTCACTCCACCCTATCTCATCTCTTACAAAATCTGCACTGACCTTTCTTCTGTCTCAGTATGGACCGTGTGAATCTAGCGGCTGAGTTATCTCTTAACATCCTTTGTGTAACAATGCCTGAGACTCCTTAAGAAATGTAAGTTCCTCTTTCAACCTGCTCGAGCTGCAATCTACAAGCCCGAGTAAAAATAATTAGTTGTTATATTCTCACGCGTAAGCCAAGTACAGAGGAACTTATATTTTTAGAAGCAGATATGCGCCCGTAACTAGCACGCATAGCCAATAAATACGCCTGGTACTATTATGACACGCTACCGTTAAGGGTAGAAAAATTGAAAAATACGCCCGCTACAAGAGCATGCATGCATGATATGAATGTATTCGTAGTCAACCATTCCAAACGCGAGTGTCGTTTTAACAAGCCGTCTTCCAACTTAGTACTAACCACGTCCACTGCTGCTTGACCTAGGTAATCGAACGATAATCGGTCTATTGAGTATGCTATATGGCACCCTGTATGGTCGCCAAGATAATTGTCTTCTTTTACAATTTCTTAAAGATCCAATTTTCTTCCCTTTAGTCCAGAAAAAATGTGAGCGTACCGTGCTTCGTTTAGTTTAGTTTAGACTATTCCGTGCGTCTTTATGGATACGTGCCTGTAGCGGGCTGCATTTGGAAAAGCAGTATTTTTACCAAGGCGTACCGTGCCTGTTTTTAAATGGATGTGATTTGTTAAATCCGATCGAGATATGTGTGTGCAACATTTTGGCAAACCTTTGGCAATTCGTAAAACTTACTTAAGCCTCTCAAAAACTGGTTTAAATCGAAAATTCACTTTATACACAAAAGGTATGATACATATTTTTACCACTGGCAGCATACCTACTATACTGTAGAATGTTCCCAGCGTGAAAACATCCTTTATGGTTACTTAAATAATTCCGGACTCACTATAATATTTTTACGAGATAAGCCCTAGAGAATTACATGATAAGCACGTAATTGCATAGATTAAAAGAATACTTTTGAGAACTTTTATCCTAATTTACAAACTGGATATTGTGGTGGATTTATCCAAATGGGCAATGTGGCCCCCAAACGCATTTAATGCAAAAAGTTCTGTGTGGTAACAATTCCTTGAGATTGTTTTTGTCAAACTTTCTAAAATGATGTAGAATTGCTGTAGGAAGCTTTTATCTTCAATTATGATCAAAAAATTGATGTAACTAAAACAATTCAGCTGGAAGCGCTTCTATTATAACCACAAAAGTTCGCTAATTCACACTTTTTTGTTTACAAAGTTAGTGGAAAATTTAAGAGGATTTCATTTGTTTATTAGTGAAAGTTTTCATCATTTTATTAGTGAAATTGTCTATTTGGTCAATTTTCGTAATTCAGTATTATACAGAATTATTATATTAGGAAGGGGACATTTTGAAGTAAAGTAGGAAGTTAGAAATGGTATAGAAATTATTTTATTTTTTCGTGTACTTAGTATTTGTTAATAAGCGCGAAGGGCGTCTCCTTTTTGGTCATAGGTCAGCGTCTTTTAGTGGTACTATTAGATGGGAGGTGGTGGAATAAAACAGCGTGCTCGGGTTGGCATTTCTTTCACTGTTCTCTCTACTGTCTTTCCGACTTGGGTTTACTGTTCAACATTGAACTCTAGAGTCGGACTTCTGACATTACATGGTATACATTTAGGATACACTTCTCTTTAAATTAGGAACTTGAAATTTTCAACCCAGCTCGTTCACATCACTTTCTAATCCCCGGGTTCACCGGCCTCAGTTCAATACTATTCAGTTCAATCCACATAAGTTTCTTCACCGGCAGGTATTTTTTTGGCCGAAAAGTGATTTTTGAAAATTTTGACCTTAAATAACTTCGAAAGTGTTAGGTTTTCGAAAAAATGACAAGAGAGCTTTTTGTAGGCAATAACGTTTCGTATTGACTGATCAAAAAAAATTTCGAAAAAATTAGTTTTTGAGTGATTTTTTTTTGCCAAAAAGTGATATCTCCGGCGGCCATGTTTTTTTTGTGATTCCGAAATTGTTTTCTTAAAAAGTCCCAAGGAGGAATTTTGTCTCCTTTTGTGCGTTTTTTTTGCTAATTTTCCCGGACTATGGACGTGAAACAAATGTTTTTTAAATTAAACGGAAAATTTTATAGGACTTCAACACAAATTTAGGTAAATTTTTCTTGAAATACACTCAAATCGGTCTTTTACGTGCGATTTTTCTTATATGGAATATAACAATATTTTCCAACCAAGTACTACATACATATGTATAAGTAAGAAATGTAAACATTGCTTTGATGTAAGGTTGCTTGAATCCCCAACTGCCATTCTCCTACTATATATGTACAGATTCGTGTGGATCAACTTCTCCAATTTTTTTTAGCGTTTCGGCTCATTCTAAAATATTCGTAGAATTTAGTTTTGTGGTCCACTAATCCTCTATATCTATATAAAGCTGCGAACTCTCGTTCCACTTCCCGAAGAGTTCACATGGGATGACTCCACTCTCTTTTTTATTCTTTTCTTCCTCGTCTAAGAACAATGCTATTGCAGCAAGATATTTCACGCTAAATTTCATGATGACTTGAGATCACTGTCCAAATTTCAAAACTAAAATGTAATTAGAGATGCCATTGAACATTGAGCATTGATGCGGAAAAGGCGGTGCTATGTACATGTCAGAGAAAAATTCGTCACGGAAGTCACTGACACGGAAAGCATCGGTGCCGTGCCGTCACGGAAATGTGAATTATACGACTAATTTCACTGAAGAAGATGGAACCCGATCAAACATGTTTGCTTTTCCTGTCTCCATCCGACTCAATTTTTGGTTTCTTAATGAGAAAATTGCTCCATATGCTTAGAATTTTATTTTTCAACCAATATTATAGTGAGAGGGTCGCAAAATTCTTACTTCACTTTTTGGCTTTTCGGGGGGTCGCAACACTAAAAAGGTTGAGAAACGATGAGTTTAGATAGTCAAAAGATTGGCATAGTCTGTCAAAAGTCTTTCCAAAGTTCTGAATGCTTTAGTTGAGGTGCACTGTTATTTATACAATAAGGTAGGCAGCAAATCTTTTTGTCTAAAGTCGGACTATTTGTCGTCTGATATTTAATTGCAATCGATACTTTCACTGGTTATTGTCTCCATGATTTTGGAAGCAATAAAAATAATTGCTACTAAGTGGCTGGGTAAACTCCGAGAAGTATAACAAGACAAAGAGCTTGCCCAACGATGAGCAAATATATTTTAAGGGGGTGGGAGTGAGTTATATTATTAGGACTAGTAGATTTATCGACTTCAAGTTGTTTGAGATACCTAGACACCTCACGAATACTAAGCAAAACTTTCGCAGAAGGTGGGTGGCAGGAGTGTCGGGTAAATATGTGTTCGAGCCAAACAAATATGGTAGTAAATCAGCTTTGTCAGGAAAATAGCCTTATAGAAATTGTTTATTGAGTTTTAAGTTATGTCAGAACAAAAGTTCCTTCAGATGTTATAGTGAAGATACCGCACTCCTCGCAATATCAGTACCCCAAAGCCTGTGACTTTATTTATTAACAAAACCACTCAAACGAAAATATTTGCAATGTCAGAAAACAAAATACACATAAATGCAATTCTTGGAAAGTAAAAGTACAATCGAAGTCGAATCGAAATTTTCTGAATATTAATGTCTAAACTAACTTCAACTTTTATGGAGATAACCACAGTTCTCAGAATTGTTTGCAAGGATATTGAAGATATCGTTTTTTTTCAGATTATTTATGATTTTTATGAAATGCTATCATATAGAATTTGCACACAGCAGCTCGATTCGTAGTAAATCATTGACTGTACTCTGCTACTCAGTAAAGAGCGTAAAGAGTATACCGAAATGCCGGCGATAGGCTCCGTTGAATTTAGCAAATGGATCGATGGTTTTCAAAATGCCATTCAATACATTTGATACGTTCAAATGTGCTCAATTTCTACATGGTTAATTACATTATTTCAGTAAATAAGAAAATCGATATTGCTGAATCGTTCAGTACATATTCTCTGAATTAGGGCTTTGCGACCATTGCAATATTTTGTGTATTAATACAATCGAGAGTCGGTATGTTTCAATAGGACAAAATTAAAAGCTTACGCTGAAAATAAAAACAGAAGTAACACAAACATACATATATGTACTATACTAAAATCAAACTAGTAGAATGAGCAATTTTGCCAGCCACTCTTTTAGATAAGAAAATGCCATCAATCAAAAGAAGTAATTTACAATTATTTAAAAACGTCGGCCTTCGTACAAATATTTTTCTCACGTGATTTTGTTAAAGCACTTTTACGGCGTTGTTGTTATGATTTATTTATCCAGACACAAGTTATGTTTTCTTCTCTGTATAAAAAAAACATTTCCAATTTCCAATTTTTTAGGTTTTTATTATTCCCGAAACACTTTTTTTGTGGAAATTCCTATCTTAAAATGATATCTAAACTATTGAATAAAGCGAAGGCAGTCGACTCTATTGAATAGAGTAGCACAGCCCGCAACTTGCGGAACGATTTCATTTCCAAAAGGAAAGAATCTTTTCGAACAAGATAAATAATGGTATTTTTTTGAATGGACTGAAAAAGCATTTTCAGGGGATTTTTTTAGCAATAATAGTCGGTTTGAAGATTGTGTGGTATATAGTATTTAAGTGGTAATCAAGGGAACTAACATAAATTTGGAACAGGTTTCATAGGAGCACGTGAGATGGTTTATTGATTTTACTCTCATCAAAAAGAGATTGTGCGTGTGAAGACTCAAGTCCATATATTTTTCAATGTAACCATAATTTGCACACATACTCCAACGCAGGGTATCAAAATGAGAAGACTTTATACTAGCATCAGCTGAACAGATGTTATGATAATGCACTTCGCCATGATAAAAGCCCCGTTATAATGGATGATTTAAATGCCCAAGTGGATGAAATATGAAAATCATCTAAATAGTAACGTATATGGTAAGTACCGTTTTTACAAACGGTAATGGGGAAATTATGATAGATTTTGCTTAAACAAAATTGTGAACGTGAAAATATTCCCAAATTCACTTGGAGATCTTTTGATGGCGATTATCATAATCATAATCTAATTGATAAATAGACATTGGATTTTAGATAATGACAGGTGCGGGTTGACTCAGACCATTATCTAACACGAGTTAGGGTTCGTGATAGAATAGCCACTGTAAGAAAACTAGCAGTAAACAAAAAGTAAACGAATCAAGAATCCATATCAAATTCAGCAGCACCAGAGAGCGAAGGCGATACGGTAAATAAATAACAGCAATCGATCGTTATGATTAAAAAAACCTATACCTAACTACATAAGACCCAAACGGGAGAGCAAGTAAAACTGCTTTCGAGAAAGAAAGGAATAAAGTCTGTGTAATTTTAATAATCAGTTAATTCGAAAATACAACTTTAATCATATAAGGAATTTTTATGGACAATTTAAAAGAATAAATCTAGTTAGGTTGTGGGTTTGACCCTTTCGGTCCACACGATCAACTTCCCAGTATGATGCATGTTGAATAAAAGGCTCGACCGAATATTATGAAATTTTTTTCAGAGCATGTTTTCAACGAAGACGATATCATTTTTGGTTTGCGCAATACTGTGCAGGTACAAAAATCACGTTCGTCGTTTAAACAAAAAAACCGCTCGACCGAAGTTTATGAAAATCTTTTCAGATTATATATTCGTTAATACCGCGTCGATCGGCACCTCTACGAAGTCGGTATCTTTTTTAGTTCCCGTGATATCATGCAGGTACAAACATCACATAATGTCCTTTTAACAAAAAAACGGCTTGACCGAATTTTATAAAAATCTTTTTAGATCATATTTCCGTTCACACGCTTCGTACGACACCAACGAAGTCGATATCTTTTTTGGTTCGCGCGATATCGGGCAGGAAAAAATGACCAGATACGTACGCACACACACACATACTTCTTCTCAAATTTATGCTTAAAATGCTATTTTGTTACACGTGCGTCGTAAGTGCCTCTTACCGTACCTCTTTTCATGACGGTAAGTGGCACTTTTCAGACCTCTCCGAGAAAGCGGGCTGTAAAGTCTTTACAGTCCTGCTTCGAGTTACTGTGATTTGCTTCCTGAAAAATCGCGGGCACGATATTTACTGGCTTACGATAAATTTCAAAACTGGAACGTGGAAGGAAATGTGATGGCGACGACAGAAGTGCTTTGTTGGTTAACTTTAAGAAACTGTCAGAAAAATATGCATCATCAAGTCTGTGGTTGACTTATTCAATGATAAAATTGATGACGCACTCGTGAAAAAAAGGACGGTACGCACCTCGGGCAGTAAGAAGGCCTTTACAAACTGGGAAGTTAACAACGCCACAATCGGCTATGCGCTTCTTCTTCTTCTTTGAGAGTGGAATATTGCGGCCGCAACGTGGCCTATTGTACTCTTAGCGGGATACCTCCAATTTATATGCACACCACTGGAACAGGATTTTTTTATGTGTAAATCTAAGCTTAAGTGGCACCCTTTATACTACCAGTCCGTCATGTCGTTCACATCATGGTGCAATGAGCAAGGTCTAGTGGTAAGCTTAGCTCGAAAATATAAATATGATATGATAGGCTAAGGGTAGTCTGAAGGATGCATGAGCAGCATGAGTCATCACCCAGACTTGATAAACAAAGCAAGGTCGCGTCAAACAACGACCTTAGGTACTCCTCGCTATAGCAGGGTAGTTACAGAGAAGATGAAGGGTAAACCCGCCGCTCTCGAAACAGAGCCAGCACCTTTCCGATCCGCCATAGTTGGTAATTTTAGGCTCAGTGTGCAGTGAAGGTGACTAAGCTAATTGGTGTCCTGAGATCCTATCTGCTTCGCCCTAGTAGTTCTGTGTTGGGGTTACGATGCGGCATCGCCTGGCGGCTGGCTTTCAGAGATCTGCGAGACTTGCTTAGATTATCCATATGCTGGTACCAAAGGAGTTCGGCATCGAATGTCACCCATAAGTATTTGGCTTGCTGTACGAAGCTTAAAGCTGTCCGTTGTATCATGTACCAGATCGGATTAGTTGGGATTGACACTGAGTCCTACACCAGCTGGAGGCCAAGTGCAGTTTTTTTTATGGGAAACCCTAATCCCTTTATACTAGTAGGGGCCGATCTTGTCGTTCAAGTCATGATGCAATGTCCAGTAGGAAGCTCGAAGGATAAAAAACGACCGGATAGATTAAGGAAAGTACCCTATTGAATGACTGGAAAAAGCTACTTCAAGAGGCCCTGTACCGCTTTAAACAAAGTAGTTGGGTTGTGGGTTTGACCCTTTCAGTCCACACTGACTAGTGGGTCAATTGACTAGTACCAGAACTGGTGCCAAAGTAATTCTGAGAGAAGCTAGTTAAAATAACTATAATAGTGGTAAATCCACAAGATTTTTCTAGAGAAATTGTTTTTTCTGAACGTTAGCAAACGACCATTTCCTTTGTATTTCAATCGCTACACTAGTGCGCTTGATCGACTTCGTATTGAGTGTGTTGAAGCACCGCTGATAAACTGGGATGCAAATGTCTTCATTTGGAATTTCGAACGATTTTGGGAGATATTAGCAAACCTATTCGACGAAAAGGAATATTGTCAGACTTGACCGAAAAGGCCAAATTTTTCGTAACTACTGGAAATTCCGGGATGGAGGTTTGAAACATTCGTGATGTTTGTAAAGGGTAACGTAATTTTTGCACGGTTTTTAAAGAGTGTTTTGATTTTGACAAGTGATGTCTTGCTCTCAGTCTGCTGAATCCAGAAAAGCTAACTTCATTTAGAACGGGGCGATATCGTGCAGGAAAAAATGATCACATACATACGCACACATCGGCTGCATTAAAATTATAAGGTTAACCCAGTCGGCCATTTTATTTGACAGTATGAAAACCAATCCGGCTTTTCCTCAAATTAATTTAGCAAACGTGGTGTTGCAAGGCTCAAGCTCTAATAGACATAATAGAAAGATATATGATGCAAATTGGGTATGATAAATTGGCGTTGTGTTGCAAGAGGTCAAGATATCTGGAAACAAAAGATTACAAAAGGTCAGGGTTAAACTAAATAGACTGAATAGCAGAAGCAGAAGAAGAAGTGTGATATTCATTATTATTATATTTAATGGTAAAGGGTTAGAAGGTTGATAGCTAGAAAACTTAATATAACTCCTTTTTAAGTGGATTCCTTTAAAGTTCTACACTGCAGAGGTACTTTAACAACAAACACGGCAGTCTGGATGAAAATTATGTCGTATTAACTTTATTTCTCTAAAAAGCTTGAAACCTTTTCCATTCTGCCATAGGTACAATAAATATCTCACTTTTAAGACTTCATCCTTAACACGGCGTTTCCCAGAATCATAGAAAATCGTTGATCTGTCAACAAAAAAAATATCCTTACGGAAATTTCCCTTCCATTATATTATGAAAGACTTTCCTTGCCAGCAACCTTAGGTTTCCTACCTACGGGTTATATACATATACAATCATACATATATTGAGTGAAACAATTTCGTCCCTTTTTAATGAGGTCTTCAATTCCTTTATTGTTATTTACTTTTGAACTTCTCCCCTTTGTCCCAGACTCTCAGTCTTAAGATTATTTTCCGCTCCATTAAGGACTTTTTTGAGTTTCCCATGATGTTTGGAATATTGATCCTTTTATTGTATCAAACTGTTAATAGAGTGGGCAAGTTTCAATTTTTCTGTTTTTCCTTGTTGGTGTTGGGCTTACTGTAAGTTTTCCTTCCATTTTTGCATTTCGTTTTTCCTAGCGAATTCGTGTTTTTTATATTTTCCATATCGAATTCCAATATACATATTCAATATTTTCCTTCATTTTTTTTCTTATTTTCAGGGAGTTTTTAACCGAATGCCTATTCCCCTCACCGACTAGACCCTATGAGCTACCATGGGAGCAGAAAACAATTTGGGGCGTCATTTTTGGCGTTATGTTGTTTGTGTCTATTACAGGAAATTGTATTGTTTTGTGGATTATAGTTGGTAAGTCAATTGGAAAGTTCACAAAAAATGCTGATTTTTGTATTTCCTGTTTTGTATTCTATATAGTTTTTTTTTGCAGGTCACAGAAGTATGCGTACAGTTACTAACTATTTCCTACTAAATCTTAGTATAGCTGATCTACTTATGTCGTCTCTGAACTGCGTTTTTAATTTTATATTTATGCTAAATTCTGACTGGCCTTTTGGATCTCTTTATTGTACAATAAATAATTTTATGGCGAATGTAACTGTCTCCACATCGGTTTTTACTCTTGTGGCTATTTCTTTTGACAGGTAAATTTTTTACATTGTACTTATAATATTAACATTTTGTTTTATTAAAAATTATTAGAAACAAACAATATTTACAAAAATATTCTAGTGTTATTTACAAAAACATAACAAATAAAAAAAACTTAAAAATTATTTGAAAATTCCTTAAATAAAATTAAAATCAATTAAAGTACCTCCATTAGTTGTTCATTCAATTAATTTACTATTTTACAGGTATTAAATTCAAGACTCTCACAGCATGTTTTGTTCTGTTAAGTGGAAAAACCAAGCTTAGGAATCACCCTTTGTACTACCAGTCTGTCATGTCGTTCAGGTCTTCTTGCAATGTCTAGTAGTAAGCTCAGTTTGAACGATAGTTGTAAAATGCTACACTCTTAAAAAGAGATTCAAATAAGTCATAGTTACAGTGTTACAGAGTCTGTAGAAAATTAGACTCAGTTGAAAAAGTTAATTTTTCTGAACGTTTGGCCCAAAAATAATTCAGAGGTAAAAAAATAGTTAACCTATTGAGAATTAAATATGGTGTCGCAGCACTATTCTTTGGAGAGTCTCCAGAATCATCCTCCTTCACATACAGAGTAAATCATTTTACAAAGCACTATCCTCACACTGCTGAAAAGTTAGAGTATTTCTGGGCTTCCATGCTGCTGTCGACTACTATTATTGACCCAAAAAAAATGAAGGATTGCGTTACTTCAAATTCATGCTCCTCCACTTTAATTATAGGACCAATATTAGCTCGTCTCGCAGAAGGGTGGCGCTTTCATAGGTGCGAATGGTCCACTTGCACCGGGCGCAATTGGGCAGGGCGCAATTTTAGAAATTAGGATTTTAAAACAAATAAAACTATCAAAAAAAGAAATTGAAAGTGTTCCTGTGACTTCATTTTCATCAATTAAAAGAATTAGTTTTTATTACCACGATTTCAATTTTTCCAGTTTATTTTCTCGATAAAATATTCTGTTCGTCGGTCCCCGAACTCATGTTGATCCCACGAGCGCAATAAGTTACAAAAATTTACCCAATTTCTGTCCTGCCCTTTCACATGCAAGAAAAGGGGCGGAAATTTTACTTCCCCTCGTCCAGGAAATCACCCGAGATTTTACCTTCGTGTTTTTCATGAAATTTTTGGGCCATGCAAATTTTTTCCCGAAAAGATTTTATCCAAAAAGTGAAGGAACAGAAGGATTCCGTATCGTTTTATAGTCGAGAGCGGAACTCTAAATCGAAAGTCTTTTTCTAAGTTAGAGTAGTTGCTATTCTGTAAGCAACTTAGAGCGAAGTACTAGATCTTCGTGGGAATTTATTATACATTTTTATGAAAACATATCTCTAAGTGTCACTTGACATTGAAGGTTTGGAAAATATATTAGTAAAAATTTTTTCCATGTAATAAAATTATGAATAGTGAAAATATAATTACTATTTTCGAATTGAGAATGAGAATAATAAGAAGAAAAAAGAAGTTTTTGAATTCCCTAAAGATTAGGAAAGAAACAAAAAAGCAATTTTTTAATACTAAAAAACGAACATTGATATATATCAATGCCATATAATAAAATAAAAGTTTGTATGTATACTTACATTTCTAATAATCCTCTACACCGGTTCTAAGTAACAGTTATAACCTATTTTTAACTATTTTCCCGCTTTTTTATTTTTTTGATGAGAGATTTCCCGCTTTTTCATTTTTCTCAAGTGATATTTCCTGCTTTTTTATTTGGCTCACATGAGATTTCACTTGTGAGTAAAATCAATCTCTAAGTTAGAAGAAAAAAGCGTTAGAGAATCGCTTATTTACTCTAAATTTAGGGAACTCTTGTACAATAATTTAAAACAGTCTATTACAAAGATGTGTCATTTTTGAGTTCTACTAGATGCCGCATAAAGGCCATTCTTTCTAACTTAGAGTGTTCAAATCTACTGTAAATTTAGAGTATTTTTGGTTAGAGAATACCATTTACTCTAAATTTAGAGATTTTACTCTAAAATCTAGACTCTAAATCGATACGGAATCCCACTACTGGTGTAAAATTCGCCTAGTGAGAAAAAAATCTCTCATTCATTTACACTACTCTGGAGCACTTTATGAAAACTCTTTAAAAAGCACCATATCAATTCACACATAGGGAAAAAAATTGTTCCGATGGCTCTGAATTGTGTATTGCTGTTTACTGTGATTGGTATAAGCTTCAGGGTGTTGTTGGAGCATTTTTCCAAGATTTGGTAAAAGAGGCAAATTAATATATCGATAAGAGGAAGGGGGCGAATTGGGGCTCCGGCCAAAATCGCTTCACAAAATTTTGTGATTTTTGAAGTTCAGCACTGGCGAGAGATTGTAAGACCACTTATAATTTGCGTACAGTTTCTTGCAGAGCAGTCATTAGCTTTTACAGGGCGGACCGGTATTTTACATGAAAGAAATAATGGAAACTTTCTGAAAAGTGTAGAATTCATTAGTAAAATTTAATATAGTTTTATCAGAGCATTTACGTACGATATGTAACAAAAGAACCCAAAATAAATATTTAAGTGGTTGCGTCTTTGTCCATTATCCTTCACCGCTTTCAAAAAATGGACAGTTGATGGGGCGCAATATGTCATACTGCACCGGGCGCAAAAAACCAAACGCCGGCCCTACTGCCACCATGAATTTTGTTCTCAGTTCATTCGTTCTACAGTGTATAGTGAAACTAGTGATGAGCAAAATGTCTTGGCTTGGCCTTGCACATTTAGAAAGACCAAGACCAAGACTAACTGTGCAAGACCAACACCAAGAGCAAGACTTGAGCAAGAATCTCGCAAAATTCTCACAAACACGATCATCATCAAATTCTGATGTTCGGTCTTCCCAAGCGTAACCCAATGTTACTGTTAACATAACAACATTACGGAATAGAGGTTCCACTTTGACTTTTTCAAGCTCCACATTATTATTAGCATTCATATTAAATGAAGGAATGCATACTATTAAATTAGAATTAAATTAATATTTATAAAATAAAAAAAGAGTACGATAACTATACATACATGTTTTTTAAATATCCTAAACTGTTACAAAAAGTCTTACAACTGATCTCGCGAGAACAAGACCAAGACCAAGACTTGACTATGCTCGCCAGAACAAAACCAAGACCAAGACTGATATAGTCTTGTCTTGCTCTTGCGTTTGCTCATCACTAACTGAAACGAATGGGTAGGTGTTGTAGGTTTAGTAGATAAAACGGTTTTCCGTTTTAGAAACCTTAAAAAAAGTCTTGCTGAGTTATTGGGACCATAATCCAAAACGAGCTCAAGTCCTTGTTGACTGAGTTGGGCATACATAAATTCATGATCCTGAGTAGAGAGTCAGGTACGTGGTTCTCTTGTATTAGAGTTATCGAAGTCGCAAGAGTAATATAGAGTACCATCATTAACAAACCTTTGAAGTAGCTATATCCCAGGGAAATTAGCATTTAAAGGAGACAAAATTCCAAAATGGCTGAAACTTGGACCACAGCTTCCTTGGGACTTTTTAAGAAAACAATTTCGGAATCACAAAAAAAACAACATGGCCGTCGGAGATATCACTTTTTGGCAAAAAAATCACTCAAAAACTGGTTTTTTCAAAAAAAAAATTTGATCAGTCAATGCGAAACGTTATTGCCTACAAAAAACCCTCTTGTCATTTTTGCGAAAACCTAACCTTTTTGAAGTTGTTCAAGGTCAAAATTTCCAAAAATCACATTTCGGCCAAAAAATACTTTGAATAATTGGGAAAAGTCAAGGTTTTCGAAAAAAATTCAAGAGGGCTATTTTGTAGGCAATAATGTTTTGTATTGACTGATCAAAAATAATTTTCGAAGAAACCAGTTTTTGAGTGATTTTTTTTGCCAAAAAGTGATATCTCCGACGGCCATGTTGTTTTTTTTTGCGATTCCGAAATTGTTTTCTTAAAAAGTCCCAAGGAAGCTAAGGTCCAATTTTCAGCCATTTTGGAATTTTGTCTCCTTTCGTGCGTTTTTTTTTTTGCTAATTTCCCCGGACTACTAGGAGAAGAATGAAAGTAGGCAATATTATAATATAGATAAAAAGAAAGGGGAAGGGGAAGATAATATAACTGACCCTTTGGGAGACCTAGGCGAAGTTCATGTTGGGTTTAGTTTTTATGTCATGCAATATTGACTGAATGATCGGAAAGGACAATTCCAATTCCAATATTTTTAAATCTGAATCGATATTAATTGCTTGGAGTTTTCTAAAGTGACCGCAGCAGATTAAGCAAAGTACTTTGGTTCTGCTGTTCTGTCAGGCACACGATAAAGGTCCCCAGTGATTCTTGTCTAAAGGCAAATTGCTTGTCTGTTAAGATAAGTTTGGATTTTAGATATCCTATAAGCTTTTTGTTGATTATTGTATCCGTAGTTTTAAAGAGAATAGAAGTAATTGTTATTGGCCGATGGTAAGAGGGATTGTTGTAGCCAGATTTTTAGATATGGACTGAACATTTACAACTTTCAAGATTCCTAAAATAAATGGCTGTACCTCTATAGGCGGAAGGATGCTCTGACATCTGATATAGAATCTGATCTGAGTCAGCATCAGGTGAAATTTGTGTTTCATTTTGCGTAGGACTTCAATCGTATCTGGTGTGACACTACAGAAGAGCACGTCTATTCTATGTTAGGAGCAAGGGAAATTGCCTGTCTGGTTGGTGTTTGCCTGTGTATTGTACTTTACACTAAGCTAGCGCTGCGTTATTATGGCTTTTTCTGATTTAAAATTCGGCAGCAGCAAAAAACAATCCTCAAATTGCAGGTGGACAAAAAACAAAAAAGAAACAATCTAATTTGCTCATATTCCTACGAACAGAAAAGAGTTAGAAATCGTAAGAAAATGTTCCACCAAAATTTTCCAGCCTAGTTGATGCTCTCGGTAATTGCCCCTGTGGCCTCCCATAAATGCGCCACTAGACACTCAGACGTTTTGTGGATACATTTACTAGCCAATCATCTGACCATCTGGTTTGATTGACATCAAGGCCATATTGACTTCTAAATTTCCCCAAAAAATTAAAA
This sequence comes from Thereva nobilitata, assembly GCA_963855945.1. Classification (NCBI taxonomy): domain Eukaryota; kingdom Metazoa; phylum Arthropoda; class Insecta; order Diptera; family Therevidae; genus Thereva; species Thereva nobilitata. The sequence goes on from OY979695.1 coordinate 169,974,555, forward strand.
GCATGTTGAATTTATTAATTTTAAATAATGGCTATAAGTGCTTATCGACTTCCTGATACTGGCCAAGTCGTTATGAGGTAAAAAATAACTTCCAGATCCGTTCTTTATCGCTACTTGAAACTGGACTGGAAGAACCATAAAAAAATACTTTTCAAACAAAATCCTCTCAAGAATTTGGGGCCTCAATAAAAAATACAAAAAAAAACTTGAACGTCTAAATTTCTGTTCGCCCTTACTGAAAAAATTGTGTTACAATAATATTGTAGCAATATCCTAGAACCTAGACCTAGAGAAACAATACCCCGGAACAAACCACATTTTCCAATTCAAGTGCTACTCAGAAAATAATGTACTCTCCTTTGTGTTACTTCAAGGATAATAAAAGTCAACAGATAAAATTTTTGTCAAGGATATAGCCTAATTTGCAGGATGTCAAGGAAACTACTTGGAAAGCAATAAAATACCGCAGCACACACAAAGTACAGAAATCAATATCGAATTTAACTCTGGCCATATGCTGCTACACACATAAGAAATTCACCTGCAGATGCGATATGATATGTCGAGGCCACAAGCACTAATGGATCCTATTTGGAATTTGGTTGCTGTTATAGCTCTGATTTCAGGTACTGCTTATTATTGATATTTTCACCGGAAAACGATTGTCGTAATCATCAGAAACCGACAATGAAAATTTTGGGGTGAGAAAATCCCCTTTGCACAATTGAAGAATGATTCTCCAGTTGCCGCTTAAACTTTTGTTCTCGAGGAGGGAGCTATCAATAATGTAAATCCCTGAGGAAGAGAAGTGAGCTCCCGCCTCCGCTGGAATCCCTTTTAAATTCACCTGACACGTCCTGTCATGATATCTGGTGTTTTATGGGCAAACAACAACAGTACAAGCTCAAATATTTTCTGGACTGGGATTCAATTTTAAAAGTTTGGTCTCGTTCACGAGTGGAAGAAAAGAAAACTTCTGATATCAACTGGAAAAATCTTTTGAAATGATGAGTGCCACAGGGGACAAATACAAGGGCATTGAACAGACAAAGCTTTCTAAATAAAAATAAAAATATATGAAAAAATCTTCAAATTATAAATGGGTAAAAAATAAAGCCAAACTTTGTTTTTGTTAGAAAAAAAAAACTTCTTTTGGTAGACTTGATTTTATCACCCGTGGGTTGTTTGAATGACTAAATCAACTTGATCGACAAAAATTCACCTATAAAAATACTAAGCAAAACTTCCCGGAATAACATGAAGGACCCTTATCCTTCTTACCTGCATGAAATCGATGAACCTCGCAAATTAAACTGGTCTAAAGTATCATATTTTACTGAATTACTTAGAAAATACCAATCTACTGTAACGGAAGGTCACAAAAAATAACAAAAATGTTGACTAACATTTATTGTCCGATAATAATAGGTAAATTTGTCTACTAACTGGAATTAATATGCTACATAACAAGACCTAACATAAAATAAAATGAATTACATGATTATGTAAAATACAATGTAATAAACAAAAGACTTGAATTTACAGCCAGGATTAAATTAGTGGATCAACACTTATGGCGATTAAATATACATTTTATGATAGCAATTATGGGCAGAATTTGAACTGCGTGCCATTTGTATAATCAATTATCAAAAGCAACAATTGACCACAAACTGTTTCACCCCTTCACCTACCACCAATTTAGCAGATTTATTTGTGACATTTAATAGTTTTGTGAAATCCTGCGGATGCGGCTCCCATAGACTTGATAAAGCAGAAAATTATATCTTTGGAAATGCAATTTGAAATTAATTTAATATCCAATAACGATAAATCAAATCATTTTAAAATACGTATATGTTATTCAAAACTTTCGCACTATGTCCTGCCGGTCCCTAGCCCGGATAGAGGTGGAGGGTTTAAAGTTAATATACTAATCCCTATTAAAACCTCTAAACGTATTATCTAGACGTATAAATAGATTTACTATGCTCTGAGGGGACATATATTACCCCCCGAGTAAAAATAATTTAGTTGGTTAATTTTCTTACTAGCACGCACGCGACCGCTGCGCTGCTAGCGCGCATAGCGAAGAAATAGGGACGCCACAAAAGTATGCACGTACCCGCCACAGGTACGAAAATCTAAAAATTTGTTCGCTAGAGGCATCCACTGGCACGAAAATCTAAAAATTCAGGCAATACATTCGCATCGGCATAAACCAAAAGCAGTCCCCCGCTAAACACTAACCACTTCCAATGCTGCTTGACCTACGCAACGAGAACCTTTTCACTGAGTATGCTATTGGCACCCTTTATGGTCACCAAGATAGTTGCCCCTTTTCTTTGTCCTTTACAATTTTTTAAAGCAATACAGGCGTGCAGGCTAGCTGTGGCGCCGTGCGTGCTAGTGCGTACCTGATGCAGTTAATGCGGATGAAGTTTTCAACGAGAAAACCATATATGTGCAAAGATTAAGATAAATAGATCGACCACAACGCAGATTTTTTTATATTAAAAATCAGCGCTCAGAGGTGATGCCCCTTTTGCATTCTCGACGGTTGTATAATTGTGGGTATCTACACTGGTATTCTTTTAACTCTTACTGAACCAGTTCTACAACATAATCTAGGTCTAGACGGGTATTTCATCATCCCAAGTAACTTTGTTGCTTTTCCAAGGGGATATCTGTGTGTGTGAGTGTGCCGATACTTTTGCTACCCACGGTTTACATACATTATACAGGGTGTATTGCATAAAGTTACAAAACGGCCGGCAGTAGATAGGTTTTGAATAGACGAACAAAAAATCTATCTTATGTCTAAAACCAGGGCCGGATTTAAGCATATGCAACAAGTGCTATAGCACAGGGGCCTCCACCACTTAGGGGCCTCCACCAAAACGCAAAAAAAAATAAACAAAATTTTAAGAATGGCGAAAAATTATTATACAAAAACGTCTTTTGAGGAAGTTCGTTACCAGGGGCGGCGGAACCATAGAAATATAAACTAACATGGAACGGCTGTGACGTGTAAAAACCCTGTACGTGAGCGACTACTCTAAAGGTAGCTTGTTTAAAAGGACAGCAATAATGTGCACAAGTGGGACACAAATTGCTGAACTGTCTGGGGTAGCTTCTTGAGTGAATGGTGGCGTGCCAAGTCAATATCCGGGGGGCATAGATTTTATGCCAGGAATTTTAATCGCTCCGCTTTTAAAACTTCCCTCTTATTATTTCTGCATATTTTGGCCTGCACTGCCTTACCACTACTACCAAGTAAACTCAAAGACATCAGGAATTGTGGTACGCTTAATCTGGCTTACAGCCATTCCGTGTTTAGTTTATATTTCTATGGGCGGAACACCTGTTGTATGTGTTGACCATTCAACACATGTGCTCTCTCAAGTGTTGAAAATCAACACATGAGATCCCGTTTCTATTTTAGGTCTTCAAAAAATTTTCCTAACTTGTTTAAGGCTGCACTGCACTCGTGCATGCAAAATACGTGATAAAGATTTTTAAATGAGCGCGCGAAAATGCTTCCAGGATGCAGGAAAGCATGTGCGCGTAGTCAACTTCAACTTCCCAGATAATTACCATGTTTATAAGCGGATTTTCACTCCCGGATCTTCAATCCAAAGTGTAAATATATTTCTATGTATATTTTCAAAAAATTAAGTTGTGCACAGTAAGTTTGAAGTTTTTTACAAGTTTACAATTTTTCCCTCCTCTTCTCCCACCCCCATTTTTAACCTTTCCAATTCAACACATACCTTGGACCTGTTCCGCCGCCTCTGTTCGTTACCATAATAGAAATAGTAAGAAAGCTATAAAAAATGTTAGAATTCGTTAATTAAACTATTACAAAAGTCGGGTTAAAATGTTAGGGAGATATACAACATAGTTTTCGAGAATATTGATGTCACTGCAACGCCTTTTCCCGCGCGTTCATAAATATCACAGTAAAAGTTATGTAGCTTAGCCAAAAATGGTTAGATGGAGGGAAAGTATTTTGTTAATTTCGAAGAAGTAAACGCTGCATCCACCTCAAGACGTCCTGCAGTTCGGTAATCCTGTAATGTTGTACTCCTTTTTTAATTTAGTTTTGACTGACCGATGAATTTTTCAGTAATATTTCTTCTTTTCCTTATTTTGTTGAAAATAATTTGTTACGAACAATTGTGCCTTAGAAAACTTTTGGGGTACTACAATCCCCAAGAACCATATTTTGGTTTTCGCAGATTTACAATATGTTTCCTTAATGGAAGTTAGTGTCAGGACTTGGTGTAACATTTACTTATTGAACGAGTATTTTGGCTCAGAATTTCAACATTTAACTGAAATTGTGAAAAAACACATAGAAAATTTTATTTCTCGTGGTAACCAATTGTTCAACGGAAAGGACACTTTCAAATCTAAAAATTATTAAAAATCGCTTCAGAGCTGCCAGGACAGACAATCTCCTTTAGCAATACTTAGCATTGAAAGCGAAATTATGATAAAAATGATAAAAACAGACATAATTTTTTATTTTGCCAAAAAAAGGCAAGGAAAGACGTAAAACACATCTTAAAATCACCAAATTTTTTTTAGCTGTGTTAACCATATTTGTTCTGTTTCATATTGTATATTAAAAATGATTGTTTAAAATCGCTTTTGTTTCATGATATGACTTTAATTTTTCTTAATGCTGAAATTAGTATTTTCTGTCTTTATTTATTAGTTTTTATGTTGCTTTAATGGATTTTTTATTCGTTTTGTTTCTAAACTCATTCAATTGTAATTTGAGTCAATATAATCCAAAAGCGTTTCGTTATGGAAAATATAAAAAAAACACCTTATTTTAAAATGTAACTATGTGTTTTAAGGTAAAAAATTGCACACCTTACTTTCTACGTGTTACACTTTGTACCTTTCAAACCAAAGACCTTAAATTTACTATGTATGGACGCAAATAGTCAAATCGTGGTATTTAATTTTTAACTTTAGGGGGCCTAGATCAGCAAGTTGCACAGGGCCTCGAAAAGTCTTAGTCCGGCCCTGTCTAAAACATTCAAAATCAAGGTTCTACCATATCAACTTCCAGAGCAATGAGTCGTCAAAGTTGAAATTTTGGTTTGTTTTAACTAAAATTTCAACTAAAACCACCTTTTTCTCCAAAAAATGCCTAGTTAACTACTATTTTTTTGCAAAATTGGAAAGCTTGGACAATTTCCTATTAATAATGTCCAGACAATTTTTACGCTAGGGCCTATAGTTTTGAAGTTATTAGCAATTTTAATGCTGAAATTGGCTCTTTTTTAGTACTTTTTTACCTAAGATTTGCCAAAAAGTACCAAATAACCACCAAATACGGCAAATTTTAACATCAAACATTATTAATAGGAAATTGTCCAAGCTTTCCAATTTTATAAAAAAAAATTAGTTAACTAGGAATTTTTTGGAGAAAAAGGTGGTTTTAGTTGAAACTTAGTGAAAAAAAACCAAAGTTTTGACTTTGACGACTCATTGCTCTGAAAGTTGATAGGGTAGATAGGTGGGAGTATTTTGCGTACATTGATACCTCACTTATGAAAATAGGTCATAGGGTTACAAAAATACAGGGTGATATGTAAAACTCTACCAAAAAATTTCAAAACGCCCTAGGGGCTAAACCGTTACGATCCCCCCCCCCACCGATACGATTTTTTGTTCGTCTATCTATAACCTATCCACACCCGGCCGCTTTGACCCTCCTCAGGGGCACCCTGTAGGAGTCGCTCAGAAGCCAATGCGGTTAAGTCCATGGGCATGGGCTTCTGAGCGACTCATATAAGAGTAAGAGATGGTAGTCGGACGCCTTAACTCTTCCTTAGCCTATGAGCTTCTTCAAAAGTAAAGCTTTTTTAGAGCAATGGAGGAAGAAAGCACGCGACATAAAGGGAATCTTTTCAAAATTGTAACTTTCGCAGGCTACGGCTACCATTAAAGCGATAAAGCGACTATGAATATCTAAAGTTATAAAGTGCAAGTACACTTGAAGTCAGGATGAAACTACTACTACTATTTGGATACTTGAACGTTACTTCAAGTATACTTTAAGTAATCATGCATATGTAATATTTGTAAACTCGGCTTAAAGGCAAATTTGTATCGCGATTTTTCGCACCTGCATTTCTAGCTTTCACTACTACAGTAATACATCTATTACCCTACTTTTCCTGTAAAAACTTTTCCTGCTCCAACTTAAGTACTTGTAAATTTGGCGGGAAATTTTGAGAAAAAATCGGAAGTAAAGAGATAACTTTTGGCCGAGTTCTTCTAAATCAAAAAGAAGATAACGTAAATTTCGTTTGTTTCCTTTAAAAATGACAAGTGAGAATTGTTTTGACATTTGAAACTAGCAGCACGAGATCGCCATGGGGTAAAATCTCGTGAGTGTTTCTGCTTGAACGACGGAAGTCAACATTTTCCTGCTCCTTTCTGCAAGAGAAAGTACAAGAACCGAAATTAGGTAGATTTTTGCATCTTCTTGCGTGTTCGAGCTCAGGAACAGGCCCCATACAAGGCCCCCATACACGGTCAAATCGGATGTACATCGAAGTGCGGATGTACCAGCAAAACCATCGATTGTGAGCTGTTCGGCCGATCAAAACTCGTTGCGGACATAGGTTTGATGAAAATCTGGATGTACATCCAATTTGACTGTGAATGGGGGCCTTAACTACTCTGACCTCGAGCTTGGGGGCTCATTGCGGTCCTTTTAGCTTGCTTGCCCTACGCTGCACTCTATAAATAGAACAATCGTTAGTACAAAGGAGATCTGCCTCTGAGATCGAATCCTTCAAATAAAAAAATCTGCTTAAAATTGGTAGGTACTAACTAGGGATGTCCATAGAGTTATAGTTGTAGCATTGAAACCCGTATCTCTGATTAGAATTTCGTTTAAATTGGACAGATGGATTTTATGTTAATATTATAGAACAAGAGAGGAAGGATAGAAACACAATTTTGGGTAATACTTAATTAAATAGATTTAATTTTTGATAATATTTCCAACCATTAATATCTTTTCTATCTCTTACTTTCAGGTACATAGCCATCGTTTATCCGTTAAAACGTAGAACATCAAGGCGTAAAGTGCGTATAATACTACTTTTTATTTGGATGTTTAGCTGCATTCTCGCGGGCCCATGCCTTTTGTATTCTTCTACGACAACTAAAAGGTATTAAAAAAGATATATTATTTCTTTTGCACCTGCATTTAATTTCACCATCTTAGATACTACAATGGAAAATCTAGAACAGTTTGTTTCATGCTTTGGCCCGACGGTCGTTATCCAACTTCTATATCTGATTATGTGTAAGGAAAAAGAAAATCCAATTTCATTTTACTTTATCTTAATTTCATCTTTTGTTTTAGATACAACATAATCATTCTAGTTTTAACGTATGGCATTCCAATGATTGTAATGATGATTTGCTATTTTTTAATGGGACGTGTCCTTTGGGGCAGTCGATCAATCGGCGAAAATACAGAACGTCAGCTTGAATCGATGAAATCAAAGCGCAAAGTTGTTCGAATGTTTATTGCAATAGTATCAATTTTCGCTATATGCTGGCTACCGTATCATATGTTTTTCATTTATGCATATCACAACAACAAAGTCACTTCTGGTAAATATGTACAACACATGTATCTCGGATTTTATTGGTTGGCCATGTCAAATGCTATGGTTAATCCCATCATTTACTACTGGATGAATAAAAGGTTATTTTTTGTATGATTTTATATTATAATTTTGCTATTTTATATTATTTATTTTAACACAGGTTTCGACTATACTTTCAGCAAATTATTTGCTTTATATGCATCAGTGCTTCCAGAACACCTTCATTGAAGGCCGACTCACCTAGTGTTGTTTTACATAATAAGAATTTTGCTGTTAAGAGGCAAGATATGGGTAATTATTATAAGCGCACAATAATCAAAGCTCGAAAGTATAATGTAATTTGTTTAATCTAAATTTTTATACAGGTTTAAAAAAGGATAGAAATAAGAATACGTGGCAGAGAAGTACAATAGAGACGCAAGTTCAAGGACAGGGCATTTCAACAAAGGAGAAATGTGAGATGAATAATAGTTTTCATGCGAAACCTGAAGAAAATGGCAAAATGGGGAAGTGCCATCCGGAAATTTTAGTTCGTGATGAAGACAATAATGCAGTTAGTACGTTGCAGATGTTATGATAAGAAATTCAAGCTCAGATTATTTTTAATACTGTTTAGACCGATGTTAAGGTTGCAAAAAACCCATATTTTTATAATATATGTATTTTACCTAAAAATGATTTTTAATTTTTAATCATTTGCAAGAGACATATAAAGAGCGGGCCATCTGTTGGTTTTTTTTAAAAGTGTGTGTTATTCCGACAACTAGCAACACCGATGGACTTTTTTATGGGGAAATGTTGAGGAGCGTTGTTACTCTAACGATCCACAAACAATTGAAGCACTTAAGGAAAAGATCTGTGAGCTGTCCGCGAAACATAATCGACAATGTAACTACAAAATGGATTTGAAAGAATGGGCTACTGACAAGTCAACCGCAGGAGCCATTTAAGGGGGGTTTCTGGTCTAGAAAGCAAAAAAAGAGGTTTTTTCATATTTTTTTTCTCGGAAATAGATAAATATTTTTGCTTCTAACTTTTTGTATTGGTATTGTAATACTCTTAAATTTCTAAAAAAAAATTTTTTTTAACTTTTGGCACATGCTAATCGTACAACTTCTGTTGAAGGAATAACGGTAAAAAATTGAGGCTCGATGGCGCATCTCATGACAGGATCATCTAAAACACAAATATTTTTGAAAGTCTTAAAATATACGTCATTGACTATAGCGTGAACTAGGATATTTAAAAAAGAATGAAATCTCGCCAAATGGCACACTTTTAAAAATTGTTTTTTGAGAAAAAGGACATTTTTCCTCACAAAACACCTTGTAGAATGGGAACGGTTGGGTTAAAATAAAAAATCCTAGTTCAGGCGATAGAGAATTAAAAGACGAAGAGAATGAACCCTATAAAGCATAAAACGGAGGAAAATAAATCGAGTTATGGCATGCGCCAGTTCGAAAAAACATTTTTTAAGAAAAATAAGTTTAAAGTTTCAGGTGACAATTTTTTGTTATAAAACATAGATTTTTTTATATTTACCTTTATTCATCGATTCCGGCACCATACAATATCCATTCTTCATCTTCATAAAGCTCATGAAATATGACTGTAAAGTATAATATTTTATATGTATATACTTGGATATGTGTGTTAGTACAAAAGAGAAATTAATTATATTCACTCGACAAGCGGCGGCTCCTGTTTTGTCGTTATATACGTTTATAAAATCTACAATAACTCTAGAAATATTTTGAATTTCAAAAAATCCTTTTAGGAGATGATTTTAGACATATCAACTAAACTTATTTAAAAAAAAAATTCGATTTTTTGAATATCCTAGACCAGAATCCTCTCTTAAATGAAAATATTTTCCATAAATAATCTGAAGGTATACTCTCTTCAATAGATTCATTCAAAAGTATAGACCAGGCGCTGGCGTTGTAGCCAAAATTTTACTTAAACCTGACACTAAAACCAATAGAAATAATTTTTGGCACACGAGCAGTTTTTGAAGAGTACTTTAAGAAAAAAAATTGTTCTGCACGCGAATATATATGGAAACTGTGGAAAATCCCCGGAAAATCTCGAAAAATTAGTATTTCGTCTAGAACGTGCAAAATTGTACATTATATCGAAATTTTCAACCTCTGCACTTTATAGATGAAACACTAATTTTTCGAGATTTTCCGGGGATTTTCCACAGTTTCCATATATGTTCGCGTGCAGAACAATCTTTTTTCTTAAGGCCCTCGTACCGTCTCGAAAAAAAAAATTTCCAAAATTTTTTTTTTCATAAATGGGTTCATTTAGTCCTCAAGAATGTTTTTTTTATTCTTTTTCTTTTTACTTGTTATTAGTTATAGTAAATATTAACAAGATAATTTTAACTTTTTAAGTTTTATATAAGAAAAAACTTATTTTGAAACTTTAAACTCATTTAACTCGAAACATGATTTTTGAAATTGGCGGGCGTGATAACTCAAAATATAATCGCCGAATTTACCCTTTATTTTTTATTTGCGTTTTTCTAACTATTTTTTAGGGAACATGGAGCCATTTTGCTGATAAAGTGACTGAAAAAAAATTTACATCTTTCTTTAGACTGAAAAATGTGGACTTTAATTATCTGCCATTTCCTCAAAAAAAATATTTTTTAAAAAACAACTCGTCATTCCCAAATTTCTAGTGTCTTATTTACAGTGAATTTTTTGTTTTTTTTTTAGTTGCTCCAAAGTCGAGATATCACGCCCGCCAATTTTTTCATATTTTTTGCAATGTTCCAGAATTTGATATGGGAGGCGGAAATGACGCAATAAAAAAATTAAAAAAAAATTTATTTTACAATTTATTATTCTTCTAAACAAATAAAAGAAGTTTTATCTCAATATCCTGTTACCATTTTCTCATAATCCTTCTTTAAAAATCACCTAAAATACTCGCTCCGAGGCGGTACGAGGGGCTTTAAAGTACTATTCAAAAACTGCTCGTGTGCCAAAAATCATTTCTATTGGTTAGTGTCTGGTTAAAACCCCTGGTTCCTGTACTAGTATTGAACATTGGAGTATGAAATTTTAAACAAGGAAGCTTCTTTGGCAATTGGCAATATGCGGTCATTCTATCGCAGGTCTAAAACACAAAACCTCGTCCTAGTGATTCTTGCTGCCCCAATCAAAAATGATTCCGATGTGTCTCTTGATGGAATTGGGCATGAGTTAACGATCATGAAGGCAAAGTCCGCCTGGCTTGCATTATAAAAGGCGAAGGAGTAAAGCAGAGTGCAGTAATTACCGACTTTGAAGTAAGATGAAAAGTAGAACAAGATCGTGTATACTCGTATGTAGATGTTTTCAAACTCCGTGACACAAAAAATTTTAACAGTTCTGCGTACCTGGTTGTCAAATATTATAAATTTTGTTCTATCATTTCCCCCCTTTTAATTTAAAAAGGCAACAAACCCAGAAAAAAACTCAACAAGAGAAGGGATGTGCGCATGTCCGAATGAATAAAGTTAATTTATCTTTATATGTATTGAGCAGAGCTTTTAAATAGTACATGTAAAAACCCTGCTCAACCAGGTCAGTTTATTCATCGTAATAAGCATAATTTTACTATAATTATGCGAAATATTTCTCATCCTTAAATTAAAAATAATTTTAAAAAAATGCTGAAAATTAGTCTTAGTATTAAAAACATAAATTTCGCATTTTTTAATAGAAATTGCTACAAATTATTTCTGTAGCAAATGTGTAAAATACAAAAACCTGAAAATAAAAAGATATATAAAAAAGGACGTTTTTCATTCATAATTTGTAAATTCTTTAAATAATCATTACGCCCGCCAGAAAAATGCACCTGCCCCTAGCAATACGCCGCGTCGCGACTGATTAAATGGCAGCAAGTCATTTGATAAGGAGGAGCTTTTAAAGCTTTTAAACATTTTTAAGCGCTTTTTACCCCAGCCTGGGCGGCATGTCACAGAGTTTGAAAATATATTTAATTTAATTGAGTCTTGTCAGTGCAAAATTCTGGTTTTTCTGAATAATAATTGCAAGCTTTAAAATTAGCAGCCTTCCATTTGAGTGTTTGTTTGGCCCTGCAAGATATACAGGGTGTACACCTTTAACCCTACAAAGCGGACGGCTGTGGATAGGTTTTGGATAGATTCATGAAAATGTACTCATGAAAACAGCTCAAAGGGTTACAAAAATACAGGGTGATATGTAAACCTCTACCAAAAAACTTCAAAACGCCTGCTAAACCGTTAAGATTTACCCCCCCCCCTCCCCGCATACGATTTTTGTTCGTCTATCCAAAACCAATCCACAGCCGGCCGCTTTTGTGAGGTTAAAGGTGTACACCCTGTATTTGAACACGGAAGGCACGGTCGAATAGAATAGAGAATTGCTGATTCTGCTAAGGAGAGTAAGTAAAGATCGGAGCCAAGTTGCAATTTTGAGTTCAAATCCAATGCATAATCGCATCAGAGAAAACCAAGAAATCTAATGGCGTGGAAAAAGATTTAGAGTCAATTGCATTCGAAATTGGGAAGCTGCAGCGATAAACAGAGACAGATGGATGCAGATCACTAAATGATGAATGATGAAAATGATTCATATCACAATTATTCATCGATAGATCGTGGTAAAATTAAAATGAGTACCACAAATAAAGCATTTCGTCGGCTTAACCGGGTAACAGGGTTCCACTTAAGTCGGGTCTTCACCTAGCGGACGGTACATCTCTTTGTTCACCTGATCGTCGGGTACTTTCGGCGTCGCAGGCTTTGTCGGCTGGTTAGCGAGATTCACTTGTAGTCCATTCAAAACGCGGGGGGGGGGGTGTTCCAACATAACACCGTTAAGAAAATCGAACCCTACATGATTTTTGGGTCGCTGATCACGACGAAAATCAACCACCTTTGGTCTTATGTTGCAACACCCAAACGCGCGTTTGGAATGGACTATTTTTTAGGAGGGATAATAACCCCGACGGTTGCATCTCTGGCTCGGTTGCCTTAAAAAAATTAACTTATACAACATCCAAGAGTTCAAACGCAAGGTTCACGCATCCGTCTGCTTCGCTTAACCTATCCTAACCTTTTTCTATTCTTTGATCTAAGCTACTACTAGGCATTCCACCATACGAAGTGAGCCACAAGACGGAGTGGTAGCATAAAGCTCGGTTCGCATTATACGGAACGTCAACGTCACGGAACGGCAACGGCAAGTCAATTTTGCTGTCGATTCGAATATAGTTTCAAACTAATCTTGACGGTCCGTGAAGTTGCCTATAGACGGTGATTACACTGTTCGTTCCTACGTAAAAGCTCGTGAGGAATGTACGTAGGAACGAACAGTGTAATCACCGTCATATATGTGAACACGTAGTGTAAAGTTCATTGAAGAATATTTTGACGTGCCGTTGCCGTTCCTTGACGTCACGTTGACGTTCCGTATAGTGCGAATCCACCTTGAAGGGTGACACCTGATCTTAGACTTTCATATAAAAAAAGTAATATAACATTTTTGTATAATATAACATAGTACTTTGATTATAGTAGATGGTAAAACATACATATATGTACAAAAGCAAAATAATCACAACTGCAGAAAACCCACAAGGACACGCTTGGCTGCATCAAAAGCAATATCTATAAAATAAATACAGAATAATGTAGGCCATATGAGTCACTTCTAATACACAAAAGATATCAGCATGTCATGACCAGGGTTACAAATATCAACGATATTTAGCAGAAACACTAAGCTTTGTTGTTAGCCTTATCTACTTGGAATTTTTCTTGTAGGTGCAATGTTTATCATATGATTCGCCGAAAACCGAATTTATGATGTTCGACCTTTTAAAGGTCGACTTACGCAGGCGTAGACAGTGATAACTCTGCGGGCTTTTTTTATTGCAGGCTTTTTTTATCGCTTCCAAAGGTAGTTTAGTCCTGGGTTTTATAAAAAGGTGGTCTAAAGAACTCAATAACCCCTTGATTACTAAACACCTTTATATCTCTCTTGTCAGACCATTACTCGAGTATGGGTCCCAGGTTTGGTCTCCTCACTACTCTTCGCACGTCGGAAGAATTGAGTCAGTTCAAAGGAGGTTCGTTCGATTCGCACTGAATCATCTTCCTTGGGATGACCCAATAGCTCTTCCACCATATGAATCTCGGCTTAAGTTACTCAACTTAAGCTCTCTTTGCAGGCGTCGTGAGGTTGCCGATGTTGTATTTGTTCATCAACTCCTTAATGGAAAGGTTGACTCAGGTTTTCTGAGTCGCCGTGCGTCGTTTAGAGAGAGTAGATACAATTTGAGAGGGCCACCTCTCTTACACACCAACTCCTCTAACACGAATTACGGCAGATTCGAGCCTGTTAATCGCATGTTCATTAATGTGAATAGAAATATCGATGTTTTTAGCGTAAGCATTAGTAAAGACGTCCTTAAAAGGAGTCTTTTTAATCTGACTTGACTGAATTTTCTTGCACGCTTCTTTGTGTATTGCATTTCTTTCTGTTTTAATTGAGTGTGCAATCTCTGGGGGGTCACACCTCGCATATAAAAATGTGCGGGGTGTGACCTTTTCGGGATTGCATATTCAATTTACATGTTGCATGCTTTAGTTGAGCCTATCTCAGTGCTAATTGTGCTGAGCTGGTAAATTTTTCTTGGCCCAGCTAAGAAGTGTACCTTCTGAATTAGAAGGGTAACTCTATATGCATGATTGTGTGTTGCATGAAAAATAAAAAAATAAAAATAAAGGTGTATAATATCCGCTTATATGCATAGCAAGCACATTCAACTACGAATTATAGATTAGCAATTCGTAATTTATTACGGATATTTCATCACATTTTTGGAAGTAAATAAAATAATTATCGCAAAGCATTAACAAATACGATAATTTTTGCATTGATTTTATATCTTCTAGACAAGAATAAGAGATTGCAAAATTCTTACCTAGCTGCAAAATTGTTGTGCATATACTTAAATAATTTAATCGACTATACTAAATCAGAGTGAATGCTAACTAAGTAATTAAATTAGTCATTAAAATGTCATGGTCACGTTCCTTTAGTAAATTACAATGGAACAACTTCAAACAAGGAAATTCGTTCGAAAAGAGAAGCAAAACTCATGCAAACGTAGGTCTAAATATTTATGAGAGTTTTATTTGTAATATTTCTTATCTTTACCTGCAATTTAATCATCTAATGTGAATCGAAGAACAATTTCACAATGATACCGAAAAATAGAATGATTCAATTTCGTTTTATTTTAATTTAAAACTTATTTGAGTGCAAATAAACGCTCATGGCTACGCTGATGACTCCGTGATAGCGATTCGATGCTTTAACTCTGGGTAAATGCAAAACTATCCTCAGTCTGGTGCATCAGTAAGGAAATAATAGTATTAGTCTCCATAAAACTTTTATTATAATATTTACAAGGAAATGGAAGCTAAATCTACTCGTAGCACCTCGAACTTTAAATGACGTGAGCGTTATATTTTCAAGGAAAAAAAATGCTTAGGTGTATACTAGGGTGGAGCGAAAAAAAGGTGTTTTTTTGGATATCGATTGCATAGTATACTCGTAGTGCGGAAAAGTTGCTACATGATGTGAGTATAAAAAGTGTAAAATTATATGAAAATCAAATTAGGTCTTGAGGTGCCCCAACGCTCTCGAAAGATGGAAGAAATGTATGAGATAGGAAAATTATTTTTTTTGAATTTCGATTAGTAATAGTGTGGAAATGTTGCTAAATGATGTAAGCATAAAAATTATATGAAAATCAAGTTAAACGTTATTGCCTACAAAAAAGCCCTTGTGTCATTTTTTCGAAAACCTAACCCTTTCGAAATTATTCAAGGTATTTTTTTGGCTGAAAAGTGATTTTTGGAAACTTTCACCTTGAATAACTTCTAAAGGGTTAGGTTTTCATGACACAAGGGCTTTTTTGTAGGCAATTAACGTTTCGTATTGATTGATCAAAAATTTTTTTTCGAAAAAATCAGTTTTTGAGTGATTTTTTTTCCAAAAAGTGATATCTCCGGCGGCCATGTTTTTTTTGTGATTCCGAAATTGTTTTCTTAAAAAGTCCCAAGGAAGCTGTAGACCATTTTCAGCCATTTTGGAATTTTGTCTCCTTAAAATGCTAATTTCCCCGGACTATATGTAATTCAATAAAAAACACTGTAAAGGACAGTTATCCACAGTTCTACCGGTCAGACGCCTGCAAGGGGAACAGATTACGCTGCCAAGTGATTTAAAGTTGGGAATCGCCCAACAGGATGAAGACCCACTACGATCTAAGGGCGAACGGATCTAGATTTAAGGGAGGCGATCGAGTCGAGCGAATAAAAGGTAAATCGCCAAAACTACGAAGGAAATGGAAGGACCCGTTCACGGTCATCACGGGGTTAAACGATGTAATCTATCGCATCCAAAAAGCTTCGATGGGTAAGAACGTGACCTGTAGGAAGCTGTGTTCGAGACGAACACTAAGTAACTCTCAGAACACAGTGAGGCCGACAACGACAACTTCTACACTAATGTGTGCAAGAAGTTTTGTTTTGAAATTAAATCTGTTAAAAAGAAACAAATTGTTCCAATTAATCACTGACGAATCTGAGAACGCTCGAGAAGAAATATTACAATATTTTTTATATGTAACTCTAAATTTGTGTATGATATCCAAAATCATTTTTTCCAGATTTTTTGTTGTTTTCATCATACTTTTTTCCTACCGCGGACAGTGCACACATAAACTTTTTTTATTTAAAGGCCGCTCGCGGGTTGTTTGCTAGTTTACAGTAAACCTACAAAGAAAATATTAAATAAAACGACCGTCATCATCAAGGTGAGTATTTTATTACTCCCATTGGGTATCAATTACAACTTATTTGAAAATATAATTTAAACGTAATAATTTAAATATAATATTAATGTAAATATTTAGCTATATTGATTACTAAAGCAGCTTCCATATGCAATAAATCCAATTTTTGGCCTCGGTTGCATTCGTAAAAACTCAGATGGTTTGCATTTGTATCTTTTTTGCTTTTGTAATGGGGCCTCAGGTCCTCCAACAGATGATGGATGCCGTAGTATCCTTTCTTTATCATCTTCAAGGTATTGCAGTGCTTTGTTGGCGGCAGCAAGCACGTCTGTGTACAAATCTTTTTCCTAAATAATAATGTATATATTAATGTCGTATCGACTTTCAAAAACTTCTTTTCAACTTTACCACAACAGTATTTAATGCAGTAATTACTTCGGGAGGTTCTTTTAAAAAGGGGATAGTTACAGTACCTCCTTGAAGTTGAGTTAGTAGAAACCACATGTAGTCATTTCGTATTGTTATATGCTGTGCATTGTCATTCAAAGTGTTCAATTTATTCATCCATTTTTTCACAATTTCTCTCTCTATAAAATATAACAGGTAAAAGAATGAAATTTATTAAAGAATGTTACTACTCACGTTCTACGGGCAAAAAAGGTAAAAGCCCATAAGCCATCATTGAATTCTGATAAAAAAATTCTCCTTCTCCACGTCTTATAGTGTCTCTAACCCTTTCTTTAGGCGCTGGGGGAGGCCCGGTGGCGACCCCGGGTGCTTTGGACGGTCTCTTTACTGCATTTGAACTGCCCCCCGGCCGAGCAGGATTAGGTGGTCCTGCTGCAGGTTTTTTCGGGACTGGTTTTTTTGCGGGTGGTTTTTTAGCAGGAAGTTTACTTTTATTCATTTTTGATAAACGTTAATAATTACTAAAAATTTATTTAAATTAGAAAAATTTCACTTAATGAAATATAAAATGACGTAGAACTATAATTTGTTTAGGTTTACTTTAATTTATTTATTTTGTTTTGCCGTATCGATGTGGATGCAAGTTTCTTTAAAACTATTAATAAATTACATAAAACTTTTCAAATTACAAAGCGTAACTAGAGATACACAATATAATGAAATAAAAATAATTAATAATATAAAGTTGTTAAAATATTTTGTAATTTCAAACTATTGTCGGAATCGACTATTAGATATTACTAAATATATAATCTACCTGTTAATTAAAACGATGAACTGATCAAAATTTTTCCGGTTTTTATGTGGAGATTAAATATGCACATTAAAACTGGCTTTTTGTAGCAAAATTCATATCATGCATGAAAGGCGGTAACGATTCTATTAGCGACGTACTGTCTCTGTGGACCGGTCATCCTTTTGTTCTTCTTGGAAGGAGCATTCACAGCGAAAGCGACAGCAATAATTTTCTGCACACTTTTAGGGTCAGATTTGAAAAAAAATAATATCTTCATTTAATTTTGCATACTTTTAGGGTCGAGCATTTTTTATAAAGGGATTGTCTCATTAGGGATTTTACTATACAGGGTGTTCCGTCCCAGCTTGCCAAGCGGTTAATGATGGATAGTAGACAGAAAATGATCGACAAAAAACATTAATAAAAACCATAGTACCTATACCATGGAAGAAACAGAAATAAGAGGGAATTTGTAAAAAAATGTAATCGTAACTCAAAATGTAGATCGTGAAGGTCCTCTTTTCTGAAATTTTTTAACACCCCAAAAAAACCTGAAAATTTCTTGGAACACTCCAAGACTTCAATTGCCTTGGTTTTTTTGAATCACCATCCTGTTGCAACATTATCCATAGCCTCCAATTGCGGCTAGTATCTAGTGTGTCAGAACAGAAGGCCATCGATTAAAAGTTCTTAGCTCAGATGCGCAACAAGGTCGTGTGGCTTTAATGTGTCGTTCCTCTATGCTGGATAAAAACATCTTTTTAACTGTGCAAGTAGTTGCCGCACCTGGAATACTTAGGCAGGCAGTTCCATCTTTTTGTTGTTTTATTATAGGCCAACACACTAACCAAGCCAGGCGTTTACCCACGTCCGAAAAGCGCCAACACATGACCTTCGCTTTCATTCTCCACGTTTTGCCCCCACACTCACTGCAAGAAAATACAGAGATAGTTGTTTTTTTTTAGCTTAATAAGACTATAGTTGCAAGAGATCTTGGTATCTAGGTATAGTTATAAGTGACCTGGTCTATTAAAAGAGGGCTTAGGTGTCAAAAAATCATTTTCCACTTTTTTGCCGATTCGAATAGAGTTTGAGTCTTTCACAAGGTGAAATCAGAAAGTCATAATTTGTGACCAGAAAGTCATAATTTGTGGAAAAGTTTACTAAAAATGAAGGGAAGTGATAACGAAAACCACGGCCGGCGCAAAAACAATGTTAACATTTTTAAACTCAACTTAACATGATTAACTACGTTAATATTCCGAGCAACACTGGACGTCCTTGAATATAGTTAGACACCAGGTAACACGAAGAAAAGGGAACAACTAACGCGAAACTGACGCAACGACTTTTTTCCCTTTTCTGCTGTTTTCTCGATAACTTTTTTTCGCACGTAAGCCCTCTTTTCATAGACCAGGTCACAATAGTGATTTCATTTTCTTTGTCATAATGATTTCTACTCCAACCTCTCTTCTTTTTGGAAGATCTTCCGTTCGGTGATCCACTAGAGAGTACCGTGTGGGCTCTGATATCCATTATGCCACTTGAAGTCCATTTAGTTTTCTGCAGAGCTGTGATCGCTGTCATATTTTTTAGTGATGATAAAAGCCACCTTATATCCATATTCCGTTGCCTGAGTCCTTACCGTTGAGTCCGTCCTGCCCGAGACATATCTTGAGGACTCGTGACGGGTGGGTTTTTACAGTGGTAAGTTGTCAGCTTTCCGCACAACCCGAATCCTGTCCGGCCAGTCCTGCTTTGTTTAAGGCGCGAAGCAATTGCCTTTCACCCTGCCCTGTCTGTTACTCTTAAGGTAGGTTCACACGCAACGATTTACTTGTAGGCCAGTCAAATTGTCGAAAAAACCTCGTTTTTTGCCAACCGAGCCATCCGCAAGGTCAAATATGGAAAAATAGGAAAAACTCCGTAGAGTTGATAAACAAGTTTCCCAAATGGCCTGAATAAAGGGCCAAAAACCGCTTTTCGTTTTTTGAAAAAACTACACTTTGTACAAAAAAAAGGTTTGAATAAAGTTTGTAGAACATACTAATAAAATGAGGTCAGTTTGATGTCAATACATAAACAAATAAAGGATTAATTGCAAAAAATACGCTAAAAATTACGTTTTTTTTAAAATGCTCATATCTCTTACCAAAAAAACGATTTTGTAATGAAACTCGCGGAAAGTGTAGTCCTTGGGGAGCGCAATAAAAGCGTTTTTGAAAATTTGTAAAATAATAAACAGTTTTTGCAAAATACAGTTTTTTCGAAAAAAAAATACCTTTGTGGTCGTATTCCATTAGCTCATAGCCATCAGCACTTATAGAAACGTTTTTGGGCTTAAAATGCTCTGGAAGAGTTGTGCTAATAGTTGTTTTTTGTACGCATATTGCCATTTCATTGGAAACATGCGAAAAGATGGCCAAAAAACAAAAAAAACCATTTTGCCCACAAAATTAATTGCCTATCGATAAGCAAAATGAAATATATTTTACGACCTCAGAGAAGAGCAGCCAGCTGTCAAAAAAAGTAGACCAAGAAATCTTGCCCGAAGTTGCTCTACCAAAAAAGGTAGAGTAGAAAACCGTGCGTTAAGTTACTCAGTTCAACTTGTAGCAGGTTCATGGAACACGAATTACACTTTTTGCTGAGATATTTCAGCCTAGCTCAACCTAGAGAATCGATCACTCCGTTGATAACTTTGAAAAAGCCGTCCAGTTATTATAGTCCAGGGAAATTAGACAAAAAAAAGGCTTAATTTCGGAAAAATTCCGGGAAAGCTGAATTTTGGTATGGACATTGATATTATTGCTCTAAGGAAAATGTCACGAGTCCCCATCGATTTGACACTCCGAAAGTATTATCTTCTCTCAAAAGAGTAGAACCTAGAGAAGACTTCTTGTTTGGAAGATCATTGGTATTGGTTACGACCGAAAGTCCTATGATTTCTGTTAGATTTTGGTTAGCACAAATTTTTTTTAATTTGTGTACATTATTAAAATTCTGCTTAAGTTCGCACTCAGTTTTGTGACTGCAACAATAAAAATATAAAATATATAGTAAACTATAAAAAATGTGTCACTTAAGAAAATTTTATGTTTGTTTAAAGGCTTGAGTTTTCAATTGGTACAAAATTATTTGCATATTTGGGATTTGTGTGATTCTTTTTTTTAATAATGGATAAGAAAAAAAAGCAATTAGATAAAAAGCCAGGTATGAAAGTAAAAAAATCAAAATCATCGGCTAACAAGTCGAATCAGCAGCGTAGTGTTCCGTATACCAGGGGGATCAAAGGAGATCCTCCAGTAAGTAAACCTGATAGGACAACTGGGGGTAAACGTGTCCAAACAGAATATTATTATCAGAATGCGATGCTGGTATATGGTCTTTTACCTTATCTACCTGTGCGCGGTAATCAATCTATATATACTATGTAAATTTAATTCATTTTTTCTTTAATTATAAATTTATAGAGCGAGAAATTGTAAAGAAATGGATGACAAGAATGAATTGTCTGAGTGGTTCTGAAGATGAAAGATCAACAAGAAACGATTACATGTGGTTCCTACTCACTCAGCTTCAAAGCGGTATTGTTACCATACCTTTTATGAGGGAGCCGCCAAATGAGATTCTTCCGCTAAATGATGTTGTGGTAACTTAAATTTTTGCCAAGTATTTAGTTGTATACTGATATTATTTCACATTATTATTTTTATTCTAAGGATAAGGAATTATATAGAGACGTTCTTGCTGCCGCCGACAAGGCTATCAAACACATCGATGAAAAAACAAAAGAAATGGATCAAGGGGCCAAACTCATGAGTAGTTCTTCTTCGAGCGTTACCTCACAGAAAAGGGGGAAACCTAAATCCAAGGAAAAAAGTACGTCATCTGAGAGTTTAAAAAGGGAACCGAACCCAAAAATTAAGTTCGTTCCATATGGCTAAATGAATTGTTTGTATTTTGTGGATTATAAATTTTACTGTCTAAAAGTGATTTTTGGAGTCTAAGCATAAAATTTGGAATAATTAATAATTGTTTTTTTCCCTTACGGTTACTAGATTTGATCTTCCATGTATTAGACATGAAACTGAAACAAGACAATCAGGAAATTTCTGGTGGTGTAGTTCTCCTCAACGCAAGTAAATATAAACTGCTAGAAACATTCAATCAATTAAGCGGAAAGGCCAACGAGTGCTTTGCAAATGTGAACAAAAAACTTTCGTCAAATTAATGTTTGAAATCGTAGCTACTTTCCTGTATACAATTACACTATTGAAGAGGTGAATGAATTCTTTTATTTAAGATGTGTGGGCACGAAAATTATATCATATTCTAATCAAGTTGATGTAACCACCACAAATTTGCAATAGTATTTAGCTGATATAATGGTAGGAGACAATCATCGCAGCCGATTTTAAACTAGTAAAAATATCAGGCAATATTAGGTTGGACGTGACACAAACTTGACTGCATTGTTTATTTTCGTACGTTAATAAATCTCGTCATTTCTAGGATTTGTGCTGTGTTCCAACGTAATGTATCATAAGCTTCAATTCTGCTTCAATGCGGAGACTTGCTTTGATTTATCCAATAAAGCGAGGTCCTGCTTTTTGATAGGTATTAAGACGTACTAAATCGCACCATTATTTCCTTTTTTTTGTGTAAAAATCAAGCTTAGGAATCACCCTTTTTTATACTGCTAGTCTGTCATGTCGTTCAGGTTATGGTGCAATGTCGAGTAGTAAGCTAAGTTTGAAGGGTAGCAGAGAATAGGATACGTCAGGATGTTGTATGAGTACGGAAAGTCCGAGTGCGGAAAGTACGAGTTCGGAAAAATTGGTTGTGGGAGATTGTTCCACAGCCAAATTGTTCTATTTATAAACGAAGGATGCTGTCAATTAATCAAAAAGAAATTTTGTCAAATGTTCAATATAGTCCTGCAAGTTAGTCGAAAAAGGAGGATGAAATTGGATTTTACCGCGCACAAAACTTTTTTTTGGCGTTTGTTCCGGTACATCTGACAATGAAAAAACCAAGTTTGTAGGGTGCCAGTGGGTTGGGAAAAGCCGCCATCTTGAAAATGAGGGAGAGCTTGTCCGTATTTCTGCTATTTACTACATTTTCATATGAGTAACCGTTAACGAAATATTCAAAAAAAAAATGGCGTTATCAGTTATTTCAGGCACGTGCAGTGCGAACTTTGGCGTTGGATTGCTCGCAAACTATATAAGCGATAACGACGATCAAGGGCTCATTCTAAAAGTAATTACCAGGACTTTAACTTTGTTAATGGGTATTAAGCCAAAAAAAATACAATTTTACGAGTTAATCGCAAAAAACTGCATTCTACCCCCACCGCATGATCATGGTTGAACTTGAACCGGCCATAACTTTGAGCCAAATGAACTTACAGAGCTCGTTGAGGGCTAATTTGGTAGATAGTAATTTTATTCTCCACAACTGTGCAATTGATCATTTTCAGTTATCATTGCATGCAAACGAGTTATTTAATATAAACGAGGGGCCTATTCAATAATGCATAAAATGCGCAGCATGCGCACATAAGTTGTAAATTATTGCAATCATGCTTTTGTCATATGTTTCCAAATTTATCATGCAAGGCATTATTGCTTAGCATGCGGGAATATTTTGCAGTTGGCAAAAATCAGTTGCTGTCAATTAGAAGGTAACAAAGGAAATTTTAAAAATAATTATTTTGTATTCTAATAGTTATTGAAGGCTGCTGTGTATTAATTTAACGTTAAATAAAATGGATAAAGAAATTGAAAGTGATCTTTTACGGTAAAAATGATAAATTATGTGGAATATTTGTTTAAAGAAAACGTTTCAGGATATTAGAAAGCGAGGACGAAGAAGGAAATCAAGAAAAATTTTGGAGTCCACAAAGAATAAAATGCTTGCTTACCATAAGGGTAAAATATGAAAAGCAATTTCGAGAGGGGAAACGTAAACGTAGTGTTATATGGAATGACATTTTGCGCAAAATAAAATCAACGGATTCCGATTTTCCTTTCCAAACGGAGGATTTGATTCGAAAGTGGAATAATTTGTTTACTTCATACAAACGTATAAAAAAACGAAATGGAGACACTGGTCGAGGCCGCACAAATTGGGAGTATTTTAACATTTTTGATGAGGTTTTTGGATGCAGTCACCACATAGTTCCTCCTTCAGGATTAACATTTTCATCGTATTTAGAAAAAGATAGTGAAAACCCCAACTTGGAAGACATCGAGAACACGAATGAGGAAACCACTTCCCTTCAACCAAAGAAACCGAAAAAGGAGAAGAAAGATGAGATCTTAGAGTACCTTAAAGAGCAGAATGCTATAGAAGAGCGGTGTCATAAAGAATATTTAGATCTTGAAAACAAAAAGTTGGATATCGAAACGCAAAGAGTTCAAGAAATGCGTGAAATGAGATTATTGATGAAGACAATATTAACAAGCCAAGACTACTGAAAAAGAAAGTCCTGTTTGTACAGGAAAAACAAAATTATTTTTAAAGTAAAGTAATATTCATTTTGCAATTTTTTTTTTTTTTTTTTTTTTTTATGTGGAAGACTAGAACTCAGGGAAAGCCCTTTGTACTGTCGACAATCTATTTTCTTCGTATAGAGTGCAATGTCAAACAGCAAGCTCTAGTCGATAGATAGTGAAGATATGTTTTTGTTATGTTTTGAAAATAAAGTTTATTTTTCATTGAAACTATTCGCAATTTCATTGCGTTTCAAATGTGCCTCCTTGGCCTCTTCTTCAACAAAGAACTCATGGTCGTCTTCATTATTTGTTGCTTCGTTTATTCGGAACGAATGAATGGGATTTCCAGTATCCATTATAATAAAATTATGTAAGCAAACACAAGATAATACATAATACTTCGCGTGAAATACATTCTTAATATTCAAATAATTTAAAATTCGAAACTTTTGTTTCATCATCCCAAAAGCTTGCTCAATACATACTCTCGTTGAGCTTAGTTTGTAATTAAATTTTTTCTTTTCGGCAGTGAGAAAGCCATTATCCCTGTAAGGAACCATTAAATACGTTTCCAATGGGTAGGCACTGTCTCCCAAAAGATGGCTGTTAATTGGTATGTCAAGCGTTTTTGTTTTTAATGCCTTCTGCAATGGACTGTTACGCCAAACTGACGCATCATGACTCCTACCAGGCCAACCAAAAAAGACATCGCGGAACAATAATTTCCTATCACAAACCGCCTAAAAAAATTTGTAAAAAACATTACAGATATTGATGATATAAGTGTATTTTACTTGGAGTATTATTGAATGAAACGATTTCCTGTTGAAGTAGCTGCTTGCGTCTCTTATTGGTGCTGGAATTCGAATGTGAGAGCCATCTAAACAGCCATTTTAAAAATAATACCCGGATCGATATATTGAAAGGCAACTTGAATTAAGAGGTCGTTTATTCGCTTTTAATTCTGACGAAGTTGATACAATTCTTCATGAAAGCTTAACTTAGACTGAACAATTCTAATACAGTTTTATTTTCATATTAGACAAGAAGAATCAGAATACAATTGTACAAATACAAGAATACATGTATATATAAAAATGGTAGAAATGCAAGCGTTAGTGTATATATACCGAATTAACAAAGTATTTTAACATCCTCCCGCCGCAGCCTCTGCCTGCACCTCTAGCGGGAATAAGTGTTGAACAGATCGACGCGTAGTCACCCCGTTATGGAATTTAACTTCGCAAGCACGAACCTTTCCATCTCGTCCAGGAAAAATCTGTTGAACACGGGCTAATTTCCAAAACAATCGTGGTACTGAAGAGTCGTGAACTATTACCACATTTCCAGGCTGTAATCCTTGAGAAAAAGAAGGATGATTGTGATGCGCGGACCTAAGCTGTTGAACATATTCCGCCCTGAAACGCTTAAAAAATTTATTGACCAAACGAAAACGAGCTTGCCATTTTTGGCGCAAATCCCTTTCTGTAGGTGCAACATCGTTTAAGGATAATGAAGCTGGAAAAGTTCCAAGTAGAAAATGGTTGGGCGTTAGTGGAGACAAGTCGGCGGGATCCTCACTAATATAGGTTAGTGGTCGTGAATTGATGATAAATTCAGCCTCGATCAAATAAGTTTGCAATTGATCGGACGTCAGCGTTAATCTTCCTATAGATGATTTCAAAATATCCTTCACGTTTCTCACAAGCCTCTCCCAGAATCCGCCCCACCAAGCGGCACGCTCCACTATAAACCTCCAAGATACTCCAACTCTTGTCGCAAGAGACCTTCGGCTTCTCCGCTTAAATGTAATTTCTAGTACTATTTTTCTAGTGAAATCTTTGGCAATTTGTGAGCGGTGCGTTGTGCGATGTGCGGTGTGCGGTGTGCGATGTGCGGTGTGCGATGTGCGATGTGCGATGTGAGGTGTGCGATGTGCGGTGTGCGATGTGCGGTGTGCGATGTGCGATGTGCGGTGTGCGATGTGCGATGTGCGGTGTGCGGTGTGCGATGTGCGGTGTGCGATGTGCGGTGTGCGGTGTGCGATGTGCGGTGTGCGATGTGCGATGTGCGATGTGCGGTGTGCGATGTGCGGTGTGCGATGTGCGATGTGCGATGTGCGATGTGCGATGTGCGATGTGCGATGTGCCGTGTGCGATGTGCGATGTGCGAAGTGCGATGTGCGATGTGCGGTGTGCGATGTGCGATGTGCGATGTGCGATGTGCGGTGTGCGGTGTGCGATGTGCGGTGTGCGATGTGCGATGTGCGATGTGCGATGTGCGGTGTGCGATGTGCGATGTGCGATGTGCGATGTGCGATGTGCGATGTGCGGTGTGCGATGTGCGGTGTGCGATGTGCGATGTACGATGTGCGATGTGCGATGTGCGGTGTGCGATGTGCGATGTGCGGTGTGCGGTGTGCGGTGTACGATGTGCGATGTGCGATGTGCGGTGTGCGATGTGCGATGTGCGGTGTGCGATGTGCGATGTGCGGTGTGCGATGTGCGATGTGCGATGTGGGATGTGCGATGTGCGGTGTGCGGTGTGCGGTGTGCGGTGTGCGATGTGCGATGTGCGGTGTGCGATGTGCGATGTGCGGTGTGCGATGTGCGATGTGCGGTGTGCGGTGTGCGGTGTACGATGTGCGATGTGCGATGTGCGGTGTGCGGTGTGCGGTGTGCGGTGTGCGATGTGCGGTGTGCGATGTGCGATGTGCGGTGTGCGATGTGCGATGTGCGATGTGCGATGTGCGATGTGCGGTGTGCGGTGTGCGGTGTGCGATGTGCGGTGTGCGGTGTGCGATGTGCGGTGTGCGATGTGCGGTGTGCGATGTGCGATGTGCGATGTGCGATGTGCGGTGTGCGATGTGCGGTGTGCGATGTGCGATGTGCGGTGTGCGATGTGCGATGTGCGATGTGCGATGGGCGATGTGCGATGTGCGGTGTGCGATGTGCGATGTGCGATGTGCGATGTGCGGTGTGCGATGTGCGGTGTGCGATGTGCGATGTGCGATGTGCGATGTGCGGTGTGCGGTGTGCGATGTGCGGTGTGCGATGTGCGATGTGCGGTGTGCGATGTGCGGTGTGCGATGTGCGATGTGCGGTGTGCGATGTGCGATGTGCGATGTGCGGTGTGCGATGGGCGATGTGCGATGTGCGATGTGCGGTGTGCGATGTGCGGTGAGCGGTGTGCGATGTGCGATGTGCGATGTGCGATGTGCGATGTGCGGTGTGCGATGTGCGGTGTGCGATGTGCGGTGTGCGATGTGCGATGTGCGATGTGCGATGTGCGATGTGCGATGTGCGGTGTGCGATGTGCGATGTGCGATGTGCGATGTGCGGTGTGCGATGTGCGGTGTGCGGTGTGCGATGTGCGGTGTGCGATGTGCGATGTGCGATGTGCGGTGTGCGATGTGCGATGTGCGATGTGCGATGTGCGGTGTGCGGTGTGCGATGTGCGGTGTGCGATGTGCGATGTGCGATGTGCGGTGTGCGATGTGCAATGTGCGGTGTGCGGTGTGCGATGTGCGATGTGCGATGTGCGGTGTGCGATGTGCGGTGTGCGATGTGCGATGTGCGATGTGCAGTGTGCGATGTGCGGTGAGCGGTGTGCGATGTGCGATGTGCGATGTGCGGTGTGCGATGTGCGATGTGCGGTGTGCGATGTGCGGTGTGCGGTGTGCGATGTGCGGTGTGCGATGTGCGATGTGCGGTGTGCGATGTGCGATGTGCGGTGTGCGATGCGCGGTGTGCGATGTCCGGTGTACGATGTGCGGTGTGCGATGTGCGGTGTGCGATGTGCGGTGTGCGGTGTGCGATGTGCGATGTGCGATGTGCGGTGTGCGATGTGCGATGTGCGATGTGCGATGTGCGGTGTGCGGTGTGCGATGTGCGGTGTGCGATGTGCGATGTGCGATGTGCGGTGTGCGATGTGCAATGTGCGGTGTGCGGTGTGCGATGTGCGATGTGCGATGTGCGGTGTGCGATGTGCGGTGTGCGATGTGCGATGTGCGATGTGCAGTGTGCGATGTGCGGTGAGCGGTGTGCGATGTGCGATGTGCGGTGTGAGGTGTGCGATGTGCGATGTGCGGTGTGCGATGTGCGGTGTGCGGTGTGCGGTGTGCGATGTGCGATGTGCGATGTGCGATGTGCGATGTGCGGTGTGCGATGTGCGATGTGCGGTGTGCGATGTGCGATGTGCGATGTGCGGTGTGCGATGTGCGATGTGCGGTGTGCGATGTGCGATGTGCGGTGTGCGATGTGCGATGTGCGGTGTGCGGTGTGCGATGTGCGATGTGCGGTGTGCGATGTGCGGTGTGCGATGTGCGATGTGCGATGTGCGATGTGCGATGTGCGGTGTGCGATGTGCGATGTGCGGTGTGCGATGTGCGATGTGCGGTGTGCGATGTGCGGTGTGCGGTGTGCGATGTGCGGTGTGAGGTGTGCGATGTGCGATGTGCGGTGTGCGATGTGCGGTGTGCGGTGTGCGGTGTGCGATGTGCGATGTGCGATGTGCGATGTGCGATGTGCGGTGTGCGATGTGCGATGTGCGGTGTGCGATGTGCGATGTGCGATGTGCGGTGTGCGATGTGCGATGTGCGGTGTGCGATGTGCGATGTGCGGTGTGCGATGTGCGATGTGCGGTGTGCGGTGTGCGATGTGCGATGTGCGGTGTGCGATGTGCGGTGTGCGATGTGCGATGTGCGATGTGCGATGTGCGATGTGCGGTGTGCGATGTGCGATGTGCGGTGTGCGATGTGCGATGTGCGGTGTGCGATGTGCGGTGTGCGGTGTGCGATGTGCGGTGTGCGATGTGCGGTGTACGATGTGCGGTGTGCGATGTGCGGTGTGCGGTGTGCGGTGTGCGATGTGCGGTGTGCGATGTGGATGTGCGATGTGGAGAAGAAAGATGAGATCTTAGAGTACCTTAAAG
The DNA here is from genome assembly GCA_963855945.1 of Thereva nobilitata. Taxonomy (NCBI): domain Eukaryota; kingdom Metazoa; phylum Arthropoda; class Insecta; order Diptera; family Therevidae; genus Thereva; species Thereva nobilitata. The sequence continues at coordinate 170,003,699 of OY979695.1, forward strand.
AGCAGAATGCTATAGAAGAGCGGTGTCATAAAGAATATTTAGATCTTGAAAACAAAAAGTTGGATATCGAAACGCAAAGAGTTCAAGAAATGCGTGAAATGAGATTATTGATGAAGACAATATTAACAAGCCAAGACTACTGAAAAAGAAAGTCCTGTTTGTACAGGAAAAACAAAATTATTTTTAAAGTAAAGTAATATTCATTTTGCAATTTTTTTTTTTTTTTTTTTTTTTTATGTGGAAGACTAGAACTCAGGGAAAGCCCTTTGTACTGTCGACAATCTATTTTCTTCGTATAGAGTGCAATGTCAAACAGCAAGCTCTAGTCGATAGATAGTGAAGATATGTTTTTGTTATGTTTTGAAAATAAAGTTTATTTTTCATTGAAACTATTCGCAATTTCATTGCGTTTCAAATGTGCCTCCTTGGCCTCTTCTTCAACAAAGAACTCATGGTCGTCTTCATTATTTGTTGCTTCGTTTATTCGGAACGAATGAATGGGATTTCCAGTATCCATTATAATAAAATTATGTAAGCAAACACAAGATAATACATAATACTTCGCGTGAAATACATTCTTAATATTCAAATAATTTAAAATTCGAAACTTTTGTTTGAACAATTCTAATACAGTTTTATTTTCATATTAGACAAGAAGAATCAGAATACAATTGTACAAATACAAGAATACATGTATATATAAAAATGGTAGAAATGCAAGCGTTAGTGTATATATACCGAATTAACAAAGTATTTTAACATCCTCCCGCCGCAGCCTCTGCCTGCACCTCTAGCGGGAATAAGTGTTGAACAGATCGACGCGTAGTCACCCCGTTATGGAATTTAACTTCGCAAGCACGAACCTTTCCATCTCGTCCAGGAAAAATCTGTTGAACACGGGCTAATTTCCAAAACAATCGTGGTACTGAAGAGTCGTGAACTATTACCACATTTCCAGGCTGTAATCCTTGAGAAAAAGAAGGATGATTGTGATGCGCGGACCTAAGCTGTTGAACATATTCCGCCCTGAAACGCTTAAAAAATTTATTGACCAAACGAAAACGAGCTTGCCATTTTTGGCGCAAATCCCTTTCTGTAGGTGCAACATCGTTTAAGGATAATGAAGCTGGAAAAGTTGCAAGTAGAAAATGGTTGGGCGTTAGTGGAGACAAGTCGGCGGGATCCTCACTAATATAGGTTAGTGGTCGTGAATTGATGATAAATTCAGCCTCGATCAAATAAGTTTGCAATTGATCGGACGTCAGCGTTAATCTTCCTATAGATGATTTCAAAATATCCTTCACGTTTCTCACAAGCCTCTCCCAGAATCCGCCCCACCAAGCGGCACGCTCCACTATAAACCTCCAAGATACTCCAACTCTTGTCGCAAGAGACCTTCGGCTTCTCCGCTTAAATGTAATTTCTAGTACTATTTTTCTAGTGAAATCTTTGGCAATTTGTGAGCGGTGCGTTGTGCGATGTGCGGTGTGCGGTGTGCGATGTGCGGTGTGCGATGTGCGATGTGCGATGTGAGGTGTGCGATGTGCGGTGTGCGATGTGCGGTGTGCGATGTGCGATGTGCGGTGTGCGGTGTGCGATGTGCGGTGTGCGGTGTGCGGTGTGCGATGTGCGGTGTGCGATGTGCGATGTGCGATGTGCGGTGTGCGGTGTGCGATGTGCGATGTGCGATGTGCGATGTGCGATGTGCGATGTGCCGTGTGCGATGTGCGATGTGCGATGTGCGGTGTGCGGTGTGCGGTGTGCGGTGTGCGATGTGCGGTGTGCGATGTGCGGTGTGCGGTGTGCGATGTGCGGTGTGCGATGTGCGGTGTGCGGTGTGCGGTGTGCGATGTGCGATGTGCGGTGTGCGGTGTACGATGTGCGATGTGCGATGTGCGGTGTGCGATGTGCGGTGTGCGGTGTGCGATGTGCGGTGTGCGATGTGCGGTGTGCGATGTGCGGTGTGCGATGTGCGATGTGCGATGTGCGATGTGCGGTGTGCGATGTGCGGTGTGCGATGTGCGATGTGCGGTGTGCGATGTGCGATGTGCGATGTGCGATGGGCGATGTGCGATGTGCGGTGTGCGATGTGCGATGTGCGATGTGCGATGTGCGATGTGCGGTGTGCGGTGTGCGATGTGCGGTGTGCGATGTGCGATGTGCGATGTGCGATGTGCGATGTGCGGTGTGCGGTGTGCGATGTGCGATGTGCGATGTGCGATGTGCGATGAGCGATGTGCGATGTGCGATGTGCGGTGTGCGATGTGCGATGTGCGGTGTGCGATGTGCGGTGTGCGATGTGCGATGTGCGATGTGCGGTGTGCGATGTGCGATGTGCGATGTGCGGTGTGCGATGTGCGGTGTGCGATGTGCGGTGTGCGATGTGCGATGTGCGATGTGCGATGTGCAATGTGCGGTGTGCGGTGTGCGATGTGCGATGTGCGATGTGCGGTGTGCGATGTGCGGTGTGCGATGTGCGATGTGCGGTGTGCGAAGTGCGAAGTGCGATGTGCGATGTGCGGTGTGCGATGTGCGATGTGCGATGTGCGATGTGCGGTGTGCGGTGTGCGATGTGCGGTGTGCGGTGTGCGGTGTGCGATGTGCGGTGTGCGATGTGCGATGTGCGGTGTGCGATGTGCGATGTGCGATGTGCGGTGTGCGATGTGCGATGTGCGATGTGCGATGTGCGATGTGCGATGTGCGATGTGCGGTGTGCGGTGTGCGGTGTGCGGTGTGCGATGTGCGATGTGCGGTGTGCGATGTGCGATGTGCGGTGTGCGGTGTACGATGTGCGATGTGCGATGTGCGGTGTGCGATGTGCGGTGTGCGGTGTGCGGTGTGCGATGTGCGATGTGCGATGTGCGATGTGCGATGGGCGGTGTGCGATGTGCGATGTGCGGTGTGCGGTGTGCGATGTGCGGTGTGCGATGTGCGATGTGCGGTGTGCGATGTGCGGTGTGCGATGTGCGATGTGCGGTGTGCGATGTGCGGTGTGCGATGTGCGGTGTGCGGTGTGCGGTGTGCGATGTGCGATGTGCGATGTGCGATGTGCGATGTGCGGTGTGCGATGTGCGGTGTGCGATGTGCGATGTGCGATGTGCGGTGTGCGGTGTGCGATGTGCGGTGTGCGATGTGCGATGTGCGGTGTGCGATGTGCGGTGTGCGATGTGCGATGTGCGGTGTGCGATGTGCGATGTGCGATGTGCGGTGTGCGATGGGCGATGTGCGATGTGCGATGTGCGGTGTGCGATGTGCGGTGAGCGGTGTGCGATGTGCGATGTGCGATGTGCGATGTGCGATGTGCGGTGTGCGATGTGCGGTGTGCGATGTGCGGTGTGCGATGTGCGATGTGCGATGTGCGATGTGCGATGTGCGATGTGCGATGTGCGGTGTGCGATGTGCGATGTGCGATGTGCGATGTGCGGTGTGCGATGTGCGGTGTGCGGTGTGCGATGTGCGGTGTGCGATGTGCGATGTGCGATGTGCGGTGTGCGATGTGCGATGTGCGATGTGCGATGTGCGATGTGCGGTGTGCGATGTGCGATGTGCGATGTGCGGTGTGCGATGTGCGGTGTGCGGTGTGCGATGTGCGATGTGCGATGTGCGATGTGCGGTGTGCGATGTGCGATGTGCGATGTGCGATGTGCGGTGTGCGATGTGCGGTGTGCGATGTGCGGTGTGCGATGTGCGATGTGCGATGTGCGGTGTGCGATGTGCAATGTGCGGTGTGCGGTGTGCGATGTGCGATGTGCGATGTGCGGTGTGCGATGTGCGGTGTGCGATGTGCGATGTGCGATGTGCAGTGTGCGATGTGCGGTGAGCGGTGTGCGATGTGCGATGTGCGATGTGCGGTGTGCGATGTGCGATGTGCGGTGTGCGATGTGCGATGTGCGGTGTGCGGTGTGCGATGTGCGGTGTGCGATGTGCGATGTGCGGTGTGCGATGTGCGATGTGCGGTGTGCGATGCGCGGTGTGCGATGTCCGGTGTACGATGTGCGGTGTGCGATGTGCGGTGTGCGATGTGCGGTGTGCGGTGTGCGATGTGCGATGTGCGATGTGCGGTGTGCGATGTGCGATGTGCGATGTGCGGTGTGCGATGTGCGATGTGCGATGTGCGGTGTGCGATGTGCGATGTACGATGTGCGATGTACGATGTGCGATGTGCGATGTGCGATGTGCGATGTGCGATGTGCGATGTGCGGTGTGCGATGTGCGATGTGCGGTGTGCGATGTGCGATGTGCGATGTGCGGTGTGCGGTGTGCGATGTGCGATGTGCGATGTGCGATGTGCGGTGTGCGATGTGCGGTGTGCGGTGTGCGGTGTGCGATGTGCGATGTGCGATGTGCGATGTGCGATGTGCGGTGTGCGATGTGCGGTGTGCGGTGTGCGATGTGCGGTGTGCGATGTGCGATGTGAGGTGTGCGATGTGCGGTGTGCGATGTGCGGTGTGCGATGTGCGATGTGCGGTGTGCGATGTGCGATGTGCGGTGTGCGGTGTGCGATGTGCGGTGTGCGGTGTGCGATGTGCGGTGTGCGGTGTGCGATGTGCGGTGTGCGATGTGCGATGTGCGATGTGCGGTGTGCGGTGTGCGATGTGCGATGTGCGATGTGCGATGTGCGATGTGCGATGTGCCGTGTGCGATGTGCGATGTGCGGTGTGCGAAGTGCGAAGTGCGATGTGCGATGTGCGGTGTGCGATGTGCGATGTGCGATGTGCGATGTGCGGTGTGCGATGTGCGGTGTGCGGTGTGCGATGTGCGATGTGCGATGTGCGATGTGCGGTGTGCGATGTGCGATGTGCGGTGTGCGATGTGCGATGTGCGATGTGCGATGTGCGATGTGCGGTGTGCGATGTGCGGTGTGCGATGTGCGATGTACGATGTGCGATGTGCGATGTGCGGTGTGCGATGTGCGATGTGCGGTGTGCGGTGTACGATGTGCGATGTGCGATGTGCGGTGTGCGATGTGCGATGTGCGGTGTGCGATGTGCGATGTGCGGTGTGCGATGTGCGATGTGCGATGTGCGGTGTGCGGTGTGCGGTGTGCGATGTGCGGTGTGCGATGTGCGGTGTGCGGTGTGCGATGTGCGGTGTGCGGTGTGCGGTGTGCGGTGTGCGATGTGCGATGTGCGGTGTGCGATGTGCGGTGTGCGATGTGCGATGTGCGATGTGCGATGTGCGGTGTGCGATGTGCGGTGTGCGATGTGCGATGTGCGGTGTGCGATGTGCGATGTGCGATGTGCGATGGGCGATGTGCGATGTGCGGTGTGCGATGTGCGATGTGCGATGTGCGATGTGCGATGTGCGATGTGCGATGTGCGGTGTGCGATGTGCGGTGTGCGATGTGCGATGTGCGATGTGCGATGTGCGATGTGCGGTGTGCGGTGTGCGATGTGCGATGTGCGATGTGCGATGTGCGATGTGCGATGTGCGATGTGCGATGTGCGGTGTGCGATGTGCGATGTGCGGTGTGCGATGTGCGGTGTGCGATGTGCGATGTGCGATGTGCGGTGTGCGATGTGCGGTGTGCGATGTGCAATGTGCGGTGTGCGGTGTGCGATGTGCGATGTGCGATGTGCGATGTGCGATGTGCGGTGTGCGGTGTGCGATGTGCGATGTGCGGTGTGCGAAGTGCGAAGTGCGATGTGCGATGTGCGGTGTGCGATGTGCGATGTGCGATGTGCGGTGTGCGGTGTGCGATGTGCGGTGTGCGGTGTGCGATGTGCGATGTGCGATGTGCGGTGTGCGATGTGCGATGTGCGATGTGCGATGTGCGGTGTGCGATGTGCGATGTGCGGTGTGCGATGTGCGATGTGCGATGTGCGATGTGCGATGTGCGATGTGCGGTGTGCGGTGTGCGGTGTGCGATGTGCGGTGTGCGATGTGCGATGTGCGGTGTGCGGTGTACGATGTGCGATGTGCGATGTGCGGTGTGCGATGTGCGGTGTGCGGTGTGCGGTGTGCGATGTGCGATGTGCGATGTGCGATGTGCGATGTGCGGTGTGCGATGGGCGGTGTGCGATGTGCGATGTGCGATGTGCGGTGTGCGGTGTGCGATGTGCGGTGTGCGGTGTGCGATGTGCGGTGTGCGATGTGCGGTGTGCGATGTGCGATGTGCGGTGTGCGATGTGCGGTGTGCGATGTGCGGTGTGCGGTGTGCGATGTGCGATGTGCGATGTGCGATGTGCGATGTGCGGTGTGCGATGTGCGGTGTGCGATGTGCGATGTGCGATGTGCGGTGTGCGGTGTGCGATGTGCGGTGTGCGATGTGCGATGTGCGGTGTGCGATGTGCGGTGTGCGATGTGCGATGTGCGGTGTGCGATGTGCGATGTGCGATGTGCGGTGTGCGATGGGCGATGTGCGATGTGCGGTGTGCGATGTGCGGTGAGCGGTGTGCGATGTGCGATGTGCGATGTGCGATGTGCGATGTGCGATGTGCGGTGTGCGATGTGCGGTGTGCGATGTGCGGTGTGCGATGTGCGATGTGCGATGTGCGATGTGCGATGTGCGATGTGCGGTGTGCGATGTGCGATGTGCGATGTGCGGTGTGCGATGTGCGATGTGCGATGTGCGGTGTGCGGTGTGCGATGTGCGGTGTGCGATGTGCGATGTGCGATGTGCGGTGTGCGATGTGCAATGTGCGGTGTGCGGTGTGCGATGTGCGATGTGCGATGTGCGATGTGCGGTGTGCGATGTGCGGTGTGCGATGTGCGATGTGCGGTGTGCGAAGTGCGAAGTGCGATGTGCGATGTGCGGTGTGCGATGTGCGATGTGCGATGTGCGGTGTGCGGTGTGCGATGTGCGGTGTGCGGTGTGCGGTGTGCGATGTGCGATGTGCGGTGTGCGATGTGCGATGTGCGGTGTGCGATGTGCGATGTGCGATGTGCGATGTGCGATGTGCGGTGTGCGGTGTGCGGTGTGCGATGTGCGATGTGCGGTGTGCGATGTGCGATGTGCGGTGTGCGGTGTACGATGTGCGATGTGCGATGTGCGGTGTGCGATGTGCGGTGTGCGGTGTGCGGTGTGCGATGTGCGATGTGCGATGTGCGATGTGCGATGTGCGGTGTGCGATGTGCGATGTGCGATGTGCGATGTGCGGTGTGCGGTGTGCGATGTGCGGTGTGCGATGTGCGATGTGCGGTGTGCGATGTGCGGTGTGCGATGTGCGATGTGCGGTGTGCGATGTGCGGTGTGCGATGTGCGGTGTGCGGTGTGCGGTGTGCGATGTGCGATGTGCGATGTGCGATGTGCGATGTGCGATGTGCGATGTGCGGTGTGCGATGTGCGATGTGCGATGTGCGATGTGCGGTGTGCGATGTGCGATGTGCGGTGTGCGGTGTGCGATGTGCGGTGTGCGATGTGCGATGTGCGGTGTGCGATGTGCGATGTGCGGTGTGCGATGCGCGGTGTGCGATGTCCGGTGTACGATGTGCGGTGTGCGATGTGCGGTGTGCGATGTGCGGTGTGCGGTGTGCGATGTGCGATGTGCGATGTGCGGTGTGCGATGTGCGATGTGCGATGTGCGGTGTGCGATGTGCGATGTGCGGTGTGCGATGTGCGATGTGCGATGTGCGGTGTGCGATGTGCGATGTGCGGTGTGCGGTGTGCGATGTGCGATGTGCGATGTACGATGTGCGATGTACGATGTGCGATGTGCGATGTGCGATGTGCGATGTGCGATGTGCGATGTGCGGTGTGCGATGTGCGATGTGCGATGTGCGGTGTGCGATGTGCGATGTGCGATGTGCGGTGTGCGGTGTGCGATGTGCGATGTGCGATGTGCGGTGTGCGATGTGCGGTGTGCGGTGTGCGATGTGCGATGTGTGATGTGCGATGTGCGATGTGCGATGTGCGATGTGCGATGTGCGGTGTGCGATGTGCGATGTGCGATGTGCGGTGTGCGATGTGCGATGTGCGGTGTGCGATGTGCGATGTGCGGTGTGCGATGTGCGATGTGCGGTGTGCGGTGTGCGATGTGCGATGTGCGGTGTGCGATGTGCGGTGTGCGATGTGCGATGTGCGATGTGCGATGTGCGATGTGCGGTGTGCGATGTGCGATGTGCGGTGTGCGATGTGCGATGTGCGGTGTGCGATGTGCGGTGTGCGGTGTGCGATGTGCGGTGTGCGATGTGCGGTGTACGATGTGCGGTGTGCGATGTGCGGTGTGCGGTGTGCGGTGTGCGATGTGCGGTGTGCGATGTGCGATGTGCGATGTGCGATGTGCGATGTGCGATGTGCGATGTGCGGTGTGCGATGTGCGATGTGCGGTGTGCGATGTGCGATGTGCGATGTGCGATGTGCGGTGTGCGAGCCGGCCAGCCGGGAACAATAAAATTTAGTGTATTATTGACACTCAAACAGTTAGTTGCCATCGTTCAAGGTAATGCTCCTTACCATGGAGTCATTGTGAACACAATGCACTAATTGTAACACTAACATTCTTATACATCGTGTTCACTTCCGTCTTAGGGTTTGTAGGAGAGTTCTGTCTCAATTACATCAACTTCGTCAGGTTTACTTGTTCTGTGCATGTTAAGGAAATTGATGTTAAGTAGTGATACAATAAAGAATAAAAACGAAGTGTTTAGACACTTCATCCAAAATATATAGTTTCTTCGCGAAAAATTCTTAAAATAACACGAATTTTAAGAATTTCGCTGAAATGGACCGTGTTACATTCTTTGCGAACAATTTGACCCACCCTATACACTAACGCTTGCATTTCTACCATTTTTATATATACATGTATTCTTGTATTTGTACAATTGTATTCTGATTCTTCTTGTCTAATATGAAAATAAAACTGTATTAGAATTGTTCAGTCTAAGTTAAGCTTTCATGAAGAATTGTATCAACTTCGTCAGAATTAAAAGCGAATAAACGACCTCTTAATTCAAGTTGCCTTTCAATATATCGATCCGGGTATTATTTTTAAAATCTGGTGCCGAAACCCGGGACACTATCGCTTCCTTCCAACTGATCGTTCTCCTTCAGAAGTGTCGGCAGTAAACGATTTTCTTGTTTGGATCGAGAACGTATATGAATCTGATACTGAATCCAATGGGATTATACTAATATATCAGGAAGAAAGGAAGTTTGTGCCATACCTGATTCTAGAAGCTAGGAAAAAAAATTATAGCTTGCTGGTCAGATTTTGGAAACAGTCAACATTTATTTACTGACGGCTAATTGTCTAAAATTTTATTAAACACTGACGACAATCCGAAGGAGAACGATCAGTTGGAAGGAAGCGATAGTGTCCCGGGTTTCGGCACCAGATTTTAAAAATAATACCCGGATCGATATATTGAAAGGCAACTTGAATTAAGAGGTCGTTAATTCGCTTTTAATTCTGACGAAGTTGATACAATTCTTCATGAAAGCTTAACTTAGACTGAACAATTCTAATACAGTTTTATTTTCATATTAGACAAGAAGAATCAGAATACAATTGTACAAATACAAGAATACATGTATATATAAAAATGGTAGAAATGCAAGCGTTAGTGTATAGGGTGGGTCAAATTGTTCGCAAAGAATGTAACACGGTCCATTTCAGCGAAATTCTTAAAATTCGTGTTATTTTAAGAATTTTTCGCGAAGAAACTATATATTTTGGATGAAGTGTCTAAACACTTCGAAGAAGTCTAAACCCCCCCGCTCCCTACCACCAATTTTTCAAAAATATATTTTGTAGTAAATGTTTATTTTTTTAAAAGCACTTTCCAAAAATTCGCTATAAGTTCTAAAATATTGTATTAGGATAATGATCTTGGGCTTATTGAATCATTTTCCCAGCCTTCCACCACTGTGTATGTCAGACGTTTAGTCTGTCGTAGTAGAAAAATTTGATATTCAGTTGCAAGAAATGACTTAAAAATTGGCACTCTGTCGTTAAAAACTATTTTTTTATTGCAGCATAAAAAACTGCATATAAAATCTAACAACTGTTATTAGTGTCAATTGTTGTATACTTTAGTTCGTTTTGGTAGATAAGTTGATCTAAAGTTGGAGAAAACAGTAACAAATTAAAAGTTTCACAGATTACCATAACATTTATTCCACTTTTTCCAAATCATAAAATTACAATGAAATGTTAAATAATAGCCGTAAAAAAACTTTTAATATTAAACTTTTGTAAGGATTTCATTAATTTATTGGAAATTTTGTTTGCTGTCAAATCTGGGGATTTTTTCTCTCGACTCCGAAGACGCAGCAAGAAATCCTGGTTTGTTCTTTTCTGTAACGTGTTTGGATGCTCTAGTCAGCTCTTGTACATTGCGCTCAGTGCTCTGAATGTGGCACGGTATTTTAATGTTGAATAACAACTCATCGCTCTCATTATAATCTTCGAAGTGCTCAAGAGGTATGTCTCTTGTGTATGGTGGCTCGTACAGAATATTGTTGTCATCCAAATCTATCATATTAAAATAATCAGTGCAATCAAAATTTATTTTTGGTTTTTTATACTCCCTTAATGTTGTTCTGTCGAGGTTTTGCCTGATGTGTATTATTTTTTTAAATGCCATTTGGCGAATTGGTTTTCTCTCGTCGCAAATCATTGATAACAAAACACTTTCTGAGCTTGCAAAAAAGCAGTTGTCTGCCATAACACCACGAATAACCGAAAGCAAATTAGATGGTAAATACTTTGTCCATTGGATGAACTTGAAGAACAAAACACTACCGTGGGCGATGGAATTATAATATTTTACGCTAAAATACATGGGAATATACACTTTCATTACATAAATTGCTAATGTTCGCAAATTATTTGATGGTTCACCTGTAGTCACGTACGCACGTAAAATCCGAGCTGCTTTTGTTAACCAACGAGCATGATGTACAGGTCCTAATTTTGTGTTTGCTAAATCCATCGACACTGAGCCATTGGAAATCGCATTAGCCAATTGAAGAAGATTTTTTGCATCTGTTGACAAAGTAGTAACACCTAGTGTTGATGGTGGCATATTTTCGAGTGCAATTCTTTGAAAATTCTCAAAAACCTATAAGAAAGGGGAAGAAAATATATGGATGCGTTATTTCAAACAATTTGTAAATTTAAAAAAATATGTATTTTACCTGCAATGTATCGCTATTATCCAACAAAGCTGACAATTGTCCTGTTGATGTTCGTGGTCCTGTTGTTGTGCTTCTTTCTAGTGTATCATATAAATGACGAAAAGGTAGTTCATTGAAGTGTAGTAAGCATACACTCCAATGTAGTGGTCTTTGTAAATGTTGTTCGAATAGCGTTATAATTCCGCCTTTGATTCCCGTGTTGACGGGTTCACCGTCTGAACAAATAGCAACCAAATTATCTAATGGTATGCTATTAGCCTGAAAAAAATCAATTAGTTGGCGTGTTTTCGTTGCTGCTGTTTCTCCTTGCAAAACTATATGGCCTATAAATCTAGAATCTGGCTCTCGTACAACAACCATGTGGGATTCTTTTATTTTGCGCGTATGCAGCTTGTTGTTTATAATTTCCGTAACTAACGTTTGATCTTTTCTCGAATCAAAAGAAAATGCAACTAACGTTGAACTGTCGAATCGTTTTCTCAAGGCTTCGTTTCTACATCGATTTCGTTCTCTTTGAACTTTATTTTTATCTATAATTACCGTTTGGTCATTTTTATCCTTTATTTCTAAATCTTTCATAAGTGCTGATGCCAGTGCAGCTGCAGCTCTATGTGACACACCGTATCTATCGCATTCCATCGCGAAGTTTGTCAACGTTAATCTTTGTACATACGGTCTACGAATAGCAACCGGAACAGGCCCCGATTCCTGAACATCTAAAGCAAAAGCACCTGCATCTAAATTCCTATTACCTTCATCCGCAGAAATTGAAGGCTGCCAAGTCTCATCTGTGGTTTGCATTTCTGTTGCCACTGCTGCACTTAGTGAAGGCTGTGGTAACGTTGCGAGAAATCCAGAAATTGTATGTTGTCTATCTGTCTGCTGATCCACCATAAACGATTTTATAAATAGGGGTGTATTGCCACAAGTACAATTTGATATTAATAAATTACACCGGCATTTTGCGACCGAAAACAAATTTTTTAACAAGCCAAAAAGATCGTCTAAAAGTTCGCCCGATTTCTTATGTCGTATTGCTTCTTTATATTGGTTAATAAAACGAGTTAGTTTATTGCAAATAGAACTTCTCTGTATAATGGGTATAGGTAATTTACACCAAATTTCAGTAATTTTGTCCGCGACGTAAGGAGTAATATCTTTGTATGAAATTTGTGGGTTTTCATTGAAGCCCTGTCCAAACAAAAAAAAAATAGCACCGTAAAATTTCTCCATACGTTGGTAAACGGTCAAAGTTCAATTCCTCAGCCTCGCCGAATAAATCTTTATTATAAAATGTATAATATGAAGATGGTCCAGGTATTGGTGACGACGATGAAGTTGCCATAATATTCTAAAATGTAATAATAACAGAGTATTATAAAAAAATTATTGTACAATAATTGGAATCAAAGAAAATAGTACTTACGTTTTATGTGAATACAAAGGAAGCTTAGCTTATATGTATTATTATTTTACTTAAATCACTTTATTAAAAAAACACGGTAAACAATGTATAGTTCGTACTGTCTTCACAATTGAACTGTAACATAAATAGGACACGGAGATGCTATTTATACTTATATCGTTAAATCACTCAGGTTAATGTGAAAACCAATTCTTCAAATCGCTCCAGTTAAACAATTATTTTTGAGGCAATTGGGCTTTTTTAAGTGTTATAGCCCTGTTTTGTTTCAGAAACCGCAAACAATGATTCTATTTTTTATCATGACCATCTTTAACCGAACGAAACAAAGCAGGCATGCAATAAAGTAATAAAGTAATTAAAGAAAGGTAACAAAAGTAAAAAACTCTTTGAATATTTGTTAATCCGCCTAAATGAAGGATAACACATTCTTTGATTTAGGCGGCTTCAAAGGCAAGAGTGAGAAACCATAAAACCATAAAGTGTTCTTGAAGGCGGATGTTGTCACATGATCTAATTTGTTCGGAGGAAATACCTAAATTTTTACCCATAAATACTTAGTAATACGCAGCAAATTTTTGATTTTCAAAAAATGCTATAAATGTTGTGGTAATACGTAAATGTTTAATTTTTTACTGTTTTCTCAAAATTTAGATCAACTTTTCTAGCAAAACGAACTGGAATATACAATAAATTACCCAAATAAAAGTTGTTAGATTTTTTATGAAGTTTTTTTTGCTGCAATTAAAAAAAATAGTTTTTGAAGAAAAAGTCATACAAAATGGGTGTTATTTATGGATAGGTGGTTTTTGTAACTTTTTGCAACTGAACATCAAAGTCTTTCTACTATACTGCAAGTAAACATGTGATACATGTACACAGTGCGAAAAGTCCTGATTATATAAGCCCAAGATCATTATCCTACTAAAAATATTTTCGAAGTTATAGCAATTTTTTGGAAAGCGTTTTTAAAAAAATTATCATTTACTACAAAATATATTTTGGAAAAATTTAGGGGAGGGGGGGGTTTAGACTGGAACCAAAATATGTTGCTGGGAAAATTCCTGTTCCATTAAGCCTAAGATCATTATCCTACTACAATTATTTTAGAAGTTATAGCGAATTTTTGGAAAGTGTTTTTAAAAATAATCATTTAGTTCAAAATATATTTTTGTAAAATGTGCAAGGGGGGACTTCAACCAAAATATATAGCTGGAAAAATTCCTGATCCAACAAGGTCAAGATCATTATCCTACTACAATTATTTCAGAAGTTATAGCGATTTGTTTGAAAGTGTTTTTAAGAAAAATAATCATTTAGTACAAAATCTATTTTTGAAAAGTGGGGGGGGGTACACTTCATCCAAAGTATATAGTTTCTTCGCGAAAAATTCTTAAAATATTATGAATTTTATGATTTTCGCTGAAATGGGCCGCAAAAATAATTGACCCACCCTAGGTATATATACCGAATTAACAAAGTATTTTAACAAGCCAATCACGTTTGGGAAACTGAGAGGACCACGTATTTTATTGAAATCCTCAATAACTGATACCAATTCAGTAGAATTTGGCCAAATAATAAAATTCTTGTGCATAAGGACAATCGCGCTACACGTGTTCAAAACTGTTTTATAGGCTGTAGCCTTTGATATGCCAAAACGGTCGCCCATTTCTCTATAAGTGTTTTGATTACTAAGAGTCCACAAAGTGATGTACATAGCCTTTTCGAAGGGCATTTGAGGACGGCCCAAATGTTGTTTTGGTAACTTAATTTTAACCATTTCCACCAACCTCTGAAAGTTATCAATGTTAACCACTAATTAAAAAGTAGGTACGTCTCTGACTTACATTAAACGTTCCTCGGCGCATTCGGAAGTGCTCATAGAAACAATCCTCCGACATCTTTCTAATTACTTTCAAGTAGTTTTCTACTTTGGCTACCCCACTTTTCAGGCGTTTTAATTCCTTTTTTATTAATACCGCATTCAAAATTCTTTTCTTCCTTAATCTCGGTAATACATTAAAGGAATTTCTTTGCGGGTCCCCAATTTCCGCAGTTATTAAATCGCAAAGCAAATTTTTTACGTACTTATTTAAAAATTCTTTCGCCATTTTCATTTGAATTTGTAACCGTCAGTCTCTTCTTTGTCATATGTCTCAAATCTGTTCCCTGCTCTGCATTTTTTGCAGTGATTGCGGCCTACTTCGCATGACTGCAAGATTGTCTTGGCATGCCGGCAGGAAAACATGCAATACTGAATACACCCAAGCTTTTCCCTCTTTTTCAAGATGGCGGCTTTTGAGATTTGCAAAATAGAGCAATTTTTTTGCAAAAATCGATTTTTTCGAAAAAAAACGTGTTTTTAAAATTTTCAATACCATCATATAGACCATTATATTTTTGTACCGGATCAGTTCGAAAAATTTTCTTTAACGAACTTTCAATTACGATCACAAAACGATTCCTAATATGCGAAAAATCGATCAAAAAAATCATATGGCGCCATCTTTTAAGATAAAGTGCTGAGATTTGCGGGGGTTATTGTTGAATACTCATATTTTCAATAAAAAACTTCCGGAACTTGATCGGCCGTTGCTGAGCATTGTAAAATCTATTAAACTAGAAACTCGATGCTGCGGCACGTATTATCTAGCGCTATAGTCCAGCCAAAATAGAAGAAAAAAAGCTCTAAATGTTTGATAATTCTGAAGTTGCTGAAAATTGAGCCCTTAAAAATATCATTATAAATAAAATGTCGCATCCCCCACGATCGGTCGGTTAAAAATATTTTTATTCAAGGTCAAAAGGTCAAAATATCAGTTTTTTTCCAAATATCCAAATATTGGGCTCTGTTTTAACGGAAAGTTTATTTGAAGGTGTAAAATTTATGGCATTTAAGTAGGAAAAATGATATCGGTCAAACGACGACCTCCTGAGTTGATGCACATTTGTGCTCGTTTTATGGTATTTTGAATTGTTTCTCGGAATACATCGGGCTCCAAATTGATGATTTCTTGAAATGCCGCACCAAACTGTCACTTTGAGAGGATGCAACTGCTCTTCGTTCTTTTCATGTGGATTCTCCGTGAGCCAGAAACGCAAGTTTTGCTTATTCACATAATCACTTATGGAAAATGACCACTTATGGCAAATTCACATTATGACTTTACTTTATCATTAAATGAAATGTTGTAAAGAAACTTCTAGTCGGAAAGATAGTAGAGATTCGAACTACAAACCTCTGCGATGGTAGTTTGGTGCCCTTTGGGGCCGGCAGACAGAAACTGCCGGAGATCGTTTCTGCAAACTTCAGTCTCCTAATGTAGTATGGACAAAAATAATAAAATAATATTAATAAATTTAATCAATTTTCTGTACGAATTCCGACAAAGAAAGTATGTTACTATTGATGTTGCGAGTGTCCGCGATGGGGCTTAGATACCTAGTTGGAAAGTGAACTAGTTCTATGACTAGTAGAATAACTACTTTCTACGGAGCGAATAATAGTTCTCAGTTGGATACCTTTTATATGAAAACAATCCACTACTTTTGTACAGCGTTGTCTTACGATGGAGTCAATTGCCTACCCCCTGTGCATTACTACGAAATATTTCGAGAACTAGTTCATTTTGAAGTACTCGGAGAACTAATTCATTTTGAAGTTCTTTAAGAACCAGTTCATTTTGAAGTACTTCGAGAACTAATTCACATAGGAAGAATATTGCAGCGGTAATGCTAGCTCGGGATATGTTAATGAGCCACCTCAACTCTCCGGATTTGCTTTCTCTTTATTATTTATACGCCTCTGAAAGAAACATACGTACCAGGAATATTTTAAAAATGCCCTCCCATCGTACAGCTTGTGGTTCCCACGAGCCTATTTCCATTTCAACGAAGCTATTTAATATCGCGAGCTCTCATGTAGATTTCACTTTGCCTCGTGATTCTTTTCGGAAATTAATTTCAGAACTTAATTTTTAGTAGTTTTAGTTTGATTAGTTTAATAAATTTTCCTCATATTTTTACTTTTTATATTATATTCTTTTTATATTTTATTGTTTTTGAAAAACTTAGTTTTTGCGTTTAATGTTGTAGATCTGAAGAATGTTGGTTCTGTGGATCGAAATTGCAGGTTCCATTATTAGTATTTATTGTTATGTGCTACCATTTTGTAATTTGTAATGATAAATAAATAAATAAATAATTCATTTTGAACTAACTTGAAACTTATTCATTTTGAACTAACTGGAGAACTAATTCATTTTTAACTGACTGGAGAACTAATTGATTTTGAAGTTCTTGGAGAACTATTTCATTTTGAAGTGCTTCGAGAACTAATTCATTTTGAACTACTTGGAGAACTAATTCAGTTTGAATTTCTTGGAGAACTAATTCATTTTGAAGTACTTCGAGAATTAATTCATTTTGAACTAACAAAACTACTAACTAAAAAACAAATTCTTTAGAAAAATCTTGTGGGCTTACCACTAATATTGTGATTTGAGCTAGCTCCTCTCAGGATTACTTTGGCACCAGTACTGGAACTAGTCATTCTCCCACTAATCCTAAAATAATTTCTATTTTCTAAGTAGTCAGTTTATTCCGACTGGTTATTGACACAAATTTTTCTACGATGCGAGGACGTTACGAAACGATTTATGTAGCAACCTAATATACATATATAAATTGTGCAGTCTAACGATACGGTATTTAATATGTATGTTTAAGAATATAGAAGGCTTCCAAGAATTTTGGACTGGGTTCAAGAGCAATAAAAAAGAAAATATACATCAACCCAGCGCACATGGAAACAAGTGGTGCTGTTCCAAAAATAAAAAGTTTCCCAACATCATCAAACAGAAATCCCAAATTCTTATTTTCGTAATCCTTTTAAAATATATAAAAAACAAATAACAACACAAAATAAAAGAATGAAAAAAATATGATAAAATTCTGAAGCAATTCTGTGTGCCTTCGATGGGTATAAATTTATCTTTTATGTAAATGAATTGGCAAATAATCAGAAAAAGGATTTTTTTTCTTATCGTTAACATTAACATAAAAACGAGTCCTTTCTGTAAAAAAAAAATAAAGAGATTAGTAATTCGACAAATGAGAATTGAATTTCAGGTGTCCTCTTGAAAGAGTTCTGTCCAACTACAAAAGGACTTACCTCTTTTATTGATAAAGTGTTTCGTTGCTTGAAATGATTTGTATTGTTGTACCATTGTTCTAGATAAGGTGTACTTTTACCTAAGAAGTCAAGAGATAGAGTATGCAAAACTTAAATCCTTCGAACAGTAAATTTTCATGAGGGTAAACTGTAGATGTGTTTTACTTAATCGAAAGATCGATAGGAAGTGTATACTGTGTCCTAGGTAATATTTATGACCAATTTGACATAAATATTAAATTTGTACATTTTTATTTTTGGAAATGGAATTGAACAAATTTGTTCTTCGGATTAAAGGTGTCCTAAGTTGATCTCAACAATAAATTTACTCATGTCGTTAAGTTGTTTCAAAAACTCAAGTCCGGGAATCCAAATATTTATAAATCCACTTAAATCCGTAATATGTTTATGTGACATTCTCTCCAGTTCCAGGCAAGTTAAAAATACTACGTCACCCTTCTCTCATATAAAATTCAACACGTTCTAGAAAACATTGCCTTCACTACCGCATATTTATCTAAGCTTCTCCAAGCAGACGATAAGTAAATATATTTAATTGTATAATCCTCATTAATCTGGGACAGTTTTAGAGATAAAATTCCAGGGTCAAAGTGGTAACATAAAGTTACCCTTACGTCAAATAAATTAATACAAAAACTACACAGCTTTGCTTCCTTTACCTATACACATATAAACAAAATCTCAGATGGCATTTAAGAGGTCAGCATTACGATTGCTACAAATATCATTCATCATCTGATATAAATTAAATTACTGGATAAATTAGCTTTTGTTTCATGGGCTTTTATTTATATGTAACTGGAATCCAATTCTTTATACCTGTTAGACACTCACGATTGTTGTTGGGTTCCACTTCATTATGTCACTTAATACTAATGGAAAAAATCTATAGGGAAACATTAACTGTGGCCAGGAAAAATTGATACAGAAACTCCCATCAAATGGGAAAGTTTCTGAAATTTAATGGATTTCCCATAGGTGAAAGAAATATATATTGTATGTCTCTATATATGTACATATATTCGCTTATTGTTATGGTTTTGTTAGGCCCTACTTTTGCCACTTGAACAATTCAAGTTGCTTTATCTCTTTTATCGCTCACATGCTTATGCTTAATACAATTTATTTTTGTGCAACTTTTTCTTTAACTTAAATAAAATCACTAAAGTTTCGATGGTCATCAAGCAAAGCTAAGTGTGTTTCGGATCAGTTCATTTGATATATTTCTTTCGTAAAGACTTGACTTTTAGTAGTTTAGGGATATTAAAAAAAAAATTGGACGAACGTGAGTAGACGGAGTGGCAAAGGTAACGAAAATAATTGGCTGAAGGGAGTGGGAAAACTTCATATTTGAAAATCGTTTAATTAATGAAAAATATTGATTGAAAGTCGGAGCTGTTAACAAAAAGCTACGATGCGAAATGTTACTTGCATCTGGACCTCTAACCAAGTACCCAGTCATTATCATTAAATGAAGAGATATCTATGAATGCTTTTTTCAGCATCCGGTAGCGTAACTGTCTAAAGGCGAAAGAAATCGATATGAGTTCGATGAGCGATGAGGCAACATCTTAACGAATCAATATCGCAACATCTAGTTGAACAACGATCCAAAATTTACGCTAGAAAAATAACAAAAATACAGTGCTACAGATGATTCTCAAGAAAATGTAAAATACTATGTATAATCATACTAATAGAACACGAAACTGCTATGGAGTCTCTACAAAGGCCTTGGTACCAGGGTTTATATTGCTGCAGCTTTGCTGCCAAGAAGATCCCAGCAATTTACTTTGCTTTGCTTTACAGCAACCATACATATTTCCTACCTTTTGCTGTAGGCTGTGAAAGCTTTTTGTTTCATATTGCTGCGAATGCTGTTGCTTACAAATGCTGCGGCATTCTGGTCCGGCTGCAAATGCTTCACATACACATAAAAAAAGTTTTCAGCCCTCTAAACAAAGTACCATTTTATTGTACCATAAAGTTGGACCATGAAAAAAAAATTCTGAAGGAAAGCAAAGTACTTCACGGCTTTTGAGAGCAAAACTTTGAAAAACTGTAAGCAAACAGAAAGCATTTCACAACAAAGTATTTTAAAGCCGAAGCATTTGCAGCCGGACCGTAATTTGAAAGCAAAAGCATTCGCAGCAATATGAAACAAAAAGCTTTCACAGTCTACAGCAAGGTAAGTTTAAAAATAAGTGATTTGCTTTAAGTTTACTTTGCCTTCAAGCCCTGCTTGGAACAAGGCAGGACACAACGGCATAAAACAATGGCTATGGAAAAAGAACATAAGATTATAGGAAGATAGAACGTAAAAAAAATGTTGAGCCGAGAAGTTACAAATCAAAATCTGAAATATAACATTATAATGTAGGCCAGGGGATACCACTGCTATTGATTCAGAGAAATCCATAAAAAATAGTATTCGTAAAATAGTATTAGGCTTAAATCAGAATGGCTTTATGATCAAAGATTGAGAAAATATAGAGTAGACAAATAGCTCTTTTGGCGACCCGTTCCGTAGTTATTCAACTTTTCCGTTCCTTTCTGATCCCTTGGAACCGAACCACCTTTCCGAACAGCCATATAAGTTGGGCCATGCTTTGCTGCATGCAGCCAGTTCGAAAACAACTCCTGCAAAGCAGGTCATGAGTTCGAAAACGCAACAAATGATTTTTCTGAGCATGAAGTATGCGCAGACGGGCAGCTAGTAAACTGGTGCTGTACGAATGAAACTTCAAAGAAAAGAATAAAATCTGTGCGCATGAAAAGCGAGCTTGCTGCATTTACGTTCAAAAACATTTCTTTGAAGGGCATGAAATGGGCATCAGCTGCTTTTGTCAAGGCAGAAGCATCAGTGCTACAGCTGCTCTTCTGCACATGCGATCAATATATTGACGTTTTTGGCCATGTTCGTTCTAAGCAAAATTCGAGTTTTAAGTTTGACAGCTTAGCGGATCGGAATGGAGCGGATGCATTGGGATCCCGGCTTTAGGCTTATATCATCTGCCATAATAGACGTAAAGAGTGTAAGAACGAGCAAATGTTGACTTTGATCATACTCAAAGAATGGCCTGCCTTTCCATTAACTGGGCCATCCGCCCCTCACCAACGGCAGCGTTACGCGCGCATTAGACGATAGGTTTTGTTGTCAGTTTTGCCACAGCCACTGCTATGACTGACAGAAAACCTACCGTCTAAAGTGATGACTGAAGTAATTCTCTGTATATTTTGATTTCCATCAATCATTACTGATTGATTGACGCTTGCGTGAATGGGCGCCTTAGAGTTAGAGACATCCGCCTTTAATGCTTCGCTGAGACTGAAAACCAATATTACCAATAGAAGAGATTCCAGAAGACTATAGCCCAAAACAGAATGAATGCAGAAACTTCGACTTTGACTTCACCGTTGCAGTAAAGTCGATTGTGCTGCATAGCGCTAACACATTCATTTCAGAACTTCAAAGTCGATAATTTGACAGATAGAATTTACAATTGCGATCACCATTTAATAACATAACAAAAATTATAAATTTTAAAAAATTGACCAAATTTTTTTATTGTATGCGACTTTTACGTATATTACCTGCAATTATTAAATTTTGCATACAATAAACTCAATCAATTTAAATTTTCTAATTTGGCTACAGTGGCAAAATTGAAATGTTGTGTTGGTAGCTCTGCAACTTTTGCAGCAACTTTTAAAATTTTCAAAGTCGAAGTCGGCGCAAAGTTTACTGCAACGCTTACTGCATTGATTCTGTTAACTGAACGTGAGTACTACAGAAAATGTATGAAACTGTCAAAATGTAAAGTTGAAGTCGAAGTTTCTGCATTCATTCTGTTTTGGGCTTATTCCTTGCACATACAAGATAGACTATACACTGAGCTTGTTCTAAAGTACCGCAGGGTAGAGTTGTGCCGGACTTACACGAGGCAGTACATTTGTCCCTTACAGGTTAGTAAATTGTACTGAGGCCTTAATTTTTTTAAATGGAGAGACATAGGTTTCTTCTTTCTTAGTTCTTTTAGGGCAGTAAAATTCAACTTAAAATACGGCGAGGTGTATTGTAAATTTGAACTGGAGAGACATTTCTTACTTTTTTTGAGGCAGCAAAAAACTACTTTTGAATTTACGTTTTTCGAAACTTAAAGCGCCATAACTCGTGCAATATTAGCCCTACGTAAAAAATTAAAATAAAAAAAATTATAGATAATCGTGTGTTCTATAAGTCTTACCAAGGACTTTTTCATGTAAAATTAACCATTAACGAAATATAGTGCAAAGAAAGTGATATATGAAGTTTGAAGCACTATTTCTCCGCAGATAGGCTTTACAAAAAAAAATTCTAAGCAAAAAAGTTAAATCACTTATTTATCCACAAAAAAGATAATATACATTTTTGTCGTAAAATGCATAGTTTTTGAGATATAGAATTAAACTCGTTTCCCTTCACTGTAAGTTTAGCAAGAGGGTGGGGATGAGGCCATTTTGAATTTAAGCTTATAAAAATGTATAAAAGCATTTGGTAAAAAAAATCGCGTGCGGTATTTTTTGCAAAGAAAAAGTACCTATTTATTGGACTAGAGTGCTACATCAGCTTCTGCGAGCGCCACCTCCAAGTGCTGGACAAGTTAGCCGATGGCGACTGAATTAGAGCAGCAAATGGCGACATATTCCAATCGCAAAACAACCATCCCAGTTGGCGGCGTATATGGGCTTGGAGGATTACTCGACTTTAGTGATCTTATAAGAGGGGGATTCATCGATATGCAAGCGCAAAAAACAGAAACATTTCTGTAAATTAAGAGGACTACAAACGAATAGTAAACTGGTGGGAAAATGTGGTATGGCTTTGGACCATTATTGTAAGTGGGAATTGAACCCATGACCCACCATCGGAAAGGTCGTGGCTTAGGCTACTAACATTAGAATATATGACTAAAAATTACATATAAACACTTTTGCAGCATATAAAAACATTATTTCTTCATATAATAACCATTTAAGTATAGAATTATTGTTTGTCAAAAAGTGATTAGTCAAAACTTTAATCTAAATGTAAGTATTTTTTAAAGCCTTCTCCGAAAGCAAAATTTAATTCAGAAGAAGTCACATCTTTATTATCATTGCAATACTGAAAATGTCTGAATATCCCAAAATAAAGGTTGAAATTTAATAAGCCCTATTAAGAAGTCTGATAAAATAAAATCCTTATGTCTACCTATGTTGTCACATGTTTCGCTCATTTAGCTATTGTTGCATTTTTTTAGTTCTCTATCAGGATGAGTTCCTTTCATTCTTAGATTCTTTGTTCTAAGAGCATCATGCAACTACCAGACAGACTCCCACGTAGACAACATTCCTTTTTGCTTGACAATTTCCTGACCTCTCTTCTGCCATCGCCTGTAAACATAAGCGAGGAATTCATCTCGTGTTCGATGGCTGTAGTCAGCGTTCTTTGCGGTAGTATTATATAGAAACCGGTGGAGTATAATCGCGTGTTGGCGTTGCTGTTGTTTCTGTGATATCAAAATACCAACGACAGTACAAAGAAGCTTATCTCTTAGCTCTCATGCATTTGGGACTAAAAATTTAACACAATATCGTCTTCAATACCATAATGGTCAAAAATAAATTTTGATTAACAACGAAACCAATCCTGGTCATTAATACACAAAAGTGTTACCAAAAGTACGAAACCGCCAAATAATAAAGGATTCAACTTAATAAAAGAGAATTGCGTGTTCTTAGTCGTCTGTTGCAATGATTTATGTTTTTCTTTTACTAAAACATTATCTGATGATGATTAGCATATTTTCTGAACCTAGACTAGAATATTTTTAAGGTTTTTGGCAGTATCGTTACCTTTGAACTATATACTGTGGGGTGGGAGACTAGTGCCAAAGGTTCGACATTCCACACACTTCTGGGTGAAACAACACGACCCTTGACAGTTACCTCTTACATGACAAAAAGACAAGCAAATTTCCCTAAAAGGGTAATGTCCTTAAGAAAGCAAACGATTAAAACTGGATGATTTATTATGGAGATATAGGGCGGAAAAGGGAAATAAACTAACCCAAAAAGGCGGTATAACCCACCTCAGGCGTGTGAGGCTTGTGAGGCTCTTTCATGTAAATTTATAATATTTATGTGGAATAAACTTTGTAACAAATTCAAATAAATAATTCGGCTGTTTTTGGTAATTTCAAAGAAAAACATAGTCCCTTTCAATGATTGGATTAACGTATGTACATATTTGCACATGTTTACCTCGACGGAATTCAAATAGAAATTCTAATAGAAAAAAATACATAAAAATTAAATTTTTAAGTTCTTTAAAAATCTGAAATAAAAAGTAGAAAATACATTCTTAATAGTTAAATTGTCTGCACTTTTTAAAATTATATTGTTGCCAACGAGCTATCGGTGAATTGAGTTTGACCCTGACCATTACATTGGAACGTGTTTAGGACTCCACAAAAGTGGAATTTTTATCTTATTGCTCAACCAATATCGCAGTATGCTGAATAATAATAATAACCTAAAAAGAAAGCATTTCTATGACTAAAAAACATTAATTTCTTTTTATCAATAATGATACCTGAAATTAAAATAAAGCCTGTTCAATCAGCCGCAGCACAAGTAAGGCCAGCTTTCTATATCTGTCAGCAGGGTCTCGGCAAGAGTAAACCCAATCTCTTGCCGAACATAGTTTACTGGCTATACACGGCAGTGATTAGACCAGTGCTGACATATGGCTCCAGTGGCCCGATCTTGCCAAAGATTATTACAGATCCAAACTGGTTCGAGTCCAAAGAATTAACTGCCGCCATGTTTTACATTGGGCAGTAGGAGGCCCACGCGGTAGTAAGGCCTATCGGCTACAAGATCGCTACAGCTTGCCTAATTTCGACAGCGTTTTCCAGGCAGATCTTTTGGCAATCTTTCAACCCTGTCTAAAATTTATTACAGTCACACCTAAGGCCGGAACCAGGGTAATTTTGTTATCGACTCCTATAACTTCCCAGCTGGTCGAAAATTTCCAGAAGGAACTATATACCCTGGCCGGAAGGTACAAGGTCAATATTCAGTGAGTGACGTACATACGTACAATCTACCTTGATTGTAAAACTGATGTTAGATCATTTCGCAGACAGGACATCATATGTTTTGTTTTGATTTCATTAATGTACAGCCCGTTTTATTGCCGCCCGCCAGGAGGAACGGACCAAACTGTCTCTTAGTCAAAGCCCAGTTAATAAATTTGTCTAAACAGTCAGACAGTCAAATTATTGGGCATTTTGTAATTGCAAGGCTTTGTAGAGTTCTACTTCCACTATTCTATCATATAGGCGGCACAGTCTATGAAGAGCTGTTGGATTGAGTTTTAAAACTCTAAACATTTTTCTGCCGCCTGCCCCAGGACGAAAAAATTGTTTGTTTGGGATGAAACCCTGAAAATTTTTATTAGTCGTGTTTCTACCGCATGGGGTTATCCTGTTTTGTAAGATAACAGAATAGAATATCACAACTTTATACCGCGATAACAACTGTACGCTGTGATATTCCCAATTTTATTTACAGTCCAGAGCATTCTTCTTCTCCGGTCTCGATTGGTATAGTGAAGGCTCCCATATTTGATCAGTTCCTTCCTACTTTTCTCTTCCCCTTCACTATCTATCGACTAGAGCTTGCTGTTCGACATTGCACTCTATACGAAGAAAATAGATTGTCGACAGTATAAAGGGCTTTCCCTAGTATTCCACATAAAAAAAAAACTCCACGCGATTGCCTTGTTGTCCCTTGTCTGCTTACCTTGTTAGCACCTCAGGTTAGTTGCGACTTTATTGGGGCAACTCTTGTTACATCGCATTTACTTCAACGGGCTTTCTTGGAGGTAATAAGCTCTACCTCTTGGGAAGTTATTCTTATCTTGCTAATTTGAAGCAAAATGCAGTCGCTTCGCGGAGCCTGTATGTTTTCTCAAAAAGGTAACAGATTGGAATTGGTCTAGTTTGTGGCTAGTTGCTAAAGTCTTGTGGTCCAAATATCTTTCGATATATTGCCTTCAGAGATCGAACAATTTCAGAAAGGAGCAGAGATTTACAATTCAAAGGTTTTTCTTCCTTTCTTTCCGTTTTAAGTGTTATCCTTATTGGTTTTTTTTCATTTGACTTTCTTTTTTGTTTTCACATTTTTTGCATATTTTTCTTTCGTTTTCGTTGCTTAGCTGTTTTCTTTTTAAGATTTTGCCATCTTTTTTGTTTTTTTTTCGTTGTCTTCTTTTCTATGTTTTTTTGTTTGTTTTCGTTTTATTGCTTTCTTCTTCTTTTTGCTCTTTGTTTTGCTTGTTTTTGTTGTTTTGGTATCGCTTTATTCTGCTTTTATCGTTTTTTCCATAATTTATCGATTGTTTAGCTTTTGTTTTTAATTTTTTTTTGTTTTTATCGTTCTCGGTGTCTTTTTATTTACAGTTTTTTAACTTTGCCACTAATATACAAAGGCTCGGCTCTATTGGTCCCCCCATCCATCTATCGGTCCTTTTATACATACATGACTTTGTTTATTACCCTTTTATTACCCCGGGTATTAACAATGAAGTCTAAAAAAATTTAACAATTGCAAACAGAAGTATTTTAAATTCGCCCGCCAGTCTGGATTCGTTATTCAATTAGATGCAATTAGATCGAGACAAGAACCCATTTTTTTATTGTGTGCAATTTTCTTATTCGGGTGAATGTTATTGAATTCGGTCGATCTGTGTTAAGACGATTAGTGTATAGCGTACTTAACGATTTATTATATTTAATTCAGTTGATCAACCTCTCTGAAATCTGATCTGCCCTTGGATGAACGCGCGCCCGTGGAAGCAGGCTTATCGATTATATTTCCATAAAGCGTTAAGTATTTCTTTCTCGGCCGAATTTTGTTCCTTTTATTCGTTCAACATGCTTTTAATCTAAATTTAGTGAATTTTTGTGTAGTGCAAGGGCCTGACTAACGCAATTTACTCACAATATTTTCTGTGCCGATTAGGTGTCATTGGATATTTATGTCGTTCAATAGTTTTGAACTTAACATTTTAATTAACAGCATTTCCTTTTAGGTATTGCCTAATATAATATTCAATCGCTGAAAGTTGGTACACGTACATTGAATTGCGGAAGGGCCGATAAATCCCATGGGCAACAAACCTGCTACGTATAGGTATGGAGATGCAGTGGAAAGGTTAGGGCGATCGGTGTAACTTATTATTGATAGGCCTTTACTCTAAGTTAGGCAGATTTAGTTGATCGTAAGGGCTAGTGAGAATTAGAACGTCGATCATTTTTTACACTTTAACTTATAATAAATTTTATTTATCATTCAAATTAGGCTTACTGCTTTCACTTAAAAGCAAATCATGAATTGATTATTCTTCACTCAGTTAGATTCATAAAGTTGGATGATAATGAGACCGATCGTGTTGACCGTTTGGCAACAACGATAATTGAAAATGACTAGCATGATGAAGGTGCTGTCGCAAAACCATGCAATAAGCACGCCTTTAAACTGTGTAAATGAATTCAATGTTCAATGCACAGGATTGTAATTTTCCATGTTCTAAAAAGTGCTACAGAATAGATATAACTTTTCTTCAAATATAATTACGTCAACTAACTTCCAAGCTACAGAAAATTTGGATTTGTTCTTAAATTATTTTGGGCGGGCGTGATTTCTAACCGTTTTTAAATCAACTCTTATTTATTATTAATTCGATGAAGTCTTAAGAATTATAAAAAATTTCGATTGTAGCCAATGTTAAGTTCCGAAAAATTTCCACAGAAACGTGAGATAAAAACCCAGCAGAAATCAAGGTCCTTTTAACATTCTTTTGGAAAGTTATAGTTCATTACAAGAAATTAAATTCAGTTTGGTTTTGGTCCAGCGTTTTAATTATTTGCCTTTACTTTTGCACTGTTATTTATTTTATATTTATTTTGCTCCTAATTATTGTTTTATTACATATCGTCAAATAAGCAACTTTTTATTGGCTGTTTCTACGTCAAACTTATTATAGCTCGTACTGCTATTTTTATGGGACAAATTAATGCAAAATCTTGTATAACAAAGGCTGAAAATAATACACAATGAACTACGCGAGGCGAGAAAATCTATTTAAGATGTGAAAATATAGAATCAAATTAAGATAAAAAAATAAACAAAAATAACTTTATTCTCCATTATTTAGATTTAGCTACTGACTTCTAGGTTAGACTAGATTTTCTTCAAAAACAAAGCCGGTTTCTTCTATCTCCTAATCTATCATTAATGCACCTCACTGACGCAACAATGATGAGCTGGTTATCCCAGATGGATACAAATTTAGCCTAATTTAGATATTTAAATATGATCATACTACGTAATTTTATTATACCATTATTTCGAGTAAAATTTCCATTCCACGCGTAGATAACACCAGCTAGCCGTGATAAGTATTTAAATAACCGAAAAATTTCAGAGTAAAATCCTTATATTTACAATGCAAATCGGGAAGCAAACGGAACCACCATCTCATCTCATCTGTAGTATATGTTATCAATATTTAAACAAAATATACTACAAGCATTAATTACAGGTGAAGTCTGACGGTTAACTTACAGCATTTGTTTTTTGGTGGACTGATGAAACCCATGAAAGATATTATGGGGGAGTAATGAAAGTATATATCCACTCACCACGTCTTAGCGTTATCGCGAGTATTATTTATTCAAAACCGAGCCGAGTTACTTCTTTAAATATTTGTTATATTTTGTTTTGTAAAATATTCTTTTAGTATTTTTTACTTAAAAGGCATCTGAAGTCTACCGGGGTGAATTGACGATACAGCTTCAGCTGATTGTAGTACATTTTCTGCTACTGATGTGTAGCTATCTAATAACGACGCGGTGACGCCCGTAAGTCTATACGCGAATCGTTTCTAATTGTGGCGAAAACTAGTGTCGTTAGTTATACATTATTTTTTTCAAATAGTGTAAATTATTCCGGATTTTATATTTAAAAACAGTTTTAATTTTTTACACAAAAATGGATATTAATCAGAAAGAAAAAGGTAAGATATTGGCGATATATTACCGAAAAGGGTGCAATGAAAAATCAGTAAGGATTATGACAATCGAGCTTTTTACCTTTTGTAATCGGGTTTTAAATTAGTTAAAGGAAGGACTCAACTATTTTGAAAAGCAAAAGCCTACAACGACAGATTAATTTCTGCTATTGAATCCGTTTCTTGATGTTTCCAAATTTTACTAATCGAATTTAAGGTTTTCTTTCCAAGTGACATTATCTACTTACACAAAAAGGATTATTTTAGAAAATAGTACTAATGAACCTACCCTTCAATGTCTGTCTATTCTTGTATTTCCTTTTCTAGTGCCAATGGAATTTAGAAATACGTAGAAAACTCTATCAATGGTCATTTTATTACTTTTTGTTTGTTCAAAAAAATTTCAAATTATATCAAGGTGTCAAGTGATGATCTACCAAATATTCAAAAGTATCTTTTATTTGAAACTAACCTTGAAATAATACAATTAAACTAAAAAATTAAAATAAATAACAAAGATCAAAATATATTATTTAATAAGGATTAAAGTTTGAAACACACGCAACAAAAAAAAGTGGAAATAATAAAAAGTGTAACACAGGAAATAAAAACTCCAATCTCTTTAACAAGTTTTGAACCTTGAAACATGGAATACTTAAACTAGCAAAACTTAAACTACTGAATCGTTGGACATGCTTAAACTTATCAAATAATTGAAATGTAATTGAAACACCCACTTAAACTTATTTTGATTTATTACAAGGAATTTTAAAATCTCGTATCAACGACACTATTTTTTCCTGTTTTTGATTAGATATTACGAGTAATGAATGATAAGTTACATCGATATCCACATCATAACTACATAGTTAAACTAGTTGTTAATTATGACTCTGTGTGCGTCATTAATTACAAAGCATTGTAGACAGTATTTTAGAGATAGCCAATGGATAAAAAATACTGAAGATAATACTGATATGTGTAATAAAACAGGTGTACAATAAATGAAAAAAAACTGAGTTCATACACGTCTAGAGAACAGCCACTAATTATGTTTTTTACGGCACGCTTTCTATTAAATAGTGTATCTAGCTTGTGAACGAGTAGTCCTGTATCCGGCACAAAGAGTTTGGAAACCGTATTCTTTAAATTAGAACAGAATGACATCTATTAAGCGTAGTTTACATTATGCTAATTCATTAGCGCTAATAAATTAGTTGCTAATAAATTAGCAGACAATGTGTGTTTACATCATTAGCAAATTTCAGTTGGCTAATAGTTAAGTTGTTGTTGCTGTGAAGTTGTCCCCGCCATCTTAAAGTTTGCGTTAGCAAACCGTATTAGCACAAAAGTTGGAAGGCAACAAACATTACTAGCGCTAATGGCGTTAGCCCTAACGCAATTAGCAGATGTGTTTACATTATACTTATTGTGGGCTAATGATAACGTTTTCACTATTAGCGCTACTGTATTAGCATAATGTAAACTAGATACGCTTTAATTTCCTTTTCGAGTTATAGCTGACAAAGGCTTTTGATATAGACTGAAATTTTATTTAAGATGCATATCCCAAATCTCGTGTTGGATCTTCCGGTCCATTTCTCAGTTTCGGGTACATCTCTTTAGCTGGGAGTTTAAGCTAATTTTTGAAAAAAAAAACTAAAAAATTAATCAATAATAAAACCAAGAAAACAATTTATTTTAACAAAAAATATACGTTAGACGAGAATATGTTATCCTAATAAGTAGCTTTAAAGATTTTTAGATGCAGTCGCCGCGGTGCTAAGACTACGTGAAGTTTGATACAATTACATAAGATCGCAGTCTTATTTATTTCACGTGTGCAATTTTTAAATGACTTAAGACAGCAAAAAGAAGTTTTAGAAAAAAAAGTACTTAAATGAAAAAATTTGTGTTAGTTGATTGTTTTAAAGAAATATTTAATATTAGAACTGTCAAAAAATAAGAAGAAAAATAAAAAGAATTTACGACATATCATCACGATCTTTTATTACATATTTTTAGTGCATGTGTGTTTCAACAGTGTTCCTGCAAAGACATGATGAAATGATATCATTGGAAGTGAACAACATAAGATTAGCCTTTGATTGTTTGTTAAGTTACATTGAAAGTTAGTTTTTATCGGATTTTTTTATGATTTTGAAAGACTGGATACGAATTGTCTTTAGAATTCAGCCTTATCCTTAATGGTAAGAAACATTTATATTACAAACCCCGAGTTTGGATATTTTATTCCTTGTACTGAACTCTTTTAACCCTCCGCCTTTCGATCATTTTACAAAAGTTTACAAAACTTCCTCGGAACATTGACAAAAGTACCTACATATATTATTGTTTAAACCTGATGACTATTGATGCGCTCTTAATAGCCGTGTTTTTTTAATGAACTATATAGTTCTTCCCCATACAAATCTGAAAACCCAGGTTTTATCGAGGTTTTTATCCAGATCTTGGGACATTTCAAAATTTCCCTTTTTTTCGGAATGTAGCATACTTACCGGCTGTCGGAAAAACGTCATTAAAAATAAAAACAACATAGAAGTGACGAGAGCAAATTTGAAGGCATGAGGAAACAAATAATTTATTTTTTAGAAACTTATTCATTATTTTCTAGAGGGGAATTCGTGTAACAGTTGTTTATTGACACGCAACTTCGGATTAATTTTAATATATTTAAAGCACTGAAGATGGCGCTTAGTGAAATTTCCCTTGTCGTTTTTTTAATGAACTGGATCGAATACCTATATAGTTCATTAAAAAAACACGGCTAATATAGTCTCGATTCGTTCTTGGTCTGATCCGATGAAAGCTGGTCAGTGTTGCCAGATCAGGGGAATTTCCCTTAAATTTAGGGGAATTTTACCTCGCCAGTGGAATTTCAGAGGAGAAAACCCGTCAGGGGATTTCTAGGGAAATCCAATTTGTATGTACGAGTATATTCTTGATTTAATCGAGTCAACTTAGAAAATAATAGTTATCCCACAATAGTTGAAAATAATCAACAGAAACTCGTTCAGTGAATTCCCATTTCGTAACTACTTGACGCCCCGGTCGAATGTATCTATCGACTATGAGCTGTTTTAGACGGTGCGCTTCAGCGCATGTGCCTCACGAACGTTTGGAAATGAAGGGAGGAGTGGGAATGAAGAGAGGTACCACCCCACTTCTCCCTTTATCCACAAAGTTTGTGAGGCACATGCGCTGGAGCGCACTGTCTAAACCGGCTCTATGGATATGATATCAATGAATTTAGTAAAAATTGCGATCGGAAAACTTTGTTTTCAGTCAAACAACGATGCTGAGATTTTTTGATCAAACTAAAGGAAGAAATGCAAAAAAGGTACCAAAGAATAGTTTTCACAGCACAGATAAAATCCGACATAAAAGATTTGGCCTCGGAATTCAAAAAATTTTGCGTCTATGCTAATGAAATTATCAAGGAATGGAACCTTCTTCATCGTGTTCTGGGTGAAAGATGCTGGGGATGAGCCTAGATATAAACGTATTTGCAAACTTGCAGCCGCTTTGTTGTCGTTGCCATTTTCAAATGCATCAGTTGAGAGGGCATTTTCCTTTGCAAACTTTGTTAAAGATAAGCTGCGCAATAGAATGTCAATAACGATTGGATGCAATCATGCGAATACAGTTTGTTTTAACGCGAAAAACGTCTAACTTCGAGAGTTGCAGTGATGATGAATCGGTTTTCTTCCGAAAATGTTGTCAAAAGGGATTTTGTTGTCGAAATCCTCGACGAAATTTCTCAAAATATTGATTGAAAAAGCTATACAACCAACTCTCTTTTTACACGGTAGATACGTTCCTTGAAAAACCGTGCAACAAAATCGCGTAGAAAAATACATGCGACATATGGTAAATTTGAGGATATCTTCCACGACTTTAAAAAAATCGTGTAAGATGAAAATTTTTTAAATATTTTCCCCAAAAACCGTGCAAAAAAAAGAATAACGAAATGCATATTACATACATATTTATAAAACAAAGATAACTCAATTTATTATATAAAAAAAATTAAAATTTGTGTATAGTGAAAATTCAGCCCATAAGTACGAAACACACATATAAAAATTTAAATTGAAATAAGGAAAAAAATAAATTTTCGTAACGGTTTAGCCGCTAGGGCGTTTTGAAATTTTTTGGTAGAGGTTTACATATCACTCTGTATTTTTGTAACCATGACCTATTTTCAAGAATAAGGTAGGTACTCGCACCTATCTAAAACTCTAAAAGTCAAGGTTCCACCTTGCCAACTTCCAGAGTAATGAGTCGTCAAAGTCAAAATTTTGGTTTCTCTTCATTAAAATTTCAACTTCAACTACCTTTTCCTCCAAAAAACACATAGTTAACTAATTTTTTTTTCCAAAATTGGAAAGCTTGGCCAATTTCCTATGAATAATGTCTGGACAGTTTTTATGCTACGTCCTTATCTTTTGAAGTTATAAGCACAAGGAACAGTTGAAAGAACACCAGTGTAGATACCCTCATTGCCAGTGTAGGTACCCTTACGAATATAAATAATACGGTGCTAAAAATCTTTGAATTTTTTTGTTGAAGTTAATATTAAATTCCAGGAAAAAGTGGGAGTTAATATGAACTAAAAATATTTTATAAATATATTCGTGCTAGAACAAAAATTCGTGTAAAAAAGGTTTATTTGTTTTTATTGGTGAACCGCGCTATTTCAAATTCGGGTAAAAAAAGACCCTGTAAAAACAGAGTTGGGTGTACATGTATAGCGTGTGTCTCTTGAAACTGGTCACTGGAATGGGTCGACCTTTTCCAATGTCAAATCTATAGTGACCAGCTTCAAGAGATACACTTGGTGTAATCGATGACTGCTCCAGCTCAACCTGGAGTCATCTTTCTCAGCCATCTTTTTCAGAAATTTGCGTTCATTGAGAGTTTTTGACAGCTTGTCTGCTCTCAATTTTGCCCTGTTCTGTGTTCTTTGAGTCTGCTCTCGGTTGAGAATTCGCACTTTTCTGCTCCACTAAATTTGTAGGAGCAGACAGAGCAGCAAAATTCTTCTTCTTCTTTTTATTTTGACCGTTGTCAAATCCAAAATAGGAAAAATCAGAAAATTGATTTATGAATGATTTATTTGGAAAATACTTGATAATATTAAGAAATTAACATTTATTTTTAAAAAAATAACATTTTGATACTATTGAATTGTTTTTATTGGCATATATTTCTTCTTCTAAAATTGACATTCGCATAACCTCTAAAAACGGAATTTAGAGCAAAGTTGAGCAGAAAAGTGTTCTTTGAGATTGTTGCTATTTTCTGATTTTTTCTGTTCTGACATGAATTTGCCAGCTGCTCCCAAATGAGCTGCTCTGCTCTGAATTTTTATGTAGTCATCGAACAAACCTACTATTTACATAGTTTTATCGAATAATATTTTTTATATAATGTAGATACAATTGACAGTGTGACCTCTTTGATTTGAATATAACTTTAATGCATGGATCTTATAATTGAAAAATGTTTAATAAAGCAAATATTCGGAAAAGAAGTTAATTGAAATGTAAATTTGTTTCAAATAAAATACGATGTGATTATTTCCTCGCTCCAAAGATGTCAACACATGCGGCTTTGAATAAAGTGACTTATTTGGAAACATGCTATTAATATCAGTATGTATTAATATAATAATCTATAATTGAAAAAGAAATTAAATTAACCTTTGAAATTTATTACGAACTCATAATATAATATGGAACATAAACAACTCATATGGGTTAGTAAGTACATTTCAAAAATTTAGGGGAGAAGTAACGAGATTTAGGGGAATATAGGGCTATCTCTAGAGCACTCAAGGGAGAAACGCTCTAATGATCTGGCAACACTGAATCTGGTCATATTCGCAGTATCGATCCGCTCTCGACCAAGCCTCTGTGCGATATTCTCATATTCAAGTGCTTTAGTATTAACTCGACGATCGTTGCAGGTTAAATGCCAATAGAAAATATCTTATAATGTCATTTAAGTGTAAGGTTTAAACTAAAGAATTAGCTATGGTAGCATTTTTTAAAAGATGATAACAGTCCAGCCAGTTCACGACCAAATCATTGATGAATTCAGTTTCAACAATGGAGTATATGTATCAGGGGTGGTAGCACGTAAGTTGTTTCAATCGACCTCTTCATACAAAAATTATGAATTGATATGATTCTGTCCAAACGATACAAAAAGTCTAGCATTCTACATTTAGGTTCTAATTAATAAAAAATTTTAAACATTGAAAAGTAGTTGCCTAATATATTTATAAAAATTTCCAGAAGAATCCAAAGAAGAGCCAGCAGATTTTGAGCGAGCAATTTCAGCGACTGGCTTTGGCAAATTTAACTACATCTTACTGATAATAGCGTTACCATCATGCTTTGGAACGTTATACGAGACTTCAACCATGTCATATATCCTTCCAAGTGCTGAATGCGATTTAAAACTGACTCTTATTCACAAAGGAATTCTTAATGCTATTACTTACGCCGGTACAGTTAAAAATATATTTAAAAAAAAAATATGCACAAATATTAATGCAATTCTGATTATACCTTTCAGGAATGATAACATCAGCTATATTTTGGGGCTACATGGCTGACACACAAGGCAGAAAGAAACTTCTAGTTTTCGGCTACATTCTAGATGCGATTTGCGTTATCTGTGGATCTCTTAGTCAAAATGTTTACATGCTGATGGCCTTTAAATATTTAGGGGGATTTCTGTAAAGACTTGAAAGGTTTGATTACAATTCGGCAGCATATATAACCCGTTTTCTAAAATAGAGTATGTGGACCATTCGCAGTCCTTATGTCATATGTGATAGAATTTCAAGGGACTAACCATCGCGGAAGGATTATGATGGTAATGGGAATGTATTTTAGTATTGGAACATTATCTTTACCATTACTTGCTTGGAGTATTTTACCTAACACATGGGAATTAATTATTATTAAAGATATTTTTGGTATTTATTTTTCATATTTATTTGTATTTAAAGTATTATTTTTAAATTTATAATTTTTTTTTAATTTAGTGATACATTCTTGGCATATATTAATTACAATTTGTGCCCTTCCGAGCTTAATAAGCGGAATTGCGATTATGTTTATGCCGGAAACTCCAAAGTTTTTAATGTCACAAGGGCGTAATGAAGAAGCTTTAGAAGTTTTCCGGAGAATTTATGCTTTAAATAAGAACATGCCAAAAGACACATATCCAGTGAGTATGAATAAATTATTATATTCGATAAACATTAAATTTTCAAAGTTTGTTTTCACCCTCTAAGCTGCGCGGGTGCAAGAGTTGCTGTTGCTGTATCCTGTGCACATACAAAAATGCAAATTTCACAAAAAAAGTAAAATTTTCTTGGTTTGCTTGCACACTTTTACAAACGTTTTGAATATTTTTGCTCCCACATACTTTTGTACCGCGCAGTCGGCGAAAAAATTAGAGGGAACATTGCCTACATTAAGTTTTTTTTTGAAATTAGGTTAGCCATACTAATTAACAAATTAACATCCGCTTTTACATTAATTTCTTGCCTATCTGGGAGATGCATACATGATTTCGGCATTTACTATTAGAACGTATAATGAGTTTTTGAACATAATGATTGATTCAATATTGCAGAATTTAATAACATTAAGTAAAAATATGTTGACAACTATTACAGTGTTCATATGGGTTGAGAAGAAATAGGTTTTAATACTAGATCGCCTACAACAAGGAGTCGTGGGAATAATAAAAACACGATTATACTAAGTTGGAGTTGCGCTTATCGACATGGTTATTGGTTTCTTTCTTCCCTGATTGCAAAAAAATAAACTCAAAACAGTTGAAAGATTTTATGGCAGCAATTCAAGTAACTAGAATCAAATTTTTGTAGAAGTTTAAGGGTATTAATATATCAAGAAATTTTGAATATTGGTGGTGCAACGAACTAATTCAAGCAATCAGTGAACATACTATATAACAAATCAGACAAACGCTGATATCTTACTATATAGTATTAGTAACCAACCAAGCTTTTCAGTGACTGTCGGAAGCAGAAAACCCCGAAACCACAGAAAACTTGGAAACTGTTTACGGATGGAATTATAGTTCAGTGCTCGAAATATTTTAAAAATCGCCCCAAGGAGGCTAAGGGCAGAAAACATCATCGACGAATACCTTTAAACGGTGTTATTTTTAATATATGCTTTGACACCAAATCCTGTAAAACATGAAAATTTTGAAGTCTTCTTCTTTTCTGATATTTTCAAAATTGACTGGGACTTTGTATCGCGATTTTTGCCCCCGTTTTCGCCTATGGATCTTTCGCTCCTAGTTCTATTTTAATATAAAGCTCAATCTCAGTGGCAAGGCAATAACATCTCTCTATATCGATCTTCAATTTGTAGGCAAAACATGCGGCCTCAGCGCGGGATTAATGTTTGGCCATACATGGCCCATAATCACGTATGCATTTATTTGGTAGTGGGTCAAGACCAAACAAAAGAGTGCCCTGATTATGCTGGCCAAGTTTCAAAAGCTGGCCTCTCTCGGTATCACGGGAGTTAAAAGCATCTGTCCGGTTACCGCTATGGAAGCACTGCTGAACCTCTTTCCGTTCCAGCTTGTAGTGAAGAGGGATGCTCTGGCGGGATTTTGATTATACGAGGGTTGTTCTACTTTAAGACAGGTGACTCACCTATCGTTTCTCAAGGAATTAAACCTGGAGCCTATGCTTGCATTATACGATACCATTCCTGCCATTCTGGACTAGGAAAAGCTGTTTATGATGATTGTCAGAGATAGGTCAGAATGGCAGCACGGCAGACCCTTCTTTAAAGAAAAAACGGGCCTTTGATATACGAAGGTAGGGCTGGGCGTATATGGCCTACGGTGCAAAAAATCCATGGCCCTTGGAACCACCTCCTGTTTTCCCCGCTGAGGTACTCGCCATCCAGGAATGTGCCCAGGCTCCAAATAGCTCCAACATCGTTATTTTCAGGCTGCCCTGTTCGCCATTAAATCCCACAGGGTGGCATAAAAAACTGTCCTGGATTGGCTCCTATCAATCGGAAAAACAATCTGAGTATTATACCAAAAAATATATTAATCGGAGTCGAAGTTGGCATCTTGGTACGATCATTCCGTCATCAGGCCCGATCCGTGTTGGCGATTGGTGTTGTACTCTCTCGGTAGGGGGCCTCGGTAGTCTAGGGAGTAAGGCGCCTGGCTACCATCCCAGAGGTCCCGGGTTCGAATCTCGGCAGCACACAACTGCACAACTTTCCTTTTTACTTCTTCCCTCGCGATTGTTTCTCGATGCCCCGATGCCGAGTCGCGATAGTAATAGTTGGGAGTAGGTGGAATAAAAAATATCGCGGTTTGTTGTGGCAGTTCCTTCCCTCACTTCTCCCCTTCACTATCTTCCGACTAGAGCTTGCTGTTCGATATTGCACTCAATACGAAAAAAAAATTGTCGACAGTACAAAGGGGCTTTCTCTGAGCTTTCTAGTCTTTCACATAAAAAAAAAATCTCAACGGCCAAGTTCTTACTTGCTACCATGGTACAATAATTACAAGGTAAGCTCATAAGGGTCCCGTGACGTCACTCAGATCTTTACTCACAAGGGAAAAAAGCTTTCACGTGACGTCACTCAAATCTTTTCTAATGTTAAAGCTTTTCAAGATGGAAACAGAGCTTTTCCTTATGAGCCTACCTTGTATTATTGTACCATGCTTGCTACCATTGCTATAACTCGTTGTCTTTGCTGATTAACAAGTCTTAACACTGCAAATCAGAGCTTTTAAAAGTGTTTTATTTCAAAACGCTTAAAACGTTTTATTTTGACGTTACCCATTTGATTAACATTGTCGACACTTTTAAAACACTTAAAAGCGTTTAAAAAATGCCTACAATGTTAATCGAATGGGTGACGTCAAAATAAAACGTTTTAAGCGTTTTGAAATAAAACACTCTCAAAAGCTGAGATTTGCAGTGTAATTCTTTCGCTATCATTATTATTTACATGCAAACTGTGATTGTCGACGTGCGGGGACACGCTTCCCTTGCCCGAAAAAAGCTCGTTCTCCCAGAACCATGGTCCCTCGTGTACGGATGGCCATAGACCGGCTCCCGACCGGTTGTCTTATACCGGAGACAGACTAGAAACTTAATCCGGATTATGACGTCAGAATGACGTAGACCCATATAAAAGATATTGAAATAAAATGGAGTCTACGTCATTCTGACGTCATAATCCGGATTAAGAGTGCTAGTCTGTCTAGGGTAGAGGAAAAACCATAAAAGAAGACAACGAGCTTTCCATTAGCTCTGGTTGTTTGAGTGAAAATGCTGCGCTTTCAAACAACCAGAGTGAATGGGACACTCGTTGTCTTCTTTTATGGTTTTACCCTATCAGGATGATTTTTATAATCATTATACCTCCAGTAGGAATTAAGTTCCCTTTGACAACTTGAATGAATTCCTTCTTTTTGGTTATCCGGAGACTTTTCTGTAAGAGTGTAAGGCGGCCATTACACGTTCATGCAACCGGCAATCAATTCCACCAGTCATGATTAATGGAAATCAAAATATACGGAGGATTACGTCAGTCAACACCTTAGACGTGAGGTTTTCCGTCAGTCGTAGGCAAAACTGTGGAAAAACTGACAGCAAAACCTATCGTGTAATGGGCGCCTTAAGGTTTATTAAGGCTTATGTTCTTGGATTCTCGTTGTACTCGAAGTAGGTTTTTTGATTTTTAGTTTTAGAGCCGATAACTTTAGGTTTGCATCCTTTTCCTAATCAAAATTTCCAGAACAGATGGTGTCTCGTAGTACAGCCATATTACTTTGTAGCTCGATCTTTGTACAGAGTGATGAGTGAATTTTTAAACTGTTAAGGTCTTCGACGCAATGGTCGTCGTCGTTTAATCCGATATACGGTTTTACGGCTAAGGTTATTAGCTTAAAGTCAACCTTAAGGTGCGCGTACACGGGCAATTTTTTGAGCAATAATCGCCGGGCAACAGTAATGAAGCAACCTGGAGCAATTAGCGGAGGATTTTGGAGCAATTCCAATAAAATGCGGCAATTGTTTCGGCAATATTGTTTCTAATTGCTCCATTATATTGCTCAATGTTGTCGACACAAATTGCCGAATATCTAGTGGGTATGAAAATTTAAGTCAATTTTTCTTTTCTATCTCACTTGCACTTATTTATTCTGCGGTTTGACTGTCTGTTGTGAATTGTGACTGCGCCGGGTTGATTACCGATTACTGATCGGTTATTTAACGTTAAATTTCACTACTTTTTACGGTGTTCCTGGAATGTTCACAAGTTGCGGGTCTTGCGTTTTTTCATTTTATGTTAATACATATACATATATTACATATATTTCTGTAGTGACAAAAGCTGTTTTCTCCATGTACCTACCCTTATTTTAAACAACATTATTATTAAGTGAAAGGTTTAACAACTTACCTACCTTTATAAATTCACGAAGAGCTTCTGCAATAGCTATCTGCATACCGTAGGAATGAATAATGGAATACAACTATCGGAAATTCTAAAGAGATACATTAAACTTTTATATGAATTCCAGTAGCCAGAAATCGAAAAGTTTAGACCGGTTCTACACGTTCAAGTTTGCGATGTTCAACACTTCCTTCTCTTTCGCTCGTATGCAAAATTAGAAGAGTCATTTTCTTGAACATAGAATGGAAAGCAAGAAAAAATTGAACAAAAATTTCTATTCAACTTTGGATCTTGCCTTCAACTTCTTTATGAGTGTGGGTATATGCGTAGGAGTATAGGTATAATCGCATAGCTGTGTCAGCCAAACGATTT
Source organism: Thereva nobilitata (assembly GCA_963855945.1). NCBI lineage: Eukaryota > Metazoa > Arthropoda > Insecta > Diptera > Therevidae > Thereva > Thereva nobilitata. The sequence goes on from OY979695.1 coordinate 170,044,391, forward strand.
CTTCGTCTTAACATCAATCACATTTGATATAAATTTGACATAAATGCATAGCACACTTTAAATAAATTTGAAATTAGTGTAGACACAACTTAGCTTCAACTCTAGTGTCTACATTAGTTGTTCAATTCAAGACCAAATTTCTAGCTTAAAAAAGTATTGAACATCGCAAAATTGAACAGAAAATTGAACGTGTAGAACCGGTCGGCAAGTTCGTGATGCAAAAATTGGTTCTCTCATATTGGCCTTCTGTTTCGTAATTAATGGCCCAACTTTATTCAAAACAATTTCAAAATTTTGGAACTATTTCAAAATCACATTCGTGTCAAGTTTTTGAATAAAATATCATCTAATTCACAATGAAGATTGCTTCCGCCTTGCTAAAAAAAAGGCCGCACCCAAATACGTACAAATACGCCGCTGTAAGAAAAACGTCGTCCATAACGAGCGATAGTTATTCGAGCTCGTGTATGAAAGTATTGCCTAGTTTCTTGGAGTTGATCCATATCGCTCAATTCTGTTAATGCAAAACATTTTTCCAAATGGATGCGTTGCTGTTAATTGCTTTAATTGCTCCAAATTGGTTCATTACTGTTGCTAGGCGATTATTACTCAAAAAATTGCCCGTGTAAGCGCACCTTTATTTGCCTCTATAATTATGTGTACTTGAATTACTTAAGAAAAGTTAAAAACTTTTGCAGAAACTCATACATTCTTCAAATAAATGGAATACCCCTTTTATTTATTTCAGTTAATTTTGTCAGTTAATATGTTCAGTTGCGAAATTATTTTATGGTCCTTTAAAAATTAAAACAATATCGGTGTTATTGAAGCAACTTTTTATTAATACTTCCAATAAATTAGCGCACAGCAATTTTATTTTAAGTTATTGCATCCCAACTCCGTCCAAATGTAATGTTTTTTCCCATATTGGAGACTACAATACAATCTATGGGCAGACTGAAATGAAATTTTTGCTATTTATGTGTTTTTACTTTTTCAATATATTTTTGTACCATGCTCCTTTATTTTTTTTTCTTGTAACCCTTTAAATTTGTAATTTTCCACCCTATTTTTTATATTATTGATGTCCAATCAAGCATCACGTACTACACTTTGTCTATATAGTAAAGTTCATTTCTTGGATCTTACATTACGTTTAAGTCCTTTTGTTTTCGAATATCATTCGATACCTTTCCAAAAATAAAACTTTACTATAGAAATTTCTATAGCGTACTTTTATCAATTGAATTCAGCAAACATTTTTCAGCCTCGTTGATAACCCACCAATTCGTGAAATTGATACTTGTCTGAATGTTTTTTAGATCTTATTCTTTTTCAACATAATCGTATATATTGTTTCGTTAATCCCGGGGTTTTTCCACAATTTTTTGTAACATAGTCCAAGGGACACGAACTACTAGTGTGATCGTACTTGGCAGACTTCAATTTCTTAGTTGAAAAATAGAGAATGTTTTCAGCTGGAGTGAATTGAGTAGTAGTTCAAGACTTTTCTATATTTCCAGTCATATGCACTGAATGCAGTACGAAGTATCAAAAAAAAGACATTCCAGATAACTTGTGAGAAATTTATAGGAAAGAAACTGCAAGCACATTTCTACTTCTCGCATTATGTGTAATCAATCATGGATAAGGGCCTTCCTTTCCACCTTTGTCCAGTGACTTCAAGAATACATTTACGTATGCTCAATTTCCTGATGGGTCAACATATGTCGATTTGATTTTACATTTACGAATACTAAAGCACACACAGAAATGACACAAATAAAAAAAACTCATTTTTCAAAATTAATCTGGAAATACGAACGGAAAGGACGCAGAGAATCAACCTTAAAGCAGTTCCTTGACAGAACCTTCGACCTTATAAACTCTCAAGGCCAAGTTTTGTTGGTGTGTGTTCCTTAAATTATTCTGAGGACTTGAAGTCCTGAATATAATGTGATGTAAGGAAACGGAAGAGCTGTTTCCCGAGGTGTCCTAGGGTGGAGGAAGGAAATTTATAAGAGAAGATTTTGTTTGGTCGGGCGTTTTTTGTAGTGGCAATTAGTTGGCAGAAAATCATTTTAAGGACTCAGCAATAAAATATATTTTTTTTATGCTGGAACCTTTTTAAGAAAAATATATTACGTTTTACTCCACGGAATCCAGGGGAGAATACAGCAATAAAATAAATTACGATTGTATTATGATAAAATTTCATTCCATATTTCGCTTAAGCTTGTAGATTACAAATGAGCTGCCACGTGGCATGGAAATAACTATACAAGTTATCGCGTAATAACCTTATCAGTGTTTTGCATAAAACAATATTAAAGATAAATAAATTAAAAAAATATACTTATAAATTTTTTTAATTGTATTCTTTCTCTTCAAGATAAAAAATCTGGTAATGGAAGTCCCACAAAAAATTAAAGTGGATAAATTGAAAGCAGATGATGAACCAGCGATAAGCACCAAGCAAAGGATTATCGAATCCTTAAGAGTTGGTCTTAAACAGATTAAACCAATGTTTTCGAAACCTTATCTTGGTCATTCAATACTAGTCTACACCATTCAATACTGCATCCTCCAAGGGTAAGAGGATACACATTCTCTAGTCTATGTATATATGTACTATATATTTGTAATTTGTATTTTAAAAATAGCTTAAACACTATACGACTATGGCTTCCACAACTTTTCTCGTCAATCGCTGACTTTGAGCTGAATTATTTAGAAACAAATTCAACAGAAAGTTCAAATCTGTGTGCAATGCTATCATATGCTGTTAATAAAACAGCAATGAATACGCAATCAATTCCAGGTGTTGAATGCGATGTGGTAATTTGATGAAATATTTAAGACATATCGTTTAATTAATCAAGTTTTTTTCTTCAAATTATAAAGGTAATTTCTGATCAAATGTACATTAACACTATTATAGTAGGGCTATCTGGAATGTGCGGATATCTCGTAGCAGGAGCAGTAATAAATGCTCTTGGTAATAAAGGAATATTAAGTAAGATTTGTTTTATTTATAAATAAAAAAACATAAATTTAATGCTTTATTTTCTATAGTAATTGGTTTAGGAATAGCTGGATCTTGTGGAATAGCTTTATATTGGGCTAGCAATTCACTTATGACAGTTATTCTCTCTTCATTATATGTAACAGTTGGTAGTGTAAGCTCGCAGGCTTTGCTGGGTGTTACAGTAACTCTGTTTCCAACATCATTAAGGTAAATAAAATATATAATATTAATATTAATAAAAACTTTAATTTTAAATAATAGAACAATGATCGTTTCCCTAACAATGATGTTTGGTAGAATGGGTGCTCTCCTAGGGAACGTTATGTTTCCATATTTCTTGTCGCTTGGATGTTTGCCTCCATTTCTATTGGTTGGAAGCGTTATGATAAGTAATATTTTTCACATTTTTTTAATGTATAATTTTATATTAAATGATTTTTTTTTATTTTCATTACAGTCTCAAGTTCACTTTCCATTTTACTACCAAAGACACATAAAACTGCTCTTAAATAATGCACAAATATTTTTTTTACAAATTTGAACTACGACTGGAATTAGTTTGTTAATTTAGAAAATACAAATTTACTTTTTAGTATTTAAATATTGGCTTTTTTTTATTTCATTAAATAACACAGGTCAACAAAAACAAATTTTTTTTGAGTCTCTATTTTAATGATGATTTTCTAAGCCTTTATATCAAAAAATAACCAAAACCATCGTTGACTCTTGAAAAACTTTGCTTTTGTACCGGTAAAAATGATCAATACATATTTAAGCTTTTGTATGAGCAAATAACTAAGTATTGTTAAGCTCCTTATATGAGGGAGGACGATTTGAGACTCTACAACGACGAGATCTACGAGTCCTGTTAGTATAGCCATGTCAGTTCTGGCACAGTAAAGTCCCGGCTTTAGTCTCGGGTGTGAATGTGGGCTTAGCTTGAAGCTTGGGTTTTGGTTTATCCTTGGCTTGAAGCTTGGACAACAACTGTTTTGGGTGGACTTAAAAGCTTTCGATGAGCTTTAATATTCTAGAGATATCGCCACTAGCTTTGATATTCTGGACTTGAACAGATAATGTCACTGCTTCAGAACCGACATTGCTATACAACTGGAAGAATTTCGTTAAAGCTTTCCGGCAAAATTCTGAAGCTTTTCAATAATTAAAGAATTTCTACCCTAGTTTATAGGAAGCAAAAGTAAAAGCTGGTGTAATTATTATATAATAAAATTGTTTTCCGGAAATTGCCTAAAATTTACACTTGTTTGAAGCTAACCAAGAATGTCAATCTGAGCGATAAAATGAAACCAAGTCCAAAGGTAGGTATATTTCTATTTGGCTCACTCTTATTTGGGTTCTGGGTCATCAGAGCTTCAAAGGACATACAAGGCAGAGCCCTGGCACTGTAACCCTGGATCTGGAGCCCACGGTTGGAACACCGACCACTCTGATGGAAAGGGTCTTTGACTATCGGACTGTGATGAAATATACCATCAACACATGAATTGGTCGACTCCACGCGGTTTCTTCCTATAGGGGGCAATAGTAGTGGTTGGCTTGATTACTGAACAGTGTGCCCTAAATTACCATCTGTCGAAGATCAGTAAGGACTCCACCTGTCTCGAGGAAGATAAGTCTACCCTTCTTGTTTGCCACTGGCCCACAAAAGCGTGACGCAAGAAGTCGCGGCTTGAGCAGACAAGTCGAAGAGACGAATTTTGAGCAGATAGCTCAACATGTTCAAGTGGTCTGAAATACAAATTTGAGGTGCAGGGGCTGTTAAAGAGTGTACTTCGAAGTGGCGGTCACGGTAATCTTGATCCCAATACTTCATTACAAAAAAGAACCCAGTAGAGAATTTACGAATTCACAAAATCGGAATGCAGTATTTCTTTGTAGAAATTGGAAGTAATGTGAATTGGAATGCATGGTGATGCAAAAGATTGCCGTTATGCCTTGGACCCTAGGACCTCGCAATGTTAATCGAAGGGATGTTTCGATCTAGAAAGTAGACATTACGCATTCGAAGGATAATATACGTAATCGACTATGGAAGGTTTCAATTCCCTACTGGGAAAGAAAGCGAGGAGCGGTTAACAATGTTGCCAGAGTAAACAAAAATACTTATAGGTATGTATGTTAGGGTAACTGTTATTAATTTAAATTTGAGTTTTTTATTATAGGTGTATCATACACATCTGTTTGGGTGAACATTTTTTTAATGTGACAGTCTAAGGTCAGCTCAGCATATGTCGGCGGTATAGATAAAGCCCATGTGAGGCTAGCCCTTCTGCCTCATGTGAACCCGGTGTTAATTTTCCCATAAGGCAAACACAGGGCAGTGGAAAAATGGATATGTGAGTAATAACTGCGCCGGTGTCGAAAGCTTTATAGTTTTAAACGCGAGTGTCGTTTTACCAATGCGGTCCTCCAAATGAGCACTAATCAAGTCCAATGCTGCTTCTGCTTGACCTTTGTAATCGAACCAGAACCCCTCTATTGAGTATATGTACTAAATGACACCCTTCACGGTCACCAACAACAAAAACTAAAGCTTTGTATGAGTAAAACAAAAGCTTAAGGGTATTACTTTAAAGCTTTTTAAAAAGTAAGGCCGATTTTGGGATTGCCCCATTTCGTTTGTAATGAGGTATGAGAAACTGATAAGGCATACCTCACTTCAGTATGGCTGATGTTTTTTTTGTGCGGTGTTGATGAGGAAACTAAGGGAAAGCCCACTTTCGGGATGCCCCACATTTGCCCTACGCTGCATGAGGCAATCCCATTTTTAAATGATAGTCGGGCGGGGTTTAAAAAGCTTAGGCTATACAGTTATAAGTTCTTAATAGCACTAATATAATATATTTAGTTTTCGTATGAAAAGCCTTGTTTGTGTTCCGCCCTTCGACCACGTTCCTTCGTTGCCAGCGACCGAGACGGCCCTCCAACGTTCTGGGTTATTAGTGTAGGATGAAATATTTTGGGTGTGGATTTCCCCACTCAAAGCGAAAGTTCGTGTGTACTTTTCCTTCCATTACCACGCTCTCCGCCGCCCCTGCACAGTGCAATGTCATATTTATCATACTAGAGGCCTATAGTTTGAGCCATAGCAGCATTTATAAGACTTGTACGGAGATGTGGACCGCTTACTAAAATCAAGTAGTAGGTTAGCCGTTGTTGATTTTTCTTTCTTCTGAACAAAGACCGATGGATCAAAGATGGAACATGGTACCAGGGCTGGTGTCGCAGGACCCAACTCCAGGGCCTCTATGGCAATAGGTAGGCACAGCCCTCTATTTTCTAGACTGAAATGCATGCCATTGAGACCTGCGCTAGGCACAACCTTGAGAAAGGTTTGAAAGGCGCCAACATAAAAATCTTTTCTGACAGTCAAACTACCATTAAGGCACTCTCAAGGGGGAAGTTTTCTTCCAAAATAGTTGCAGGATGCTTTCACGCTCTCCAAACCCTGACCAGGAAAAATAGAGTCTCACTCTGATGCGTCATCGGACACTGCGGTATCGAGGGCAATAAGGCTGCAGGTAGGCTCACGAGGGAGGGGTCTGAGGCGTTGGTGCAGGGCGCAGAACCCTTTGGTGGCATCTCATTGTCCACCTGCAAGTCCCTGATAGAGGACGTGGTTATGGGAGAACCTATCCCACTGAGAATCAATCCCAGATCTTAGACAGGCTAAAGAACTTTACCTTTACCTTAAGAGACGTTATCACCTTAAACAGGACGCACCTTAGGCTGTTGGTGGAATATATGACTGGCCATGTATCACCTCTACAACCTAGGACTGTCTCAGGAGACAGAATGCTCTGTGAATGTCCTGCTCTGATCTGGCGTAGAATAAGAACGTTTGCCAGAAGGCTTATAAGCCCCGCTCAAGTCCGGTCTTCTTCAATTAAAGACCTTCTTGCCTTCGTCCGGAGGGCTGATGGTCTTTTCCGTATGTACACAATAGGCCTAACTTGGCTGGGTTGTTCCCATACTCACATAAAAAAATTCTCCCTAATTTGCTCCGTAATTGACACTTGTATTCTAAAGTTCATTCAGCGTTAACAAGTGGAGTAGTAATACTAACATCTTTTGTAATTCAAATATTGGCTCAGTTCATAAATAACGTGGTTTTTCCAAATGCCTGAGCTCCAAGTCGGCGGGAAGGGGTTAAACTAACTACACCAACTTGTAATAAAACCTGGTAGTAATTTTACCTTGTTTTTATTCTTAATACAACTTTTGAAGTGTACAATGAAGTTATAATGGCAGTATTTCAACGAAGTAATGGGAACCGACAAAAGAGCAAATTGGGCATTGTTTACTTTGCAAGTTCAATATAGGCAACAATGCAACCCAAAGTGTAAGAAATGTTAATTCAGTAATGGAGAAGGAAAAATAAGCATAAATCAAGAGTCGTTCAAAAATATTTCGAGGCGGAAACTACAGCTTACAAGATGAGCCTCGTACTGGAATAAGTGTGGAGCTTTACGAGGAGGTGGTAACCATTAACGAACTAGTGAAGCTTGGATTTGGCGATGGGGAAAACTACCATTAGAACTGCACTGCATACTTCGAACTTTGCACTAAGAAAAAGAACAAAACAAAATCAGTACTTGTGTTTATAACAAGTTGGTACCTAGTTTAACCCCTCTCCCATTTCGAAACCCCAAAAGATACGACAAAGCGATTTTCCAGGAGTGCGAAACTCGACCGCCTGTCGCTAAACCGTTTCAAGAAACTACCGAACGTTTAATGAACTTCTTGATACCCGTAATAACCATCCACAAGATATCAGCTACTAATACTAAAAATAACATTTCCCACTCTTCATGAGAGGTTGCTGCTACCTAGTATGTTCATAAATAGAAGACAACTTGAAAGTCTAGCCAAAGTAACTCAATAACTTTTGTGGGCTCATTTCAAATAATATGGCAATTTCAGTGAAAATATTTAAGATGTATAGAGTTCTAAAAGTTTAGAAATTTTAACAAAATTTCCATTGCACGAGAAAATATAACATTAACTCTAAGAAAACTTTGGCTTGAATTTCAAATATTGAAGGTATAAAATTTGCATAGTGCATAATCTCAACTGCTGAGAATATTATTATAATTCATACAAAATACACTGCCACTATTGATTGCAGGTAAAGTCTTCTACATAATAACGAAAGTTTTCACGTGTTTGAATATTTATTATATTTTTGTGTAATTAATTTTTTTAATGTTTGTTTTATGTTTCTTGGAATCTCTAATAAATTAGTTATTTGACGATTCAGTTTAAGTTTATTAATAATTCAATTAGATTAATGTGTAATGGTAATTTATTTGAAATTAAATTTAATTAAATTAGTTTTTCATTTGAGAAAATAGCCTTGTAGCCCATTTGTCAGAGCCAAATTGAGACCGAAAGCTCGTACAAACTGTGATCTCGCTGAAAATTGGGACTTAGGTACTTTTTTGGGTGAAGAAAACGGTAAAAAAATCTTTGCTTTTTTAATAAGTTCACAATTTCGAAAACAAATTCGAAAATTTGGTTTTTGCTTTATATATCGAAAAATAAAAAAAATTTCTAAATACTAATAGCGACACGTGAAAGAGCGTAAAATTTTACTAAAATTTATATTATAACTTATTTTAAAAAATTGTTTTATTATTATAAAAAAGTATTAAAAGCAAGAAGCAAATTCGAAAAATCTAAGCGCGCCAAAAAGCTGAATTCAAATATTCTAGCGAGGCGTTCGGGGAAAAACTAAAGTATCCTTGCCTAAAATGCACGCAAAAATAAAAATAAAAAAAGCATTTTAAAGAGGAGACTCTAAGCTTTTAGTTTTTAATTTTTTGTTTTTTTTTCTCATAGAAAACTTGAACGAAAGTTATAATTTGTAAAATTCTCACTGATGTTTATAAAATTGAAGATATATATTAATAGAGGCGTACAAAAAAAATCGTTGTACATTTATCATCATTAGACATTTACTTTTGATGTAAAACTAATTAAAATGATAAACATTGTCTCTGTTTAATAAAACTTTTGTTTTAAAATATTCATTTTTTCTTACAGCATTCATTCGACGCCATTTTTATTTTCTAAAACAGCTAAACACTAATCACTGGTAATCCCTGTGCAGTAAAAAGTGATAAAATAAATACAATGTTTTATCACTTTTTACTGAAAAAATAAAGTTAAAAACTATTTGCGGCCATGTTATTCCATTACACCTCTGAACATTTTAGGACCAGCTTCAGCTAAGTGTTAGTAGGCCCGGGAGCTTCCAGGCCTGTAGTTTCGATGGCCTTGGTCTAGTGCCAGGCTTCATGCAACCCCTAAAGTCTAATTTTTTTTTAAGTCCAAAATAAAGATTCACCCCGTCAATTTTTGATAAACATACACCTACTAGATATAAGACAATTTTTAGAAGCAAAACCTACCCCCGTCGGGCATCGAAAACCACCTCCACCACTAGGGGATGAGAACTAAATTATTTAATTTCATACCTAAACTTCAATTCACCACTCCAATTTTGCCCTTACTGTAAGCTATTTTTTGAGACCAAAGTCAACCCTATCGGTGAATTTGGAAGCAACCCCCACGGCAACCCCTTTTACTACTTCTTTTACTACTGCTTTTACTACTTCTAAAGGCCTGTACACAACCGCAAACGTTACTGAGAGAAGAAATGCAGATATATACCTATAGGTCGAAAGAGAATACAACAGTCACATGCGTGCAGATGGCGTTCGCTCATACGAAGGGAAGGTACCTACACAATGCCGTCATTGCTATTCGATGTGACAGCACCTTCGTGCAAGCGCACACCACGTTGCACGCATGTGACTATATATCAATTTTTCACAATTTCGGGGGCCCCAATTATGTGGGGGCCATGGGCACGTGCCCTTATGTAAAGCCTTGAATAACTTCGTCATGTAAAAACGGAAAATAGTGTTTAATATCTTAAAATAAGGCTTTATTTATCAACAAAATATTTTATAAAATAAATCATTACAACTGTTGCGTGACTTTCGACGCTGACTGTATATGTACATATTAGGGAAATCGGGTTTTCATTACCAGAGCGTCATTTTTTAAATGGAAAAATGATTGCTAAAAATAAAAACATGCAATTTAAATTTAGACCAAAATAATATTTAAAAAGAAAAGTGAAAATTCACTATTCATATAAAGACAATGGAAAAACTAATCCTTTTTGGCAAAATTTTCACTTCACTAAAAAAATTATCTTCCAAGTTAGGACTGTAATATAACGTTTATGAATGTGTAGTCTTGTCTTTAGTAAATAGTTCACGAAAGAATAATAAACTTGACGGAATTTTTTTATGATAATACCGTCGATACATTGATTGAACAATAAACATATTGGGCAGGCAGATACGGATACTCCATCAACTTCTGTCGAACCAATTTTTAGTAGGGAGGAATAAGTAGAAAAGAAAAGCAAGAAATGTAGAATTTTCAACAAAAAAAATTGTTAATAGTCTTTACAAGGAGATACGAGTCTTTACAAAGAGATACCAATGAGTGCGCGTCTGCTGATAAAGAAGATATAGTTACTCACAGTGAAAGAAGAATTTCTTAAGATGAAATACAATTTTCGGTATACTTGATTTTTGTCTTAAAATTAAAGCTAAAGCCAACACACCAATTCCCTAATTATGCAACTTTAAAAGTCACCCTTCGGCAAAATAGTATGAAACTTTTCCAGTAATTTGTTATTAAATTCCTTAACCTTATAAAATCAGTATTAAAATAACTTTAAGCACTATATCATATCCAATATCTTTTCTTGTGAATTCTTCCTGTGCTAGTACAATTATTCAATTTTAATATTCATTTAGTTTATGACAAGGCTTCTACTTCACAAGAAAATTATTTAGTTTTTGTTGAAGAAAAACGATTCATTAATTTGTATCTGATTTTATATTAAAGTTGAATTTCTGAGTTGAAGCCAACGCTGCGTATCTTGAATATATTATCAAGTTTTTTTCCGTATTGTTTTTGAACTATCCTAAATTGTTTTTTATGTTAATTTTGATTTCCCGCCTTTAAATCTGAATAAGATTACATTAAAATGGAATAGACGATGATGCGTAACATTAATCCAACTTAATATATTGTTTTTCAAGTGTTATCGATGTTTTGGCAACTGCTCCTCAAAGGCAGCAGAGTTTTTGTTTAGCATAGTTAGAAAACTGAAAAATTATCACATAAAAAATCAATGGTCTACAGTTCAACAAATGGCCAATGAATTATTTTGCAGCAAAAACGAATGTTCATGGTGTATAAAGGTCCACAATTACTTTTACTCGAAAAGAGGGATGAAATAAATGATGCTAATAAAGAAATAATGGGACGACGCCCATCGCTAAACTGTTGAAATATTAGTACTACGTATAAGCACTATGTTTTGCGAATTGGACATTACATTATGCTTGAAATTTAGTTCCTTCCTTTTCTTGTAATTGGTACTCTAAAATATTATGACTTTAATTTTTATTCATATTCTAATTTTAAGATCTTTGGTTTCATAATGAAAAGGTTTCTCAAAGGGTTGGTATATGTAGGTACAATAACACCAGAAAACTGCGTAATAAGCCAATATTTTCAAAACCCCACCTGTGCAACTCTATTTCTTCTCTATACAAATCAATTCAAGCTTTTACATTAAGCATATCCAAAATTTCTATACATGTTCCTCCATCCTAAATATAGCTTCAGCACCATTCCACAACTTTTCGCATCAATTGCTGACTTTGAAAACAGTTTTACAAAAGAGAATTATTCAACAGCTAAAATCTGTACGCCCGTTGCTGGTATTTGCTATTAATAAAGCTGCCATAAATACGCGGCAATCAATCTGGAGTACTGCAAGGTGGACGGAAATCAACGTTATGCTATGACAAATCATGATTAATCTATTTTTAATTTAAAACGCGATTTATGATCATATGTATGTGTATATCAAGATTATAAAACGGGTGTGCTTGGAATGGTTTCAGGAACTGGAATAAATGCAATAAAAGGATTAGAGGAAGGTTTTTTGTTGATTATGAAAGAATGAAAATTTTTGTTTCATTTATTAAACTGGAATAATTGGATCATGCGAGGTACGTTTATATTGGGCTACGAAAGCAATTGCTGCTGGTTTTCGAGGCTTAGATAAACGAAATGTATTCACGCGGAGGTCGAATTATAACCTAAGTAAATACATTATAATTTTCTAAGTAATACCATGCACGGGGATGTGTGTTTAGCAAATTGGAATATATGATTAATCCATTGCAGATCCTCAATTAATGTTATACCAATCATATTAAGAAATGAGTCAAACTTAAGTTCAAAAGTATCCACTGAAATGTAAAAGGCTAGTGTAATTTTTCGTTTTTAGGCATTGAATTCGACACTATTTTAACGGCCGCAATCAAGAATGGGATCAATGTCTCTGTTAATATAGTTAGACATGAGCTAACGACCATAAAAACAAGGACTGGGTTTTATTTTTTTTATATTGTCGCAGTTGTAACAGTAACGTTAACTCCCACCTATAGTCGAGGAAATAAAGCACTAAAAACTGCCAAACCTAGGATTTTTTGAACAGTAAGATGGATCTTAATGCGGTTTTTTGTGTTCGATTTGTGAGTGCGTCTACAAACTTTGTGACCGAATTCATTTTGAAAAAATGCATTTCCTGCAATAAAAATATGCATGTTAGAAGTGCATCTCAAAGAGACACTCTACCATTCGGTAAATATTGATGGAAATGAGTCGAATTTTGTTACTCGGGGGTTTTTGGGGTCGCTGAACACGAAAATAATGACGGCAACGGTCTCCGAGGTACTTGGTGTCCAGGGTGGACTGTAACACCCCTTTTTAAGGGGTTTTCGCCATAAATTCAATAATAATGAAAAGTAGTCCAATGAAATCCACTTTTTTCAATATTTATTTGCGAAGGTGGTTGATTTATACTAAATCAAGCCAAACCATATGATAAGGGATATCAACTAAAAATAAAAAAAATTGTAAACATTCGGAGAAGAAAATGGTGATCAAACTTTATTTGAAACAGATTCAGAGAGTGAAGCTGAATTGTACACGTTACCAAGCAAGAAATGTAAAATACATTAATTACATTGTAAACTTATAAAAATGAAAATGTTTATTTTTAAATTATAAAATGTTTTGACCATCTTGGCTTTAAAAAGACGTCATATAGCCTTACTGTATTCTACTCGTCATACTCTTTCATTTGATATCCATGTCGGACGGTTGTAAAGAGAAAAGTAATGCGCCATATGATGGTGGCCGCCCTATTAGATTTAAAATGACGTCACATAGCCTACTGTATTCTACTCGTCATACTCTTTCATTTGATAACCATGTCGGTGGGTTGTAAAAAAAAGGAAATCCGCCATTTTATGGTGGCCGCCATATTGGATGTAGCATAAAATTGAATATACTATATTGTACTGTCTTCAGAACCAAAGGTGTGTGCCAAATTTGAGTATCCCCGGATATCGGGAAGTGGTGGAAAAATCGATCGCAATATTTGTTCCCCACAGAGAACGAAGTTAATATAAAGCTTGTAAAAAACAAGGAAGTTATTGCATTTTGCAACTAATATTTATGAAAAACCAAAAAAAAATCACTTCATTTAATTAACAATACTTACATTGTAATGCTTATAAATAAGTTTCTATAAACCTTAAATTGTTTTTGAATATATTACATGAAATGAATAGGTTTCAAAATGATGCAGTCCAAATTTTAGCTCACAATGTGCATTTGTTAATTAACAATTGGACAAAATGCAATAAGTTAAATATCTCGAGTTCACGTTAACAAATATTCAATTTATTTTTTTAAATTAAAGGTCCCAAAAGTCTTTACCAGATCTGATAAAACATTTTAAATTTATTTTTCAAAATGGCCGAAAAAATGCAATTGTTGTTATTTGAGTTATAAACAAATGAAAAAAAGTAACGAAAATTACAATAAAAAATTTTCTTTTTAATTGCTTTCGAAAGCTGGCGTCGATATCTACATTTTGAAAACAAAAATTTTCATTTTGGACTTAATGGCATGAAATGGCGGGCATTTCAAATTTTAGATAACAAATGCAATTTTGGCGGATGGGTTCAATATTTTGACACCAACTTTTCAGAGTCTTTTTATAATATCAAAAAGTATATTTTCTGAAAGTTTGATGCAAACTGGTCTAGTTGACGGTCTTGGGCACTAAAATGAAAAAAATACTGTTTTTTTTCTCGTTTTTTCAATTTTGTAGGTTATGTACGTACTTCAGAGACTTGAAACCAACCAGAATTTATTGGCATTTTTATTACGAAGAAACTGGTATTTAGTTTGCCCCGATCCGACTTATAGAACCGGAGTAATTCACATTTTAAGCTCGAAAAACGCGGTAAAAAAACTTTAATTATTTATAACAAAAGTAGCACAAGGCTCACGAGGTTCAAAACTTAAGAATATACTCCTGGTGATACCCCAAACAGGATAAAATCGTAATCTTGCTGTTACCGGACTGTGCAAATTAAAATGCTTTGTTTACTGCACTAGTAATAAAAAGATCTACAATTTTTTTGTACACCATTTTTTCACATAACCTCAAATTTCCCGAGATAAATCGAAAAAACTGTTTTTTTCGTTTTGGATTTTTATTTCGTTTTTACAGGGATTTTTTTTTGGTGTTCTTGAGTCATCCATTCTTTATACATGGCCGGCAGTAAAATTACAAATTGTTCATTGGAATGTAAGGTTTAAATTTTCCCTCTCATAGAATAATTCACAGGTAACAATGGAATACTAAGCATATATACCCGATTGTTCTTAAGTTAAGGTCAAACCTTTGACTTTGGTCAGGGTCTGGGCAGTTCTTGTGACAGCCAAGAAATTTTTGATAATTTTTGATGCTTAGGGCCGATTCACAATTAAAGCTTCAAGCGGCAAGCTTCAAGCTACAAAAATTAGGATAAAAGGGTTTGTACAATGATACACATTCACAGCTTCAAGCTGCAGTGCCCAAATAAAGCAAAACTTAGCTGAAGCTTGTAGTTTGAAGCTTGCAGCTTGACACTTGAAGCTTGAAGCTTTCATTAGGGAGAGGGCATACACAAAAGTTTTGGAAATTTACAAAAATATAAAGTGAAAGCTCCAATACTGATTGTATTTTTACATCCCACAAATAATGTATATTTACTACGCAGTTGGTAAAAATACGTAAAGTAGAATTGGAATATTCCTAATAATATGTATTGCAAATTTACAAAACTGCTTGTGAATAAAACTTCCAGTATTTTTCTTGTAAAATTACCACAGAAATTTTTTACAGTGTAACTTTTCATTTAGTATAGGCCTTCATGTTGGGGGGACTCACCACACACTTGTGATTTTGTTGTGACTTGTAACTGCTTTCAGAATACGGAGTATACCTTCGCACCTAGCCTCTAGATCCGCCCTATATTCGCCGAACCTCACAAAATAAACGAAGGCGTGCTCTGCGTTATCCAGGATACTGAGTATACTGGACCCAGCTTGAAACGACGGAGGTATTTTCTATATCCTCCATGTCCACTCAAGAACTTCGTAAGATCATAATTCACTTCCCCACGCCCTCTCGTAACCCATCTCTCCACGTTTGGGATAAGTCTGTAGGTTAGGTATACCGACCCTTCACAGACCCATCCTTCTTCCCGTGTCATTCCTTTACTGACTCGCCGTGCGTCTTATGCCGCACCATTTTATTTGGCTCCCCTCTAACATATTCTGGATAATAGGGACGTATGTCTTCGGTCTAGAACCCCCACGTTGGGGGCCAATCTTTGGCAGTGTTGCACAAATAGCGGGTGCTTTATCCACCATGCCCTCCAAGTAAGCTTAAAAATTTAGCATGCGGTCGATCATCACTCCAAAGTAACTTAGGGCAGGCTGTGACTGAATGATCTGTTCCCATACCTTGATCCTTTCCGACACTAGTTTTTTCCGTTTGCACAGCTTTAGTTTTGTGCTCAGCAAGGGTCAGACCACCGTTTTCAGACCACGCTTAAATCTGCCAGATCACCTGGCTCGACCATAATGGATTTGTCGTCTTAAGATCACTACGAGAAACAGAAATTAACCCCTATCGCTCGTCTGGCTCAGTCGGCTGCTATTGAGGATATCATGTTTGTTAATCGAAGCCCCGTTACAGATATTTTTTGTTTTGATTTTTGTTACATTGGGTTTTGTGCAACTTTCTTCTTTTTGGTGTGAACTCCTACAATATCCGGGAGTTCAAACTTATGGTCAATCGCCTCCTTCTTCAGCACCCTCCAGACTCTTATTAATCTATCCTATCCTCTACTCTTTTCTTCGAACCAAGCTTACTACATACTAGACCTAGCACAATGAAGAATACGACATGACAGACTGGTGGTACAAAGGGTGAGTTCCAAGCTTGGACTTTCACATTAAAAGACATCGTGTCCATACTCTTACACCTATGATAATAATTGTGTCGTTAATGTATCGATGAATAGTGAATATCGGAAAAAGTAAAAGTACGAAAACACTTTCTAGAAGACAATTGAAGATATACTTCTAAGCATCACACATCAAGAATACAAAATTTGATAACAATACAAAATACCGGAAATATTGATAAGATATTAAATTGTGAAATTCTGTAAAGATTTCAGTCTAACCTTGTTGTGGAAGAAATCGGTTCGGTATTACTAGAACGGCGATCTATATTTAAATTTAAAATTGAACAAACGACTTTTCTCGGTTAAATGATAGTCCTATCCGTAAACATTTGGCTGTATTGTAATGATCTGAAAATATACATAATAATATAGCGAAATATTTGAATATTAGAAAATATCGAAAAAAGTAAGTTCAAGTTTGTTACAGAAATTTGTCTAAATACAAAGTGCCAGAAATTAACATAAAATGTGCTTTTACTAACTACAATTACACATCACAATTTTGTTAGTTTTTCCGTCCAGTTATGTACAAGTTAAAGTTTAATTTGTACATTAAAAAGTGAAATAATCGATAAGCAATAAAACAAAATTCAACGATAACAGAGGACAATTGTAAAATATTTTTATCAGTATAATTACAGTAATTAATTCGAATATGATGACTTTATTGAGTGAAGTTTTATCGATATCTTAATTGCTATCTTGTGGTAATGTTGTGAATGTTATCTTCCATTATTGATGAGTGTGCAACTTATCTTCGGCATAAGTGGGGGACGCTGTTTAATAGTCGAAATCGATTTGTCGTTAGCTAATTTCTTGCTATTTTATTACAATCACGTAGTTTTTAGCTTATAGCAATTCTTACTCCTTGTTAATTGGTTTTAGTATTGAACATGAAGTTTTCTTAAATTAATAATTTTTATGTGTTTCCGTGTCTGTGGTAAATCAAAAGGTAAAATATTTTGGTAGTAATAAATAACAGGTATAATGTTTTCGTAATTTGGAAATAGAAAACAATCTGAGGATTTAATAATACATATGAACGAAGCTTTGGAATAAGAACGAATAATAAATCAGTCTACAGCAAACCGAAAATCTTGATTAAAAATGAACTCATGATGACCCTTCGCGAGAGTTAATATCGACAAAATTAATTCTATGTTCAGAGGATATTTCAAATCCTTGCTGAAACTAAATAGTTGTGGAAGTTTTAAGCGCAAATGTTGGATAGCTCGTTTATGTATTAGTTTGGAAAAAATCCAAGAAACCAGATAATGTGATAAAGAGTTTAATACTCGTATACGGAAAACATTTTTCAAGGATTTAGTCCTTTTATATAAGGATACATGTCTTTTTTTTTCATTTATTTCAGGGACATTTATCTTGATTTCGTTCCATCTTAAGACTGGTTAAATTGATTGTGCCCTTTTATGTCCTTTTTTATATAAAAGAAAAATAGAGCAGTAGTGTAACGGAAGACACATTTAATTTATCGAACTATTTCGTTTGGTTGTTCTGAATGATTTTAGTTTCTTGTGCAATATGGTACTCTCTTATTTTCAGTAGAGAAGTTATTGTCGTGGGTCAGTAAACCCAAATTTTAAACATATGTATTTGTCACTGAAGTCAGTTTATACTATCGCGAACAAAAAATGATATCAACTACTTTACAGGCGCGGATACAGGACTTCGTTTGAGGGGGTGGGATTTGTATAGATTGACTACTCTGTAGTGTACCCCGCTTGAATTGATTTCATAGTTGGTACGATAAATTTGTCGTCACCATGGTGAGGGATCGGAGGAATATTTAGCAATTGAGCCCAATTTTCTGTACGCTGCCAGACGTTGTTAGCGTCCATATTTTCCCGACCACTGGCAAGAATAGAAATTGTGTTATTTACTTTCATAGCACTTCCAAAGATGGAACGCCGTCTTCTTTAGGAATTTACTCGAGGACACTTTTTGGTTTCAGATGTGATTTATATTGTAAACATGCTAAGGGCGGCTTACGAATCGCTGTATATAGCGACTGTCAAAAACGAATAGAATACACGGCTTCATACGAAGGCGCACATTCTGCAGACCACTGCAATGGCGACCGATTCAATCTAATTTCTATTTCGTAGCCGTCGGGTCGCCTGCCATAGTTGCATGGGTTTGTGTTGCTACTCTCGCGTGGGCCTGAATGCTCACGAAGTTCTTAATGTTTAAAGTCCCATTAGTCCAGGTAAACTGTAATTTTTCTGGGAACTAAAAGCGTTCAAGCTGCAATATTGCATGGGTGTTTGGTACCACCAGGAAAGCTTAACTTTGAATTTGCACGGTTCTCACACCCTTAACTTCGGCGCCATCTTGAATCAAAGGGTTAAATCGGGTTTTCGCTTGGGGGGCTGTTCCAACATAGCACCGTTAAGAAAATCGAACCTTACATGTTTTGTGCCGCGTCCTAAAATTTGGGGCTTCACCCTTAAAAATGCAAAAAACACCCCTTTTTCGGGGTTTTTTCGCGATAATTTCAATCATAATGAAAAATAATCCAATTATATACACTTTTTTCAATATTTATTTGCGAAACTGGTTGATTTATACTAATCTAGCCAAACTTTATTATAAGGGATAGTCTAAAAGGGTTGAAACCACCCCTAAATCGGGATCCGAAGAGAAAGTCTCAGGTACAGTATAGCTTTGCCAATGATGCTAAAATGCGAATTTTCATTTTCTCTGAATATCTTCATCGAATATCGTCGAAGCAGGGGCGGCGTTTTCATATGTGCAAATGGTGCACTTGCACCGGGCGCATATGGAAGGGGCGCAATTTCAGGCATAATAGGCCCAACCAGAGAGGATGGAATATGGTGAAGGAGATACAACAGCGAGTTGTATGAAATTTTTGACGACCCAGAACTCTCAACTTTAATTAAAATTGACAGATTAAGGATGGAATGGAAGACAATCGCATCCCAAAACGGCTTATGATATCAGAAATTTCGGGAAATAGGCCAGTAGGTAGACCCAGGAGGAGATGGATAGACTCTGTGACGGCTGACGCAGAGACAATGCTGAACATTCGGAACTGGAGACATGCTGCAAGGGACCGTCAAACATGGAGAAATGCCCTAGAGGAGGCCAAGGCTCGATTTGGGCTGTAGCGCCATTGGATGGATTGTTGGCAATTTCAGAAATTAAAATTAAAAAAAATTTGAAACTTTGAAAACAGCTGGTAGGGCGCAATATGCCCAAGTGCAAAAACACCAAGCGCCGGCCCTGCCTCCTACGCCAGTAGAGAACCACGATCATACACTCTAGTTGAGCATGGAACTAGAGTAGCGAAAGAAGGAGATTAGAAGGGTCTTAATTTGTGTAATGAGGGGCGGCGACTCATCTGCTTGGTCAGAAAAAAAATAACTGAAGAAAACTCTACGACGACAAAGAAGAGTGTCGTGGTCGAGGAAATTCTGAGAACATCGGAAGGCGAAATTGGCGAAATTGGCGAAATATTCTCCGCTTTGCTCCAATGCGACAAGAAGGTCATTGGACTTAAGCTGGGATGGCGCTTTCATAGGTGCAAATGGTGCACTTGCACCGGGCGCAATTGGAGGGTGGCGCAATTTTTCCATTGTCCTTCATTGCGATCAAAAAATGAGGCGCTGATGGGGCGCAATATGGCAAACTGCACCGGGCGCAAAAAACCCAAGCGCCGGCCCTGCGTCGAAGATAACAAAAAGTCATGCCCAGACACTTCCCTCTCGCTGTATTCAATCACCAGCTTGCTAAAAAAGGGGACCCTTGACTAAGAGGTTATGTTAGGTGTAGGGCTGCCTCTAGTTTTTTTAGAGTATTGTATTTTTGTAACCCTATTATCTGTTTTCATGAATAAGGTAGCAGTGTACGTTGGTGAATAATCTGTTCCCATACCTTGATCCTTACGGACACTTCTTTTCTCAGATGACTGATGATCAGCACTGTTATACTTTTGTGCTCAGCAAACGGCAGCTTTTATTCAGGCCACGCTTTAATATCACGATAGCCAGGGGCGGCGGAGCGCGTGGGGTTGGAAGGAAAAGTGCACACCCACTTTCGTTTTGGGTGGGGAAATCCACACCCAAAATTTTTCATCCCAGAACGTTGCAGGACCGTCTCGGTTGCTGGCGACGAAGGGGCGTTTTTTTACGAAAACTAAATGTATTTGTAGCTATGTAGTTATTAAGAACTTATAACTGTGTATCCTAAGCTTTTTCAACCCCACCCGACTAGCATTTAAAAAGAGGATTGCCGTGAGGCATGCCGAAAAAAGGATTCCGCGGAGGTTCCTCATGAGGACTCGATGTGGCAAATGAGGGGCATGCCGAAAGGGACATTTCCTCATGAGAACCAAAATTAGGGGCGTTTCTTCATGACCACCACAAAACAAAATCAGCGATGAGGTATGCCTTATCAATTTCCCATAGAGCCCCTATGAAGCAAACCTCATTACAATTGAAATGGGGCAATCAAAACATCTGTCTTACGTGAGAAGCATACACTGTGGCTGTTAAAAGTCATACAACATCTGTTGACGGGTTCGTTCTTTGTGTATTCTGTCCGATGAGGATATTCCTTAAGCACTTTTGTATGCCTATTGTGTTGAACTTCGGCATTGAACTTGATTCTATCGGACAGGAACTGTACCTTAACGTTATCGTTTAGGACGTCCAAAGTAAAGCAAGAAGTAAGCACTTTCCTCCTATGTGATACCGACATGAGTTCCAACTTCTTGAGTCTCCGGTGTAGGGCGGTAAGCTGAAAAAATCGCGCAGGTCGTGTAGGTTTCTCAGAGCGAAAAGGAGAAATTTCTTCTGTAGTGATTCCAACCTATTGCTATTTACTTGGAATATAGGATCCCAGATCGGGCACGCATATTCCAGGATTAGGCGGACGAGCGAACAGAAAAGAGTTTTTGTAACGCGAACGTTAGCATACTCAATAGCCCGGTTCTAGTTCGATGACAGCGATCAAGCAGCATTGGATGTGATTAGTACTCAGTTGGGGGGCCGTATTAATAAAACCACACTCGCGTTTAAAAATATAAAGGCTTCGACACCGGCACAGTTATTGCTCACATAACCACGCCGAAATTCTCAAAATCCACTCGATCCCTGAGTAGCAATGATTGTTCCTCAAATGGGGCATTAATTATGACGAGGCGCGAATGAGGAAAGGCGTTTGATGTCCTGTGTGGGCCTTATAGGATAATCCTCACGGAGTTCACATGAGGCAGTGGGTGTAGTCTCATAGGGCCCTATCTGTACCCTTACCTCAAAATGCTAGTCGGGCATTAATTCAATAGACAGCTGGTAAAAATTGACCGATTAACTTTATGTATTTTAACGTTAACTGTTCACATGCTCCCCATCCACAATGATTATGCTCCGCCGCCCTTGCAGATAGCTTCTTTCGTGCATAATTCGATCTCATCGAGGCGTATCCTCAACACATGTGGGATGCGTAGCCATAACACATCATTATACATTGTGATCCACAGGAGAGATTTCTGCGGATCCCTTTATCAAGACTTCTCACACTGCCATATATCTTTGGAAACACAGCAAAAATTTAGATAGTTTAGCTTGGAAGTTCGGAGTCATCCATAATATTAGCTGTGTTCCAAAATTCGAGCAAAGTGCTCGCAAGCAGTTGGCCTACTCGTTCCTACTTCTCAACAAAGGCATGAGTAGAGAGAGAAAGCCAACTGCTTGCGAACACTTTGCTCGAATTTTGGAACGCAGCTATTGTCATGAAATTCACTATCAGACTATGTTTTGCCTTTATCCCACCACCAGACTACCAATTAATTAAAACTATTTCTGTGTAAATAACTTGGAACCGTATTTCACATACTTTGCTTAAAAAAGTCGAAGAATCTTCTTCAACAAACTTTTACAAATAATTTGTACTTACCAAACTAACCTACCTTAATAAAGTTATTCGAATTTTTCAAGATGCGGCTGCAGATATCATTAGGAGTAGTTCTTCTAATTGTCAACTCTATTTTTTGTCAAGGTGAAAAAAATCAAATAACAATTAATTAATACTCAAAAGTAAACTGTTACAAATTTCAGAGTGGCCATCGCCTCATTTTAAAGATGCCAATATTGCGGGCATAGAATTTGAAGAAGAAACCGATTTTCAATTTATTCGCGTCGAAGAAGAAATTAAGTATCCATTTAAACTTGTAATCATAAACTATAATGGTATAAAATATAAAAATTAAAACAAGAATAATTTTCTTATGTAATTAAAAATATTTTCCACAGGCAAATCACAGCCCAAGATTGGAGACTTTCAAATTGGTAATAAAAATCTTTTACAACCTTCAATTGTTAAAGGAAACGACGGTTATTGGTTTATACAAATAAATGCCCGACAAGATTATGAAAATGAGAAGCAAAGATTATATCAATTTGATATAAATATTAACAAAGACACGAGTTCCATTTATATTTCATTGAAAAATATTTTCGACAATGCTCCTACGGTAACATACAATGGACCCTGCAAGGCTGAGGTAAAATAATTGTTTTAAAAAAGGCAATTCTAATTTATCTAGGAGAAATCTGTTTTTAGGAACTACACGCTGATTGGTCTACTAATTGCACTTTTCGTGTTTATGATGCAGATGGCATGGAAAATAATAAAATTACTCTAGAAATTACTGGATCCTATAATGAGGATAAATTGTTTGGCTTTCGGGATTTTCGAACTGTTGATATGTATCAAAGAGATTATGACTTATAGTACTATCAAGTTATTATTGAAAATTTATCAGGTATTATTAATTGTTTTTAATTATTTTTAGTGTAATAGAAGAATTGCATTATGAGCAACGTATGTTATATAACTTTTATGTGACCGCCTATGATATAGTCAATAACAATAAATCTCTTCCAACAATATTGGAAGTAATCGATTTGCCAAATATGGATCCAATTTGGGTAAAATTATTCGCTACTGCAACTTTTAAGGAGAAAAGTGCTCAGGTAAGATAGTTCTCAAATAATAGGCTTGTAGCACAAAACTTGTAAATTGATAAAAATTAACAAAAAAATTGACATTTATCGAGTGTTAAACCCAAATTTTGTACTTGTTGGTTAGCAGGTAGGTTTAGTTCATCTATTTCTATTACGTCCAATACATATTGAGAATACATTCATTTCAATAACTCTTTCATTTCGAAAAGCGATGAATGCAAATTATTTACTATAAGTTCGTAACAGTTTACCTAATTGCCATGAAAAGCTTCTATGTCATCTATCAACCAGTTTATTTCCACTTGTTGGTTTTGTACGGGATCACGCGATATTTAAAATCGATACAGATTGTGCTCTATATTAGTCCAGTAGAAATAGGGTTCGAACAACAAAAAAATTCGTTACACCAATCTGACAGCGGGATATTGTCGAACAAGCTCTTGTAAAAGAGGGAAAAATATATCTAACCGACAGCTGCTATCCGTGGGAGAATAGAGGAGGGGGGTGGGGTTTAGAGGTTGACAACAGTTTTTCGCGATTTCTGGCTAAACTGTGCATCCTATCGAAAAAGTGAAAGGTGCAAGTTGTAGGAAATAAAAAGATCTACAACTTTTGTGTGAACCGTTTTTACCCTAACCTCAAAATTTTTCGAAAAAATAGCGGAAAACCGGTTTTTTGGTTTTTAATTTTTTTCGTACAAAATTTTTATGGAGCTGAAACTTTGGCAAAAGATACCTTTTAGTGTTGCAAAAAGGCAGTAATTTTTTTCAGACGGAAATATTTAGAGGTAGTTGTTAAATTTAATTTTTTTGAAAAAAAGGGGCGTTTTTAATTGCGATTCCTCTTAAAACTACGCTTCCTACGGAGTTCTGTTTTGTTACGTCTACTTTCGATAAATGGTAAAAAAATGGTATACTGCAATGGAAAAAATGACAGGAAAATTGAAAAAATCGAATTGGTGGTAATTTGCATATTTATCTTTGGAAAGGGGTTTTCAATCATAAGACAGTATTTGCATGTTGCACGGAACTAGTTTATCTTAATAGAATTTTTATGAATCAAAATTGTATAAAAAATAATACGTCATGAAAATATCGAACCATTTCACTGCGGGTCTCAGGTAATAAATATTAACAGCAAGAAATTCGTAAATGGGCTAAACAAATTATATATTTTTTTAAACATGCTTAAAACACCAAATTGGAAAAAATTTATTTAACTAAGCATAAGGCATCGTAACCTCTTGTAAATTAACTAAATACTATAGCCGTGTTTTTTTAATGAACTATATAGTTCTTCCCCATACAAATCTGAAAACCCAGGTTTTATCGAGGTTTTTACCCAGGTCTTGGGACATTTCAAAATTTCCCTTCCTTTTCGGAATGTAGCATACTTACCGGCTGTCGGAAAAACGCCATTTAAAATAAAAACAACATAGAAGTGACGAGAGTAAATTTGAAGGCATGAGGAAACAAATAATTTATTTTTTAGAAACTTATTCATTATTTTCTAGAAGGGAATTCGTGTAACAGTTGTTTACTGACACCCAACTTCGGATTAATTTTAATATATTTAAAGCACTGAAGATGGCGCTTAGTGAAATTTCCCTTGTCGTTTTTTTAATGAACTGGATCGAAGACCTATATAGTTCATTAAAAAAACACGGCTTATATATCCGCAGGTTTCTGCTAGTGTAGAGTTCTTATTCAATTTCAACAACAACCGAAATCTAAATATCAGCTTCGTCCTTATTGTACATGGTTAATCAAAAATTTTCGATATTTGCGATAACAAACTTCGTTCAATTTCGGGATTCTCCCTGAGTTAATCAATTCGGAATATACATCAATCTTATTGAGTTGCCACATAAAGCCTAGCGTTTGCCGCTGTTTTTGTTGTGACTATTTTCAATTCACCCGTTCGCAGTATTGATTTCAAATCACTTCCAATGATTTAACGTTTTCTAGCTTGTTGTTCCCAGAAATAAAATCATTACATGTAAAACTTTGTAAATACATAAATCCAACTTCGCTTGTTTTTAAGTTTCTCTATGCGCGTTGATAATAGGTTGTGTATCTTTATGGCAGGAAATGAGACTGATGACATCACATAGGACAAAATCAATAATTCTTATTTACAAACAGAATTCGTAGGATCGAATCGCCATAAAATTCGTGGACTTTAATATCCTCTGAACCCAAGATAAATAGAAACTAAGGTATGGGACAACGAACAGATCAACCCTAACCTTAAATTTTTTTTACGTCACAATGTTCAGTTGACTTGCATTAAATTATTGAAGAGTTCAAAGTTAGAGTTTTCAGTTCAATTTTATTATAATAATATCATAAATAGACAAAAAATGGTGAACTGTGCAGTGAATGGTTGTAGAAACAACTGTTTTTTTTAATGTAGAATGCATTTTAGGGTTAGGTTTCCAAATCACAGTATAAGTAAAGACAAGAAACTTATAACGTCAAAAAAAGTAAGTAGAACCATAACATAATATAATAGCATTATTTTTATTCACTTTCGAACCTGTTTTAAGTTCAATTTTTAAGTTATTTGAACATTTTACATTTCTTCAACTGAACAATGTGACGTCATTATGAAATGTTAAAATTTCTGTCCCATACCTTAGTTTCTATTTATCTTGCTCTGAGCCCATATTTTTCTGGCAATACATGTCTGTGAGACCTATCCCTTTACTATTGTGAGTGCTACCCTTAACTGCCCTTAACCTTCGAGTTCAACAATAGGTCTATTTATTAGTTTTCAGAGCAGAACAAAATGGAACAGCAAGCAATTAAACGTCAAATACTTGAGAACAACTTAGAACAGAAAATCTAATGAAAGCTTTTTTGTAGTTTTTTGTTCTACATTTTCTGTTCTCATAATTTCATATTACACATTTTGTCAAAACTAAGGAAAAACAACAACAACAAAATCTTGTCCGAAAGTGTTCTGAAAAAAATCTAGAACAAAAAAGTAAAACTTAGAACACTTTAGAACAACTTAATGAACACCAAACAAACTAGAACACTTTCGGACAAAAAATAACAAGTTTTAAAACTAACGAACGCCAAAACCTGTACTTTTCTGTTCTAGGATGATATAGTCTAGATCGTTCTAGGACTGACTAATAAACAGACCTAATATAGATGCCAAACCTCTTTGGTTAACTGGACACACCATTAAAAATTCACAGGCGCAGTGTAAGGCTGAAATAGGCAGGCTGAAATAGATATGACGTGTACTAATTGTAGTTTTTCTCTGAAATAACTATTACTGCCTTTGACTAAGGATTTCAATTTGAAATAAAATTTGATTATTATTGATTCGAAATTTGATCCCTGAATTAGCATTGCCGAGCCGAGCCAAGTCCACAATTCTCAAGATATACATATTATGTAGATCAAATAAATATTTCTTGCGACGTACACCAATTTTCAATTATAAAGCCAGACATTATGTAGTTGTGAGTGCGCTCCGCTAAAGTAGACCAGACCATAAATAAGTTGATTCTACTACCTAGTACTAATTGAAGTATTACTTCTAGGCCGGCGAGATGCTAACACCTCTGGTTTACCCCCCCTAGAGGTGATTTTTTTCCATTTTCTTGTGACTGGGTGCTTAGAATACCAAAAGAGTTGATAGTATCAAGAATAGTGTCTCAAGCTTTCAGTGACAAGCACGAGTCTCGAAAGCTTGTGACTTATGATTGGTCATAATTTAGAATGGGGGGTAACATTTTATTTAATCTAAGTAGTCTTAACTTTAAAGTATGTATTCCTATTATTTTTTTTTCAATAATTCTAAAAGCGAACACAAAATTTGAGTGTATGAGTTAAATATGCAAACTAACTGAAAAGCTTCGTAAATGCTGTTTGTCAATTATCGAAAATCAGTTCGTACGAAAGTCATGTCATGTTTTTTTAATGTCCAAGATTCTAATTCAGTCGAGGTTGGAAAGAAGTGAGAAACCAAAACACCACCTGGTGGGAATTTAACATCGAACAGGTAAACGAATTTAACTACCTGAGAACATATTTCTCACTGCTGCCAGTAATGAAATCTAGATACATCCACAGAAAACCCAAAATAACAATCTCCAAAACGATCATAGGCACAATAGTTACGTATTGATGTGAAGCATGGGCTATCTTCCAAAAATCTGGAGATGAGATAAATATATTTGAGGGGAAAGTTTTCAGAAGGGTATGTGGCCCAGTCAACGCTATAATCAGCAGCTATATTCACGAATTGTATCACTTATAGTAAGAGTGTAAGCTATCAACACATGCCAAATTACTGCCTTTACGTTAAGCCGGTCATGATCAAAGAAACGATAACAAAAAAGCCAATTAGGTTGTAGAGCCATCGAACAACAACAATCAGCACTAGCCAGGAACAGAGAAGAATAAAAGAACTACTGAGCCCAACACGCGGTTTTACTACACGCGCTCTAATCCAATACTACCCGAGCAGACAAAGGACCCAGTTGGGAACAGAATGCATTCAAAATGGATTCAGAATTGATTCTAGTACATTGGAAGGGATTAAACTTCAAATTCAAAGCCATGTAGAGAATCGATTCTTTTTTGCCTTGGGATGTCATACGACGAAACCAATTCATTCCTCTCTGCATTCCCTAGAATCGGTTCGGAATTGATTCCTTAGAATTGATTGGAAATTTTTTTACGCTTT
The DNA here is from genome assembly GCA_963855945.1 of Thereva nobilitata. Classification (NCBI taxonomy): domain Eukaryota; kingdom Metazoa; phylum Arthropoda; class Insecta; order Diptera; family Therevidae; genus Thereva; species Thereva nobilitata. The sequence goes on from OY979695.1 coordinate 170,072,635, forward strand.
TTTTGTTATGTGGAAGACGCGAGCTCAGCGAAAGCCCTTTGTACTGTCGACAATCTAATTTTTCGTATAGAGTGCAATGTCGAACAGCAAGCTCTAGTCGATAGATAGTGAAGGGAAAGATAGAAGTGAAAGAAGGAGCTGCCACAACCACCTACTCCCAACCATTTCTATCGCGAATCAATTATCGAATCTATTCTACTATCGAATCAATTCTTCTGGAATGGGTTCTTATTTTCCCAACTGGGGAATAGTGGACTTTAAGTATGGTAGTCGGAAGTCTTAACTCCAAGACTACTGAGGCACCCATGTTCTATGTTTACTTTCACAACTGCACAATTATTGTCCTTAGAAATTATCAATTTTCCATCACAATAAAGCGCTGTCCAACAAAACGAACGCTGGATATGAGTACTTGGCCAACAGTAATTGAATGAATGTCATATGTTCAAGTGTGTCTTTCTCGCGTACCTAAACTCAAATGAAAATTACGTGGAAACCACGATTTAATAATCGGTTTTAAACACTGACATACCGTCAATGGTTCGAAACCATAAAGCAAATTTCGCAGCTAAATTTATATTGACATATGCAAATCTCATCCAATTAGTAAATTGCAGTCATAAAGCAAATTTGGTTGAACATGATAATTATTTATTTACGTATCAAGTTAAGGGGAAGTATAGTTAATTGAGCTATTAAATCAATATTTCATATTTCATTAAATAACTTTCATTTATAAAAAAAAACAATAAACTTTTTACATGCTATTCTGTTTCACAAAAATTACTTCTTTTTCTTTATAATTAATTTTAGGAATTCACTGTTCAAGCAGTAGATGGAGATACTGGTATTAATAAAAAAATATGGTATAGATTAGAATTTAATCCTAATGAAAATTGTATGTTTTGTATTAACCTAAAAAAAATTTGAAAGTAATCAATTCCACAATTCTAGATTCTGATCTTATGAATATTGATAAGGAAACAGGAGTACTTCGTATTAAGCCTATTAACAGGGATCCACTTGAAACAGAAACTTTTACATTTTCAGTTAATAAAATTTCTCGATTGAATTAAAATGTAATTATAATTAACGTTGGACTAAAAAATTTCAGATATGTGCTTATAAATTTGATAACTACACATGGGCCTTGTGCAATACATCTGTGCTAATTGTTCAAGATATAAATGACAATTTACCACTAATTACTATTGAGCCAGTTAAAGTATCATTTTTGGAAGAGACTTCCTTGACTGTTCCTTTTAGAATTTTTTCAGTAAATGATACTGATTGGGTAAGTAAATTTTTTTACATGCAACAGACTATATTAAATAACCTTAAAAATGTAGAATTTCTACGTGAATCAAAGTTTAAGATTTTCAAGCTTTTCAATTTCTTCTGCTAATTATAATTAAATAAAAACTTAAAAAATTTAAACAATTTAAATAATTATAAAATCAACACGTGATATTTTTTAACTCACAAAATTCAACCTTTAACAAAATGCGTGGATAACATAATTTTGATTTGATTGCTGACTTAATTAAATGATAAAATGTAAATTTCATCAAATACGCTTCCACACGTATTCAAGTGCCACGTGTGGAATATTCGTATCCCACCTTAATCAGAACGTGCACATATTGCAAATATGATCGTTTTCCAATGAAATGGATTCCACAGTTCATAATTATTTCCAAATCTCTTCAAACGCCAGAGATATGGGATAAGACTGCCTCTATAAATATTGATTTTGATTTGATATTATATAATTTTTTTGCTATCATTATATTTCCATGTATTCTTTTGGTTTTTAACTTGCATTTTTGGATATATTCGCCCTTTATGCTATTTGGGAATATTGGTTTTGGTACTTGGAAATCCATTATTACCACTTATGGCGTAATTTAAATTTTAGCATCCATTTGGTTCATTTGTTTACATAAAATGGTGAATGAAGATAATTCTTGGTTTTAATTATCATCTCTGTTCATACTAGTGATTTATTTTATATTTAATTTTACGCAATTCAATGTTATATGAACATGAGTAAAATGATATACATAAAGACTGCTGTTTATGAAGGGTAGCCTAATTATGCCATTTAAATAAAATTAAATTATACAATAAAAATATGTAATTGTTTAAAGACTTTTTGATTAAAACCCTAGTGATTTAAAGCTCTATTTTTTTTTATGGGCGCCATAAAGTAAGGGACTCTCAAAATCGCTGTTTCGATGCGTAGTGGAACTCCTCAAGTCCTCAAAAGCGAGCAACGTTAGTCTGTTTGTTTAAAAACGCTAATTAACGACTAATTTACCGGACCTACACAAGGCAGTACATTTGTCCCTTACACGATGGTAAGTTGTAGTGAGGCCTCAATTTTTTTAAATGTCCCGGATCAAAAATAATGTCCTACTGGTATATATGAGCGTGTGTCGAGATAAATGAAGCGAGGGTTGATTGTAAATTCCGTAGTGGAGAGATATTTCTTACTTCTTTTGCGGCAGTAAAATATCCAATTTAAAGTGAGCCATGGTGAGATACGAACTGGAGAGAGATTTTTTACATTTTTCGAGGGAATAAAATTTTGTACTGGAGAGACAATTCTTATATTTTTCGAGGGAGTGAAATTTTGTACTAGAGAGGCAATTCTTATATTTTTCGAGGGAGTGAAATTTTGTACTAGAGAGACAATTCTTACATTTTTCAAGGTAGTAAAATTTTGTACTGGAGAGACAATTCTTACATTTTTCGACGGAGTGAAATTTTGTGCTGAAGAGGCAATTCTTACATTTTTCGAGGGAGTGAAATTTTGTACTGAAGAGGCAAATCTTACATTTTTCGAGGGAGTGAAATTTTGTACTGGAGAGACATTTCTTACTTTGTTTGAAGAAGTGAAATTTCCAACATGAAATGGGATGAGGCGAGATTGTAAATACGTATTGGAGAGACATTTCTTACTTCTTTTGCGGTAGCAAAATTTCCCACTTGAAATTACGCGAGGTAGGATTGCAAAATATAAATATACATTGTGTAGGCATAGATTTCTTACTTACTCTAAGGCAGTTTAATGCATATTATAATCAAACTCGTAAAAAAGCTCTTCATTGGTATTTATTTTCTTCCTTTTTTTAATTTTCTTGTTTTTGTCATTTAGCATTACAATGGCACCTCGCCTCATTTGAAGTATGACATTGTACTGGCTCAAAATAAAAAAGAGGCACCTCTTACAAACTCATTTTATAATCGTGTCCTACCCAACACTACGGTGCTTGTACATCATTCCAAACGCGAGTGTCGTTTTACCAAGCGGTCCCCCAACTAAGTACTAACCACGTCCATTGCTGCCAACCTACACAATCGACCGAAAACCGATCTCTTGAGTATCCTAATGGCACCGTTTATGATCACCAAGATAATTGCTCGTTTTCTTCATGCTTTACAATTTCTTAAAGCTCCAATTATCGTCTAGAAAAAGTGTGAACGCACCGTGATTCGTTTGGACTATTCCGTGGATCTTTAATTGATCCTATGTTTTCAGCATAGGGGATTAACCTGTTTTGCAGGGTTGCAGCGAATATTTTATACGCGGTACTTAACAACGTTGTAACACGAAAATTGCTGTACTTTGAACTTCTTGCAAACTCCAACTCTGGGGTGTAGTCTGGGTTATCTTTCAGTCTGATCGCCCTACAAAAGGCTAGGTATTTAGTGGGGAGGCCGTTATCTATTTACTAAAAAAATCGCTGAAAGAACTGAAGGCCATACCGCAATTCGCTTAGGAAAAATATATGGAGTATTGGATCACGCGCTTACGTAGTTGTATTGCACTCGGTAGGGCCTACTTTGTAAGCGAACACAATTTTAATCAAATTTTTTAATTGAAGTGAGACTAGAAAGTTAATGTCGAACGAATAGTAGGGGAGCCCAAGCGGGGATTTTGGGATTTACTCGAGCGCGGCAGATTAGCATATGGGGGGATACCTCTAACATATCTAAGCCTTCTATATAGCGCCACGCGCATAGGGCACCCGATCAGAATAGTAAAAAGAATCGATACGTGGAAATACTCGAGCGCGTCAGATTAAGGTATGGTGGGTTAAGTACATGCTGAAAAGTGTACATTCCACTAATCTGACAATTTGAACGTGACGAAAGGGAGTGGTAGGGTCACAAACTTGCAAAAGAAAATCGTGACCTCGGCAGTCTCGAGCGCGGTCGAATTTTATTTTATTTCGAAGGAAATAATTCAAGGATAACGGGAAAAATACAATCTGCCGATTTCCACAAGCCGAAGTAACAAAAATCGTCACCCAAAATCTAGAAATAACAAGCCTTTCATCTTCATACAAAATAGGTGTCGACGTGTTTGATATGACAATTACTTTAAATATTCCCGGATCAATCGATTCCGTATAGAGGTTTAAAACGCCATCTGATGCAGATGACATTATGGGTTTAAATGTCACTGTCACTTTTAGCACTTGCGTTTCGCTTCCTTTCGCTTTGAGGTTCTTCGGAAACCTATTTTTTTTATTTTTTTTACTAATTTTTTTTGTATTCAGTGTAGTTATAAATAAAGAAGTTATAAATAATAAATCAATAATATATTTTGTGTAAAATTCAAATTAAAAAAAAAATCATGAAAATTTTTTTTTTCAAACCGTCAGATGAAAGAAACCACTCCAAATAATCGTCAGATTATGGATTAGCACGATCAACTGGAACCGTCTGTATAAAAATCTGACGTGCTCGAGTATTTCAAAATGGCGATTTTTTTGCATTTTCAAGAAGCCGCCACGAGCTTGCGTCACATCCGAATCGTCAGCCTTTTGAATGGGAGCTTCGTTCGGGTTCACTTAACATCCCCTCTGAATATCTGACGGGCTCGAGTAAATTTTTTTATTCGCCCTTTTTAACCCTTCCGTACGGCCGCCCCACCATGCAAACCGGCAGATTAATATACCTCCGTCATCAGAGACACGTAGGGCATATACCCTATTAATATCTGACGCGCTCGAGTATTTCTATGTGACTGTTTTTTTTTTACATTTTTAAAAACCTGTAGACGCTCCCCCCACCGATGAAATGGTATAAATCATATAACCTTTTTTTCTTTCCACCATCTAATCTTTAAAATCCAATAGGTCCTCACGACGCTCGAGTAAATCCGCATTTAGCATCGTGGGCTCCCCTACTTGAACTGATCATCTCATAAATTAGTTTTGGTTACTTATAATAATGCATTTGAACTTCTCTCTGCTGTATTGCATTGCACAAATAATATTCAATGTTTACTAGTGATACATAGAAGTGCATTAGTCAAAGGTCAAGATCCGATTAAAACAACATTACTACAACAAACAACGATTTTATAGTTTTAACACAGTATATCCTGTTATATTTTTTATTGCCAAAAGACAACATGGCTTTTAGTAAATAACGAAAATTTTGATTGCATATAATAAAAAAAAGTAAAGCCTCTTCTTGGTAAACAACTCGCAAATAAAATCTTAAGTCATTAAATGAACATGTGAATTACCTTAATATATATATATCGGCCACAAGCACGCCTTGCATACATATTCTTTCATGAATGTAAGCTACTACTTCTCTAACTCTTGTAATTACATACTTTTATCTCAAAGATTTTAACTCTATTCATAACAAACCCGAAGACTACGTAATTAAAATTATAAAAAATATGATTTGTTTAGAGAAAGTTTTCACCCACAACTTATGTTGCCTATGATTTCACAGAGCGATTGTTAAGCCATTTCTCCTTCAAAGACACACGCTAATAATTCCGAGAGTAAATAATGAAAATAAAAGCTACGACATTACCATGAATAAACAAAATTTTACTTATAAACAATGATTTTCAAATTTTTCCTATTAATTCTGCGTACACAATCTGAATTTCAGGTAAATATTATTATACGCATCATATTTGCCCACCTACAGAAGCCAAAATAACTTTGCAACATTAATGTTTGTTTTAAGCTGTTTGTCGTTTATTAAGTTTTAATTATTCTTTGTGTTTTTGTCTGATTTTGTTTTTTTTTTGATAATAATTTTCGGTTTTTTATTTTTTAGGGAAATCACGCGACTTATGAAATATCTTTGCACCAATCTGGGAATATTTTCTATTCAAAAGCGTTTGATGTAATACCAAATGCTGGATATCGAAAAGCTGACTTTAAGCTGACAGTTATCGATGCGCCTCTTCTAGATTATGAGGAAAAGGATTGGAGAACTTTCACAATTACAGTATATTTTTTTAAAAAAATTTGATTAAGATTTTTGATGATTGTTATAATTTAGATAAAAGCTCAAGAAACATATTTCCCTGATAATAAAACAATTAAGAACTTTGATGTAGAATTAATAAATTGGAACGATGAAATTCCGGAATTTAAAAATGCGCCGTACAATGTCAGTTTAAAAGAAACAATACCAGCCAAGACAAAAATTGCCACAGTTCAAGCTGAAGATCGCGACGTTGATGATCGAGTGATGTAATAAAAAAATCGATTGTGTATAAAATTCTTTAAAAACTTTCATGTTTAATTTTTTATTTTTTGTAGCCATGAAATAGTAGGTTTAACGCAAGGTATTCATATTACACCTGATGGGCTTATAACAACAATTGCCAAAGATACTTTAGATTATGAACGACAAACTACAGTAATACTACAAATAAAGGCTACTGACACTCTTAAGACTGCTGAGAAAACAAGTCTTCATACAGTTTATACGCAACTTACAATTAACGTAATTGATGTAAATGATGAAACACCTGAAATAAGAATGGTAAATTTAATAACGAAAACGTTGAAAATATGAATTAATAATATAAAAAAAAATATTTCAGCCTAGAAATTCACCGAATATCACCGAAAATACGATCGATACAAATCTGATTATAACAACGATTCAAGCACTAGATCCTGATACAACAGCGGATTTAGTATTTGAAATTCTATGGAATGAGTCGTATGCATATAAATCTGGAAAAGATGCAGACAGCAGTAATTATACGAAGTGAGTATGACTTTTCTATTTAAGAAACAATTTGTAATTATAGTGAAAACTTCTTATTCTCTGGGATTATGTTTTGTAAACATACAAAAAACACAAGCTGGCAAATTTTGTGAGAGCATAGAAGATACGTTCCGAATTTGTCTAAAAAAAAAATCTAATCTATTAGCAACGTAGCGTTTCTGTGGATCCTGATCTTTTTCGTGGTTTCGCTGTGGCCGGGTTATTTTTTCTGCATAATTGTAGGAAATTTTTCTAAAATATCTAGTTATACTTAATTTTGCATACTATTAGGAGCGATTTTTTATTTTTATTTCCAAAGAATGGGAAATTTTGTTTGGGGAAATCCGCAGTAATATCAAAATTTAGTTAGTTAATAGGAAGTGGTTTGAAAAATCGCTTATCGGAATTAGTCCCCTCGAAGCTGGCCGAATAATCAATAAGTAACAAATAACTCACTGGCGAAAGTAAAGATCCAAAAGTCTGTAACATGAGTTTGAATTATGATAAGGTCTTAGATAAGGGTATTGACTGGCCCAAATGTTTTCCACCTCGCCTTAGTATTGCTGATAAGGAAAACATCAGTCTAGAGAATTGCGTCGATAGAAACACACTCTGTACAATTACTTGAATATGCAAATGGCGTGAACATCGTGGAAAAGTACTTTTTGGCAGCAAAAGAAGCTTATGTCGAACAAAAAGAGGTAGCGTGCGGCATAGACCTGAACTTTAAACAGTAATACGGCCAGTATTGTGCTCTGGTAGCGAGACTGGACTATAACCTAGGAGGTTTGAGAGAAAAGTTCTCAGGTGCATAATCGGCCCAACGATAGAGGATGGAATATGGTGATACAACAGCGAATTGTATGATATTTTTGAAGCATCGTTGATACTGACATTCTTGTTGAGCATTGTCCTACAGAAATTCACCCAGCTTTACAATCCACAGTGGTCGAAAATGCCAAAAAGCTGGCCAAAAGTCGAAAAATGAAAGTCTTATTTAGGAACTTTTTTTATTTTAACTTGTTAGATTAGGGTACCTAGGATGGCATAAGGCAAATAGAACCAATCAAATAACGTTCCTTGCCTTTTAAAATCATTCTGAAAGTGGCTGTTGCATGCGTTGCTAGAAATAGCATCATTAACCCCCGCGGCAACCAATGTTATAAAATGGATTATTCTCAGGAAAGTAAGTATAATTTAATAATATTAACAAGAATACTCATTTGTTCACATATTTTTAACACGGGGAAGATTCCTTGACCTATATTTTTATCGAAAAAGTAAAAAAAAATTTATATTAATAGACCTACAAAAGAAGTCCCGCTCTATCCCGCTCTGATTTTTGTCTTATATTGTTTATTGACCCTTTGGCAAAAACATATTCCAAGAACTATTGCCCGAAGTTGCCCCTTTTTGTTTAATTCCACTTTTTGTACAAAATTCTGCGTAATCCATGTTTTGTTTTTTTTAACTTATTAAATTAGTTCTTAGCTTAAATTGAACCATTTTATCTTAACTTAACTTTAACTTTCGAGGTCAAATTAACATAAGTATTGGAGTTAAAAGCAATTTTAATGCTAAAATTGGCTCATTTCGTACTTTTTTAATACCTACCTTTTAACCTAAGCTTTACCAAAAAGTACCAAATAAGGCCAATTTTAGCATCAAACTTGCTAATAACTTCAAAAGTAAAGGCCGTAACATAAAAATTGTCCTAAGCTTTCCAATTTTGCAAAAAAAAATTAGTTGACTAGGTATTTTATGGAGAAAAAGGTGGTTTTAGTTGAAATTTTAGTTAAAAAAACCAAAATTTTGACTCATTACTATGGAAGTTGATAGCGTATAACCTTGATTCTGCGTACACTGATACCTTATTCATGAAAATAGGTCATAGGGTTACAAAAATACAGGGTGATATGTAAAACTCTAAAAAAACAACTTCAAAACGCCCTAGCGGCTAAACCGTTACCATATCCAATAAAATAAAAAATAATACCAAATTCGTGATCAGCGACATGGAAAACACAATCCCAATTTCATTGAAAAGTAGTATTCGATATTGATGGTCGCCATTTTGAAGCCGCCATTTAGTTTTTTTAAGAAATAATAACAAATTCGTGATCAGCGACCCCAAAAACCTTTATAACTTTATTTTCAAACAATTATCTTAGTTTTTTCGACTTTTGTCCATCTTTTTGCCGATTTCGACCACTGTGCACTGGTTTCACAAGCGGAAATCCACAGTTTGTTTCTCCATCTTGAACTTGTTATAAGATCTCCAAAAAATTTGCAAAAGCATTCAAATTTTTTTAAAATGTAGGTAGAGAAACTCTCAAATAACAATTTTTTCTTGTTTCGGTGCTTTTGTGTTTTTTTTTGGTTCAAATTAATATTCTAAAATAGCATTGTTAATTTTCTTTTTGAAAACAAGACTTCTTCTGACAGAAGACTTTTCTACAAAAGAAAAATGCTAAGCTTATAATCTCATCGCTAGGCCTCTTTCAGGTCTATGATTTTAGTCCATCACTCGAGAGATAAAAATATTTTTTCCCAGCATATTTGCAAAAATACCTCAGTAAATTGGTGCTTAAAAAACATTTCTATTTCGAGGTACTAGTTATTTATATCTAGTAATTTAAAAGCACAGTATTCTTTGAGTGTGTTTTTTCAAATGTTGTAATACGTTGGTTTGCAGAAATTCTACATTTTTTTAGCAATTCACACATGATTTTGTATAATCACAGAATTTGCAAGGAGTTCTCTTTACTTATGTTCTATATAACCTACTATTTTGGGAAATCAATGGATAAGAGGAAGTAATGACTTCATATACCACAAGAAATTTCCTCCTTCCTACATAAAAAATTATCGGATGGAGCGTCTAAATAAAAGGTAGAGAGGTAATGAACTAGATTATGTGTAATTTATTGGAAATATCAAGGTAAATATGGCTGAGGTTGAAGTATATATGGGAATGAGATTTGAATGTGGATCAGTAGGTTTGATGATATTTTTTTATAGCCTCAAGAACGAGTATTGATGGAAATGTGGGAACGGTTTTTTAATAGAAAAAGCGAATATTTCTGTTTTATATTCATTAAAGGTGATGTTCAAATTTTGTTATTGCGAATAAGTAGTCCTGTCTCAAATGTATTTCATTATAAAACCAAATAAAAAAATTCTATACAATGTAAAATATTCAAACACAAGCTTTAACTACCTTCTACACCCATAGGCGTGCATAAATTTACAAAGAACAAGTTCATTATTATTAAAGTCATGAAGCAGTTTTGACATTTTTTGATGTGTTCCCATGTATTACTCCTAGCCATTGCACCATGACGTGATCGACATGACTGCCTGGTAGTATAAAGGGTGACACCTAAGCTTAGACTCTTTCACATAAAAACAAAAAAAATGTCTTCCTGGAATTTTGCAAAAAAAGGCAGATCAAGGGGATAGACGAGCTACGTCTGCTTTTCGTTGCTTCAAGCTATAATGTCTTCGGAATTTCTTGTAAGCTTGGTAATCAAAAAGCGGAGCGATTACAAAACGTTCAACGATCGCAACGCTTGGTGATGAACGTCATTTTTTGTCTTTCCGTTCGGAGAGAAAAAGAATAGCGCCGATGGTTTACCTACTCTCAAGCACGCCACGTACAACTCTGCCCATGCGAAAAACATGGCAATTCAAGGTTTATTTCACACCCTTCCAAAGATTGGCCTTGTGATTTATTAATCGTCATTGCAAATGCAAGGCGAACAGGAAACTGGGCACGATTAAATTCAAACGGCAAATTGATTGGAATCAGTGGTATTCTTTGAATCAGAACATCCTCGCCTTTGAATTTTCCTATGATTGTCAATAACGTTGTTCATCAGCTTCTTAACAGCGAGTCTTGTTCTATTGCATAGCTTCGGTTGGTTCAGATTGCGTAATATTATTATCACCGAGCCGACCTAGAGCTGCAAATTATACGGTGGCACTCCTGGTAAATCCAATGAATTCAGAATTTGAACTGGATAATTGACGACTTCGGGCCTGTGTGAATTGGATAAAGGGAGAAGTGGGGTGGTACCTCTCTTCATCCCCACTCAGCCCTTCATCTCCAAACGTTCGTGAGGCACATGCGCTGGAGCGCACCGTCTAAAACAGCTCTATGACTAAAATTTAGTGTCGATAATACAGTATTTAGTCTTTTGCCGAGTAGACTAAATTTTTCGACAGTTGACTAAAGTCAATGAAATTAAGAACATATTGCCAGTTCCGCCGGTACATAAAAAGAATATTCCTCGACTGCTATCATCAATGTATCAGTGGTTTTCTGCTGCTGATTCAAAAGTGGGAGTTTTGTTCGAACTGTTGGTTCAAAGTATGACCAAGATGCGAAAACGAAAAATATTGGGATTTTGCTCCGACTTCTTAACTACATATATTCTAAACGGAGTCAATCCAGTTTCTGTTATTTATATCAAATAAAAGAATACACATTTACCAAAGGTTCAAAGATGAACCTAATTACGTTGCTCTACGATAATTAGTCTAGGAGTGATTCAACTTTAAGTAAATTTAAAAAAAAGTACATTTTTTTTTCTTAAACACCCTGTATCTTAGTGGATAGTGGGTATAGCCCCCTTCTCTAGAATAATTTTTTTCTCCAAATACATCCAGGAATCACCCCTGAAAATATTAGCCACGTAGTCCAACAGAGGATTTATTGAACGTCTGATGCGGATGAGGGGATATGAGTATTTTAAATCTTTAAAACGGCGATATTTCATGAATGGCAATTTGTACGGGAAAATGTATAATATCTTTTTTGTAGATAACCGCATAATCTACAAACTTTGTGGACACTATTTTCTGATAAGACTTACCGTTTAACAGATATTAGCCAAAAACGGGGGTAGTGTACAACCAATTTTCCGAAACTTTTTTTAACGTATTCTACTCACTAAAACCTATTTTTTAAAAAAAAATTAGTGAGAACATTTTGTTAGAGGTTTTCATTCAAATTTTGCTCTGACGACTGGGCTATTCCTTATCCTTTACAATATAGCTGAAAAATTATTTTTTATTTGAATTTATATTTTTGCACTTTCAGTTGCTTTATAATCGAAAGAAATAATGAAAATAGAAACAATGTATCTGGATACCTTAAAGTTAATCCAAACTTTTACCCAAAACTCATTGACTATGAAATGTATGAGAATATTTATCTTACCATAAAAGTGACAGATTTAAACCAAGAAGTAAATGAAGGAACAGCAGTGGGTAAGCACAACAACACTACTGGGTGTACTATTGCCACTCTTAAACGTTTTAATTAATTTTAAACATTTTAGCTACACTAACAATTCGGGTAGATGATCTCAATGACAATCGTCCACAATTTATCAAAGATACTTTAAGAACTCAGAGAGCTGTAATTGAAGAAGCTGTAGGAGGAACTCTAGTAGGTAAGGTATAAATAAAAAAGAAGACTTCAAAATTATTCAAATTTTTTGTAATCCTCATGAATAGGAACAATTTATGCAGAGGATATAGATGGTCCTGGTAATAATGAAATCTTCTATAGCATAAAGTAATTAGAAATATCTAGAATTTTTCCGTAAATTAAATTAAATCTAAGAAATATTTCAGACCATTGAAGGACAAACCTGGCACAGATGATGGTTTAATAGAAATTTCAGCAACCGGTGAATTAAAAGTTATGAAGAATTCGATAATTGATTGTGATGAAAAGTGCATATCAGGACTTAATTTTACCATTTTTTTGTTTGATAAAGTGGAACCGAAAACCGAAGGGAATGTAAATTAATTTTAATTCCATAATACTTGAAATTTATAAAGACAAATTTAATTATAGATTTTCATTGAAATAATCGACATCAACAATAAAATACCACAAGTTCTGGAATTTGATAGAACAGTATCGATATGGGAAAACAGCACAACCGACACTTATGTAACAGCTGTTAAAGCTCATGATGGCGATAGGGATTGTAAGCGAAATACTAAATACTTTTTTTTTATAAAAGAAATTTCATAATTGGAAACCTCCTTTAGCACCACATAATGCTCTTTTGTATTCTATTAATAATCCCACTGATGTAAGGAAATATTTCGAAATTGATGAACAAAAGGGTGAAATCATAGTAAAACTTCAACCCGGCATCGAACTAGATAGAGATAATGGACAGCCCAATCATGCAATTAATATCAATATACAGGATAATTATCTGGGAACTGGAAGTAAATACATTAATAACAAGACTAAGATTTTTCACCTATTGATTAATGCAATTAATTTCTTAGGAACGAATTCCAACGAAACAAGTGTGTTGGTGATTTTGCGTGATGTTAATGATAATGCGCCAGAAATGCCGAGACCAGATGATTTTGCTCCAATTATTGAAGAAAATGCGAAAAAGGTAAAATAGTAATTATTTACGCCACATTAATATCATAAATTCTAAAATAATGTGTAAGTTCTTATTTTCCCTACATGTTAAAATTAATGTGATATTAAATCTAAATATTTGGTTATTTAGTGCGTTCAATAACATAAAATATTTTAAATGCTATTGATTTCACGTAATAATAGAAATCAGCAGATTACTTTGCAGCTATATTCTAAAGAACTACATTACAATATTTATATAATAGGCCTACTGATAAAAATGCACATTTTCCAACCCCACAGAAGCGATTATTGTGTAGTATACCGCGATTAAAAAGTTGTTTGTGTAAATAATTTTGGTTTTCAATCGAATTTGTTGACAAAAATATTTAATCTTTATAACACGTTTTGCTAAACGATGTTGAATAATTTTATTACAATTTACTACCTTCCTATTCGACCACAACCATTTTCGCAATTTATATTTGCTAATATTATTAACACTAAAAAATTCTCTGATGGTGGGTCCACATGATAGAGACTTTTGGTCGTGGAGACTTCTGCCTATAAATTCCTATAGAAATTTATCTGTGAAACAAAGCTGGAAAAGTCTTCAGACACATTTCGTATACATGTCCGCGCAGCCATTCCGTCGGCCGTTGCACTCACAGTCTGTACAGAAGTCGCCCGGAAAGTCGAGCGGACAAAAGTACTTATCGTGTAGACCCACCATAAAGCTGGAATTGCACTATTGTGTTGTGGTGGGTGGTGGCGCTCTGTGTCGTTTTGGCAAGTTTTTTTTTTTAGTTTTCAAAAGCATTTATTTAACTTAACCATAATTTTAATTTTAATTTTAATTTTAACCAAGTGTTTACGTTTGTGTGGTGTGTTCTGTCGTGGTGTGTAAATTAAGCTGGAATTACACTATTGTGTTGTGGTGTGTTGTGGCGCTCTGTGTCATGTTGGCAAGTGAATGAGCGAGATTTTATTTCCCTCGCAGCGGTGCCACCAGATCGGGAACACAACAGAACGCGCCACACCACAACACACCATAATAATGTAAGCAGCCCCATATAAAATATATGAATTAGATCACGACACACCACAACACAATAGTGTAATTGCGGCTTAAGACATATTGCCGTACCGAATTCTATATAAAGAGATTATTAACCTTACGTCAAATATGGGGATTTCTGTTTTGACTTTTCAAATATTCGAGTACTTCAAACGAACGTTTTTTCCGTCTTGCGCCACCTCTTCGTACACGTTCCCCCTACTCGTGCACTGAGTGAAACTTACCTGATTTCGATTTAGATCGTTTTCAGGTGGCAGGGTATAGCTTAGTGCACAACTTTTCTGCCCATAGGAAGGGAATAGCCATTTATATTAGGAATGACGTGGCATTTCAGAAGGTTTACAATAGTACATCTCCTGATTTCAATTATCTCTGAATTAAATTAATTCTTCATTGCCACGTCATATTCTTCTGTTTCCTATACAGAAGTCCTAATATTATTAATGAAGCCTCCCTTTTTACACGCGACGCTATCTCTGAGCGGATCTCCCGTTTTTTATCTTCACAACCGGAGTGCGAAATCATTGTTGCGGGTGATTTCAACGTCCACAATTCAAATTGGTTTACTTACTCAAATGGCGCCAATGTTTCTGGTAAGGACGCTGAGCTCTACGCAGACATTAACAACTTACATCAGATTGTTCATCGTCCAACTACACCTTTTCCAATTGTAATTCAGAAAGTATCAATTATAATTCAGAAAGTATCAATTGTAATTCAGATTAGTCCATTGTAATTCGGAAAGCGTCAATTTTAATTCAGATTAGTCAATTGTAATTCAGAAAATGCAATTTCTGCAACAGGAATTTTTTGTATGGAACGCAGAAGCTGCCTGATCTATTATCTACAAAACCACGTCGGAATAAATGGTTTTGGGAGTGTATGAACGCGATAAAATCAAAAGAAGCCGCCTTCAGGCGTTCTCCGAGCGAGTCACTTCGACGTGAGTTTATTAGCTTAAGAAACTCCTGTAACTCCATCATCAGGAGAGCCAAATTATCATTTGATAACAGGTTGAGAAGTAAGCTACTCAATACTACCGCCGGCAGTAAAAATTTCTGGTCCTTGGTAACTTCCATCAACAAGAATTTTACCTCCTCCACGACACCTCCCTTCATTCATAATAATGACGTGATAACAATTCTAAGGCCGATCTATTAGCATCTCATCCCTTCAAACCTGCCTGCACTCTTCGTATCTGAAAGTCCGCAATGATTTTTTTATGGTTATAAAGATCCTATGTGGTTATGGTTTTATTGTACTTAATCTATTCCTTTTTTTGCCTATTAATAACGCCATTAGACTTTTTACTTTGGTCTTACATCAAGAGAAAAGAGTATGCCTAAAAGCGTGGGATAACCATTTGCAAGATATACTATAACAAAAAAGTTGCTTAACTGCCTATTTTAAAATTAAAGAGAATCATCAAAAATTCCAATATGTTAATGTTTTATTTAAAAAAGCATCATAAACGTACTTTTGGGACACACTATACCTACATATAATAATAATAGAAATATTAAAAAACCAATTAAAAATAATAAAAAATCCCATAGGGCGAAAATATTGGTGGTCGTTTCATTGCTCCAGATAAGGACGAACCAAATACACCCAATTCTTGGGTGTGTTATAAAATTTTGGATATAAAGCCAGGTAAGGTTACTCACAAAACTCTCTCTTTCTTCACAATTGTCTAACAAATACGTTCACTGTAAATTTTTCAGGAGGAAACAATCCAAATTCCGTTAAGGATTTTGAAAATTTATTTAAAATTGAAGGAGATGATAAGGAGTATGGACAAATATTTGCCAACAAACCATTAAAAGGATATTATGGTACATGGCTTATTACTATACTTGCATACGACCATGGTGATGAAGGTGATACTAGATTAAGCTTAAAATCAACGGAAACTTACAAAATATACATTCGACCATATAATTTCTATAGTCCAAAAATAATTTTCCCAACTGAAGGTGTTACTATACGTTTAAGGTACATATATTATAATAATTTATTATCATTTTAATATTTTTATATAATTTTTAAGATACAATGGTCAAGAACAACATAAACCACTTTATACAACGGAATCATCATATCTAAAACTATTTGAAGCTTACGATCCAGATGGTGAACAATACGGAAATGTTACATTCGAAATATCTAGCTATGATGTACAAAGTTAGTTTTCTCTGAAAAAAAAATACAAAAGAAACAAAATTTCACATTATGATATTACTAATAGGTGACGATGCTAAATACTTTGAAGTTATACAAGAATCTAGAAACACGTCCAGGCTTCAAATTACACAAGATATAAAAGCAAAATTTTATGGGGTAAAAAATATATACATATAAGTAATGTTTAAAAGTAAGTAAATTATTAAAATTATTTTTTCTTCTTCCTGAAATAGCTAAATATCAAAGCAGTTGATGGAGGATTTAAATCGTCTGACATATTAACAAATCAAGTTGTTGTATTCGTTGATATGGAAGGTGAACCCATTTTTAAAAATCGGGAATATACCACAAATTTTACTGGTAATATTGTTAAAATATTTATTTTAAATACTTTTGCACTATTTAACTTTGTTTTTCTAATTTAGAAAATGAATTTGGTTTAGAAGAATTGCGCTATATTCCAGAGGCTGATGATCCTAAAAATAATGGAATTCATAATGAAAAGGATAAATTTAAAATTTATTATTTCATTGACAGTAAGTTTACTGCACACATTTTATTTTCTAAGTATCACTTTTATTTTCTAAGTATGCAATCAACACCTCTCGTGACCATATTCTACAACCCTTTTTATTGTGTTTTTATGTGTACTCAGGGCCCTCCTGGCAGAAATATATTGTGCCATTCGGTACTATTTTCATTGCGACTATTGAAATCTCCCGCAACAATGATTTCACGCTCCGGGCCTCCGGGTGAGGGGATAAGACTTTGGAGGTACGTTTAGAAAAAAACGTCAAAAGCTAATGAGGAGGCTTTATTAGTAATATTAGAACTTCTGTATAGAAAACTGAAGAGAATGTAATTTAGGAGAAACACCGAAAAGATTAAAATCAGAAAATGAAGTATTGTACACTTTCTCGAAGGCTATGTCTTTTCTAAGACACACATAAATTTCCCTATAGATACTCCTATTGTGCACAAAAGTGTACCCAGACACCTGATATCAATCTAAGTCATAATTAAGCGAAATTTGAACTTCACTTGGTGGGGAAATTCGGGAGGCGTATTTATAAAAGTGTCCACATAACAGTAAATAAATTTTCATGAACCCCCACGAATATTGCAAAAATCGAAACATAAATTTGGATCTGCCAATGTTATAACCAACGGGTCAACGGAAAGGGCCTCGCAGGAGGGTTATGCGTCCTGAAAAGAGGTGAATCCTGTCAACCGATCAATGTAGGCTGCGACGCACGGAATAGGAAACTTACTATTATCTCCCACAATTTTAGGTTATCTCCAACTTGGCAGAAAACCAACATGATCATGACAAACAGCTCACGCACTTTATTAGGAGAGTCATAGGTGGAGGTTTCTTCCAGAGTGTGATACCACTGTACATTGTCCTCCAGCATGCCAAGGGCTCTGCCCGCCGACTGAATTATCGGATGGACTACTTATGCCACAGTTTTTAGCGCAGTAAATGACATGGAATCTCGAATCTCGGGTAAGAGAAGGCGTAGGTAGCACCACCCAGTATTGCCGGGATAGATGGTGTACACTCGACCCAAGATCTGACCTTTTTTCAACCCCTGATAACCTTTTACAGTCACAAGCTTCTGTTGTTTCCTTTTGCAGAACTGATAAGGAATTATCAATACAATCAAAAGCCAATTCGAAATGAGAAGTCAATACTGATCGGGCGTAGTTTGACAAACTTTGAATCCAAATTTCACCAAATGCTGAAACAAGTGCTTGATTATTTATGTTGTAGACTCAACATTTTTTTTTGTCTGAACAAAACTTACCAACAGCCGGCCGCTTTGTAAACTTAGTAAATAAACCCTGTATATAGATTATGCGTTTGTTGCCGGTTTAAATGACATCTCCACTAATCTTCATATTTTAACAAAATCTAGATAAATTTAACCCCCTGGATGCAGAACTTTTTAACCTGAACGAAAAAACACGCCAATTATCTTTGACAAAGGAATTAGACAGAGAAAGTATCGACACTCACCATATCCGAATAATCGCCACAAATCGTGAAAAGGAACCTCCAACAAATCCAGATGAAAATTCATTTCTCTTAGTTACAATCACAGTAAACGACGTTAATGATAACCCACCAATATTTGACGAAAGCAATTATGGGGCAGGCATAACAACAAGTGATTATGCAACAAAGCTCATCTTAACAGTGCATGTAATAACGCAAAAATAAAATATAAATTAGAATATCAGTTTTAGTGAAATATACTTTATATTTTTCAGGCAACTGATCCAGATTTAGATGATCCTACAACCTATTTGATAAACCAAGATTCTATTATAGCAAAAGGACAGGGGATTGAGGAGATAAAGAAGGAAATGTTTGAACTGAATGAAAGTACAGGTGACTTGAGACTGCTGATGTCGCCAAGGAACAACATGAAAGGCTATTTTGAATTTGATATTATTGCATTGGATACTGTTAACCACACAGATCAAGCAAATGTGAAAATTTACATCGTTTCTGAATCTAATCGAGTTACATTCGTATTTTTAAGCAGCTTTAATGTTGTTAAGAATAATATACAATATGTGAGTAACTTTAAAGGAAAGGCAATTCTCTTATATTATACTTAATATTCCCTAGATGAAAGAGAAATTTCAAGAATCGTATGGATATGAAATATGCAATATAGATGAAATTATTCCGGATAAAGGACCCAAACAAAGTACAAACTCTACAGATAATGTTGAATCTACCACCGTTCGAGCGCATTTTATACAAAACAATGAAGCAATAGAAGCATCGGAGATTCAAAAGTAAGGCTTCTAAACGTATTTGTCGAATATATAAATAATTGATGAAAAATTTTATATTAAAGAAAATCCAGCGATATTAACTTCATTGCAAAATTAAAAAAATCTCTTATTGTCAAAGATTTAGTCTTAAATGATGTCCCATTGCCAAAATTTGAAGATGTAGCTCATAATATGGAAAATATGCTGACAACTATTTTAGTTGTTGTATCTGTTGTTCTTGGTACTCTATGTATTGTCCTGGTAGTTGCATTCGTAATGAGGACACGTGCCCTTAACAGACAACTGAAGGCATTTGCACCTCCGGAATTCGGATCGACTCCATCCAATTTGAATAGAATAGGTGCACCAACAACAAATGTGTTTTCAGTTGAAGGCTCTAATCCGGTATTGAATGACAATGAATTTACAAACGACGTGTATGATGATATGAGGTTTGTATAAATGGTTTATGTACCTGTCGGCTGACGATATACAATAATGAAAATTTGAGGTGTATGTTAACATAATCGATTTGATTTCAAAACATATGGCTAAGATAAAATAGAATTTAATCCCAAATGAAAATATGGATTCGAATATGCTAGAATATATATTTCAAGTAACTTTAACGGCTGGTTCGATATGTGTTTGGACATGTGTCTTGATGAAATGTAATCCTATTCCTAGTATTGTAGTCGATCAATATTTTCTTTTATCGTATATCCTCAGTTTCATATTACTTTGATACGTAAAGATTATAATTTTAATAATTATTATTAATGCATTAGTGTCGACTCCTACGAATCTGATTTTATTGGAATTAATAACGATCCTACATTTATGATGAACGAAGATGAAAGCAACTCGCAAAAAGTATGTGCATTTATTTACTAACAAATTTAACTAACTTTTTCGTTTATTCTTCTTCTAGAAAAGCAGCAGTTCGTCTAATTCATCCAATTTATCTGAAACTAGAAATAATATTCTTAATAATTTTTCTTCAGAAGTTATTCAAAATAATCACATAGAAAAATTTTAGATTTTTTTATAATGATATTATTTATGTATATATATAAATTATTTATAAATAAAACTCTGTAAGAAGTTTAAAATTTTATTTACCACTAAAATCAGAGATAATATATTTGTTGAACTTGAATTATTTAAGTGAGTGTAAACTACTTCAAAAAGTTTGGCAATAATTATGGGCTTATGGTTAACCAATACTAATTTGGAGTAATTGTAGTGTAGTGGATAGGCCTTAACGGAAGGGTGGTTTTTGGGGTTGATTATGTTTAATGTAGCTGATTGCGGTGACTGGTGTTAACCATCCTGCTAATTCGATGTAGTGAATAACCCTTAATTATGCAATTAAGATCCTTTTTTATTCCACAGGCATTTCCACATAATTAATTTATATGGAAATACTTTATTTCTCTTCATAAATATAAAAATGGAAATATATTCTAAAAAGTTAATATCGGGTATATTATCATTCTAACAACATATCAGGCTGCCCCATTTAGTAATAGAAACTTAATACTGGAAAATCTAAAGAAAATCGCGTGCTGTATGATCCGAATCAACTTTAATCCATTTAAAAATTTAAACAAATAAATCGTGATTACACAATGTCATGTTGCATCATAATTCTGAAAATATTATTGAACTTGAATGCGCAATTGTGTTCCGAGAAATTTCATTAAAAATTAATGCCATTATTAAGTATTTAACAGAACGTTTTATTTTATTGTTTGTACAACTAAAGCAGACCGATAACCAATTATTTTAAAACATATTAAAACAGCTTAACTGCTTTAGTTAAATTTTAGTTAGATATGCATTTCCAATTTTATATGGAGTGATCGGAAAAATTTGAATATGGTACAGTACTGCAAAATTTTAAACAACAAAAACAAACATGAAGAAGGGGGAGGGGCACAAAATATTGTAAAAATCAGGCAGAGGCACAGATATTGTAAAAACCAATGCTAAGAATGCATGGAGAAATACACAGCCTAGCAACTCCTGAATTAAAAGACAAAGAGTGTGAAATCAAATACCCGGCCGAAATCAGGGAACAAATCAAGGAAAGAAGAAAGGCAAGGAGAATATGGCATCTTACCAGAAATCCTGCTGATAAGACAACGTTCAATAGAGTAAGTAACAATGTCAATAAACTAATTAAAAGTTACAAACAGGAATGCTTTGACAATTACCTGAGCGGACTGAGTCCAGAAATGGATAAAGACTACTCATTGTGGAAAGCAACAAGAAAATTTAAACGACCCGTAACTCGAATACCACCGCTAAGAAATGCTCAAGGCAGATGGATTCGACAGGACAATGAAAAAGCTGAACTCTTTGCCCAACACCTTGCAACAGTGTTCCAACCTCATAACATACAATCAAATATTGATATAACACCAATTTATCAACCAAATCTAGTTTTTAAAAGGATTACACCAATGGAGGTTGCCGAAGTGATCGACAGGAATCTTAACCCAAAAAAAGCTGCAGGAATCGATGGAATATCACCTGGTCTATTCAAGGAACTTCCACGCAAAGCAATCGTCATGATCACATACTTATTTAATGCCTGCATGCGCTTGAAATACGTGCCCAACTGTTTTAAAACGGCCCAAATAATTATGCTGAAGAAACCAGACAAACCTGATGAAGAAGTAACATCATATAGACCAATTTCATTGCTTCCCATCATTTCTAAACTGTTTGAGAAATTGTTACTAAAACGTCTCAAGCCGTTAGTAAACATTCCTGATTTTCAATTTGGATTCAGGAATAACCACTCCACAATAGATCAAATCCATCGAATCACTACTGTCATAGAGCAAGCGTTAGAAGAAAAGAAATATTGCCCTGCCGTATTTCTAGATGTAGCTCAGGCCTTTGACAGGGTTTGGCACGAAGGATTGATATTCAAGATGAGTAAACTCCTACCACAAGATTACTGCCAATTGCTTGAGTCATACCTATCTGATCGCAAGTTCAGGGTCATCCATGAAGAAGCACATTCTGAATTTTATCCGATACTAGCGGGAGTTCCGCAGGGAAGCGTATTGGGACCCTTCCAACAGATAACACATTTATCGGTACATTTGCTGATGACACCGTAATTATGTCAACAGACGTATCCCAACCAAAAGCAGTAGAAAAACTCCAACGAGCTTTGAATCATGTTAGCAAATGGACAGCAGATTGGAAAATCAAGCTTAATGAGGTTAAATCAGTCCATGTGACATTTACGCTGCGTCGCAAAAACAACAGCTTACATACATACCTCAATGGAGTGCAAGTACCCCAGGCAGAATCTACAAAATATCTTGGTCTCCATTTAGATTCAAGACTAAACTGGAAACATCACGTGAGACAAAAAGCTGAACAGATTCGACTAAAACAACGTCAAATGTACTGGCTAATTGGACATCACTCCAAAATGAACCTGTATTGTAAAAGACTAATCTACCAGTCTATGCTCAAGCCGATACGGATGTATGGTGTGCAGCTCTGGGGTTGTACCCATAAATCTAATCGAGACGTAATCCAACGAAGCCAAAACAAATTTCTTCGAATGATCACCAACGCTTACCGCTATGTGACTAATAAAGAAATACATGCTGATCTTGAAATAAAATGGATAGAGGATGTCATCCGCGAATATGCCATTAAACACGAGAAGATACTTCTTGCCCACACCAACGTTGAGGCTATACAATTATTGGATACTACCAACGAAATAAGACGGCTCAAAAGATTAAAACCACATGAAATAACTGTATAACAATAGATGAATACTATACCTACAGGGAACTGGACACTGGTGCAGAAATCCCATACAAGTTATACTTACACTTTAAGTGCTATTGTTAATCATACTAATAAATTAATATTGATTAAGATTGTAGTAACCATACCAATAAAGGTGTGTTAGGTGTTACTCGTAAATCCAGTAAGGGAAGAATACCATTAATATAATTAAGGAAAGTGATACCACTAATATAATTAATTCAGAAACGTAAACAAAATAATGTCGCAAGAATAGATGTTGAGCAATGCGCTTTTATACCCACTTCCCTACCTAGACTAGCATTCAACTCCGAACATAATCTCTCTCATCCTGGTATTCATGCTACAAGACTGCAATGAGAGGTCTCAATCATGTCTAGATTGCCAAAAGTCCAAAGTTTTACGGAAAGCCAAATTTCCATTTGAAGCTTTCAAGCTGGATATAGTGCGGCCTCACCCCCATTTGGTGGATATTGTTATATCTTCACGATAGTCGATAGATTAGCGCGATGGCCCGAAGCACACCCAATTCGGGACATCTCAGCTTCAACAGTGGCCAAAAGATTCGCCCCACGATTCGGCGTACCTCTTGAGATCACACCGATCAAGGTACGCACTTGAAATCGAAACTGTTCAATGAAGTTTGCCAAATTACTCGGCAACCATCCAATCCGGACAACAGCCTACCATCCGCAGGCAAACGGGAGGATTGAACGGTTCCACAGGCAACTAAAAGCAGCTTTAATGGCAAGGGACAACACTACTCATTGGAGTGAAGACTTGCCCTTTGTCACGTTAGGTATACGCACGGCAATTACGACGGACTTACAATGCTCACTAGCCTAGCTCGTACACGGTAAAAACCTGAGACTTCCCAATTCGTTTCTATCACAACTAATTGAAACCCAATTTAAGAATCAGAGTTATTTTTATTATTATTATTTATTGAGCAATATTTGTACAAAATAATAGTTCTTCAATTAGTACAATAACAAGTGGTAAGGAAATACTTAAAATATGGAATTAAAATTAGAGCTAAAACTAAGATATACAAATGTAAATCGTAAAATTCATAAAAAACAAAAGAGAAGAAAGAAAAGAAAAGTAAAATAAAAAAAGAGAGAAAAAAAATTAAACAAAATTATTACTGAAAGAGAGGAGGAAAAAAAAGAAAAAGTGAGATTTGATATTTGAGAGGAGAATGACAAGAGTGCAAGCAAATTGAGATGGTATTCGCATTCTAAGACGGTCTGCCGTGAGGTATTCAAAAAGACGCCTTTTGAAAACACAGCTTGATTCAATAAATTGTAGATTATATGGGAGAGAATTCGAAAGCAGAGCTGCATAAACAAAGTACGATCATTGGCCTAATAAAGAACGAGTTCCTCTCTCGCCTTCGTTTTCATATGCAGAACATTAAGGCAATACATCCTAGACAACCCCTTCAAAAGGATGTCTACGTGTCAGCAACACTGGAGGACGCGGACTAGTTTTTCATACGAGTCGATCGTGTTCGAAAACCATTCGAACCTCCATATGAGGGCCCATATGAAATATTCAAACGATTACGAAAACACCTCGTTGTCAAATTGAACGGCACCACCAAGTCGGTATCCATCGATAGGCTAAAGCCGTGGCTGTGACCACGACAGCGAAGCCAAACCGTCTAAAGCCGTAACGTTCCGTTAACGCTACGCTGGAATGGGAGTATATGGTGATCGAGTAAAAACTTAATTAAGAAGTGCGGCCCGCGAAATCATCCTCGAGTTAAAATGTAAAGTTCATCGACATCTACTCGAGCACTCCCTAGACCCCCTAACCTGTCCTATTTTGCCCTATCCTTAAAGATAAGCTTACTACTAGGCATTGCACCACGACTTGAACGACATGTCAAACTAGTAGTACAAAGAGTGATTTCTAACCTTGGTTTTTGCCCACACAAAAATCCCCTTAACTTTAATATTCATATTCCGAGCATAGCTGAAACGAGGTCACAATTGTAAAACTAAAAAATCGCAATACATCGGTGCCGACAATATTCCTGCTTAACTATTGAAGGCTAGCATTTAAAGGACCATTGACGTAGTACGTAGCATCATTAAAAACATATGGAAAAGCTCTACTATTCCTGGTGCTTTCATAAATGGTTTAAGTTTCCTATAAAAGGCAATGGTAGAGTGATTGGTGTAGCATCGTGCTCCTTAATAATACCACCCATAAAGCCCTTATAATTATCTTGTGTAAACGCGTTTAAATAATAAATAGGACTATCCAACGATAGATGTCAGTCTTAACACTAAATAACCACGCGTCATCAAAATGTAACTTTACACGAAGAGGTCACTTGAGTGAAGTCAGCCCTAGAGAGAGGAGGGAAATAATTTGTTTAACGTAGAGTGTAAAATAAATGTTTGATGTTGAAGATTAATTATTTTATTGTATTGCGAAATATTCATTTGTTTTAATAAATTTATATTGAAGTTAACATATCAGAAGTGGGATTCGTTATCCAAGCGGCCTGATATTGCGGATTAAAAAGGATTGTTTTTTTTTCGGCGTGGATTTTTTTAGCTGGTAGTACGCATAGCGTGGCTTCCTGAAAACGAAAAAAAAAGTAGATACGGTTTATTTATTTGAGTGGCGGCCTATATTTATGATAAGTGCAGCGGATTTTGAATTCTTCGTAAAGAATTACTTAAGCCTGGAAACAGATTCACGTGGTGAGATGGAAGATAAACAGGATTCTTCTGGAACGCACCAGAACCAGCAGCAGCAAAATGTAACTCCTTCAGATGATATAATTAGGATTATAATGGAGCAAAATAGAATGTTAATGGAACATTTTCGGACCAATAACGCACCACGGCAATACCATGTTATGCCGGACTTTAACAAAACTATTAGTAATTTTACTGGACGAGAGGGATCATGTTTTGCTCAGGAGTGGCTAAACTCGGTGGATGGAGTGGCGAATTTAAATAACTGGCCCGATAACTTCCGGATAGAGTGCGTACGAGCCAATATTAATGGCCCGGCGAAAAATTGGTTTTCTGGGTACACTTTTAACACCTGGGAGGAATTTAAGACAGCTTTTAAGAACACTTTTATTGGTACATTGACGAGTACAGAAAAGTGGAGGAAAATGGTCGATCGAACACAGAACAGAAATGAGGACGTGGTAGAGTATTTTTACATAAAATTAAGATTATGTAATGAATTATCTTTGCAGTTTGATGAGATTAGAATAGAAATCATTAAAGGAATATGGTCACATGAATTAAAAAAGTTTCTGCTACAAAGGGATCATGTGGACGAAAACGAATTATTTCACAACATCCAGGAATATTTCAAAATAATGAAGCGCCCTTCGGATCATGATGAAAGGAGTGGATCCTTTATTAAAAACAGACCATTTAAAGTGGAAAGCACTCCGAAGATAAAATGTTTTAATTGTGGAGAAAATGGACACATTTCCAATAATTGCTCAAAATCAAGAGTGATTAAATGCTTTAATTGTGGCGGAAATGGGCACACGAAAGAAACGTGTCAGTCAGCAGTCAAATGTTTTAGGTGCGGTGAAAATGGGCACACGCAATTTAGATGTAACAACAGGAAGACTGGAGCTCCCTTTGGCGAACGTGAAAAGAAAAATACAGCTTCAAAAGAAAGTTTTGCCGTAGAATATGCAGCCGAACATTGTAGGAATAGGATAGACAAGTATTTTAAAGACGCGTACATAAATGGAAGGCAGATAAAAGGATATATAGACGCTGGGAGCAAGTGTGTAATGATGAAGCAATCGGCAGCAAATGAGTTCAATTTGAATGCCACAACGACAGAGAATCTACCTTATATTAGAGGAATTGGAAATGCTTTAGTTGAATTGCTGGGAGTTGCCGATGTAGAATTACAAGTTGATCAGGCAAAAGCCAGAGTGCAAGTGTGCATAGTACCGGATGAAATATTACAAATCCCCATACTAATTGGACAATCATTTACAGAGCAGCCACACATTGTTATTGTCAAGAGAGGTAATGTGATTAGATTATTCGAAACGTGCGAAGAAAACAATGCTGAAGAAGATTATGAAGAATTTAATTTTCCTGTATTGCCAAAAGAAAAAGTAAGCCTCTGGGCTAAAGGTGCTAGTGTAATACCACCTAATCACATTGGTTGCGTGGAAGGTTATACTAAAGATGGTCTCTATGCTGATATATTCATCGAAAGAAGTCATAATAGAAATAAGGCGATTATACCAAATTGTGTAGTGAATAACACTGATGAGAATTATCAGGTACCAATAATAAATTGTACTGACAAATATGTAAATTTTGAGGAAGGTGAAATAATCGCTAGAGGAAGTATCTGCAAGGAAGAGGAGCAAGACTCTGTTAATATAATTGAAGGATTCTGTCAAGATAAACCGATTGATGCTGAAATAGGACCTAATACGTCTGTGGAGGGTAGGAAAGCTTTATTAGAAGTGCTCGAGAACTATAAAGATTGTTTCGCTCAAAACTTAAACGAGCTTGGGAAAACTAATAAAATAGAATTTGAAATCGAGGTTACGACAAATACTCCAATCACTTATAGACCTTACAGACTAAGTTTTGGAGAAAGAGAGTTTGTACGCAAAGAAATTGAAATGATGAAAAGTGCCGGAATAATAGTGGACTCAGAATCTGATTATGCGAGTCCAATATTGCTTGTTAAGAAGAAAAACGGCGACACAAGGATTTGTATTGATTATCGAGCTCTCAACAGAATTACAAAAAAGATTAAATATCCATTACCGATTATGAGGGATCAAGTAGACCGGCTATCAAACAAAGTTTGGTTCATCACACTGGATATGAAGAGTGGATATTATCAGATCCCTGTTGCAAAGAAGTCAAGACCTTTGACAGCTTTTATAACCCCGGATGGCCATTATGAATTTTTACGGCTTCCATTTGGTGTTAGCAATGGGCCATCCGTGTTTCAGAAGTTGATTAATAAAGTGCTTGGGCCTCTTAGATTTACAATAGCCCTCGCATATTTTGATGATATTTTGATACCAGCTGAATCAGAGGAAGAGGCAGTGAATAATTTAAAGATTTTACTGGATGTTCTGAGAGAGGCGAATTTAAAACTGAATTTGAGTAAGTGCAAATTTTTATTTAATAAAATTGAGTACTTAGGATTCGAGATAGAAGATGGAATTATTAAACCCAGTCAATCGAAAGTCGAGTGCGTCGACAGTTTTCCCATTCCTAAGAGTGTTCATGAGGTGAGACAATTCCTTGGATTAGCTAGCTATTTCAGACAATTTATTAAGGACTTTGCTTTAATTGCGCGCCCTTTGACAAGATTGACTAAAAAGGATATTGCATGGCGATTTGATCATGAGGAAAAGAAAGCTTTTTCAACACTAAAGACTAAACTGACGGAGAGACCAGTGCTGGCCATTTATTCTATTGATGCGTTAACAGAAGTTCATACAGATGCAAGCCAGATTGGATTAGGAGGAGTTATTCTACAAAAGCAGAGTGATGGATACATGCATCCTGTTGCCTATGGTAGTAGACAAACTAGCAAAGAAGAATCAAGATATCACAGCACCGAATTAGAAACTTTAGCGGTTGTGTGGATTTTACAAAAATTTCGAGTGTATTTAATTGGAATTGAATTTGTTGTCATTACAGATTGCAACGCTGTACGAAGTTCTTTCAGCAAGAAAGACTTAATACCAAGAATTGGAAGATGGTGGCTTGCCTTGCAGGAGTTTACTTTCGATATACGCCACAAACCAGGACATTCAATGGGACATGTAGATAGTTTAAGTCGGAATCCCTTCGGAGATCCAGAGGATACAGCGAGTATTACTGAAATTATGTCCTTGTACACTACATTAGATGAAAACGACTGGTTAACACTGTTACAAAGGAAGGATCCAAAGATTCAAAATATTTTCCATGTGTTAAGGAAAACCAAGCAGCTAGATCGCGACGATGAAAGGATTCAGAATGAATATGAAGTATTGGAAGGACGTGTGTTTAGAAAATTAAGCGACGGGTTAAAATTTTATGTTCCGAGCAGAAGT
Organism: Thereva nobilitata; assembly: GCA_963855945.1. NCBI lineage: Eukaryota > Metazoa > Arthropoda > Insecta > Diptera > Therevidae > Thereva > Thereva nobilitata. The sequence goes on from OY979695.1 coordinate 170,102,026, forward strand.
AAGTGGCAAATAGTTCACAATAATCATGACAATTTTGGTCACATTGGAGTTGAAAAGACATTGCGAAGAATCCAAGAGAACTTTTGGTTTCCTAAAATGAGGAATTACGTAAAAAACTATATAGGAAGTTGCAGTGAATGTTTATATCATAAAATTCCAGGAGGGAAAAGAAGTGGATACTTACATTCTATTGATAAAGTTGGAATACCATTTTTTGTAGTTCATGTTGATCACCTAGGGCCATTTAACCGGAGTTTGAAAGGGAATACTTACATATTGGTTATCGTTGATGGGTTTACGAAATTTTGCATATTAAAGGCTGTAAGGAATACAAAATCGAGTACTACTGCCAAAGCTATGAGAGACGTGATGCACATATTCGGAAAGCCTACGAAAATAATTACTGATTTAGGTACAGCATTTACAGGACAAGTATTTGAGAAGATGTGTAAGGAACTAAAAATTATCCACGTAAGGAATGCTACAGCGACCCCAAGAGCGAATGGTCAAGTGGAGCGCTTTAACAGATCGATAACGCCGATGCTAGCAACATTGACAAAGAGAGCCGACGGGAGAGATTGGGATCAGTACTTAGGTTCAGCACAATGGAGCTTAAATAATACATATCACAGAGGCATACAGAGTACTCCTTTCCAATTATTGTTCAACTATAAGCCGAAGAGTGTTAATATAACTTGCCCCATTGAAGATGAGTTATATCGGCCGGAAGTTAACCAACAGAGTTCAGACTGCCTTAGAGAAAAGACTATTGAAGTAATCAGAGCTGATCAGGAAAAGCAGCGAAGGAGGTTTAATGCAAAACGGTGTCGTGCAAAAAATTTTATTGAAGGAGACATTGTGATAATTCGAAGAAAACCGGGAGCTACTGGGGAATCTTTGAAGTTACAACCGCATTTTAAGGGCCCCTACATAATTACTGAGGTTTTGCCTTATGACCGATACCGAGTGGAGGATCTGCCTGACATTCAGCGCACACAGAAACGTTATTTTGGAGTTGTAGCGAACGAAGATGTCAAAATGTTCGGGCTGCCTGATGAGGAACTGCCTGATGAGGAACTACCTGACGAGGAACTACCTGATGAGGGATTGCCTGACGAGGGCCTACTTAATGGTGAACTAACTAATGAGGATCTGGCTGATAACGTTGTCGACAGCCAAGCGAGTGGGAGAAGCAACCCTTTGGACGGAGGTAATTTAGACGATCCAGATTGCTTTTCTTTAGGCATACCACAGACCAGAATACGAAGACGGCCCAGATACCTGGAGCAATATGTATAATTCGAGGTCGAATTATATATCAGGATGGTCGAATGTAAACGCGTTTAAATAATAAATAGGACTATCCAACGATAGATGTCAGTCTTAACACTAAATAACCACGCGTCATCAAAATGTAACTTTACACGAAGAGGTCACTTGAGTGAAGTCAGCCCTAGAGAGAGGAGGGAAATAATTTGTTTAACGTAGAGTGTAAAATAAATGTTTGATGTTGAAGATTAATTATTTTATTGTATTGCGAAATATTCATTTGTTTTAATAAATTTATATTGAAGTTAACACTTGCATAATAAGTTAAGCAGAACCAACTAAAAAAACAACAAGCAGGTTTCCGGTAAAAAAAATCTCAATCTATCGCCATGTAAATACCTTGCGGATAATACATAGTAGATCAATCAACTGAATACCGGATACCTCTTTGTAGATTTGTAGAGAGAACAAAATTGCGGAAAATATTAAAATTTTACTATGGAATGCCCTGACCCTGAGGAATAGAAAAAATTATAGAAGTCATGAAATCAGCTGCTGATATGCAGAGTAATGCTCCAGGGCATATTGGGAGAATCCTTTCAGGATTGTCAGGAGCTCGACAAGAATTTATACTGTCATCATTTCTATACGTTCTTGGATATTGCGGAGAGAGAGGATATTTAAGAGGAAGCTAATACATTATTCAAAACATGTTGGATTGGTGCTGAATACAAATAATACAGAAATATTTAGATTAAATACCAACAGAGCATATGAAATTACTGTAAACGTATATTGGCTTCTTAATTAAAAAAGATGGAGTTGTAAAAAAGGATGTGAAGAGTGAGATACAATCGGCTGTGCAGGCATCATTTTAAAGTAGTTCAGCCTTAGTTAACTTGATGATAAGAATTTTCAGAACTAAAGTCCTCTCATGGTAGCGAAATGTGGAATGCTCTGAGCTAACAGGCGTTATTAATATGTAAATGCTTAAGAAGGATATATAAAATATACTAGCCGCGTTGTATCTTAAACAAAGAATTATGGCAAATGAACCAGTGAAAACCTTGGTCAAAAGATGAATACGGAACTGGATTGCCTATATTTTGAAAAAAGAATAGAAGCGGCAGTGTAGCTAGAAATGCTGAGGATTGGGATCAGCAAGTAAATCCAACAAGGGCCGACCAAAAAGTCCTTGGGAAAGGACTATCTCAGCCGAGTGTGCAGATGTAAAAAAAGCTTGAACAGGAATTAAAAACATAGCCTGCAAAAAAAACCGACAGAACTGCATGGTTGTTAGCCTATGTTCATCTGCGGAACAATTATGGGGAAAAGATGATTATTTAGGATAAGAATTTAAATAAGTCTGTCTGTTACAACTACAATATGCAAGAAAAAAACAAGGGAAGATTGGGAATACCTAATATTAATACTTTGAACAGGTGAAAGATTTAAAAATATAATATTGTTAGAAAAGTGTTTTGTGTACAAGATTTTACAACAACAAACTAAGTTTTGTTTAAAGTATAATGGAAAAAAACAATTTTGATTCAATAGGGTTCAAGAAAACCAAAAACTTTATTTCATTTTAAAAATATACGAATTAAAATAATCCTTCAATCTCTCCCGTCTCAGTGTTTAAATCAATATCATAAATACAAGGACGAGTTGGTAGACCAGGCATACGTGATATTTCACCACAAATGCATACTAAAAATCCAGCGCCAGCAGATAACTGCATATCGTTTATCGTCAAGCAAAATCCAGTGGGAGCACCTTTAACATTAGGATCGCCAGTCAATGATGCTGAAGTTTTAGCCATACATATTGGTATATTGTGGAAACCCTTAAATATAAATAATTTTATATGAAAATTGAAGAATATAAATATAAAACAAAAAAACAAAATACTTTTTTAGTAAATGTTTCAACTGCCACTTTAGCTTTGTCACTTAATTCCACCGATCCAGCACCATACATTTTTTTTGCAATTGTATTAATTTTATCAAGAATAGGTAAATTATTATCATATAAGAAGTTGAAATTATTTGGTTGATCGCAGGCACTAATTACAGCATCTGCAAGCTCTAGAGCACCAACCCCACCATCTTTCCAGTGTGAGCTAATAACAGCGGCAAAGGCCCCATTATTTAAGGCAGCTTTTTTAACCAATTCGTGTTCCGCTGGTGTATCGTCGCTAAGCATATTAAATGATTAATTTTTTATAATTTAATTTTTAAACAATGTTTTTTTACCTATGTGAGTTGATTGCAACCACGACAGGAATGTGATAGTACTTCCCATTTTCGATATGTTTGAATAAATTAACTAAACCTTTATCTAACAATTCGATATTTTCTTCAGTATATTCTTTTTTAAGCGGAACACCAGGCACAACAGCTGGTCCACCTCCATGCATTTTAAGTGCACGAATAGTAGTTACCAAAACTACAGCATTTGGAATTTTCCCGGAAATACGGCATTTTATATTTATAAATTTCTCTAAACCAATATCAGATCCAAAACCGGCTTCAGTAATTACATAGCCATTTTCGCCGACTAATTTTAGTCCGATATCATCTGCTATTATTGATGAACAGCCATGTGCTATATTAGCAAAAGGTCCTGCATGCACTAAAACAGGAGTTCCCTCTAATGTTTGCATTAAATTTGGTTCAATTGCGTCTTTCAAGAGAACCAGCATTGCTCCAGTTACACCTAAATCATCAGCTGTAATAGAATTTCCGGATTTATCAAACGCTACAACCATTCTAGCAAGTCTCTCCTTCATATCTTGTAAATTTTTCGAAAGCGCTAAGACAGCCATAATTTCACTCGCAACTGATATGTGAAATCCTGTAGCTCTAGTGATATTCTTTTCAGTTGGTGATTGACCGACTGTGATTTTTCTTAAATACCGATCGTTGACGTCAATCACTATAATTTAATAAATATTTCCTCAATATAAATGCCATTGCCTCTAGTAAAAAAATGTATATGTTAAAGAAGTACCTCTAGACCACATAATTGTTTCAGGATCAATGTCAAGCCTTGCGAATCGCTTGTATTCTTCGGATGACAGAGAATCTGGATCAGTATTGTGAATACCTAACTTTTCTAATCTTCGTAGTTGTATTTTCGAGAATATCCGGTGTCCCTTTACTTTCGGTACAAGACGATCGTAAAGTGCCTTGTCGCTCTGCGTTGCCTCGTGAAACATTCTAGCATCTAACTGAGCTGCTAATAAGTTATTAGCAGCAGTTATTGCATGAATGTCACCAGTTAAATGTAAATTGAAATCTTCCATAGGAATAACCTACAATAATATATCAAAAATATAATGTTCTACATTGCAAAGAAATTAATATGAGAGCTAATACCTAAAATATAAGCTAATATGAATAAGGTGATATTTTAGTATTTTATAACTAAACCTTTTTAATTTACCTGCGAATAACCACCTCCGGCTGCACCACCTTTAATCCCGAAAGTAGGCCCTTGTGACGGTTGACGCAAGCACGCAATCGAATTTTTATTTTTGTGAGCGCATAATGCTTGAATTAATCCAATCAATGTTGTACTTTTTCCCTCTCCAAGCGGTGTAGGTGTTATTCTAGTAAAGCATTAATAAATTTAAACAAAACTATTTTCTACTATATTTTCCTGTTACCCTGCTACTACTACATATTTTCCGTCTTTTCTTTCTTCCAATCTCTTTTGTACACTTAGTGATATTTTTGCTTTTTTATTCCCATAAAGGGAAATCTCACTATTAAGTAATCCAATTTCTTCTGCAAGTATAGAAATATCTTTTGGTTTCTGAGATCGAGCAATCTCAATATCACTACAATAAAAAAAAGATGTATGTACCAAAGAAGTAAATCGATGTAAAATTAAAACTCACCTTGGAACCGGTACAGCAGGTACTAATGGTAATGGCTTTAAACTCCATTTCTTTTGTAAGAATCTCTCTACTGATCTTTCCGCTGATATAACAGTATTTTTCATAAGCATTGCTACAGTCATAGGCCCAACACCGCCGGGTACTGGAGTTATATATGAAGCTATCGACTTTCCCTCCTCAAAGCAAACATCACCAACTAATTTCTTACCCGACTGCTTGGACGGATCTGAAAATGATTATTTAAATATTTTGAATAGACAAGACGTTTCGATTTTATATTTATCGCGAAAGTTATGTTATGTTATTGTAAGCTGACCCTACTTATCTCGAGATATAAAAGACTGGTAGAGTTCAAGTTACTATATAAGCTGTAAAGTGTTTATTGTAATACCCGATAAGACATTGATGCCACAATCGATTACAACTGCCCCAGGCTTAATCCAGTGTCCTCTTACCATTTCAGCTCTTCCAATAGCAACGACCAAAATATCACCAGTTTTTGTCTATAAATATTTAACGATTCTTATCTTTAATCAAAATTTTTTTTTCTTTCTAGATGGTAGAAAACCTCTTCTGATAAATTTTTGGTTTTTGAATGGCACACAGTTACAGTTGCATGTTCCCATTTTAAAAGCTCAGCTACTGGTGTTCCAACAATTTTACTTCTACCTAGAACAACTGCTTTGGAGCCAGCGATTTGGATTCCTGTCTTTTTTATAAGTTCGATGCATCCGTGAGGAGTACATGGTAGAAATCCCTTTAAATCTCCAACGGCAACACGTCCTTCATTTCTTGTGTGAAGACTGAAACGAATTGAATGTGGATTTAATACAAAACAAATAATTATTTTTTTACCCATCGACGTCCTTATCCGGTGATACTGCATCAGTTACTAAATGAGAGTCAATCGCATTTTCACAATCAAGTGGCATTTGAACAATAACCCCGTGCACTTTTGGATTATTGTTGAGCTCTGTTAACTGAAATCAATGATATCAATAAAAAAAACATTGCATACGATATGAGTATCCGGTTGATTACTTGCATTCAAAGTTTTAAATTAAAGAAGACGTTTTATTGTGTTTTATACTTTTATAGCTTTTATAAGTTCTACAAGAATGTAACCTTAAACAAATATTTTCCTCTTCAATACGAGATCTTGGATAAGTTAAATGCTGGATTTATTTAGTGCGAATCCCATTGATAAAAATTAAAACTTTGCAGCTATGCTTCTCTGTTTAAAGGGTTTAATATAATTTGTAAATTTAACGAAAGAAAAGGCAAAATACAAGATATGGTAATTAAAAGTTACTTCATTTAATCAAACCTACGCAAGCACAAACGAATATTTTCGATAATACGTTTATTTATACTGAAGAACAACTTATTATTTAAATATTAACGAATTTCACTCAAGGGTAAATCTCCAAATAGCATTATATATTCCGTGCAATAGTAGAGCTTAAACTCAATCTTAGTTAAAATTCAAGGATTTTTAGGTGCCTAATGAAATACCTACCTTCATAAGTAATTCCACTTCAGTTATATTTCTTGGCAATTTCAAATGTTCAGCATGTATGCCTATTTCTGTAGCAGCTTTAATCTTCATCCTAATGTAAACATTTGAATCCTCTCGACCACCAACTTGGACAATAGTTAAACCTGGCTCATAGTTTGGTAATTTGGCCTTCAGCAATGCTACGCGATTTTTTAGCTGCTCTTTAATCTCTCTATAATAAAACACATTTTACACTAAAGAAATCCTTGAATAAAACACAATAAAAAAAATACTTAGCAACTTCGGTTCCCGATATTATTTTAGCCATTTTAATATTATCCAAAACACTGAAAACTGAAAATATTAAAAACAATTTAAAATCTTCGAAAGACCGAAAAGAACTGATTTTGAAAAAGGAGCTCTGCTAGTAACTGAAGCTGGGATAGGAATGGTACAGTAATCTCAAGGCTTATCATTAAATAACAAGTTTATCACGAGGTCACGGAAGATTTATATAAAAATATGAAAACAAACAGATTTGAAATGGGAATCTGAATGTAAATCCAAACAGATTTGGATGAGTAAATTTTCATTTCCATTTATCGATGAAAAAATGCACCAATGCACCCGCACCTACTTGATTTTCTTGATGAAATCGGCATTGTTAATTGAGATCTTATCTTAAACAATGATATCCCAAGAAGACACAGCTTCATTTGTACAATAAACTAATAAAATGGATTTGTGCAATTAGAGTGGAGATGTGTAGAAAACAGAATTTTACATCAAACTAAAAACTTTATTAGTAAATTTACTACATTCTTTTTACATGTTCTACTTAATTTTTACAGCAGCCCTTAATTTAGCCGATCTACTGCGTGGATTTGAGGAAATTTCATCTTCATCAGGTACGATAACATGTTTATGTAACTTTTCCCAATTGGATTCAATAAGCGGCGTTACTAATTCTTTTTCGTGGATCACATTATGGCTGCAATACTTTAGAGGTATAGGATTTGCAGAGCCTTGAATGAGATTGCCAGAAATATGCCTTTTTACAATTGTGTCTTCTAAAGAATGAAATGATATCGTAACTGCACGGCCATTAATTTTCAAATAGTGACGAGCTACAACCATTCCATAATTAATTTCATTCAATTCATTATTTACAAATATTCGCAGAGCTTGAAATATTTTCGTTGCAGAATGTGCCGGCCGCTTGAGCTTATCAGACCTGTAAGCATCTTCTAGGCAGGAAGCTACTAAATTAGCTAGTTGTTTCGTTGTTTCTATTCTATACAAGCATCTTGCTTCAACAATAGCTCGAGCGATTTTTTTTGCTTGTTTCTCTTCGCCGTAGATTTTGAAAATTTTAACTAAATCGGTCTCTTCAGCTTTTGCGACTATATCCGCTGCTGTTAGTACTTCGAAATGGCCTTTATCCATTCGCATATCCAATGGGCCGTCCTTAGATATTGAAAAGCCTCTCTCTGCTTCATCGAATTGCATTGAGGAGCACCCAAAATCGAAAAGAAACGCATCAACCGATGCAAGCTTAACATCGTGAGCATCTAAAAGTCGTGGTACATCACTGAATCTGCCAAATAGAGGTATTATTTGACCAGGATATTCTTGACTCAATTGTTCTGCATATCCGTATGCAACTGGATCCCTATCTAAAGTAAATATCTTAACATCCGCACAGGCAGATAAAATTTGTTTGCTATGACCCCCCGATCCAAATGTCATGTCTACCACAGTACAGCCCGGGGACAGGTTTAAATATTCAAGAACTTGACTACACATCACTGGAATATGCGGTGAACTAGCTACTCGAGTTGAGTAACGTCTACAGATCTTTTGAACTGCTGAAAACATTCTTCCTTTATTTATTGTTTCTCTTCTTTGAAAAAATTGCTGCCCTCGTTCAGATATTGAAGGAATTCCGAGGATAACACTTGATTACACTGTTCCGCTGTTAATCCTGTTGCCGTAGAATCACGCAATCTTTTATATTTGTTAGCATAGAAATTGTTAGCAAGCCTTTCAAGAGATTCTAGCTGCTTATTTATTTCTTCCGGGCAATAATCTTGCGAGTTAGAAACGGGATTGGACAAAAGTTGTGCTTGTTTACGTAGGTATTCGCCAAGATCCCTACAACAAAATTAAGAAACGAATTAGTAAATAATTTGGAATTTGTCGAATATCCTAGACCATGAATGAAGATTTATCCAGAAGCGATATTAATTAGTAAACAAAACAAAAATTTTAAATTCCATATTCCAATTCCATTGAAAACCGAAATTTTCAGGTTATGAATCAAGAAATAAAGCTTAGGAAAACTAAATCTCGTCACATGCAATGCATTCCCCATTCAAGATATTTATTTTTAATTACCTCCCAGATTTAGATTTGTCTACAGGCCATTTTTCTAGTAATTTAATAAATCTTTGGTAATTTGCTGACATTATGAAGAAAATCCTCTGACAGCAAGAGGCCGAAACTCGTCTAAATTAACCTGTCAATAACCAATTTGGTATAATTTCTAGTTTTTAATTTAGGCTTACAGATGTCGCTGCGGAAGCAAGGTAAGAAAAGCATCGGGTGCCTTCCATTTAGACACAGTGTTACACTGTGTCCGACACAGAAGTGTTCCATCAACGACACAGCTAGACACAGCCGGGCACAACTAAGACAATGCTACCAACCGTCGCCAATTGAAATGTGATCGTTAATTTATAATTACAACAATATTGTATCATTTTTAAGATTCCCAGCATTTATAAGATGTCGGGTAATTAATTTAAAGAAATTATCAACATAAAATTTACGATTTACTTGCCAAACAAATATAAAAACGAGGAAAGTGCGCCGTGGCGGATTTTTCATGAACTTATGTGTTCCATTTGGGCTTACACAGAACGACACAGAGCGACACGCTGTGTCGGACACAATTGTCTTTCTGTGTCTAAATGGAAGGCACCCATCGTTCCGTTTACTTTGTTAAAAAAGATAGACCAAACAAATATTATAATATATGCTTTGATTTCAAAAATTGAGAAATCATTGCCTTGGTAAAATTCACAAATGTTTCTATTGGCTGAGGCTGGTAAAATGACAAGCAAACCAGCATCAGACCAGCGTGCTGAATTTTTGTTTTTCAGTTCAGGAGCACGTTCAAAAACCTTACTATGGTAAACCACGAAGTAAGCTGTGGTTATGCTGCATCACTTCACTTAACCACGAAAGTTTATGTTTAACCATTGAGGTTTTTGAACGCACTGTAGTTAACTACAGGTTAAAGAAAAATTAAAAAATAAAAACAAAATTTTCCATAAAATAGTCCTCGCTAAATGCTTCAATTATTTCATTTATTATTTATTTGCAATAATCCCACTTTAATTTGTTCCTGTGTTTAACATTAAAACAACTGTCAGTAAGTTGTTTTTATTCTTCTTCTTCTTAACTATCGCTAACCATGCTCCCGAACAGGGTTAAAATTTAACTACACCATGGTTAACCACGGGAGTTTTTGAACGCCAAAAAGTTATGCTCGTGGTTATGTTGTAGTTAACCATGGAGTTTTTGAACGACAAAAGTTTACCATAGTTAACTATGGTTAACCATTGTAAGGTTTTTGAACGCGCTCCTGGTAGTACAAAGGTTGACACCTGAGCTTAGACTATCACATAAAAAAAAAGGTCAAAAAAAATCATGACAAAATTTGAACAATAAAATATAATAGTCTAAAACCAGATTCACACTTAAAGTGGACACACATTGCATGAGAATTTTGAAATCCACCACGTTAATTGGTCTAAATTGTATTCCCCTTCTTTTTTTTGTTCGAATGACAGATAACCTTACGACGATAGAACTCCGAAAATTCGCGGATTTTCGTATTGGCAAGAAAGTACGGGCAGTGACGTACATGGTTCCTCTATAAAATTTTTTGTCTAGTGGTGATTGGCATTGAAATAAAATTTTTCGCAGTCTGTTTAGTCCAATGGCTGGATTATTTTCCTTGACATCACGTCATTTACCTCGAAACGTACTTAGAATAGGACTTCAAAACCTAAAACATGTAGAGGTAATTTAAAAATTAAGAATTTATTTACATCGCTATTATGTAATAATAAAAAGCGAGAGTTTTCCCATATAAATGACAGAAAAGATTCGTAAATGACATAAGAAAAAATAGAGTGCATTGGACTTGTCTGCTATAAGTTGATAATTGTGCAGATTCTTAAGTGATATGTGATTATTTTAGGTTAGAACATTTGGAGCCCCAAGATTAGTGCTGAGGAACCTACAAGGAGTAGCTGCCTGCCAAGAGCTGCATAATGAGGTGCTAAATGTAGTTAATTGGTAAGATTTTATTTTATAACTGATTTAAGTTGAAATGATTCAAAATTTTCTTCCCAGGGGAAAACCCTCATGGAACAACGGATTTCGCGATTTTCATACCAGCTCCCGGCTTTTGGATATTATAAAAGTCCCACCGTTTCCAGATTCGGTCTCAGAGGGCGATGTGAAGTGAGTAAAATATAAAATGAAATAATAGGTTTCACCTTTGCAAATGGTCACATGATTTTCAAGGTTTACCGTAAAAGTTGGCGATCACGTCAACATAGATCAAGTTGTAATGGAAATAGAAACAGATAAGACCGCAATCGCTGTTCCTGCGCCATTTGGTGGTGTAATAGATGAAATTTTCGTTAAAGATGGGGATACTGTAAAAGCTGGCCAACAGCTTTTCAATCTTAGAAAGGCTGAAGGAGGCGCAGCAGCACCGGCACCTGCACCAGCAGCGGCGGCGCCACCGCCACCGCCTCCGCCTGCAGCAGCACCAGCACCAGCAGCTCCTAAACCAGCTGCTGCTGCACCACCTAAACCTGCAGCAGCACCTCCAGCCGCACCACCAAAGCCTTCAGCACCTGCTGCTAAAGTTCCAGTCGCTGCTATACGCCATGCTCAAGGAATCGATCCTTCTGTTAAGGTATTTATATTTACAATAATTAAAATGTTACAAACAATTTTGTCCATTTAAGGTGCCGCCACAAGATTATTCTCGTGAAATTACCGGTACTAGAACAGAACAACGAGTAAAGATGAATCGAATGAGACAGAAGATCGCGGCTAGATTGAAGGAAGCACAAAATGTTAATGCAATGCTTACAACATTCAATGAAATAGATATGAGGTAAAAGTGTATCCTTAATGTTTGCGGAATGGCCCTGATTTTCCATTTTTTTAGCAATATTATTAAGTTTAGGAAAGCTCATTTAGAGCCTTTCCAGAAGAAATATGGAATTAAACTTGGCTTTATGTCAGTATTCCTTAAAGCCGGAGCCTATGCACTTCAAGATCAACCAGTCGTTAATGCTGTTATAGATGACCAAGTAAGTACCAATTTTGGGTTCTGTTGAAAGAGTCGATGGTAAAAAAATTCTTATTTGTAAGGCATTTTTTCTTATTGCATATTCCAGTAGTATAAAAAGTGACATCCTTTTTAGAGGTTTTGAATATTTAGCTAATCAAATATGTTTACATATAAATGTATAAAGCGATACTTGTGGTGCACTTAGCTCAAGCAAAAAACAAGACGTTCCTCTTGTTCGATGGCTCTACAGATCAATTCGAGCTTTGGCCTCAGCTTCTCCCTGCAGACGTCTCCCTGCTCCACAGTTTGCCTCCAATTTTTTGTGTTAAGGGGCCTTAACACGGCCTTCCCACCTTGAACGTGGTTTTTGCCAACTGGTATTTTCCCATCTGGTGTAGATTCACATCCATACGTTACTGCTCGTGTTATCGTTTTATATAGATTCTTATTTTGGTTTTTCTATGAATGTCTCTGGAATTCATTACTGGCAGTATTGAGAAGTATGTTATTTGCAGCGTTTATTCTTCTTTGCTATCGTCTTATCGTTGCTTTCGCTGGCTGTGGACCCCAGGTAGTTCAATTGGCTTACTAGTTCGAAGTTATATTCCGCCTTTAGTTTTTTGGTTTCTTATTCTTCTTTCCATGCTCGTTTGAATTAGAATTTTGGTCTTGTCTGCATTTATTCACAGTCCTACATGTTTAGCCCCTTCTTATAATTCGATGAATATTTCATAAGGTATGACAGTAATCTAGCAAGGCAATTTACGTCATCGTCATATCCTGCTAACTGTTTTGATTGACTGTTTTTTGAATTACTACTTCTAGGCAAAGATTATATAGCATGGGTACCAACCCATCGCCCTGCTTTAACTTGGCTTAACTGGGAAGGACTCCGTCCGCTCTTTGCATTCTGATTGTACACCTTGTATTTGCCATTGTCAAGACATTCTTACTACATTGGAAATTCTGTGGCTAGAAGGGAATTATAGTGGAGATTTCGGTTTCGGTATCTTAATTATTTATTTAGGCTGTACTGGTAGGTAGTATGAATTGCGAAAATATTGCACAGGCAAATGTGACACTCGCCGACCTTCAATCGTAAGTCCGCTCTAGGCTATCAATATAGGGATCCAGCGTATTTCTCTTATATTTCGGCTAAACAATTGAGAGATTTTCTTTGCTTTACAGTCAGGAGGTAAAATTTTTCTTGCGGCAGATTTACAATCAATCTTCTATCTCTAATCTATTTTATACTGTCTTGTTACACACGAGTTAAAGCATCTAAACCTTCTTAAAATTGAAAATATTAAAATCAATTTCTTCTATCAATAAAAATATTTTTTTCTTTACAGGATATTGTCTATAGGGATTACATTGACATATCGGTAGCTGTAGCTACCCCTAAAGGGCTTGTAGTTCCAGTGATAAGAAACGTCGAAGGTATGAATTTCGCTGATATAGAAATAGCACTAGCAGCTCTTGGTGATAAAGCAAGGAAAGGGCAAATAACTGTTGAGGATATGGACGGCGGTACTTTTACAATTAGTAATGGTGGTGTATTTGGTTCTTTAATGGGTACACCAATTATAAACCCTCCCCAAAGTTCAATTTTGGGTATGCATGGTACATTTGAGCGGCCGATTGCTATTAAAGGCGAAGTATGTATATTAATATATTCATTAATATAATAAAATTAATCGTATATAATAATTTAACAGGTTGTTGTTCGTCCAATGATGTACATTGCACTCACTTATGATCATCGATTAATTGATGGACGTGAGGCTGTTATGTTTTTGCGTAAGATTAAGGATGCTGTTGAAAATCCAACAATTATGCTGGCAGGATTGTAAAATACACACAAAGTGTTTTAGTTTGCTTCCCTGCGCGTATCACCCATTTCTTATTTATTTATAATAGATTTATAAGAGAATATAAAATTTACATTGGTAATTACAATAAACGAAAAGTTTTTCTTCTCGTTACAATATGACGGACGACATAGACGACATTATGTTTGGTTTTATATATATATATATTTATTATATGTATCTGCAAAAAAAAAAATTGTTAAATGTTTCAGTTTATTTTTTCTTTTTCTCTAAATATAATTTTTGATATCTACTTTTCGCTGATGAAAAATGTCTTTATAAAGTAGATTTACGCCGAACAAAAATTATTAACAGTCGATCTTATTTAAATACGTTTGTAGTCGTTTGTTTTTTTAATTATTGTAATTATCCACGTGATGATGGAACACACATAAATAAAAATATTTTCAATTTTTTTGTTTTATAAAAACGAAATCACATTTTATTAGTAGCAATTACATTTTTATAGGTTGTTAAAAAAATGAATAAAAAGCAACAAGGGGTAAATTATGCAAAACAAGCAATTTTGATAAAATTAAAAACAATTTGCTATTAAAAAAAATTGCTATTTCTCTTATACAAAATTTTATTTACAATACAAGGAATTTTTTGAATCAAGCACAGGTTTAATAATTTTAGTGAAAACCATTGATGCTTGAATTGAAAAGTTGCCAAAGTTATTTAATATTGTTTTGTTGTGAATACTAAATTAATTTTAATTGGAAACTCATTTACTAGAAAATTATCTACTTCATATACATAAGAAATAAACCAAATTATATTTAAAATTAATATTCAATTTTATTAATTCATAAGGTTCATTTTTCTTCTGAATCCTTAGTAAAATATTCGAAATTTGAAATATGTTTTCTTCAGCTACTTGTTAATACCTTTTCTCGAAGTATAGCTATTCTATTTGCATTTTTCTTTAAAAAATGACGCGTTACATGATTTTCGGTATTTTAAATGGAGTATCAATAATACCTACTAGTACTGGGTAACGACTAGTCAATGCAAATGCCGAAAATCTCATTGGTATTATCTGGTTCATTTTAAAGCAAACGAAAGTTAGATGCCTCAATGGTTTGATTTCAATAGTGTACTTTAACACCAACCTAGTTGCAAATGCTACTACTGATCTATTGGTTGCAAATGGCAAAGCTACAAGCGATACATTAAATGTTAAATACGAAATATTGCACGTCACTTAAATCAACCAAGCCCAGCTTTAAATCATAGAAGATAATCAGCTACGTATGCTGTGGATTACGTTGTCAAGTCGGTCATTAATTGTGCTGATAACAGTATCTAGCATGGGATTAATAGCATTTTTTGTTCCTTATAGGAAGCAATTTTCTAAATATAAACAAGACCGTGCTAGTATAAATAATCACTAATTCGTTGTCTGAACTTGAATAACAATCACTATCACGAAGTTAATATTCATCTTAATTTTGTACAATATCGAATAATACGTAATTGTTTAAAGTCATAACTTTTCATAAATATCTCTGAGCCATTAAATTGATTGATTACGGCCAATTTAAATAAAGTAATTTTACAGAATTGCGCTGGAGTCGTTTGAAGTAAATGAAAAATGTTAATTTATATTCAGTTGTCGTTGTTTCGGAAGAATTATCCTACAATAAAAAGCTAATTTATCTTAAATTATGACTGTAATTGCCAGTTTTTGCTTGCTTACATTAAATATTTGACTGAATTTCTTCCTCTAAAAGAATAATTGCTTTCTTTTTAGCTCAGAGTTGGAGCTATAAATATACTTGTGTATGCATTATCTACAAGAGTATGGAAGTTGTTTAGTGCTTCATGATATTCAGAAGCTGCGGACAAATTTCTAAAATTATGTGTTGATAATAATAATTTGTTCTTAGCTTAGTCAAAAAGAAAAAACATTTGAGTCTGTGCCCTAATTTGAATGCTATGAATCCTAAGTAGTATGTTGTTACCTGCATTTGTTGTTTTTAGTTTCTTATCGTTTAACTAGGGAAGATTACTGTAGAATATTAATTTGTATAAGCAAAGCTCAGGAATCACACTTTGTACTTTTGCCATGCCGTACAACTCAAGGTGCAGTGTCTACTAAGTTCGATGAGTGGAGTAGAGGATAGAATTGGTAAAGTGAAGTCAGTAGGGACGTGAAGAGAGAGTAATTGTTCGGAAATACTAATTGCTCCATAGTCGAGTGTTTATAAAAGGGATACCTAGAGTGCAATGTGAAAAGGAGGGCTGCAGGCATTGCGAGTGGGTTTAATATGTCATTTATCTCCATTTGCTGTGGGATCGGTATTATTTAGTAGTGTCGATTCTTGAAGTTTGTTGATACCAATGAATTACCTTTTTTGGCGGATATTATTTTACCAGCCGACTAATCCGCCGGGGCATCCCTTGTCTGTTACAGAACTTGTCTTGGACGCCAATTTCCTCCTGCCTCTTTTCATACAGGCCCATGTTGGTGCGTCGACTCTTTGAAAACGCTTACAGACATAAAAGAGCATCACTTCATTCTCGGCGGTCTGGCACTTCCTCGCTCCTAGTCGCAATAGTGACGGGTTGAACTCACATAATCCCGACGACGTATGCGTATGATAGTACGTCCGGGTAATGAGATTCGCCTCATCTGGAGCACACCCAATCGCTAAAAACTTTTATTTGTTCGAAGATATTCCTGTTTGAAGTACCCGTAAGACTGCAGGAGTGTTTATATAACATCAGAACTTTACTATCAACTATCGAGGTAAATACTCAATATTAGATATAAGGGGGTACAAATGGCAAAGTTCTAACTAATAACATTTTATTAAAGATGCAGTACGACAACAGTATGTGTATCATTTTTCAAATTAGTTGTAGAAAGTGCAATAAGAAAAATACACCAAGCAGAGGCAATATTGGACAAATCAACACGGGCTATAGCATACGCAGAGGAAACATATAGAATTCGAAAGTACTTCTTTATGAAATAGGAAGAAGAAACTAAAAATATAGTATGTATATTAATGAACAAAAGAAAAAATTCATAAAAAAAGCGAAAGATATTAACGCAACAAGACCATATTACATAAATATGAAAGATTATAAGTTTGAAGCGGTACATAATTTTAGATATCTATAGGTACAAATAAATACTTAAAACATAAACGAAGGAACCCAGCTTATGACTCATGACAGAATCAGAAAAGCCAAATCAATGTTGTTATAAATATCATCAATATAAGGTGATGCTATGTGGGTTGGGGAAAACTACCGTTAGAATTGCACTACACACTGCAAACTTTGCACTAGAAACATGACTGAATGAATTTAGAAGAAGCTCTGAGAAATTTACACGAACCGCGTGCTTATAAAAGCCTTCCACCCTATACGGACAACCTTTAACCAAGGTTGCTGTTAAGGACTTCTAGCGTAGGACATGCGATAACAAATTTGATCATGGCCCCTGTGCTGTGTTATTCGACTGAAACTTTACTTTCTTCAACTCAAACGACTTGTCACGCCACACGACTCGACTTTCAGCACAGGGGCCATGATCTAATTTGTTATCGCATGTCTTACGCTAGAAGTCCTTAACGGCAACCTTAAAGTTCACTTTCTGTTGGATATGATCAAGTTTAGAGAAGATATTCGACCAAAATATACCCATGCGGTATGGTAAACAATTATAGATCATGTTTTTCTCCCTCAATAAATAAAGCATCCTAAAAAAAAGTTATTCCCCTCTGACATCCTAAATACTAATATTTTAATAATAATTAAATTAAAACATACCAGTACTGTTCCTTATTATTTTATACTTACACCATAATGATTTGTTTTATTCGTTATTTGTATGTATAATTTAAGTGTGCCTTGTTTAGCGAATAAATAAATAAATTAAAACGTTTTCTTTTAACATACATAGCTTAAAAGATTGAGCGAATCTATCAATGTGAATCAATGATATAAACAGGTAAACAATGCGCCAAGTCAATAATGCACGTTGAGCGAGCAATTGACTTATTCAGCTACAGACTTCCAATTGGTAAAGAAGTCAATTGCTCGCGCAACGTCCATTATTAGCTGCGTTCCACTGGTTGATATTTTCTACTCCCGAGTACGCCGGAGTACTTGGAACTACCCCTGCACTTATTATGTTTTGCTCGTATTTACTTCAGATATCAAAAATCGCGTTCCATTGTTCATATACTCCGGAGTACTCCGGATCTCCCAATGGAACGCAGCTAATGACTTGGCCCAATGTTAGAAAGATTACAAGCCAAACTAGTCGTCAAAAGTGTCCCCAAAATATTACATATACGTACGCCAAGTTTTGTTGAAGTGGGAGAGTTCCTCTAGGTTACCTGGTGGAAACATTCTAGGATGTAACATCAAGAACATCATTTATCAGGCTGACATAAATATTACTCCGAATAGACAAAGATTTGAAACAGAGAGCCATAATAAATTACTAAAGTCTACATAAAATACTTTTCCTATGATATAAAATTTTTTATTGCTCGCTATCCTACCATGATCACCATTGCCTGTAGCTTGAACCAATCTTTTTCAACTATCTTATACGATTCCTGTTTATTAGTGATTGCTTCTGGAAAAATGTATATGAAATTTTCAAATAAGAAGGATTTTAAAATATTCTTTCCAGTGGTACTAAATTCGCCACACCCAATCGCGCACCCTAATTACTTTCAAGTATCCTTTTGGGCGGGATAATGACTAAAAGAATTACGAAAGAACACCTTTTTCCAGGTAGATACCTACATATATTTTGGTGGATATAAAGAAGGAAATAATTTTTAAGATGGAGACACATGATAGTGTTTTTTCATTCTTTCTACTGGTACATAATTATTGTTATAATTTATAGATTTTGTGTTTTTTTTAATATTGATTATATTAAATATGTTTATAACTTTTTCTTCGAGTTTCCGTCGTTCTTCTTAAATGTAAAATGTAACATTTATTATATGTATTAATTTATTAAAACAGTTTAATCAGGACTATCAAAGATGCATCAGCTTAGGTAAATGGGTGTAAAAATAAGGAGTATTGTAGTCAATTTAAATTCAGAACTTTTATACTTACCTACATATCTGCATTCTCTTAGAAGATATGTATATCTTAATAAAACGTTACTTGGCTACGATTCCAGGTGGTACTAGGGATATAAAACTTTTTCATATGTGTTTTTTGGTTCAGTCAGAAAGAAACAGGCGGTAATTGAGTGGTACTAGATCGAGCAAGTAAAGTGGATGTGACTGAATTTTCCAGACCAAGTTCTGATATCGAGCATCATCATGGTATAGTACATTTCTCAATGACCAGAGCCTGTTATTTGAGCCATTTTATTCTAATCGACCTGTACAGTACATACAGCGAGCGTCAAAAGTGAGTGAACACCTATAAAAATTTCCAAAATAACACTAAAATTTTTGTGTTTTTTGGCGTATTTCAAACGTTTTGTTTTATTTACTTTTGAAATAAAAGTTCTTTCGAGGAACTCTACCATCTATCATGGTTCTGTCATGGTTTGAAGGTGCTTGGCAGCGTCAGGTGTTGAAATATAACATTTTTAGGTGTTGACTAACTTTTGACGCTCACTAAGTACTTTCTTTACTTCCCTTTCGTCATCCATTGTTTCGGCCCCTATTTCCATAGTCACGTCACCTATCGGAAAATGTGACAAAACAGTTTTCGTATTCTCGTAGTCACCTGAGTGACAATTGTCACAAAAATGAGTGTCATTTACAGTTGCATTTCTCACGGCTAATTGTCACTTATTGTCACGAAAAGTTTTTATATTACGCGACCAATTTTTTAAAACAAAAAGCGACAAAGGTTTTATTTTTATTTTTTTAATATTTTTGGCGATTTAAAATTATTCTTATATTGTCAGGTTAAAGTAACAAGCAGGAGACAATTTGCGTGTATAGTTGCCTTTATAGAAAAAAAACTAGAAGATATCGAAGGGCTTAAAATGTAGCCAAATAGAACACAGTTTACGAGAAAATGGACGGAATGTTCACTGATGCTGAATAATTTAGGTCCACCATCTCTTCAGACGTCGAAGGAAATTTTTATTACCCTCTCAAAAATATTCAAAACCTCTCCGAGTACCTTTGACATAGTTAGCTATGATAGACCCCCGTTAAAATCATGATCACTTCCTTTCTGGTATGATCCTTCCGCAAAGAAGTGCAACACAGCGGTGAATTTTATTATTGGAAGGACCGATGTTGAGCGTATTATTTTTTTTCATATTGCGTTCTAAAATCTCAAGAAGAAATACGAACAGTTCCGTGGAGATTCTGAAATATTGTCTAAATCTGAAGATAAATAAATATATTAAATTGTTAAGAAAAAAAAAGAAATGTTCGCATACGTCAAGCAGGGCGGCTTCAAGGAATTTGATTTATCCCTTATCTTTCAACAAGTTTTGTCACATTTCGTCTCACTCACTATTTGTTTTGTCGCTCGATTATAAGAATACTACTTTAAAAGTGACGTGACAAAAAGTGAGGTGACGATGCGAATAGTCTTGTCATTTGTCTAATTCCCCAAAATCGCTCCTTATGCGTTAGCCTTTTCAAGTTTCTTATCGCAAAAAACGCGCGTCAGCTTGCAGCTGGCATTCTCTCCCAAATTACAAACAGAATTACTCATATGTTAAATTAAATGTTTGCAATCCAAAAATAATAAAAACCTTGATCGTTTACTCCACACGGGATCCCGAGATTTTTGAGACGTTTTGAAGTATTTGCATGAGAGGGAGTGAGAGAGAAATAGCAAAATTTGTGCCCGCGGGATCCCGTGTGGCGTAAACGAACAAAGTTAAAGTGACTTAAAAATATAAAATTCCAACCAACCATAGTTCAACTTTGCTTCGTGTGGCGTTCCCACAGTCCCTAACAACCTTTATAACCAAATCTAATTAATCAGAATCTATCTTGAGTCCTACCAAAGAGGGAAGGAAAACTGCCAAACCATGACTATAGAAAAGCTGCGTTGGACAGTGAACAGTTTCCCCCGCATAAACCATCAGACATGGATAACATTCCCAGACATGAACACATGGTTCCAAATAAGAGTGGCGAAAGTGCTTGCGATTTTCAAAGCCTGCCTTGTTATATAGATGAACCTAAGGTCAGAAGTCAGGGTAGGCCAGCTGTCAAAGTAATACTTTTATAGGGTAGCCGAGCTGCTTTCAAGGCATTAAGCAAGGTGTATAAACCAGGTCGAAATCAGCTCTCTTCATTGGCAAGGAGGCACAGGATCACGTGTATCGGGTCAGAGGAACATCTAGGGCAACGGGAACGAAGATAAAATGGCCAGACTAGGAACAAATCTTGTACACATCCCAGTACACTTCCTTTCAATAATAAGCTTCTAATCTTGATAAATGGTCTACTCTCTGTCCCTTTAAAACCCCTTCGCAGCTGTTCTGATGACGGTACTCTGCGTTATTCATACGTCTTCGATGATGTAAGACAAACACGTGACAGAAGCTGTCTTGACGATCGCGGTCTTACGTCCAACTCAATCAACAGAGACATTTGACTCGAATTCTCGATAGGAGACGCCAGAATCGTGCCGAATTCAATGCCTCCAAAACAAAGTACTGTATTATTCCATTAAAACGTGCAGCAACTCTCCATCCGGTGTCCGGTGTATGGTGTAGAACTAATGGATGACACCAGGCCCGCCACATTAGGGGGTGGGGCAGCGAATTGCCCCGGGCCCCAGGTCAGAGGGGCCCCGAAAATTGATTAAAACCCAAAAAAGTTAAAACCGCTGGCGATTTGATTGTCAAGCGAGCAGCAACTTAGAGTATAAATTAAAATTAATGAACTTATTCTTACCACAGATTTTAAAAAGTATCAAATATTTTTTTAAGTAATATATTTTTTTAAATTTCAATTTCCTTAAAGGAGTCCTAATCATATTTTAGCCCCAGGCTCCGCAAGGTTATGTGGCGGGCCTGAAGAACACTTTACTTAACATTTTGAGTAGCCAAAGAACGGCGATAAATTGACCACCTATTTCAAAATGTCAAAAAAAGAATCTCATTGGTAATTGTTAAGAAGGGCAAGTTCCTCCTGCAGCCAGGCTCGACCTGTAATATAAAAATCCTAAATTCGATCTCTTCTCAAATACAATTCCCTTATTTTTGGGGCGGGTTTCGAAAACCACTTTGGCGTGGTTAGATAAGAACTCGACAAAGAATTCGTTCATAAATAGAAAAACTGCGGAGCAATCTTACACTGTCTGAATTTCCGAACTTCTACAAGATCCAAGAGTTCAAAGTAAAGTCCATAGCGATGTCCTTCAACACCCTCCGGACTACTCGTAACCCGAAACCTCTTTTATCCTTCGAATATATGACGTGACCAAAGTTATGACGGACGGGTAGTACAAACTGAGATTCCTGAGGCTAGAACTGCCACATAAACAAGCTTCCGGTGCGGCATTATGCACCATGACTTGAAAGACTTGATTATAATAACCAAAGATCACGCGATGTCTTGATGATACCACGTCAGAATCCTGTCGATCATCACTGGACAATTGCCGATTGAAGAACATGCGGCCAGATTGAGAATCCCATGCAACACCCACTGCCGTAGCTGTGCCCTTTTAGTGCCATCTTTTCCTACTTTCTTCTCAGAGTCTAATGGATAATGATGGAATGTCAAACGACCAATAACTTTTATAATAATTATTTCTTATTGCATCCTTTTAAATATCAGGTAATCAAAAATGTTAATTGTAGAATAAAAACATATTAGTATTAATTTCCAAAACTTTATTTTTATAAAATCATGATGGTTTGAACACTATTTTTATTACATGCATTTTTAATGGGAAATTTATACAATTTTTACTTTTTATTTATTTTCAATTTACAAAAACAAGTGCAGATACAGTTTACAGCCAGTTTTTTTTTGTTGCATAATACAAACACAGAAAAGACTTTCTTCATATTTAGTACAAATCGTCTCATTCAAAATACTTTCAGATAAAATCAACTTCTTTGCAATTTTAAATGAGAGGATTTGTAATAGTTTTTTACATATTGCTTTAAGTGTAGTTACAATTGATTTATTATTATTTTACTTTAAGAAAAAAAAACAAATATTTAAAATGTATTTCAGTTCATATTTTTTTTTAAAAACAGAAAAAAAAATTGGTACCCATTCAATAATTTTACAAACTTCTTAGTCTTTTCGGTTTACTTTAAATTTTCTCTCTAAAATATTGATATATGTATGTATATTCGTCAATCTATATATCTATAGTTGTATTTAGTAAAGGTTTAGATACCATTAAATTGACAACATCTTTTGAGACATTTTATCGACTTGTGTATAAGGATGAAAATGTAGTTGGGTTAGATGCACTTAAAGACTTGGACTGTGTCCCTTTATAAATCGAAGGGAATGGCTACCTAGTACTTGGCCAGTTTTTGAATGGATGCTATGGAATGAGTTTCACCAGAAAGACTTCTTCAAGCATTTTCGATCACAAGAAGTAATTTTAGGCAATTAGTTACCCTATTTTCCACCAATTCTACCCAGGAATGTTAAATTGAGAAAATAGTCAGAATATCTTTAAATGTATATCTATTAAGATATTGAAAATGAATTTTGATTACAGTTTGAATATTTACGCCACTATAGAATGTTAATGATGATAGTGTGGGATTATGGGGGATGAATGCTATACTATATATGTATATCGATAGAGAAAGATGTTTCTGTTCTAAACTTTAGATAATTTTCGTCTTGACCACACAACAAAATTTCCTTTCAGATATCTTAAATCGTTCCTTGAAGCATATCTATCGCAAGGATAATAAATATCTAAAGTATAAATCAAATTGAAATACTAACTAACAACGACGACGCACACATTTATATAAATTTATATGTAAGCATATCAAAAGATCTATATCAGTTTTTAGTATCGAAAACCTTTTGGAGGGTGGTTTTATGAAAACTTAAGATGGTTTGATTTATAAAACAAAGACTGAACTGGAATGGGCACCCTTTGGGACTTCTTTGGATCTCTTCCAATATCATGTTTTGGCTTTAAATATATATACACACTGTTTTTGGGGCCAGAATTATTCCGTTGAGGGTTGGAGTATGGCGGCTGACGGTTGTATAAGAAAACTGAGGGTTGCCTTTTCTCATATATTTCTACGATTATAAGGCTATAATACACATTTTTGGGAGAGAGGAGACTTCGCGGTCTTTTGTATTAAATTATTAGGAAAACTTCTCGTACACAAGCAACTTGAGAAAATTTAATAAGGGCCTATTCATAATCATTGAACCATGAGACTAAAATGTCTAGGAGTATGAATGTCCTTTTCGTTGCTGTATATTTTGGATGCAAGAACCAGGGATGTTTGTTTTCTTATTTTATTTTTATTTAGAGAGAGAAAAATTTGGCCTGAATAATGGGGTGGTCCTGATGAAATATCTTTAAGAGAAATAAATTTTTTTTTTGGTTAGCATTGTTCTTGATTTAGAATACAGTTAATATTTCAAAATAATGTTCTATTTTGAATTATACAATTGCTTGAAATTTAATTATATGATGACAGATTATTGTGGGTCTTTCCATGTATTATGATTAATTTCATTGCAAAGACATTTCCTTTTACCATAAGGATATTATGTTGGTGTGTTTGAGAGTAATCGTTTTGTAATTTTAAATTTTACAATTTTTTTTTTGATTTTGGACATTTTGGCTTTTTGAATTTTTACACCTTTATTTGTTATTGTTTATACGGTCGCTAGCAATTTCTAAACTATTTTAGCACTTTCTAAAGGACTTAAAGAAGATTTGAAATAAAAATAAAATCAGTACTAAAATAAAGGTTATATTTTTAAAGAAGATATTTTGATTGAGAAATGGTAATTTAGCAAGGGACTTTAATACTGTACTATTGTACTATTTGTAGAACTAATTTTGGTACTATAACAATGTAAATAACCGTATTCAGGTTAGACTTGCATTATTAACGTATTTCTATAAATATTATATTTTTTCTTAAGAAACTGTACAATTAATATTATACTCTTTCAATAATTTTTGAAATTTATTCTATACTACGATTATTGTTTTGGGGTAGCAATAGATTTTATTATTTTTGAGGATTAGTTTCAATTAAATCAGAATTTATGTTTTTTAAAAGACTAAGGCAATTTTCGGGGGGACACAGAAATTGAATTGTATTTATTAACATAATTTTTAATAATTTGTAATGAAAAAGACGATTTATTAACTTCTTAGTTTATAGAGAAGTTATTGTAATTGGTCCGAAAATCGAAATCTAATTTTCAAAGTATTTTCATTTTTCAAGGTCCCAATAGCATTTTAAGCATCAATTTGAGAAGAAGTATGTGTGTGCGTGTGTGTGTGTGCGTGTGTGTGTGTGCGTGTGTGTATGTGTGAGCACGTATGAGGTCATTTTTTTCTGTACGATGTGAAAAGATTTTCATAAAATTCCGTCGAGCCGTTTTTTGTTTAAGCAACGTACTTGATTTTTGTTCCTGCACGATATCGCGCAAATCAAAAATGATATCTTCTTCTTTGAGGTGCCGACTGATGCATTTTAACGAAAACATACTCTGAAAAAATTTCATAACATTCGGTCGAACCCTTTATTCAGCATTCATTATACTGGAACGTTGATCGTGTGGACCGAAAGGGCCAAACTCACAACCCAATAGTTTTGAATCTTGCTTGGGCTGTGTTATAAATAAAAATTTTGCTTTAATCATTTTTTGGTGTTAATTTGTAAGAATTTTATGGTGTTAATTTTTGATATTATTTTGATTCAAGTGAGTAATTTGTTGTCTTTGGGAAAGCTGCATTTTGCAATATAATCAACCTATTTAAATAATTATTTTAGATATTCAAAGTTTTATATTTAATTCGAATTTTGTTAAAGATAAAAGGAAGTAAACGTAATAGTATTAAACATTTTCCGATGGGACTATTTAGAGTACATATAAAGGAATATGCGACATTGCCAATTTTCACATCGCCTAATATTGGTTGAATTCATGTTTTAGTATATTATTTTGTATTTGATATTCCTATTTTAAAATTTATTTTAATGCGTATTTCTTCATTTCGATAAGAGAATAACATTGTCTTCGTTTTTGTCAGAATTTATCTAAATAAACCTAGTAGGAATTGCAATAGAGAATTAATTTAATAGTGAAGTTTTTGAACGGATTGATTCGCTTGAATTAAACATTTTTACTTTTGAGATTATTTTAGTGATAATGTTTACTGAGGTTTACCTAATCAATCTAACTATATTAGGAAATAGCTACAAAAATCGGTAAGAACCGTCATTTTGTTTTGGGTTTATACAACTTAGCAAATGAATGTGAAACAAAATAGTATTATTAGTGTAATTATTAAAATGGAGAGCTCTGATATAGTATAAACAAAGCAAATTTCATTGGAAAAGAAAATATTCTAATTTTGTATGGTAATGGATCACTTTGTAGGGTATAATCAGATAACTTATTGATTATTTATGTAATGATTTAAGAATCTAAAGAAACATTTTGGGACCAGTTTCATTCAATTTTCAATTTTAGTAGATATGTTTTTCCTATCAGTTTTGTAAGTGATGATATGTTTGCCGATATTATTTTTGTGTAATCCTAAGTAGGTTCAGCGTGAATGAGCTTGAATATCATTAATGAGGTATTTTGATTGAGAAATTTAATTTCATTTATTGAGATACCTAGAATAATATTAATTTTGCTTTATAATTTGATTTTTTTTATTAACACCATTATTTTTTTTCCTTAAGTGTCTAGATAAGAGAGAATTTCAGCAGTTTTTAGCAGCAATTCAATTTAATAAACCTATTTTGTTTAGTTAGGATAATTCAAAGGTATGTTTTGCTTTTGACTCTAATGTTGATTTAAATTATTCTTTTTGGCTTTCGATGCGTTTTTTTTAATATTAAATTTTTTTAATAGAATATTAGAGAAAATAAGGGTTTTTTGCATAGTTCATAGGTGTTGTTTCGATTTTTTTGAGTCTTGATTTTTAGTGTTAACCAATTTCTTGGTTATTATTAGAAAGGGAATTTTAAAATGTAACAAGTTTTAATTATAGCAAAATATATTTTAAAATATAAGTTTAGACTGACTCTTAAGAAAATAATATGAATTTTTACGTCGTGAATTTGAATTTATATTTAAAAAGTATTAAAAATGAATTTTAAAAGTTAAATAAAAATATTTTGTTTTTGATATCTCGCTTTATATCAGTACATAAAAGTATGTATTGTTTTAAGGATAGAAGTTGTTTGGAGTGTGCCCTATATAACATAATACATATATAGGTAGATCAAGCAGACAATAAAGGAAAAAAGAATGGTCTGGATTAACACTTGAATACATTTCGCAATTAAGTTGCTATTTTAGCTTAAGCGTGTGATTTAAGACATTAAGTTTTGGAATTTAGGTAAGATTATTTTTGGTACAAACACATATATGATATTGGGTAACAATTTGTATAAGCGTCAAGGATATGATAAAACTGTTTTTGAGGGAGAAAATTTCTGTGGAACATAATATTTCTATCAAAAGCTAAATAAAATGAGGACTGAATTTATGAATTTTAAGTTGTTTTTGTTTTACTAAAAACCCTCCCACCAACCCTTCCGACCCCTACGCCTTAACAATGTGTTTTTTTTGGCTAGTATCAATAATTTTTGAATTTTTTTAATGATTATGAATTTTGACATAGGTATTAATTTTGTAGATTTAGATATTTCTTGAATTTAAGATTATATTTCGTTGTTTGTAATTGTTTATTAAATTTATTGTATTTTTGAAAAAACCGAAACTTGTAATTTTTTAGAAACAAGATGCCAGCAATGATAAATATGAAACATTTATAGAATTTGATTTTTAATTTTTTTTGTAGAATTGCAGAGTTTGTTCGTTTTTATTTTTATTAAATTTGTTCTATTAGTATTTATTTTGAATCTGAATACTTTTCAAAAAAAATTTATAAAAGTATTCTTTTTTTTAAATTTTGGTTTTGATTAAGAACTATTTATCAAATTGTCTTTTGTTTATGAATATTCTTAGCAAGTTATTTTATTAAAGAAATTTGGTAAACAAATTAATTTGCATAATTTTGCTAAACAACTTAATTTAATATTTTTTTGGATTTGATCTTTTGTCTAAACAAAATAAGCGAAATTGACACACAAAGTCGAAATGGAAATTGTAAAACAAACTCTTTAAAATCATGTACGTAGAACAATGAAATAAACCCTTCAGAATACTACTACTACTTTTCAGGACCTTAAGAGGGGAATGTAATTTAGGTTGGGTGATACCGAACGATAGATTTTATGGTGTTTTAATTTTAGATTATCGTTATGAATTTATGTTGTGAAAAGTAGCCTAAAGCGAATTTTATTGTTTCTAATAGTGGTGTTAGAATTATTTGTGTAGTAGGTATCGCTAAAAAAGGAAGTAATTTTCATATTTCTTTTTCTTGCTTTTGTGTCATGATTATAAATTTATAGTGCTAACGAAAATTAATTTGAAATTTTGCAAAAAAATTTTTTTGTAATTTTTATTTTACAAATTTGGATATATAATTGAGAATGCCTATTATTTCGGTAAAATACAAAAATATACAAAGAAAACTTGTATTTTTTTTAACGATTTTATATCCTATCTTTGAATATATTTAAAAAGTCAAATGATAAATTTAGATTCGAATAATTTCTTTATGATTAATAATTTCAAGTAAATACATCATATTCTATTATAAAAATAATATATAAAAAAATATTAGAAAAACAAAAAACCAATTGTTTATTTTTATTTAAATTTGAAGTGAATTTCGTTTCTAAAATAATCAAAAGATTTAGTTTCGAAATTGAAGTAACAAAATATCACGAAATTAATTGAATTATGATATTTGAGTATTTTAGATTTATAGGATTGTTGAGAATTTTTTAATTTTTTTATATTACAGAATACGAATTTATATTTTTGTCTTCGAGAGTGTTAATTTGAATTTGTCAATAATATTTATCAAATTGGTTTTATATAACTAACATATTTGTCCTGTAAAATATGCGATTTCAATAGTAAACAATAACAAGCGTTAAGCACGAATTAGTTCAGATAGATAGACATCTGATATATAAGCTATATACGAGTAGGTATATATCATGATACGAACAAAGATTTTTGATTAGGAAAAATGGGAAAAGTTGTCTGTTTTGAATAAAAAGATAAATTTTTTTGTGACTATTCTAATTCGTTTTGTTTCCAAATATTACAATTAAAATATCGTTTATCCACTTTTTTT
The DNA here is from genome assembly GCA_963855945.1 of Thereva nobilitata. NCBI lineage: Eukaryota > Metazoa > Arthropoda > Insecta > Diptera > Therevidae > Thereva > Thereva nobilitata. The sequence continues at coordinate 170,131,347 of OY979695.1, forward strand.
GAGTTTGTTTAGATTTAACTATTTTTTTATAAATTACCAAACACAGATTTGGAAGATAGATAATGGCATTAAATGAGTACAGTATAAGTTGAGAATTTAATTTTTATCCAAAATTATTAAGAAAAATAGCTATAAGTAGAAAATAGTGAATTTATTATATTAACAACAAAATCAAAACTACCAAATTTAGTCAGACTTGTTTCTAATTGTAATTTGACTTCATTACACATGGATGGATTGATTTTGTATCTTATTTTTATAAGATAATAGTAATGGACTGTCTCGAGGGATACCGTATCTGAACATTTTTTCGCGGTCTGTTTTCGTCTCTCTAAATAAGGGTTGCCGACGGCATGCAGTGTTCCCGAGTTGTCTCCCATTTAAGTACTAACCGCGTCTGATACTGCTGCTTGATTTCAATGATTGAACGATAATGGAGTTACGTACTATGTTAATTCTTCATAATATAATATATAAACATGATTTAATGTTTCTAATATGGCAAGCATTCATATCCATGTAACTAAAATTTACTTTTCACAGCTCTGTCGGCATGAAAAAGTCAATGGTATATTATTAAATAGTGGTTTATTAATATTATCATTGTTTTGTAAGCGTTGTTTGAGTAAATTTATGATATAATAATAAATAACGCAGTAAATGTTCGTTGATATTAAAAATAATAAATAAGGATAAATAAGGGAAATACACTATTGAAGCAATGTCGAACTTCAAGATTAGGGGATGAAAAAACTGGATGATATACTCCAACTGGAAGATCAAAGTTTGTTTAAATGCTTAAAACTGGCAGGTTTCGCCCTTCTTTTATTTTCTTCTATTTTTATAGTTTTTGGGATAGTAAACTTTTTCATAATAATGTTTTTATTTTTGGTTATTTGTACATAATTCAATCTCTACTATGGCCCACATTTTAATTTCAATTTACCAAACAATCGAATAAAGATAACAAATTTTTAAAACTTTCAACAATTCTTTTGACAAGCATTTTAAACTAAATTGAAATATATTTTTTGATTGGAACTGTTTTTGATAACTTTTTATATTGATAGAGTATTTTCGCACAATTTTGTTTTGTATGAGTTTTGAACTATCTGAAACTAAGAAGATGAATTTGCCTTCATGAGATAATATTTTTATATAAGCAAGTTAAGGTTAACAATTTTAGAAATAAAATTTGAACTTGACTCATACACAATCATATAGGTTTTGAATTTTTATTATTATGTTTTTTCTGGGTATTTTGGGGGTTTGCATGCAAATTTGGTACAATGGGACGAAAAATATATACGATCAAAACTGAAGACTTATGATTTTGGATCTTGTTAAAATGTTTTCAAACATATAAACATTTTCTAAAAAAGCAATTCTCCTACGAAATTTATGGGAAATATTTTTAAGTCGCTTTGATAATTACGTAATTATAATAAGATGACAATTTTCTCATAAAATAACACCGATTTGTCGCTGTTTCAGATACTACCTAATACTATAGCAATTATATATGTGCCGAGTTAACATAAGATGGAATGAATGATTTTTGAAAGACTTACTTCTTTAAAATTACTCTGGTGATTCTTTGTGCAGTCCAATTATAGTCTGAAGAATAATTTGTTCAATTAATTTTAAAAACAGTATTCATAATTCTGATGCATAGTGAAATCAACGAATTTTTTTTATACAGTTCAGTATAATGCAATGGAATGGTACTTTTAAATATGTATTAGGGAAGAGTTTTAAAGATATATGCCTCTAATGAATATGTTAAATATAATTTTGTAATTTTTGTATCAAAATCTAAATCTGCAAAAATAATTATCTGATCTATATTTGTATATTGCATATTGCGATTGATATAAATTTATAACAAAAAAAGGCGAGATTTGTAATTTTTATATTAAAATTTCAGGTTAAAATATGAAACAAAATATATAAAACTGTGCTATGACACTATAATTTTGAATTCAGAATATTTAATTTTTTTTTTAATTTTTTATAATAAACATTTTTAATTTTTTATTGTATTTCAACAATTAATCTAAAAATTAACAACTGATATGGAAAGCGTAAAGAAAGAATACGCATCGTTTAATGGATTTGGGGTTTTTCAAAAGAAACCGGTTTTATACAGTTTCTCTTTCATTTGAAAATTTTAAAATTTAATCCCCAAAATTTTTTTTCTTTGTTATATGTAAAAATATAACAAATTTGCTTTCCATTTAACGAATAAACTTTCCTTTATCAATTATTATTTTTTATCAATTATTACCTTGATGTGAATTTAAAAATTTCGTTTTAAGGATTTAAGTTTATTAGTCAGGATTTTTATTGTATAAATGAATTATTTTGAAGTACAAATTCGTACCAATGCAATTATACATTATACTATACATATATCGATGCAGATAACAATTGTAAACCAGAAATTTATGTTTGATGTCTTCTAATTTATTAAAATTATTATGTTTTTTTGGTTTTGGACTAGATTTATAAATTTTATGGAAAAATAATGATTTTTAAGTTTTATCAACATATTTTTTTGTTTCTTTTTCGTATTTTCAAGGTAATTGTAATTTAATAAAATCAAATGAAAGGAACGTATTTGTTGTTTTGTAATAGAAAATATATTTTTGATTGCAATACTTTATATGTGAAGTTGCTAATGTAAAATTTACATATTTAGTTTGTGTCATAATAAATTTAAATATTCTTTTGATAATATTAAATTCTTTTGGAAATGGACAGAAGTAAGTAGTGATAGTAATGAAGTTTTAATATTTCTAAACGAAACAACGGCCCTGTTTATTATTTGCTTTTTCCATATCTAATATGTAATATTCATGTAAAACGAGATTTAATTACATATTTTCAAGTTTTTGCCTAAGCTGAATTTTTTAATGTTTTTTGATTGGCTTCCTTGTTCGTAATTTCCAGATATGCCCTACACTAATGATGAATTGTTACAACTGAAGTTCTTTCAAAGCGAAACGGACAGGCTTATAAAAAATGAATTTATTATACAAAATATATAAGGAAATAGGAGAATGAAAGTAGGAAACTACCGAAAGCTGGTTTAATAGAAACTGTTTTTCCTTTTTGAATTGTACTTATTTAATGTACTTGGATTTATTTAAAATTGTTTAAACTGAATTGTAAAAGTTTTTTTTTTATTAAGAAAAGTATTTTTTAGAAGTTCCACTATATGTTATGTCCTGAATATTGATTTTGGTTATCAAGAATTATAAGGTTAATTTTTGTTGGTTTTACATTTGGTTTTAGGTACTTAAGATGAAGTAAATATCGAAATATTTAGTAATTGATTAAACAGTTATTAAAAAATATATTTTTTTTGGATCCGAGTATAATATTAACTTTTATTTTTTTATATTTTCTTCATTTTGCAGCTCAATTTGGACTTGTAGAAAATGTGTTCACATTATTTGTGATCAAACAAAGAGGAGAAGAACGATAACGATTGAACAGATAATAATCGTGGCTAAACTATAAATCAAAATATAAATTAAAAAAAAATTATTAAAGAAAAACTAAAGAAAAAACAAAATGGTTCAAAAGATCAATAGTACCTAATTTAAAGTTGAAAATTTATCGCTTAACTTATTTTTGATTTCATCCTTTTAAAAATTATTTTCATTGGAACAATTGTGGTTTGTTGAACGTATGTAAATGTGTATTATATTATTTCCCAAGAGTTTTAAAATTTTAAGTATTCAAAAATTGCCATTTTAGATCAAATAGTGCCCCAAAATCATAATTAATATAAAAGTATTATTTTTGAATTTAAATCTCCAAAATTTAAATTTCTAAAATACGGAATTGTTTGTTCAAGAATATTATTGATAAGCATGTACATATATCACAGAAAATGGTATGAATTTTTAAAAGTAATTTAAGTGTTTGCCACGAATTAAGATAATCATTACTAAAATATATAGAAGCAGAAAGAGTCGATTAATTAATTATTAAATTACTGATTCTCAATTAAACCTTGTTGTGTCCCGCTGATATGTGTACATCGTAGATTTTTCTATTGCCCAATATCATGTAATGAAATGTAATGCAGCATGATTATTTCTTTTTGAAATGAGTGCAAGTTTTTAAGTGTACTAAAAACCACGTCTACTAACTATTGTAGTGTGGTAAGTAATTAATTCAACAGAACTACAGTATTGCGCAGCGTTTCTCAAATAAAAACAATGTTATTCTTTTAATATTTTTAGTAAGTGTGATTCTGATCTAAGTCTCTGAGATAAAATTACTGGCTAGCTTACTCGAAGTTATTAAAGGCTTACGAAAATCACTGACTAGTTTAAAAAAAACTTTACAGTGTAAAAATCTGATTTTATAACACTTTTTTGAATTTGATTAAAAATTGAATTTTGATTCAAACATATCCTTAGCATTTAGGAAACTTTCAAAAATGATTATAACAAAGACAACCCATAATATAATAATTTGTAATATTCGCAATATTTTTAACTGAAAAAACATTGAAATGGTGGTAAGTTTCGTAAGAAGAAAGTTTACCCACTTAAGTCAAAAAATCTGTCTTCAAAGATATTTGTATCAGATGCATTTAAAATTTATATTGATTTGAAAAACTCTTTTAAGTTTTATGTTGGTGCATTTTTTCATCGTTTATAACAAAAAAAAATATAATTTTCTATGTTGTCAGCAAATAACAAAAAAAACATAATTTTATTAAAATTTAAATCTGAACTTGAGAAATTACAAAAAATAAAATCAAATCGCTCATCGGCCTCACATGGCTAAATTTTGAAATACATTTTAAATGCTTTCTTTCAATGGTAACTACACTTGTTGTACTTGTTGTAAGGCGAATAAACTTCGAATTAAAAATAAATTTTACTGGAATATTTCATTAAACAATAATTGAATTTTTTAAACTATTTAAAAAAATAGTATAGTAACAATTGAAAAAAGCTTAGTGCACGTGTTGTATTTGAATTATGAATGGACTTGTTGAAAATTATATGAATAAAAGTGAATTTCTTATACACACACATATAAATAATTTCAAAAATAGTTTTATATGTATATCTTTCTCTATATGACTGAATAGAAATCCTATCTATATATTTTTTTATATTTATAAATAGCTAAGAAAATCAGGGGAAATATAATTTCTTAACCCCTTTTTACCTTATTTGTTTTGCTTTTTGACAAAAATTTCTCCAACTTTCCCCTTGATAAAGGGATATGATGATCAAAAACTTTCTCCTGTTTTCTCTTTATGTTGCGGCGAAAAGATATTTCCCCTTTTTAGTTAAGTTTTTGTGATTATCCTTATTTTATTGCTTTTCTCGAAAGATGCATGATGATAACAGACATTTTTGCATACATAACGAAGTTTTCCGCCCATGATTTTTGTTAAAAATTTTGTTGAATTTTTTTTCTTAGTTAAAAAATTATCAAAAATTATCACTTGTTTTGTTGTTATCCACTAGTGCTTATTTTTCGTTTGTTTTTTTTTGTAATATCATGAAAATATTATGTTTTTATCCTATTTTGTCCATATGAAAGTGTATTGAAGTTCAAAAAGCTCTTTTTATGAGATGTTTCTTTCTTTGTATCGATCCAGGATATTAATTTTTGGCTCCTTAAAGAGTTTTATCTGTGTTGAAAATGGCGCGTATACTGAGTTGTTGTCTTTGAGAGCAGGAACTACATATATTGGAGTGAATTATATTTAATTTTTCTGGTTTCTTATTTTTGATGGAATATTTCACATTTTTAAAAAATATTTGTTTTTTTTGTCATGTTAGTTCCTTCCACTTATCAGTCGGGTTGCGGCATATCTGGAGATTTTGATACTGCATTTGTGTGTGGCTTCATTACAAGTTGTCATAGTATTTTTTCCTTGCGTTACCAAGAAATTAAAACAAAAAATAATAGATAAAATTATATGTTGGAATATTTTTTTTTAAATAAACGAATTTTATATAAAAACTCTTTTTACTCGTTTATTTTTTTTAAATAATACACAAAAAAAATCTAAACTCACCTGGAAAAAGACATAAAAATTTTCCATATTAGACTTTGATTACTTTTACATTCACAAATTTCACAATAATTTAAAATTTTAACACTTTTGACAACGAATTTTTACACAAAAATAATCCAAAATGAATAATAAAAATTACTTTGTTGATTTTTTTGGGGGTAAAAATATACAAAAATATATTTTTTCTACATTTTTCCAAAAAGAATATCCTTTTTTTAGAAAAAAAAATTTTCACTAAGAAATTATCCGAAACGAAACGTTCACAATCCAGGACCCGATCAGACTAAGCAATAGTGCAAATCTGTAAGCGTCTTTTATGGAATTTCAAACAATTACAAAAAAGGGAGACGAAAATCCTGAACCTGAAATAATTTTAATTCAATTTTATCGTAAAACACGTTTAACCAGTCCAACATCCTGAAATCACTTTTAAATATCGATGTTTTTTGTTCGCTAAATAGGGAGATAAAAATGAAATAGCACCTGGACCACAGAATCTGGAATTTTTTTTCGATCCTTATTAATGTGGGGAAAAACTAGTTGAACGGGATCTGCAGGATCTTGACCAGACATTCAAATGATGCTGGATCACACAATTTGAATAAAACGAAAAATAACTTCAACGCTTGACCGAGTCCTAAATTTTTATGCTAATGTCCTTTAGTAGCGTGTTATTTTCCCTTGATGCTGATGATTTTTATGATAAAAGAGAAAAAAATCGGTTAATGCGAATTTTTTAAATTAGAGCGTTAATGCCACCAAGCGTTCAGCAGTTGGATGTCACTTATATGTGTATATGTGGAAAGGGTAAAGGACACACCTTTAAATTGTATGGATAACCTTGAATATTTATGCTTCTCAAGTGTAGAAAAGCATGTGTATGTTCATAGGTGGGAATTTCATTCGTCATATGAAACAGGAAGGGCATATATCATTTCATTTTGAAGTTCAAGAAATAAAGGGTGGTGTTTAAAATCGGTTGGATTTTTTTTCAAGTGTAAAAAAATTGCCAGTGTTGCGATGCGTTCATTTAGTAGACTGAGTTTTAGGAACTTTAAAACAAATTTTTATATTATTTCAAATTACGCTTTAAGTAATATATTGTTTCAATGTTTTTCTGAAGGCTAATTAAGAAATTTTTTATATAACGCTTTTCCATGCATATCTCATTGTTATACTTATTATATTAATTATATGGGCAACTGCTAGTGATTCATACAAATGCAGAAGTAAACTTTACAATATTATACATATATTAATAGGGGGTTCTAACGAGATAGGAACAAATGGTAGTTAAGGTATACGACAGGACTACACAGTGCATGGATTAGAATTTCCCAGCTTAGTGGTATCAATTTATTTCAGAGTTGCTTATTGTGATGAAAAACAACACTTGTGATGTTGATCAACATTCTAAAAGTTTGTTTTGTTTTGTTTGTTTGCTTGTTTTTATCGCTCCAGACTTCCAACCCTTCACGCACCCGCAGAGAAGGTGCCGTACGGTGAAAAAAAGAAGCTTGAACTTTGCTTTTTCTAGGTATGATGCAAAAATCATCTTTTCATATTTGAACGCCAAATTAAGGAGCCGTTTCTACATAGGCAGTGCGTCGCGTCATTCACAACTAGTATGAGAACGCTTATAATAAAGGAGAGCGAGTCATAGAGATGTAAACAGTTTCATGGATCCGCTGATCAGGCTTGAATTACTACAGCCTCCCTAAGCTATGAATGGGCCAGATTAAAATTCGATACCTGTGAGAGAAAAGTATTTTTTTAAGACGAGGTGGAGGAAATTGACGGGAGTTGAATACTCCTTTAAAAACTGCCATTAATACTGCTGACTGTATCATACGTAGAAGTCGTACAAGTCTGAACGACTGGTTTGATGACGCTTCTTTTCATAACAAATTAAACTACAGCCAATATAAGACAATGGTCTTATCAGTACTCACACATGGATCTGAGATTTGGGTGCTAAGTAAAAAGTACTTTAACCTTTCAGCCGTTTTTGGGATAAAAGTCTTTCGGAGAGTTAAATGGTCCTATATGTGAGGGGAATGATTCTGGAGATTGCTAGGACTATATGATCTCTGTAGACTTCGGTCGGTAGGACATGTTTGAATTAGTTTAGAGAGGAACTTGATGCGACTTCTGCAGTAGGATTTGTGGAATGCATCAGCGAAGTAGACTAAAGTTCTTTTCCTGGAAGTACTGTGGACACGAGGACAACCAGATCCAAATAGGCTTGGAATCGTGTCCAGTGCAGAGAACAGTCATGAGAAGCCAAAATCAGAGTTCGGTTGTAGAGCCGAAATGTACATAATATGTATGTTGTTAGTAAGTAAATACGGAGTAAATAAAAATCGTCCAGAAGCAAATTATGTAATAACGACACACAATAAAAAAAACTCGAGGTCAATAAATCCACTGGAAAAAAGAATATATCTCCTACAGTTCAAAAGAAATGCATCTTTTCTTAGATCTCTACTTAAAACACAAAAATTGTTCCCTGTCACATTTCTCTAGAGCAGGGGTGGCCATCTTTTTTGGAAGCAAGGGTGCAATAAAAAATTTTATATTGTATATCTAATGTATATATTTTACTTATATACATATGTAATGACATCATATATGTTTATTGTTAAAGTTATTTTTATTTTTATTCTTAATCTACAAGAATGGCCTGCCTACAACTACATGCCTTACTACTGGAGAAGCAGGCCCGCTGGGAGCGGGGGTGCAGAGTGTGCACCGCACGCGGGCGGCACTTTGAGGGGGCGGCAAAAACAACAATCTAACTCATTTCTTTATAATGCCATTACGATTCCATGCATTGATCTCCTTAAAAAAGTAACCGAAAACGTGTGCAGGTTCAAACCACTTAAGAAGGATCGATCTCTGAAAATAGTATAGTATAAGGACAGAGAATGTAAAATTAAATTCCCAAGATAGAAGTCAAATTTATTCTGTAGATAAAAATTGACATTCTAATCTGATTATTCACAAAATTTTAAAGCATTTTGACGTCTAGTTATGGAGAATTATCCATTTTTATGTGCAATAAATTCCCACGTTTAATATCATTTTTACTCGACCTTTACTTGAATTTTGAATATTAATTACTCGAATGCAAGACGTCCAATGTTTTTTTAAAAATTTTGATTGAATGTATGTGATATCAATAACTAACGTATTCAAATTTCAGATTTTTAATTTGAAATATGTTGTCTGAAAGCGGAGCTTTTTCACTCATGCTGCGCGCTCCGTTTTCCTACACTCATAGGAGTAGCCAAACTAAAACACCTTCCAACAAGCTCAGTCAGAAAAAACAACATAAGGGAGGGGCGGCTTTGTCTGTTTTGCACGCGGGCGCTAAAGCGACTAGCGGCGGGCCTGTGGAGAGGGATCGAACTTATCTTTATTTCGAAGGCACAGGCACGTAGACGAAACGGCAAAGGATAATTTTATTCGCATGCTAGATCTATACTTCGGAAATTCTAGAGGTCCCAATGTCTTCCTCTCAGTATGCATATTGCAAGAGAAAATCGATTGACACTGCACTGCATGAAGTAGTGCGCACCGTAGAATACTTCCTAAAATACAACCAATTTACCTTGGCAACCTTCCTGGACATAGAACGTGGTTTCAACAAAGTCACCATCGAGGCTAAACAGATGGCCCTGGTGGAAGTCGACGGCAACCAACAAGGGTTGTGGTCAGTGCATCTTCTTTATACTAAAAATTAGAATCATCCACAGCAGCTTAGGCAACAGCAGATAGGTAAAGACGGCGTGCAGTAGCACACCCGATTGCCGCTGCTATTTTCACTTATAGAAAAAATCCCTGATTTCAGTCTACCTACATATATGGGCGTGTACTGATCCTATTCCGATAAGCTAAGTACTTTGGCTTTATTTTGGACCCAAGTGGCTCAACATCGAAGAAATTTGATTCTCGATCTGTTGCCACCCAATCTAGGCAGCCTGCAAGGACCTGAGGCTACGAGAAGCCGGGTACTGGGTGAAGAAGACGTGTGGCAGATTTCAATGACCAGATCTCCACCAGAGAGGGATGGGAAATCGTTGTTGTTCGTTCTATGTCTTGTGTCACTTTGGAAATAAAATAAAATAAATTTTTTTTTATTTATCGACCATTGTGTCGTGGGCGCATAATAAATCGCTTACGGGCGCGAGGTTGGTCACCCCTGCTCCAGCCTTTTGAAAGCTAGCTTATGTTCAGCCTATATTCAAAAAGCATTCTTCGAACTAAGCTTACAACTAAACTGTGCTATAGAAGTAGGTACACAAGAAAATTACTTTTTGCCAGTAAAAACCGGAGAAAGGATAGACGACGAAATCAGGAGAAACAAATTGAACTGGATTGGCAACACTTCTTCGACGCGAGAACGAGAATAGCCGTGTTCCTTTTCTGCTCTTTTTTACTCGTATTTACTTGGAACTACTCCTCCTCTCACAGAGAATTCATAGGTTTTACTCAATTCGACAAATTTTGCGTTCCTTTAATTTTTTACTCCGGAGTACTTAAAAGTAGAAAAGGAACACGGCTAATGTAACCAAATAGGCCGTTGAGTGGAATCCACAAGAAGTCTGTTGAGTTGGAAGACCTACCTGCAACGTAGAGAAGAACCTTTTTAGCAGAGGCCACAATAACTGGGAGATCCTGGACGGAGCTGAGAGCTGTTGCAAAAAACAGAATCCGCTGGAAGTTAACTGTTTCCGCCCTATGTCCCGCGATTAAAGGCGTAAAGGAAGAGGTAGAAATCCAAAGCAACCCTTTTATCTAGTAAAGAAACTATATTACCTAATAAAGAACGATTCATTCAAATCTCGATTTGGTTAGAAACGTTTATCGACAGTCAAGGAACGACGACTTTTTCGGCATGTACTAAATGTCTGTTTGAAAAACGTTAACGACGGATTCATTCCAATAATTTACTTCTCTACTCTCTGGGGTATTTAATGAAGATTTCAACGATTTTCTCAAGTTTTGTTATGTGAAAAAAACAAGCTTAGGAATTATCCTTTGTAATCTTCTTCTTTTTCCTTTGGTGAGGTATTGGGTCCAAAAGTACCACAGCCATTCGTTTGGCCTATTGTACTACACCCATATACCTCATGATTTTAGGCTAGACCGCTTGAACAGGTTCTGCAGTCTGCCTAGTGTCTTGTCGCTTAGACTTGACTGTTCGAGCAGGGTCTCGTTGAACAAAGTACAACTGCCGTGGTGATTCCAGCTAACTGGGGTTTCCCGGATATGATGTTGATAGCTAACAGCGATACTGCCTTCGGTCTGTTGGGATGGAGTTCACGAAAGCGGGCCTCGAGTCTGCTCCGTGAGGCTCCCCAATTCCAATCCGACCCTTCTTGTTATGGTGGGTCCAGAAACTCAGGGCTGAGTGCTGGATTTCTGGGCCTCTGGGTCCTTATTCTGTGGTCTCTGCTGCGCTGGAGAGTCCTCTGACCGCTGCAGTTTAGGCAGCACAGCAGATGGGTTAGCAAGGGAATGTTCCCCCTAGAAGATATGGGAACTGGGGCTGCCAATTTCCTGGTGGGTCCAGAAAGTTTGGACAGAACGGCTGCTGTGCGGGTCTGCTTCATGGCTCTCGCGTTCCTGACCGGTGCCGTCCTACTTTCGGTTCGTTAGGAAGGAGTTTGCCAAAGCAAGGTGACTGAACTCCACCCTTTTTACTACTAGGTCATTGTGTACTGTAATGTCTAGTAAGTAGTAAGATCGATTAGAGGATAGAAGAGAATAAGGGCCTGAAGGTGCTCGTGCTCATGTCTATGGCCCTTCGCAGACTTGTCCATCATTTCAAACCGGTTTTGATATGAGTTCAATAATACACTCTGAACTCACTTTTCTCCATAATTTTCGTGTAACGATTGTAATGCCTATGTAGTAGTGCTGGGTGTAACAAAATTTTCAAACTGTCTTCCTTGCGACCCTTTGCCTATGAAACCGGTTTTTGTTTTGATGTTATGGACAAGTGTGCGAAAGGCTTATGAACCTTACGTTTGAACTCAGCTATGTTATACGACTTCGGGAAAATTAACTGCGGAAGATTGTTCCAAAATCAAGTTGCGGAACGATCGGACTATTGAAAAACGTGTTCCTAGACCATTGTGTGCGCGAAAAGGAGAGTATGAGTGAGCCGGGTGGACTTCATAGTAGAATTGACTAGCAAATTAGAGCTAGAGTTTCACCTTTAGTAGATACATATGGGGATTCAGATAAAAAAAATCCCAGTTGTAGTTCAAAGTGGAAATCTTGAAATATTTTATAAAAATCGGAGTCTCGTTTCCAAAGTATGACTGACAGCTAGGAATTAAAAAACATACATACACCAACATCTGGCATTTTTTGTTCATCATTACATATTCAAATAAGTGAGTAAAAATAAAACTATTTGCAACTTTTATATAAAAAATGGCCAAGCCAACCACAATATCCGAAGCTCTACAGAGATTAGAAGAAAGAGTTCAAAAACCTGCAACTGAATTAAAGGTTGTCGAGCTCCAATTTCAATGGCCTCCAATAAAGAAAATGGACAAAACTCTGGGAACGCTTACCGCTTGCGAGTATGCATTTGTTATTTTTGAACATATTTATAAATAAATTTGGCATTTTTAGAAAATTAAGCTTATCAACAAATATGATCGAAAAAATTGAAGCTTTGAAAGGTTTAGATAATTTAAAAATTTTATCTTTAGGAAGGAACTATATCAAATCCTTATCGGGTCTTGTACGTTGTTATTGTTGTCTTTAAAGTGTTTTTAAATTGGTGTTTTTAATTATTACATAGGAAGTTCTCGGAGATACTTTGGAACAACTTTGGATAAGCTACAATTTAATAGAAAAACTAGGTGCAATAGATGGAATGAAAGCTTTGAAGGTCCTTTATATAGGGAATAATTTGGTTAAGGATTGGGATCAGTTTCAGAATTTGGCATCTTTACCAAAGTTGGAAGATCTTGTATTTCGGGAGAATCCGTTAGCTTTAAAATTTGAAGGTCCCGCTTATACGGCTGAGGTTACTAAGAGGTTGCCGCATTTGAAGAAACTTGATGGTATTCCTATAGTTTAAATATATATCGGGTATACACAATCGATTTTCTCATAACTGTAATGGAATTTATGGATATTTTGCTAATATCATAGTATTTTAAATTATATTTTGACAAATATAAAGTTAAATTTAAATTCAGAATGGTTTAGTTTGAATATTAATTGTGCATAGAGGAAAATCAGGTTCCCGAGTAAAAATAAAAAACGGTTTTATAAAGGGCGAACACCGCTTGGCTTTTTAAGGGGCATATGATGGCCGTAGAGTTTTTAACCATTTTTAATGGGAGCACATACGGCCTTACGACGGCCAAATTTGACCAAAAGATTTAAAAGGCCAAGTACTGGGCTGTAGGAACGGGCATTCGACGGGAAATTTGAGCCCAAAAAAGAATCTGCACCAAATGTATTGTTGAATGTGTTTTATGGGAACTTCATCATTTTCGTTTTGTACAATGGTTCTTTCGATTTATCCTACTTAAAGGTATCGATGCACAAGAGAAACGAGCTCGCCAGTCGTCGGTTTGTTGTACGTGAAGTGTGTGGTGCGTGTTGATTTATATTTTAGTGGGAAATTTTGTTATTTAACGGCTGGAAAAAAAACAACCGAAAAAAAATCAAACATTTAATTGCAGTGAAATATATATCCACGTTGCTGCCACTGTACCACCGTCGTATACCCGTAATAGCAACCATACGACCGCCGTACCACCGTCGCGTCGTATGGCCGTTATTGGAACTGTAAGGCCGTTGTTTCACCGTCAATCGCCCCTTGTACGGCCGTCTGTCCTGCAACGAGCCTTCTGTTAACCGCCAGATGGCCGAGGACTATGTTTCAATCACAGTCGGCATTTGCCCGTTCTAAGGCCATCATTTATTTTTACTCGGGGATATAATATTTTATTGTTTTCTAGAACTTAGTCAGGGGTTATTGGAGTTAGCATTTTTTCGGTGTGGGTGACACTCTGACAGTTTCTAAGAGGTTGAGGTTTCGTTGACTACGTTGGCACCCAGACTTTGCTTTATATCAATACACGAATGCAAATTCAATTCATTCAATTGCTCATCCTTGCAAGACTTTTGACATTAAGATATGAGCAAAAAGTCTTGCTCATCCCTATTGACAATGCGTGAGGATCACATACTCCAAATTACTAAACAAGTATAAACTACATTATTTTCTGGAATTCCTCAAGAGATGCTAATTTATAAATCAGATACTTGCACCCTGGAAAAAGTTTTATCGCTCTTAATACAGCTACTGTTTCACCTAAATAAACAGTTTTCTGTCTACGGCAATGTTATTTCTAGAACATCAGAATAACTCTACGTTTCGGGCAACTACACTCAAGGAATTCGAGCTTTAGTTAAACTTCTATCACTCGCCTTTTTCCTAATTTTTATAACGTTTCATTCGAATGTTGGCTTCCAACGATTGAGTCAACACCGACAACGTGTCCAAACGTGTCCAAACACGACGTTGGACGCTTGACATCGGATATTCCTAGTTCGAGCATCCGGCACACGATGCGTCTTGGAATTCTTTTATATAGAAAGTGAAAAAAATCTACTACTTAACAAAGACATAATTTTTGGGAGCGAAAGTCACACAAAACTCCCCGCGTATTTATTGAGAAAAACCCCATGAAATCCGCTGCTCATATCTTCGAATTCGAAAATTTCAAAATTTTTATCAACGCACTACAATTAAATGTTTTATTTTTTTTTCGATTGCTTTTTTTCTTTTAACAAAATTTCCTACTAAAATATAAATCAACACCAACACGCACAACCCACACACTTCACGTACAACAAACGACTAACGACCTTTTTTCATTTGTGCATCGATAGTCTTTAAGTATGAAAATCCAAATCCGATAGTACAAAACGAAAATAATCAAGTTCCCAAAAACCACATTCAACAATACATTGGTGCAGATTCTTTTTTTGGTTCAAATTTGCAGCCGTATGCCCGTGTGTATAGTTCAGTACTCGGCCATTTAAATCTTTTGGCCAAGTTTGGCCGTCGGTCGTGGGTCCGTATGTGCCTCGTTAAAATGGTTAAAGCTCTAGGGCCATCATATGCCCCTTAAAAAGCCAAGCGGCCGGTGTGCGCCCGGTCTAAGGCCATCTTTTATTTTTACTTGGGTTACATTTTCGAGCAGTTTTGATTGTGTAACTAGCCAATTTCTAACCTCTAAATGTGCAGTCGTATAATAGTAAGTGCTTTTTCACAGCTAATAGCATAATATTATCATATTTAGACCAAGTTTTCTCTTCTATTTTATCGAATGAATACAATAATGAAACACAAACTTTCAATTCTATGAAGTCTGAAATGTCAAAAATTAAGAGGAAGATCCCTGACGTTCAATCGTGTCATATTTCTTGACTAGAAAGAAACTCGTATCTATACATATTTAAGTTTTTTCTTTCAATTTTTAAGTTTACTTAAATTAAAAAATAAGCTCATCTTGCTATGTACACTCATATTTATTTATTTAATTTATAAAAAGTTGAATGAAAAGCCAGGACTTGAACGAAAATTTCCGTGCCACTGAGGTGTGTTCAATTCTCTTTTTAGATAAGTCGAGTCTCTTTCTAACTTTGTATTGGAGAGAAAGAGAAAGAAAGCTTGAACTTTAGAAAATTGAATGAAATATTGAATGTGTAGAAACGTGTCATAACAGCTTTAGTTTATCACATAAAAAAAGAGCAATTCGCTTGTGCAACAGTCCTCAGTTAGCATTTCCGAACTCCTAAAACATTCAAGCGTTCAGACACAAGGTCATTACAATATCCTTCACCACTTCCACCGTAAATGTAATCTACATCGCCTATTCTACTCTGGGGCGACTTGAGGACTCGACTTAAAAATATGAAAAAAGGTCCTTTAAGTGTGCAGAGCACGCATGTTAAGACTTACTTTTCGTTTAAATTGAATTTTTTACGACTAAACATAAGTAACATATTAATTCTCAAATCGCAGCAATATTTCTTAAAAGTAATATAGTTCAAGATTAAAAGCACATATTTGCGTGAGAAGTGTTGCCTGAAATCAATATTTTTAATTATCGTTCAATTTTTTCCATTGTAAAAAACCTAGTTCAGGTGGCAGCTCAAAAACTTCCCTTTCTAAAGTATTGGTTTTCATTGAATGGATGCTCTTTACTCGTGAGTTCTCTTCAAAGCACACATTTTAATTATTACTATAGAATGTAATACGGTTTTTGTAATATTTTAGTAAATCTCACATGAAACGAACTCAAATGGAACTTTTCCTACTTAATGAGGGTTGACGGTAAGACTATAAAATACCGAGAAAATAAAAGATCTACCCAAGCTTTCATTCTTTCATCGGCTAAAAATCACACATCATAACACCTTCCAACCCTAACTTTTATGGCAGTAGCAATAATCTACGAAAGTCTACACACAACTTAAGCCTATACAGTTGTACATAAAATGCTGAACGTTAAACGTAAATTTAACAATTTTATCTTTAATATCATAATCTTTATAGTTGTTTAGCAAACAAGGGGATATCTTCCGTTTTATAACACCCTTCGGTCATCCCAGAACATTATATCCTGAAACAATCCTATCTGCCCTTCTTTAATGCGTCTTCCCTTTGGTTCAAATGTGTTTTGTACCACACCCGATGGGATGCACACAAGGTATGAGATGGGGAATACAAAGATGGCACAGATCGTATCCTTAAGAAAGGAATAAAAAAAAATCCCTTTTTATTCTGATATAACCAACCATTGATATGTTTGCGTGTGCACAGAATTGGACGACCCCATCTCAATAAGAATCGAGGCGTGGTTAAGGGCGCATAACTCCAGCCCTTTTCAAATAAGAAGTTTCTCCATTTTAAGCCGGGAATGCTGTATCCTTGCAAATTCATTGGAACGAAATTCCGATAAGCATCTTGTAATGGTTGATTCTTGAACATGAGGGTAGTTTCTTCCTTTTTTATCCTTCCACTTGTGCTTATGATATTTTAAGAGGGTTCGCAATTTCTCTGTTAATCGTTCCATCGGGTCCACTGCTGTACTTGCCTGTGCTTTGGATGTCATCTGCAAGGATTGCTGCCGCCTTTCATTTCGGTGGAGAGAATTGCGATTTCTTGTCCTTTCGGTTGACATCCATTAACATTTATATGGCTGCTGTTCTTTGAGTTCTGTACATTTCTTGCACCCTGGTATTATTATGGAGGGTCTGTCTCTGGGTGTATGTGGGGCTAGGTATGTGCGGCGACGGGGGGTAATAGTTAAAGACAGAAATTTAAAGTCGGTAACTAGTCTGGAGGGTGGAAATTTGGTCTGAATTCATGGCAATACAATTTATAACGTTATGTGTAGCGTCCTTCTGTAGTTAAAATACAGTGGAGAGAGCTCAAGCCAGGACTTTCGGAAATATTCCAATTTAAGTTCAACTACCACAACGTACTGTATTAAGCAATTTTCATAAATTCTATGGCTCTCCTAGACTACAGGAGTCTTTTGGAATATTCTTGCTGTTGCCCACCCTGGATGTCTCCTATCCACCATATCCCCTACTATAACAAATTCTGAACGTCTCTAAACAAAATTCAAAATGGTTCATTCTGACGGGTACATACTTGGACGATTGCTTTGCCTGGATACGACTGTGTGTGATTGCTGGCAAGGATTTTCTTGTACATCAGCAATGTGAATTTAGAACTCCCAACTTAAATATGGCCCTTAACGGTTTTAAGTTATTCTATGTCTCGTGTTTTCTTCTTTCCCGCACACATACATTTGAGTCTACATGATGTTATAGTTTGGCATGCATGTCGAATGTACATACATACATGTACACAAATAAATAAAGTATAGTTTTATAATTTGCATATTCACTCTGAATTTTGGCACATTCAAAAGGAATTTCTGACGAAATACAACTTGATCCATTTAACTAAAACGTTCTCTACCACTTCTTTGCCCTCTTCTCGTTCTACCACCTCACAATAATTTCCGTTTGAACATTTCTATATTGTGGTGAACAATTTAAATGCATAGAGTAAACAAAATCTCCTAAATGTTGCTTAGTTGCTTCTTGTCAGTGTACAAGAACATGGACGAATATTAATTACAGAAGGACATATCAAAGATTAGCAAAACCATTTAATAAAAATTTGACTATTTTTCATTTGTTTAAAACTCTTTAATATTATCAAATTTGCCTATTTTCCCAAATTTAAAAAAAAATTATACATATGTAGTAAACAGTCAGGAGAGTTACACATGCGTTTGAATTTTTGGATATTCTAGGAGTTCGGAAATACTGACTGTGGAAAATAGTTCCACAGTCGAGCTGCTCTATGTATTTAAGACCGAATTTATAAGACCATCGGGTCAGAATCGGGACCCATGGATGGAGCAGTTGCAAGAGGCCAGGACCGGATTCCGGATGTAGAGCCGTCAAACAAGAAGAAGAAGAACATCCCCGAACACTGGAGCAGTGGGAATCAGTGTTACAACTCTCTGAGCGCTTGGTCGTATCCATTACAACACAGAAAAAGTATCCAATCCCAGCAGGAAATTTACACATTACGGAATCGATGCAGTAAGTGATAGCTATACTACTTCTTCGATTCCAAACATCGATGAAAATTAGCACGGGGATGTCATTGAAAAGTAATGCATTCTAGACTCACTTGCTATATCACCGAAAACTGCAGCGGTTTGATTTTTTGAATGATGTGCTGCCAATTCTCCGAAGCTGGCTGAATTTTCGAATGCTGGGGTGGGATTACAGAAGTCGTTTCAACTCATTTGTTACGAGTTTTAAATGGAAATATCCAAAGGAAACCTCGAAACAGATGACTTGAAACAACTTCTGTAATGCCACCCCAGCCTTAAATTGTAATTTTAACTTCGCAGCGAACGAGACTAGATTTAATTTTTACACTATTTCACTTCTACTGCCACTTACCGTGGAATGTATGAAAGAGGAATACCAATTCAGCATTACATTTTGGTTTCCAAGTTTCATAAATTCCGTTTCATTGCATGAATACATCGATAGCAAAATGAACCTATTCTCTTTTTTCCTGCTGGGATCGTATCCATAAACTTTCTGTATGTATCCATATGATACTAAATGGGCTGGCGTACACGGATCATAACGTCAACACTAAAAAACCGATTTTTTATGATGCTCCCGGCGTACATGCGTATTCCCTTCACCGAGACTAACTTGATTATCCTTAAACAGATATGTCAACATCAGACCCAAAAAAAAGATGATAAGGAGATACATTTGTGCATGTGTTAGTTTTCACACCAAAAATTTCTGTTCAAAAAGTTACAACAACTCTTCCTCGCCCTTTTGTCCTGAAACCCGGTTTTATTGTTGACGTTATGATCCGTGTACGCCAGCCCATTTAGTATCATATATATTATTGGTTTAAGTCGAGCGAGTGTGTTCCGTTGCATTTCTTCTATGAAACAGGAAATTACTTAAAGATGCTGTAACTCGTAATTATCAAAAAAAATACCTAACCATCGCACTAATTTCACAGTACCACAATACAATACAATACGCAAATAACAAGTAACGGAACCGTTTTTCACTTTTAAAACCCCATATGAACATTAACATCACTACGCAAAAGACAACATATTGAAAAGTAGGTCACAACTTTGAGAGAAAATGTAGCAGATATTAGAAATTAATTGTAGTGATTAGACAAGAAACGTTAAGTAATAATAGATTTTGAAAAATGAAAATAAAATTACGATAAGCGCGAACGTATCCTTTTTCGGGAAAACGTGTCATCGTATCCATATGATTTTTTTCGACTAAATAGTATCCAAAATGATACGAAAGTATCCAAAGTGGCAACACTGGTGGGAATGTGCTAAGCGGGCCAATATAACATTGTCATGGCAGAGAAGAAGGTTTATTTCGGTGGAACAATCGTTACAATGGTAGCCATAAGAGTTTGTCAGGGGTCGTACATTCCTACGTTGGGTTAAAGTGTTGATAGCGGAGCAAATGTCATCCACTGATGAAATTAAGGGTCATTTTTTGTACTTGATTTAACCAACGATGAGCTATTCGTGTTCGTTTCATTGGAGATCGGTGGCACCTCAGCGGATATCCTTTAGGTTAACCATCTGTGGCCAAAAATTCAAATTTAAGTCCAACTACACTGTAAAAAATTTCTGTAGTAATTTTACAAAAAAAAATACTGGAAGTTTTATTCACAAGCAGTTTTGTAAATTGGCAATATATATTATTAGGAATATTCCTAATCTACTTTACCTATTTTTACCAACTGTGTAGTAAATATAAATTATTTGTGGGATCTAAAAATACAATCAGTATTAGAGCTTTCTCTTCATAGTTTTGTAAATTTCCAAAACTCTTGTTGCAACTTTTTACCAGAGAGGGACGAAAAGGGAAAAACCCAAAGCTGAAGATTACCGCCCTGTGCCAATGTGCCTGGCCCTGCCTGAAATATTTCCAAGCGCCAAATTTTATTCTTAGTTAATGCCCAGTCCCTATACATAAAAATTAGCATTTTGCTCACAATGCCTTGTTAAGCATGTACGTGAGGCAATGCCTATCAAAATTTCTTGGCTGTTATAAGAACTGCCCAGCCCCTGACAAAGTCAAAGGTCTGGCCTTAAATTAAAAGCAATTGGGTTTATATGCTTAGTATTCCATTGTTACCTGTGAATTATATCCATGAGAGGGAAAATTTAAACCTTACATTCCAATAACCGATTTGTAATTTTACTGAAAATTTATGTTCTAAAATTACGCCTCTTTAGTAAAATTACAGTACAAAGTGTTAGGATTTTTTCAGTACATAACATTGATAAATATATAAGAAATATTGTAATTTTCCTACATAAACGATTTAGAAAAATACACAACATTGTGTAAAATATACGTCACAATCATGTAATCAACATTTACGTTATGCAGTATTGGAGATTTCCAATTTCATTTTGTGAAGTTACAAAATTTATAGTAAAATTACAATAATTGTGTAGTAAATTATTATTGCACTGTGAATTTACATATTTTTTTAACAGTGTAGATTTAAAGAATGGTTTCGTTTTCTATCAGCGCTATTCGTATCTTGCTCGCTGAGGTACAGGAGATTCAGCTGGGTATTCTTCGACACACTGTAAAAAAAATATGTAAATTCACAGTGCAAATGTACAGTAAAATTACAAATCGCGATATGAAATACTAATTTACTACACAATTGTTGTAATTTTACTATAAATTTTGTAATTTCACATAAAGAAATTGAGAATCTCCAATACTGCATGACGTAAATGTTGATTACATGAATGTGACCTATATTTTACACAATGTTGTGTATTTTTCTAAATCGTTTATGTAGGAAAATTACAATATTTCTTAAAATATTTATCAATGTTACGTACTAAAAAAATCTTTATACTTTATACAATTTATACTGTAATTTTACAGTAAGAGGCGTAATTTTAGAACATAAATTTTCAGTAAAATTACAAATCTGTTATTGGAATGTAAGGTTTAAATTTTTCCTCTCATGGATATAATTCACAGGTAACAATGGAATACTAAGCATATATACTCGATTTTTCTTAAGTTAAGGTCAGACCTTTGACTTTGGTCAGGGTCTGGGCACGGGCAGTTCTTGTAACAGCCAAGAAATTTTTTGATAATTTTTTTGCTTAGGGCCGATTCACAACTAAAGCTTCAAGCTGCAAGCTTCAAGCTTCAAAAATTAGGTTAAAAGGGTTTGTACAATGATTCACATTCACAGCTTCAAGCTGCAGTGCTCAAATAAAGCAAAACTTAGCTGAAGCTTGTAGTTTGAAGCTTGCAGCTTGAAGCTTGAAGCTTGAAGCTTTCATTGCGAATCGGTCCTTGCTATGCTATTTTTATGTATAGGGAGAGGGCATACACAAAAGTTTTGGAAATTTACAAAACTATGAAGTGAAAGTTCCAATACTGATTGTATTTTTACTACACAGTTGGTAAAAATACGTAAAGTAGAATTGGAATATTCCTAATAATATATATTGCAAATTTACAAAACTGCTTGTGAATAAAACTTCCAGTATTTTTTTTGTAAAATTACCACAGAAATTTTTTACAGTGCAGATTACTCTTTATAAGGATCTGGCACTGTGTTCATCGATCCTTAACCGAGTCTGGAGGTTCATGTATGTTTTTGGTCAAATCTATGCGACTTCTAGCTGTGTCGTCTCACAATGCCGCCAGAGATTTGCTGTAGTTCAGTAGAAGGGATTACCGATTGGCTTCATTACTCCATACTAGGCCTTAAATTAATATCTATGGAGAAAGGTTTGGTTTTGACTCGAACAGCCTAGGCAGATCGATAAGTCACTAGGCAAACTGCACCTGTTCCTGATTTGGCTTAAATCTGAAATCTGACGGATATGGGTTATGGAACAAATTTTTGAACCTGATCTTAAGGTACTGATGCCTCATTTAAAGAATAATAAGAAGAAGTATAAGAGTCAGCTCATTAGTGTAAGATGCACAAGACACAAAAAAAGGCAGGTTGAAATTTTGGTTGTGTGTGGATATTTTAGAAATATCTTGAATCTGTATGTGGATAAGCGTCCATGGCTCAGTATAAACGAATTATTTTCTAGGTTTAGTGGGGCGGGGGCGAATTATACAAAAATTGATTTACAAAAGGCCTATTTGCAGTGGCTCGTACGTGAAGAAGATCAAGAAAAGCTCAAGTTAAATACTCATAAAGAATGAACTATTTTACGAGTTAACTTTTGCACCAATGAAGTGGCAAAGGAAAATTGAGAATATCTTTAAGTAAGGAGACCAATTTTCCAATAAATGAAACATTTTATTAATTCAAACAAAAATACAGTAATTATTCTTACATCCCTTTTAATTATTTAATTAGACGAGTATTTTTCCATTGAATGAATATTTTTTTGTCAATTTATTAATAGTTGTGTTTAACGAGCTATTTCAGCAAAATGTGTTTCATGAGCAATTCATGTTTCACGAGCCTGCTCTAAGTTGAACTGGAGAAATTTAAAGAACGGTTTTCTGTTCTACCTTTTTTAGTAGAGCAACTTCGCGCAAGATTTCTTACTCTACTTTTTTGACAGCTGCTTTTCTCTGAGCTGCCTTCAGCTGCTCTGCTTTTTTTCGATCTCATTAAACATGGGTATTTTCTAACAATATATTGGAAATTTCGGAGCAAGAAATTGAATTTTATGGTAAGTGCTGCAGCTAGAGTATCAACATCCAATCTTGATTTCTCACTTGTCCAAAAATTATTAGCTATTGAAAAAACTCTTTCAACTGCTGCACTAGTTCCAGAGCAGCACAACGTAAATTCAACAAGAATAACTAAATTTTCATATGGAATTTGTTTATTTTTGAGCTTTTTTTAGTTATACATTTTCAGAATAAACTCGAAATTGGAAATTTTTGAGTTGTGCCACAATTCTTGCCAAGCGACGATATAGGAAACGTGTTTGGTAAAAATTCTGCATTTCTTTGGTAAACTTTTCCGTTATGCCTGGATTTGATTCCTCTAAGTTTGACATTTTTCTTTTTATTACATATTAAAGAAATAAAATTTTCTTCAAATCGTGATTTATTTTCACCCAAACCCTCTCCGCGTCTAGAAATTTCGTGTGAAAGTCCGTCTAAACAAGCACATAATTGCATCTTTCCGAACGGCACCGTCACATGACGCGTAGCAGTTCGGCGTGGTATCTCTGATTACAGAGATTAACAGATTAGTTTTAAAATATCGAAAAGGAGGACACGTAGGAGGCGACTTTTCGAGAGAGGACAGAACCTACAAAAGAAGGACTGTCCTCCCTAAAGGAGGACGATTGGTCACCTTACATTTTGGTGTTGGTATCGCTCTTTCGAGAAAATGAGTTATGATTGAGCCGACAATTTGACCGATTGTTGAATGATGGACTCTATATTGAAATGCCAAAGACCTTAAAGTTTCACCAGTTGCCAAGTATCGCAATGTCATACACAATTTGTGATGCGGGCTTATCGGTTTCGGTACCCAAGTTGTGGGCATATACTCAAGATCTTTTTTCAAAACATCCAACAATTTAGAAAAACAAACGGGCCCCGGGTGAAAATAAGAGGCCGAAAAATAGGAGAACTTCGGCGTATTTTAGGCTCACAAATTGAATGGTAAAAAGAGCCGAAAATACGCCGAAAAATAGCCGAGGTAGTGAACATAAGGCCCATAAAACGCCGAAATGACACCGAATATACGCCGACATGTGAATGACCATAAACCGAAAAAAGGCCGAAAAGACGCCGAAATATTTACCGAAAACAGGCCGAATAAACGCTTTCATTTATCGAAATATTCTTAAGTTCAGACGTTAAAGAAATTTCTAAGTTATATTAAAAAATAATTCAAAATATGAATTGACACCGAAAACAAGCCGAATTTTCTACGAAAATAAAAATAAATTTTCTGGTAATGTATGTTGAAGTTTTATTCTGCTACTGCCAAAAATATCGGTGTATTTTCGGCCTGTTTTCGGTGTCGATCCATCTAAATATCCGCGTCTTTTCGGTTTATTTTCGGCCTCTAATAATATTGCGGTGTTTATTCGGTGTCTTTTCGGCTTTAAATGTACTTTTAGGCTGTTTTCGGCGTCTTTTCGGCCTTTTATTTTCACCCGGGGCTGAGTCGAAAAAACTGTCTGAACTTCGTATTATCGTCGATTAAATGTCGATCAATCAAAATCTTCACTGCACCTTCTACAACTATTTTTTCGGTACAATTTATGCAGACTTTTTCTGTTTTTCTTGAGCAAAAAAAGAAGAGCGACCAAAGCTCGGAAATCGTCGTCAAAAATATAATTTGCAGCATTACTATACATATATGCTGCAATCCGTTCAGAATAATTTCGCATTTTTAAGAAAAAAAACAAAACTGCACTTGTACAAGAAATATGATTTTCTGTTTCTGTTCCTTCTTGCAACCCATCAAAAAATAGCAACAGACAGAAGCAGAAACAGAAACAGAAATTCGGTTTCTGTTTATGTTTCTGTTCTATGCGACAACAAGGCGTAAACCTAAATTCAGAGAGTAGACCTGACACTCAGATAATTTGTCATTATGGGCTCTCGGTCTACTTCGACAGTTTAAAATTACTTCGGTCGACAGTATAGAATTAATTAATTGGCTTATTTTCCAATCCTAATCGTAACGTGAATTACATACATACGTATATTCGAAATATCTAAATAAGTATTCCAATGTTGAAATTCTTAAAGATGAATGATTCTTCTCGAGATGTAGATAATTTTCCGGCCATCTATCCTGCTGTAATTTATAAATCCTGTATTTAGTCTCGGCGCAAATACATATAACCTGTTTATTTGGGCCACAGCCTCGCATTCTACAATGACTGGACTTGCATGTCATGCAATGACTGGACTTGCATGTACTGAGCCCGCTTATTAATAGGAGATGACTTATTGTAATTTAACATTCTGACAAAATACTGTCGTTACTACCACAGGGAATTCAATGCTCTATTTCTCATCGCTCTTGGTTATCAATTAATGCAAATATCCGAAACACTCAATCAACATCTATAAAGGATTCCGACAAGGAGACGGTCTGGCCTGCTTCCACTTCAACCTGACGTTTGGAGAAAGTGATCCTAGATTTGGCTGCGATAGCAATGTGCATAATTCCCCACCCAAGTACTGGCCTAACCGGCAATATAGACCATCGGAAAAACAACAACTCTTGTACAGGTCGAATGTTATTAAATAAAAAGTTACTACCAATTGCAGAACACTGATTCTTGAATCGATTTTATTGTTGTGTAATGAATTGTGGGTGGGTAAAATCGAACCGTCACCTCCCCGTGGTGCCCACTGGATAGCCAACTAACGACGGTAGTAGCGAGGGTGGGACGCTATATTCCCGCATACCAGCGACGGGCTGGCAACCCGTCCTGGCATTACCACATTGCCACGAGACCTACAACAGAGCCTCGGATAGGATTGACCACACAACGAAGACCCGGATATCGTATTAAGGACCATGATTTACGAATTTTTTCTTGGAATGTAAGGACACTGTATCAACCTGGCAGACTAAAAGTTCTACTAAACGAATTAGATAAATATAAAAGCGACCTGACAGCAGTGCAAGAGGTGAGATGGATTGGAAAGGGGATCCTAGAGAAAAAAACGCACAATATATTTTATAGTTGTAACGAGAAGAATCATACTTTTGGGACGGCATTTATTGTAAGAAAACAAATTAAACATCTAGTAATGGGGTTTGACGCTATAAATGAAAGAATATGTAGAATACGTATAAGAGGAAGATTCTTTAATTACTCCATAATAAATATACATGCCCCGATTGAAGATGCGCTAGAAGAAGCGAAAGATGCATTCTATGAAACCTTAGATAGGACGCTAAGAAACTGTCCTAGACATGATGTAAAGATTGTCATAGGAGATGCAAATGCAAAAATTGGCCATGAAAGTGCATACCGACCAACAATAGGAGCATTTAGTCTACACGACGAAACAAATGAAAACGGTATGAGACTGATCAGTTTTGCAATGATGAATAATATGGTGATCGCAGACACAAGATTCCAGCGAAAAGATATACATAAGGTAACCTGGAGATCTCCAGATGGAAGAACGCAAAACTCAATTGATCATATACTTATAGAAGCGCGTCACTGTTCAGAAGTACTAGATGTCAGATCATATCGTGGTGCAAACATCGACTCCGACCATTATATGATTGGGACGAGAATCAGAAGCAGAATATCGACACTAAACGAAAGAAGAAACCGCAGGGAAAGAAAATTTAACGTGAAATTATTAAAAGAAGAAGCAAAACAAGAAGAATATGTGGAAGAAATAAATAGAAGAGTGATAAATGCAAATAATCACAACGCCGAAGACATAGAAGTTAAATGGAATAACTTGAAGACCCTAATCAAAGAATCAGCATCAAATACTCTAGGATACGAACCCCGTGAAAGCAGAAATGAATGGTTCGACAATGAGTGTACCCGTGTAACACAGGAAAAGAATATAGCATATCAAGTAATGATACAGAAACACAGAACGAGAAATGCAGTTGAGACATACAAAGAAAAAAGGAGACAGGAGAAAAGAGTGCACAAAGCGAAGAAAAAGGAGTACTGGGAAAACGAAATGTTGAAAATAGAAGAAGCGAACAACCGAAACGATGTCAGGAAACTATATAAAAAAGTAAAGGAGCAACGAGTCGGTTTCAAGCCCAGAATAACCATGTGCAAAAATAAGGATGGAGAGATCTTAAGTACGAAAGAATCAGTTCTAATTAGATGGCGTGAACACTTTCAAGAACTGCTAGCTCGAGATGAGGAGCAACCCCTTACAGAAAACATGGAACTAGCAGAAGAACTAGCGGGAGACATGCCTACATTAGAAGACGTACAAGACGCAGTGAAAAAGCTAAAAAACAACAAATCTCCGGGCAAAGATAACATCGTAGCAGAGCTATTGAAACAAGGAGGTGAAAACGTAATATTAAGCCTGCATGAAATCGTAACACTAATATGGACCAAGAAACGAATACCATCGGAATGGAGCGAGGGCATTGTGTGCCCTATACACAAAAAAGGAGATCAGCTAAACTGCCGTAATTATAGAGGTATCACGCTATTGAACGTAGCATATAAAGTATTATCAAATATTTTATACGTTAAACTGCAGCCTTACGCAGAAGCAGCTCTGGGAAACTATCAAAGCGGTTTCCGCCCCGGAAGATCCACCACAGACCATATTTTCACCCTTAGGCAGGTCCTGGAAAAGGCAAATGAATTTAATATTACCATACATTCGCTATTCATAGACTTCAGAAACGCGTATGATAAAATAAAACGTGAAGAATTATATAAAGCTATGGAGTATTTAAGATTTCCCAAACACCTCGTAGATTTGACCAAAATGACAATGAAAGAGGTTATATGCAGAATAAGAATTGAAGGAGAGCTGTCAGAACCATTCAACGCCACAGTAGGACTAAGACAAGGAGATGCCCTGTCGTGCTTACTATTTAACGTAGCTATGGAAAAAGTGATAAGAGACGCAGGAATTAACACCGCGGGCAGTATTTTCAACAAGTCGGTACAACTGTTGGCATACGCTGACGACATCGTAATACTAGCCAGATCCAGCATAGCAATGAAAGAAGCCTTCATATTGCTAGAAAGAGCAGCAAAGAAATTCGGACTAGCAATTAATGAAGAGAAAACGAAATATATGTGCATCTCTAAAAGACGGAATGATCGCCAGAATATGACCATTGATACATATAACATCGAAAGTGTAAAAGAATTTATATACTTAGGGACGCTAATCTCAAAAGATAACGACACGACGGCAGAAGTCATAAGGAGATTGGCGCTGGGAAATAGATGCTATTTTGGGCTACGTAAACACTTCTTAACAAGGAACATATCAAGGAGGACTAAAGTTAAACTATACAGAACCCTTATAAGGCCAATACTACTGTATGGATCCGAAACCTGGACACTAAGAAGTAATGAAGAACACCTCCTGGGGTGCTTTGAAAGAAAAATCCTGCGCACAATATATGGAGGAGTAAATGAAAATGGTGTTTGGAGGAGAAGATACAATCACGAATTGTATCAGTTGTATAAAGATCCGAACATCATAAAAACTATAAAAATTAACAGAATTCGATGGGCAGGACATGTTGAACGTAGCAGTGATGACAGCATAACAAAAATTATTATGAACAAGAGACCAGACGGACACAGAGGCACAGGACGTCCAAAAAAGAGATATACAGATAGCGTAGAGGAGGATCTACGAACCCTAGGTATAAGAAATTGGAGACCCCAAGCCAGGGACAGACAGTTCTGGAGGAGGATGTTGCAGGAAGCCAAGGCCAATAACAGGCTGTGGAGCTATTTATGATGATGAATGAATTGTATAATTGATATAATGAACTGATTCAGTGAGGGATCCCTAAGTACAAGAAAGCCGCTTACACCATCATTTGTGTTCAGATCAAATCTTGCGGCATGTTTCCTTAATGGTAACTTCTCACCTTTGTGTTTGTCATCGATTTACTCACTTACATGTGTACTACACAAGAGACGAAATAATTATTTCTAGTTTGTCAGAGGTTCTTTAAAATAAACAATGATTGCCCTTTAAAGTTAAATCTCCAGATGGAATAATTTTACCCAAGGATATTTATGGAATGCAATGAAAACATCAATAGAGTCGCCTTTACGCCTCTAATTAACTCTATGCAGAAAGTGACAAATTCATTATATTTGCATGTGGAAATGTTGGGCCCCAAACATTTAATGTTCTATTCATGACTTGGGACTACGTTATTTTTCTTCACCAAGAGATTTTAGTCCGTTGAATATCTGCAATATAGGACAACTATGGCCACATGCATACTTTAGTTTGATGTTTCTGTGGCGGTCACATAACTTTAATTTAGTACAACCGAACAAACACCATCCGTTCCAATCTTCATCGTCCCGGAAGACAATGAAGACCTGGAAACAAATAGGTATTAGTCAGTCTCTGGTGAACTCAGAAGAAGACGAGCCGCATCACTTCCCTACGCACTTAAAATATATATATTCTTGAATTAAGTTATCACATGTTAAATAAAGTGAATTATTATTGAGGGTAGACTATTCTTTTAATCATATACCCCAATAAAATGGTGACCCCGATAGTTTAAATAAAAAAATAAAAAAATAATAATAAAAACCAAAAATCTACCACTTGTGAATTTGATTGGAGATTACATTAATTAAAAAGTGCAGTTCTCAAAATGCAACCAAAAGGGAGTAAAATGCATTAAAAGTGCCAAGAAATCACCACGCCGCCGGCTCCAGAAAAAATATTTTTCTTGTACACGCACTATCCACATGCTGCTGGAAGAACAGGGAAATTGATTCTATCATCAAGCTACAGCTTTACAGATTCCCAACAATCTACAAAACAAATTGGAACCGGATTATTAATTAGATGGTCAAACTTGCAAATCCAGGGTGCAGATTATCCGCAACACGTGAATGACGCCTGCCTGCATCGCCACCATCATTCTTCATCATTTGAACGCATCACGGCATTGATTTAGTTAAGTGCATTGTTTGAAATCAATTGTTACAATTATACAATTAAGAGCAAAATTTATTATTTTTTTAGCATTTAATGGAAAAAGAAATGTAAAAATAATGGCAAAAAGAAAGCATCCAGCGACAACATCCGCATCGAGACAATAGAATTTTTGTAAGTACATGTCATTTAATAAAATAGGCTTTAACATACAATATTCTTATTCCATTAACAAGTTTATTGATTTTACTGGATATAAATGCATAATGTACGATATTTTGTTTAAAACGTCTTAAACACATTTCGATTAGACTCCAAACTAATATTTTGGCTTAAACGTTTTTCTCTTCCTGGTTATATTGTTTTTTTTTAAATTCAACTTAATTAAGCTTTATGGTCGTTATTAATTGAGCAATTGTGTGTGCATTTTTCAAGGTTAAGATAAAAATATAAATAAAATTGCATAATTTACTTTCTCGTCATCCCCCATGTGTTAAAATACTTTCTATTTTGCTACAATTAAAATAAGAAAAAGAAAAAAATGGCAAATAACGACAACTCAGCAGACACGGGAGAAATGAGTGAGCCAAAGACGAACATGACAGATAATACAAGTGGGTTATCATTTGGTGTAGCGATGCTAAAGATTCCAACCTTTTGGAACAATAGACCTGATCTGTGGTTCATTCAGGTGGAAACGCAGTTCAGAGTCAGAGGCATAACAAGTTCTGGCACCAAATACGATTACTTAGTGGCATCCCTTCCCGCAGACGTCATGGAGTTAGTGGCTGATCTTCTTCTTAATCCGCCACCACTTGAAAGATACGAAAAGCTCAAAACCGCATTATTAGAACGCAGTAGGGACTCCGAAGAGCGAAGATTAGACGCTTTGTTGCATAAAACTCAATTAGGAGATGCTAAGCCTTCCGAACTGTTTCGCCAGATGGAATCTTTAGCTGGTAGCAACAGTCTAGTAAACAAAGCTTTATTGCATAAGCTATGGATAAACAAGCTTCCTCATGCGATGAAGGCCTGTGTGATCGCAATTGAAAAATCGCAAACACAAGAAGAAATGTTTGCAATAGCAGATCGAATTCATGATTCGACGCCAGCACCCACAGTATCTGTTATAGGGAACCCATCTAATTCTTCAGACCCCTTTTCAAACCTTATACACGAACTTTCAGATCGCGTTCGAGTCCTAGAAATAAAACATTCTACCCCCAGAGAGAGACAAAGGCGTCGGAGTTCTTTCACAAGATCTCGCTCCAGATCCAGCAGTCAATCCCGAAAACCAGGCACAGTCCTCCAGCTTTGTTGGTATCATAGGCGTTTTGGTAACAAAGCTAAAAGATGCATAGCACCCTGCAAATCAAAAAACGAGGAATAGCTACTTCGTCCGCGGCTCCGAAGCTAAGCCCTTTTCCCCGCCGCCTATTTATTTTTGAAAAGACCTTAAACATTTATTTCCTTATTGATACAGGGGCAGAAGTCTCATTATTACCCAAAAAACTTTTCCCAAAATACCAACGCCAGTCTGACTTTCGTTTAGTCACAGCAAGCGGTTCTCCTTTAATAACATATGGATTAAAGCACTTGTCGGTAAACTTAAACCTTCGGCATACTTTCGATCATGTTTTTGTTGTTGCGGCGGTCGACCATGCGATAATTGGAGCCGATTTTTTATACAAATATAACCTTTCGGTTGAACTCCGACAGAGAAGACTCGTAGATAACTCAACCACCCTAAAGGTAGAAGGAATTTTCCGTCGAGTTGACTCTTGTTCACCTAGACTTTTCTCCCCTCAAGACAATTTCGGTAGTATTCTCAACCAATTTCCTTCAGTGAAGGCTCCACCAAATTTCAACAACGAAGTTAAACACAACACTGTTCACCGAATTATAACAGAAGGCGCCCTACCATACACACGAGCCCGTAGACTAAATACTCAAAAATTCAAGATAGCAAAAGAAGAGTTTCAAGCTATGGTCAAGTTGGGTATTTGCCGTCAGTCATCGTCTTCTGTCGCTTCTCCGCTGCATTTAGTCCCAAAAAAAGACCAAAATGATTGGAGACCCTGCGGAGATTACCGCCTTCTAAATTCAGTGACGGTCTTTGACAGATACCCACTGCCGAATATACAAGACTGCAACATAAACTTGCAAGGTTGTCAGTACTTTTCAAAAATCGATTTAGTGAGGGCATATAACCAAATCCCTGTAGCTGAAGAAGATATTTACAAAACAGCGGTTATAACACCTTTTGGTCTCTATGAATTTACCCGTATGCCTTTTGGGCTAAAAAATGCCGCCCAAACATTCCAGCGATTTATCAATGAAGTTTTGAATGGGTTAGACTTCACCTTCGCGTACGTCGATGACATTCTGGTTGGAAGTAGTACAGTTGAAGAACACCAACAACATTTGCAAATTCTTTTCACACGTTTGCAAAGCTTTGGTATCACAGTAAACCCTAACAAATGCATATTCGGTGTTAAAGATATCGAGTTCCTAGGTCACAGAATTTCGGCCGAAGGCATATCACCCTCAGAAGATCGGGTTGCAGCGATTAAGGAATTTCCAACACCCGCAAGTACAAAAAAACTACATCGTTTTTTAGGGATGGTAAACTTTTATAACCGCTTCCTACCACGTTGCGCAAACATAGTTTCACCACTGTACGACTTACTGAAAGAAACCAATAAAAAGAAAGATAAACCACTTTTCAACTGGTCCGCGGTACATGATCAAGCTTTCGCCGACATCAAAAATAGCTTGGCTAAACAAACTTTGCTTGTCCATCCCAACCTCAAAGCTGCCGTTAGTTTATGGACAGACGCGTCTAGTGATGCAGTCGGTGCTGTGTTACAACAGTTTGATAAAGGTCAGTGGAAACCATTGGCTTTCTTCTCAAAGCGACTGCAACCGGCGGAACGAAAGTATTCCACCTTTGATAGGGAACTTCTTGCCATATACTTGTCTATTAAAAGATTTCGACACCTTCTGGAGGGAAAAGACTTTATTGTGTTCACCGATCACAAACCTTTATCCACGGCCATTTTCGGAAAGTCCGAGAAGTCTCCACGACAAGCCAACCACTTGGATTACATATCTCAGTTTACGAGCGACATCAGATATATCAAAGGTTCGCTTAATATGGTATCGGACACTCTTTCAAGAGCTTGCATAGATGCTATCAATCCTTCTGAAAAACTTTGTCTAAAAACACTGGCTATGGACCAGAAACGCGATAAAGAGTTAAAACAACTGCTATCTCAACTCGAGACACAAAAAACCTCTTCTTTCAGACTCGAAAAGATTTTCATCCCGTTGGAGGAGGTAGAGATTTGGTGTGATACGTCCACAGGAGCAAACAGACCCTACGTACCTGAAAGCATGCGTCGAACAATATTTGATTCCATTCACAAATTATCGCACCCTAGCATTCGTTCTACAAGAAAACTGATAGCCTCCAAATATTTCTGGCCGAAAATGAACCAAAACGTCAACCTTTGGGCAAAAACCTGTATCTCTTGCCAGAAGGCAAAGATTCACAAACACACCTTTTCTCCTCATGGACAATTTAAGGTGCCAGAGGGTAGATTTGACCACGTCCACATGGACATTGTGGGCCCACTTCCACAATCACAGGGATTCACTTACCTATTGACATTAAGAGATAGATTTTCTCATTGGCCAGAAGCAATACCTCTAAGAAATATCCTTGCTAGCAATATAGCAATCGTTTTTCTTCAGGTTTGGATCTCACGTTATGGTGTGCCTAGAACGCTGACTACTGACCAAGGTACACAATTTGAGTCTGCCCTTTTTAGAGAACTTTCAAATATTTTAGGCTGTCATAGGATAAGGACTACTACGTACCACCCGCAGTCCAACGGTTTTGTCGAAAGGTTCCATAGGCATCTGAAGGCTGCCATAAGAGCCACAGAAGACCCTAAAAAATGGTATAGTAATTTACCTTGGATTCTTTTAGGGATCCGAACTGCCATTATGGAAGACCTAGACGCGTCTCCAGCCGAGATACTGTATGGACAGTCTTTACGCCTGCCGGGAGAACTACTGGTTGATGAGAAAGAAAGAAGTCAACCGATTTCAGCTCCTCTTGCTAGAGAAATTCAACAATCCATACGAACATTGCGACCGCGTATTACTAAAACAAGGAAACAAAATAATGTATTTGTTCCTCAACAAATGTACAATTGCTCGCACGTTTTTCTCCGTGAAACAGGAATTAAAAACAGTTTAAGCCCACCTTACACCGGACCTCATAAAGTCATTGAGAAAAAAGATAAATATTTCACTATACTTGTTAATGGAAAGCAGGAAAAAGTCAACATTGATAGGTTAAAGCCTGCTTTTGTTTTGAATCCGGATGTTGCCGCTGAACGCTCTTTGAGATCTAAATGTAAGAAGGTAGTCACATTTGTAATTTAAGTTAATTTTTTTTTTAATCTAAATTTATTTCCAAATTTATAAACATAAAAGTTTCAAATTATCATTTTCAATTATCATTAAGTCTTATTGTTTTGCGAAAATGTTGATATAAAATAATCTATGAATTGATCTATAATTAGATATTGACTTTCCCTGGAGGGGGAGTGATGTGGCGGTCACATAACTTTAATTTAGTACAACCGAACAAACACCATCCGTTCCAATCTTCATCGTCCCGGAAGACAATGAAGACCTGGAAACAAATAGGTATTAGTCAGTCTCTGGTGAACTCAGAAGAAGACGAGCCGCATCACTTCCCTACGCACTTAAAATATATATATTCTTGAATTAAGTTATCACATGTTAAATAAAGTGAATTATTATTGAGGGTAGACTATTCTTTTAATCATATACCCCAATAGTTTCCTTCTATACCACCACCTCCTGGGTAAAATCCACTGAGGATATATTTTGCACTATATTCCTTTCAACTATATTTCTGTTGGTGCAGTTTATATGGGGGTTATTAAATTCACCAGCGATGAATAATTAACTCCACATAACCTTAGCTTCCCCTTCACTTGACTATATTCTGTATGTCGGTAAATGTAGTGTAATTTAAAGACAGAGGATCAACTTAAACAACCCCATATTCTCGAGGGTTTGGGGTGTTACCATCAAGAGTTTATTATTAATTGATAAGGCCAGTGCTCTTTTTCTCTTTGTCCAGGCATCTAAGTACCAGCATAAAAAACAGATAAGAGAACCCAGAAGGAACTGAAAAATAAATTTCATCCAGGATTTTGCCACTATATGACAGCCGCAGAAAGTATCATTCAGGAAAAGGTCCCATAGAAAGGAGTTTCCTATTAGATGCAGGACAAAAGGCATTTCGCACTGTCGTGGGCTAAAGGCAGTCTCTGTTTCTATTCTTCTCACAAGTCCTTGATGTATTTTCATATGATAATTTTATTTGTGCAATTGCCTTCTCCAAATATAAACACAGCAAAATCGGAAACAAGTGTAAATATATGCGAAAACTGAATGCATTTTGCCCGTTCTCCTCCCTATCGAGGAACAATTTCCACAAATTTTAAACGTCCCACCATCGGAAGCCCCAAAGTCCAGCGCTCTTATTACAGCTAAAGTCCTGGCGAGTAGCTGAAACTGTTGAAGGGATTTTCCACTGGGTATGGGTGGCATCAGGCACTCTTAAGCCAAGGGAAGAAAAGGACACAAAATGGCTCCGGAGTAACACCATTCTGATGTAAAATATCCTTTTCATATATATACATACATATATAGAGGACGAATATGGGGATATAAAACCTCATATTCTTTATAGTATAATACTATGCAAAGTGGGTGGCAGTAGAGAAAGATGGAGGATCCGAAGGATACTGACTGCTAGAGAGTCAACGGGTGCTAAGTTATCTTTATAGCGAGCCTTCATAGTACATGCAGCGAAGTTTATTATGCAAATAACGGAGCGTATTTGGTATTTATGCTTGTGGCCATTTTCTTATAGTATCGAATATAAAATTTATGGGATCATGTGAGAGGGTTACGGCTGTGGGGATATTTTTAGTGCATAGTGTTTAATTGGATGGAAACTTTGATGATTTACTGAGGCTAAGTTTTAGTCTCGTAAACAATTAAATTAGCTTCGCACTAAATGACACTTTTTTTTGTTGTTAATAAACTGTTTTTCTTTGCTTAAAATTTTGTAAATTTTCATTCTTCCCTGAAGCTATTCGTAATCATATTACGATAATAACTATATGCGAGTATGAACATAAATTTCAGTAGACATATGGTAGAGTATTTGAGCAAATACTGTTAAAATTAAAAAAAGAGGTTTTTATTTTTAAGTCTCTAACTCATGTTTTAATTTTTTTTGTCGTAACCTGTAAGTAATAACCTCGTATGATGCCGGCCTCAGTACCCTAGGGCTCAATGTACTCGACTTACATCCTAGAGGTGCGTGGTTTGATTCCAAACAAGGGCATGATTATTTTTATTGTTTTTTTTTCTCTTTACATCATGTCTTCGATTTCTCTCATCTCAACGGCTATAATCATAGGGTAATCCATCTCATGTTTACCCCAGTAAAAATTATTTAGTTTTATAATTTTTTTTAAAAGCGCCCGCAACTGCACCTGCCATACGGCTATGCACGCTCCCCCTACAGGCTGCACACAAATCTAAAAATGCGCCTACCATAGAAAATTATGAAAATCTAAAAATATGCTTTCGCTATAAAAGTATGCATGTATTCATAATCGATCATTCCAAACGGGAGTGTGGTTTACCAAGCGGTCCCCCAACTATGTAGAAACCACGTCCAATGCTGCTTTACTCACGCCTTTGAACGAGAACCAGTCTATTGAGTATGATAATGGCATCCTTTAGGGTCACAGATAGTCTAGCAGAAGTGTGAGCGAGCCATGCTTCGTTTTGACTATTTAGTGCGACTTTTATTGATATGTGCCTGTAAGCATTTGGAAATCTAGAATTTTTACGGAGGTTTATCGTGCATGTTTCAGGCTAAGAACGGGTCAGTCTTATTTTTAATCATGCGTATCGTGCCTGTTTTGGGTTGTATATAGGCGTGTTGACGCTGTACATGCGTGTTTCAGGCTAACAACGGGCGAGTCTTATTTTTACTCGGGAATTACGAAAGTCATATTTTTGTCACCGTAGGTATTGTTGCATAGAAGCCAGTAGATTAAAATAGTGTGTTGGTGTTGTCATTTCTTTCACTCATCTCTATTCTATATTTCTGACTGCTAAGTAAGCTGTTTTACACTTTAGATAAAATCGTAGACGGAACAAGCCCAAGGGGTCTTTAACTCTGAGCTCTAGTCTTATAGCTCATCCAGACGACACGGTCTTTGTTTGCACACTCTTTTTTCCATAGATAGTCCAATCAATCTACAAAAATCCATCTAATAATTACTTAATTGCTCCTTTAATCCCTCATGGGACATAGGGCGGAAACAGTTGCCCTCCAGCGGACTCTGTTTTGCGCGACAGCTCTCAGCTCTGACCAGGATCTCCCGGTTGTTGCGGCCTCTGATAATAGGGTTCTCCTCGACGTTGTTCTAGGTCTTCCGACTCGACGGGATCCTTGCGGATTCCAGTCAAGGGCCTGTTTGGATAGATTATCGTCTTCGCGTCGCAAGGTGTGGCCAATCCAATTCCATTTCCTTCGCCTGATTTGGTCGTCTATCCTTTCTTGGCCGGCACGGCGCCATAGTTCTTCATTTGAAATTCTATCTTGCCAGCGGATTTTTAGGATACGACGTAGGCATCTGTTGATGAAAACTTGTAGGCGCCCTGTGATGAATTGGGTGACTTTCCATGTTTCGCAACCGTACAAAAGAACTGCCTTAACGTTGGAGTTGAACAGCCGCAATTTGGTGTTAATTGAGATCTCTGTTGATCTCCATATGTGAAACAGGCATGCATATGCGCTTCTTGCTTTATTTATTCTGGAACTGACATCTTCTTCTGTTCCGCCGTTTTCGGTAATAATACTACCGAGGTAACAGAATTTAATCTAATAATTGCCATCAGGAAACGAAAAATATGGTTATATAGGAAAAAAAAATTCTAAAAAAGATAGCGTTTTTTGTTTTAGAATTTGGCATGGCGAACCTAACCTATAAAATTCCGGAAAGTGAAAAACAGAAAAACTTGAGCTCGGATTTACAGACGTTCGATTGTAAAAACTAACTTTTTGAGTCTGTTTTTTCATTATAAATATGTTTTTGGGGGTCATTTTAAGTACTGGAAAACCTTTTAATAGACTTTTAGTTACTTTTAGGTGATAGTACAAGTATTGAAGAAAATTTTAAGCTCTAGAACGGTACTCTAGAAGAATCCGCAGACCAAGAGGAGCGTTTTTAGAAGAACGCTTTGTTTTACAAAAAGTGCAATTTCACGGAAAGTGTTCAATATTTCGCAACAAAAATAAAACCATTTTTTAAGCTAGCAAGAAGCAATATTTTTGCCAAATAATAGATATCTAAGTTGCGTTAAACAAAAGCTATTAGCAAATTAAAAAAACGTGAATTTTAACAGTTTTTTGCAGTTATCTCCGTGTTTTGTGCTCTAACCTATAACTATATATATATCAATCGAAAGATAATTTGAATACCTACAACTTTATAATTTGATTTTTTTTGATCCAAGCTCAAGTTTTTTTGTTATTCGCAAAAAAGCGTTTTTTTTGATTTTCCGGAATTTTTTAGGTTAGGTTCGCCATGCCAAATTCAAAAACAAAAAACGCTATCTTTTTTAGAATTTTTTTTCCTATATAACCATATTGTTTGTTTCCTGTTGGCAATTAACGCTAAATTTACAAGGAGCTATTGTAGATTGATTGGACTAAGAATATTATGGAATTTTGAACGTGGAACCAAGTTGCGAGAACAAAAGCCGGTGCTTAAAAAGGTGAAGTGTATGCATGAAATTTGTACAAAAAAGT
Source organism: Thereva nobilitata (assembly GCA_963855945.1). Taxonomy (NCBI): domain Eukaryota; kingdom Metazoa; phylum Arthropoda; class Insecta; order Diptera; family Therevidae; genus Thereva; species Thereva nobilitata. The sequence goes on from OY979695.1 coordinate 170,170,610, forward strand.
GCGCGAACAAAGACCGGGTCCATAGGCGTAACTAGGGGGCCAGGAATGAGTGGCCATGCCGCCGCAGAAAAAAACCAATTGAGCGCCTGGATGTTCAAAACTCGCCGCGTGCTCTATGGATAACATGAAAAAGTATTGCCCATGAAGGTGAAGAGCGATCTCACTCCCAACCTATACAAGCTATTGCAAGTTGGTGTAGGCTTTGCGGTGAGCTCAGCTGGTTGCGAAAAGAGTTTCTCGGAGTTTGAGCGTCACGAGTCATTTGATGCGCATTTTGTCAGGTCGTTTCAGGTGTGGTTTGCGATTTTTACAATGGATAAAAATATCGAACAAATAATCTGTCTTAATCATTTGCCTCGCTCTGTTCGGCCATCTACGTCTTCAGCTGAACTTAACATCGTTAAAGAAAAGGAAATGGTGACTGAAAATAGTCGTTTAAGGCTGGGAAGTTTCTCTGTCTCACGAATTCGTACCATTTTAAACAATTGTTTGGGCATGAAACGCGTTGCCACTCGCCTAGTGCCGAAAGACCAGAATTGACTTCAAAAACTCACGCCGGGAAATGTCGCTGTAGACATCTTAGAACGAGTCAATTCTGGCTCCACATTTACAAAACGCATTTGTAACTGGTGATGAGACATGGTCTTACGAGTTTGACATGCAAACCAGTCAACAAGGCGATACCGAAAAAAGCACGTCAAAGTCGATCAAAAGTGAAAGTTATGTTGACCGTTTTTTTCGATTAACGTTGTGCACTCGGAATTCTTGCCAGAACGTGAGACCGTAAATAAAGAATATTATCTGAGCGTTATGCGGCGTTTCAGAGAGAAAGTTCGTCGAAAAAACCAGATTTGTGGAAAGAAAACTCATGGATTTTGTACCACGATAACGCATCATCATACAAGATTATCAGTAGCTGCGTTCCTTTTCTACTTTTTAGTACTTGGAGCAGATCAGAAAAGGAACGCAAAATTTGTTGATTTGAGTAAAACCCAACCTAAAATTTTTGATGTTATGTCATTTGTAGAAGAATTTACTACATAATGGAAATTAATGGGATAAATTTTCAAAGTAAAACGAAAAGTAATACTTTTAAATATTTAGACGACTAAAATTTTATTTAAAGACTTTTTATATGTAAAAAGCTCAAAACAACCATCTATGGGAAATATTCCAAAAAAATGGGCATTGATCATTTTCAATTACCATTGCATACAAACGAGCTATATTTAATATAAACAAGCTCTCCCTCTTTTTCAAGATGGCCGCTTTTCCCAGACTACTGCGACCCAAAAACTTGGTTGGTAAAATGCAATTTCATCCTATTTTTTCGACTTATTTGACTGAACTATTTATTATTCTTCAGGATGCAAATTTTCGGTGTAATGTAATAGCAAATCCAACGTGGAAAATCGAGGACGAGCTGCAGTTTATACGGAAGTTATTGTAATGGGGCCCGAAAATCAAAACCGTAATATTTTCAACATAACTTTCAAATTTAAAGGTTCCAAAAGCATTTCAAACATAATTTTGAGAAGGACGTACTTGGTCATTTTTTCCTATACAATCTAGCACCAAATAAAATTAATATCGCCTTCGTTAAGGTGCCGATCAGGGTTTGAAAGCAAAGTAAACCTAAAGCAAAGCACATTTTTTTAAACTTACTTTGCTGTGGACTGTGAAAGCTTTTTGTTTCATATTGCTGCGAATGCTGTTGCTTTCATATTAATTAAAAGCTTTCAGGAGCATACTGCAGCCATACCAGTACACTTCGACTTTAAAATACTTTGCCGTGAAATGCATTCTGTTTGCTTACAGTTTTTCAAAGCTTTGCTCTCCAAGGCTGTGAAAGACTTTGCTTCCTTCAGCTTTTTTTTCTTGGTCCAACTTTATATGTATAGTAAAATTGTACTTTGTTTTAGACTGGCATGCTCCAGCATTTGTAAGCAACATCATTAGCAGCAATATGAAACAAAAAAGCTTTCACGGCCTACAGCAAAAAGTTTGAAAATATGATTGCTGTAAAGCAAAGCAAAGCAAATTACTGTGGTCTTCTTGGCAGCAAAACATAGTCAACAACAACAGTATTTAAATTGTGCCGATCAAAGCGTATTAATGAAAACATGATTTGAAAAAGTATTTATAAGATTAGGTCAAGACGTTTTTTTTGTTTATATGATGTAATGTGATTATTTTTAATCTTCACGATATCACGGAAACTAAATATAATAACGACTTTGTTGCGGTAACGATCAAAGCGTATTAACGATAATAAGAACTGAAAAAAATTTCATAACATTCGGTCAAGCCCTTTTTTGATTTAAATGAAAAGACTTCGGCCAAGTATGACAAGAATCTTAAATTGATTAGTTTTGATAATATCTAATAAACTCGTTGAAATGAAACCTGTTCCAAATGAAGTTAATTTTTCTTTATTCAGCAGCGCGATAGCTTCCCAACGAGACATCACAACAACAAAAACATAAATAATCAAATCAAAAATATTCAAAATTACAAAATTAAATTTGTTTTTGTAAAGAAAACTCAATTGTTTATTAGATTTATATTTCCTAAACAAATGTACAGATTTAATTATTTTTTCATTAAACCAATTACTCTTGCCTTAAATGTGTATCAAAAGACAAAGCTTAAATTAATTAAATAACACAATTAAACGCTTAATCACACGTTCTATAGAAAATTCTCCCACCAGCTCCATAACATCGGGCCATATTTCAGTGTCCATCAATTAGTCTAACCTAAGACTTCAAATTTCCAATGACACTGTACCTACAATTATTCAAATGAATTTTATTTCTGGGAAGACTTTGATTTATACCTACTTACAGTGGCCCGGTGTATACGAAGTAACTAGCACCCTTGTTGGAAAGCTCCTATCATACACAGCCCTCCAACTCGAGAGGAATCAGAGGGTTGTCCCCGTAGCGACCTTCTTCCTTATTCTATATCATGAATAACCGTGTAATTAATTGCGAGAAGGATCAAGCCTCACATGAGTAGCCCACATTTGTTGTAACTTAAACCTTAGAGAGTCTCTATCTTGTCCTAGTCGGTTGTAGGTATATACTCGTACCTACTATACCGGAGACTTTGAATTAAATTAATTTCTCCGAGATGGAAAAGATCCGTAATTTTTGAGTTGCTCCAATACCGCATCTCACAAATTTCATTCATTTTCCGCACCCTTTCTAAAGTTTTAGAGTTGAGTTGTTTTTGGAACCAGTTGTTTCTCATACTATGACCGAAAAACCCCAAGAAGGATTGTGTGGGAACCCAAAAACGACTATTCCAACTCAAAGATGTCATTCCGGCCCCACCGCACTAACACCACCCAGTTATACACTTGCCGTTTTGTTTGCTACTGTGATAAATTGTTTCCGTTGTGCTTAAGACTTAAGGGCATCAAACCAAAACTTTGTTGTCCAAAAGGATACTTTCCTCCCCAAAATGTCCGAAAGGTTGTTGAATAATGGTTATATCCTCAGTCATGTAGAAATATTATCCTTGGAATGAATAGTTCCAACTCATGTACAAAGGTTTCTGGTTTTCTTACTAGAATTTCTGGCACTGAGCAATTAAAGTTTCTCAGAAAGAGATCCTGAGTGTTTGCTGGGTGCTACTGAGGTCAGCATCCCTAAAAAGAAAAAGGGAACCTGTATGTCCAGTTTCTGCTTCTTGTACATTCCTATGTAGTTTCAGTAATGATGCTTACAATCCTTTTTAACCATTTTCCGACGATAAGAAAATATTAAGAGAACCTGTTCCAAGGACATTTTTCTCACAGGAACGACTTATGAAGCAAAGCTTGAAGGATGTTTCGCAAGGGTGCGTTTTTGGTTTTAAACTGGATTTTCTCTGAGCCCAAGCACTTACACATCTCTAGTTATTACACAATTAATTATAAGCTTAAGTCTGTTGAAAAAGGGCGAAAACTCCACAAGATATTGGGTACAGATCCCGTTCGCCCCTTATCTACCCTCCAGGCCTGGGGTACTTTATTGGATTGGTGGTGAGTGTGTATACCAAGCATGGCTATATGGTACTTAAGTTTCGTCTTAAAAGCGTTTCCTTGACAACAACGAACGAAGGATGCTAACAAAATGTTATAAAGGGTTGGCTGGTAGCCTCCACCACCCCCTCTCTTTACTAGTTATCTTATAGTTTTCAGGACATGTGATAAAATAAAAGGAATACAACGAAGGAAACAGGAGGCGAAAGGAGCAGAGGCTGTTGCCTGGATGAGAAGAGTTTTGGGATACGTTAACGAAAGGTTTAGAGTATCTTCCAGAAAACACCCTCAGGAGGACGCAGTTTTACATAAAAGGGACTTATATGGCCAGAACTCTACGTCTGTAGTCTTGTGTACAGAGTTACAAAACTATGTATAAAACTTAAAGTGAGCGAGAGGTTGTAAAGCTTTGAGGGTGATGATATAGCCTGGAATGGTAGCGCCCAACACCCGATGTGGCTCTGGATAGTATAAAACTAAAAAGCAAAGCATGCCTGATTAGGTACACAACTTTGAATGGGTATTTGGAAGATAGTCTTCAGCCCAGGCGAGGAGGCGATGCTACTCCTCCCGATCTAGAGTTGGTCAGCCTTGTGGGTTGAGAAATTGCTGTAAGGAAAACTTGTTAAAGATAAATTACCGAACATATAGAGTAGGCTATATCTGCATCCCTTTTCTGTTACCTACCCTCGTATGAATTTTATTCGTGTACATAATATTTATGGGGCATAATCCACCTAATGTCATAAGAGCCTTCCTTCCAATTTGCTCGAAATATGTCTTGCTTACCTCCAAGTAATTTTCAAATTTGGTTTACCAATGGGTTGGTTCACTACTTGTATTTCTAGACTGTATGTTCCAGGGGCTTCCTCTGCGTATGCTCTTATGTGGGCAACATAAAATGTATAAATATGGCCACAAGTAATAAGTATTTTATGAAGTAAAGTATGCTGCTGGACGTATAGCTGCCTTACCTCTACCAATTTAGTTTTTTAGGTATCCATCATAGAGATATAGTATATTTATAATGATGAAAGATGATCCGTTATGAAAACTCAATTAGTCTAATAACCAATTCTGGTTGGGGTTTCAAACTTTTAAATAAGCATTGCTATGTTTACCCGAAAGTTCTTTATGACAAAGTGCTTTTAAGTCGCCGTAAGGGCACTCTCTAATCACGTTCGAGAACTTCAGAAGACTGTAATCAACCATTAACTAATTAGATCAGTTCGTTAAGGTAACCAATACCTGCAAAGATATAAATAGTAATAAAATATAGAATAGTTATTATGTATATTTATTGTGCACATTCGCTTGACATTATCTGGATATATTGCAGATAGCTTGCGTTATGAAATATTACTTTGGAACGTTTCTGATAATCCCGTAGGTGGTCTATATTTGTGATGTATTATATCACGGGTATTAGATTTTGTTTTGGAGGAAAAAGCGTGTTTTTGTTGTTCATAATATTTATTTTGAATTTCATATAAATTAATGAAAAGAGAACCTTTTTTTGTAAAATTACCGCAGAAATTTTTTACAGTTTAAACATGATGTAAAAATAGTCATGAGATGCAAATGGGAAAATCAACCATATAAGGAGATACCGACCAACAATAATGGAATGGACACAAATGAAAACGGTTTGAGACTGATCAGTTTTGTGATGATGAATAGTATGGTGATCGTAGACGCGTAGCAGACTGCAGCCCAAAGATATACAGTGGTAAACGAAAGTCAACATACACCATACGTACACCATATAAAATAGCGAAAATTCGTATTTTTATTTTATTTTTAAAAATTGTAAAAAATTGTGATATTACAATATAAATACAAAAACATTTTATTGAAATTCCATAATAAATTATTTCTACAAAAAAATAACAAAAAAGTGAAAAATACAGAATTTACAACAAACGAAAGTCTACATACATTTAACATTTTTTATTATTATTTTTGTAGAAACAATTTCATTATGCAATTTCAATATAATATTTTAGTACAAAGGATTATACTTATTTTGTAATATCACAATTTTTTTTTATGCTATAGTTAAAGAATTTTCGTTATTTTATATGGTGTACCTATGGTGTATGTTGATTTTCGTTTACCACTGTACATAGGTTACCTGGAGATCTTTGGATAGAAGAGTTCAGTTGATCACAGTTGAGAGAGAAGAAGTTCAGTTGATCACATACTCATAGATGCAAAGCACTGTTCAGAAGTATTATATGTCAGATCGTGGTGCAAAGATCTATTCTGATCATTATATGATCGGGATCAAAATCAGAAGCAGAATATCAACAGTAAAGGAAAGAAGAAATCACGGGGAAGAAAATTTTATGTGTTGAAAATTGATGTGAAAATTTTATGTCGTTAAATGAAGAAGAAAAACAAGAAGAATACCTGTAGAACAAATAAATAGAAGAGTGCCAAATACAAATAATAACAACGCCGAAGACATAGAAGGCAAATATAATAAGCTGAAAAGGGCATCAAACGCTCTAGGATACTAACCCCGTAATCGAATATCGGTTTGACAATGATTGTACATATGGAAAACAAGGTTCTGGGAAGCTAAAAACTACTTCAAGCTACGTAAACATTTCTTAACCAGGAACATATCAAGGAGGACTAAAATTATGCTAAAACAGAGCTCTTATAAGACCAATACTATTCTATAGATACGAAACCTGGATATTAAGAAGTAACGAAGAACATCTGGTAGAATGCTTCGAAAGAAGAATCCTTCACATTATTATGTATATGGGAGGAGTGGACGAAAATGGAGTTTGGAGGAGAAGATGTACAATCATGAACTGCATCAGTTAGGCACTTCTTCCACGGGTCGACTTGCGCGCGATTTGAGTATGATACGAGTATCATACGAGCCGCTCGGAAGTTTTCGCCTTACATTTTTAGGTAAGTTCATTCACGAGTCGACTCGACTCATGGTCGATGCAACGCATAGGTTATCAGTGGCCGCGACCTGCATGCTAGTCTCACGCAATCGGAGTATCATTTGAGTATCCTACAGCCGAGTTGGGCGCTACCAGAGTAAAAATGAAACTTGCCCGCAGCTAGCCTGCACGGCGCCCACAGCTAGCACGCATAGCGAACAAATGCGCACGGCACGTTTTTTACGAGGGTATGGCGCTACTATTAATTATGTCGACGTGATTCTACTTGTAACTAATTTTGGACGTTTGTCGAGTATTTAGTAGATTAACTTGTATTTCATTGTGAAGTTTTTATGTTTCTTTAAAATAAATGTGTTGATATCGTTTTATACGTTCATACCTGAGTGTTACGAAAATCCTTCCCTCAGCACTGACACATTACAGTATTTTGCTTATGTATGAAAGGTGTGGTGAGCAATTGGGCCAAAGACATATAAATTTTTTTCTACATTCTGTAGACGGACAAATTTTTTTTATCATCTCGCTCTAGTTCCTTTGCAGCCACAAATGCACGACAATTTAAATTTCTTTCAATATATGGATGCACCCAGCCATTTTGAATTTTCCGACTTTCTCTTCAAATTCGTAATTGGTGACCTCGAAAACCCCCGAGCATAAAATTTTTTAATAATTTTAGAGCAATTATTAAAATTTCTTTTAAACTGATGCAAATTATGCACTGTTGGATACGTTTAATGGCTACAATCTGCCCATATAGGGTCTTAAATGACCCAATATCTTACTTTAGGCTTGTATAATGATAAAACAAGCCATTTTTCTCAAATTTGTATGAATCGTAAATGAATATTTTTGAAAAACCCTTGAAAAAGGAACAAAAACAACAAAAAATGCACTTTTTTTGTATAATTATGTATGCATTTTAAGGTACTTTACCTGTCATTCTGTGCGTACGGACTATGATTTTTCAAGTTTTTATACCTAAAATGTTTTGGAGATCAAACTTATTGAAAATCACCTTTTTTTATAAATTCCAACGGCCTATTACAGCACTTCGTTAAAGATCTTGAACTAGCATCGAACACTGCCTATAAACCTCTTGCTCTGTCATGTTTTTTAATTTGTTTATAAATTTTGGTTGCGGAACTTAATTGACCTCGCGTCTCCACTGGAAATAAATTATTGTATGCAATTTCGAATTGCAATAAAATTGCTCGACGAGATCATCATTAAATGACAACTTCAAAAAACGCGCTTAATGTTTGATATAACCGAGAAGGTGAATAACAAAATTTAAAATTTTGAAGGCGCCATCTTTTGCAAAAAAAATGTAACTACTCTGATCATCTACTCCAACTGTATTAGCTGGGGTAGTTGGAACTACTCCAAAGTACACCGGTGTAGTTACTCCCGGAAAAAGACACACGGCTTATATTGCAATCCATGCAATATTTAACAGATTACATATTTCAGAAAATTCTGTAATCTCCTCTGAAATATTTCCTGCAAAAAATGTTTTGAGTTCGGGTAATTTGAAAGTTTTAAAATGGCGTCAAATGAAATATGGTTGATTATTATGAATTCAAAATTGAGAAATTATAACTCAACATATTTGGTTCGAAATAAGCTAATTTATTTTGATTACAGTTATAATGTTGTAATTTTAGCCAAAAACAGTTAATCCTATATCAAATACATATATGTAACACCTGTTGGTGGTAACTAAAGTTTTCATATATTTCATACTACCCCCATTAACAGAAATACAAAGAAGGTCGGGCATGGCCGTCACAAAGCGAAAATATATTATCGTTAGCATTTACGGATGCAAAAATTGCCAAAGATGATTTAAAATGAGTTGATTTTGTTACTAAAAGTGTTTTGAATAAAATAATATATATTTAATAAAAATTATTTTTTTTCAATTGGATGCAAATCTGTAGCAATCATATTTTAGTTCTGTATGTTTCTGTATGCGATTTTCGAAGCAATGTATTATTTCCAATCGAGATTCAAGTGACCCTGAGAACTCAAATGCAGCTAACTGTCAAACGAATTTGGGAACATAATTACTTACAATTCCAAAGACGCATACATTCGAATAGAGTTGAGCCGGACTTCCACGAGGCAGTACATTTGTCCCTTACACGATGGTATATTGGACTGAGGCCTAAATTTTTTGAAATGTTCCGGTTCAAAAATAATGTCCTATTGGTATATGAGAGTGTATCGACATAAATGACGAGAAATTCGTACTGGAGAGGTTTTTCTGACTTTTTCTGCGGCAGTAAAATATCCAATTTGAAATGAGGCGAGGTGAGATTGTAAAATATGTATAAATATACATTGTGGAGGTATAGATTTCTCTGAAGCAGTTTAATGCTCTTCATTGGTATTTATTTTCTTTCTTTCTTTAATTTGTTTGTTTTTGTTCTTTTTGGAATTATAATGACACTTCGCCTCATTTGAAGTATGACATTGTACTGGCTGAAAAGAAAAAAGAGGCACCTCTTACAAACGTGTCCTACCTATAATGAGTTGAAATGAGTTTTTCATAGAAATTTCCCAATCACTTTTCTTGATTTAATCTTATCCATATTGTTAAGTAACTTGTCTTGTAGTCCAGTCATCTTAGACATTAAAAAACTAAGATTTAACAATAATTTCAAAAGTTTTAAAACTTTGGTGAACCTATTGGTATACCGAGAAAACAATAAATTTAAATTTGCAACCTTCTTCGAAGTCAGGAACATTGTTAAAATTGCAGATAAATGGAATTTGTCTGCATTTTCGCCAAAAAACGTTCCAAAAGTACTGCAAACTTGGAGTACCGCTAAATGAATTATATTATACGACGTACCTACCAGATTTGCAACCAGTTTAAAGTTACGCAACATTGTTTTAAATTAGATATTAATGTTTTTTTCTAATAAACTAACCGATAAAATTCCAAAACTTTTGGAATATTCTGTGTAAGTTTATTTGCAAAAAACGGTAATTTTTAATAAAAGAAATGTTCCGTAGCTTTAAATTGGTTGCAAATCTGATAAGTGATATGAAATAACGCATTTAACACTACTGCGAGTTTGCAGAACTTTAGGAATTTTTTTCGCGACAATATTGCGAAATTTCATTTATTGCAATTTTAACAATGTTCCGGACCCCGGCCAAGGTTGAAAATTTTTATAGTTTGTTTTTATGCTCTTCCCGACCCTACATGAAAGTTTCAAAACTTTTGGAGTTATTGTTAATTGATTGGACACTGACTGGTCTATTGCCTGAATATCTATTTCAATGCTTCTCTTACATTGATCTTCATTCTTCTTTTGTTGTCTTGTGCATCATACAATGTTTGTTTCTATATTTTGTTCTTTTACCGAGCTCCACATCAGATTCAAATCAATTTCTATTTCCAGACCCCTTGTAATTTCTTTTAACAGATTCACTACTTTGGAATTTTCTATATTCCCCGATATATAGTTTTATGTTCAAAATATGTATGTACTTTTGATTATTATTATTCTAAATATAATATAAACGCTAAACAAAGCATACAGAAAGCTTTTAACTTTAGGCAAACTATTTGTTTACAGAAAAAATACATTTTCGACTCAAAACTTGCCCAAAAAAAATTAAGTTTAGTTTAGTAAAATTCATATTTTGCCCCTCGTCAATTTACGAACTTTTATTTAAACCATATATTCTGAAGAAAACTTTTTCCTAAACACTTCTCTGTATTTTGCTGACATCTCATAACAAAATTCTTTAGATAAAATGTTATTTTAATAGAAAGGATATCAAACAGATACCCTTGGGTATACTTATCGCTAAAAATGAAAGGAAATTTGTTAAACAAAAGCCAGATAACAGATAAAATAATGTCCATTTTGCTGGTTATGTCAAGGGATGTAAATCCTTGAAAGCTAAAGGGGTACAATATTTATACATTTTGTTGTTTTATTAACAACACAAATTTTATCGAATTATTCTACAAGTGGTGGACGTTTTTGATTAAGATTGAAGACGGTTTCAAAGCCTTCAGTGGCAGAAATATTTGAATGATATAATTTTTGTATATTTTGGATGTTATTCTTTTTCTACGATTAACGGAATATAGTGTTTTTGTATGTATATGAAAAATCTACTGTTTTTAAAACGTCTTGAAATAAATCAATGCATGATGAATTGCAATTTTAAGAAACCTCATTACAATATCCTCGATTTCGTCCTGTTATGAAAGGCCATGTTTTGAGTGAAATTCAATTTAGTGTGAGTTATTGCTCCTTTTATGCTTCTAAACGTTCAGCCCTGAAATTTTATATACAATAAATATAAGGACAAACATATGTATAGAGCTAGAGAATATAAAACATCCTGGACTGTCTACACGTGTGTATATATCAGAATAGGTACATGCCTTATATATGTATGTAACGAATTCTTTACATTAAGATTTCCAACTTATTGTGAGCTGTGAAAAGGGAAAGAAAGGAAACGAGTTTTGCTTGAAAGTTCACATCAGGATAAAACGAAACAGAATGGAAAGCTCCAACTGTGATGATTATCTACAATGGTAAAGCTGTTAAGGTGGGCGGCAGAGCGAGGGAGGCGAAATGTGGTGAAGACATCTACACAAAGAAAGGCAGGCGAGGCAAGGAAGGATCCGGGCAGAATGTTGCTTGTCGTTAATTTTATGATAAGTCGAGTGAGGAGGGTCGTCCATCCTTCCAAGTCTTAAAGCACAATAATTTCTCACCGTATGAAAATCGATTTTCCTTCAAACGCGCAGCCTGAATGGATAAATTCAACCCTTTTCATTTTAAATAGAATATGTACAATGTTTCAATGTATATGTGTTTTTATGTATGAAACAGAAGGGTGCGAAGCACAATTTTCTAAAATAATACTTACAAGACGTTTCATCTGGAAACTTCAAAATGGGGTTAAGGAGGGAGATGGTGCGGGCTGTAGCTTTCTGAGATGGCGATCGATACTTAAAATAAATAACCAAAGGATAAAGCAGAGAAAGATGATGTAGAAGAAAATGAGAAAAGGAAGAAAAGTTAACGAGTAGTAAAGAACAAAACAACAACAACTCTAAACACAATTCGAGTTGTTTTGTGACTTTTGTTATAAAAGGATATATAGAAACCTTCTGTTATAGGTGGATAAGTTTATGGATATGTTTCTAGATATTTTATCGTTAGTTTAGTTGTATATGTTATATATTTTATGTATGGTATGGAAGAAATAAAGATGAGAGAAAAGGTCTTATATCATAAAGGCAACCTTTATAAGGAATCCCCTAAGGACTTAAAATTACGACCAAGTTCTGTCAGCTAATGGAAGGAGATTACTTTTATGCTATTTATATTTGTTGGTATGTTTGGTTCATATCCTCCCCGGGGGTTTTTGCTTTTCATGATTTATTACAGGGTTTTATTACTATATGTTGGTATAAGATAAGATTTATCGTATATCGACATATTAGAAATAGTTAAAAGCTTTATTTGTAAAATGTTTCACATTTCTAATTAAAATTAATAATTATATTTGCCATAGTTTTGTCCCTTGTGTTTCTTTTTGATTTGGTATTCCGCTTTATAACTTTTAACTCGCATTTTGTTGTGAAAATATAATCTAGAACGGACAGCATCGAAATGTTACCGACATCGTGTTATATTGGATGAGCCAAAATAACGGCGATTATAAAATTAATGTAAAAGTATTAAATAATTTGTAAAAAAAAATCTACAAAAAAGTAAAATATAGTATGATCTTATAATTCAAATTTTGAAAACTACATCTGCAAAATGGAGTTGATTTAAATACAAGTACTGGTTAAACCGGCTTTGATGTTTATCGTTACACGGTATTTCGGTTTAGGTCATTTTCGGGAGTCCGCATTGAATTTTATCTTTAAAATTTCATTTTTGCTGTTATTTTTGAAGCCTCCTCAAAGTTTTGAACTTACGTGTTAATTGGATGAGTTGATGGCACTGATTAATTTATTAATTTTGATGAAAGTTAAAATGGACACGAAAAGTAAGGTGCATTCCTTCAAGAGTCGATTCCATATAGTGTACACCATTGATTATCAATTAATCGATGAATGGTGAATATAGAAGACATTTTGTATTACCATTTATTCATTCTATAGTATTGCCATAGGCGCTGGCGGAATTTTTTTCACGGGGGTGCAAAAAAATTTTGCCGAAAGGGGGGGGGAGTTAAAAGTTAGGGTTACTTGTCAGATCTACTTTACCGACATGACAATTTGCTTTTCGTACATATTTTTAATTACGAAGAAAAATATAGAAATCGGGCTTTGATATCGTCTCAGTAATTATATTTCAAATTTTTAAAATTAAGTTTCGTAACATTAGATGCACCTCTGTGAATAGATTTTTTGGAAAAAAATTTTCGTATGCGGACTACAAACCTCAAATTTTATTTCTATTTACAGAGTGCATCTTAATGTTATCACACTTGGATTAAGAAATCCTAAATTTAGTTTCTGAGACCATAATTTTCAGTTTGCTATTCGCAATAAAAAATATACACAAAAAACAATGTAAAGTGAGGTTATGCTTATTCGAAGTTCATCAGCAATTGACAAATCAATGTATGTACACCCTTAAAGGTTGCTGATATTAGTGGATTTGAACAGTTATCATTCGCTATCTTCGCTGCGATCAACAAAACGGAAAACCAATAATTTGTGAAGAATTCTTGGGATATGTAACTTTGGAACAATTAAACTCCAAATTTATTGCAGAAACTATTCTCACATTTCTGGACGATTGTAACTTGGATTTAAAGCGACTCGTTGGCCTGCTGCAATAGCTAGTCATATTAGCGGTGTTCAAAAACAAATTAATGACAAATATCTAATGGGGCTATTCTTCCACTGTGCAACCATATTTTGAATCTTGTCATTAATGACCAGAATGATGTTTGCGAAGTAAGAAATAGCTCTGCTACAACGAAGGAAATCATCAATTTTTCAGAGAGAGTACATTACAACGTCATAACATTCCTTATGTCTCTGTTTTGCGAAACTCGGTGGTCAGCAAAATACAAAAGCAGCAGAGTATTTTCGGAAAACTTCCCGGGAAGTAAACGTGAATATAAACATAGTACACAATCATATTGTTAAATCTCACCGTATTGACGCCTTGACAGAGTCTCAGCTACCTTCGCAAAAGCTCCACAAATTTGCGACGAATTATATGTTGGAATAAAACTTCCTCAAGTTACTGCAAGGCAGAAGCACAGATAAAATCATCCGTCTGAAAAAGTAGAAGACTTCTTCGGACGTTCTTTATTTATTCCTTATTTGGACTCCCTTATTTCTTCTTTGCGAGACCGATTCTCTTCTATCCACGAAAAAACATTTTCGCTTATACAACTTCATCAGGAAGATATGAAAATGTTGGATAAAGCAGCGTTTATCGTCATAGCAGAAAAGATAAATAGTCTTTACGGACATATTTTACCAAATTTTATCTCCGACGCTATTACATGGTACGAAATGTGGAAATGTGGTCCATTCCGAAATGAAAGCTTGGAATAGGCAGATTTGATTTCTAAGGCAACACCAGCTCAATCCAGCTGTAGCGGAGGCAATCAAGATTGGTCTTAAGGTAGAAACAGAATGGCACGGCGACCGTGGCGGAGTCCGCCGCTCAGAGAGTTTCCCATACATTTAATTTGTCCGCGCCGCCTGGGGAGAAATTAAATGTATGGGAAACTCTCTGAGCGGCGGACTCCGCCACGGTCGCCGTGCCATTCTGTTTCTACCTTTACTCTTCCAGCAACAGCATGCAGCATCATCGAGCAAATTACGTCGGGTAAAACTTTGGAATCAGTCTGCGATGGGAAATCCAAGGCTTAGCGGACTGTGCATGCTCAGTGTTCACAGAAAGAGAGTGCAAGAGGATACTGATGTCACCAATAGCGTTTTAAACTAATTTGGGCAACAACCAAGACGAATGAGGCTTTTGTTCAAAAAGTGAAGAAAATAACTGTACTGTATACAACATAGATTAATATTGATTGAGTAGGTATTGCTTTTTAGTTAAATAAAAAAGGGAAGCATAATATCATAGCTGCGTTCCACTGGACGATATTTTCTACTCCCGAGTACTCCGGAGTACCTGCAACTACCGCTGCACTTATTATGCTTTACTCGTATTTATTTCTGATATCAAAAATCGCGTTCCATTGGCCATGTACTCCGGAGTACTCCAGAGTAGAAAATATCGTAAACGCAGCTAATAAAATATAGTCATCATATTTATTTAAAATATTACAATGTAATAATTACATTATAAAGTTACGTTCTGCATTAATTCTTTGATTTATTCACTATTGATTTGTCCGCTCTCATATAATCCTAAGTTTGTAGTCTATTTAAACATATAGTTTAAAAGCCAGGGAGGTGCAAATGCGCCCCCTTGCACCCCCTTCCGGCGCCCAAGTTACGTTAATCTTATAGGCAATTTTTAGGCGCTGTTCGAACGAAATCTACACTTTATCTCGCCATGTCGATAATTTTGATTTCAAATTTTAACACAATGTAGTTTAATATATTCTCTAAATATAAAACTTCATCCGAACTCTTTATGTCAATTAGAAACAAAATGGTGAATGTTAAAAAAATTTCCAACAAATTCCTGCGATTTTTTTATAAAAAATTGTCAAACGAATAATTAGAGAAAAACACCTAACGTTGTTCGATTAAGTGTTTTATGTAAAAAGAAGAAGAATTTTATATCGGGTGGCCTTTGATTTGTTTCAGGATTCATTCTCCGAGATGTGACGTTGGACGTCTGAATTTCATTAATAAAGATTAATTACTTTGTTTTAATTTATATAATTATTAACATTTTTTTAATAAAGATTTGTTCCCTGCCGTTATTTGCGTATTTCATGAACTGTCTACGACAAAATTGTGTTAAAAATTTTTGAAATTCGCTTTTTTGTCTACTCTATATTGTAGTCCAATATTTGAAGCAGTTTTCTCAGATTAAAATAACCTGCGGCACAAAATTTACAGTAATATTAGTTGTTGTGAAGCAGACGAGTAGCAAAACCACTTGGAACTATTTATTAATTAAATAATACATTGCGTATATTGTAAGGCAACATGAACACATTTTATTCGTAATCTTAAGTATTTATTTGTCTATTAATCAATCGAAATCACAATTTTCATTTTCGTCTTGTATTAAGGCTTGTGGAAAACATTTTGAACGGCATTTACGTAGCCGGCAAAATTTTATTTTTTGAGCGAAGCAAGTGCACGATTCAGCTTGACTGTATGTAGATTTTGCACTACAATTTCTATAGTAACTCTAACATTACTGGTATAACGACATTTTCTTCGCCTCCAAACAACTTATTAAATCAAGAGGTTGAATTATTGATTTGTGTGCATTGAAATGTTTTGAAATGTTGCAGAAGATCGGAGTATGCGGAAGGTTGTCGACTGCCATTATTTTCGAGGTCGAAACACTGACATATAGAATGGACTGCTCATCCGGAAATTTTCATGGCACCAATTCGTTCCATAGTTGACAAACCTTTTCTCACTAAAATGTAAACACGTCAGTTTTCTTTTGTAAATTAAAATATTTTATTTTCGTTTTTGGACGATGGGAACAAAATAAATTTTTGTTAAAAAAAATGACAAATGCAATTTTGGTGTTAATTCCCTTTTAAAATGCCTTTTTTCATTAATTACAAAAATTTATGTTAAAACATACGAGTTCTCTACCCCTGTTTCATCTAAATGTCAGTCATTCCGGGGGCCGGATTCCGCAACAGTTAGTTTTTAAGTGTGCACGAAATTTCGTGTGCACCTTTGTTCTGCTATTCCGCAAGTGTAAATGTGAGTGACATTTCAAGTGTGCACTTCGACCAAATTTTTTGCACTGCCTTTTACTCGGTGAATTGCAATATTATATTCATGAAGTTGAATTATGGCGGAGAATAAAAAATTGAAAACAAGCAAGGCAAGCGAAGAGCAAAAATTATTTTTGATAAATTACATGGAGGAGAATTTGGATTTTGCCCAGGAGAGGTGTGTTCCCGAGTAAAAATAAAAAACGGCCTTATAAAGGGCGAACACCGGCCGCTTGGCTTTTTAAGGGGCATATGATGGCCGTCGAGTTTTTAACAATTTTTAATGGGAGCACATACGGCCTTACAACGGCCAAATTTGACCAAAAGATTTAAAAGGCCAAGTACTGAGCTGTAGAAACGGGCATTCGACGGGAAATTTGAGCCAAAAAAAGAATCTGCACCAAATGTATTGTTGAATGTGTTTTATGGTAACTTCATCATTTTCGTTATGTACAATGGTTCTTTCGATTTATCCTACTTAAAGATATCGATGCACAAGAGAAACGAGCCCGCCAGTCGTCGGTTTGTTGTACGTGAAGTGTGTGGTGCGTGTTGATTTATATTTTAATGGGAAATTTTGTTATTTAGCGGCTTGAAAAAAAACACAACCGAAAAAAATCAAACATTTAATTGCAGTGAAATATATTTTCTTATAGGAGGGCGAATATCCACGTTGCTGCCATTGTACCACCGTCGTATACCCGTAATAGCAACCATACGGCCGCGGTACCACCGTCGTATGGGCGTTATTGGAACTGTAAGGCCGTTGTTTCACCGTCAATCGCCCCCCGTACGGCCGTACTGTCCTGCAACGAGCCTTCTGTTAACCGCCAGATGGCCGAGGACTATGTTTCAGTCACAGTCGGCATTTGCCCGTTCTAAGGCCATCATTTATTTTTACTCGGGTTATCATTTATAAGTTAATTTAATGTTAAATTAAATTTCTTTTAAACGTAGGTTTGAAGCAGCCGATGGCGCGCATGTAAAGCAGAAAAAATGGGATGATTTGTCTATTAAGCTAAATAGTATTGGAGGAGCTGTTAAAAACGCGATACAGTGGAGGAAATTTTGGACCGATAAAAAGTAAATTACACTGCCTATACCTATATTCTTTAATTTTTCTTCTAATTAATTTTTATACATTTTGCTTGTTTTCTAAAGATTGCGAGTAAAAGAACGTGAAGCTCTCGTAAAAGCGGAATTTCAAAAAAGTGGAAGAAATGGAATGAAGCAAATGAAGGAGTTAACCGCATTTGAAAGTCGATTATTGGCGTTTTTGGTACCTGCTGCAATAAGTGGCGTTGATAAAGTAACAGAATTATTTACAGGAGATCCTGCTAATGAATCTTTTGAAGATGTCCAATATTTATTAGAAGAAGAGACTTTAAAGGAAAAGACATTTTCAGCATTAAGCCCACGTACAACTGTAGGACCGATGTCAATAACGTCCACAACCGGTGTTGAGCAAGCACAAACAAAAAGGAAAAGAGCTCCATCTGGGAAAACTCCTCGACCATCCTCTTTTGAAGAAAACATTTTAGAAATTGAGAATGAAAAACTCATGTTTGTTAAGAAAACATATGAATTTAAATAGGGAAATGTTTGACTGGAAAAAAAACTACCAAAAACAAATATTAATTTTAAAGCAAAAAGAATTGCAATTAAAAGAAAAGGAAATAGATTTAAAAGAGAACAGTGTAAAATAAAAATAAAAATATTTAATTGAAAGTGTACATACATACAGTATTTATTAATATAATAATAAAAGAAATTATGAAAAATAGGTTCGCACTATATCTTGACGATTTATTTGGCCTTCTCGCAACATATCAATGCCTCCTTCACTGTGGTGAATTGTTAAGTCAGTGGCTTCCGTCTCGATTTCCTCAACAAGTTCGCTATTCGGTAATGGTACATTTGCTCTCTGTAAAATGTTATGAAGGATGTAATGTAATATTCTTCCCGACGAAACACAACGAAATCTCATTTTTAAAATACCTATGCACCGTTCTACCATACATCGCGTTTTTTTATGGGCATTATTGTAATTTTCTTCAGCTGCATTTGATGGTGAACTGAAGGGCGTCATTAACCAAGGTTGCTGTGGAAATCCACTATCTCCAAGCAGCCAAAAATTCCTTTTTCCTCTTTCATATTTCGTTTTAAAAAAATCTTGTAAAGCTGACCGACGCCATATGTAGGCGTCATGGGATGTTCCAGGAAGCTTTACATTTGCATAACGAATAATGTGTTTTGAATCGCATACTAAAAGCACATTTATAGAATGCCCTCCTTTTCGGCAGTAATATGCTTGCTCAATATCACGCCCTGGGGCAATGGTAGCTTGTTCCCGTTCATCAGGGAAGTACACATAATCTTTCGATATTGCATTTAAGATGTCGGCGACTTCGTGAATACACCGATGAATTGAAGTTTGAGACATACACGCCATAAAATCTTGTCCAACTGTTCTTTGAAAACTTCCGGATGCAAAAAATCGCAATGCGCATAGTAATCGTAAATGGCCTGGTATAGCAGTTTCTCGTTCATTAAGGAAAAACCATCGTTTCATTTTATCCAACAACTCGAGACATAAACCTTCCGGAAAGCGATATAAATCTATAAATTGCTGGTCTGTTGTTTCCTTAAATGGATTATGCAAATCCCTTAGGTTCCTCCTGACGATAACTAATTTTCTTCTACAAGAAATCATGTTAAAATTACTTATAAGATCGATTCAACTACAACTATTTTACCTTCGTTCATATCTTATACGCCTTCTAATGACGGAATCGAAAAACGAAGTCATTTTAAATAAATTTTACTTTTTCACTACTTTTTCAAACTAAAAAAACTCGAAAATATATTTCCCGCGATATAAATAAATTCATATAAATTCAGCCCACTCAGCAGAAATTTATTTTCATTCAGCACTCAATAATGCACTCTCACTTGCGGAATCGCTTGAATTTCAAAAGTGTACACTACAGTTTTCAGTGAATTTTTTCTGCAGTGCGCACGGTGAAAAAACTAACTGTTGCGGAGTCCGGCTCCGGGTCTTATGGCGAAACGAGACATAAATAAAAAAATCACTATACCCATCTATTTTTTGTAAATATTCTGACATTAGTTCAAAGAAAAAATGAAAATAAGGTATGGCAACTTCAATATCGTGCAAGTTGGGGCGGTTTTATTTCAAATTTCTCTTAAAATCATTCCAGAATTTTATTTACCGTTCTTATTTTACTGCAAAGATAAAAAAGTTATCGTATTTTGTGGTTGAGTGAATGTCAAGAGTAAAAATATTTAAGAAAATGGAAAAGTGTGCAGTTTTTGAATGCCAAATTTTATTTTCTCAAGTTTGGCACTATCTGATTTTATTTCTGCCTGTGAATGCACTGAGCTCTTAACACGAAATTTAACAAAATTTGAGTTCGGGGACAAAGGGGCTTATGGATGAGCGAGAAGACTATACTTTTCTATACTTTTTGGTGCCATGAGTTTGTATGGGAATAATGTCTGATGAGCAGTCCATTATTATATGTCAGTGGGTCGAAAGCATAACAGGGAACAATATTTCTATGTTTGTAATATTTTCCAGGTAAATCGTATAGAGTAGCAACAAACCGGGTGCATACATCAATAACCTCATCTGATAATTCTTTCTCCAAATTACTCAGAGTCACCAAATCTTCATGGCTTTCGATTTTCCAATGATATAAAACGACGAGGTAGTGCCGCATCCTGTAAGTGCATGTATCGATGGAAGTGCAAAACTTAATTCTTTTCCCAATTCTTGAATAACAGCGTTAGTTGGTATAATGTATATCTTCTTAAATCTTGTTTCGCAGTGCTCCTGTTTGAAACCATACTATTTCAATATTTCACTGTTGGTGACTCATGTTGGAATACTATGAGCAATCATGAGAATATAAATGTCTGTATCAGGCGGTTTAATTACAATGCTTGCCTCAGAATAATGTTCCAATATATAATATAAACGTGTTATAATTCTTGTATCTGCTTCAATATGGTTTGGGGGTAAAATTGAGAATTCTTGCGAACTGTTCTCAGTTATTAACTTTGTCGCAACACCTCTTTCATACCCACCGGCATTTTTCCATCCTCTAACGCACGGGTTCCCAACCGGTGGTCTATGGACCCCATAGGGGTACGTGGAGCACTCCTCGGGGGTACGGGGTAAGAAATTTTTTGTTCGAATTATTATTGATAATATTTCATTGTTTTAAAATTTAGTAACAAACAAAAATCTCAATTTTTTTGAACACAGTTCGGTTTTCTTAAAGTAAATTTCCTAAAACTAAATACAATAACAAATATGTACATACTTATGTAAGTATGTATTTCTTATTTTTGAAATAAGAAATAAGCCGTTATATGAAAAAGCATTAGTAGTCTTTGAAATTTTGGTTGTCATAGATTCATTATAAAAACTACTTGTAAGGATTTGGTTGATTTTTAAAAGTTCCTGAGTTTTTAATTTTTTTCGGTTCTCCGTGCACTATTGAAGTAATTTAATTATCAAATTGTTATTGTTTTTTATTGGTTTTACTACTAAAACGTGTACAAAAAATAAATATATATAACGGTTTTCGATTTATTTTGGTAAGTACAATAAGTAAACCAGGGCATAATTAATTGTTTTAGATTCCAGAAAAAATTATTTTTTTCTTATCGACAGCTAACCCATACTATCACAATGTCAAAGAAGCGTTGTTATCAGGACTCATATATTCAATTCGGCTTCACTTTCTTAGTTGACAAAGATGGATTGCAAAAGCCACAATGTATACTTTGCTCGAAAGTACTTAGTAATGGTTATATGAAACCATCCAAACTTAAGGAACATCTACAAGCAATCCATCCAAACAACGTTAATGACACAGAAGCTTTATTCAAAATTAAGAGAGCCCGATTTGAAACAAGTGCAAAGCTCACCAATCACGGATTTGTTCCCGAGAAAAAACCAGCTTTAGAAGCAAGTTATCGTGTGGCATTGAGGATTGCGAAAGATAAAAAACCTCATACAATCGCGGAAACTTTGATTAAACCATGTGCGATGGAAATGGCGGAAATTATGTGTGGTAAGGACGCGAAACTTAAAATATCACAAATCCCATTATCCAACAACACTATTCACGACCGAATTAAAGATATGTCAGAAGATGTTTTAAAGCAGATTGTGGAGCAAATACAAGAAAGTTCAACAAAAATTGGGTTGCAATTGGATGAATCCACTGACGTTTCTAACTGTGCTCAACTTCTTGTTTTTGTTAAATATCTGTATAGAAACGAAATCAAAGAAGATTTTCTTTTTTGTGAACCTCTGACAGAAACTACAAAGGCTGTGGATATTATGTCAATTATGAATATTTTTTTTGTTGCCAATGGGCTTTCTTGGAACAATGTGGGAGCTATTTGTACTGATGGTGCTCCAGCTATGCTCGGGAAAAATTCTGGATTTATTGCTCTTGTGAAACAGATAAACCCAAATGTTTTTTCTAGTCATTGCGTTCTTCATCGTCATGCTTTGGCATCAAAGACTCTTCCTTCTTATTTCAAAGAGGTATTGGACATTGTCGTGAAAACCGTAAACTTTATCAAATCAAGGGCATTGAACCACCGCCTATTTAAAGTGTTGTGCGAAGAAGTTGGGTGCGCACATACCGTACTTCTTTTACATACAGAAGTACGTTGGCTATCCAGAGCAAAAGTTCTTAGCCGGGTTTTTGAACTTAGATCTCAAATTGAGACATTTCTACGTGACAAAGAATCAACTCTTTTGCTTCACTTCACAGATACCAGCTTTGTGCTCTCTTTAGCTTACCTTGCAGATATATTTAGCCATCTAAACTCCTTAAATATATCACTCCAAGGTAGAGGTATGAATATTTTAGATGCCGAGGAGAAAGTTACATCATTTCAAGAAAAGTTGGCTCTCTATGGCAGAAGAGTTAAAAGTGAAAATTACGCCAATTTTCCGCTTTTTGATGAAATAGTTTCCTTGCAAGTTAAACGTGAAATTAATATCAAGGTTCTGGACTGTATTAAAATGCATCTGGAAAATCTTCAAGTTACTTTCGATGGCATTATTCCTCGCACATTTGTATTTGATAACTGGATAAGAAACCCTTTCACCGTTTCATTGGATCAAATTAGTGATGCTGATGACGCAAAAGATGAGCTCATTGAATTGCGGAATAACAAAAAACTAAGTAGTGACTTTGAAACAATGGCGTTGGATGTATTCTGGTGTAAACAAAGCGAGGCATATCCTGTTTTGGTCAAACGGGCGTTGAAAGCTCTTATTCCGTTTGTCACTACTTACCTTTGCGAATCTGGATTTTCAGTGCTTGTGTCCATAAAAACAAAATTAAGGAACAAACTAAAGGCTGAACATGACATGCGGTTGGCTCTTTCAAACACTCTACCACGAATACAACATTTGGTTGACGGTAAGCAGCAACAACGTTCCCACTAAATTTAATTTTTTTTGTAATTTTTAATTAATTACTTTTAAATATAATGTGAATAAATGTTTTTTCTTTATATAATATTGTTTTTTTGCTGTATATAAATAACAATAAAAGTTAGGGGTACGTAAGATTCCAAATTGTTACCAAAGGGTACGATTACCCCAAAAGGTTGGGAACCATTGCTCTAACGATTGCATGCAATTGGTTTCAACCGGTTGCCTCAACTTCATCACTTCGGGGGTTGAATTGGGGGTGCGCTGCAGGCCTCTTAAGCTTCAGATTCATAGCATAAAATTGGGTGAATTTATGGTTTAATGGTTATCACTGTGCGTTGCTTAGAGATATGGTTTGATGTCGTTTATCTTATTTTCTGTGGTAAACATTGTCCCTACAAGGTTATCATTCTCTACAACACAAAAAATTCATTGACTATTATCTTTCTTTAATAAATTTGTTGAAACAAAGTAAAAAAGATTTTTCAACATGTATACCTTTTCTATTACTACCAGCTTAGCTTACCCTTTTATTCTAATCGTTATGGCTTAAAACTGCATCGTAATGATAAATCTACCCATTTCTAGATAGACAGACAGAGTATAACACCGCGCTCTTTACAGGGGCGTTTCCAGCCAACTGGCTTAGGGGGGGTAATTTTAAAAAAAGAAAAAACTTAAATATATTTATTATTCCATAAATACCATTTGCCCCCTCCCCTAGCTCAAGTTACCATTTCAACCGCCACCCCAGCAAATGGTCAAAAATTTGTGCCACTAGAATTTAACGGTTATTTAGCCCTAATAGGACCTACATACGCAGAGGCAGATTTTTTTTTCAATTTTCAGGGGTTTAGAGAACGGCAACAGTAGGGGCAACAGGGGCCATGCGGACATGCCCCACGAAAGCTGACGACGTTCTCTTTTACCTACGCCCCCCCCCCCATCACTTTAAACATCTAGCCTCTTGCAGTGCCCTCTGACTAACAATATTTTGAATCTGCTACAGGAGGGTATGGTCGCTACAACCACAGACTACCTTCCCCCTAGATTGACCTTTAGGAAGGATTTCTCCGTCGAACTACCCTCAAGAAGAGAGTGGGGAAACAGAGTCGTCCTAGGCGAGGCGTCGCAGCAGGGGTTTATCTAGAGACCACTAACAGATCACTGTCCTGGCACCTGCCAGTGTACCCTACTGTCTTTCAAGCTGAAGTGCTGGCGATTCTGAAGGCCTGCCAGACAATGAACTCAGAACCTACACAAGGATGTTGTATTGGAATTTTCATAGATAGCCAAGACTCTTGCATTCAGTAAGAATGCGCTCCAAGCTAGTGGAGCGATGCAGAGCTGAGCTAGATAGGCTAGGTAGAAAGCCCAACGTCGCTCTCGTCTGGGTTGAACATAAAGGGGAACGAGAAAGCCGACTACCTAGCCAAGCAGGGAGTGTCTCCGGCGCTCGGAGACCGAGATAGTCGGCAGCCCAACAGGTGGAGTCAAAAACGCTATTATCCAGCTAAAAGTGGAGAGCACTGGAGCGACTAACAAAGAAAAAACAATGGGCCTCTTAAACAGACCCCGACGAGGTATTGCCAGAATCACGGCAATCATCACGGGACATTGGCCCATAGGAGACTCCGCTGCCAAGTTGGGTACCCGTTTAACATCTGCTGTCGTAGCTGCGGGGAGACGAACGAGAGAGAAACACTTGTTCACTTCCTCTGTAAGTGCCCGGCTTTAGCTAAAGCCAGGCAGCGCACACTAGGCAGTTACGTTTTAGAAGACTTAAATGAGATTTCCAGACTGGAGATCTGATCACAGGATGGCTTTAGGCATCCGTCACACCCGACCAAACAACCACTCAACATAAGGTACACGAGTTGTGGCAACAAAACGGCGCGCCAAGCGCTAATTGGACCTCCAATCGCACTGGAGGCAGCCCTTCACCTACCTACCTTGTCGTGTCGTGTGTACGCTCGTGTGGAATCAGCCACACCGTGACATATTATCGGGAGTCTCGGGTATCGGTCCCTTCCACGACTCTCTAGCACTTTTGGAAAAATTCACGGTCATAGATCGCCGACACCATAACTTACTTGTTTGTTTGAAATATTGGTAATTTTTAAGATTAAAAATAAATAAGCGAACGAAAATTCCTAGGGGGGGTAATTACCCAATTACCCCCCTCTGAAACCGCCCCTGGCTCTTTAGAATATAAAATATTATAAACTATTGGTAATAAACTTAGTTCTTAGAAACATGATTGAGAGTTTTTTTTTTGGCCGTTAAATCAAGGTAGTATTGGATAGGGTCGAGTCGAAAGCCTACACACCATTTTGGCCGGTGTTACGCAGAGGTCAATTCTATCACCTGCACTTTTCCTAATATTTATTAATGAACTGCTCTCAATCACCTCCAACCCACTTCTCAGTTTCGCCGATGGCAATACTCTGCTTTACTCTTACGTCTTCAACACTAGGGCCCCAGAAGCGTGTCGAATTTAACGCCTCCAAAACAAAGTACTGCCTCATCTCTAACAAAACCTGCACCGACTTTCCTTTCTGTCTCAGTGGACGGTGTGAATGTAATGGCTGACCCATCTCTCGCTGTAGGTAATTTAAAAGTCCTTTATTCGATCAAGTCTCGAGTAGAACTTATTCATCTGGGCTGCAGCAGCCAAAACCACCTTAGCGTGGCTTGACAGAGTTCAAACCGCACTTTAAAACTCATCGGTGATATCACCTTTCTCGCCACCACGATATTACTTTAGCAACTGTTCCACTGAAATTGCCACCCGTCTTTAATATTTTTCCCGCAACACAAGACTAGCGTTATTGCAATTGTTCAAGAAAATTTGTACATACCTATAACACATATCCCGAAGTACTAGTTTAAATTTTACTTGCGTTTGCGTATCCTTTTTTAAATGATTGCATAAAAGCTTAGCATAAATTAAGTAATTAACTCACTTTTTTTTATTTTTAACTAAAATTCTCCCAAAAACCTCACAATACATGAAAAACTTGTGGAAAAGCTAAATCGAAATTTTTTTCCTCAGACAGAATCGTTAAGTTGTTACCAAACTTTCTTGTATTTGGAAGCCCTTAAATTTAATGAGTCCCTCCTGTATAATGCTGCAGCAGAAGTCCATCTCCGACCTCTACCAAATTATCCAACCATGCTGGAACTTGAGTAGCAAGGGGAAAAGTTAAGAAATGAAACTTTCTTTCCATCCATTATGAACTCCTGAACATAGAGCTAAGTCTGCATAAAAGTCTCCACCAATTAATGGAGGACGACGTACTTCGTAGATTCTATGCAACGAGAATTATGTACGTTGGCTCTCCCGTCCTGTAGCTTTACCCTAAGCAAACTTTGCCGGCCTCTTATGCATCCAAAGTGGGCAAATACGGAATTGTCTTATAAAGGCTCTAAGGCTCCATCTTTGCCATGTGTCTGTTCTTTGCAGAAGGCTACATTGCTGCTGAGATATTGGTATACAGTTGCTATATAGAGTCATATACAAATAGAAACTTTATTTCATTGCAGTGCAATTCAGCTAGTTTGCATGAGAAGTTGCTAACATGATAAAACTGAACCATCCCCAACTTTAACTAAGCAGCACAAAGTTCGAGTTTCTAAGCAAATGAGCTCGTTGCAAGTACTACAGAACTGCATGAAAGTACCAAATTTGAAGTTAGACTCGCTTCTGAGATTGTGTATGTTGAAATCAGTTTCTATTCTGCTGATGCATTTTTAATCTTTACGAAGAGAAGGAAACTATAAGGAAACTGAACTTCTCTGGCACATAACAAATGCAAAGCACGATTCTAATCTTGTCTTGATAAAAAGGGAAATAATATTGCTTTGGAACCGTAGTACCGACAAGAGAATACAGAAAATGCACCTGTTTACACGCAAGATTTTAGAGAATTAAGTATTTACCTCGGAAATAACTTTCTATGGAGTTTTAGCAAATTTTTAATTTACATTTCTATGCCAGAAATTTTGTTGAATTTTTCAGCCTTCCTAATGAGAGCTCAACATCGTCGTCTAATTCAGTCGTAGAATCGATTTTACCTAGCCATGTGCAATATCATATCTGTCTGAATGTCATTCGTTCACATAATCTGTCACAATTTGCTGGAAATTCAGGTGGCAGAGAAAGGAGAATGTATCATAGCAGAAAAATTAGAATGGATTTAGCAGGAATTAAATGAGTGATGGACTCACGTTCTTCAACTCGTGAATTTTGAATGAATCATAAAAAATGTACATAGACCCTGTAACCTAACGGCCCTATGGCCATACTATACTATACTATACTATGGATACGTTTGTAAGAATATAAGAATCAGTTTTGACAATAACGAAAAAACTTTTTAGACATGGTATAAAACATTTCTAAATAGAGAGTCACGTTTTCCGGATTATTTTTGTTCCCAGGAAACGGGAAAAATAAGTTCATTTTTCCCGGGATTCCCGGGAACCCGGGAAAAATGAAACCTATTAGGAATTAGGAGTGAAATGAGAATTAGGAGGAACAATTACTGTAAAAAAATAAATGAAAAATTCATTTAAGAAAAGATACAAGTAAATTTAATTCAAAAATATTAATAATGAAATAGTAATAAGAAAAATAATAATAAAAAGCAATTATTTGAAATCAGCAAACATAGCATGGGTGGTCAGTCATCAGCGGAATAGGGGGAATAACATGTAGCATAACATGCACGTGCCGTAACTATTCCGGACTGATGGAAGTGCGATCATAACCTTCTAGCGGTGGCCACTGGTAACTATCCTATGAGAGAGGATAGGCTAACGTGATCGGGCTAGTCCCTTCCAAGTAAGGTTGGCGTGAGGCTAATAACCTCACCCGTAAAAAACAAACGTTACGGAACGAGCAACAAGCCTCGGATACTGGAAAAAACGACGACGACCACGGCAACGAAAAAGGCAAAATGATTTAAGAATTTTCTCATGGAACGTACGAACTCTGTACAGAACTCGAGCTACACAACACCTGGCCGATACCCTGTCAACATATAAAGCTGACATTACCGCCATTCAGGAGATGCGATGGACAGGGAATGGTGTTTTGCAAAAACCTGATTATGACGTATATTACAGCTGTCATACGAAACACCATGTGCTCGGGGTAGGTTTTATGGTCAGCAAAAGGATGAAGCCTACCATTATCGGCTTTAAAGCAATAAACGAAAGGCTATGTACCCTTCGTGTGCGAGGCAAATTTAAGAACATCAGCCTCATAAACGTTCACGCACCTACAGAAGAGTCCCCGGACGATGAAAAAGAAGAATTCTTCGAAGTAGTTGAACGGGAACTTAATGCCTGCCCCAGATATGATGTAAAAATCATATTGGGAGACCTGAACGCCAAAGTAGGCCGGGAGCCCGTATACAGGCAATATGTCGGCACCCACAGCTTGCATGAGAACACTAATGACAATGGGCGAGTTATAGAGATGGCAGCAAGTAAGAACTTGGTCGTTGCAAGTACCAGATTTGCGCGTAAAGATATCCATAAAGCCACCTGGATATCTCCTGATGGGGCGACTCGCAATCAAATAGACCATGTGTTGATAGACCGCCGCCACCTTTCGGGTCTGATGACGGTACGAACGTACCGAGGTGCCAACTTCGACTCAGATCACTATCTTGTTGGTATGGTGCTCCGAGAGCGCATTACAACGCTGAAAAGCTTTGTATCCGCTGATCAGGCTCGAATCAACACAGCTGCACTACGCAACGAAATGGCCAGAAACAGCTACGGTCAGGCGTTAGAACTCGCGCTCAGAACAGCAAGTCCTGGGGATGAGATGCCGGGCGTCGACGAGAGCTGGACCCGCCTTAAAAATACTGTCATTAGTACTGCTGATTCCATCTTAGGCAGAAGTCGTAGAGATCGGAACGACTGGTTCGATAATGAATGCAAGCTGGCAACTGAACGTAAGAATGCTGCGTATCGAGCAATGCAGCAGTCTCAGAGAACACGAGCACGCGAAGAGAAATATAAAGAGCTCTGAAAAGAAGAAAAGAGAATTCACAAACGAAAAAAGGAAGCCTGGGAGAAAAATCTCGTTTGTGAACTAGAACAGTACAGAGAGCGACGGCCGCACCAGGCGCGGGAGTTCTACCGAAGAGTACGCGGTATGACGCAATTCACACCTCGTTGCACATACTGCAAGGACAAAGAAGGGAATCTGATCACCGATCCTCAAGGCATCTTGGAGCGATGGGAAGAGCACTTTCATGAATTGCTAAATGGCGAGCTAACTGAGGATTTGGAGGCTCCACCAATATCTGACGATAATGCTACGCTGTCACCACCAAGCTTAGCAGAAGTTAGCAGTGCCATCACCCGGCTCAAAAACAACAAGGCCTCGGGTGCAGGCGGCATCCCTGCGGAGCTGGTTAAATATGGAGGGCCTACATTACACCAAGCGATTCATGAATTAATTGTGCAAGTATGGGAGCAGGAAGCGATGCCAGAAGACTGGAGAAAAGGCATCCTCTGCCCGGTACATAAAAAAGGAGATATCACAACGTGCAGCACTTATCGTGGTATAACGTTGTTGAGTACCGCGTATAAGATATTCTCCGCCATCCTACAAAACAGGATGGCCCCATACGCTAGAAATATCGTAGGCCAATACCAGTGTGGCTTCAGCCCAGGCAAATCAACAACCGATCAGATTTTCACTTTGAGGCAGGCTATGGAAAAATGTCTAGAGTTTCAAAACTCAATCCAACACCTCTTCATAGACTTTAAAGACGCCTATGATAGCATAGCCAGAGTAGAACTCTACAAAGCCATGAGAGAATTCAGCATTCCCAACAAGCTGACAAGACTATGTAGGTTGACCATGACCAATGTGACAAGCCAAGTAAAGGTATCCGGAACACTGTCCAGACCAATCAACATCTATAATGGACTCCGACAAGGGGACGGTCTGGCCTGCCTCCTTTTCAACCTGGCGTTGGAGAAAGTGATCCGAGATTCGGGCGTGACATCAAGGGGCACAATCCTTCACAAGTCCACCCAATTACTGGCTTATGCAGACGACATTAACATCATTGGAAGAACATCAACAGCTGTACAAAAAGCTTTCATCCAGATTGAGCACGCGGCAGGAAATCTGGGACTGCACATCAACGAAAGCAAAACAAAGTACATGGTGGCCTCGTCTGCAAGAACACCTAACATTGGTCCCCAATCAAGGTAGAGGAACACGAGTTTGATGTGGTAAAATCATTTACCTACCTTGGGTCAATAGTAGCAGCCGACAATAGCATGGAACCTGAAATACGCGGACGACTGCTAAAAGCCAACAAGGCCTACTATAGCCTGTCAAGGCTCTTCAAATCCAAGCATCTAACCATAACGTCTAAACTTTTACTATATAAGACGATGGTCTTGCCGGTCCTCACATACACTGAGAAAAAAACAAAAATTGTACCAAGTCCGCCAAGGAATTGGAGTAAGTTCAGTTCCACCAAATGAATAATGCTTTATACCAATCTTAAGTATGCTAAAGCAAAAGAATGCGTTTTTTTGAGTCAATTCAGCGGCGGAGTTCCTATTGAAAACTTTACGCAGTTGAATTTATTGCTGTTGGTTTGAGGAAAGGACATTTATTTTTTCAATTAATAAAATGTATTATTTGTTTAAATTTTAGTCTGTAGCTGACACAATAATTTATTCATACTAAGATCTAGCTAACAGAAACCACTCGTCATAAAAACTGGACCGTTTTTTTTATTATTGGGACTGTCACTGTCGCGCCTGATTACCTGTAGAGGTAGACGTTTTTTTGGTTGTTTGCTATTTGCAACTACCCCTAATACAAGGCCCTCTCAACTACAGGCCATGCTATAAATTTTTGCATATGTGTGACGTAGTCTGAAAGTTGGTTGAAGAACTGTCAGATTTGTATGAAAAGTGCGCGATTCGCGGCAGTTTTTATGTTTAGTAAAAGAAATTAAACGATATTTTGGAATTAATACAATAAAATAAACGTGATATAATAAAGATAAATAGTGGTAAATTCTTATAATAAAGTTAAATAGTGAAAGTGTTAGGGAAATTCCTGTTTTTATGTGAAAATCTAAAATTTTTGTTCAGTTTAGTTAAAATGGTTTTTATAGTTTTTGTTTATTTCAAATAAGAATATTCTTATTTTAAAATTAAATAGGGAAGTGGTTAAAGTAGAGTAATTGTGCGTTTAGCGTCTTTACCTTAAGTCAGAAATATTTTTTTACAGATTGTAATAAAAAATTTTGAGGTTATGGTGAAGGAAGGCCAAATTTATTAAAATGGAAGTCTGTGATTTTTATTTATTGAAAAATATTTATTTTGTTATATTTCATTCTTAGCATTTCACTTAATTGAAACATTTTTTAAATAAGTGTACTGAGTTAAAGAAATACTATCAATAATGTGGCTCCTAAAATCCAAACCCTCGTCCTCGCCGTGGGAGCTGGAAACGCATTAAGCGGCTAACGGGGCGCTGGTATCTAAAACTTCTGTGGTTTCAAATATGAGAACAGGTTTACATCCTTTGAAAATCCCTAATATCTTTTCTCCTTTCAAATGCGACACTAAGAAAAGTTGTTTTAGATTTTTCGCAAAAGCTATGAATCCTTTTCTTGTGATCTCAAAAGTTAGTTAATTTAATGTTACACTTTTCGTAACAAAACACTTCTGTACTATTAAAATTTTAAAATGCATTTACATGTTTTATGATGAATAATTTGCATATTTATTATGTCTTTCTAAATTATTATTTAAGAAATTCATTGATTACTGAACTTTTTATAAATAAATTTAGTATAATTTATTTATCTAAAAGCAAAAAAACTAAAAAATAATTGTTGTCATGAAAATAATTCCATTCATAATGTCAAAACTCCTATCACTTGCCTACCTTGCTCAACAAAAATTCAGACTAAGTTTGCGCTTAGTAGTGTTAGTGCGAAGATTTTATGCAAGGCCTGTAGTTGAGAGGGTCTTGCCTAATATAATCAACAGTGGCTGTGTGCAACTTTTTTTCTTCAAAATGTTAGTTGACTCCGTGCAAAGATCCCGAAGACAGGTTCGAGTGGAATTTCCAATCAGTGAAGTAAAAAATTAAACAGTGAAACAGTGGATTATTATTGTGAAGTAGGACGATTGATGTGTCTGCTTGTGTGTAGAATTTGCAACATGTGGAAACTTTTTTTTATTTGCGTGGAAAAATTTTGATGATGGCTGGTGGGCAAACTTGTGATATTTAATTAAATGAAATTTGAAGGGCGTTCGTTTAAAGGTAGATATATTTTTTTAATGCCATAGACTTTTAAAATACTATTTACAATTATATTTTAAACATTAATTTGTTATATACAAATATTTTGTTTTAGATCAAAAAATTACTATAGATCCTATAAAGCTGCTAACTGGACTCACAATAGCAACTCTTATTCCCGTAATCGGTTATAAGATTGATTTCATCGCCAAGTGGACAAGGTCAGCTTCAAAAAGTTAACCATATATCCAAATCGTAAGTTACTTTGCACAATATACACATTTTTGATTTTATATGAATATTTTTTTGAATATTTGATTTATTTTAAAGGTAAATGAAAGCAGAAATGGTGAAGGTTCAGATGAAAATCCATCATCAAAGTTGATCTCCTTTCAAGAAAATCATCACCAGGAAAGCTTGATGGTCAAAGCACCTTATTTTTAAAAAAAACTTTGTATATTATATTTCTTTAAATAGTTTTTTCAAAGAAAGTTTATTATAAAATATAAAAATGAAATAGTAATTTATTGTTTACTGTTATTTATTTGCATAAAAAAATTATCATTCACATAAATCTATTAATAAAATACTTTTAGTGATTATAGTAATAGAAAATTTCGATTTATCGAATCCCGCTCGAAATAGAACCTATCGAGAGATATCATTTGATGGACCGCAGATTTTATCGACTCAAACATTTTTAACATCTCTTCAAAAGTATTTTAATTTGAATGAAATTTTTTCAAAATTAATCGAAATATAAAAATATTCAAATCAAATGCTCAGCGACGTTTCTTAATCATCTATTGTACTTCATGCAATTGCGTATAACATAAAATCAACGGGGGTATGTTATTTAACGAATTCCGGCGGGTTTCTCCCAATTCTTCACGGAATTGACACCATTGCGTTGTCAACTACGCCAGGAAGTTGAGTTAACCCCTATGCTGATTTCGCCGTATCCAATTCCGTAGCGGAGTTGGGTTAAGCGAGAATGATTTGAATGCACATCTCCTTTTTCTCAGTGTATGCATCCGAAACGTGGGTGCTTAGCAAAAAGCACTCTAACCTCTTGGCGGTGTTCGAGAGGAAAATACTTCGGAGGATTGTTGGCCCCGTATGTGAGGAAGGACGATTCCGGAGACTCTACAATGACGAGATCTACGAGCGCTATCGCGATATAGATGTTGTGAAGAAAATAAAGCTCGGTAGACTCCGGTGGGCAGGACAGCTAGCTCGTATGAGTGAAGATGAGCCTGCTCGGAAAGTTCTCTGCGGTAAGACTTATGGGGTGCGACAGCGAGGGAGACCCAACCTCCGCTGGAAGGATGGCGTAGACCAGGACGCTCAGAGCATAGGGGTGCCAAACTGGATGACATCGGCTCAGAATCGGGACCGGTGGAGAGAACAGTTGCGAGAGGCCAGGACCGGATCCCGGTTGTAGAGCCGTTAAAGAAGAAGAAACATAGTATGACTATTGCATTATAAAAAACGTAACATAAAAAAATATTTCATTATAACCTAACATGTAATACGAGGGTGTATATACTAGGGTCGTCTCAAAAGTAAGTTCCACTATTTTTTTAAATCCGTGTGGTTGGCGGGAAAAGTCTGGGAGTCTCAGGGAATTCGCGCCTGGGTGTAGTGGCAGCACTGTAAAATTTCTATGCGCGTGCGTCGATCGATCCGGCAGTCAGGTGGAATCCGTGGGAAAATGGCAAACGTGCTTTTGGGATTCCAAAGGGGTGTTGTTGATCAATTACCTGCGCCGTGAGACCACGATCACAACTGCACGCTTTTGTGGGGTGTTGCAACAATTCAGAAAGGCGACCCAAAACAAAAGCAGAGGAAAGTTGGCAAAATTTTGATTTTCTCGACGGATGCTTTAGGGCGGATTTATACAGTGCATCCCACCAACAATGAATGTTTTTATTTACGTTTGTTATTAGTTAATGTCGTGGACCGACGTCATTCGAGCTTTAAGAACAGTCAGATTTTAGGATGAAAGCATTCAATTACAATAAATACCACTATTACAGCATTCACCTCAATGTTGTGATTGGTCCGGTCCAATGGATACTTTGTGCCAAAATTGTCATGCTTTAAAATCAAGCAACTGGGATGTGCTGTTCCAATGGCAATGGCTCCACCTGAGCGCGTTAACGCTTACATGGATGGGAAATCTTCGTTGTCCAAATATTTCTTACAACTTTTTTATTTCGATATGATGAGTGCATGTAGTTTTATATACGAAACAAGGATTTACTTTAAATTTAAAACCTTGAAATAGTTAATGTTTTCAAGTTTTTTAGAAGAAAATTTGCGATTTCAAACAATAAATGTTTTCCCGGGAAATTTAGTTTCCCGGGAAATCCCGGGCGGGAATTCCCGGGAAGGACTCTCTATTTCTAAACAAGTTTAATTTTACACATGAAATAACATTAATTTAAATCCTTTAAGAAAGACGGAGCTTAGTTAAAAGATGTTTTCAACAGATTCTAAAAGGCCCTTATTTAAAGGTTTGTGAAAAGTACCTGTAATTTCAAATGTTATGCGTAAGAAATGCTTACGTGTCGACGCAAGAAACGAGAAGTACATATCTGCCACCGCTAGGATATTAGACCAGAGAAAAAAAGTTGAAATAAATCTACCCTGCGATTTGTGGACGCTATAATTAAGAGAAAAATCGTACGAATTCAATGAATGTGTTTTGGAAAAAATCGGTCCAGGAGAACAGGTGGAAAAAAAGCTAATAATGGTAGCGAAAACACGTTTTTCAAAGTTTTAGGTGGGAACAAATTTTGTTTTTGGAAAACAAAAAATAGTAGGTAATAGCGCTTAAAAAGACGAAAATTATGAGTTTTGGACAATTGAAATCGGTCAACAGGTTTTTGCAAAAAAAAATAAAAACCTCGAAATATGGCCATTATGTGACATTTAATTACAGGGACTGTAATTGTCGTAGAACCTTGTTTCTGGGCTGAAATTGTGGCTTCTGTTAGTGCCTACCTACAATTTCATGCAAAAATAATTATAACTTTTCGCGTAAATCTCAAAAATGTAAAAACAGGCGTTATTTTGAAAAGCCTTATTTATTCTCGAAGAGTTGCTCTACCAACCCATTTTCATGAAAAGTTGGTGAGGTTCAATTTAATACCTCATAAAAGCGTTTGAAAACAGGAACTTTTCTTGATTTTCAGAAAAAACACCTTTAGGCGAAGGGGAAGTG
Source organism: Thereva nobilitata (assembly GCA_963855945.1). NCBI lineage: Eukaryota > Metazoa > Arthropoda > Insecta > Diptera > Therevidae > Thereva > Thereva nobilitata. The sequence goes on from OY979695.1 coordinate 170,206,499, forward strand.
GAATATGGTGTGGATTTCTATTCAGTAGATTTCGAGAAATCAAAATTTTTTCCTGTCAGGCATATATGAAAACGCTCGAAAATTTCCATCGCAGGAAGCTCGGCCGGCAGAAAGCTTGCCCACCCCCTTCGCCGAAAGGTGTTTTTTCTCAGGAATAGAATAGGAGCCCATCATGTATAAAGATTGGTAACACCGGTAAAGATGGTGTGGGTTTTTGATTCGACGTCGTCCAATGCTACCAGAAAGCAGATATTTTGTGGTTTTCAATAGACACAGTTCATGTCTTCATGTTTCTCCCCTACCATCAGTAAACCATCCTATAAAAGGACAATTCCCCTCTTTACATCCTAACCAAAATCCTCTCTACTAATAATAATTAAAATTTAAGTTGACCCCGCTACATTTTTGTCAAAAAAATATTGTATCATTTGCTGTTAGCTTTAAGTATGCCTTGTTTGGAAAATAAATAAATAAATAAAAAATGCTTCATCCAGTTGTTTAAATTTGGGTCAATACCAATGCTTGGAGTTAAGCCAACAGATCAGTGTGCCATAATCTATCAAAGGTCTTGGAGATGCCTGGAGCGACCAAACTAGACTCACCTAATCGATGCATATTTTTGCTGCAGTTGTGCTGTTAGGCGGGGTTTACATCTGGAATTTATTCGCCGAATTTATTACTGGAAGAAATCATTCATAGTTCAAAAGCGTTTACATCTCGACACAAAATTACCTACATTTATTCCTAGAACAAGAGCTCAAAAATATTCGTGAATAAATTCAATGAATATAATTCAAAGTAGTTTACATTATAAATAAAATTCTATGTAAAAATTGCAGAAGCGTTTACATATAGCCAAAATGTTCTTGTGAATTTTGCAAGGAATAAAATTCAATGTGAATTTATAGATATAACTGTACAGTCAGTTTACACCATTATACGAATATATTCAACTTACGAATGTGCATATATGACAGACAGATGTTTCATTTATCATATTCAACCAAAAACATTACACAGAAAAAATATAATTTATGAGACCATCAAAAAAAAATTTCCGAGAAGAACAACATTTGTAATAAAAAACCAAAATGTGTCTGGATGAAAAATTGGATATTATAAGAAGGAATACGTTTGGAGTTTGCACCAATCGTCCATAAAAAAAAGTACCCATTTCCAAAAGGCAATTTCTGTGCAAGATCGGCACTTTAAGATACTTTGCAGGAATCACAGCAGGTTCGCCCAAACCTTAAGAATACCATTACCAAATAAATACTGGAAGTTTCTATCAATCACTTTGGCACTGAAATTGGGGCTAGTCAGGGTCAAAGAGCCAAACTTACTATTTAAGAGATATATTCGGGAAACCGTCTTATTATTTTTTCACAATTTGAACCCATTAAGTTTCTAACTTAAAATTTTGAAATTTAGTACAATGAAAATTTTAGAAGAAACTTGGGTAAAGACCGCGTTTATGTGCAGGGGCCGAACCGGTCCAAAGTACCATAAAAGGTCCAAAAAAAAACCGAAAATGCGGGCTTTTTTGGACCTTTTTTGGTACTTTGAACCGGTTCGATCCCTGCACATAAACTCGGTCATACTTTCCAGAATATTGAAGGATGAAGGATAAAAGTGTTATTAGGCCCCCATCCACGGTCACACAAGTGTGAGACATACGGCCAACATCGAAATTTATTTCATAATATGCGTGTGTAAAGTATACATTTTTGAAGTTGGCCGCCATATGAAGAAAATATTCGTCTGGTTTAATATTTCCTTCATACCTGCTTCAATGCAGGTGTAAATTTTTGTGAATGTTATATAAAACATGTAAAACACGGTTATTTTTGATTTATTGACTTACGAGAAATATTTGTTTCATTAAAAATCGTTAAAGCAGTTCTTTAATTCGAAAGAAGTTTGTCTTTTGTCATACATGTGTGACCGTGGATGGGGGCCTATTCTTGATATCATTTTTCATTGATATTTTAAGGTATTTTTTTTAAATCTGGTCTTTTCTTAAAATTATGTCTAGTTACTGTACTAGCCTGCGAAGGGACATATTTAAGAATTTTTAAAGGAGATCCAAAACCAATTTTAGCGAAATTTTTAAAGTGCTATAAATCATTTTTCTTTCCTCTGACCTTACGACTATGTAAAATTACAACAAAATCGTTGGAATGTGGTGATCCATATTGATCTCATATCTGATTAGTCGCGGAATAAAATAAAAAACAAAAAACGTTAAACGGTAGTACGAGTTTGTTTTTAAGTGAATTTATTCAAAAGTAGAAATCAGTTCTACTTGTGAATTTTTCCAATTTCTACAATACAAACATAAAATTCTGTAAACACCAAAGCAACTGCTGATGTTTCATGAATTTATTCACTCTTATTCTCTTCCGTGAATTTCTATGAACTTTTCGGATAGTGAATATATAGCAAGGGGGTTTACATTGCAACTAGTCTTGCTGAATTAATTTCACTGAATTTTTTAATAAATGTAGTGAATTTCCCACATGTATCACCGGAATTTATTCGACAAAAATTGCGCGAATAAAATTCATCTCTTGTTTCAAAATAGTTTACATTACCTTTCTGAATTTCTTCCTCGATAGAAAGTGAACTTTTGTGAATAAAATTCCTATCGAAAAATTCGCGAATAAATTGCAAATGTAAACCCCGCCTTAGACCCACTAAAATGTCGCCGGTGGACCTTTTTGTCTAAAGTCGTATTGTTTGTCTATCACGATTTGTTTGGATACTAGATACTACTGTTGTCGGTACTGTTGTCTTTGTGGTATAACTAATTTTTGAGAGAAGCCTACAATCTTCGCGGGCATACATTTTTTGGCTTGTTGGCTTTTCGATCTCAACCTCAGTGCAGCGTTTACGATTTCTTTACTTAAAGATAAGATCGATAAGAGATGGTGTATAGATTGTACAGCGCTTCCGTCGGCGAAATACGAATAGGACTATCAGTGGCGTAGCTGAAACTTCGGAGGCCCCCCGCCAAAATCTCAATAAGGCCCTCTATAACCCAGCGATAACCCAAAAAATCCTAAGACCCAAGCGAGTCAACCCTACGTAACCTGGAACTTACTAAACTAGCTCATTTTCCTAGTACTCAAAATACATCGACTTGAGAAGCTTATTAAAAACTCATAACTATATAAATAAAAAACATTAAATAAATTTTTATCGCTATTTAGTACGCGAGACTGCGTGAGGATTCACAATTCTTCTATTTCTTGTGCGCTCGCTTTGAAATTGTGATACATCAACCAATCGATGTATAAAAGTAAAATTATTTTTGTTTATGTCCATAAAATCAGTGTATTATTTTTTAAATCTTTAAAGTTAAATCATAATTATCATATGTTTAATTATTTATATGTCATAACGTTTATATTTATTGGTACGAGGAAAACGAAAATTTACTAAATATATTTAAAATTCTCTTTAAATTTATTTATTTAAAACTTCCTGTGTTGGGTAGGTTCCGATTGCTTCGGATTCACGAAGTTCTGAGTTACATGGGGTTGGCTCGCTTGGGGTTTAAAATGTATACACGTAGATTGTAAAAAAAATTTTTTTTAAGTCACTGAGGCCCCCTAAAGCTGGAGGCCCCCCGCGCCGCGGGGTCTGCGGACCTTCAGCTACGCCACTGAGGACTATGCGATAGAAAGGCACTCTAAGTATTTATCTTGTTGAGAAAGCCTAGAGCTTAGTTTTGATGGCATTGGCACTGAGTCCTACTGTAGCGCACAAGCTAGAGACTAATTCGAGTGTACGTATTTATAACATCTTATCTTTTAAGTCTGCGCAGAAGCACTGCAAATTGCGATCAAAGAACTTCAAAAACCTTTTCAAACACAAAGAAGAATGTATATGCATAGTTTCACCAGAATGTACCCAGCGGGAAATGGAGGGCTCCAATAGCGCTGTTTGAGCACTCCTTAAAAAGCTTACAGCGCTCCCGTTACGCTCCAGTTCCATATACTTTTTAACATTGCATGTCATTGCAGGGGAGCATACGTTTTTATGCTCCTTCAAAGGCATTCTAGGAGCATTATAAAAAAGCTTTTTAATAAAGAATTTTCATGGAGGCCTGTGGATATGTGATCCGGGTATCGAAAAGCTTTTATTTTGTTTATCTTTTGCTATTGCCTTTTCCTTTCCAAGCGCGAGTGTGGTTTTATCAAAGCAGTCCCCCAACTAAATTCTAACCACTTTAAAAGCTGCTTGTCCTTCGTATCGAACGAGAGCCAGTCCATTGAGAATGCCAATGCCACCCTTTATGGTCATCAAGGCAATCGCTCATTTTCTTCGTTCTATAAAATTTATGAAAGCTCCGGTAATGCTCCCTCGGGAGCATATTTAACAGCGCTCAAAGTAAGCTCCTCTGAACAGCGCTCGCAATTTTTCCCACTGGGTATATGCATAGTTTCTCAACTAAAATAATAACTTCATTCTCCCTTCCAGAGCAAAATATAAATTCTTAACAATGCTGTCAATTTCTTTTCAAAAGATCCTTCAGCACTGTGCTCGCTCATTTAAGTTTCTTGCATTAATTCTGTATCTTTGCAGTCCAGATGCTGGAAAATCAACATTTATCTCAAGATTTTCCCACATTTTCCCCAAAAATTGACCTTTGACTGATAATAAAATCCGAACCGAAAGGGGTGAGAGTCTCAAAGGCACCGGACAATCCAGTATCGACGAAGAAGCTGTGCCTGGAACAATTGCATGCATCATCTCCCCTGTACTGGTCAAAATCTGGTCAATTGGTGTCTCAGCGTCTTAAGAAAGGGGTGAGAATACCCATCAAAATGCATACAATTCGAGGAATTCGTGGGAAATATGATGTTCCTGAAGATTGTGGTCCGTTATTTTTTAATTTCAAATCACCATCCACACGCAAATATAAATTCAAATCTGCCATAAACAAATTCAATGATGCCTTACAGAAATTTTATCACAGGCATTCAGGTATCATGGTAGGGAGGAGAGTGGTGAGTGTGTAGAGAGATGGAAAAAGTAGAGAAAGTTTTGGGAAAATTTTCGTATTCTGACTTGTCAGGATAAGTTTTATTTACATACATACACAAAATTCCCTTGGAAATCTCCTTGCCAGGACTTGAGAGTCTGCTGTGGCTTGTTATGTTGGTGTTATATTCACATTTCCATATCCGATGTTAAATTAACATTTATTCAACATCGGACCTCTAATCAACTCGCAATCAAACATTCAAGCAGTTTTCCCCAAAAAACTTTCAAGGATTTTACTTTGAATACCACTAGAAGGACCACAGTTTGGTTATGACTTTCTCTATTGATTCGCATTTAATATGAAGGATATCCTTGGGGATGAAGCAAGTCTGGGGTGACTTAACTGTGGGACTTATTGGGGATATATTCAAAATTGATTGCTTAGTTTTGCTGTGTGTTACTGTTGTTTTTCTTATGTTAAAAACTAGCATCAGGGGCAGTCCTTTTCGCTTATATGGGGTTCTCCCATTTTCTGACGCCATAAATATAACCATCAGGGTTAGCAGGAAAGGAGCCTAGGACACCCCAGATAAGATCGTCATAAGCTGACCCTAGCCCAAAATCCCAATGCCACCCACAGATGTGTCGTGTAAGCCTTCTCACAAGGGATGTAAAAGTATAAGAATAGAAGTGGAGGGGTGGAAACCTATTGATACTGGCGTCGTATGTAAGGAAGATATACACAATACTTTGCTTTTGCCGTCCTTTTGTTATACGAAAGATATTCGTTGGGCATACGGATAAACTGCTATGTAGGCTTATATCTAGGCATACGTGCGTATTTGAACTAGGGTCGGATAAGAACTTTTGTTTCCTAAGCGGTTGATGGTATGGTAGCTTCGTTTTCCTCAATCCATCCCTCCGCTCGGAAGTGTATAGGCTCATCTCCCTTTTTATTTATAATTTAATAAAAGGGAGCAGGAAATCGATATCAAGTATGGCGTCCGAAAAATGGGTTATTGTGGTAAAAAAAATACTAACAGTTAATTTTAAAGAAAAGTTTATTAAAATAAGGGATTGCGCAAGAATTTTTATTGTATTTTGGTCATGGCTTTCATATTATTATGAGACGTGTTATAATATCAAACATTAAGTAGTATATGGATTCGTACAGTATGTGTACTTGGCGTAGAAAGTGATAGCCAGATTTGCGGCACATTTTGTGTTCTTTATGTTAAGTTTTATGAATTTATTGGTAAGCGGGCTCATTTTTAGAACAAAAAACTAAGGTATCAAAACAGTAAAAAATCCATATTAATTTTAATATTATTAAAAAAATGCAACTTATTTTTAGATGTGTATATTACATTCTTTTATTTTAGAAAACCAATTTAATAGCTTAACATTTAGTTACACTTTGACTAAAATAATAACACTATAGTTTTCTACGTAAAATTTATTAGGTACTTCTTTAGCGTTTACAATATTATTATAGGTTTTAATTATAATTGTATTTTACGGATTTTTAGTTCCGCGGTCTACAAAATGTGATCTTGCTCATGTGAACTTTTAGACTCGAGTGATGGCGGAGATCCCGGAAATCTTGTTTGATCATTGAACTATGAGTTCAGTGATCGATGAAGTGTTCCGACTGATCGTTAGTGATCGTGACGGAAGTTGTTGTGTGACTTTTGCGTAAAGCTCGGTAACTAAGTTTATATGCGGATGCGGTCACAACAAGCCATATAAATGAATTAAGGATGATGAAGTTACAGAAAAAGCAATTGTTTAAGAGCTGCAGCGCCTGCCAGCATAACATAATGTTTTGCTAGAATGGTTCTACAAAAAGGCCAGCGACTCGCTATTTACTATGCTTGCCCCATGACACTGAAAGATATGTTTTCATAATAGATTTCACTACTAGATAGGAAAATTAAATCGTTTTAAAATCCAATCCTTTCTTGTCTTTAGCTTAGTTTTTACGAGGTGCTGGGTAAACATAACACTTTCATGCGCAGCTACCTATTCATTACGACAATTTTCTGCACATAGTTAACTAGTTTTGGACGACCACAGTACCTACTTTCTTAGTCGCGTGAAAATAGAAGATTATATTTGAAACACGAAATTAATCTTAAAATTTCCTATTCAATTTATTACTTGAAGGTTTAAGATCAGAGCACCACTCAAAACCGTTATATTTTGAAAATGAATAGAACGCAAGTTCGATACTACACTGTAAAAAATTTCTGTGGTAGTTTTACAAAAAAAATACTGGAAGTTTTACTCACAAACAGTTTTGTAAATTTGCAATATATATATTATTAGGAATATTCCTAATCTACTTTACGCATTTTTACCAACTCTGTAATAAGTATACATTATTTATGGGATTTTTACATCAGTAATTGGAGCTTTCACTTCATAGTTTTGTAAATTTCCAAAAATTTTGTGTTGTAACTTTTTACCTCTCGCTCAAGATTCCCGCTCTGTGCCAATGTGCTTGGCCCAGCCTGAAATATTTTCAAGCGCCAAATTTTATTCCTAGTTTACCCACTCCCTATACATTAAAAAGTAGCATTTTGCCTATCGTGCCTTGTTAAGCATGTAGGTACGTGAGGCAATGTCTATCAAAATTTCTTGGCTGTTACAATAACTGCCCAGACCCTGATCAAAGTCAAAGGTCTGGACTTAACTGGCTTAGTATTCTATTTTTGCCTGTGAATTACATCTATGAGAGGAAAAATTTAAACCTTGCATTCTAATAACCAATTTGTAATTTTACTGAAAATTTATGTTCTAAAATTGCGCCTCTTACTGTAAAATTACAGTACAAAGTGTTAGGATTTTTTCAGTACATAACATTGATAAATATATAAGAAATATTGTAATTTTCCTACATAAACGATTTAGAAAAATACACAACATTGTGTAAAATATACGTCACATCCATGTAATCAACATTTACGTTATGGAGTATTGGAGATTCTCAATTTCTTTATGCAAAGTTACAAAATTTATAGTTAAATTACAATAATTGTGTAGTAAATTATATTATATTATAATATATTGAGTTAACCTTTGGGCCTAAATATGCGAGTATGCATGCTTCTGAAGCTTCAGAGGAGACTTGTCTATTTAGGACCTTTAACATTCATTGTTTTCATATAGGAAAACCAAGCTTAGGAATCACCAATTGTACTACTGGGTCTGACATGTTACTTTTTCAAGGATAGAAGGAGAGTATGATAGTTTAAATGAGGTCGGGGTGTGCTAAAGCAGTTGGCGATGAACCTTAATAGTCCGGGGAAATTAGCATTTAAAGGAGACAAAATTCGGAAATGGCTGAAAATTGGTCCACAGCTTCCTTGTGACTTTTTTAGAAAACAATTTCGGAATCACAAAAAAAACAAAATGGCTGCCGGAAATATAGCGGTTTTCCGGTGTTTTGCTCGCATCTCGGTTTCTATAGGTCGTACAACCCCGTACAAAGGCCCTAAATGTTGACAATGAAATTCTCTACAACTTTAGTTCTTACAAAGATGTTGACCCGATTAACCCTTTCAAAGTTATTCAATGTCAAAGTTTCCAAAAATCACTTTTTGGCGAAAACATCACTCAAAAACTGGTTTTTTCGAAAAAACTTTTTGATCAGTCAATACGAAACGTTATTGCCTACAAAAAAGCTCCTTGTCATTTTTTCGAAACTTAACCCTTTCGAAGTTATTCAAGGTCAAATTTTCCAAAAATCACTTTTCGGCCAAAAAATCACTAACTATTGTTTTTTGCAAAATTTTTCGAAAAGTTTTCGAAAAATTGGCAAGGGTCTCATTAGGGTAGGCAATAATCTTTTGTATAAATAGAACAAAAAAAATAATCTCAATAATCAGTTTCTGAGTCATTTTTTGACTAAAAACTGATTTTTTGAAACTTTGACCTTGAATAACTTCGAAAGGGTTAAGTTTTCGAAAAAATGACAAGAGGCTTTTTTGTAGGTAATAACGTTTCGTATTGACTGATCAAAAAATTTTTTCAAAAAAACCAGTTTTTGAGTGATGTTTTCCCCAAAAAGTGATTTTTGGAAACTTTGACCTTGATTAACTTTGAAAGGGTTAATCGGGTCAACATCTTATAAGATCTAAAGTTGTAGAGAATTTCATTGTCAACATTTAGCGCCTTTGTACGGGGTTGTACGACCTATAGAAATCGAGATACAAGCAAAACACCGGAAAACCGCTATATTTCCGGCGGCCATTTTGTCACAAGGAAGCTGTGGACCAATTTTCAGCCATTTCCGAATTTTGTTTCCTTTCGTGCGTTTTTTTTGCCCGGACTATAATTTGAACTGATTGCTAAAATTATCCCATAAGTTGTTCTGAATTTAAGATTGTACTGTGAACGAAAAAGAAGCTTGCAGGATGTGGGAATGTTCCGAGTTAGGTAGTCTTGTACTGCTTTCAGTGTGAAGTGTTAATAAGGCGTTTAAAAAAAATATAAAAAATTCTACTCAAACTAGGGAGCTCATTTCTTCTCAAATGGCGCTACAGTCCTCGCAGGACTCCGGCCTCTCGAAGTCTCTTCCTCCAGTCGTCTCTACTTCTTGCTTGCTCTCTCCAATTTGTTATACGAAGTTTCCGTATATCTTCTAGAACGTCATCCATCCACCTATTTCTCGGTCGTCCTACTCTTCTCCTTCCTGATGGTCTACCATTAAAAATCGTCGCTAGCATTCTATCTTCTGAAGCTCGTGCAACGTGTCCGAGCTATCGCAGTCTATTCAATCTTATTTACGTATGTAGCTATATTTATTTCGTCATACAGTTTTTCGTTTGTTCTAATGCGCCATTAGGACCAAATATTCTTCTTAAGATCTTCCTTTCGAAGATTTTAAGCCTCAGACCAGTAGCATAGATTAATCTTTTGTATACTCTGACTTTGCATTGTGTTGAAATTTCTGTGATTTTTAAGACCGAGACTAGTGCGAAAGAGGTTTTATTTGCGGCTACACTGCGTCTATGGATATCGTCCTTTTTCCGCAGTAAGCATTGTCCCTAAATAGATAAAATTTTCTACAATTTCCACCCTATGATCGTCAAGGCTGATACTTTGCCTTAATCGTTGGCCTCGTTTTGATACGATCATATACTTTGTTTTTGTGTCATTTACTCGTAGATTGAACTTTGCTGAACTTTCTACAATTTTGGAAAAGGTTTCCTTTACATCTTGCGCTTTGCATCCAATTATTACTGTCATCTGCGAGGGCTAGTATCTGAATATTCCTTGTGTAGATGCTATTTGCTCCATTAAACTGTGTTTCCATCATTATTGCTTCCAGAGCAATGTTAAAAAGTATTCCTGAGATCGCATTTCCCTGTCCAGACCCGATTTTTGAGGAAAGTTGATTGAGTTTCAACCTCGTATTCTCACTTGTGTTTTACAGTCTTTGGTCGTCATTCTGCATAGTTCTATTATTTTTTTCGGGAAACCCATTCCACAACACTCTTTTATTCAGCAGGTCGTAAACATTTCTATAGTCTACAAAAAGAAGATGTTTATCAATGCTTTCTTCCCAGCATTTTTCAACTATTTGTCTCATTATAAAAATCTGGTCTGTTGTCGATCTGTTCGTTCTAAATATTGCTTGGTAATCACCTACTTTTTCTTCCAAATGTGGTTTCAGTCTATTAAATAAAATATGTGAAAGCGCTTTGTAGGCTGTGTTCAACAAAGATATTGGTCTGTAGTTTTTGCCACTCATCAATTCGCCTTTTTTATGGACTGGGACTAGTGTGCCTAAAACCTGTACCAATATGACGTTATAGCCGTGTTTTTTTAATGAGCTATAGTATATAGGTCTTCAATCCAGTTCATTAAAAAACGACAAGGGAAATTTCACTAAGCGCCATCTTCAGTGCTTTAAATATAATAAAATTATTCTGAAGTTGCGTGTCAGTAAACAACTGTTACACGAATTCCCCTCTAGAAAATAATAAATAAGTTTCTAAAAAAAATATATAGTTTAAAAAACTAAAAAATACGCTTTGATTTTAAAATGAACTAAAAAGTAAAAAATAATTTTTGAATGTAAAGTTTTTATTGCTCCAGCCAGAATAAGGAAACAACATACCTTTCGAAATGTAAAACAGCGTGGGACTCTCTTCCTATATTTATTAACACCGGACATTTTCGCTAGCGGCCCACGCTTTTTTACTTTTCGAAAGGTAGGTTGTTTCCATATTCTGACTGGAGCAATAAAAACTTTACATTCTAAATTATTTTTTACTTTTTAGTTCATTTTAAAATCAAAGCGTATTTTTTAGTTTTTTAAACTATATATATTTTATTTTCTATTTTTTAGTCTATCGTCATTTTGTAGAGACCGCCATATTGGATTTAAAATGACGTCACACAGTTTACTGTACAATACTCGTCGTACGCTTTCATTTGATACCCATACCGAGGGCGTTGTAAAGAAAAAGGTAAAGCGCCATTTTGTGTGGACCGCCATTTTGAATTTGGAATCACGCCACACAGTTCTGTATTCTAATTGTCAGATCCTTTCATTTGATACCCATACCGAGGGTATTGTAAAGAAAAAGGTAGTCCGCCATTTTGTGTTGACGGCCATTTTGAATTTTGAATGACGCCACAGAGCTAATAGTATTCTACTTGTCATTTCCTTTCATTTGATACCCATATCGGGTGGGTTGTAAAGAAAAAGTTAGTCCGCCATTTTTTGTTGGCCGCCATTTTGAATTTTGTATAACGCCACATAGCTAATTGTATTCTACTTGTAATACTCTTTCATTTGATACCCATGTCGGGGGTCGGGGAGTAAAATTGCAAAATTCGGCCGCCATCTTGGAACCGCCATCTTGATTTTTTTACAAAATGGTCAGATTGCATTGTCACGCGAACTATACATATGTGCAAAATTTCAAGTTGATCCGTTACCTGGAAGTGGGTCAAAATCAAGTTGCAAGATTTGTTTACATGAAACATACAACATACAACATACAACATACAACATACAACATACAACATACAACATACAGGTCAAGCTAATATAAAGCGTATAAAAAGAAATTATTTGTTTCCTCATGCCTTCAAATTTGCTCTCGTCACTTCCCTGTTGTTTTTATTTTAAATGACGTTTTTCCGACAGCCGGTAAGTATGCCACATTCCGAAAAGAAAGGGAAATTTCCCAAAACCTGGATAAAGATCTCGATAAAACCTGGGTTTTCAAATTTGTATGGGGAAGAACTATAAAACACGGCTTATTTTTCAGGCTTATTCAATTCTTGTCTACACACCGTATTGATTGGAGCCTGATAGAAAGCGTTTCTGCATGTAAAGGGCTCTATGAGCACTAAACTAACAAGATAGTGATTCGAGTCAAAGTTTTGACTTCCATATTTTTGTACATGCCTGAAAGTTAGCGTCGGTCTATCGATACGTGGTACTCGGTACTCTTACTTCGTAATTATATAATTCTTTAACTATTGTCTATATAGCATGGTTGTCCATTGTCATAGCAAACTGTGTTTGCCGATGTACAAAATAACTTTTAAATCGTAGGGATTACAAATCTTTTCGACTACTTCGAAGAATATTTTTTTTAAATTTGCCTTACGCACAATGAAGTTATAAGCCGTGTTTTTTTAATGAACTATATAGTTCTTCCCCATACAAATCTGAAAACCCAGGTTTTATCGAGGTTTTTATCCAGGTCTTGGGACATTTCAAAATTTCCCTTTCTTTTCGGAATGTAGCATACTTACCGGCTGTCGGAAAAACGTCATTAAAAATAAAAACAACATAGAAGTGACGAGAGCGAATTTGAAGGCATGAGGAAACAAATAATTTATTTTTTAGAAACTTATTCATTATTTTCTAGAGGGGAATTCGTGTAACAGTTGTTTATTGACACGCAACTTCGGATTAATTTTAATATATTTAAAGCACTGAAGATGGCGCTTAGTGAAATTTCCCTTGTCGTTTTTTTAATGAACTGGATCGAAGACCTATATAGTTCATTAAAAAAACACGGCTATAATCAGTCGCCTATCTGCTTTTACCTCCGGGACCTTTAAGAAGTATTGCGCAGATAGAGATATTTATCATGACCTGGTTACATATGCTTTAACAAACCTTCAAAGCGTCTCTAGCAAAATTATTGAGTGAAGAACCATTCAAGAGGAAAATCGTCTCAATTCTCTGAACTAATATAAATTAAGGTTATTAAGAATAACGCAATTTAGTGCAAACACCAACGTTTATGGGTCCTTACGAAGTAATAATGCATATAGGTTACGACAGGTTTCAGCTGAAGAAAGTCGGATATAAAAACGGGCCGCCCGATTATGACTACTTCGTAAACTGATCATATAGAGCCTTGGAAAGAATAGGGGGAAAGCCAATGAGGAGTCATCGGAGGCCGAAGTCCCGTAGCATGGCCGATGCTTGCGATCATGGTCGTTCGTCATCACCATTTTACGTTAAGTATTACCTTAGAAGATTATGTGTTTACTCTAGATCTTGTCGACTTAGAAAAATTAAAAATTTAGGATCACGTCTGCAGGACATTTTTGTTAATTATGAAGAGGGACAATCAATTCAGTCTAGTTCTATCCATAAAAGCATTTTAATTAATAAATTATACTCATAAATCCCAAATATATTTTGAATTTTCTTCTTTGATTCTTAATTCAATCCTTGTTATTGAATATCTGGACCTGTGCTTTCATGTTGTTCTCCTTGCATTTCAAATTCTAAGATAAGGTTTCAGAGAGAAGTAGAAATACCATCTTGGCGCAATATGTATTCATCGCAAAACCTTGCGGTGGTCCTCATTTAATGATTTTCTTCCTTAAGCAGTTGAGTTCCAAAGTTATGACGACAAATTACGAGAAAAACTATTTTAAACTTACTTAATTGGTTTTTTGTGTGAATATATAATTTACTCCATTCTTGTTTAATAAATATTTAAAAAAAAATATCAATATATAATTAAAACATATAAATATATTAGATAATATAAAAGTTTATTTATTGTTTCTTTTAATTTGTCAGATCTTTTTGCACATTAATTAAGAGTAATTTTTTACTTCCCCAAAACAATGAAGCTGAAAACAAATTGTGAAAAATTGCAACTAAGTTCCTCTATCAAATACTAGATGGAACACGTAAAAGCGTTAGCAGATATCCAAACCAAAAGGTTGAAATCAATTGATGGTAATGCAGGTCTGGAGAAAACTGGAATTACCCCTCTTTATTTGAGGGAAATTTTGTTTTTCTTGACAGGGGTTCAAACCCTAAAAATTTCTTATAAGCAAAAATGAAAAGCTTTTGAAAAATTTTGAGCTTTTAAATCATTTTCCTGTGGTATCATTTTTCTTATTGGGATTTCTTAAGGATTCTGCCAAGTGATTTTTAGTGCATTGCTAGATATTATTGACATTATTGAAAAACGGTTTCGTTTGCATATAATTTAGGGTAAATTCAGTTAAAGTATATATTCCGTAGAACCACCAGCAGGAGTGCAGGACTAAAAATTTAAATGATGGGGTAGAGATGTGGTAGTATAGGGTGGGTATATCAAAAGTTCCAATGCAAACCAACTGGAAATTTTTGCTGACCCGTCAAAAACGTCCGTTGTACGACTTTGTGGCGCAGCCTTGTGTTTTTTACATTTATCAAATCTGGTCATTTTTGAAGTCTGATCAAAAATTGTTATTTAATGACTTGATATAGTAGCCAGCCATCCAAAAGAAAGATCCAACGGACAGCAAAAGGTGTCTTCCATAAGCCTGTTTACTCCGCATAAGATACCATGCGCTCGAGGTAGGCTTAATTGTTAACAAAAAAATGAAATCTACCACTATCGATTTTATGAAAATAATAATTGAACAAATTTAAGAACATAATTTTCATAAGCATCCCCGCACTTATACAAGCGTCTCCGGAATACTGAAAAGTGCTAGTACTGAAAATAATAAATCTTGGAACTAGTCATGAGGGAACTTAATGCCTGTCCAAGTTTGTTTCAATAAGAATCCTGAGAGATTGGAACATTAAAATAAGCCAGGAGGCTGTATATAGGCAATACATTGGTACTCACAGCTCTCAAGCGAACACCAATGATAACGGACAAAGAGTTATAGAGTTGACAACAAGTAAGAACTTGGTCGATGCGAGTACGTTTACGCGTCAGGATATCCCCAAAATCTCCTGATGTTTTTTGCGAGGGAGTGTTGAGAATTTTTCATCAGTCAACCAGCACCGGAGATGAGTGGTCGACCGCCTATAAGGCCCATGCTTAAAACAGGAGACACCGCTGGGGGCTCGCACACACATGGTAGTGTCAGATTCGTTTAACGTTTGAGTCCAGATCGGCACAAGCCATAAAGTCATTACTTCGGCCTGGCGTCATTAACATGGCCTTTAAAAGGGTCCCTCGAAGGAGTGCTCACCAGAGCGTCGGAACAGTGCAGCATACCGCTAGTGCTCGTAGGTGCTTCGGAAAGTGGATAGAATTCGACCAAAAAGCGCGTGCGTTTCTAACCCGGTCTAAAATCGAACTCTTTCTTATCTTCCATTCTCTCTTCGTAACCGGCTTACGTCAATACGTGCTATCTATCTGCTATCTCTCCTGCCATTTCTTTGCTTTCGCCTCTTTGAGCCTAGCATTGCTTAGTGTTTTGGTGGATGATCTCCAGAGTCATCTCCACCTTCCTTAACACATCCTTCGACTTCATCATCTGGTACTGCTGATGGAGTTATTTGAAATCATATAGACCGTATACTGGTAGACAACCGTGGTCTTTCAGGCCTGGTAACGCTACGAACGTATTGAGGTGCCTATTTTAACTTGCAACA
This sequence comes from Thereva nobilitata, assembly GCA_963855945.1. NCBI lineage: Eukaryota > Metazoa > Arthropoda > Insecta > Diptera > Therevidae > Thereva > Thereva nobilitata. The sequence continues at coordinate 170,222,370 of OY979695.1, forward strand.
GCGAAACGGTTTGCATTCAAGAGCGAGCATAATGGTCGCACCTAACGAAATAGCAAGAGACACCATCAGTAAGTGCAGAGAAGTCCTGGAAACGAGATGTCAATAGTCAACAAGAGTTGTGCACACCTTAAAAATACTATTATTTGTACTACTGACTCCATTTTAGACAGAATTCGTAGAGATCGGAAGGACTGCTTCAATGATAAATCCAAGCTGCTGATTGAACGTAAGAATGCTGCGCACCGAATGAGCTCACAAGAGAAGATAAAAGACGGCAAAGGGAAGCCTAGGAGAAAAAGATCGCATCGGATCTAGAACACCACACCAGGCGCGAAGGCACTTTCAAAGAGTGCAGGTATTACGCGATTCACCCTTCGTGCCACGTAAACATTGTGTAAGTACATACTTACTTCAAGGATAATCTGATCATCATCAACCCAAAGGTGTCTTACAGCAATCAACCGTACTTTAATGATCCGCTAAATGGAGAGGTTACTGAGGAAACATGATTCTACGACGCTGAGCTTGTAAAAAGTTATCTCAGCCACAAACCGGTTCAAAAGCAAAGCTATTCTCGTGGAGCTAGCTAAAATATGGAGGGCCTGCACTAAACTTAGCGTTTAAAGGCCCCTATCCACTAGCGAGCATGCATGACATGCAAGAACGAGCTTTTAGATGAACGGGGTAGTGGAGATGAGGCCCCTCATCATCTCCACTTCCTCGTTTATCTGTTATAAAGTAATTGGGGCTTATTCTCGTTGTCGAGTACCATGGCAGATGTCACTTCGACCCTCAATTGGTATTCTCATTGTCAATCTAAGTGACACCTGGCGACTAGATCGACAAACGTCGAATTCCAGTTGTCACTAGGTGGAAGTATGAAGTGACACTTTCCTCGATACCTTTGTAGGTATCGACAGATCTATTTTTAGCAAAATGGAAGCAGAAAAAATGTAAACAAATATTCTTTTGATTGTATATTCCTTTAAAAATTATAGAAAATTAAAATAAATATATAAATTTTAATATTTTTAGTGTAAAAATACTAACAAGAAAACAATTCCAAGTGATGGTGGAGTTTATGCTGCAAAATTCGGAATCCGAAAACCAAAACGCAAATGAACTCGTTTTATTTATTTATTTTTACAAATTTTTATGCTTTTTTCACAACAAACATCGCACTGTTAAATATGTCAAACTCATTTTTCATATGAAAATGTGTTTCATTTCACAACGTTCCTCGTAGCCCCACTCGCCAACGAGAATACCACATTGAAAGTGGCGTGACGCCGCCTAAGAAAAAACTCACTTGGGTGATTCGACAAGGAGAATAAGGCTCATTGTACAAATATGGGCGCAGAGGGTGGTGAGCAAAAGGCACTCGAACTTGTTAATAATGCTAAAGAGAAAAGTCATTCGGAGATTTGTTGGTTCCTTATAAAGGGAGGAGTCCGAAGACTACAATGATAAAATATGATGATGATACTTGACCTTAAACATAATTTTTTGGTTTCAGTTTCGTTATTTTTTCAACTCGGCTGGTAATAAAAACAAGGTCAATTGCAATATTTATTTTGGGAAGTAAATACCCGAAATGAAGCCAGTAAGTGACCTGGAGTGTACTACTGTACTACTCTTTAAATTATAACCCAATATGATTACAAAATTGTTTGTGCATGGCTATTTTTTCCGTTTTTTTTTCAAATCATATACCATTAGTTTTATCAATGAATTCATAGTCAACAATTTCGCCCAGTCAACAATTTCAACAGATATACTCGTTTTGTGGAACTAGACCCTTCATTCATATTTTATTTACATTTGGACCTGAACCTGAGTGAGAGTTTTTTAATTCCATTTCTTACAATAAGAAATTTATTAATTTTAAATTTCTCTGAAAATATTATTATTAAGGCTACAGGCTAAAATCCACTGCTGATTGATTCACAAAATTAACGTTAATTAAAGACTTTCGCACAATAAATGAAAGTTTCAGGAATTTTTAATATTTATCTCGTTCCATTCAATGGTAAATTGAATAGTAAAAGTATAAATTAAATAATTGAGAGCAAAACAAATAAATGATTTTATTAAAAATAGATTAAAAAATAGTGAAAGAATTCATTCTCCTTCGGCTTTTAGACTTGTTCCCTTGGAGAGAGTTTTCTCGTCTTTAGTTTGATTTTGAGCTCCAACTTTTGTTGACGATATCGGTTTGTGAATAGTTCCGAAATTCCCTAAAAGATGAAAACAATGTATAGTTGGAATAATTATTTATTTTTAAATTGTTATTTTTAACTTCATGACTTCAGTAGCGATACATACATAATAGTACTCGTACATCTTTAGAACACAGATAAATGCTCTCATCATCTACTTCCTTTTGGAGGTCATGCTATCTCAAAATACATTTTTAGTGTCTTTGTGGCATTCGAAATTTTTGCAATTGTTGGAAACGGAAACCATAAATTGTTAAATTCTCCTCTCATATTTCTTAAAAGAAATAACTACTATTTCTTCAATTCTACTTAGTAAATCTTAATTTAAAGCAGTTTTGTATTTGCTGGCATTACATCCAATATTTTGTCGAAAAATCTGAAAACTGAAATTTTGCAAAAAGAAAGTTTAACCGCTATGGTAATCCAAAGTGTTTTAGTTCTCTTCTTTCAGGATTTGTTAATCAATTTCTTTTAAATATCAGCCGGGATTTTAAATTCTTTAGGAATCACAAAAAAAGGACAAGGGAAAATGGAAAAGTAATTAGATATTTGGTCATCATATTGGGTTTATCAATAATACTTCTATATAAACAATATCTAATGTTAAAAACTGAGTATTCAATTTGATAGGCACTATAGTCCCAGTCCACAAAAAAGGTGAGTTGATAAAATGAAAAAAATTACAAGCCAAGCACTCTGTTGAAAACAGCTTATGAAGTACTATAACATTGTCTTCAATCTGTCTACTTAAAGATTGAAGACAAAGTAGGAGCAAGATTTAGAAAGAATAGATCAACAACAGGAGTGCTGGGGAGCAGCATGAGAGAAATGGGTTTCTCGAAAAAGCTGATAGAACTATGTAAAATGTGAAGTTCCGATGGGAGCAGGTGCTAGAGAACATCGTGGGGCAGGTTCTCATGGCCCGTGTTGCTCCTATTGTTACCTTCCTTTGAAACTATCCCAACTTTATGACATTATAGGTCCTGCTCATCACTGACCAGCGAGCCGTACGTGAAGATTGGACGTCCCACGGCTGTGTACAAGACCATCTTTAGCTTGAGACCATATCTCTTGCCAAAGGTTTTGTACAGGCGTAGAAACCTTTTTATGTGGAAAAACCAAGCTTAAGGTCGCGTTCGCAGCTCCGTGATTTTGCCGCATGGATAAGAGATTTCCTCTTTGCATGATTTTTGCTGTGTAAGAGAGAAAACCAAAACATGTGTCGAGGCAGATATTTTTTCCTGGCCAATAAGAGAACATTAAGAACTTTTGCCGTGCGGCATACAGGCCATGGAACGAGGCGTAAGAATCGTCCTTTGTACCACCAGTTTGACATGTCATTCAGGTCATGCATCATGGTGCACTGTCTAGTGCCCAAGCTTGGTTTTAACGATAGAAGAGAAAAAGATGGGTTACAGGAGGTCTAGGGTGTTGGAGCAGATGGCGATGAACCTTACGTTTGAAGTCTTGGGGGTTGTACGAGTTCGAGAAAACTGATTGTGGGAGTTTATTCCACAACCAAATTGTTCTATACGAGCTTCCAGACGCCAGTGTAAGCGAAAAAGGGGATTACAGGGTATGAGTGCGAACCGAACGAGCTGGTCTTGGGTTGCGGGAAAAATATTGCTGGCAGGCCGAAGGGGGATAATTTCAACGAGACAGTCGCTATGATAATAGCGATACAACTATGACAAGGCTGCATTTCCAGTGATTTGGATGCCGCGGTTTTCCATCTTGTTTTTCCAAACGCTAAGGCGGTTTTCGAGGCGCCAGTCCAGGCGATCTTTACCCTCTCCTATACGGCTTTCAGTTGAGTTTTTGTCTAGGATGAGACTCAGAAATTTCAACCTGGCAAAAAGAGTGAGGTGGAAGACAAATAAGAAGACTACCAAGAAGGCCTTAGGAAGAACAGATCGACTACATACCAGATTTTCATCATGAGACAAATGTTTGAAAAGTGCCATATAAGTATCTACAGCTTCTTTTTATAGAATACAAAAATGCTTATGACCTTCTTTATAAAAAAGAGCTGTGGAGAAACATAATGGAAATAGATTTCGCAAAAAAAAGTTAATAGAACTGTGCATAATGACGACAGAGAAGAGTGTAGGACACAAGTGAGAATACGAGGCTGTAATTCAATAAACTACCCTCAAGAATCAGGCCTGCAACAAAGAAATGTACTCTCACTAATATAATTTATACGTATATTGTTAAAGGGACGTTGTACGTATAAAAAGGCAGCCAGGGTATATGGTTAGTAATGCAGGGTCCTTGTCCATTGACTGGATGGATACTGTGCATGGCGGGGCGTAGTAGAGCCAAGCAAGGAAGAGATGGAGACACTCAGAGATGTTAATAGATCGGCCTTGTATCTGTTATGGTTAGTGATGAACAAAAATGGTCTTGTTCTTGCAGTCTTGTCTTGTTCTTGCACAACGGACCATCACGTTCCTAAAATAAGAAGAGGCTAACATTATATACCTATTAGCATGATTTGTGTTATACCTATATGGGTATGCGCTGCGTGCTAGGGATGATTTTGCTGATGGATCTTTTTATGAACATAACGAAGGATACTATAGCTCTTGGAACCTTCCGTTGCGTTATCTGGAAGAAAAAATTAAATCTGACTATCAAGGACCTACCCGGAAGGACTCTTCAGCAACCTCCACCATAATAGTAACGCGGTTAAATAAAACCATTTTTAACCAGTCTAACCGATTCCAGTCATTGTGTCAGGAAGGCTAAAAGCGAAGTGAAGTCAACACCTTAAGATCTGGGGATATTTCCCTCGGCCTTTCATGAAGTTTTCTCGTGACGAAGAAAAAAACAATAATTTGCTTCATTTTCTCTGCAAACTGACGAACTTGAAATCCCAGTTTCAGAGTTGGTGGACATTACAACATTTTTACGCTGGTTATGTACTTTCCTCTAACTGAAGTTAATACCTGCAAAAAGAAGATTATTTGGGGATAAGTCCACCTTTAAATGAAAAATTAACAACAAACCTTCATACCATAATATATATTGTATATTGTATATTATATTGTATAAGAACTTCTAATGACCTATCATTTCATTCTTTCACTTCTGAATAATAATTTTATGACATAGTATTTGTTTTTAACATCCTTGCCATGTAGATGGAAGTCCTTTCTTTCTTGACCTGCACAGAAGAAAAAAAGTAAATATAAATTTTGCTACAATTTATTTGAACATTTTGTTTTGAAAAATATTACAGTGTGTGTGTGCTTTTTTGGCCTGCATGCACAGCAAATGCATACTATGGTCGAGTATGATCGCACTTCTGAAGTACACGAATGAATTCTCTTTACAATATCTTAAAAATGAGTGTGAATAGCCGAATTATATTATTTCTGATGGACTTTATTAAGTAAATAATATTGAATAAGTTACAGACAACCTGTTGCAACCTCTTGCACTTGTAAACTTGTATCTTTTGTAAAGGTTTTCTATGTAACTATCTCGGACTGGTGGTGCGATCATAACCTCCTCGTGGTGGCCATTGGAAGCTGCCCTGTAAGGGATTGGCTAATATGGCTACCAAGCAAAGATGTAAAGTTATCGTGTCAAGGGTTGCATGGCAGGGTAGTTTTTGCATTGTCGTTAAAGATCTCCTTTGGTCACCGGGCGCACGGACCCAGTTGTATAATGCCTTACCCTGATATGGAAGCTCTGTCAGGGTGGGCCTTCCCTTCATGGGACTTTTGTGGACCAATTAAGCTAGAGAGGATCAAGGCAAGGAGGGCCAGAGTAGAATTGGGGAGCCCCACGGAGCACACTTTAATGAACTCCTTCCCAACAGACCGAAGGTAGGACTGCGGTCAGGAAGCCGGAAAGCCCGAGTTGGCCGGGATCACTATGGCAGTGGTACGTTGTTCAACGGGACCCCGCTGGTGCTGGTACAGACTATGCCAGTATTTTGGTTGAGTGAGTAAGTAAACCAGTATGGACAAACAGATTTAGTCGAGTAATTTACTAAAATCATTTAGTCGAGTCAATCCATTCCTGTTCTATTTTTTCGGTCGAGTAGCTTACTAATTACTTGATACGAAAATGTCATGCAAATTTATTAATTTATAAATTTTTAATTTTTTATCTTGTTGTCTGCTCATTTTGACACTTTATTTACTAATGCACTGTGTTCGGACACTTTTTAGCTACTAATACGTTTTAAGACGTTTAGTGGTAAGTAAATTACTCACCACTCGACTAAAATACTGGCATAGTCTGTACCAGCCTTAATGCCGGGTTTTCACTGGTAGAATTAGTGGTAGAGTATACTGGTCGAGTACTAACTATCCTGTGAACTCACCTAATGAAAACTCGGTTATAGTAGAGAAGAGTGGGATAGCACCGTGGTAAAGTTACTCTACCGCTTAAAAGTAGGCCAGTTACTCTACCACTAATTCTACTAGTGAAAACCCGGCATAAGCGACAAGCCACTAGGCAGACTGCTGAGCCTGCTCAATCGGTCTGCATACAAATATGAGGTATAGGAGTGTAGTACACTAGGCCATACGAATGGCTGTGGTAGTTTTGGACCTATACCTCGGTAGTCCCCATCCTGAAATACGAATTCAAACAAAAAAGTTTGTTGGTATAAATAGTAATGTTGGCTCTCTATTCAGTCATGTTTTTTTACTTATAGGCCGATGATTTATAGTTAGTACGCTGAAGTTATTTTTCTTAATTTCACAGCAAATTAAATAATGTTCAACAACTAAAATGTAATTAGTTGTCAATGGACATATTTAGGTCCTGGATATTTTAAAATACAAATGGCGATGAATATTTTAAAATACAGATTATTAAATTTCTTTTTAAATGATATGCTTTGGTATTAAATGGTAATGGTATATCTTATAAGGATAAGGCAATCAAGTTTTATGTAAGAGCAAATCGCACACAATTTACAATATTAATTGCAGCAAATGCAGTCTAGTTCTTAATTAAAACAAAAATTAAAAAATTATAAAGCCAGACTTTACATATTTGTCCAGAATTAAAAATTGTAAAACTAGGAAAAAAACTGTGCAGGAATTAGTGTTGAAAACTTCCATAATGACTTGATTGTGTTTTCCTCAATTTTCATTTCAATATTCTCTGCCGGCCAGAGTAATTGCAAAATGGTCCGTAGAGAGCACTCGAGTTCCTCAAACCATCCCCAGATTGTATGCAAATACTGGACTTTGGAATATTTAACAATCGACCACCAAAAAATACATAGGGGGTGTATTCTGATAGACCTAAAAGCTTCAGTTCAACACTATACCTTTGCAACGATGCCTGCGGCCCCCGGGGTGGGCCCAGCTCTCGAATAGAAGACCGAAATTGGAATGGGGTATAAGGCCTGAATGTGAAAAGCAATTTTTTACTTAAGCCCAAAGCCTAAGCCCTCCAACATCTTCAACCCCATACCCTAGCTTTGGGAGTGCTAATGCAAGTGGAGCTCCAGTTTCAAGCGTTTGTTTTTCATGGTTATTCTGCTGCTGTACGGCGAGCACACTATATTCGCTCTATTTTTAGGTAAATTGTGCACACATACTTGTGCGTATATAGACTAAAACTTTGTAAATACACGCAAAGATTCTCCGCCTTGTTTTTCTACAGTTTTTCACTAAATGACGTCATTTAATCGATTTTTTGCGTATGCGCTAGTCTTACCGACGAGGCTTAAAAACGGCGAGGACTAGAAGAGGAGCTTTTTGGCATCTCCACCACCATTTTAAATTCACTCTCGCCGTTTTTACACAGTCATGTTGGAGTTGGTGGTATTATTGCGGAAAGGAGCGGTTGACGTTTTGTAGGCTCCGCCTAGTAATTTTAAATTCACATAAATACACAATCCTACATACCTCTTATATCCCAGCTATACTGTAAGTATCTACTCTCCCCGTTCAAGAAATAACAAAAAAAAAGGAAACATCTCACCCCTTTCAAGTTCTTCGGCTATAGCAACGTCCCCTTTGAAAAGGGTGACTCCGGCCAGAGAACAAAAAGGACGAAAAAGGGATTGGTTCAAGGCTAAGTAATCGTAGGGTAGAAGTACTCTAGAGGGTGAACAAGACTCTGTGCGTTTCTCTACATATACATGAAATTTTCTGGAGGGGTCGCAAATTGGAATGTAATGAAGGAACATGTGAATTCATGCAATCTGACATTAAGCCCTCACACCCGCAATTGCATTGGAATTTCAGCATATGCGCCACCTTGTCTTTGGCCGTTTCCCTTTAAGCTATCCTAGACTATACACAGCCAAATGTATGCAGAACAAAACAACCGGGGGTAATTGTTATCAGTAGCGATGGGACCACATAAAAATCGTGAGTTGAATTTTTAACATTCAGGCATTTTATCCACGGATCGATACTAAACGCCATAACGCTGCAGCGTGAGAAATACAAAAGCTGGGATAAATGGTTTGCCCATACCCCTATAGCCCCCCTTCCACCCGCCACACAACCAAGTCAAAATAGACTCGTTCCTACCGTCATACAATCCAGCTATACATATACATAAATATCAGCCATCCGGGATGATACTAACAGACGATAGTTCCACCATTCTTCCTCTCGCAAGACTAAAAAAAAGTACACAAAGGATAAAAAGGACTCGAGGTGGACGCAAATCAAATGATTAATTGGCGAACGGTGGTCACTTCGTAATTTTTCACACCCTACCGGACATTCAACCACCAAAGTTCGTTATTGATTCTAAGACAGGCAAAAAAAATATATAAAAAGGATTTAAGCGGGTGAGGGCGGGTTTATGGCTCCATTGGAACCTTTTTGTTAATTATTCAACTTAATGAACAAGGAAAATTTTTACAAAACTCCCATAGGATACTTTGCTGGAGGGTAGCAAGATTGAGTGGTGCCTGTCACTCCTGCATTTTGCGATTTATGCCATAAGAAATGTTCAGTCATTTATATTTTACAGGATATGTTCCAAAAAAATATGTTGCCAAAGGGGTAATTAATTAGGACGGGACTGAGGATGATTTATTTAAATAAATCAGAGAAAAAATGAGTTTTAAGAAAATTTAAAAATTTTAAAAGTCCTTTTTACATAAATAATAAGATATGACGATGCCTTTACTCCACTGACTCTGTTTAAAATGTTTGAATCCTTAAAAACCTATAGTGATGAAGCAAAAATAGTATTCTATGAATTTAATATTTTCTATTAATTAAAATAATTTGAGAAATAATTTTTGTACATATATACAATGTGAAGATGTTAACTTTGATATTTTGGTACAAATAAAAATTATGTTTCCTGTTTTTATAACTGTATTATCAAACAGATAATAACATGTGTTTGCTTAAGTTATAGGTACTATAGGCTTATATTACATGTCCTGCCAGAAAGGAAGGTAAAATTAAGAGCATTTTATTTTATATAGAACGTCAAAAATGATAACCATCCTATGCATGAATGGAATAGGCTTGAAATAATTAAATTTTTCCATTAATATCAGATTTATTTTTTTTTATAAACCCCTAAATGAATTTCAGCCATTAAAGATATTTAATATAGTGGTTGTGTGGTTTGTTATGGAATCGCTGCTGCTAATTATAGTGTTAAAAATAAGTTAAAAATTGATCCTAAAATTTATAAATTTATAAGTGTGCTAATCCACTAACAAATTAATAAAATTTTGCGACCAATAATTTAAATATACTTCCACGTACGAAGAAAGAAGTAACAAGATAAATGGACAGAGTAAAACAAGGTGTAAATAATTAATAAAAAAATTTATTATTATAAAATGAGAAAAAAATATTGTTTCAGAGTAACCCCATTTCAATTTAGTCATCATCAGGAATTCCACAGACTAGCATTGACTTCCATCAGCGTTCGCCTCTATGATTTTCGATCGCTGACCCGTAATTTCCAGTGTCTTATTAATTGTCTTATATCTTCCTCAAAGTCGTTTATACCATATTTTCTTAGGGCGACCTGTCTTCCGTTTTTCTTTCGGTACTTTCCCCAGCACTTTCTTTGTCGACATGGCCAATCCATCGTAGTCTGTTTATTTTAATCACTTTGCCAACACTGCAAACCCAAGTGAGTGATTTTAAAACGCATTTTGCGTGTAAAATAATGTAGTCACTTTTTACGAGTTTAAAATGTGTTAATTTTTAATTCGCGAAAAGTGTGTAAATTTAACACACTTAATGCGTGTGTTTTAAACACACCAAATATGTATTATTTTGAACCTTGTGAGCGAAGTTTTTTGAGCGTCGTTTTGCAGGGAGTAAACCTAGAAAAATCGTTACCGACAGCTTAAAATTTTTGGTGTAAACTGCAATGACTTGTCTTGATGCCCGTCTCTTACCGACTGAGTACAAAGAGAGGTCCTTAAATAATTACAACTGTCTAACTTTCCTGTAAGTCATCCTCTCATGCGTTTTTATTTTATTGAAGTGTGTGAAATGACACATAATGTTTGATTTTCACACGTTTAAGACATAAAACGATAAAACGTTACAATTTCTTTAGCGTGTAAAAAATATTATACGCTGCACGTGTATGATTTTTACACGTATATGTCTTTTCATCCGCATTATTTTAACACGGTTTATTCTTAAAACGCAATATCTTAACACGATTAGCGGGATTTACACGCTTATGAAGTGTGTAGTGTGTTAAAATAATGCCTCGTCTCTTTTCTTCAATGTCCAGATTAATAGTGTTGTGTACAGTTTCAATTTTGGTTTCCTTGATATATTTTTCGAAGTCAGGTGCTTGCGTAGACCAAAGTAGCATTTCAGTGCTATTCGTCTTCTGATTTCGGCCGATGTATCATTGCCTTTTGTTGCAATCGTCCCTAGGTATAAAAACTCGTCTACTGCTTCTTAGTCCAGTCGTCAGAGCCAATTTTATACCGAAAGCTCGCACAAAATGTGATCTCGCTGAGAATTGGAACTTAGGTACTTTTTTGGGTGTAGAAAATGATAAAAAAATCTTTGCTGCGCTAAATTGTATGTTAAGTTCACAATTTCGAAAATTTGGTTTTTGCTTTATATATCGAAAAATAAAAAAAATTGGAAAAACTAATAGCGCCACGTGAAAGAGCGGAAAATTTCACTTAAATTTATATTATGACTTATTTTAAAAAAAATTGTTTTATTATTATAAAAAATTAATAAAAATAAGAAGAAAATTCGAAAAATCTAAGCGCGACAAAAAGCTGAATTAAAATATTATAGCGAGGCGCTCGGCGAAAAACTAAAGTATCCTTGCCTAAAATGTACGCAACAATAAAAATGAAAAAAGCATTTTAAAGAGAACACTCTAAGCTTTCTAAGAAAGCCATTAGTTTATAATTTTTTGTTTTTTTTCTCATAGAAAACTTGACCAGAAGTTATAATTTGTAAAATTCTCACTGATGTTTATACAATTGAAGATATATATTCACAGAGGCGTACGAAAAAAAAATCCTTGTACATTTATCATCATTAGAAATTTACTTTTGATGTAAAAATAATTAAAATGATAAACATTGTCTCTGTTTAATAAAATTTATGTTTTAAAATATTCAGTTTTTCTTATAGCATTCATTCGACGCCATTTTTATGGCGTTTACATCGCCTCGAAAACAAAGTGTTTTCGTCAAAAATTCGCGTTTTGGGCAAAAACACAATCGAGAACAAGTGTTTTCTCATTCAAATCGAAAAAAACTTGGTAAGCTATTTTCGATAAAAACGTCCTAGAAAATAAGAAGAGTGTAGACATTCAGCGTTCAGCACTTTTTATACGCTGTCATTTTCCGGTTAACTGACATTTGTTATTTTGATTTTATTTTTATTATTTAATAAAAACTTTATTTACCAATTTCCGCTTCTTTATTAACAATAACTTTAATATACATCTCTTTGATACTATCTTTTCACTAAAAATTTTTTTTTAATAAAACATCAATATAAACTCTTCAGTTGCCATCCGAAATGTCATCCGAAAACAGGGAAAAGGCGATATGACCATCTTTTATATGGGGTTCACACTGGCACCCAAAACATGTTTTAGAAAGCTCTTCAAAGTTCGGTGCAAAACAGGGTAAAACCTGTGTTTTACCCATATATTTTATAAGGAGCGAGCTTATTTAAACAAGTAGGTTTTGACGTGTTTTAAAATAAAACACGTACAAAACACTTGCTGACAATGCTGAATACTCGCTCAGCTGTAATCAGCACGTCATTTTTGAATTTTTGATAGGTGATTTATATTGTTTACAAGTTTTTCATCGAAAACTAGATGGAAACAACATTTTTAATATTAATTCGATTTCTATTTCGCGGTAAAAAATACTTCCGAATATTTGAAGCTATGAAAACTGACACTTGAAAACATTTTAAAACATGTCGAGTCAGTGTGAACCCTTTTGAGCTTTTCAAACCGACTGGTTCATAAAACATGTTTTGGGCGTCAGTGTGAACCCCCTATTAACTCTGGGTATCTTCAAAAACTCATCAGTGCCGCATCACTGCAGAATTCAGCAATTGGAAGTCTGTAGCTGAATTCTGCAGTGATGAGTTTTTGAAGTTCTTTTTCCGAAATCAAGTTCATGAAAACACTTGTGTTCGAGGCGATTTAAGCGCTCGCCGTATAAAGCGTTTTATTCCTTTTGACATTTATCACCGCTGATGGACTCTTATGACCGCTGCAAAGTGTTTCTTATCTTGTATCAATTAATTGATTTCAAGCAGTAATGGATATGATTCAACCATTAGAAATGCACCCCTGCAGACACCAGTTGAATTGGTATAATCAGTTAAACGAGAACTTTCAGATTATGCCATAGTTTTATATTTTTTGTCTGAAGCTGTAACTGATAGATTTAATTGTAACTCTCTTCGTTCCTAATCACAGCTTATACGTCGTTTACATCGCCTCGAAAACACGTGTTTTCGTCAAAATTTGGCGTTTTGGTTAAAAACACAATGGAAAACAGGTGCTTTTCATACAAATCGAAAACAACTTAGGAACTAGTTTTCAATAAAAACGACAACGAAAACAAGAAAAGTGTGGACAAGAACCCAATTCAGCGTTCAGCACTTGTTATACGCATGTCATTTTCCGTATCACACTTTTTTTTAATTCTCAGTTTGCCATGAAAAAAATTAAAATTTAATTAAATAGGCATAACTGTCACTCGAAAACAAGCAAAATTCGATGTAAACACCTCACTCGTTTTCCGAAAACGAGTTCATGAAAACACTTGTTTTCGAGGCGATGTAATCGCCGTATTAGTATAGAGATAAATGTAAATTCCTTTTGCAGGATAAACCACTTTTTGAATTATAACTCTCTTCCTGATACCTATCGATAATCTCTAGCCTTCTTTTTAATTTGTCAGCCTTTTTACTAGGTGCTTCGGCATTCAAGATTTGTCAGTTTATCAGTTTCAGAGCTGCTGATATAATTTCTAGCAGTCAATAGCATTTCTTCCATTGGGTGATGTCCTGAATAGTTCATCGCTTTTGTCGAATTATAATATTAAAATTATAATATACCACTAACAACACTCGAGGTCGAATATTTTTCCAATTTGGATTTAATACTGATATTTTGAGAAGGATAATCTTATGATTTTGATGCCGTGCGTAATTGAAAGCTCTTGATATTAATTCTGCTGTAATCTCCCAATGCCGAATTAGACAAAAATCGGAGTGTTGTAGGATAAAGCATTCTATTCTAGATATGTATATGGATTATCACCAACATTTAGATACTTATTTTTATAAACATCCAAAATCGTTTACCATAATTGAAAATTCTTTATATAGGCAGCTTCAAGACTAATTATAATAGTCTGGACCATTTTAATAACTTATTTTGTAGGAGGCAACGATGTGTGGGACTTTCAGAATTTTTAAGTAAGTTTGACTGATTTTGTTTTCATTGTGCCGTCAATGGATTGTGTTGATTTGCAAATGTAACTTGTTGCACTCGATAAGCCATTCTCAACTGGCAAATTTACTTTCGTTCTCTTTTATTTGTCAACACAGCTAAAATATAAACAGCATTTTAAAATTCGGGAACTGATACAGAGATATTCCCGGTTGAAATTAAACTTGGGTTGAATTTATTTCGAGAAAAATTTCTGAAAATTTTAAGTATACCCTGTGAAATTTGATGAAGGTATTTTTATTACACGACTCGAAAAATTCCCACATCGGACCGAGTATGCAAGGACCCACCCCGTCAAGAGAAGCTGTAACAATTATGGATCAATAAATAAAGCATCAACTAAAAAAAACCTAAATCCGTTTTGACATCCTAAATACTAATATTTTAATAATAATTAAATTAAAACATACCAGTACTGTTCTTATGTGTCATAATATATATGTGAGGATTCGAACGAGCTGAACATATTTTAAAAAAATCTCCCAACTCATGGTGCAAGTTAATATTTTGTATATTGGGGTTAAATTTGAGAAATTTGAGCCCTGTGAATATATAATACAAACCGGTAAAAAATCGCAAAATTGTCAAATGACATTTGTTTTTGACATGTCATACGACTATCTGTCAAAATTTGCTTTGAAAATTTCTCTTTTGATTTGTCAAAATTAAGTGTGTACGAAGTCAGATGGACTATCAATTAGTAATTTTGTCAGTAAAGTCATATGACAAATCACATAATAACATACATATATCTGACAGGAAAGAAACAAGATTGAAGCTTGCCATCGCAAAACCCAAAAATTGAAAACTCTTATTATTAATATTTATTAATTTGTATAAACTTTTCTGTAATTGTTAATTTTTGAGAAATATTTAGAAGATTTGTAAGTTGAACCATGCACGAATAGACTTTCGCTCAATGCATAATCATCGAAACTTATCACGAAAATGGTTGATTTGAAAAAACCCATAGTAAAATTCTGATTTTTCTTTCAAGATAATCGACGACAATTTAAAAATTAGGGCAAAAGATTCAACAAAAGTTATATTATTATGCTGCAGAATTGTTTTAGAAAGCAATTCAAGTTATTGCAGATGGCATTTATCAAGATGATGTGAAATGCATTCTTTCTTCAAAATCTGCGGTTGATCTAAATCTATTAGAATTTCACAAACACGATCCTTTTACCTTATAAAATGTTTAGCACGATACTGGTCGATGAGGGTTTTTGTGATGTAAAGTCATTTTGAAATTATGACTGTAGCAATGTTTGTCAAAACAAACCATTAATTCGGAGTAGTTCCAAAAGGTTCCGACGTAACGTGTATTTTTGGGGTATTTTTGGGGCCAATGTTATTCCAATATTACGGGTTTTGCTTGTGGTACACTATTTTCTAATTTTTTTTTACTGTCCTTGACTTTGAGATGGCCCGGTCATTTTAATCTTATGTATGCTTTTATGTATGGATGACTTCCAAATCGTCAAAAAACTTTATTATGATGCAGTTAAGAAATAAGCCTGGTGCATTGTATCGATGATGCTATGTTTACTATGGTGTCTGGAAACAGTTTTCAATTGCCTTTTTCTAGGATAAATTGTAGGAATATTAGAAAATTTTATAAGAGAAAAAGGAAATAAAAAATACCCTGACAATTTAGAGGGAAGAAGGGAATGTATACTTCATCCCGTCTTTTAAAATGTTAGTAGCTCTTTCGCTAGAAGTACAATTTTTCTTCTTGGGTGTTTTATATGTTTTCATCAAATTGAAAAATTTCTACAAATTTCTTCACGCGTGAATAGGAAACGGGGGGTCTACTTCTTTAATTTCTCTAACACCTTTTCCCAGAAAATAGTTTTCTCTTTTGCCCTTGAGTTAAAATTAGCTTCGTTATAAAATCGAATATGCAGTAACAGCTTCTTTCACTCATGTGTCCACTTGCAAATGCAGATTTTCTAATATTAAAACTAATAAATACCTAAACAATAAACAAATAAATTAACAATAATAATAACACGACAACAAAATTTTGGAAAGCTGGAATCGTACAGTGTAAGAAAAAACTTCCAAAACCGTACTGGAATATATATACGAATATAGAAATATTCCCATTTTACGTCACATTTTCATGTGAAATTTGTAGTAATATTACAAAATTTTATAGTTTTATTACAATAAGTGTGAACTAATCCAATGTTTCATATCGCGTACATTTACACTGTGAATTTAAATTATTATTTTACAGTGTATCCGAAAAATTTAGGATGAGCATATTACCTCTGATTGATGGGTTTCAGATACATTCCCTACGTTCTGAAATAAGTAACATTGTCAAAATTGGAAGTTTTGACGTTCCAGAACAAATGATTTTGTAGTTAAACCGGTTTTTGAAGTCTACCTACACTGTAAAAAAATATGCAAATTCACAGTACAAATGCTCAGCAAAATTATAAATCGCGATATGAGATACTAATTTACAATACACTTAATGTAATATTACTATAAATTTTGTAACTTCATATGAAGAATTTGACATTGATTAGGAATTCTCCTAATAATATGTATTGTAAATTTACAAAATGGCTTGTGAATAAAACTTCCAGTAATGTTGTGAAAGTTTTTTTTACAGTGTTGGTGACTCTAGGCAGAGGGACAAAAATGGACTTGCAAAAAAATGTCCATTAGGCTTCCCTCTGTTACTTATGGTCCGTCCACACGGCACGGTCTTTGTTCTCACACTCTTTTGCGGAAGGAGGGGGACGGAAAGAGTGTGTGGTCTTTTATTTTATAGAATTGGCAGTTTGAGAAAATTTTTATTACCAGAATCGTTGCGGCTCTTGAGAAAAAAACCAATTTTCATTAAAAAGACCGCACACTCTTTTGAAATGTCCCTTTCGTGGGAACGCATTTCATGTGTAAATTCCACCTTTTTATGCACCGGCTTTTGTTAGCGCAGCTTGACTACAGAGTCAAAATTGCATAAAATTCTATAGGAAAAAACAGTGTGCGGACAAAAACGGTGACCGTGAATACATTATAGAAATTAACTTACTGTAGTCATGTTTTACTTCGATGTTAATATTAATTTTAAGAACTGTAAGCTTTATATCTATCTTTCAGAGGTCAGTAACTTAAGATTTGATTCTGCTAGGTTGAATATGTCTATTAGGAGTAATTTTTTTTAATGCCGAAGTTTAATTAAATTTATATATGGACGAATTACTACATTCATCATAAAGTATCATTACTCTAAAATTATTGTAGCATACATCAAATTCAATTAAATTGTTTACGCGTTCTCCTTAACCGTATTAGAGAGTAAATTTAACGGTTTCTTATTTATTTTTTTATATTTGTATATTAATTCAATATGATTAAAAACGATACATGAAACTATTAAGTTCAGTACTTAAAATTTTTTTGATTAAACATTTTTCAGACTAAGTCAAATTTAATTAAAAAATCTCTTTGAAGCTAATACAAGATCAAACTGCCTTCATTTTTTGGTGACAAATATGGTTTAATAAGAGCTATAATAGAAAAGCTACCTTTTTTATTGAAAGTTTTGTTTAGAAAATAAGAATAGGATAATGGTTCCTAGTATACATCTACTAACTTACTAATCAAAGGCTTGACATAAAAATTGTACTTTACTGCCAAAAAAATTCATGTTGTTATAAACAGAGAATACTTCCCTTAGGCACAAAGAACTTTTCATTAGTCCATAATAAACTATTTTTTTCTAATAATATTATAATAAAAATTAATAATTTAGAATTTAACACATTTCTGTATGATTAGGAATTTTTACAAGCGTCGATGGCATATGTCGAATAAAAGTGACTTTTGAAAATGTTGATGATGGATGAATAACAAGCAATAGTTGAAATTTCAAATTATTAATTTAAAAAAAAGCGACGGTATCACGAGAAAAACTAAAATATTTTATAACTTAAAATATATGCGGCAACTTAGTTTTGTAACAAGATGAAATTTCAATGAGAGTAATTTTGTTTAGTTCAAATTAAGTTTCTTTAGCTGAAGTCACATTCACAAGGGTAGTAAAATTTCCTTTACTTTCTTTTGAAAATTTCGTAAACCAGCAAACATAAAATTATATGTAAAAGAATTTAGAAATAAACAAAATCTGCTTTTTTACATAAATTTATACTAAAAAGAGAACTTTATTTTTGCAAGTAATAATAAAAATATAGTTTGACTTTATGAACAAAACTTATTAATAGCATAGAATAGCAAAATTGTGTGAGTTACTGCACCAATACAAAAACTAAAAAAAAAATAATAGTTCCAGTTAGACGCACTATCTAGTAAAACATAGGCCTTTCCCTAATCACACACAGCCCATCAATACTAATGCAATTCACGCCTATTCACGCTATATTCTCTCACTCTTCCAGCTAAATTCAAGCAATTTTTGTATTTGCCACAAACACCACACTATTCCCCAGAATTTCTAGTATATCAGATCCATCACTCTCTAGCCACAAAAAATTTACTTACTTAATTGCAATTTAAACATTTCAGTCACATTAAAAATTTCCAAAAAAAATTCGGCGATAATTTAATTGCACTTATAAGGAAATTTCACGTTCTCAAGACTGTCCTCCCCCAAGAACACATACTTATGCGCACAAATTCACACTTTTTTCTCTTATAAAAAGATTTTTTTCGGCGTCCCTTAATTTTATGAAAACCTTTAAAAAGGAATCTCAAAGCTTAAGAGTGCTCCCGGAAGTAACGAGTTGTGACATAATTTGCCAATCTTTCTGATGTTTGTTGACCACTGTCACTTAACTGTTTGTGTCACATAGTTAAACTGTACACCGGGCAAATATTCTCCCAATCATATACATGTGATCGATGAAAACAAAATACGAACCGAACCACCCTTATTTTTTCAAAAAAAAAAACAAAAAAACAAAGATGGCAACAACAAAAAATTGCAAAAAAAAGGTACAAACTCACACTCAGTATCAGAACGGGCCCCCATTTACGTCTCATGGCATCAGCATCATATTCATATGCATACAGATAGACAGGACGAACGGATTGTACATTGCAGACGTCCCCATATATACAGTTGCACAGAGGACTTTGGGGTGCAGAACGATATAAGGGATGGAAAAAAATAATGAACAGAAACATTGAACTCTCGAGCATATCAATCGTGGCATATTCGACTACCGATGACCGATGAAACTTTCTTGGAATTAGTGTCTCTTGTGAAGGAGGATAGATAGTAGTTGTGGTAGGGGCTGGAGGAAGCTCCCCCGCAATTTGTAAATATACTTCATAAAAAAAATATACGCTTTCGCAATCAGTGCCAATGGGTGGTGGTTATAACCAACACATTGCGGTTTTTTTTGCGCCTTTTTGAAGTAGTTTCATTGGAAATCGATTTTTTAACCCTTGGAATTGCATTTTGTTGCGCACATGGTGAACAATGCGCACGTTCCAATGTTTATTTCGTTTTTTTAATTCATTGTTTTATTTCCCGATTAAAATGCAATTCTTGTCCCTTCTGCTCAAGTGAAATTCGACAATGCCAAATGCATGTGCAAGAAATGCATTTAACGTTGTCATGATTATGTGATAGAAATGTTACATAATGTTTTTTTGCATAGTCTTAGGGTAGTATGTATAACAAAATCATTAGTAGGAATATTTTAATTAGTAGACACATAACAAATAACTGTGAGAGATCAATTAATCCTTTTGAACCAATTTATCAATGGTGTGTTTCATCTTATACTATAATCTCGACAATTGTCATAGATAATCACAAGGAATTTATCTAAAAGATACTTCGAAATGAAACTACCTGATCAGCAACACAACAACTGAACACTTCAATTGATATAAGATTGTAATTTGATGTAAAGGTTTTTGTAGAGTTAAAGTTTTAAGAGGATTCGATTAACAAAAACTCATCCAAGTATTTCCAGCTAGTATTTAATTTGAAAGTGTATCGGAACGAACAGTTCCAAAACTGCAGATGAACTTTAGAGTTAGTGATGAAGTGAGTATTATTTTCAAAATATAATCTATATATATAAAAGTGAAAGTATGTCTGTCTGTAAATGTTCAATAGACTCCGGAACCGCTCATCCGATTGGCCTGAATATAGGGGTTTTCGGGTACGGCGGGTGCTCCTACGCGGTCTATTTTGCTCTATCTCGAACACTTCGGGTGGCTGTAGTGTACCGAATCCGTAAAATTCGAACTTTTGTATGGGAGGTATTCTTCGAATTACTGCTAAAGAGCTCAGATCTATATTATTTTGGTTTTTTCCGAAAAAAATACGATTCAAAAAGCTTCAGATCGATCGGTCCAAATTTAAAATGGCGGCCAACACAAAATGGCGGATTTCCTTTTTCTTTGCAAGCCATTCGGTATGGGTATCAAATGAAAGGGTATGACAAGTAGAATATTATTAGCTCTGTGTGGAGTCATTCCAAATTCAAAATTCATATCACCTGATTACTACTATTGGATTATGGGTGCAGCATAGGCGCACCGGGTCCCAGCTAGTAATGAGATAAAAAAACTTTAAATTATTGCAATAACTAAAATAGTCTCCGTGTTATAATATGTTTTAATGAATTTCGCTGGAATATGAGGCTCTGTATAATTGCAGTTTTTTAAACTTTGTTATCAAAATACTATTTAATACGTCTTCGTCTATATTCGAAATTACCTGTGGAAATAAATGTAAGTTATTAAAATTAACCATAATAAGTATCCAAGCAGAAATGTAATCAGTAACTTGATTTCACAATAGGCTAACTGATCTTAAAACAGATTCATTTCTTATTTTATATTTATGTTATTTATGTCTATTGGAATGACCATATTTTACTATATTTCTGCGATATTGAAATGATTGTGGTCTAGGTTGCATGGAATAATCAACAAAAATAAAACAATGCGACTTTACACGAATTACAAAAAATTAAGGCACAAAAACAAAACATTATGATAACCACTAGAATAGCATTCGTGGTGGACTTTCTAACATTGAAAGAAACCCTATTTATTTATATTTCACTCATTCCAGAGATATCTAATCTGACCACGTTCTTATGTCAATTAATTCGTTTTCTATGGATAAAAATATCCAATATGTTTTGAATGTTTTTTAATTTCCTTTTTTATCATATGTTATTGCTAGATTTTTTTATTGTGAACGGGTCTAAGCTTGGGTTTCACCCTTTATACGACTCGTCTCCTCATGTGATTTACTTCACGGTCCAATTTGTAGTAGCAAGCTTAGCTCGAAGATAGAAAAACGATATGATAGGTTAAAGGTAGTCTGGAGGATGCACGGGGAGGAGGCAGTGAGCCTTACGTTTGAACTCTGGAATGTTGTATGAGTTCATGTTTTTTAGCAGCCGGCTGAGCCACAACAGTCGGGGTTAGCAGGAGACGCCCTCGTCGAGTGTTGTACCTCCTGAAACAAGAGAATTCCGTTAACCAGCCGACAAACTGCCTGTTTCCAATGAGGACGTCAACGAAAATTTCCCCTCAACGCACGGTGAGAGCATTCCCAGTGATACCGCCACCGTAAATTATTATTGACAAAAACCATTTTCTGTGCAAGAAAATTGTGTAATTTTTTGAAATGTCCGACTTTAAAAATAATGTCCTACTACTCTTGGTATGAGCGTGTAAACATGCATCATCCCCCACCCAAACCCACTAATCTCAAGGGACACAGGAACACATTCATTTTAACCCTTTAAGTCCATTTGTTGCATTGATGAAACAATTTTCGTATAAATTGGTACCGATAGGGTTAAAGAGATTACATCGAATTACAGTCAGGCCTAACACAAAGTGTACAGTGGTTTTTTTTATACCAAGTCTGCAGCAGCATAAATCGAGAATAATAGCTAAACATTAGAACAGCCCTTAAAAATATCAATGAAATGCCGAATTTCTGCAACGATGAGTGGGGAGCAAAAAAATTTATTTAAAAGGTCAAAAAATTAGTATTTTGCAAATATATCTTAAACGCTAAGTCGAATCATAAAATATTTTTCCAAAATTTGTAGGTTATACGATTATCTATAAAAAAGATATTATAAATCTTCCCGTACGAATTGCCATTCATAAGGTATCGTCATTTTGAAGATTTAAAATACTCATATGCCCTCAGAGGCAGTCCTAATAAGGCGTTGAACCATGACGTGAACGACCTGACGGATTGGTAGTATAAAGGGTTATAAGTAAGCTTGGACATTCACATATAAAAAAAATCGCAAATGATAAAAACCACAAAAACTAAAAATAAAAATAAAAAATTAAAAATTTACTTGAATTCTCCGATATTTAATTTTAAACACAATAAATTTATAATAATCAGACAATTGCTCTTACTCTCACATGCTATCTCCGTCTTATAATATTACAGATATCGGCATTTTTAGCCTAGCCAAGGCAGCATTTTCAACCTACGATACACTGTAAAAAAATAAGTAAATTCACAGTGCAAATGTGCAGTAAAATTACAAATCGTGATATGAAATATAAATTTACTACACAATTATTGTAATTTTACTGTAAATTTTGTAACTTCACATAAAGAAATTGAGAATCTCCAATACTGGATAGATAACGTAAATGTTGATTACATGAATGTGACGTATATTTTACACAATGTTGTGTATTTTTCTAAATCGTTTATGTAGGAAAATTACAATATTTCTTAGTATATTTATCAATGTTATGTACTAAAAAAATCTTAACATTTTCTACTGTACAAGGGCGTACTGTAAGAGGCGTAATTTCAGAACATATATTTTCAGTAAAATTACAAATTGGTTATTAGAATGTGAGGTTTAAATTTTTCTTCTCATGGATATAATTCACAGGCAACAATGGAATACTAAGCATATATACACAATTGTTTTAAGTTAAGGCTAGACCTTTGACTTTGATCTGGGTCTGGGTAGTTGTAACAGCCAGGAAATTTTTGCCAGACGTTGCCTCACGTACATGTTTAACAAGGCATGGTTAGCAAAATGCTATTTTTTGATGTACAGGGAGTGGGTAAACTAGGAATAAAATTTGGGGCTTGAACATATTTCAAGGAAGGCCAAGCACATTGGCATAGGGTGGGAATCTTTAGCTATATACGTATATAAATTTTTCCCTGTTCCTCTCTCTCGTAAAAAGTTACAACACAAAAGTTTTGGAAATTTACAAAACTATGAAGTAATAATATAATGTATATTTACTACACAGTTGCTAAAAATGCGTAAAGTAGATTGGGAATATTCCTAAAAATATATATTGCAAATTTACAAAACAGCTTGTGAATAAAACTTATTTTAACGTATTTTTTTTGTAAAATTACCACAGAAATTTTTTACAGTGTAAAGCCAGTGTCATCAGGATATGATGTACATTAGGAAACCTTGGATATACTGTCTGTTCCCCACCTATTCAGATGTGTATCATTTATAATATGATCACAAAGAGATGATTGCTTTCAAAAACAGATAATGCTTATTGAAAAGAGTCTTTGGCGTGCAGAACGTCAACCAATCATAGTATAATCAATTTTACGTTCGATTGCCAGGCTTCGATTCGTGTCTCACGCCACTTTCTCTCTTTACAGAAATTCTCTCCCCTTCTTTCTTCTTCAATCTCCTATAAGCACTACACTGCAAATCTGAGCTTTTGAAAGTGTGACGCCAAAATAACACGTTTGAAGCGTTTTGAAATAAACACTTTTAAAAACTCAGATTTGCAGTGTATAAACTGAATGACGTTGCAAACTGGTAATACACAGGGTGATTCTTAAACTCAGTTTTTTTCAGATAAAATAACACTGTCTACGCTATTTGCTTACTGGAATTTTTGTGTTATATTTATAACTGCACAAAAAATACTTCTTTGGTAACGAGTGTTTCGTGCCAGTTTTTCATATTTTTTAACCGCTCAGTAAAAATAGAGTTCGCACAATTGATTCATCTTTGATTTATCTCCAGTTGTAACATGTAACAATTGAAATTCTTCAAAATAGGGACTTTTTATTTTATTAAGCTGCATGTTTTTGGATTGAAGGGCAATGAACTATTTTGAGCGAAGGTCTCGACTTGTAGGTTGGCCCTATGTCCAGAATATAGTATTAAGCACACTCCTATTTTTGCCTAATAAAAAAATATATAAGCTTATTATATTAGTACCTTTAAGCTAGTTTCTTAGTACCTTTAAAGTATAGCCGTTGATTTCTTTTCTTTATGGCCTGCACGCCAACTCACTCATGCTTAAACTGAAATAGCAAACAAATGTTTAAAAAATTTCTTAAGGACACCTAAAAGATCGGCGCGATCCAGGGAGTCTAATGAGTCATATAACGATTACTACTACACTCAAGTTCAATTGTATTTTACAAAATTTAAATTGTATTTTTCAACTCAGCGTTTTGTAGTAATATTTTATAAAGGTACAAAACTTTTCAGCTAATTATAAAAACCCTTGGTTAAAGTATGCAAGGCCATTCTCTGCTTCTTCTTCTTCTTGGTTTTTGCTGAAATTCTTAAATAATTTACTATCGAAATTATCTGTATACATTTTAATGCTTATCTCTTAAATGCAAAAAGTTTATGCGCATTCTTGGCTATGTACATATGTATATATATAGTTACTGTAAAGCGTTTTATATTGGTTCAATCTACAGAAGCCACCTAACCACGTACACGCTTTAAGGCTACCCTTTTTGAAAAGGGGATTCTAGGAAGCATGTTCAAGAACATCGCTACAGACAGGATTAAAATAAATTTTAAAGTAATCCCTGCCATGGTTACTTCGCAGGAGCCTGAATATATGCAAATATCATCGTTCTGGACCTTTCTGCTTTTCCGTACGTTTTCTTGGTTTTATTGCCATGGAACTAAGCGAACCCTTTATTTTTTTGGGGGGTATATGTGTACATGGAGAAAAACATTTTTGCATTGGAGATGGGCTCACCTAACCCAAAATTACCTACTAAAAATTCAAAGAGGGACTTCAACGGTGGTAAGAGTGATAAATTTGTATGTTTTCAACTTTTTGGGGTAAGGTATACGTTTATGTAGAAAAGCTTGTGTATAGGAGGTATAAGATAAGGGTAGGAAGCCTTAATTCCAGCGTTGCACATAAATATTGGGGGATTCTCTAGAAATAGAATGTATACGAAGATAAAGTGAATCGGAAATTCTAGGATCTGCAGGGGTGTTACCATAGTTAAAGCTCTACCCAAAGAATGGTTATATTGAAAGAAACAGTTACGTTACGTGTGGCATGCTCGAAAAGCTAGGGTTATATTTTACACCACATTAATTTTTTGTTTGTTAAATAATTTATGTTTATGTTGGGGATAAATGCATGAAGTAATTTATTATGGACCAAGTTAAATTCAATATGAGAAATAATTAAAATTTCTGGGATAGACGGATGCTAACAGCAACAATTTAAACCTATGTTAAATATTAGATTAATAATTTATATGTGAAAGACTTGAGCTCAGCTGAACATTCCATCTTTAACAGCCGACATTGACATTTATAAGAAAGAGTGGAATGTGCTGCAGCAAGCTGTTACCACGAGAATTTTGTTCATGATGACAAATACAATGGAAATACAAAGTTTTAAGTTTTAAGGATCTTTTCATACAATTTATTATAATAGAAGCATTCAATGTTGACTCAGAGACCGAATGCATTGGTCTTCTGCAAGCATTGATCATGGAAGCATAGATAAATAAGGAAATATGTTCTTAATAGAAAGAAGGAATAATAACTAATATGTTCAAAATGAAAACCTCTCTAGATCTAAAAAGTGGGAACCTGTTATATACAAAAAAAATTCTGCTATCGTTGACCCACAATTTCGAAACAACCTGGTAGAAGTTGCATAGATCAAATCAACATTTTAAGTATTATATTTAATCACCAGAACTTAGTACCCTATCATATTTATTGATTTCGAACGCTCTTTTAGCCTAATGAAAAAAAATTAATCTGAAAAAAATTACAATAAAAAGTTGTATCTAATAAATTAAGTATAATAAAGGAACTATGCATACACTGAGCTACATTTAAAGGTCCGTTTATATCTAGACACATCGAGCGTGGCAGACACGTGCCGTGCCAGACAAAATAATATTCTTCTATACAGTGTGTATGAACGTATTTACATCTACGTTGACACGACCGCGCAGACGCGGAAAGAATATTTTCTCTGCGAGTTTCGTGTCTCTACTTGTCTGTGTCTGTACGTGTCAGTGGGTGTCTGCCGGGCAGTATAAATAGAGCAGCGGAACCGTGCAGACATTTTTTCTTGTCTTTATGAAATGGATAACATTTTCAACAAAAATATAACTAGGGTCTGTCGTCTGACACGCCACGCTAGATGTAAATAAACGGCGTCTGTAGGTGTTGGGCACGGCACATGTCTGGCACGCTTGATGCCTGTAGATATAAACGGACCTTAAGAATATAGTGTAAAGCTCCATAACCGCTTCCAAACAAAAGTCGGTGTCAAAACAAGGTTGCACTTTATCAGCTACGTCTTTCATAAAAATACATAGTACTAGATAAAGTTCTAATTCCAGCCTTCTCTTAGCCTAGATATATTACATGACAGCACAAACATCACCCCTTGAAGACTTCGATTCGATGTCGTCTACAATTGCTCATTGAGTTTCATGTGAAGTAAAAGAATAAATACGGGGAATAATAATTTTAGTAATTTTTCTTATATTTTAATAGTTTTTGTTATTTAGGAAGTATAGTTTTCAAATCAAATGATACAAATAAGGAAAGAAATACCAGAATTTGTTAAGTCAAGTCCGCCACCGATTATTACTGCTAGGCTATTGATTTTAATCTTTCTTAAGGTCCGGTTACACGCAACGATCTGCTTGTGCAAATTGACTGGCGCAAGTCAATTGGTGCAAATAAAAAGAGTGAAAATGACACTAAATTATGCTAATTTGACACGATTATTATATTATATTGATTATGATAAGGTCGGAGGAGCGTCATAAAATTTCACCATTCACCCAAGGGCATGCTGAGGGTTGTAGCTTGTCTTGAACATCGTTTAAACGCTCATGCCAAAACATCAACCTCAAGCCGATTTTAAAAGAACACATATTTTGCACAAGGCAACCTTTTTGGCTTGCGCCAGCCAAAAATTTGCGTTTACACGCAACGATTCACTTGCGCAAATTGACTTGCGCAAGCCAATTGGCACAAGCAGATCGTTGCGTGTAACTGGACCTTTACATATGCAATTCTACCCAATTCTAAATCCTACATTATCCAACCACAAACCATTTCCCATTTTTTTTCTCTTTATTGCAATCCAAATTCCAGCCCGTCTTACTTCTGAATACAAAACAAACCAACAAATTTTAATTTTCCAAAAAAGGAGTCCCATAAAAAATGCAAGCTTTTAAAAAACTTTTCACAAAAACAACAGAAAAAAAAATCACATCTCATCTGTCTCTAGACAGTCGCTACTTACAGAAACAATAGCCTCGTATTTGCAAGAGGAATGGCAACTAGTAATTAAACTTCATCCCTGCCTGTTTTACTGTGCGATGGCAAAAGGAAAGACCCAGGATATCTCAAGGGAAGACAAAAGTTGGAATTTTCAGGATATGCCCGCTCTACACAGTGGACATCTATCTTGATTACATGTCTCGTTAAACATAAAAAGGCAAAGCTTCTTGCACAACGAGAGATGGCATAAAAAAAAGTAGAGTTGAGGAAAGGAAAAAGTTCTGGAAAAATATTATTTCTCGTAAATTTTACTTCTCTTGTATCTACACCCTTGTGACTTCATCCTGCAAAAAACCCCTAGAGAAGTCCTTTCTCATCGTAATCTGTAGAAAACTTTGTCTCCAGTCGGTGATAACTTTTCTTTAGCTTTTAGAATGTTTTTCAGGGCATGAGACTTTAGAATATCCTGGGATATAGCAGTAATGGCGGTAAAAAGCAAACAGTTTCATTGGTTCCTTTTTCTTACCTTACATAAAACTCCGCCCATTTTCGTCCTTTTAGAAAATTAAGCCAAACTGACTCCTAGTAGAGATCTTGACCAATACGAAGACTATAAATGCAAGGATAATGCGCCGTTTTCTTTCGTTTAGTCCTGTTGGAAGGAATTTTTTTATTATGCTACACAGCGAGGTGTTGACTGCACCTTCCCTTCTTATGGAAAGCAGAAAATTTTGAAGGGGATTTTTATTTATTTATTTAAGCATCAAGGAAAGGGGCCTTTTAATGGATGTTAATAAACCATTTGTTCCAGTAATGGTTAATAAGGATTCGTTTTAAGAACTTGAAGATAACTACAAAATTTTTGCTAATTTATAATTAATTACCATTTTTTGTATTTTCGGAAAATACAACATTAATTATGAAATAGTTTCTTAGCTGCATTTTTTGTTTATTGTTCATGGACATGTAGATGAGACTAACATAAATTTTTAGCACACCGGGTAATTTTAACCAAACCAATTATAATTTATGGTAGTAGCCACTTCTTCAGATTGTTCTGTTAATAAACCGCGTTTTTCGAATTGAGCTACTTCTAAACGTGCTGTCATTTAATGAATTCCATCTTATGAAATAAGATATGGATGAGATAAGATTTCCCAACCAATTTTGGTAGAATGAAAAGGATCCTCTGCAACCATTATTTTGCCCATACCGGCTTTTAAAGTCGCAAACACTCCAAAATCGCATGGGTTGATCCATAAGAGATATTTAAATTTTTGGCTATCTCTATTACAGAATAGCCGGTTCCGAACCAATGAAAACGGTAGCAGAGCCCTGTTTGGTCACAGCGCCCACCCCGGACCCATATAAGTATGACCCGATTGAGATGCATTGTCCCGAACATATTTGGATTTGGTCCTACGGAATGGCTCTGCCGCTTGGCTATTGGATGTGGCAAAAATCCGCTTGTTAGCGTAAGCTCTTCTAAGTTTTCATAACGGTGACAATTGTAGTATTTCGCCGCTGAAAATCATTGCCCAAGTGGCCATTCTATCTCAGCCTCAGTGGAGTGATTATAGCGGATT
This sequence comes from Thereva nobilitata, assembly GCA_963855945.1. Taxonomy (NCBI): domain Eukaryota; kingdom Metazoa; phylum Arthropoda; class Insecta; order Diptera; family Therevidae; genus Thereva; species Thereva nobilitata. Next base: position 170,251,635 of record OY979695.1, read on the forward strand.
CCGGAGCTCCAGAAGGAGCGGTACTAAATTGTCTCGAGTCTCTAGCGTTGCCATTGACCTATTGTGTGGCACACTGATTTTTTACAGCACTGATCTTTTCCACAACATGGACAAGTTCTTGCAACGAATTAGTAAAAGATTAAGATGCAAATAGCATTGAGAAATTCATGGCTAGTTCTACTAACAAGGGAATAAGATTGAATTATTTTTGGCCTTCGTTTTTTTCCCGTATTTGAAGATTGTTAATTGGATATAACGAAGATTAATGATAGTATTCTAGATTTGAATAGGTCAGTCAAAATATTTGCATTTTGGTAAATCTATAGAGTAGCAGTACCCATCTCCGATTTTTTTTCAAATTTTCATGTTTTATGTATTTTGATGCGTAGAATCCATTTTTGGAAAAATGAATTGCCGCTGACGCACCGTTTCGCCGTTATTCAAGTTTGAAGTTGCCAAATTTCGGTTTTTTGGAAGGTCACGACTGCCATATTTCTTTTCCGATTTTTTTGAAATTTATTTAATTTATGTGTTTAGATGCGTAGAATTCATTTTCGAAAAAATCAATTGTCACCGGGGTACTGTTCGTTTTTTTTATTTAATTTCAAAGTTGCATAACTTTGGTTATTTGTAAAATGATAACCGCCAAATACCCTCCATTTTTTTTTAAATTTATATATTTTATGTATTTTGATGTATACTTTTAAATAAATAAATTATATAAAAAAAGTAAATATTTCATTCAAATGGTAACTGCTTTACAAAAAAAATAATGTATGTTTAACCACCATATTTTGAATTTGTTTTTTTTTTGTAAAGCAGCCAATATTTGGATTAAATATTTATTTCCTTTTATATAATTTATTTTTTTTAAAAGTATGCATCAAAATACATAAATTTCAAAAAAACGATGGTGGAATATGGCGGTTATCACTTTACAAATAACTACAATTATGCAACTTTGAAATTAAATAAAAAACAAACGGTACCTCGGCGACAACTAATTATACGATGAATTCTACGCATCTAAACACATAAAATATATAAATTTCAAAAAAATCGGAGAAGAAATATGGCAGTTGTGACGTTCAGCGTCAGCGGCAATTAATTTTTCCAAAAATGGATTCTACGCATAAAAATATATAAAACATGAAAATGTGAAAAAAATCGGAGGTGGGTACAGCTACTCTATAGATTTACCTGCATTTTTATAAGTTATAGCATTTTTAAGTTTTTAGATGACAGGGAAGTGAGAATAGACACTATAAAGTGATGAGTTTTTTACTTAAACGAAATTTTTCCCTAAATATTATACACTGTAAAAAAATATGTAAACTCACAGTGTAAATGTACAGTAAAATTACAAATCGTGATATGAAATACTAATTTACTACACAATTATTGTAATTTTACTATAAATTTTGTAACTTCACATAAAGAAATAGAGAATCTCCGATACTGCATAACGTAAATGTTGATTACATGAATGTGACGTATATTTTACACAATGTTGTGTATTTTTCTAAATCGTTTATGTAGGAAAATTACAATATTTCTTAGTATATTTATCAATGTTATGTACTAAAAAAATCCTAACACTTTGTACTGTACTTTTACAGTAAGAGGCGTAATTTTAGAAAATAAATTTTCAGTAAAATTACAAATTGGTTTTTGGAATGTAAGGTTTAAATTTTTCCTGGTATAATTCACATGCAAAAATAGAATACTAAGCATATATCGCTACCTTGGAAGAATACCGGCACAACTCGAAAACCACTAGTGTGGAGAAAATCTCATTTAACCATTTAAAGATTTAACTAAAGGTCATCTGAAGATCCCTTACCTCCACAAAATCATATCAGCAACATTTTCCACTCGGTTTAAAGTATATATGTACATAGAAGTTATTTTTGTACATATTTTTCTTCGTTTTAGTTTTTTTGAATTATGCCAGTTTTCTTCCAAGGTAGCGATATACCCAATTGTTTTTAAGTTAAGGCCAGTCCTTTGACTTTGATCAGGGCCTGGGCAGTTATTATAACAGCCAAGAAATTTTGATAGACGTTGCCTCACGTACATGGTGAGTGGATAAACTAGGAATAAAATTTGGCGCTTGAAAATATTTCAAGCAGGGCCAAACACATTAGCACATGGCGGAAATCTTTAGCTGCCTACCAGCGAAGTGAAGTTAGTATAAAAAAGGCAAATGTTAAGTTTTATTTATTTTAAACTTTATTTCCTTCCGAATCTGATTCTCCAATAACATCGTCGACTTTTTCTAGTTGTTTTGCACAATATTTTACAAAACCCATTCGGAAATGATCGCATGGTCTTTAAGCCAGTCAAATTGTCGAAAAACCTCGTTTTTTTCCAACCGAGCCATCCGCAAGGTCAATTATGGAAAAAATAAAAAAAAATCCCGAAGAATTTGATGAATTTCTTTTGGCGCTCGTACACTTTTGGGAAAGTCTCCAAAATGACGTCAAAAGAGGACAGAGGGAAAACAGATTTTCGCGTTTTAAAAAAAACTACACATTGCACAAAAAAAAGGTTTGCATAAACTTTGTAGAGCTTTTTAATACTAATAAAATGACGCCAGTTTGATGTCAATACATAAACAAATAAAGGAGTAATTGCAAAAAAACCGCTAAAAATCACTTTTTTTTTAAATGCACATATCTTTTACCAAAAAAATTATTTCATAATAAAACTCGTGGAAAGTGTAGCCCTTGGGGAGTGCAATAAAAAAGTTTTTGAAGATTTGCAAAATAAATAGTTTTTTTCAAATACGGTTTTTTCGAAAAAAAAGACCTTTGTTGTCGAATTCGATTAGCTCATAGCCATCAATACCTACAGAAACATTTTTGGGCACAAAATGTTCTGGAAGAGTTGTGCTAATAATTGTTTACTTTGTGAGCACATTGCTACTTAATTGGAAACATGCGAAAATGTGGCCGAAAAACGAAAAAAAAAACAATTTTACTCACAGCGTCCGTTTTGCATTCCGTAAATGTAGGATTATTACCAACTCGTACTCGTATGTATACTCATGTCTCGTTGCCATTATGCGTTTCATGAAAGTACGGTCCGTAGAAGCTCAGAAAATCATATCTTTAGCTCATTGCTTTGGATACTTCTTGTTTTGAAAAAGAAAACGAGTTTCTTCAGATTCAGTTGTCGGGCGCCGTAGTTCTGCCGTGCAAAGTGCAATTCATGTATATGCAGAAAGCATGCTTCAAGAAAAACGCAATCAAAGTTTTCAAAATGGATACTTCAAACCGAAGCATAGATATAAAATAAAGTAAATGTTCAAAGTAATAACTTTTAACTAAATTTTAGTTTTTAAACTAAATCCAAAAGTCCTTTTGACTTGCATAAGTAGAATAGATTTGAGCCATAATTGTGAATAAAATATTTACATTTTCATAAGTGTAAATATGGTATTAAAAATTAGCATCTTCCATCAAAGAATCATAAAGATTCCACACGCATTGAATCGTAAGTATTAATGGAAAATATTCTCCAAAGAAGTAATTTCTGAATACAATACACTCTCAAGTATTTCAAAGGAACGCAATTACTTAATGCCATTCATCCTCATTGCACTTTTAATTAAAGATCTTCTCCTCCATTATGATTTGCAGAAGAATTATATTCAAGAAATCCACAATTGATGGTAAAAATCAATTGAAATGCGAAATTAAATCTTCCTTTTATATCTGAAAGGATAAAAACTCAATACTTTCCAACCATTGAAAGATTTAATTAAGTACTGAAGGTCTTGTCCCTTCCAGACGATATTCTAGGACAATTAATTGATTATTGAACGATAAAAGTTATTATCCTGCAGGAGATTTTTTTTTCATTTATCATATAAAGCTCAATAACTAAGAACAAACACAAACAGTAGTCCATTCATAGTAGTCGGATTATCGTTGCCTACCACTGAAAACACATGCGATGGAACGGAAGCGCCAATAAATTCAGATTCCTGTCAAAGTATGTTTGGGGAATTTCCAAAAAAAAACAGAATTATTTGACTTTTTAGGGTTTTTCCATCCTCTCTAGTGACTGCCTCTTAACCACCATTCTGTTCTGTAATTTTACTTCCCCCGAAATGTTGTTTATTTAATCAGAAACTGGCTATATATTGGGTCTTCATAAATACGTAGTGCACCCCCCCCCCCACCCCTACCGCTCAGTTAGTCTGTGAGTGAAAGCCTTTATCCTTCTGTTTTCATTTCGCAAACGCTTTCCATGTATGTGCCAAAGTACCTAAGGGACGTCATATTCAATGTTTTTCAACCCAAGAAAATTCTACCCTTAACCATTCTGTTTGCTACACTTCAAAGCAGTAAAACAGGCTGAAATGGTTTAGAAGCTTAAGCAACATGACATGTAGCATATGCTATATTGTATATATGTAGTGGCAATAAGCGACCCTTTGCTTATAATTGGAACCCCATTTCAAATGAAATCCTTGAAATGACAGCTAAAGGATCGAAAATCAAAAGTAGATTCAAGAACCATGATTCGAAATAATTAGAATAGGTAATATGCCTGGAATTCTTTTATCAGTATGGAAAATAGATGTCCATGGCAAAATCCACTTGAGAAATCAAAATGGGACCCCTGCTTCCTTGGCACAAAGAAAGAGAGTCATGTTCAGGCACTTTACCCTTCCATAAAATCCTAAGGTGGAGGAAGGGCTGTAAACAAATGATGGCTGCTTTTGTACACATTTACAAATAGAAATGGCGTCCGTTTATTAAAAGCCCATCGGATTAGAGTCTTAAATGACAATAAGTGGGGGTGGAGTTATTTTGGGGTTTAATTAACATTGGATTATAGCTTTTGCGTTGAAAATAATCGCATTTTTTAATTTAAATTCTACACGGTTAAAGTGATTGCAAGTACTGAAATATATTTTCTATTAGTTATACGATTATAGCTTGAATTATACACATCCATGTCACACAAGTTTACCGTTTACGTCAAGGGCCAAGGGTGCAAATTTAGGTAAACTGGTTAGACCTAATGTCAGCTTATAATTTGAAATTTGTTACACTCGGTTTACTTTAGGTGCAGCCTTTCCCATTTTTTTGTTGACCTGGTGACATGCACGTGTCGCAAATGTTAAAAGCTAGTTTGTTGTAAATTGACGAGACTAACACAGATACGTTTTTAAGTGCATTGTTATACATGTGTCTTTACTGATGTGTAAAGGAAAATCAAGTTTTAATTTTTAGGAAGGGTTATACAACATTGTTATACATAGTTAACATTTATACGATAAAAGATTATCAAACAATGAAAAATACTATATTTAAAAATAAAAAACCGACGTATTAACAATATGAGTCCCCATGCTTTTGTTATTCTTGTTTATGCATATAATGTTGCTACTGTTTTATTCTATTCTATTCACTATTAACTTTCTCTTCCTCTGATGTTCAAATTGAAATATCTGCCAATCACGCGTGAACTCTACTTGTTATTATCAGTTTGGTTTTTTTGCGAATGCAATATTAGTTTTCTTAAACTGGATGTTTAAAATGAAAGCGACACCTAAAGATTTAAATTGAAGAATTCAATATTTTATACAGTGAAAATAAAACAGAAAAATTCTATGTTTTTCTCTGCTTCTGTTGATGATTCTGAAGATGATCTACAGTAAAAAGGAGTCAATAAGTGCAAATTATGTGTTTCGAAAAACAGGCAACAGGAAAAAATAAAAATATTTTTTGTGGCTTTGAGTCCACATAACACAATGAAGAAAGTCATTAATTCACTATTTTCTTTTTGCGGCTGGTTTTTTTAGAAGATATTGCCCTTCAGCAATTTGTCTGAAGATTTCCAAATAGAAAACTGTGTTAAAAACAACAACCAAAGTTGTTCAAAAAACTTTCGACTCTTCTGGCTGAGGATTTTCAAACAGCGAACGAAGTGAAAAACACAACAAATATATGCCAGATACTTTGGACTGTTTTGGCTGGGGTTTTGCTTGTGTAATTAATTGTAATTTTATCATACATGTCAACCCTTCACTCCAAATAAAATCCAAAATTTGGGGCAATTTGAAAATCTTACCGCCTTCGCCATGTATAAAATCTCGAAGCCCGAGTTACTTCGATAGCGTAATCTGAGAGATTTTTTGTTAAATTATAACAACAAAGCCATGGTTTGAGATATGAGGTGATATTTTCGTACAATATTGGAGTGAGCTTATACGAAAATTTGAGCAAAAGTTTCTATACAAAATCCCAGTGATTTTTGAAAATATTAGAAAAGAATTGCCAAACCTTAAAATTCTTATGATTTCTGGGATTTAGTGTTTAAGCATTTGAAACATATCCCCGATTGCGGGTAACGGTAATTCTTGATTCCCCGATTACGATTACAAATTTTTGAATCCATAAAACGGTATGAAAAAGAAGGAACTGGCTGAAAGATTGTCAATTCCCATGATAACACGTCCACTACAGTTCAAGAAATTTTAGTCAAATATCGACGAATTTCTATAATGGACATAGCCAAAACATCTCTTAAGGGGCCTATCCACGATCAGTTTTGCGTGTCACGCAAGAATGTCATGCAAGAAGGTTATTTTCCCATCCATTGTCACGCATGCTGTCAATCCTCATTTTTAAGAAAGCAGCCGTAGTGAAAAGTTGGTGTAGTAAATATCAGTGGAATGAAAATGGCTTTTCTTTAATTTTTGTGTTTTGTTTTGTAATAGTGGGAAAAGTTGCCTTTTAGGTTCAAAAAAAAAAGAAAAAAAAATTGTTTGGTATACTACAACATATTGAGGTGCCTCAAAGTGTTTAAGTTTGTAAAAAAGTATTAAAAATTGAAAAATTATAAACTTTGAAGAATTATTTTTTATGGTTTTCTCGTACATATAATGTTACAAAAGACAGTTGTAAATACATATATAATCATTAGAATTGGAAAAAATATTAATTACAAAATATAAAAATAATAAAAAATAAAAACAATTTTTATAGTTTAAAAAAAACCTTGACCGCTCTTGCGGCACCCCAAGACATAATCCAAAAAGTAAAAAAAAGTATGCCTTTTTTGATATAAAATGCTTTTTTGACAGTATTGGAAATTTAAAAAATATTTGGCAACTTTTCAAAATAACTTAAAAATGTATGGAAAATTGCGATTTTATGAAACTTGATCGTCCTTGCGGCACCTGAAGATGTGCTGCAATATTTTTCATATTGTTTTTTTATCTTTTCTACACAAAATGGCAATTTTTCCGCGCTATTACAAAATTAAAAATCAAAACGTGTTTTTTTCGTTCTACCCTAATCCTAATTTTTAAGCAAGAAGCCGTTACTCGCCATTTCTAATTTTCTTTTGCACACTAATTTTCCTCTGATTTCACCTTCTCATTGCGAAATTCACAACCAGAATGACAAAATGATCGACAGCAACAGCATCCACTGTCCTTCATGCTGTCATTCACTTAGCTCCGCCCACAGGATTTCAAACAGTTTTGATATTCGTCATGCATGCCCATCCATCCATGCTGCAAGCCCATCCACTGTACAGCATGCGTGTCAGTCAGCCGAGAATTTCATGCATGCTCGACAGTGGATGGGGCCCTTTATGGATCAATTCATGCAATTTCGACGGAGTGTTTGCCGAAATGAGCATAAAAATCGTTGCACACATGATTCAAAGAGAACCCCTTTAATTTTGCGGAAATTTTCTGGGATGGGACCTTTTGAGGCGAAAAACGCTGCTTTGCAAAATCTGAAGTCTGAGTCTGAAGAGGTGGCAACACCGGATGCAAAAGTGTTTCAATATAGAAGGTGCATATCTACAGTAAAAAGACAGAAGCGCTTAATTACAAATCTTTGGAAATAGTGATCTACAACAAATGGAAAATACACTAGTAGCTACATTTGCTGACGATACTGCGATAATGGCAGTAGGAGAGAAGAGAATCAATAGCATTTGATAAGGGGACATGAAGGACTTATTCTTATATCTACACTGATAAAAAAAATTGTCTTGATTCCAGAAATTCGATAGTCTTCGTTTCGTTGCCTTGGGTAGAAACATTTTTCAGTCTTAACATGAGAATGCTGTCTCAGAGTAAGACACTGGAAATTCTTCAGCCAAGCAATCATATTTCTTCGCTCAATACTTATATTTTTCGACCAAGATATGTCTTTCTCGAAATAAGATTGTTTAATTTTTTACTCAAGAAAGTAAATTTTTAATTCATCGAATTTTTTTCGGTTCACGGACTTTCAAGTTCTAAAAATGTATCACAACTATTAAGACCGATTTTAGAACTTAAATTGTTTTCAATTATAATATCATCGGTTTCGTATTTTTTTTCACTTCAAGACAACTTTTGTCTTCATCCAAGACAATAAAACCAAGACTATAGTATTGCGTATCCCGAGACAATTTTGTTTTCGTTATATCCCTAACATGAGTTGCTTGGTTCAAGAAAAAGTGCTTTAAGGGGGAATTCTGGTATAGGATATTCAAAAAATCGATTTTTTTTAAATAAGTTTAGTTGATATGTCTAAAGTCATCTCCTAAAAGCATTTTTTTTAAATTCGAAATATTTCTAGAGTAATTGCAGATTTTATAAACGTATATAACGACAAAACAGGAGCTGCCGCGTCGAGTGAATATAATTAATTTCTCTTTTGTACTAACACACATATCCAAGCATATACATATAAAATATTATACTTTCATATTTCATGAGCTTTATGAAGATGAAAAAGGGATATTGTATGGTGCCGGAATCGATGAATAAAGGTAAATATAAAAAAATCTATATTTTATAACAAAAAATTGTCACCTGAAACTTTAAACTTATTTTTCTTAAAAAAGGTTTTTTCGAACTGGCGCATGCCATAACTCGATTTATTTTCCTCCGTTTTATGCTTTCTAGGGTTCATTCTCTTCGTCTTTTAATTCTCTATCGCCTGAACTAGGATTTTTTATTTTAACGCAACCGTTCCCATTCTACAAGGTGAGGAAAAATGTCCTTTTTTTCAAAAAAAAAATTTTGAAAGTGTGCCATTTGGCGAAATTTCATTCTTTTTTAAATATCCTAGTTCACGCTATAGCCAATGATGTATATTTTCAGACTTTCAAAACTATTTGTGTTTTAGATGATCCTGTCATGAGATATCACATGCGCCATCGAGCCTCAATATTTTTACCGTTATTCCTTCAACAGAAGTTCTACGATTAGCATGTGCCAAAAGTTAAAAAAAATTTTTTTTTAGAAATTTAAGAGTATTACAATACCAATAAAAAAAAGTTAGAAGCACAAATATTTATCTATTTCCGAGAAAAAAAATATGAAAAAATCTCTTTTTTTGCTTTCTAGACCAGAAACCCCTTAAGCCAAGAAATTTATTTTATCAGTGTATGTACATAAACTAAGTTAAACAATTCCTAGGCAGTATATCTAGAACACGAACTATTTAGTATCACCAGAAGAAGAGTATTAAACATTTAAAGATATTAAAATTGGTTTGCCTCTAGGTAGTATTATAGGGGCGATGCTATACCTTCTCTACACATGTCATTGGCTCTTTCAAGTTTTTCTGAATCAGCATATTATAATTTTTCATCGATATCGTAACTAATGCTATAAAAATCATAGAAAACACTATGAAAATTCGCAATAGGGACTAATGAAAAGTAGATATTTGCCATCTTTCATGGTAGGTACTATTGAATTTTGTTATCATAAAAATTTTTTGATAGCAATTATTCTTTGAAAAATAGAAATCGTTAATTTTAAATACACAAATCTCGTCTAAACGATCATGTTAATTTTAAGGCCATTCGAGAGCTATATTGTCTGAAGTCTCATAGGAGGCTCGAAAGAACGAAGTTTCTGGAATTTAAGCTGGGGTGGAAGCACGTAAGTTGTTTCAATCGACCTCTTCATACAAAAATTCTGAACTTTTGTATGAATAGGTCGATTGAAACAACTTACGTGCTTCCACCCCTGATACTGCTGAAGAGCTGTAAAACTTTTGGCAAGCGCCAACAAAAAATGAACAGTTGATAGTTCTGACCAGTTTTAATCTATTTAATCAGGTTTGAGCATATTCGAAATTATAAAACCTTGCGATCCTTACCAAAAAATACTACCAAAAAATTGATGTACCTTCATCCAAAAATTTCAAATTAATCTAACTTTTTGAATATATCTACCAAGGTTTTTTTTGGATACAAAAGTGGATAATTAAGACTTAAAAATGATAAATTGCCACAGGTTTTTTAAATAATAATAGAAGTTGTAAAATAAATACAATGAACTTAAAAATTCTTTTGTTGTAAATTACATTGTAAAAGCAAAATATTTCGTGCACATTTGCCAACGTCACTTGTTTTTATCTTTTTCTCTTTCGTGGCAGGTGAAACGGCGTACCTTGTACCTTTATTAACAATCTACGTACATCCCTGAAGAAAAATGGTTCCCCTTTTCACTAATGACGGTTCTGCATTAAGCTTATACACGACTACATACATACATATACCCATAGGCATATACAGCCAACCTGACATTAGCATTTTACGTTATAACATTTTCATTTCTCATTTTGCAAGATCGCGTACCCGTGTCCTTTTTAGTCCATTGTGGAAGGTATAAAATATTTCCTCAAAACAAGCAATCATTTTGGACATGAAAGGACTAATTAAAAGGATGAATATTAATCGTGAAAGTAAAAAATTATCATGTCCATTCTCGTACGGTTGGATTATGTTAGAATTTTTTTTTGTACCCAGCCTTGTTTTTGTATCTTTTCGCTGTGTTGCTGTGTGTATAGTTAAAAGGGATTATGTAGTCCTTTTTAAAGGAAAACCCCGATGAATTGCTTTTGGTCTGGCAGTAATTTTTCTTGCCCTGTCCGATGTGGGAGAGTTTAGTACTAGCCCTTGCCAGAACTTTACAAATGTTCGTGTAGAGGTATTATTTTTACTTGTTTTTTTTGCGTAAGGATATACAGAAGCTTTTTTTCGCCCACACGATATTTCTTTTCACCCTTCCAAAAAAAAATGCCTCTCGTGTTTGTTTTCTATGTTGGTTTATTTGTACGTGTGGATCCTTTTTTTCGCTATGGCGTTGAACAGATTTCCCTTCAAATACTCCCAAAAATTTATTCAATTCAAACACATCTGTATGCTGACAAAACCAATGCTAGCTTGGGCGGCCATGATCTGGGAATATTCTTGGTTTGTTTTTGAGTTATTACCACGTTAATAAAATTATCAAACGTGAATAGCAGAAAAGTACACAGAATAATAAAGAGAAAGGATGCGATCCCAGTATGTGCCAATCCTTCATTAAAGTATGCCAGAAAAGGATTCACATCATCGATTCAGACATCCATACATATATGCTTAGGTATTGGGTGCAGGTATGTAGATAGATAGAGAGAGTAACTAAAAAGGCAAAGGACATTTATTACGTTTTGTTTGTTTTAAAAATTATCACAGGGCAAAAAATTAATTACAGGGTGACTTGATGTGGACTTTTCATTTATTATTTTTGGTTAAGGTGAAATTTGCGGAACGTTATTGATTTGGAATGATTGACAGAGGTTTTACAAATTTTTTAGGAAACAGCCCTTTTGATTATTAATTGTATCTTAAAGAATATTTAAATAAGACCAAACTTAATGAAGTTATTAGTCGGTGCATTGCAGGTTTATCTTCGTAGTAAACTTAAATACACTTTAATCTTATTGGAGAAATTTCAAATTTGTAAATTATGTACTTCAAAAAATCATCGCGTTTTCCATGAGACTAATGTTGCCATAGTCAAAAGTATTTACACAAAGGCGCGATTTACTCCTGTTTTGCAAAACAACTAGATAACCCGTTATTACTGATAACTATCTGGAAATTGTAACATTTTAGAATTATATGATAATCATAGAACAAGAGCACAAAAGCAATCGGTTGAATTAATTTTTGTTTCTGAGAAAAAAGTATTTATTTACACACATATTGCCACAAATGTATAAACGCACCAGACGTGGGAGTTTCACATTAATTTTGCGTGATATACCGAAATTCACTGTCACATTACGCATACTGTAAGGGCAATGATGGTAAATTGATTGCCGATGATAAAGGTGTCTTGAAATGCTATTTACAAATTACTATTTTTTTTCACATGGAAGAGAATAACTTGAAAGTAAAGCCCTTTTGCAAGGTTGACGGTTCTATCTATAGAGCACGATGGAACAGTAAGCTCTAGTCGGAAAGATAGTAGAGTTAAGAAAAACAAAACTACCAATGCCAAAAAGTGGCCTTACTCCACCGACCCTCACCTAATACCATAGCTACAGAACGTTGATTTCGGCGATTGAACAAGACTCGCTCGCTCCTCGTGCCTAGAGGCGATGGCAGTAGGCGATCAACTATCTGAAGAATTGGTGGTTCTACCGATATCTGATGATTTATCTACACTGTCACCATAAAAGAAGTTAGCAAAGCCATAAACAAGCCCCAAAAATGACAAGACTTAGGATACAGAAGCCTTTCCCGGGGAGCTGGTCAAATATACAGAGGTTGCCCTAAACCAATCGATTCATGAACTTATTTTGGGAGAACTGGAAAAGAGATACCCTGTACATTAAAAGGGAGTATCACACGCAAATCGTGCAAAATATAATAGGCCCATACAATAGAGGCATTATATGCAGTGGCGTAGTTTAAGATTTGGCGCCTCATAAATTAACGGGAAAAAAACAAAAATATTTTAAATGAAAAAAGGCCATCCTGAGTAGAAATAAAACTAGCCGCTCCTAGACTGCAACAGACACGCACGTTGTCAAAACGCTTGCACTGCACCCGAAACAGGCACGCTACACCTGAGTAAAAATAAAACTCGCCTGCACTTAGCATAAAACAGGCACGGTACACCTAAGTAAAAATTCTATTTTTCCAAAGGCCTTGGAATTCCAATTATCTTGGTGACCATAAAGCGTGCCATTAGCATACTCAGTAGATCGGTTCTGGTTGGTTTGCGAACGTCAAGCAGCATTGGACGTCGTTAGTACTTAGTTGGGGGACCGCTTAGTAAAACGACACTCGCGTTTGTAATGGTCTATGCCGTTGCATTTACAGATGTTCATGCCTTAAATCCTGGAAACTACCTCTACGCCTGAGTCAACGTCTTGAAGAATTTTGGAAACTATATTAATTTGTTTTAGTATAGATATCCCCAAAATTCCGATAATATAGCCATTTCTAGAGAATTTAATTGAGCCCGCCGCTTCATTTTAAACCTAAGCTTTTTGGTGGACAGAATCACTTTTTATAGCTACAAGAGGAGCTTTTATTTCGTTCCAACCTTTATTAAGTCTTGCACACGTATCGTCCCTGCCTGACGACTAGTGTTGAGCCGGACTTACACGAGGCAGTACATTTGTCCCTTACAAGATGTAAATTGTACTGAGGCCTCAGTTTTTTTAATGTCCCGGTTCAAAAATAATGTCCTACTGGTATATGAGCGTGTATCGAGCTAAGTGAAGCGAGGTGTGATTGTAGATTACTTCCTTCTTTTGCGGCAGTAAAATGTCCAATTTGAACAGCGGCGAGGTTAGATTGTAAACACGAACGGGAGAGACTTCTACTTCTTTTGCTACAGTAAAATTTCAAACTGGAACTGCGGCGAGGTGAGACATTTCCCGAACTGGAGAGACATTTCTCACTTCTTTTGCGGCCGTAAAATATCCAATTTAAGCTGAGCCGTGGCGAGATTGTAAATACGAACTGGATGGAGAGACATTTCTTACATTTTTCGAGGGAGTGAAATTTTGTATTGGAGAGACAATTCTTACATTTTACGAGGGAGTGAGGTTTTGTCCTGAAGAGACAATTCTTACATTTTTCGAGGGAGTGAGGTTTTGTCCTGAAAGATAATTCATACATTTTTTGAGGGAGTGAAATTTTGTGCTGGAGACACATTTCTTACTTCTAGCAGAATTTCCAGCTTGAAATTAGGCGAGGTGGGATTGCAAAATATAAATATATGGCCACGGACAACTAATTAGAAACAGTTTCATAAAAATTCCTTTTATACAGTTTTTATTTAGGAATCAAATTAAAGAATTCCCACCACCTCCTATTAATTTTTTTTTAAATATATAATGATAGAAGAAAATCAATAACAATATCATAATGAATTAACAGGATTGCTACATAAAAACATAAAAAATGTATAAATGCAATTTTTATGAAACTGTTTCTAATCAGTTGTCCGTGGCTCTACATTGTGGAGGCATAGATTTCTTAAAAATGCACTTCATTTCGTAAAAATGCACTTTATTGGTATTCATTTTCTTTCTTTTTTTTAATCTGCTCCTCCTCATTTGAAGTATAACATTGTACTGGCTCAAAAGAAAAAAGAGGCTCCTCTTACAAACTCATTTTATAATCGTGTCCTACCAAAAACTACTGACGACCGCGTCTGTGACAAATTTTTCAGAGTTACATCTTCAGGCTTAGCCAAAAAGTATTGCAGTAATTTTGTACGTTACGTTGATGCAGCAACCCGCCTGGCCTGGGGCTACAATAATATTTTGGTTATATAATAAAAAACCTTTTTGGATTTTAATCTATTTTCGAGGCCCCTCTGACCTGGACCACTCTAAATCTATTAAATCTATCTAAATCTATTTTTTTTTCAGGGTACAAGGGTTTTCAGGGTGTTTTCTTGATCAGGGTTTTCAGGGTGTTTTCTTGATCAGCGGATCAACAAGATTTCATGAAATACCCAACTACCAAATTTAAACTGAATTTTCATTTGAAAGAATTATGTAAAGATTCTTAAAGTCTTAAATGTTGATACCCCCTTCCCAAATACACATTCTAATTTTTTTAAATCTTCAAAAGACTCAATTTAGAGATGATATATGCACTACTGAAAGCGTCTTTTTACCCACCCTAAAGTTGACCAGTAAAATGTTAAAAGAAGATTTTAATTAAGGGTTCTGTTTACTCACTAGCGGTGCTGGACAGTCAGTCTGCAGTGGTTATCTATTTGTTATGTCTTCAGTCTAAAGCAAAACTTTTGAAGTAGCAAAAAGGAGGAAATGATACCTTTTAATGGCCACGAAAATTGGCTTGACTTGTGTAAATAGTAATTAACTCGACAAAATTTTCTCTGATCTCTTTTCGTCAAATCTAATTTTTGATTAAATTTCTTTTCTAAGTGTTTTGTGATAGCACAGCGGTGGGCATTTAAAAGGTTTCTGTTTATGTTAGTTTTTGGTTTATTAAGGTGAGCTAATGGATATGTCTACTTATGATACACTTGATTAATAAATTATTATATTTCAAGACGATGATGGTATCTTTGATGGAATTTAGTCAGTACATACATGTTGTCAAATTGATTTGTTAAACAAATTGAATTGTTAAATAGAATTTGCAATTAATTCGTTTGATAACTTGCATTTTTGTAACAACTTTGGATTTTTATGTCCAGGTGTCACCCTTTATACTATTAGTTCGTCATGTCGTTCAAATCTTGATGCAGTGTTTAGTAGTATCTAAGGTTAGAAGAATGAAATAATGTGGGCCGGGGCAATGAGAATCAGAATTGATATACGATTTGTCGACTGATATAATTTTAGTCATGAAATTGTCAGATCTAATTAACAATTTCCGAGTATTGTGGTAACTAATAATGTACGAAAATATTTTCGTTAACCGTGAAAGAAGCATAGAAGAAAGTTCAAAAAGAAATAACTTACATATTTGACTCTACAGCCAGAATACAGTTCTACCCTTACGAAATTATGCTCCAGTTTGTCATTCTCACGCTCGAATATGCTTGATCTAGTACATCATTAATAGAGGTTTGGTTTAACTCGCTATTGCAACCCTTACTCTCTAAAAACGAACCAGTAACTATTCACTGGCTTTCAGTGAAAATTCATTGGCTGATTCATTGCTTAGTCAACCAATAGGAAACAGTGAAATTTCACTGGTTGAACCAGTGAAGTGTATGAGTGTAGTTTTCTCAATCGGGCCCCAATCTAAGCACAGAAATGCTGCTTGCCCGCTTTATTGAGTATGTCAAATGGAAACCTTTACAGCCATGAAGATAATTGCCTAAAATATGAGTCACATATAAATTTTTTGACTGGTTAAACCAGTGAAATTAAAATTCACTGGTTGAACGAGTGAAATTTTTACTAATTCGAATTAACTTGTTTTCCAGTGTAGTTAACTTGTTTCCCAGTGAAATTATGGTTTACTGGTTGAACCAGTAAAATGTTAACGGGTTCGTTTTTAGATAGTTAATTCTACGGAAGAAGACTTCCAGAGCATGTTCTTTTTCTTCCGCTCATATGGCTACCGAGCCTTATTCTATTCAAGATATGACTTCGCGAAACCCTTTTAGATCTCATTAATGTAGAGTCTCCGGAATCGTAATCATTCACTTAAAAAAGCCCCCATTTCCTCTTTCGAATTTCGTCCAGACCAATGCTAAGAGATCACAAGGCTTTTTACAAGTCTCGGATACATTATGTGAGTACTGGTAAGACCATGGTCTTACAAGAGAGTATTTCGCTGGATTTGGGCAGGATTATGTCCCTTTCGATTTTCTAAATCTGACAGTTGTTGATTTCCCAGATAATATCTCATTTCCTGTGTTCTAGCTTGCTACTCAAATACTTGCACAATTACTTCATAAATCGCTTGGTGCAGTGTCGGATTTTCATATTTAAACACCCTCAAGATACCACATGCGCTTGTTGTTTTTTAGCCGTGTACGACTTTGCCAACTTTTTCTAAGGTTGGTGGCTACATCACCAATGTTCGATCGCAGAATTCAGCATTCAGTGACGACAGTAGCTGCGTTCCTTTTCTGCTTATTTTTCTCGTGAGTACTTGCAGCTACTTCTGCTCTAAGATATGAGTAAAGGCCCAAGCAGTTACGCAACTAACATCCGGAAAAGTAAATTTTTTGAGTATATTGTGAATTATTTTGCGCCTTTAGACAGGCTTTTGATTGTTTTGAGCTTTTTTTATATAACAACGTCTATAAATAAAAATAAAAATAATAAATTTATAAATAAAATAAATAAAAATACAAATTAATAAATTTACCGCATTAATTTAAATTATGTTGTAAATTATTCTAATCTTTTATTTGTATTTAAATATAATAACATCAAAAATTTGAGGTTAGGTTTTACTCATAAGCCCAAATCTCGCGTTCTTTTCGGCTTTACTCATGAAATGGTGTGGGAACTGATGGATTAAAATCGCGTGTTGTCTCTTGTTACTTCTTTCACTTCGACAAGAGCGGGCTGTCCGACATCGCACTCAATTATAGGGCCCACGCCATAAAAGAAGAGAAATGAGCGCGCATGTGGACTTGTCATCGAGAATATAATTGAGTCGATTATTTCACTTCAGTTCAATGGCACTACAGCCCAAATCGAGCCTTGGCCTCCTTCAGTTTTCTCCTCCAACCTTCTCGCTCACTGGCTCGAATCCTCCAATTTCGTAGGCCCAATAAGTGTACAGCGGCTGCTCCTACGGCTTCGAACCTTCTTTTCCTTGGTCGTCCTGCTCACGGTATACAGAAACAAGGTAATGTAACAGAGACTGACAGCTTCGAATATCGTAGAAATTCCGTGCCGAGTGACGTCAGCACTGATGTAGAAACAACAACACAACTCCGATTTTATATGGGAAGAGCGTGCCAAGTGACATCGGCACTCAAATGACATTTCTCCATTACATTACCTTGTTTCTGTATACCGTGGTCCTGCTGGCCTGTCACCGATTATGATTCCCTTATATATTTTCTTCACGGCTCTGTTTTCCGGCATTCGCTCTGCCCTTTGTCCTGCCCTTCGTAGTCTATTTATTTTTATATAGTTGACGATGTCTATCTCTTTATAGATTTGGTACAGTTCATCATTGTATCTGATTCTCCAGATACCGTTTACGTTTAATGGACCAATAATGTGTCTTAAGATTTTTCTCTCAAAAGCCCCTAATAAGATCTCGACTTTGAGTCGATTATTTGCGTTTTTAAACAGAGTGACATTCCTCGCGTGGGGCTTGAGACTCTCAATGCGCATGGAAACGGCGATTTTGAGGTTCCCTTCTTTTATGGCGCGGGTTCTAGAACTAACGACATTTCAAAAAGTCATTATCTCTGAGGGCTATAGTCTTTCACATGAGAAAAATTTTGCGTTCTCCGGTTTCCATGAAACGTTGCAGCACATTATCCGTTGCGCAGAACTCTGAAAAATTCATCAATAATAAGGCGTGCTCAACTCTTGCTGACCTCGTGTGGACGAACCGTGGGTATACAGAAACAAGCTAATGTAAAAGACTGAATATCGTTTTAGTGCACCGTCACTTGGCGACCTTTTTCTACGATATTCGAAGCTGTCAGTCTCTTTTACATTACCTTGTTTCCGTATACCGTGATGTTCAGGGCATAATTTTCTCTCACTTAGAGTGAGTGAGTGAGTGAGAGTTAGTACAAAATATGAATTGTTAATAACGCTGAACTTTGTATAAATTTTAAAATATTGTGCACGTTAATTTCTAATTTCGAAATTCTCATTTCTCATTTCATAAGCACTTGCCTAGAAGTAAAACTTTTTTAATATTACTAAAACTGCAAAAATTGTGAACGTTACAAGCATTTTCGTAGTTTTATCTAATTCCAAGTTGTCAAATAGTTAATTGGTTGTCCAGCAACCGCACGTATACGGAATACATAACTTATCGTTATATTTGAGTAAAATATAAAAGGAAAGTAATTGAGTTTAGTGCAGTGGGGAGGATCCATCATTTATGCGAAAAACTAATAAAATACAAAATTTGAAATTCAGCAAACTTTTCTAGCTTCTACGCTTTTGGTATAATATTTAACGTTAGTTGCAAAAAGTTTTTCCTTCGGTTGGACTGTTAAACAAAAAGTTTCAGAAACTGTTAAAATATTAATTTGCATACGTCGTACTGAATCAAGGGAAGGAAGAAGCTCTGTGTAGTAGTTGAAAATGTGGTTGATTTCAAAAGTCGTCCCGCAAGAGAAAGTTTCTGTAGAAAATAGAAAATTTTCCATGTTGGAAAATAAATTACTCTTACATTTTATAAAGGTTTAACCTCAGCTGGAGGGCGGAAAACTTGTTTTGTTACCACCTCCCTTAGTTTAATGCTATGTGAAAGGCGAATGGTAGTAGATGGGCAAAGGTCCTGTTCAATCCTGTAGAGAAACTCTGAATTTAATTTTAAGTTTTGACAGGAAGTGAAAATTTTCCTCTATTTTCCATACTGACAGGGTCCAATATTTATTTTCTTTTTTGTTTTTTCTATTATATGTATGTATGTATATAACATTTCTTTTTTAGGGTAAAAGCAAAGACGGTTTCTTCCGCTGAGGAACATTTTTATAATGCCTAATTCGATTTTACTCAAGGGAAATTTAATTCTACTATAATTTTTGCAGGAAGGAAGCTTTAATAATATTAAAAATATCGTGGAAAATAGTAACAAAATAGATTTGTAATTTTAGTTAGATGGTGCGTCGATTTTATCCAACAAATTGGACGGAAAAAAGAACTCTTGGCCGTTTTCAAGAAGCAAACCTTCGAAAACCAATCAAAAGTTAGTATATAAATTTTCATATAAATTTCTTTTGAAGTGGTAAGATGGTTCACAACCTGAGTTGCTGCCGTTTCTAGGAGGAGATTATTTCAGACAACATTTGGCTTTTTTCACAAAAATGGCTTTGGCTGATGAATTTTCAATTACGAAAACGCAATTATGTCCTAAAATGTGGTATCCTTTGCTTCGCAATTTAGCAGCGACCAAGCAGCGCGAACCAGCTGCGTCACAGGTAATTTAAGTCAAATCTATTTTATTCATGAGATTTAATGATTCAAAACGTTTTGACTAAGGTTCCTCTCTAACCTAATACACGTCTTCCATTACTACAGTGCTTTCAATAATGTAGCTTCCAGGATTTTTAAGTTTTCTGTGGTTAGACCATCAAGACTGGGAGGCTTATGATTTTTGAAGGCATAAACAATTGGCGCAGTAATAATTATATTTTTGAAGTAATCGCTTTTTTTTCTTCCTTAATAATTTTTTCGTATCCTTACGGGCTGCTACGCATTTTTCGTGATTTCTTCTGGTTTTTAATGTTATTGCTTCTTATTCCTTTCCACGCTAGAATTCTCTACAAAAAGTGATGAACTTGGAAAGAAAAGTGCAGCACATTTTAAACCTATTTCTCGGGCGTCAAGTCAGTAACACAAAAAGAGAAAGATTTTGGGGGGGTCAGAAATGTGATCAGACCCAGTTGGGAAAAGAATGCATTCAGAATGGATTCAGAATTGATTCCAGTACATTGGAAGTGATTCCACTTTAGATTCAAAGACACCCAGCGGGAAAAGTGGAAGCAGCTTCCTCTGGAATCAAATTGGAAGTGCTTCCATGTCGCGCTACAGAAGCATTTTGGAAGATTTTTCTGTCCATATGGCTACAAATAAGTCATTCCCAACTTTGTTGGAAAATTTTCTGTTTTGAGAGATTCTCAGGATCTCTGCTTGCAAAACTTAAAACTTCAAAATAGCTTCCCAGGAAGCTAATTAGAAGAAAATCGAACAAACTGCTTCTTGCTAATGCCATGCAATGGTAAAAAAGATATGGATAAGGATACGGAAGGGAAGCACTTCTAAAATGCACAAGGATAGCTTCTTCATGCATCAGTGAATGCTTCTATTTCCCGCTGGGCATGTAGAGACCCGATTCTTTTTGCATTGGGATGTCATAGGACGGAACTAGTGTTTCTTCTCGAGAATTCTTTCTCGAGAATTTCTCGAGAAATAAAACTATTTTTATATTCTCATTTCTCGAGAAATTTAATGTTGTTTCCGCGAGAAATTTATGACTATTTTTTAATCAATTTCTTAAATATTTTACTCCTTTCTCATATCCATACATCTTTTTTTACTTGCATACATACTAACTTAGTTGGAATATATTTGTTTTTGTGCGGCGCTTTTTTATATACGTTCTTTTAATGCAGGTTTATGTGTGTTTTGTGTTAAGCCGGCTCTACACGATACCATGACCACCCTCCAAATGCGCTGTCAAATAGAGGAGAAATAAAATATGTGACATTTTAACATCAAAATTTGCTAATAGAGTAAAAACCATAAAAGAAGACAACGAGTGTCCCATTCGCTCTGGTTGTTTGAAAGCGCAGCTTTTTCACTCAAACAATCAGAGCTAATGGAAAGATCGTTGTCTTCTTTTGTGGTTTTTCCTCTACCTTCAACGGTAAATGCCGTAACACAAAAATTGTCCGGACATTATTTATAGAAATTGTCCAAGCTTTCTAATTTTGGAAAAAAAATATTGAGGAACTATGTATTTTTTGGAGAAAATAGTTGAAGTTGATGTTTTTGTTAAAAAACAAAATTTTGACTTTGATGGCTCATTACTCTGCAAGTTGGTAGGATAGAACCTTCACTTTTACAGTTTTAGATAGGTTGGAGTAATCGGCGTAAAAAAGTGCATTTTTTAAGCTAAGCTTGGCTCTTGGTTCTCAATAATCTGGCAATAATTGAAAAAAAGCCGTTTTGATAATACCTCGATAACGGTTCTTTGGAAAAATAAATGAGGGTCATTTTCGTTTTCAGCAACCTCAAATTAGGCTAAAAAATACTTTTCATATTAGGTACCTCCGGCAATTAAGAAAAAATTTGTAAACTAGTGTTATCAAATGCAACATTAGATGCGTTATGTTTTTTAAAAAAATACTTCAAATTACATTAAAGCTTGTTTTGTAATCTTTGTATTTATACTTATTATTTTCTTATTACTTAATTCTTACAAAGATTTATTTTGTGTTATGAATAAAATGGAATTTAATATTTATTTCATGAAATTTTTACAAATTCACAATATTTCTCGAGAAATGAGAATTCTCGAGAAGTAAAATTTATTTTTCTCTTTTCTCGAGAAATAGAAACTACCGAGAAATATTAAACACTAGACGGAACCAATTCATTCCTCTCTGCATTTCCTAGAATCGGTTCGGAATTGATTCCTTAGAATTGATTGGACATTTTTT
This sequence comes from Thereva nobilitata, assembly GCA_963855945.1. Lineage (NCBI taxonomy): Eukaryota > Metazoa > Arthropoda > Insecta > Diptera > Therevidae > Thereva > Thereva nobilitata. The sequence goes on from OY979695.1 coordinate 170,273,773, forward strand.
ACGCTTAGCAGCGAACTGGCAGTACATTCGATTCAATTGGTTCCTTCGGAATGCATTCTGTATCAATTCTTCTGGAATAGGTTCTTCTTTTCCCAACTGGGGAAAAGCACACGCACACATTGAAGTACTTAATCGGAATATGAATTCTTAAACCGCAGCAAGAATGCGGGTGTACGATTGTTGTCAATCCGGTTTGCATATTGCAGAAAGAATACTAGTGTGGAAAGGCCCATAGATCATCAAACCTTCATGTGGGTCTATAAATATCAAGGGCTTTAACAATTTTCGGCTTATCTGTGTACATATACAATCTTGCTAGTTAAACTCCTCAGAGTGCGATTTTTAACGGTCTTCGATTGCGAAACTGCGGTAATTGAAGTTGTTTAAAGGCCGAAGTCCAATGAGAGCACCTAGCACCTAAATCCGATGCTGTGAAGTGCGGTCACCCGGTGCCGGTTCACGTCCAATGAAAGCACCGCAAATTTATTCTAATCTTTCTAAGGAGGTTAAACCATGCCTAAATCGAAACAGAATGAAAAAAAAATGAAAAAAAAATTTCTCTTCGTAGATGCAAATAAAATTTAAAATTTCAATCTTTTTTAAAATTAAATTTTAATCTAGGCGTAGTTCTTCTCCTTTTAAGGCTTGAAAATAATTTATTTTTGGTTGACAATACGTATACATACATTCGAATTTGAAGTATGAACTTGGAAAACCAATTGTTTACATATTTTTTTATTTTCACTAGGTTTAGGGGTGGTTTTAACCCTTTAGGATTAAATTTGGCTTGATTTGGTATAAATCAACCATGTTCGCAAATAAATATTGAAGAAAGTGTATTTCATTAGATTATTTTTGATTATTATTGAAATTGACGCGAAAACCCTTTAAAAAAACGGTGTTTTTTGCATTTTTAAGGGTGGCGTCCACATTTTAAGACTGCGAGCCCCCCTTTTCGTAATCAGACCCAAAAAACATATAGGGAAAAAGTCTTCATGTAATTTTTCCTCCATCTTCTCACTTCAAAACAAAACTTTCACTTTTTTAATTTTCGGTGCGGCGAAAAATATCAAAACTTTTTTGATAATGGACATCGGAATCAAATATTCGGGCACCGCACTCTCGTTCGAGAATCGATGCGATGTTCTTACTGGATATTGTTCGATATATCTAGTGAGGTTTTGATAAGGTAAGATATTTCTTTTGGTAGAATACCTATGTTATTATTAGAATTTTGCCGGACTTACACAAGGCAGTACATTTGTCCCTTACACGATGATAAATTGTACTGAGGCCTCAATTTTTTTAAATATCCCGGCTCAAAAATTATGTCCTACTGGTATATGAGTGTGTATCCAGATAAATGAGGCGAGGTGGAGAGATATTTCTTACTTCTTTTGCGGCAGCAAAATTTCTAACTTGAAATTAGGCGAAGTGAGATTGTAAAATAAAAATATACGTTATGGTGGAATAGGTTTATTAATTACTCTGACGCATTTTAATGCATATTAAAATCAAATTCGTTAGAAAGCTCTTCCATTGGTATTTATTTTCTTTCTTTCTTTAACTTGCTTTTTTTGTCATTACAATGGCACCTCGCCTCATTTGAAGTATGACATTGTACTGGCTCCAAAGGGATAAGAGGCAGCTCGTGTCGTACCCAATACTAGTTATTATGCCCTAAACAAAAGTTGACGCACGTGAAAGCTTCTAATGTACATCTGCAAACGGCAGCCCGGTCATAAAAATCTAAAGTTCCGATGAAGTTTCGTTTATTGAAGAGCCGGGCAATAGTTGACTGTTTGATATCACCAGTAAAGGCTTTGTTTTAGTACAATGGACCCTTCCATGTTAGTGATGAGCAAAAATGGTCTTGGTCTTGCAGACTTGTCTTAGTCTTGCACATTTAGCAAGACCAAGACCAAGACCAAGACTTAGCTATGCTCGCAAGACCAAAACCATGACTAACTGTGCAAGACCAAGACCAAGAGCAAGACTCTTTAGCAAGAGTCTCGCAAAATTATTATCATCAGATTCTGATGTTTGGTCTTCGCGAGCGTAACATAACACCATTGCGGAATAGAGGTTCCATTTTGATTTCTTCAAGCTCCACATTATTATTAGCATTCATACTAAATGAAGGAATGCATTTCATTAAATTACAATTAAATTAATATTTATAAAATAAAAATAAAGTACAATAACTATATATATATATATATATATGAATATTTTTTAATTTTTCTAAACTGTTAAGAAAAGTCTTGCAACCAATGCCGCAAGACCAACACGAAGCCCAAGACCAAGCCTTAGCTATGTTCGCAAGACCAAGCCCAAGGCTTACTGCGCAAGAACAAGACCAAGACCATATCAGTCTAGTCTTGTTCTTGCGTTTGCTCATCACTATTCCACGCAGCCCCTGTTCTACTTGTGAGATTGAGTGAGCGAGGACCCTCTATAGTTTCTTTTTTTCTTTAAACCAGAGAGAACAATGGAGGGTCCTATACCTCTTTCAGTCGAACTCACAAGCAGGATAGGAGGGCTCTGGAGCTTACTGGGAAGCTCATGTGGTTCCCAAAAGCTGCTATTGCCTAGCACTGGTTTATTGCTACAAACAGGAGACAGTAGATGCAAAAGTTTAACTTTACGTTTTCTCAAACACAAGCTTTGTTTACTTCCTGTGCACCAAGGGCGGATCTAGAAACTTTTTACAGAGGGGGCCATTCATATTTTTACCCCCGCCCCCCCACCAATTTTTTTACCGTAATAAATTTTATTAAATTATTTAATGACTTTTTTCATTAATTTCTTACACGAATGTAGTGTTTTCACTGAATGATAACTTTTGCATCAATATTATGATGTTTCAAAAAACGCGCCATTCCCAGCGGGAAATATTAGACGTGCTTCCTACCGAAGCACAAAAGAATCGCTTTTATGTCACTGCCAAAGGAATCTCTCTCCCCTGAATGTTGTCCCAGAGAGAGAGAATCAATATTTTTTTGAGTCATTTCATCCATGAACTGGGATGAACGTCAACGCAAAATAAAATTTATAAAGACTTTTAACTATAGCAGTAGGAAATCAAATCTAAAAAAAGCTTTTTCCCAACTGGCATAAGGGAACCGAGCCAATTGTGCTTCCTTCTGCATTCCTATAAATCGCTTTCGAATCGGTACAAATGAACTTAATTGAATCGCTTATCCGCTAGGACATGCAATGTTAAAAAAGAAATGTAAGGCAAGGCTAAGAGAAGCACTCCTCTGCTTCAAAGGAAGCGATTCAGTACCTTTTCTGAATCTCTTCATTTCCCGCTGGGTTCTAAATGACACTAGTTCAGTATTATCCCAGCGGGAAATGAAGCGATTCAGAAAAGGAGAGAGAATTTTTTTATCGTTTGCCTCGAGCAACGCTACCTCGGAAAGAAGTTTTTCAACTTTGAGACGTCTCAAAACTTGGCTGCGCAGTACGATGACTGAAGATCGTCTGTTAGGTTTAGCTCTTTTGCACATTCATCGCGATATAAATGTAGATATATAAAAAGTCATTGACCGTTTTGCTTCGAAAAAAAATCGACGGTTGAACATCATACTTTGAAGTATTTGTCGGTAAATTTTTATTGTGATTTGTAAATGTGAAGAAACGAAATCCAAAGATTTGTTGGTCTCAAAACGAAAATAGATTTTAGCAAATTAAATCATAATCGCAAAATAAAAAGTGTTAATTTTTATTTCATCTGTCTTGTTTTTTAAGTTGAAAAAATATCTTCGAGGGGGGCCATGGCCCCCATGCCCCCCCCCCCCCGGAACCGACCTTGCTGTGCACATCCGACATTGTGTCTTGTATCGTGGAGGCGTTGTCGTTTAATAAATAAATAAATGAACACATTACTGGATCTTGGTGGAAGTGGCGGCGCCCTCTAAGACCTGCCGTCCTAGGGTGGTCGTTCGTGTCCCCCCCCCCTCCCTAAAGCCCGTGCTGAAGACAGGCATGAAATCTGTCATTCCAAACTCATCTTGAATTTTCTTGAGTTGAGGTAAATTTGACTTTACCCCAAACGCTGCAGTAGTGAAGGTGTTCATAGCTCCTCTGACTCATAGGAAGATAATTCTAGTTACACTTTCGAATATTTTCCGGGTCATATTCTCTTGAATTTATGACATTAAAGCGAAGGTTGCGATTGTGCTCTCGTAACGACCCATTTGTTCTACATTTCATATTAAAACAATCAAAAACATACAAAATAACAGTTAAAGTGTTTCAAATAAAATTTAAAGCGATTGCTGAACTGCAAAATGTATATAAATTCAACGTAATCAAATATTATGTGAAATGTGTCACATACAGCTCAAATATGCCATAATCGGCGCTAATCATATAATTTACAAACACATACACAATCCAGCTTCATTCATATTAAACCCAAAATAGCTGAACAAAGTAAAGATAAGTGAATAACTAAAATCCATGCACGAAGAGTTACTCAGGGGCGACTATATAGGTTCATATCAATTGGTATTATTGTTTGAGCTTAATCGATAGCTGATATTTCCAACATAGTTGAATATCTTGCATCCACCCAACCAGAGCCATCAACTGTTGATATGCTATACCCTTACTCCGACTACATCCTTTACTTCTCTGGAACTGGAGATATTCGACATATCAACAGGATCCCAGCTCTCAATCAACCCTTGATTATAAGTCCACAACACAAGCAGCATTCAAGACATTCCGGTAGGAATCGTTTCGGTTTGAATTAATTCTTGATAGATTTGTTGATTGATTGACTGATGGGAGATGGCAAGGGGGAGGATGGCCCTGATCCTCACCATTAAATCATTAATGCCATTCAGATATCGAATAAATGTTAACATGTGTTAGATGCGCCAAGCATATACTATAACAAGGTGAAAATACCTTGTGGAGGTTCATGTGGGGTATATGATCAAATAAGGATAGCCCACATTACCCCGAGCTACTTTCCCGGCGCTTAGCCATAAACAATTTATCCTAAGCCACGTGTTTATGTAACCGATAAACGTTGGTCGTATCCTCGCTCATGAACTGCAGCTACCGTACGTGCAGGTGCCCTACATTAAGCCAATTATTCAGAGGTGTATCTGTAAATTGCTAATTGCATGAATGAGATTTCATTTGTAGATTTTTACTACTTTTTTTTTTATTTTTAAAAAATTGCTGAATATTTTCTATGTGGACAGAACCATCCCTTTCATACTCAAAAGCCTATAAAGGTCACCGACATCTCGTATTTTTTACAAATATTTTGCCGGCATTTTTATACAGTTTTTTTTTTTTGGTTTTTACACGCCCCTTCCAGGATGCCAGTCTCGTCCTCGCATACACATGCATAAATGCATTATAAAATAAAAAAAAAATGCATTTTTGCTAAAGCCATGCACTTTCACAGCGAGGGGGAGTCCTTGCAATTTCATATATCATGGGTGGCTCGAAGGGGATGCCTGATCAGCTGAAGCCCGGTTATATGTGTATCTACCGACAGAAATCAGATTATAACGGGAAAAAAATTTATTTTCTTTGTATTCAGATTTTTTTGCATGAAATAAAATAAAAAAAAAGATTCGCTACAAAAAATAAGACAAAAAGGATTTATTCTGGGTTAAGGACACTCTCGTAACTCAGCAGTGTGTATATGTGTGCGACATGATTATGCTTATATAAGCATATATGTATATATTTTCGTTAATTTTTTATTGTATATATTTTTTATTTTCAGATTATTCTGCTCATTGTGAAACCAGAATCGTGAGCTCATAAGTGTATAACATGATAATGGTCGGTGGAAGTGTACAGCCAGGTTGGAGCTGGAGTAGCATATACAAGTACATTGGAGTGCATCATAAGCTTTGCTTGAAGGGTACGAGTATGATGCAGTTGTTGAACTGTATTTACTGGTATTTAGTATGCTGCCATGTGCTAGTGTAAAATTGAATTTGGCCAATTTTCACTTTCTCCTCTCTTACATAATGGGTATCAATTTGGTAAATGCTTCTGTCTCACTGAATTTGGAATGGATTTCAATTATTTCCTGGTTCTAGATATCCAAAAGGTGACATTGACCAAGGTCATGCTAGTAATTCTATTTGATTATTTTGATTATGTATGTGAGGTTGTTGACTTATTTGGAATCTTTTAAAGTTTGCTTTTTATGACATAATTGTTTTTCTAAGTGTAAAAATTTAATATTGCTTAAAATATTGTTTTTTTTTTAAATAAAGTAGCAGATAAATACATGAGTTTCTTTTTTATTTTATCACCCTCACCTCAATAATCATTTAGTATGATTATTTTAAAATGCCAAATTAATTCCAATTTTAAAATAAATGCTCCTATTTTTAGTGTCTTTACTTGTTTAAAATTTATAAAATAAAATAAGTTCTTTCAAAGAATAAGAGAAATGAAACGCGCACGTTAAGGCTATAGAAGACAAAAAATGTTCAGAGTGATTTTCATCAATTTCTTAACTTATGTAAACGGTACGCATCTCTGGATGTACGCTTTAAAAAATATGTTTTTTAAATGAATTACTTTAATTTTAAAGATTATTATCGGAAACCATGCAATCTGTTGATTCCTTATCCACGTAACTTCATTCAGACATTTTTACAAGTGATTTAAGTAGATTTATAGAAAGAATTGTTTTATATTCTGAATAATAATGTGTAAGCAAAGCTAAACTAAGGTTTACGAGTTTAAAAATTTAATTTGCCAAGTATTTTAGACACAACTAAACCATCTAATCGATTAACGACGTAGCTTCTCAGTGCACCGGTCGTTTTTTTGTTCTGCATACTTTTAGGGGCACTTTTTTATATATTTTTTTAAAGGTTCAGAAATTCGTTTAAGGTGAGACAATTTTTGTATTGGACTAGTATAAACAAAATTAACTTATTTTTATTTGAAGAACAAAACTTTTTTTCTATAAACATGAATTCAACAAGTATGACAGACCGAAAATTAAAAAATCGTTGTATTTTATCGTGTGGCAACTTCTTTTTTTTAGTCACGTATCAAGAAAGATAATGCAGACCACCCAAACAGAATTGGCGCTGTGCCATACTGAATTTTTATGATATTTACATAACATTGGACGTACCTATAATTTCGCATCTCTTGATATTGATTAAGTACAAGATCCACATTCAAGATAAGTTATATAATGGCACTATTCAATGGTTGGTCCATATTAATTTTTACTAAGAAGCAGAAGAATTAAAAAATTTATGTTAAAAGAATAAATTTTTTAGGTTAAAATGTCATAGTTTTGATACCAACCGAAAGAGTAAGACGGAATTAGTGTATGTTCTTTTTGTATTATTTTATGTAAATGGTTGAAGCAATTTGGAATGACCTTTATGTGGAAAACCCAAAGTCTATGGGCTCACCCTTTGTACTGCCAGTCGGTCATGTTGTTCAGATCGTGCTACAATGTCAAGTGGTAGGCTTAGTTTGATGGATAGAAGAGAATATAACAGGCTAGAGAGGGTCTGGGGAGTGCTCGAGTAGATGTCGATGAGCATTATTAGTTTGAACTTTTGGATGTTGAACTAGTTTGGAAATACTGACAGCGGAAGATTATTCCACAATCGAGTTGTTGTTATAAGCGAATTTCTAGATCGTGTTGTGTGGGAAAAGAGGGACTGCAGGGTATTATAGTGACCCGAGCGGGCTAATTTTGCGTTGCGGGAAAAATATTGCGGTGCAGGCAGGCAATAAATGTTAATGGAAACGTTTTGCAGAAGCAACAGCATGAATAATACTCAGCTCAAGTGAATAATGTTTACTTTTTCAGATATTACAAATGTTTGAACAATTTTAAAAAAAATTAATTTGTAAAAAAATTGATCCGGAATGCTTTAGGGACGAAGGAATTCATTCGTTTTCTAGTTCTGTATTGCAAGCAAAATGTAATCGCGTCTTCTCCGGATTGTTGTACTGCACGAAAACCCTAGAGGTCAATCATAGGCGGGACTTGATAATCTAATAATAAAAAAAAGAATAAAAGAGTCCGGATGTGATCCCAGAATTTGGGGTTTGATTCCTCGTAGACGAATGTTCCTTCGTCTTGGTACTTACTAGAAGTTTTTAAAGTTGCGAGGCTACTCGAGCGCTCCAATATGGCACTAGTAGATTGGCTTGCAACCTGCCTTGTAAGTGATTTTTCATAAATCCTATAGCTCTAGGCCACGAGTTCATCTGAGTTTCCCCACACAAGCTGAGGTTTCGGCGTGGTCCGGTTAGGGATACTGAATCGGTGGAAAGTACTCGATTCAAGACTCATGAGTAGAATCGAAAGGAAATTACTCAATGAGTACTTTTTACTTATTCAAAAGTACTCGATTCCTTGAGAATCGATGAGTACTTGTTTTTTGCCTTTCTGCGAACTGCCTCAGCGTATTCATTACTCGATTTTCGACTTATGGGACAGATTACAAATACTTAGCTTACATGGGATATAAATTCAAATCCAGCGGGAAATGAAGTTCTGCAAAAGCAATCTTAGAACACTCCTTAAAAAGCTTGCAGCGTTCCACTTTTCATACCAGTTGTTGTACGTCGATGATGGGTCGTACGTGTAGATGGGAGCATGACTTTTAATGCTACTTTAAAAGCGTTTTAGAAGCAGCAGAAAAAAGCTTTTTAACACTTAACTACCGTGACCCTAATATTTAAAAATTTTAAAAATTGGTATTTCCACATGTTAAAGGCATAAATGTTATGATTTTGGATAATGGGGGTTAAATAACACATTTATTTTATTTTCCAAAAATAAAAAAAATCCCACAAATAATCAAAACATCGGAAACAAAGAAAGTTGAAAAAAGCTTGACGGTCTGAGAGACCGGTAACGGTGGTTAAGGGTTAATAAAGAATTCATGCCGGCCTGTGAATATGTGAATGCGCTCCGGTGTACAAAAGCTTTTATTTTTGTTCATCTTTTGCAATTGCCTTCCTTTCCAAACGGGAGTGTTGTTTTAGCAAAGTGGTCTCCCAACTAAGTACTAACCACGTCCAATGCTGCTTCGTAATCGAACGAGAACCAGTCTATTGAGTATGCTAATGGCACCCTTTATGGTTACCAAGATGATTCCCCGTTTTCTTCGTCCTATACAATTTCTTAAAGCTTTAATTTTGCTAACTTGGACAAGTTTTTTTTGAAATGCAAGTTCGTGCAAAAGAGAGAAAAGCATACAAATTCCCGTGCGGCGAAAGAGCTCCAATTTGTATTTCCACTTTGCGTTTGGTATGTAAAGAGCCTTAAACGTCCCTAAGTTCTCCGTAATTTTTAGAGAAAAATACATTACATTATGTAAAGCGTTTATATGAAAATTATTCACGACTGAGATAAACATATAGTTAGCTTTAATCTTGACTTTGAATGTACTCGATACTCGATTCTACCCCATAAGTATTGATATAAGTAAAAGTACTCGGCCAAAAGTATAGATTACTAATATGAGTAGAATCGAAAGCCAAATACTCATATGAATAAAGAATCGAGTACCGATTCCGTATCCCTTGGTCCGGTGCCATTGGGAAGGATTGATCACTTGTGTGGCCTTAAGGCGCTTCGGTTCACGATCGGTTCGATTTCTGGTAATTGATTTTGAATCGATTTCAGGTCATTTGGGTGGCAATCAATAGATTCTGAATGCATTCTTCTTCCAGTTGGGTTAATAACAATCAATCGTTATAGTGACGTCAGTTTTAAGGAAGAAACATAAAGGATATTAGTGAATTATGGGACTGAGGGATGTACTTAGGTATACAAGCCAAATTCTAAAATGTATGACATAACTGCTATATAACTATGGATAAAACTAATGCTGAATTCTTTGACAGTTTATAAAAAAGATAAAACAATAATCTTAAAGAAAAAATATATAAATAACAAGTTTTTAAAACAGCATTGGTAAAAGTAGTTACAATAAATTTCAAATGATAAAAGAGTAGCAAACTTTCATGTGTCGAAAAACATAATGGTGATTGGCACGATGTTGCGGAGAAAAAATATACATAAAGCGTAAGCGTGCTTAAATTTGAGATAATGTGAATGTTTGCTGTGAAGTATTAGGGTATAAACGAAACCACAGCTAAGCGAAGAATGTGGAGATTTGAGACTTGATGCTAATGATACTGTCTGCCATTAAAACCCTGACATCGTGGAAAAATTTTCTAGTGGTTTGATTAAGAGTAGCGGAAACCATCACTAACTTTTTAAACAGTGATAGAACTGCGATTTCAATTCGAAGAAAAATATGTGCTATAGGAAAATGAAAATGGATAAAAGTCATTCCTAGGTAAACCTGATAAATTTTCGTTATTCATTCATTATTTTCGTTTATAGTAGAGAAACTTTTTTTTTGGTATGAGATAAATTTCTTATAAACGAACCATACACGTTTTGGAGATAAATCCGGAGAATGAACGTCTACACTTCAGTAAAAAGCAGGCAAGGGAAACGCTGTTTTCGTTAGTATATGGCTTGTCTTTGTCAGAGTTAGTTTTAGATATTATTTGAAATGGATAAGACCGACAGTAACATTATGCAAAATTTCTGGAAATAGTTAACCCGAAAAGTTACACGGATGCACGCTCCCGCCACAGGAATGCACGAAATGGCCTGTGGAGGACGAAGAAAAGAGGAAATTATGTTGGTGACCATAAAGGAGGCTAAAAAATACTACATTTTCAAGAATTTTTTTTACAGGCCCCGTATTAGATAATAAAATGATTTTTTTTAAAAGTTTTATTTGAAGCTTATAGAATACAAAATTAATTGAATTGTTCTTAGTTTAATTTTTTAATCACTATCCAGGAGTCGAGTCGCAATAAAATGGGGTCCCATGGCGGACAGTTTATCTCAGGATTGGTAAATCTGAACCAAAACTAAACGGCATCTTCAAAAGAAAGGTCCCTTACGTGACAATTTACCACAATTTGCCAAAAATTTAAAAAAAAATGGTGGAAAAAAAATTGAAAAAATGCCCCGGTTTTTCACTATTCTTTGTTAAAAAAAATGTTATAATTAATTTCTTTTTAATAAAATGTGGTAAATTGGCATACAAAACATCTGAACGAACAAAACAAGACCAAATTGATTGAAATCGGCCGAATAGTTTCGGAGATAATCTGTCCGCCATTTGTATAAAAGTAGTTTCGAGAAAAACGCAGTTAAAGGTTTTACTCGCTACAAACGTATGTTTTGGGACTATCGCCCAGAGTGTCTTATTATAACACTCGTTGTTATTCTGAGTGTATTTTCCCAAACAACGTTTTCGGTCGTCATTTGTAAATTTTTTGAACACGGGTTTGACGTACTCCTGGACTTCCGCACTCAGAGCTGGTTTGGGTTTGAATGGGACGTTGTCTACTTTCTCTTTAAGATATTTATACCAATCCGGATTACACACTGTTAGAATTCGAATTTTGAAAAAACAATTTTGGGAGGTGATTTTTAAAAGTATAAGAATTAAGAAAATCCGAAAAAAGAAATTCGATTTTTTGATATTTATAAGGTGGTCACCTTAAAAGCAAGCAATCTAAAATAATTGATTTTTTGCAAAAATTAGCGCATGGATCTGAAGATAATGCAGAAAAATGCTCACAGAATGAGGATATTTTGTTAAAAAGAAAACGCCCTCGGTTAATAGTCATTAGTGATGACGAAGAAACCATTGTTTAATTAATTTTTTCATATTTTGGAACCCAACCCCCCTTTTTGAACGAATTAAGAATTACAATAATTGTGTAGTAAATTAGAATTTCATATCGCGATTTATAATTTTACTGTACATTTGCACAGTGAATTTACATATTTTTTTTACAGTGTACGAATCTATTAGGGTATGCGCTTTATTCGTCATATTTTTCCCGATCTACTTTAAAAACAATGCGTCTAAGACTACAGTATTCACCGAGCTAAACGGAAAGCAAAAATATTAAAATATTTATTGTTAAGTTTGAACAAGCGCTGTTGCAAAACTATAATGAACTGTTGCACAATTAATTATGTCTCATATGGTATATGGAACTATTTTAACTGGAAAGCTAGTCATTAATAATTTCTCTAGACAGAACTTTGGGAGAATATCTACGATGGAATGAACGATATTGTTTCAAATCGAAAATTAATTGCCTTAGATGCAAAAACCACTTCGTAGTGAGAGGATCATGTTAAAGGCCATTCAGTGAATTTGTGGATAGGAGCGTTTCGCTATTGCTCCAATGCAATTATAATTGTAAGGGCCAAAGGACAAAAATACACCAATACACGAGAACGCTTGCTTCAGAAGCAAAAAGCTTTTTCGATCAAGGGTGACGAGTGTAATGTAAAAAGACTTGTGCTTTAGTAAAGATTTTTATACTTCTGCTTTTGACCTGAAAACACAAGAAGCTCACACTAACCCAAATGAAAAACAGATATAACATTGTGTAAGCTATCAAAAACTACCTTGTTTGGCTGCTGTTTCTTATATTTTTAGCAAACTTGCTTTAGAAGCATTTTTATCATGTATTTTGAGATAAAAAAAGATACAGTCGAGTAGGTGAGTGCGTTGGATGAGTTCGAACATATGATGCGTTATTATAACTTTTACACGATCTAGAGAGAGGTGGCCAACAAGTCGATCGCAAAGCTAATTTTGATCGATCGCTCGCGATGTCTTTATATAATGTGTTACAATTGTACGATTTTTGTAACATTGTTTTCTTCTGAGGATGCGGTCTTTAGCGGATAGATTGAAACGCGGATATTTATTCCTTTTATCCATAATACAAAATACTTGGGATTTCTCTCCAACACCTCGACCGGACCTTTGTAATTTGGGTCCAAAAATGCTTTGACCTTGCCGTTTTTCTTGAACACGAACTGGTAGTTTTTTAGATTCTTGAATGTGATGAAGCTGCTCTAGGCTTGATCTTGTTAATTCTATTTTTGAATTGCTTTAAAAATTCACATGCGTTGATATTTTCCTGCTTGTCGACGAAGAATGCTCCTGGTAAGCGCAATGATGTTCCAAGAACGAATTCTGCAGCGATTGCAGCAGTTTTCACGTTACAGGGTAGGCCTTCCGTCGCACAGTGGGGCAAATATCTGATTTTTTGGACAAGCGACAATTTCCAAGGCTGGAATTAATGAAACTTAAAAAATTTTTTTTAAACTATTCGTGATAAAGTTGCCTTTAATTCATCGAGCCAGAATTTTGAAAATTGAAAATTAAAGATGGCTAATCCAATATGGCGGACATAAATTTGGTAAGAAAATTAAATTTTTTTCGTAAGATTCTTTAAAATTATTGAAATTAATTATTATTAATTAATTTTTGTTTTCCAAAAAAATCCCCAAAGTAACAATTTTTTAAAATATTAAAGAATCTTCTGACAAAAATTTAATTTTCTTACAAAATTTATGTCCGCCATATGGGAGTAGCCATCTTTAATTTTCAAATTTCAAAATTCTGCTCGATAGAATTAAAGGCAATTTTATCACGAATAGTTTAAAAAAAATTTTTAAGTTTCATTAATTCCAGGCTTGGGAATTGTCGCTTGTCCAAACAATGAGCTATTTGCCCCACTGTGCGTCGTTCCTATCGTCTATTTAACCTTCAACTCTTCAATCATACAGTCGCTTACTAGCATGTCTCCATAAGCCAAACAGGGTAGTTTTTTTATGACTAATTGTCGGGGTGGTTGAGGAACGTTAATTGAGCATCAAGGACGAGCTTCCTTTTTGGCTTCGTAGTCATTTGACTGGGGAACTGCAAATTTCTTGAAGTTTATGCCTCTTTTGTTACGTTGATGGACTTTCCTTCAATGTATCGTATGATCGTTGAGAATTGGCCGATAAACTCGAGCAATCGAAGTTGACGTGGTGCTTCTTCGGATTTATATTTAAAAGCGAAGGTAGGCGGTTTGTGCAATACTTATATTAAATTCTCGTCCTTCCAAAAGATGCGTGAAGTGTTACATTCGTTGATGCATCCCCAAAAGTTCTCTGCCATCAATGCGTAATACTTTTTAGTGAGTGTGAACTTCTGAGAGAAAACCCTAAAGGTGCTGCAAATGCATCCCCACCTTGAAGCGATGACGTGAAGAGTTAGTGATCCGTTTGAATTTTTTGGCTTTTAAGGTTTATTTACACTGACAACGGCTGTCGCTACATATGTATTTCACACCTCTCCCCCTACTTATATTAAGGGTATGACAACAAGTCGATCGGGACTCATTTTTGTAATAAAAAGTAGATCTTATGTATACAAAAGTTAGACACCCCTGAATCTAGTAGACATACTGCAAACGCAAGTGTGTGATTTTAAAAGCATTTCGAGTGTAAAATCACGCAGTCACTTTTTACTCGTTTAAAATCTCTTCATTTATAATACGCGAAAAGTGTGTAAATTTAACACACTTAAAGCGTGTGTTTTAAACCCACCAAATATGTATCACTTTGAAGCTTTTGAGTGAAGCTTTTTGAGCGTCGTTTTACAGGGAATAAACCTAGAAAAATCGTTACCGTAAGCTTAAAATTGTTGATGTAAACTGCACTGACTTGTTTCGACGCCCCTCTGTTACCGACTGACTGTAAAGAGTGGTCGTGGAGCTCTCTAGCCATTTGCATAAAGAATTACAACTGTCTAACTTTCTTTTAAGTTATCCTCTCATGCGTGTTGTACGCTGCATGTGTGTGATTTTTACACGTATGTCTTTTTATCCGCATTATTTTCACACGGTTTATTCCTAAAACGCAATATTTCAACACGATTAGCCGAATTTACACACTTATGAAGTGTGTAGTGTGTTAAATTCACACGGAAAAAGTATTCTGGGGTTTGCAGTGCAGGAAAAGGTGCGAATTCAGTCTATTGAATCAAATTAAAAGTATCGAGTGTGCTTTATATTAGGTACTATTAAATTGGATCACACAAATATGTGTAAAACTACAACATTCGTTTATATGTACTGATCTAATTACGTTGCGGCATTGCGGTCATCGGTTGCTATCGCATTGTGTTTTAATCTTAAGTGAATTGTTGTGTAACAGTCTTTCAAGGTGTTTTGCTTGCTTCTACAAAATGTGTCCTCTTTCATTTTGGATCTATGAAATTATTTGTGCTGATACGCGACCGCATAGTTGTGCAAATTGTTTGAACGTGTTTGATAATGTATTGTACGTTTCTAGAGCTGCACGGCTTTACTTTGATATTACATTTAATTGCGATAATATACTATACATAATTTTCAAAAAGTAAAATCCTATAATCCGAACAATGGAAGTTAGTCGTCAATTTTTACGCTAGTCTATTTCATGGCTGCATAATGGTCGATACTTCTCGAATAAAATCAAAGTCATAATATGCCGAAAACAAAATTCAAAATTTTTGAAATTTAAATTTTCATTTATGAATTTATTATTTTTATTTTTATTTATAGATGTTTTTATATAAAAAAAAACTCAAAACAATCAAAAGCCTATCTATAGGCGCAAAATAATTCACAATAGACTCAAAAAATTGACTTTTCCTCTGGCGGATGTTTGTTGCGTAAATGCTTGTGCGTTTGCTCATATCTTAGAGCAGGAGTAGCTGCAAGTACTCACGAGCAAAAACTAGCAGAAAAGGAACGCAGCTATTATATGCCGTCTAAATCAATTGCCACAAATATGTAATGTCCTCACGTCTCATTAGACGAATTACGTTAATATCTTTTTGGAAAAAATGAAATACTGAACGTGTATGGCAAGTCTCTGCTATTTTCCTATTAGTAATGGCAGCATTGATAACAGGTTGGGTTACATAAGCATATTATAAATTTAAAATCACCTATACGAGCTATAATTAAAAAAAAATCAACTATTACATCATTACCAAGAATCTCCCATAGACTGAAAAATTGTGGATGAATTACTTAGTCAATTGAGTGAGGCATTTTCCTAGTATTTTTGTAATCAAATAAAAATAATTGTGTTTTATATTTGCATTATTCTTCACTAACTATGCGTTATCTATTTTGTTAATAGAAAAATTTGTTTACAGATGAGTAATTAAATTTATTTATCATTCCGTTCTTTTTTTATTCAGTTTGCACCCTTGGTTTCCTAACGCACGCCATTTCCAAAAAATTCCTTTGCCATATTTTTTTATGAAGTAGTTTCGCAGCGATAGCTCTTTACGATAAAATTATATATATTTAACTACTACAATGTTTTTTTTTTGCCTCGTAAATAAAAAAAAGGCAAGCATATGAAAGAGTTTTCTGCATGTAGTTGAGAATATCCTGAAAGTTTTTTTTTGCACATTCTTCGTTGGACCTAAAGTATTTTTTTTTACCATTCTAACCAATCAGAATTCAGAGTAGGTGGAGCTAAAAATTCAGCTTTTTCCTCTAAAAACTTCCATATCCCAGTCCAGGAAATATAGTTTCACATATAGCTTTTGTATAGAAGGATAAAGCCAGCACACCATATTTTTGTGCGAAAATGGCTGAAGCTGAGAAAGATACTTGAATATACGGCTGATGGGGACGACGCGATGGGGTAGTATGGAAGCGTTTTATAAACAAAAGGATTTCTGCACAAATACAGTTAAATAATTTTATGTATATGTGTGTCTATGCTGTTATTCCGAAGTGTACGTTATACACACAATATGTGGGGGTGGGGGTAGAGAAACATAAAAGACAAAAAAGGAAAAATGAGGAAAACGCTTCTCTCATGATTTATGGCTTCGCTGTTCAGTGATGGGAAAAGGGATGTTTGTGATGGCTGATGTTACTGATGATGCTGTTGTATAGATTCGGATGATGGTCCTGTTACCACGTTAACTCATGCCCATATTGAACATAATGTTGGACTTAACCACCTACTATACTAATTATGTTATTGTTTGGTAAAATTGTGTGTGGATGATTTTTTGGTGCAAAGCATTTTTCAATTGTATTCTTAAATAGGGGAGTATACTTTAAGGTTACTTAAATATTGTATCGAGAGTACTTTTCCACTTGAAATAATCCATAGAACAAGATCCTTTCTATTTTGTTGGAAAGTCCTAAGTGCTACTCATTAAATATTCACGGAACGCACTCAGACTCATTTCTCATTCCATTTTAGGAGGCTCTAAAAGGTTATTTTTGCCCATCACCCATTGCCCAAAAGTTTAGGTACCGCCGAAATTTAGGGTCACGTTTGTAACCGCTCCTATCCGGTATCAAAGAAAACATTTTCCTACCCAGAGATCCTGTATGCATTCCTCTCCCCATAGAACAGATATAGAACCAAAAGCGTTGTACACACATATACCAACGTCGTCGTATAAACCTTAAGCGCCATTCTACTGAACAAGCGTCTACACGAAAATTCAACTTCGGTCATTTATTTCCCCCAGGGTTTTTCCTCCTGACTCCTTCTGATACACCCCCGCCCCCAAACTGTACGTTGTGCAGCCATCAGAAATATGGCAGACGTTGATTCACTGGCTCTTTTTCGCCACACCATCGTTTAGAATTAGAAAGGGTAGACTTTATCCTTAGGAAAAATACCCCCGACCCGCTCTCGAGGTTGGTCAGGAAAGGAAAGAGATTGGGTGGCGATTTTAACGTTACCAAAACTTTCTAGGAGCAGTTTTCCAACATTTTCAACCCTTTCTAATGTCGTTTTGTGCTTGTATTTGTGTAAGCGTTGTTAGGAATTTCATGACAGAGTTGCAATTCTAGGCTTCGATTGTTCTTCCTAGAGAATTTTGTGTTCTGCATCAGGATTCTACATGCCATCAGCCGCACACGATACGTACCAACGGTGGGGTGAGGTGGGCCAGAATATACCAAACTGGGTGTTTTTAAGACACGGCAAAACCCGAAAGGGGTGAAAATATAACCCACCCGTTGCCCAAACATGCGAAACGGGCTCTCTGGTTGCCAATACACATCTACTTACAGCCCGGAGTATCCATTCGTACCCTGTGCGTGCGATGGATGGATGGAAAACCCCTGAAAACATTTTGAATACGTCGACTACAAACTCCACAGAAAGAGAGCGCACAGAAAATCCCAGAGAAAATGGGGTTACTTCCGAGTATGGATCGAGGGTGAAGAGCCGGGACTCGTTTGGTAGTGGTCGAAAAGGAGCACAAAAAGGTTGGTTTTGTTTTCTACTTACAATCGCTTTTTGGGAAAGTATGTATATATATTCCGTATATTTTCGTATTCAGTATTTCAATGTGTTACTCTTCGAGACAGACAATATGCATGTGTTTGTGTGTTAGACAAAAAAAAACTGCACTCGTTTTGCAGAATGCTTAGAAAAGAGATGAAACGAAAAGTATATGTGCACGACTGAGCAATATCGCCGCGCACTGTAACCAGTCAAAAATAAACAAAATCCGCACGAACTTTTACTTCACCTCTTCATAGGTTTTCGGCCATTAGAATTAAGGAGCAGCGCTGGGGTGGTATTGGGGTGAGAAAAATGGGCTTCACGATACACTGTGAGTGCCATAATGGCTGAAAACTTAGGATAGCATTTGACATGGCTGAAATTTTTTTAGGTTTTTTTGTGTTGGCTTTTAGTTTTTACTTTATAGTTTTGAAATATGCAATTTTAAAATCAGTTTAGTATTTTTATGTTGGTATTTTTTACTTTTAACTTTTATCAGGTATGAATTTTTAATATTTATCCTTAGTATTGCTTTATGTTTAATTTAGATTAGATAATATTTATCAGAAGATTTTCCCGTTTCCTATACCAAAACTCGAACGTTTTATGTAATATAAACAAATGCAAATCTGTATTTTTATTTTTAAGCTTATGAAATCACAAATTAAAATCAAAAGAAACTATTTTCAGGAATGGCGCCCAATATAAGTAATAATCTATAAAATCTACATCTTTGTATAATCTAATTTTGAAATACGTTTAACCCTATTTCTACCACGATTTTGTGTATACCTATTTCGACCAAAAGGTGTCTTTTGACACCTTTGCGTTTGAATGCAAATAATTGACGAAACTGTTGGGACTTCATATTATCAGTTAAATATAGATAATTTGAGCAATATAATCAGTGGCGGACTAAGGGGGGGGCGGAGGGGGCGGTCCGCCCCGGGCCTCTGGTTCCTGGGGCCTCCAAATGTCTACAAGTT
This sequence comes from Thereva nobilitata, assembly GCA_963855945.1. Classification (NCBI taxonomy): domain Eukaryota; kingdom Metazoa; phylum Arthropoda; class Insecta; order Diptera; family Therevidae; genus Thereva; species Thereva nobilitata. Next base: position 170,292,949 of record OY979695.1, read on the forward strand.
CCCTTGATCAAATCCTAAACAAGGCTTTTAAAATAAGGGCAGTGCCTACCTAAGTGGTACTTTGGAGTCGGAGGTCGCGTACAATGTTCCCGTAGACACAAATAAGTACAGCATGTAATTATTAAAATGGGTCTTTACTGAATCGTTACCCTCTACATCGCTTACATATACTTCAATACTTCTTGACCATTTTCATCTCGGTTGCATCATGCAAGAGGAGTTTTTGTAAACTTAAGCCTAGTGTCCACTATAGAGTTTTTTGCGTAGAGCTAGAGAAAACTCTCGCGTAGAGATGCGTAGAGAAGTGTATACACCGTCTAGAGCTCTACACATGCTCTCTACACCCACTCTACGCGCTCTGCACTCTACACTATAAAGTGTATACGCAATTTTTTTGTGCTCTACGCTCTAACAAGCATGTTTGATAGAGTTTTTCTCTCTACAGTATTCATTCTTATTTGCGTTTCGACTGCGCTTCGAATTGTTGTACATAGGCGCAGTGCCGCGGCCAGACAATTGGGGGCCCTGTCCAAAAGGGGCCCCAGAGTCTCCAAAAAAAATTTTCTTTCATAAAGACCCGTCCCCGCGACAGAATTATGGAAAATGGGCCCCATGAAATATTTAGTGTGATGCGAGTTCGTATGATATAACCCATATGCTGATTTGTATGACCCATTCATTGAAGTAAAAATGCAAATAAAGAATTCAAATGATTTTTATTGCCAAAAAAATGTTTTACTCGCTTCGCTCGCGGTGCCCCAAACACGCGGGACCCTGTGCAGTTGCACACCCAGCACATATGCCAGCCGCGGCACTGCATCGGCGTGTTAAATAACAACGAAATTCGAATACGACATACGCAGAAAATTTTGGTATGAAGATGTATCTTCTTCCGTGAGCTCATTCCATAATTCTCGGTACATTCCAGCGTTTTGTTTTCTTTTCGCAATCCAATCTCGCTCTCAACATTTCCTTTCCTTCTTTTGCCTTCTTTTGGGGAAAACTCATTTTATTATTTTTTTGATTTCTATTAATTTCCTTTAAATTTTTTACACCATATATGTACGTACGCATCTCTGAATAACTGAGTAATGAAATGAGATGCAAAAGTTGATGGCCGCAGTTGCGCGCTCTACCATACGACTCTACAGTAGAGAAAAACGCATCTGCAGTGTACTCAGTCTGCAGAGCTCGTGGTAGATCTCTACTCAAAATTTCTCTAGATCAACTCTACGGGCGGTGGAGTGGTAGAGAAGCGCTGTAGAGTACTTACTACAGGTAGAGCTCTACACTCTACGCTCTACATTCTACCGAAAAAAACTCTATAGTGGACACTTGCCTTTAGTACGACTTTCGGAATCGATGGGTAATTAAATGCTTTTCCTACTGGGAAATAAACATATACACACACTTGTCCATACAAATGGCAACTGAATAAAAGGCTTCTAAAATTACATCGACTTCTTAGACTGAGGGCCTCATTCAGCTTTGCCGCCCCGGGCCTCTGACGGGCTTAGTCCGCCACTGAATATAATGGGAACAATATAATTAAAAAATATTATCTTCTTCAATTTTTATTTATATTAGAAAGATAATCAAATATTGTAATATCACGAGCTTTCAGTCTCATGTATAAAAATTCTATCTTTGTAACAAAAAATAAAAACAACATTGTAATAAAATGTTTTCCTTGTTCAATACCACAATTTTTACAAATCTATGGTTGCCCTACTCAGAACTTTCCATAACGTATACTTTTCGCACTGCAAGCGCGTGCATGATTAAACTTAGAGAATAATGTTAAGTTAAAATTTGAAAGGTTTCTTTTGATATTTCTTGGTAGAAATAATGTTAAACCTTCAGTTTCTTTATATTTTCTGAAAAAATCTAAAATAATATTATTAAAACTTTTATATTACAAATTTTACACTTCTTTTATTCTTTTAATATATGAGTGTAGTTGTTTTTGCATGTGCGTTGTGTATTGTGATGAAGGAAACTGTACGGTAGACAAAAGTAACCAGAGTCGGCAAGCTGATTTTATGTAGTATATATACCTATGTTCTTGTCAAGCATAATGTTTACTTTTTACATTACAACATCGATTACAAACACTGCCATGTCAAAAGGATGGCAAATATTGATGATATTATGAATTAGCATTTATTACTATAGTAATCGATTTCCATGTCTTCTTATTTCATCAAAGAAATATTACAATCCAAATTTATCGCTTTTAAATTTCCTTTTGGTGATTGGTACGACCAAGAATGCAAAGCAGCTACATATAGAGAACACTAGTAAAAATAGAATGATAACTCAGATAAAAACTGACAAAGAACAAGAAACTGTTACAAAGATATTAGAAGAGATGAAAGAATATATATAGGAAGAAGAAAATACAATTTTTTATCGACTACATACTGAGGTTAGAGAACAAAACACAAAAGGAACTTTCTCAAAAAAGTTTTTAAACCGTTCTTGCACTAATAAAAACTTCAAGCAATACAGTAGGCCTCGTTCCTTAAGGTAAAATCGCTATGTACGCTTCGTTTCCTTTGCTTTGACATATCAAATAAACCAATGCTTTGTTATGAGGCAAAACCACTGACATATAGAAATGGACTGCTGATTGACAATTTTCAATGGCACCACTTTTCTCCAGAAGTTCAAAATCTTTTTTATGTAAACAAAAAATTTTTCTTCGAATTTAGGAGAAAATAACTAAAGATGTCTGTTATAATTGATAGAAATAAATTTCCATCACTATTTTTTATTTAGTAGCAGTTTTTTCATTAAATAAATGTATTTTTTTTAAATATGTGAGGGTTGTTTCGCCCTGTTCCACGAACTTTTAAAAATAACGCAAGAGAGAGAAAGAAGAAAAAAGTCTATACCTGTCTATTTTTTTCTAATTATGTTGATATCACTGATATGAACTGAACTGTTTTTTATTTTAAAATCGATTAAAGTTCATAGGAATTTAACGTGGGAGGGAGACAACAATTGTTTTTGGTGCCATTTTTTGGATAGGATTTTGCTCCTTTAGCGGTCCATTTCTATATGTCAGTGATCAAAACCAAATGCCAAATCGGCTAAGGCATAGCAAAGCAAAGCAAAGCTCATAATGATCAATGTTCAATTTTTTGATGTATTGTACGCTTTGACATTTGGCAAATCAAGTGCAAGCAAACAGATAAATTTAATAAAATCATGAACTTCCTTGAATTTATTTTAATTTTCGGTTTAGTTTAAAAATTAAACATACAATAATAATGGATTTTATATCATCCATTTTTTTCAGTAAATGTTATATCCTTTCACAATCAAAAGTAAATTGTGAAGTAACTATAAAGCAAAGGTTGTGCTTGATTTGCTTCGACACATAGTACCTGAAAAGCTCACCAAGTTCAAGCAAGCGAAGCTTACATTAGGGTTTCGCCTTTAGTATTGAATGAAGAATTATTGTCCAGACTTAATCTTAAGAATATAGTCTTAAAGTGAAAAACTAGATATTCTTGAGCTAAGCAAGTGTATTTTTTCGATCAAGACATTCCTTTTTTAGATAGTTTTTGCTTAAAATAAGACAGTTTAAATTTTCATTCAAGGAATCTAATATTTCTTTACTCATAACCAAACATACTTTGCAAGCTTCAAATAATAACATTTTGCTCACCATGTCTCTGTTAAGCCTGAAATATATCTATTAAATAGCAGTGCAGTAAACTTTAGACTTCCTGTAACTTAATGGGGCAATTCACATTAATTTCACTGCACTGCACTGCACTGCTTTAGTTTAGGGTACTTTCTAAAAAACTGCTTTGCGATCCTTCTGTTGACACATGAAGTGGGGAGTATACTTAAAGTTTGAAGTTTTGAGATGGAAAATGAAGATTAAGTCAAGTTTATAATAAAGTACAGTCAGAAGCGGGATAATTAGATTACAAAGTTAAGTTTTTATTAACAATGGATGAGGAAAAAGTTTTCTCCTTCTCTTCAGCAAAATTAAATTTTTTCGCATAACACATGCCAGAACATGGCATATTTAATTAATTTTCTTCTCAACATTGTCAAAACGTTGCATTTATAAACTCTTTTAAATGATTCTTCTCCAAATGTCAAAACACTGCTCCTTGGTACCTTCCGAACCACTGCACTGCTTTTTAATGAAGGCTTTAGCATTTCTATGAGCATATGACTCCTTATAAACAAAAAACTAGCTTACAATTTAGTGAACCAGATACAGCAAAAAGTTGCTAAACCCTGCGCCATCAAAATCGCTGTCCCGATGCGCAGTGAGTCCCAATATTAAGTCCACACAAGCGAGCAGCATCACTCTTTTTATTTAAAAACACATATTACCTGCTTATCTATATTCTCAAAATGCACGCCTTTTTCCCTTATTATATGGCTTGAAGAATTTTCCCTTATTATATGGCGCGGGGTCTACTAAAGCCTAGTAATTTTGTTTGACATGTGAATTATATCATAAAGAGAACAATTTCACGATTTTTTTCATTCCCAGTAATCTGTTGTCTTCATTCATCTGCATGTCTTCGTATTGCTCGCCCCAAAACAATTGTGTTTTTGTTAGATTAAAGAGATTAGATTCTTGGTTCAAAAAACATAATTAAATTTATGACAAACATAATTAAATTCAGAAAAGCATTGCAAGTCTTTATTTATTGCCCCATAGCCAGTAAGATAAAGTTAACAATAACACTGTTTGGCCGATTTTCCCGTTGGCCTGCGGTATTCTCATTCAAGAAGTCAATCGAGATTTAGGACCGTAAACTTCGTCAAGGATATGTTCAACCCGGAGTCATGGATTATCTTTACCTGCAATCGGTGATTTGTTTCAGACGGTCAATAGTATTGCGCAAACCAAAATATTGCACAATATTATTGATAGTCTAGGGGCCCCATAAAGGTGAAGCCCCAATGAGCGCTTGGCTTGCTTTGGTGCTTTGCTTTACTTTGACATATTAAATAAACCAATGCTTTTTTATGAGGCAAACCCAAATGCTCAAGTGACTATGGCACAAGTTTCACATATAAAATCTAAAAAGCTTTGAATAGTTCACCAAGTTCAAGCAAGCAAGCGTATATTGGGGTTTCACCTTAATATTGTTAAAGCTTGAGTTTTCAGAACCACGTACGAAATCATGACCACACATCTCAAACCACGGCATTGTTGCTGCAATTTAACATAAAAGCTTTCAAATTAAGCTTTCAAAGTATTTCGGGTTTAGATATTTTACACATAGCGAAAGCGGTGTAAGTTATCAAATTAGCCCAAATTTTGGATTTGATGTGGAGTGAACTAGGTTGATATGTATGATAAAATTACAATTAAGGGCCGATTCACAATGAACGGCCTCAAGCTTCAAGCTTCAAATTTTTTTTCTATAGTTTCAAGTTTTTTTGAAGCTTGCAGCTTGAAGTGAATCCCAAATTTTTGAAGCGTGAAGCTTGAGGCTTGAAGCGTTCATTGTGAATCGGCCCTAAGGGTTAACTTCGTTGATGTATACGGCCCCTAGACTTCGTGTTCATCTAATTAGTTGATTTTACTTTACTTGTCGTAAGTAATTTTTAGGCCAACTATTTGACTCACATGAAAAGCTTTTTGAAATGTTCTAATAACTTCAGCTTGATTATGGAGCTCGAAAAGTGAGTTTCTGGTGTACTCGAGATGAACTTTCGCTGTCACTATTTCTCTACTTCCAACCGTAGATCACCTCTTAAAAATAGTGAATGTAAAATATATGCTGTACAGCTAGAATAACAGGAGAACCGACGGAGTTTTTCATAATTACTAAGGTACAGCTTTCACATATAAAATCTGAAAAGCTCTAAAAAGCTCACCAAGTTCAAGCAAGGAAGCGCACATTGTGGTTTCACCTTTAGAAAGACTTAAACCAAGGTGATGGAATAGTAGCCACGTGATTTAATCTTTGCTTAGAAACAGTTACTCGCAAGGTTACCATTGATGTGAGTTAAACTCTACTGAATAAATCGAAAAGGTTGGCCAACTTATCCTGTCAGACCACTGTTATACTTGAGAGAAATGCTTAAAGATTTAAAAGATTATAATCTAAGCATACAAGACTACAAATAAAAAGATACAAAACCAAAATATTCAGACATGTTCCACAATTCGAGTGGAATGAAATCAAATTCGGAATTCAGTTTCACTCGAATTAAATATACAGGGTGTATTTGCTAAAGTGACAAAGAAATGTCTAAAGAATGGCTGACTCAAGGATGCAAAAAAACTCACTATCAAATGGGAAAAGAGCAGCTGTTAAACCACGGTCAAAATTATAAGATAGTATTGCAATGAAATTTAAAAAAAAAGTATTTTCAATTCACATTTTATACTTCAAAATGTACAGGATACAAGCAATTTATATTTCTGCGCAAATGAATAAAAGGTAATTGTTTAGATTTATTACCCATACAAATCAAAGCGGTCAAATATTTAAAATGATATTATATTATTCAATTTTGAGTAACTAATTTCATCAAATCTGTATATAATATCAAAAGGAATTTCCTAATTTCATTATTTTAATTATTTGCGTGTTTCATATTAATTATTATTTTGTATTTCTCCAAAATAGAAACCCTTAATAAGCATAATAAAGACCCCTATCATTTATAATTTTAATTTCTGGTTAACACCCGGAATTAGGAATTTCACTTTCATATTGATGTTGTCAAATGTTAAAATTACATCTAAATTTTTCAAATGTAAAGAGATTCCCGTTTTAGATTTGCGATTTGAAATTTAAATATATTATTTGTGGCGGTAGGAATCACCATCAACAGTGGCACTTTTACCACGAGAATTTTCCAAGAAAAATGGTTCGATTATTCCATTCGTGGGTGGATAGAGCGGGTCAAACGGCCACATCTGAGCAACAATTGGCTGTTTGCTTCTTGACAAGCTCATTTATTATTAATAAAGTTTATGTTAATAAAATTTAATCAAAATAAATTTGTAACGAAACGGTGATTAGATCAGCATATTATAGTGCAGTAAACAAAGCATTTTAATTTGCACAGTCCGGTAACAGCAACATTACGATTTTATCCTGTTTGGGGTATCACCAGGAGTATATTCTTAAGTTTTGAACCTCGTGAGCCTTGTGCTACTTTTGTTATAAACAATTAAAGTTTTTTTACCGCGTTTTTCGAGCTTAAAATGTGAATTACTCCGGTTCTATAAGTCGGATCGGGGCAAACTAAATACCAGTCTCTTCGTAATAAAAGTGCCAATAAATTCTGGTTGGTTTCAAGTCTCTGAAGTACGTACATAACCTACAAAATTGAAAAAACGAGAAAAAAACAGTATTTTTTTCATTTTAGTGCCCAAGACCGTCAACTAGACCAATTTGCATCAAACTTTCAGAAAATATACTTTTTGATATTATAAAAAGACTCTGAAAAGTTGGTGTCAAAATATTGAACGAAGTTAATATAAAGCTTGTAAAAAACAAGGAAGTTATTGCATTTTGCAACTAATATTTATGAAAAAACCAAAAAAAAATCACTTCATTTAATTAACAATACTTACATTGTAATGCTTGTAAATAAGTTTTTATAAACCTTAAATTGTTTTTGAATATATTACATGAAATGAATAGGTTTCAAAATGATGCAGTCCAAATTTTAGCTCACAATGTACATTTGTTAATTAACAATTGGACAAAATGCAATAACTTAAATATCTCGAGTTCACGTTAACAAATATTCAATTTATTATTTTAAATTAAAGGTCCCAAAACTCTCTACCAGATCTGATAAAACATTTTAAATTTATTTTTCAAAATGGCCGAAAAAATACAATTGTTGTTATTTGAGTTATAAACAAATGAAAAAAAAGTAACGAAAATTACAATAAAAAATTTTCCTTTTAATTGCTTTCGAAAGCTGGCGTCGATATCTACATTTTGAAAACAAAAATTTTCATTTTGGACTTAATGGCATGAAATGGCGGGCATTTCAAATTTTAGATAACAAATGCAATTTTGGCGGATGGGTTCAATATTTTGACACCAACTTTTCAGAGTCTTTTTATAATATCAAAAAGTATATTTTCTGAAAGTTTGATGCAAATTGGTCTAGTTGACGGTCTTGGGCACTAAAATGAAAAAAATACTGTTTTTTTCTCGTTTTTTCAATTTTGTAGGTTATGTACGTACTTCAGAGACTTGAAACCAACCAGAATTTATTGGCACTTTTATTACGAAGAGACTGGTATTTAGTTTGCCCCGATCCGACTTATAGAACCGGAGTAATTCACATTTTAAGCTCGAAAAACGCGGTAAAAAAACTTTAATTGTTTATAACAAAAGTAGCACAAGGCTCACGAGGTTCAAAACTTAAGAATATACTCCTGGTGATACCCCAAACAGGATAAAATCATAATCTTGCTGTTACCAGACTATACCTATCTTTTCATTTTTTTGGCCTTTTTTTACTGCACTATTAGGGTATTCTATTCTATTCAAAGTCAAAGTTTCCAAAAATCACTTTTCGGCCAAAAAATCACCAACAATTGATTTTTGCAAAATTTTTCGAAAAGTTTTCGAAAAAATGACAAGGGTGTCATTAGGGTAGGCAATAATCTTTTGTATAAATAGAACAAAAAAAATTTCTCAAAAATCATTTTCTGAGTCATTTTTTGACCAAAAACTGATTTTTTGAAACTTTGACCTTGAATAGCTTCGAAAGGGTTAAGTTTTCGAAAAAATGACAAAAGGATTTTTTGTAGGCAATAACCTTTCGTATTGACCAATCAAAAAATTTTTTTCGAAAAAACCAGTTTTTGAGTGATGTTTTGGCCAAAAAGTGATTTTTGGAAACTTCGACTTTGAATAACTTCGAAAGGGTTAATCGGGTCAACATCTTTGTAAGAACTAAAGTTGTAGAGAATTTCATTGTCAACATTTAGGGCTTTTGTACGGGGTTGTACGACCTATGCAAACCGAGATACAAGGAAAACACCGGAAAACCGCTATATTTCCGGCGGCTATGTTTTTTTTGTGATTCCGAAATTGTGTTCTTAAAAAGCCCCAAGGAAGCTGTGGGCCAATTTTCAGCCATTTCCGATTTTGTTCCCTTTCGTGCGTTTTTTTTGCTAATTTCCCCGGACTATCTGTGGTAGAAATAAGTTCATTCATTTTGTTTTAGAGTGCAGCATGCTTATGGGTTACAGACTCTAGGTTACTGCGTGCTTGTCGTTCAGAACTCAGGAGGTTTTAACTTTTTGGATTTTAATTTATTTTATGCGTCACCTGGATCCAAGGGCAATTCATCCCAGCTGCCCCAGCGGGCCTGGACACCCTTTATTCATCATTTCGGTAGTTTCTGTTATCATGCAAAGGCTTAAAAATTACAAGTTTGCTACGAGTAATGCCTTCGATTGGGATTTCTACTCTACCGTAAAGGTGGGTTCACACACGACGATTGACTTGTGCAAAACTGGCTGGCGCAAGTCAATTTGTGCAAATAAACTTAGTGAAAATGATGAGTGAAAATTACCTCCATTAGTTATTGGCATTATATTATATTATATTATATTGATTATGGTAAGGTCAGAGGAGCAGGTGGTCGAACGTCACCATTCACCCATGCGCATGCGACACATTTCATGAGGATTTGATCTTCATCCTGACTAGCATTTAAATGGGGCATACTTCATGCAGCGTGTAAGCCCCATGTGGCAAATGAGGAACATACCGAAAGAGGGATTTTCCCGAAAGACCCCGTGTAGCAAATAAGGGACATGCCGAAAGAGAGTTTTTCCCTAAGATTTCTCATAAGCACCAAACAAAGAAAAAATCTGCGATACTGAAGTGATGTATACCCTATCAGTTTCTCGTAAGGCCACTATGAGGCAAACCTCATTATAAATGAAATGGGACAACTGCAACATCTGCCTTTTTAAAAAGCTTTAACTTAAGCTTTAGTTTTACTCATAAAGCTTTAGTTTTTGTTGTTCATATTTCAGACATTTTTGCTCATGGCCGTGAAAGTTGTCATTTAGCATACTAAAGCCTAAACTACATTGAAAAGCAGTGCAGTGCAGCGCTGCGCAGTATGTTGCAGTGGTTTATTAGAGAACGCGTGTCAAAACACATTGAATAAGCAGTGTTTTGACATTGACGGTTCATATATAAATAAATAAATAGTCCCTGTGACTTTTATTGTATAAAAAGTCCTTATTTCTAAATAATTCGATTAATTTTTCGTCATTCATTTTGACAACAATGGCAATGGCAACTTCATATGAAGTTTTTAAGAAATTGGCAAGCAGTGCGAAGCAGTTTTTTAGAAATTAGCCTAAGACAAGGCAGTGCAGTGCAGTGCAGTGCAAGGCAGTGAAGTTAATGTGAGTTGCCACATTCAGTTACAAGAAGTCTAAATATCACTGCGCAGTGCTGCACTGCACTGCTTTTCAATGTAGTTCAGGCTTAAATAGGCCAGTTCTCGTTGGATTGCGGAGGTAACCAACTTGGGCCGTTTAGGAAAACGACACTCGCCTCCAAAAATAAAGGAGCAGGTTTATATTTTAGTCAAACTGAGGTTGACAAACACATATGATATGGTAGCTTCGGTAGCCTCGACTATAATCGGAGAACTCGGTAGTTTGAATCCACTATGTGGCATGCTCCCTCGCCTTTCGCCTCCCATCGCCTCTAAACATGATAAGCGAGAAAGCCGTCTCCTGGTCGATCATAAGAGGTGATAGCAAGAGCGATGAAAAGAGTCCCACAAAGTGCACCGATATGGCATTCAACGAGGTAGATTACAAAAATTCATGTTCTCTGATATCTTCCAGTCATAAGTAAGTGGTTCAGGCGGCACGTCTTACTGTTGTTTAACGATTCCCTCTGGGCACCGAGGGCACCTAATTGAATAATGCCTTATCCTGATATGGAGTTTGTGTCTGGATGAACCTTCCCTTTACTACCATACTAGGATGAACTTGGATGAAACAATCCGAAAGTGGGAGGTCCGCCCCTCGGTTGGCCAACTCTAGGCGGTTCCTTATTGTGCCGTCTCTTAACGCGGCTAAGGTTTTGTTAGGGTGCAGTAGAAAGAATGGCAGGTCCCTTATTGGCTTGATGTCAGGACAGGTGCAGGCTTGATACTAAGAGGCCTGTTGGCTTGATTACCGAACACGGTGCCCTGAACTACCACTTAGGAAGGATAGAAAGGGTGGAGGACCCCACATGTAGGCTTTGCCTTGAGGAGGACGAGTCTGTCCGTCAAGTTCTCTGTGCCTTGTGCTGTGCCCCGCCACAAAGCACTAGGTAGGCTGATGAACCTATTCAAGTGGTCTGGTCTGCAAATATGAGGTATAGTACAATAGGCCAAGTGAAGGCATAGTACAATAGGCCAAGACAAGTTTTGACCCCAATAAAAAAGAGGTGTTTCAAGCTACTTCCGTAAGTAGATATTTCCTCAACATCTAAAAGTTATTACTGAATGCTTTAAAATTTCTGAAAGTTCATTTACGGTTGGGTCTCCCAAATGATAAACTTGCGCAAGTCTTTTCTGGAAGTAACCTTCAGAATTTTATTTGGTAGTTTACGGCTTATGATGGATACTATGTGATACTCTTGCTAGAAAATAGAGAATACCTTGAAAACATCTCTAGTTGACAGTAAAAAGGATATTTTGTGTTTGAAATGATTATCAATCTACTATTTAAAATTAATTATGAAAATCGCCTAGAAAACAAAATATTTTTTGGAATTAATTGCCGTGATTTTTATTATACTTTGTTTCGTTAATGATGTTGTGAGTAAATAAACCGCTTCCTCCAGAGTTTTGTAGGTAAAATTTTGAATTTTCCTTGGGCTATTTAAAGTTTGGCTTACCTACCGGAATACAGTTTATTTACTAATTTTTTTTTATTTGATACTTTTTCATTAAAAAAACAAAAATTTCAAAATTTTTCATAAAAATTTCCCGCCATATTAACAAAGGATCCTTCCCACGTGTGTGTCGAATCGAATTGCATATTTCCCCACGTTGCTTCAGCAAACGAACAAAAAAACGTCCTCCCATGAAAAATCTATCCTCCACATATTCCAGCCAAAAAAAACATGGGGGTGCGGACAGTTTGGAAATTCACCCCTCAGCTCGTCCTACAGGTTTGGAAGCCACCCCACAAAAAACGACGCGTTCACGCATACATCCGCAAAGAAAAGCTGAAAAAGGGAAAGCTCAGAAAAGAAGATAATTTTCACCCTGATGGTGTGAACTTTTTTCGTATTTTCCCCATAGTTCAGCTTTTGTTCGATAGATGGCGATAGTATTATCCCGGTAATTTGGCATTGGTATTGTTGTTGTTTTTATCGCTGCTTGTCTTTTGTTGCTGGGCTCCGCTTTTGAATTTTGCCAACCCAGAGGGTGCCTCTATCATATGTTGATACAGGCAGGGGTGGCAATATGATGTACACAGAAAAATTCTGCTCTCCGATTTTCGCGATATACAAAAAAGAATACAAAGCGGAATGCAGAAAAACGAAAAAAAAAATGAAAAAAAAACTGAATGGAAAAAAGCATACCAAAAACACACCAACAGAGGAGGAAGGATTTTTCGTCCTGTCCCAGGACTATGAGAACTGCAGTTGGTTTTTTCGGTTTTCAGTGCGAAAAAATTTTTTCTCCTAGTGTGATGTGTTTGGTGTGGTATAAACGAATTTAAATGAGGCAATGGTAAGTTTCCTTCTTTTGTCCAGTTTTTTTTTCTTTTGCTACTTTTTTTCCCGGCATTTTTATAAACTTTGCAATAAACTTTTTTTTTTAATTTACAATACGGGAAAAAATTACTCTCTCATAAAAATTAAAAAAGAAAAGTCGTGCGCCATGCAGAGTGTGAGTAAATACGAGAAAGTGTTAATTTGTATTGGGCAGGATTTTTTATTATTTTTTTAATTAAAAAAAAAACTTTAATTGTTAAGAGGTGAACAGTGGGAGTGTGGGGAAATGAGAATTTTTATGATGATTTTTTATGAACTTATTAAAAGGTTTACGTTATGATAATTTCATAAGCCAGTTACTCAGTTGTCAATATTGTGTGAACTTCAGTTCAGTTTAAGTTGTTCGTTCGGCTTTTAAGTATACTTTTGTTTTCAGAAAGACTTAGTTTTATCCTCTCGACTTCGGTTTCAGTTTTGTACCTAATTGTTTACTATATTAAGTGCACCAATTCTTTGTGAAAGGGCGTTTGTTTTATATTTTAAATGAACAAAAAAAAATACATATTAAAAAAAATAGAGCTGCTAAAAAAATATCTAAAGCTTCTACGGTTTTTATTGCCATGCAAGTGTAAAAAGTATTTAAAACTACAAGCGACAAATTTTAAGCGTTTTTATTTGTAAATACATTTTGAAAATAGTTTAAGCGTTTCTAACTTAGAGCGTTTGTTTATAAAAAGCTTGGTCCTAATTTAAAGGTAATTTGCCGTTATACAAAAAGCGATCACTAAAAGCTTTCTTACTGCTTCCTGGTCCTTCTAAATGTACTAGAATTAGAATTTCTGAAAACAAAAAAAGAAAAAAAACATTAGTGTTAGTTTGAAATAAATTTTTAAAAATATATAATATAATAAATAATATTGTGAATAAGTTTAATAATATTTTTAAACTAAAAAAAAGACTTGGTATCAACTGGGATGGGAATTATTTATCCAAATTTGTTTAGTACATCGTACATAGAGGTTAGTGCTCGATTTTTATTCGCCTTTTTCCTCTCTCTTTTTCTTTCTTTCTCTCAAAGGAGAGTAGATTTTACGTACACAATAAAATTTACAGTTGTAGTAGTTAGCCGGTGCCATTTTTGTTGGTTTCGAGTTCCTTTTCTTTTTATTTTCGATGGGGGTGAGTTAAAGGTTGATTTTTATGAGAATGTAGTTGTTAGTTCAGGGGTAGAAAAGGATTTGAAAAGCTTTTGGACATGCGCATTTTTTTTTATTTTTTTTTAAGATGATTTCTTTTGGGCTTAACTTATTTTTGCTTAATTATTTCAGTTGTAATTTAAAAGTATATTTTAACCCTTGTTTATACTTGTTTAATATAATTTTGTGAATCTATTATTACAATATTCGAAGTTTATTATTTCTAACTGGTAATTATCAAACACTTTCTGATTTATTGTTATCGCTTAAAATAAAAGTAAGTATATAATAATATTATTTATTGCTCATACATGAATAATCAAAACAAAAAAAACCATGTTTAAAATTGTATTTTTATATTTATTAATTTTTAATAAACATAATTGAAAATGAATTCATTTCAACTCTCCGAAATTTTTTTGCAAACTCGTGAAACTTCGTGTACTTACGTTTTTGGGGTCGCTGAACACGAAAATGCAGTCAAAACAACTTGGCAGCCTCAACTTTTGACAGCTCGGACTGTCAAAAATTTATTAATAAATGACAATTTTTCAAATGTAATGGTAAAATGTTAAAACTTCGTATTTTTATATTTTTCGAGTCGCTGAACTCGAATTTGCCATCAAAAAGTTTTATTCGAAAGTCTAATCCTGTTAAAAAATCCAATTTCAAAGCCATTCGACCTTTCCAACGGCGCGGGTTATTATCATGCAAAAAATCTGAAAAAATTCAGGGGTCATTCTTTCGACATTTTAAACAATTTGGGGTGGAGGTCAAAGAAATTCGAACTTTGCCAAAATAGTGACCACCCTAGTACATATTTTCCCCTTTTTTAGATATTAGGGGCTTATGCGGTATCTATTAGGATGACCTAACTTAGGCAACCCCAAAGAAAACCCTTGCAGGCCGAACTTTATTTTAGGCATGCCCCACTAAGATTTTTAGTCGGGCAGCTATGGCAACAAACGTTGTACGGAATGCTCCACTTGGCAGCGTGGTCTGCTATGGACTAATCTCCCGTGATGATTGCCGTGACTTTGGCTATATCTCGTCGAAATCTGCTTATGAGCCCCATTGTTTTTTCTTTGTTGTAAGTGGGCCAATCGCGGGTCTCTAGTGCTCTCCACTTTTGGCTGGCTAGCAGCAGGCGGTAGTCAAAAATCGCGTTTCCTGTATTTATAATCCTTTTTAAAAATAAATCTCAGTTAGGAAACGTAGCAATAGTTTGAATATAATTTTTTTACTATCAGAAATTTTAAAAGTCTTATAGCTTATAGCGCGTTCTAGCGCGCATATTAAAACGCGGTTCTGCTTGTTTGCATAATTACATGAAAACACTAGTTAAGCTGTAATAAAGCAATAACTTTAATATAATTATTTTTTAACGTATTTGAAAAGAAATCGTTCCTTTTGAAGCATAAAATTTACAATAAAATAGTTGTCGCTTACAGCTCATATCCTACATGGACTTTAAACATTAACAAATAATAAAACTCATAAGCAAACATTTATGATTTTTTTAATTTTAGAGTCTCTTGAAAGTATACTGCAAAACAGGAAATTCCGGAGAATAATATAATAAGAAATTGATTATTATGCATAAGGCTTTAGAAACTGTATAATTTAAAGTATACGAGATTATACTTCAATAAACTTCCCTCAAGAATCAGGTCTGCAACAAGGGAATGCGAACACGCCAATGCCTTTTAACATTGCTTTGGAAGCAATAATGAGAAAAGCATAGAACTAAATGGAGAAAATAGCATCTTCATAAGAAACTAGCCTTCGCAGATGTAATAGTCATGATTGGACGCAAAGCGCAAGACGTAAAGGAAACCTTTTCAAGAATTGTAGAAAGCTCGGCAAAGTTTAGTCTAAGAGTAAATTATAAGAAAACAAATTTCATGATGGTATCAAAAAAACAATAATGATTAGGGCGAAGCATTAGCCTAAGAATGGAAATTTTAGACAACTTTCTATATTTAGGGACACTGATTCTAAAGAACCAAGAAATCTTAAGACAATGCAAAGTGAGATAATATGTACATTAATCCGCCCAGTAGTGTTGAGCCGGACTTACACGAGGCAGTACATTTGTCTCTTACATGATGTAAATTGTAGTGAGGCCTCAGTTTTTTTAAATGTCCCGGTTCAAAAATAATGTCCTGCTGGTATATGAGCGTGTATCAAGATAAATGAAGCGAGGTGTGATCGTAAATTACTTAATGGAAAGACATTTCTTCCTTCTTTTGCCACAGTAAAATTTCCAATGTGAATCTCGGCGAGGTGAGATTGTAAACACGAACTGGAGAGACATTTCTCACTTCTTTTGCCACAGTAAAATTTCCAATGTGAATTGCGTCGAGGTGAGATTGTAAACACGAACTGGAGAGACATTTTTCACTTCTTTTGCGGCAGTAAAATATCCACTTTAAGCTGAGCCGTGGTGAGATTGTAAATACGAATTGGATGGAGAGACATTTCTTACATTTTTCGAGGGAGTGAGGTTTTGTCCTAAAGAGACAATTCTTACATTTTTCGAGGGAGTGAGGTTTTGTCATGAAGAGACAATTCTTACATTTTTCGAGGGAGTGAGGTTTTGTCCTGAAGAGACAATTCTTACATTTTTCGAGGGAGTGAGGTTTTGTCATGAAGAGACATTTCTTACATTTTTCGAGGGAGTGAGGTTTTGTCCTGAAGAGACAATTCTTACATTTTTCGAGGGAGTGAGGTTTTGTCATGAAGAGACATTTCTTACATTTTTCGAGGGAGTGAGGGTTTGTCCTGAAGAGACAATTCTTACATTTTTTGAGGGAGTGAAATTTTGTGCTGGAGAGACATTTCTTACTTTTTTTGCAGTAGCAGAATTTCCAACTTGAAATTAGGCGAGGTGGGATTGCAAAATATAAATATATGACCACGGACAACTAATTAGAAACAGTTTCATAAAAATTGCATTTATACAGTTTTTATGTAGGAATCAAATTAAAGAATTCCCACCACCTCCTCTTAATTTTTTTAAATATATAATGATTGAAGGAAATCAATAACAATATCGTAATGAATTCCTAACAGGATTGCTACATAAAAAATAAAAAATGTATAAATGCAATTTTTATGAAACTGTTTCTAATTAGTTGTCCGTGGCTGTACATTGTGGAGGCATAGATTTCTTACTTACTCTAAGGCAGTTTAATGAATATTAGAATTAAGCTTGTAAAAATGCACTTCATTGGTATTTATTTTCTTTCTTTTTTTTTAATCTGCTTGTTTTTGTCATTTTGGCATTACAATAGAACCTCGCCTCATTTGAAGTATGACATTGTACTGGCTCAAAAGAAAAAAGAGGCACCTCTTACAAACTCATTTTATAATCGTGTCCTACCCAACACTACCGCCCAGTTCTATACTAAGCCTCTGAGGTTTTTGTCATTGACCAAACAGACATAATATGAGCTCAAAATCTTTGAAGGAAAATCCTTAGAATAATATTTGGTCCTGTAAGGGGGTTTACCAAAACGAATGGCTCATTAGAAGAAACGAAGGGCTTGAAAAAATGTAGGATCAGGGTTTAAATTTCTGCAGCAATTTTAATACTGTTGCTGTTGACTTTGCTTTGCTGCCAAGAAGACCACACCAATTTGGTTTGCTTTGCTTTACAGCAATCATATTTTCAAACTTTTTGCTGTAGGCTGTGAAAGCTTTTTGTTTCATATTGTTGCGAATGCTGTTGCTTACAAATGCTGGGGCAACAGAAAGCATTTCACGGCCAAGTATTTTAAAGCCAAAGGATTTGCAGCCAGACCAGTATGCTCCTGAAAGCTTTTAAGTAATTTGAAAGCAACAGCATTCGCAGCAATATAAAAAAAAGCTTTCACAGTCTACAGCAAAGTAAAGGTGAACACACAATATACGCTTGCTTGCTTGAACTTGGTGAGCTTTTCAGAGCTTTTTTGATTTAATATATGAAACTTGTGCCCTAGCAGTCACCTGGGCATTTGGTTTTGCCTCATAACAAAGAATTGGCTTATTTAATATGTCAACAGCAACAGTATTAAAATTGCTGCAGAAATTTAAACCCTGATCCTACATTTTTTCAAGCCCTTCGTTTCTTCTAATGAGCCATTCGTTTTGGTAAACCCCCTTACAGGACCAAATATTATTCTAAGGATTTTCCTTCAAAGATTTTGAGCTCATATTATGTCTGTTTGGTCAATGACAAAAACCTCAGAGCCTTAGTATAGAACTGGGCGGGTTAATGTACATATTATCTCACTTTGCATTGTCTTAAGATTTCTTGGTTCTTTAGAATCGGAACTAGTTTTCTACGGTAATCAGTGTCCCTAAATATAGAAAGTTGTCTAAAATTTCCATTCTTAGGCTAATGCTTCGCCCTAATCATTATTGTTTTTTTGATACCATCATGAAATTTGTTTTCTTATAATTTACTCTTAGACTAAACTTTGCCGAGCTTTCTACAATTCTTGAAAAGGTTTCCTTTACGTCTTGCGCTTTGCGTCCAATCATGACTATTACATCTGCGAAGGCTAGTTTCTTATGAAGATGCTATTTTCTCCATTTAGTTCTATGCTTTTCTCATTATTGCTTCCAAAGCAATGTTAAAAGGCATTGGCGTGTTCGCATTCCCTTGTTGCAGACCTGATTCTTGAGGGAAGTTTATTGAAGTATAATCTCGTATACTTTAAATTATGCAGTTTCTAAGCACCAAAGCACCTTAAGTTTAAAAATAAGTGCTTTGCTTTAAGTTTACTTTGCTTTCAAGCCCCGTGTAGGTGGACCAAAAAATATGTGAATGGATGATGTGCTAGCTAGACTATATGTACACGAAAACTTCTTGTAACAAACTGAATTGAAGAACTAGCAAAACGTAGAGACGACTTGAAGAAGAGGCTTCATGAGGCCCAAGTGCTTCAAGGACTATATGGCCATTTAAGAAGAAGATAATTCAGAGTTCAGCAAACGCCGTTTTTGTAAATAACCTTAAAACCCATTGACTTTTACCAAGCCAATTTGTTCAAACAAACTTTGTGAAAATGAACGGGTCGAGGTAGGTTCACACTCAAGCCGATTTGCTATCAAGACATATTTTGCACAAACCAAACTTTTTGGCATGCGCAAGCCAAATCGTTAGGTTCAGACGCGACAATTTACTTGTGCACAAGTAAATCGTTGCGTGTGAACCTACACCTTAACGATTTTAAGGCGAGAGTTAAAAAACAGCAACAGATAATGCCATCTGTTTCTAAGATTTGGCGAAGAGTGCGGAGAGTCATTGAAAACACTAAATCTCGTTTAAGCTCTTATGGCGTTGGGTTTGAATCAATGCGTTCTTTTTGTTTATTTTTTATTTAAAATTCCAATTTTAAAATGAATGTAATTATGCAACATATTTTAAAATTATTTTCATATATTTCCTGATCTACTACTAAGAAGCATAAAATGGTCATTATAACTACCCGGTATATGCCTCCAGTTTAACTGTAGCAAGACAAGCTTAATACATTTTAATTCGAGTTCAATCCATAAAGAGTTGGTCTCAGAAAAAAGTAAATAAATTTATAGGTGGGACGTAGTTCAAAGAATACTGCAGCTCACAAGTAGTGGATTTTTATGTTACTACCGACACCAAGAAAATAAAGGGACAGAGAGAGATAGAGTGAAGAATGAAAAACTGCCAACTTCATCGAGCGAGAAATGCATTACTTCTCTAATGCTATGGACACACATGTGGTTTCGATACCATGGTATTCAAATACCACGTAGTATACCAGATGTGTGTCACCTAATACCAGGTCAATACCATTCCAAAAACTTGGTATACTATCATTCGACGTGGTATCGAAATGAGCCAATTTTTCTTGGTTTCCTTATGCACAAACCTGGTATAGTGGCCTTTTAACTGCTAACAACGCCATTATATAGAAGCGGAAAATAAAAACACCTAATTTTTCCATTTTAAAAATTTAATTTTTGAGTAAATAAAAATTTAGCTGTGTTTTTGTTGAAAAAAAAAAGAAAATTTTTTGAGTGAAAAGTTTTACTTTCGATTTCAAGCATATTTATTGACGTAAAAGAGCACAAACTGATTCGTTTTCCATTTTTAAAAGCTTTACAAATAACAGTCAGTTGAGAGCTGTCAAATGTATACCACAAAAAGATATGTGTCAGGGGTTAGTATACTATGTAGTATAAAACAAGCTTGGTATCGATACCATGGTATCGAAACCACATGTGTGTCCATAGCATAAAGTGTAATATTACGCGAAAAATATTGCGGTGTGAGGAGCAAAAGGTTCCTTCACTAATAAGTTTGAGAGCGCGATTTGACGCCACGATAAGACAATTTTCGAGCCCTATCTTAGTTAACGATTTGTCTTCGAGGCGAAACCGAATTTGGACGGTGAAACTTTTATCTCCTATTAACTCTTTGGCTTCGGGATGCTGGTTTAGAAATTTGGAATAACTGATCATACCACCGCAGATCCTCTGTCAGTGTGTAAAAAGTGACTACAATATTAATCAAATGGGTGACGTCACAATAACACACTTTAAGCTTGTTGAAATAACACACTTCCAAAAGCTTGCAGTGGAGAGTGGTTGCGGAATGACATAAATTGAATAACCGATGGTGTGTATTATCGTGATCCACAAACCAAGCCTTTTCGTAATTGTGGCCGCTTCTGGCGAATAGCTTCACGCAAGCGACGCATAACGCAGAAGGAATTCATGATGCATGAATTGATGCTCGTGTTTTACTATTTTTTACGGATTAAA
Source organism: Thereva nobilitata (assembly GCA_963855945.1). NCBI lineage: Eukaryota > Metazoa > Arthropoda > Insecta > Diptera > Therevidae > Thereva > Thereva nobilitata. Next base: position 170,313,662 of record OY979695.1, read on the forward strand.
ACGTGTCAAACGCGTACACTACAGCCGTAGAGAGTAATATCAGTTGCATAACTTGTTAGTAACAGCAGAGGTTGCAGTATTCCCACGTTTACAATTTAGTAAGTTTTTGTCAAAGTCTAAGCGCAGGTGTCACTCTTTATACTACCAGTCCATAATGACGTTCACGTCATGGTGCAATGAATTGCCCGGTGAATATGGTGGATGCGGCCTCGTGCCCCATTCAAACTCCTCCAGCGTCTGTAAAGTCTTCCTTGCTGTATATAGCCGAGGGTTGTCTTGATAAAAGAAGACTTTTCGTCCTGAAACCAAAGTTGGTCGATTTTTTTCCAGCGCTGACTTAAGCCGCTTGCTGTAGACTTCTTTGGTTCACGTCTAATTAGTGTTTAAAAGCTCTTTTTTTATATGGTAATATCAGGCTTAGGAATCACGCTTTGTCCGTCCTTTCGTCCAAGTCATGGTGCAATGTCTGGTAGTAAGCTTCATTTAAAGGATAGAAGAGAAAGGCTAGGTAGGACAGGGGTCTGGAGGGTGCTTGAGTAGATGTCGATGAACCTTGCGTTTGAAATCTGAGATGTTACATGATTTCGGAAACACCGATTGTGGAAGACAGTTCCACAATCGAATTGTTCTATTTAAAACAAAGCTCTAAAACGTAATGCGTGAAACGGGGGGCTGCAGTTTGCCGGGGCTGGCCGAGTTGACTAGGCATGTCAGTAGGAGTAACGCAGAGTACCGTTGTCGGCTAAATTATGAAATGGGTTGGAGGGGATTGAAAGCAGATCAATTATGAATATGAGGAACACCGGCCGAGATGGTGCGGGGATTAGATTCGACGGCTTTCAATACTACCTTTGAATCCTTAGAAGTGGACTAAACTCTTCATATTACAACAAACACATAGCCTCACCGTATGTTGGTGATGACCCTCTTTAGCCTGGGATCCGGTGGTGGTTTTCTGCGTTTAACAGTTTTGTACAGGATGCACTTTTCATGGCCTGTCACATTTTAATAAAAATAATAATTTTATTTCGAGATAGTACACAAGGTTTTCATCTTTTTGAGTACATAGTTAACTATGGTAAAAAAAACAGAATAGAATACAAAAAAAAAAAAGATTAAAATTAGAATTAAAAATTAAAAATTAAATTTAAATTAAAATTAAATAAAATCAAAATTAAAATAGTGATGAAAATTGAAAGTAGAATTAAAATTGATTGCATTATTTATGGGTTTATTTGGCTGTTTCGGGATTTCGAAAGCAATACTTTGCTATATTGCAGGCAACCATCGAAGTAATATTATAATTACTTCAAACTGAAGAAAAATTATCTTATAAATTACAGGAAGCAAGGTGCAATATTAACTTTGGGATGTATTTTCTATTAAAATTGTAACTATACACATGTGTAGGCATAAACTTTAATTTGTTAGGTATACCAATATGTTCTATAGGTATTTATATTAATATTATATATTTTTTATTACAGCAAAATGAATGTTAAAATTATAGATTTTTAGATTGAAAAATATTAAATTAAAAATTTCAAAAATCATTAAAATCATATAATTAATTTGAGTTCCTAAAAAATTGCTCGTTCGAAGTCTACAAGAGAAATTGCAGATAAAATGAAATTTTTAAAAATCTCTTCTTAAACTATAAGAAAAATAAATTTGAAAAGTTTGCATATTTTTGGGTATTAAGGCTTCCTTGAAAAAATTAACAAGAAATCAAGATTTCCGTGTGGTCTATAAGAGATTAGATTAGTCGATTTTTACTAACAAAAAAAATAGTAGTTACAATATTCCAATTAAATATATATACATAGATAGTTTATTGTTCATGTAATATCACGTTTTTAAAATATTATAACACTATACATAAACAAGTACTATATATGTACCTTTCTGCAGTCCGAAACAAACGTAAAATCCCAATATCCGTAAGCCATTAACTTTAGGCATTAAAAAGTTTTCATAACATTAGCCGTATATTTAATGGTTTATTTTGCACTTTACGACTATGCCAGGAAAGCAATTACAGATGTATGTGTGACGGAATATGGCTGGTCATAACTACATATGTACATAAAATTCTCATCCTTCTTATTTTAACAGCTACCACCTTTGACCCTTCAAAGGACTATAATTTTCTCAAATTTCAACGACAGGAATACCAGCACATACCAGGGAGAGTCTTTCAAGCTCGAGGACATTTTCATATTCTCGAAGAATAAATTGCCCGAAAGAGCAAATTACTTTTATTTGTATATTTAATTAGAGGGAGAAAGTCATTATCCTGTAATGTTGACTGTAGCTGACTAAATATACCCAGAGTCCGAGTACGACTCCAGAATCCTTCGAAAAATGCTCCATTCAAATCTACACCCCCTTCACATTCTGGCACTGTCATAAGGGATATAGGAAAGTTTATACAAACCACCCAAGCCACCATCTAAGCCACCCGCTTTTCTCGAGAGCTAACAACTTTTTGAATGTCCAGAAATAGGGTCCTTGATGTTATGTATATATATATATGTATATGTGTAGAAAGAAGCTAAAATAAAGGAATTCTGTACTTGTACAGAAATATTCATTTGCAGAAATTTTTGGCTTTAATCAGCCAAGCTGACACTACCACCTTTTGACACCCTATACCCCATCCCAATGGTTATCATTTAGGGTAGCATGGTACAGTCCTGCAATAACGGCTCAACTTTTACGGAATTTCCCCCTTCATTCGAAAGGGTTAAAACCGAGTAAAGCTTTATGGATCGTAAAGACTCGAGTGCTATTTTGGTTTTATTTAGCGGACACAAAACACATTTGCCTGGGAGAGGTTTAGAACGCTCATAACCAAAAGAAAAAGGAAGATAAGGAAGGAGTTTTTGGGTTTTCGTAAATAATCCCAAAGACCTAAAGGTTGAATAAGGATGGAATGCAAGCGCCTATATTACATACAATCCTTCACTGATATGCCATTGCCTTCTATAACGTTAATATATGTATATGCACGTATAGAAACGATGAGGGTGGCAAAAAGGATGGGGTGCCAGATGAAACATTATGCAAATTCTACCCTGAGCACAATGTAAAGATGGAAGGCGAAGCTAAAACTTTCTCCTATAAAACCATCGTCTCTCCCCCCACGTCGAATCCTTTTTCTGCTCCTGGGGCTTACGAGGCGAGGGTTTGGTCTTGTGTTCATTAAATGTTTCATCGTTGAGAAATTGTTTACGAACTGACTTAACATATACACACATATATAATTAATCTATGTATGTGTTTGTATACATGAAAATTCTAACAACTAAGCTTCCTTCTAAAAGGGCGCTTCAAATACCAGCATGTTTTGGGTCTTCTTGCTTTTATATATGTAGATGGAAACAACTTAAGCGAAATATTTTAAAGGACTCCAGAACAAGTCCTCATATTAAAATGTTAATTCTGGCTTGTCAACTCGCAATTTCCCAGACTCCATTAAAAATTCTATCCAGAAATTACTTTATGCAAATTTCTTTTTATCCAAGAAAAAAAAATTAAGGATTTAGATAGCTTATGGTATGCAAATTAGATTTTTATGCGTTTTTGTAACTTAATAATTATTTCTTATGTTCGTTATATTTTTTCTTGTGGACAAAGAACAAATTTAGACTGATCGAAGACGAATTGTTGCTCTGGTTAATGATCAAGTAGCATCGTTTGACCCTAAAATAATGATATAACAGTGACAAAAAAAGACAATATTTATGAATAATAACGTTAAAGAGGAAGATTTCGAAACTGATGAACCACGCGAATAAAGAAGCATTAAAACTTTTTAATAAAGAAGGTGTTAAAGCTTCCACCAAAATGCAGAAAAATGGCAAAGAACCCGGATTAGATAGCATCCAATTATAATTTATTCAAAATGTCGCAGAGTTTTAAAACCCGGACTATTACCCCAAGATTGGAACATTGCCATAGTATGCTTTGTACATAAAAAAGAGGTAGAACTGAATGTGAAAACTCTAAAAGAAGCATGAATCGTAAAACTTCTATGGGTAAGCGGAGAGGTTAATAAATTATATACGAAGAAATAAAAGAACTATGTACTGTACATGTACGTATTCTAAAATATCTGGTCATGTTAGTGAAAATAAGCACGTTTTCGTTAGATTGTGAACTAATATCCGTATTCTAAAAGTAGTCACAAGTCACAACGCAGTCACAAGTGTGTTGTGAGTCTCAACTTGAAGCAATTTGGTATTCTAATTTTGCAGTCCCCATTTAGATAATCCACAAAAGGGGTGCTTAGAATACCAAAACAGCTCTATAGTCACAAGCATCAAACTCTCAATGACAAGCACGAGTCTCAAAAGCTTGTGACTTGTGACTGGTAAAAATTTAGAATAGGGGGCTTGTGAGATAAGAAAACTGTCGGCCTGTCGGAAAATTTCTCATCCAATAAAGGACTACGACAATGTGACGCGCTCTGGAGGCCACTATTAAATCTATACATTGATAAGATTATGAGAGAAACAAATATAAAGCTGTCAAAAACAAGCTGTAATAATTCGGTCTAGTATTTGTATTGCCATATGCTGATCATGACGATGTATTCGGAGGCCAAGAAAAAATCCACAGAAAAGAAAGTTTCTAAAAGGTAGAAAGAAAGAACAAGTCTAGGGTAAGCCAACATCTAACAATCAGCGTGCCAAACATCCAAGTAGTAAAGAGCTTTAACTACTTAGGAACAATTGTGAATCGAGATAACGACATATTAGAATAAATACAAAAAAGAACATCCTACATTACACTGTGCATATTTTGGTTTAGAAAAACTTTACAGATCTCTATTGATACAAAGAAACCTAAAAATTCAAATTGTATAAAACATTGTTGAGACCGGTGCTCAGAAGTATGGGTTCTAGTATCGGAAGATCAAGTAACACTAGTAACTTTTGAAAAAAAATAACCTTAATACTTAATCCTGTTCAAGATAGACATTTGCTGGAGGGTAAGGTTCACTTATTATCACAAGCTATACATACTAAATAGCATATATACTTATGATTATTGTAGGATTCATAAAGATAGGCCGTTTAAAATGAATTGGACATTTCGAACGTAAACAGGAAGATTTAGTATGAAATTTTTTACGGGAAACCCGAGTAAAAAAATGGCCTTACAACGGGCGAACATCGGCCGGTGGCTTTTTAAGGGGCATATGATGGCCGTAGAGTTTTAAAACCATTTTTATAGGAGGACATACGACCTCACGATGGTCAAACTTGACCAAACGATTTTAATGGCCAATTACTGAGCTGTACACACGGCATTACACGGCTTTGTTGTACGTGAAGTGTGTGGTATGTGTTGATTTATATTTTAGTGGGAAATTTTCTTATTTAACCGCTCGAAGAAAAAAAACAATCGAGAAAAAATAAAAAAATTAAATGCAGTGTGTTGATAAAAGGTTTGAAATGTTCGAATTCGAAGCTATGAGCACCGGATTTCATGATGTCTTTCTCAATAAATACGCGGTGAGTTTTGATTTTTGTTGGGGAGAAAAAGTCGCACTTTCACCCTGAAAATTAATTCTTTTTTGAATAGTTAAATTGCGCCAATTTAACGTTTATAGTCGGAGAGCCGGGCGTAAAAAATGAAGGTATGAAACATCCTAACAATTTTTTATGAGCGAGTATTAGTGCCACAGACCTAAAGGGAGCCACCTTTTATATAACCTAATTTTGTCCGCGTCACGGAATTGTGACGTCACTTCCGGTTACGATTTTGAGTGTTGGTGAAGTCATATAACATCCAACATTAAGATTAGACTGTTGTGCCAGGCTCGCAAACCCGTGGCACCCTCGATTAATTTTTTTAGCAAGCTTTGTTTTCTGTTTGGAACAAATCTTAAGACCGATTTTTCGACTGCTTCCCGATATCCAGTGATGCTTAAATTTGGTACTCACCTTTGGTTCTGGAGGCAATACAATATAGTATATTCAATTTTATGGTACATCCAATATGGCGGCCACAAATGGCGAATTATCATTTTCTTCCCCCCCGTCATGGGTATCAAATGAAAGAGTCTGAGGAGAAGAATACGCTAAGAAATGTGACGTCATTTTAAATCCAATATGGCGTCTACCATGAACAACTCCTGGTATCATTGGTATCAAATGAAGGGTTATGATAAGTAGAATACAATTAGCTGCGTTAGTAAGATATGTGACGGTATTTTAAATCCATGAGACTAAAAACTAAAATAAAAAAAGTAAAAAAAAATTTAAAAACAAGCGTTTATTAGATGAATTAAAAATTCTGTCAATAAAATTTTATCATTTTATGTTATGTTATGCCATCCTAAAATAATTCTCTAAAATCCTATTCTGTTCTATTTTATTTTATTTTATCGATCATAACATAAAATATTTCCTGTTACGCTTCATAACATAAAATAATCTAAGCAGCACATTTTACAGGTATTTTAACCCATTTTATGAAAATAACAGACGGGAATTGACATTTGCGAGAAAGTAGTTTACATTGAATTTTGAGTTAAATTAAAAATTAATATGACAAACGCATTAAGAAAATTATATTTTGTCAGATACTGAAACTAGGCGCGCTTTGATTTTGTTTGTTTTCATTCATAATTTTGTTTGTTTTCATTTTCAACCGATCAGCCGTTCAAAACGTAATAGAACCCATAGCGGATTGTACTAAATATTTTATGTTATGTGTTCATAAAAGACTTCATAAAATAATTTTATGAAAGCATGACAGAATACGAATTTGTAAAATATTTTATTTTTATTTTATGAAGAATAAATTTTATCATCATAACATAACATAAAATATTATTTTATGAAAAATTACAGAATAGGGCCCAATATCTGAAGCTTTTACTTGTAGATACATTCAGTTCACATAATATGAAATTAGTTTCAGAATTTTCAAAGAACAAAGTTAAATCAGGAACATGTATAATTTCAAAACATCCTGCTTTTCAATTTTGTTAATTTAGCAAATCATTAAATGTGTTCTTATCCATCGTCAAAATTTTTTTGTAATCTTCGTGTTCTGTACGTTTCAATTCCCTTAAAAGACTTTGACTGGAATACTCGTCCTCGTTTGCTAACAACAACGTTGTTTGCAACAACTCGTCTTTTCCTCCATCTCCGCCGCTCCTGCTCTTCATCTTCATCATCAGAAGCAACATTCAGCAACACTAACTCAGTTCTTAATAACTGTGTTGAGGTTTTTTTTATTGGCTGTCAATAAAGGTAGAATGGGATGACATCGAATGTTAATCTCATTCTATCTCCGCCGGTGTCCCTAAGTGCTTAATTTTCCACTCTTTAAGCTCTATCAGATCCAACTTTGTGAGCAGCGGCAGAAGCAGAGACAGAAGCAGAATTCTGCCTGCTGAATCAGATCCAAGTAAAGCAGCAGCAACGGCAGAATTTTTATTTCACAGTAAATTCTTTGTAAATTATTCTTTAATAATAATAAATTCTTCGTAAAATGCCACACAACAATAAATTCTCAATTCTATGCGTCCATTAGTCATTTAAAAACAACTTGCCAAGTGCAAAATGTTTCAAATGTTAAAAAATTCTGCTTTGCAAAGCAGCAAAATTAGGATTTGAGATGAAAAAGCAGCGGCAGAACTCTCTTCTGCTTTTCTTGTCACTTGACCAGCGTAAGCCAATAGAAACAATTCTCTGCCCGACGCGACGGTTCTGCTTTCTGCTTTGGATCTGATAGAGCCTTTTGACTAATTTTCATAAAAAATCTCCTCTCAATCTCCTACAACAAACTTCACTCTTTCGCTGATGACGATATTCTGCATTGTTCTTGATAATGAACAGCGGTTAATTCAAGGCGGTTTTTCTGTCCTCAATAAATAATGAGTTGATTGAGTTGCATATGAGTAAGCGATTCTAAATACGACCTTTGGCACGTCTTTGGCTTGCATAATTGAGTAACTCGAAGTATTTCTTCATAGCTGCACCAAGACCCAGGGTGCCCGTAAAGCTAAAACATTCATTCAAATTGACATAGCTAAAGCGGGCTAACTTTTAAATTTCAACAGGTGAGAGTTGAAAAAAATACTAGATCTCCTGCAAGGCGCCCTCTCGAAAAAGTAACTCGGAGTACCGAAGCTAAGTGAAGCTCTGAATGAAGAGGATTTTTGAGTCACATATTCAAAAATATGGACATAAGGTAATTTTGAAGTTTCAAGATAAATTCCAGATTTGCGCAGAAGTTTAGCCATGACACATTTTGTAACGACCATAGAGGTAGATCTTGACTACATATACACTTCGCGAGTAAAGAAAATTCCACCACCGCAATGCAGTATTGAGTAAATCAAATTCGAGGTAAACAGAGATGCTTATAGTTTGGTTTTGGATTTACTTCCTGTTATCACCCTTAATTGGAACATAGCCCGGGGAAATTAGCAAAAAAAAAACGTTCGAAAGAGACCAAAATTCCAAAATGGCTGAAAATTGGTCCACAGCTTCCTTGGGACTTTTTTAAGAAAACAATTCCGGAATCACAGAAAAAAACATGGCCGCCGGAGATATCGCGTTCTTCCATACCATCCACACCATTCTTCCGTACCATATTTGTCATATTCAACAGATATTGCTCCATTAGACTACTATTAGTTTCGATTAGTAAATTTGTTAAAAAATTAAAGTTTTAATAATGATGTCAAAAGATTTATACTTTGAATCAGCAAGTCATTCAAAATCCAAAACTCAGATGACACACGATTTATGTTTTAATAATTAAAATATGTTTTCAATTTAAAATAATACATTTCTAAGATTATCATTTGTTTATTCAAATTGCAAAAGTACTTCTAATTCATTTACATCGTTTTTAAACAATGCTAATATAATTAACCCGATTGTCACAGGATTTTTGGCAAGAAGTTCCCTTTGTGCTCGGAAATGAATTTAATCAATGTTGGAGCTATTCTAGAATATATTAGAAAACCTCGTAGCAGGATATGAAGTAGAGAACAATCATTTACCATTCGTTTTACTTACGGAAAAGTTTGCTCATTTGTAGAGAAATATGCATGAAAATCTTTTACGAAACCCTTTCAGAGGTTTAGTGGTGAGAGAACAAAGCGGTCCGTATTTCCTCTACCTAGCATATAAGAAGTACCGTAACATTTTGTGGTTAGACCAAATGGAGAAATTTATTTGTAGAGAGACGTATGTATACTTTCATGACGTAGTTTATACATACATAGGATACCATTTTCAAAGTTTAATACAAGCAGATTGTAGTAGTTTTTGGCTAGTTTTCATGCAATGGAATGTGACTTTTGCTTTTCACTTCGAAAGTCCTAAATCCTACCCATGTCAACCATTTGCCTTCATATCCTCTATCCAAATTCTATTTTCAAAACTCATCCTTAACTCTTTCAATGTCCATTACATTTTAGTCTAGAGATTACCTTACACTATTTTCTATGTTCTTGTCTGCATCGAAGCATTTTCTAGTGATGCCGGAATGTTCAAAGTTATATGGGAGGAGGGTGTGTTCCATTTATATTATAAAATACTGCTAGATCACCCAACTCACACCATCTTTGGAACACCACAAAAACCCAAGCAGAAGTTTTCCAGTTTTGTGCAAGAGTTTAGGAAATAGATGTCGTCCCACCTATAGATATTCTCCACCCTTGTATAAACATATAATAAAACTGCGAACCGATTGTACCCATCTGCTCTCATTTCTAAATATCTTATAGGTATCTACAAGTATAATTGCAGACAAGTTTTGTATAATGAAAGTTACGAGCTATGAGAGGTTACTGGCTAGAGCGTCTGCCTCCAACTTAGAGGGATACTAGCACCAATGCAATTGAGAATGAAAAGGGTTGCCCGTAAGGAATCTGACACGTTTCCAAGGGGGCTGCACATGCATAGATAGAAGTAAATTTATGTTTTTGAATGGTATAATGGAATGAGAATGGTACAAGCTGGAAAGAAACGTGGTGGGGGTATAGGTGGATAGTGTACGGCGGAGGAGTTTTTGAAATAATTTATTAATAATTTTGATGTATGTTTTGTAATTGAATATGGAGACCGTTAACTTGTGAAGGGTTTGTTTTGTTTTAAATGATTAAAATATTACTTAACAATTTTATGCAAAAATTTGTATTTATTAAATCCATTCAAATTTAAAAGTTTATGATTATTTTGTCGTTTGTCTTACTATTGATAATAGTTTATACTGAAGATCCAATTAGCGCTTTGGCGCTATGTTCAATTCTGCATTAGTGTTAGCTGCACCTTGGTCACTGTTTCCAGCGCAGTCCTGTGCTCCGCAAAATTTCGGGCATTAAAAGAGAACATGGTTCGCGTTCTCGTTAAAGCTGGTGCATTGTTTATACCCACAAAAGTTACAGCCCTTAACTACCGTTCATTTTCATATATTTTCCGATAAAGCATAGAGATTATATTCAAAATTTATGGAACTTAATCAAATCTTAAATAACAAGCAAGAGGAAAAACCTTGGTCTACTGGCTCCACCAATGTCTGATGATAAATCTCCGTTGCCACCACCAAGCTTAGGAGTACTTAGCAGAGACATAAACCGGCTCAATAACAACAAGGCCTCGGGTGCAGGCGCACACTACACTAAGCGATTCATGAATTAATTGCGAAAGTATGGGAGCAGGAAGCGATATCAAAAGACTGGAAAAAAAGTTATCCTCTGCCCGATAAATAATAAAGGAAATATCACAATGTGCAGCAATTATCGCGGTACAACGTTGTTGAGTACCGCGTATAAGATATTCTCCGATATCCTACAAAACCCATACACTGGAAACATCATGGGCCAATACCAGTGTAGCTTCAGCCCAGACCAAGCAGCAACTGCTCGGACTTTCACCTTGAGGCAGGCTATGAAAAATTGTCTAGAGTTTCAAAACTCAATCCAACACCTCCTCATAGACTTTAAAGCCGCCTAGCCAGAGTAGAACTCTACAAAGCCATGAAAAAATTCCATATCCCCAATAAGCTGACACGACTATGTAGGTTGACCATGACCAATATGACAAGCCAAGTAAAATATCCGGAGTACTGTGCAGGCCAATCATCATCTATAATGGACTCCGACAAGGGGCTGGTGTGGCCTGCCTCCTTTTCAAACTAGCGTTGGAGAAAGTCATCCGAGATTCAGGAGTGACATCAAGGCCATTCATACACGAGTAGGGAATCCAATCCCGCATCAAATTCTTAATCCCGCAAGCCCGCGGGATCGAGGTCATCAATCCCGCGGATCCGCGGGATTTGCGGGACTGCAAAAAAAATCATAGATTTTGTTCTAAGTAGTTACGTTCATGAATTTATGAAGTATTATATGAAATAAGAGTGTGTTGTATGTCAAAAAACTATACTTTAGTCAGTCAAACAAAATATTCAGGCCAATTCCACTATGCTGGAATTGATTTCGCTGGAATTTTCTTACATAGTAGCATAAATTGTAATTTCGAAATTACTCTTCGTTACAGGGGCCGTATTTGGTAGAAAAAACCACTTATATATAATTAAAATAGAAACTTTTTGTATGTCTAAATTGGGAATTTTAGGCCCGCATATAAATATCGTGGATATTCCGTATTCACCGACCGCGATTTTTGCGGCTTGGATAAAGTTGATACCTAAGTTGATTTGTAAGTTTTGAAGTTTCGAAATCTCAAAATTGAATAAAGCTGTGAGTGAAAATTAAAAAAATGAAATAAAGTATCAAGCCGTTTTCTTTGAAAGTGGTGTAAGTCCATTTTTGACAAAAAGTTAGTTAATGATAACATTCAATGCTATCTGCTATGAACTTTTTATGTATAAACAGCTCCCAAAAAAATCATTCAAAATGTTCATCATTTTGTCAATATAAATTTAGCTAGTTAATGAAATTACAAATATAATTACTTCTTAACTTTCAAAATATGCGGATTTTGGAACTATCGAGACGTCCATAGGAACAAAAATTACTGTTTATTCCTACAAATTATTATACCATCACACAACAATGCCGAAAACGTGGAAAGTTTATTTTACATGAAATGAAACAATATGATTTTGTTTCGACGAAACTACTAGTTTAGTACTTAGTTCTAAAAAGACGGAAAAGTAGTTATGGTGAAGCGGTAACTTGGCTGAAGATATGTTGGATAAGGTTTTTAAAAAACAAACCATATACAATGGTGAATAAAACTTCATTTGATGAAAATGGGGAGTTTAAAACATTAGATTTTGTCCCCCACACTTGGAAAACCACGAAAATTTGAATATTATAATACTACCACCTTTATATTCATCCGTCGCATCCCAAAAAATCAACGATTTAATGGATCTATTACCTTATATTCCTCCAATATATCTTGGCTACTTTCTCATAATGAACAAATGGAAAATGGAACATATTAATATAAAGTTGTAATGAATATTATATAAATGGCATTACCTGAAGAAATATTAGAATGAAACCTTTTTACTTTGTTTTTTTAACATATTTAATAAAAATTTCATAAGAAAAATTGCTTTGATTCAATCGAAATCCCATATTTAATATTTCATCAATGTATGATTTTCATATTTTGTTGACTTTGAAAGTAGTGTATAAGTTTCTTTTAACTAATACTTTAAAAGCGATCACATTATAAAATTAAATCAATTTAATATTTAAAAAACGTAAAATTAGCGTATTAACATATACCAATATTTTTCAATCCATTCAAATGCAAACCCTTAAATATCTCTATATCATATAAAGTGGACTTACACCACTTTCAAAGAAAACGGCTTAAATATTGAATCAATATGAATGAATTTGTAATTCTGTAAAAATTTTAAATTGGTATATTTGCTTTCCGTGAATAGCAAAAAATATCCGTAGAATTGTACGGGATAAGAAATAACCGAGAATATATCCAGGTCGATGAATGATGAAACGTCAAACGACTTGATCCACACGTATAGACACGATAAGGTTGTCGATACCGTGTTGCCAAATGCCAATTTTTATTTATCGACAGAAATCGATATCGGCTCGAAAAACCAAATACGGCCCCAACAGAGTTTATGCTACCGATGTAAGAAAATTCCAGCCTAATCAATTCCAGCGTAGTTCAGAATTGCCCTGAATACTTTGTATGACTGATTCAGTAGTTTGTTTGACAAACAATACAATTAGCCGCAAAGGTAATCCCCGTACGCTCAATTCACGTGGAGAATCCCCTGTCGTAGTCGTAGTGACATTGATCACGTTCATATACACGCACAGCACATAAATTGTTAATACTTTGCAATATTGTTAGTATTTCTTTTAGTCCCGGTTCTTTTAACAAGTCATTCTACTGATCAAATCCCGCAGATCCCGCGGATCCCGCATGTCTAGTCCCGCATTTCTGATCCCGCAAAAATGGTGCGGGATCCCGCATTTGCGGGATCCCGCGTTCGCGGGATTGGATTCCCTATACACGAGGGACCATGACTCTGCAACCAAAAGCTTTGCTGCAAGTTTTCTGAAAATACACGGACCAGCAGCGATGGAAGCAGCTTTTGTATTGCTACGTGATATTTGTTCGTATTAGTGAGATGTCATATTTTTTATTATAAACAAAATGGAGGTTTTTTCACTGTTATGAAATAATTTATTTAAAAAAATTCACTCACTCACTTTTAATTCTCAATAATTAAAAGTTTTTTCTTATTACATATGTACAAATTTTGACAAAATTTTACTGCTTGAAAGTTTTTTCCATCGCCAAAGCATTGATTTCTTATTGGTGTGAGTGCATGCTTTCTGTGCTCGCAGGCCAAAGGCAGGAGCACAAAAGTCTCCACCGGAGCATGAAACTCTCCACTTATTGCATCTCCGCACGCCTCCCTTGCCCGAAAAAAAGCTTTTGCTCCGGAACCATGGTCCCTCGTGTATGAATGGCCCAAGAGGCACAGTTCTCCACAAGTCTACCCCATTACTGGCTTAGGGCGCATTCCCATGAGCTGCATGCAGCACTGCAAACGCTCGATTTCGGCTTACCTTCGTGCAGTATTCGGAAATTTTCGTTAGAGTCTGCAAAAAATTTGTTTCATCGCTGCGTTTCATGGTTCACATAGGAGCATTTACCGGTTGTCAAAAATCAACTGTTTTCTGTTAATTTTTGTAAGACCAAGTTTTCTTCAGTTGCAAAATTAAGTCCGAGTCATCGTGATTCTGTGATTTTGTCGCATAAACAAGAGATTTTATCTTGCACGGCTTTGCAGCAAAACTGTGTTAGAGAGAAAACATTCGTCGAGACAAATATATTTTCTTGGCCAGTCAGAGAACATTAAAAGCTTTTGCCGTGCTGCATGCAGCTCATGGGAACCCGCACTTAAGGCCCAACTATGCATGGCATAAGCGCATATGCCAAGTGCATATGTCAAGTTCGGAACCAGAACTTGTTATGAAGGTGGCTACGGATGACATAACACGGCATAAAAGCTTTCGTTAAACATTCGTTAAACATAATGAATGCGACTTGGGTCGAACGTGACATGACAACATTAGGAAAAGCAAGTTATATTTATTGCTGTTTATTGTTAGAGCAAGTGATTTTTGTTCATGTATGGAGAAATAAAAATATCTACATATATACATATATATAAATCAAAATTAATTTTCACTTTCACAGCGCAGATTTTACATCAACTTTATGTCGCTTATGTTATGCATATGCGGTAATATGTTTTGATTGACATAATGCTGAATTTCGATATTTTTTGATGTTTTTACATATGCGCTTATGCCGTGCATATTTGGGCCCTTATGCAGACGACATTACGTTCGTTTCATTTTCATTGGAGTACGTACGCCGGCGTAATTGGGCGAACATCGGCCTAGATGCTGCTACACTACAGTATGGGCTGGTGTAGCTGCATCTATGTACGGCCCAACTACGCCGGCGTACGTACTCCAATCAAAATGAAACGCACCTAATGACATCATTGGATGAACAACAACAGCTGTACACGAAGCTTTCACCCAGATTGAGAAGGGCGGCTGGAAAGCTGGGACTGCACATAAATGAAAGCAAAACAGAGTACATGGTGGCCTCGTCTGCAAGAACACTCAACATTGGTCCCACAATCATGGTAGAGGACCACGAGTTGTAAAAGTAGTAAAATCATTTACCTACCTCGGGTCAATAGTAGCAGCCGATAATAGCGCACGGCTGCTAAAAGCCTACAAAGACTACTATAGTCTGTCAAGGATCTGCAAATCCAAGGATCTGACCATAACGTCTAAACTTCTACTATATACGACGATGGTTTTACCGGTACTCACATATACATTCGAGACATGGGTGCTTAGCAGAAAGCACTCTAACCTCTTAGCCGATTTCGAGAGGAAAATCCTTCGGAGAATTGTTGACCCGTTATGTGAGGAATAACGATTCCGAAGACTCTACAACGGCGAGATCCACGAGCGTTATCGCGACATAGATGTTATGAAGAAAATAAAGCTCGGTAGACTCCGGTGGGCAGGGGATCTGGCTCGTATGAGTGAAGATGAACCTGCTCGGAAAGTTCTGTACGGTAAGATCTATAGGATGCGACAGTGAGGGAGACCCAACCTCCGCTGGTGAGATGGCATAGACCAGCACGCCCAGAGCTTAGATATGCCAAACTGGATGACATAGCGAAGCTGGGGATTGGGTTGGAAGGGACAGAAGCTAGGTCATTTATGCAGATGGGTCGGGTGATCAAACTTATCCTTGCGGATACCGGCAGAGATGATACGGGCCTGAGATTTTACCAACACTACCTTGATTGAACGGCCAGAAAGATCCAGTCCTTCAGAACTGAGTCAACACCAATACCTTGGAGTTTAGGTAATATAGCAGGGTTCCAAACCCTATCAGGAATCTTGGAGGTATTCAAACCAACCAAAGCGATGCATACCTTGTTTGAGGTGTTCCTTCAAGGTTACGTCGGGCTGATCATATAAGCAAAATATGTCTCAAATTGCATTTTTTCGTGTAAATACCATGCTTAATAGAGGCAGACGAATGAATTCGATGATGATGATGAACAGAGACAGTGGAAGTGAGTTGTGTCTCAAGCTAAGGCTAACCCGTAGCTGAACTCCTATAATATTGGTTGAAAGATAAAAATCGATTTACTCGGTAAGAAACCAAAAATTGAGACATTTTTTAAACACCGAACTACGTAGAATCGATATAATATCCAATAAAATTAAACAAAAACACACCTTAATGATTCTACTCGCAATTTATTGGAATATAAAAAAAAAAAAATATTTCATATTCTCAATAATAAAAACTCGAATGCATTTCGATTTGATTTACAAATCATCATCAGCAATCACGACTGAAGTAACTAAAATTTGCGTTGATCCATAGTTACGGTGACCATATTTCCGAGAAGGAAATACAGTACAAGCAGAACAAAAAAAACTAGCATGGGGGGGGGGGGGGAGTGAATCTAAAATTTCAAATGGCAACCCCCATTCTTTTCACGGACTCTGATTCTTCGCAGGGAAATATGAAACTTTTTTCTAAAAATTTGTTTTATCCGAAGCCCGCCTGCACCCTCAAAAATCATCAAAAATCAAAATTATCCCCAAAAACCATTCAGTGTAAAGAAAAGCTTCGGATAAAACATTGTTTCTAGCAAAAGTTTGATACTTCTCTGCTAGGGGGTCAGATTTGTGTTTCAACGATTCCACCCTCCAAGTTGAGCAACTTTCGTTCAAAACTTTTTTCACGAAAACCTACCCTGCCTCCAATGTTCCCTCTAATTTTTTCGCTGACTGCGCGGTACAAAGTTTATGGGAGCAAAAATATTCAAAACGTATGTAAAAGTGCGCAGGGGGAGGGGGAGGTCCCTGTGCCTGTATTTTAAGGGAATTTTTTTTAATAAATATTCTTGAAAATTGATTTTAACATTATAGTTCATATCTTGGTTTATACGGGTACGTTATCTAGACCTTCGGTAATTCAACATTGAATAACTCTGACATTTTTTAGCCGATTACGACAAATGTACACGTCATTCAGTATCATTTCAGCCTGGTGACTATGCAAGGAGCATAAACTCTTATGGGGAAAATGACAGGAAATGGAAGGGCAGACGAAACTAAATTACTAGTTCATTTTTGGCCACAGATGTCATCTTTGTCCGATGTGCCCCACATGAAGTTAGCTGAATTTGACCTATTTCGACGATTCTTTCAAAATTAGGTTAGTCGAAATGGGGCAATGCAAAAAAAAATTTTTTGGAAATTAATAAAAATTCATTAGAAAATCCAAAAATTGATTAAATATGCCGAGTCGCATTAATTTAAATCGAATTTAGAAGCTGGTTTTCAAATTAGGCGTAAACATAAAATATCTTAGTAATTAACCAACTTGGCCATGAACCGGATGAATACAATCGGCCATGTTTTTTTTTGAATACATTTGACTGCAGCGCCGTCATTAATCATACGAAAATTGACAACACGGAGTTAAGGCTCCTTGTATAGTATCCATGATTTCAGCTAAGAGTCAATACACACCGAAAGCTCATTTTAAACTCTCTGGCGCAGTCAATAAACAAAACTGTCGAATTTGGGAAACAGAGAACCCATACGTCATTCTCAAAAACCACTGCACCACGAGAAGGGCCGGAGTGTGCTCAAAAACCATCATCGGACCATTTTTCTTCAAATTTGGAAAAACCGTCGACGGCGCACGGTATCGTTGGATGTTGGTCCACTTTGCGTGTCCGAAAATGCGTGAAAAAGGTCTGATGAACTTCTATTTTCAACAAGACGGCGCAGCCAAAGTCTAGAAATTAACAAGTCTTTCATCTTCATGAAAGGCGAACAACTTCAAATTCTTCAAATAACGATGTCAGGCTATCGCACACAACTATCCAGGAGAAGATTTTATGATTTTATATGGGGATAAACTTGATGGATTGGTGCACATTTACTATTTATGAAAAAAAAACAGCTAATTCATTTTTCCTTCCTTTTCTGGTTTGCATACTTTATCGAAGAGAGAAAATCTGGCTTTGTCTCGCCGAGTTCACGATGTTATACTTCGAGTTGTCCTCAGCAGTGATGTTCGTATATGCACGCACACAACTAACGGCAGGAAAATTTTGTATGAAGATGAAAGACTTGTTATTTCTAGACTTCGGGCGCACCTTGCCATATCGCAGCTAACATAAGAGCCGAAATAGCTGCTAGAATGCCCGAAATGTTCACCAATGTTATGCAAGATGCCCGAAAAAGAGCTGCTTTTCGCGTAACGAATGGAGGCAGGCATTTAATCGACATTGAATTCATTGAATTTTGAAATAAATGGTAGAGAATATCCGAAATAAATCTTGCTCATTTGTCAAAATCGGCTTAAAAACGTCAGAAATACCGAAGGTCTAGATGGCTCACTCCATATTCTTTCTTTTTTAGGGGCACGATCTACTGTTTGAACGACAAACTATAAACAATAGGAGTATACAAACAGAGGCTAGTCATATGTTACGCCTCCCCTCTATTTACATCAAGCAAACCCACCAAATTTTACCTTTTTAGTGAAATTTGGATTTTTGTCATTTTTAGATGCAATTTTTTTACAAAATTAAATAAAAAAATGGTGAACAAGCTCATTATGAGCAGAATACAAAAACGGCTGCGCAACTCTCGAAAATTAGTGCGCGACCGCGCACCTGCGCAGCTTAGAGGGAACGTTGCTGCCTACCCTAAGGTTGTGTACAATTATCACGTTCCTTCCAAAAATTGTTTTATTCTCAAATAGTTTGCAAAAATACAGTACATTATACAGCACGCTGTGTAGATAGAGGACATTTTACAATTTTTCAAAGATTAAAAATTCCAGAGGACAGGTACACTGAAAAGAGTACTGTACTGTACAAAACAGTACGGTTGGTCACCGTATCCATAGTAGGCATTAAACGATTTGAAACGATCCGGTGTTATAGGAGAGAGAACAACACCGACTCGATGTTGCCATTGTCCAAATTAACGGTGTTATTGGTTTTGTGGATATAGGCACTTTCATAGGCATCGAGTCTTCTCTCGTCACGCACGCTTCTTATCAACTTTACGTTGTCAATAGAAATATTCAAATGCATTTTCTCTATGGCGTGAGCTGCAAATGCCGATTTTGTTACTTGCCTCTGTGTTACACACTTCTCATGTTCGCTGAATCTTTTCCTAATTGAACGTCTCGTTTGACCAATGTAGACAGAATCACATTCGTTACAGTCAATCCGGTAAATGCCCGATTTTTCTAGTGCGTCTTTTTTGTCTTTTGTGCTACCAAGCAAATCACCTAGTTTATTATCACCTTTGAAAACTAATGTCATATTTTGTTCGTTGAAAGCAGATTTCAACTTATTGGTAATTTGTGGAACATAAGAGATCGACACTTTCATTTTTACTGGTTTATCCAAACATGATATTAGAGTTGTCAAATTCTTCCTTTTTGCACTCATGGAGTGTTTTTTAATGATTTGATCTATCATATCTGTTGGATATCCATTAACTTTGGCTACTGACTTGATGTAATCGTATTCATTTTTGTAATGTTCGATCGAGAGTGGAAGCGTACACAAGCGGTGAGCCATTGAATGAAAAGCTGCTTTTTTGTATTGAAATGGGCAATAAGAATCACTGGTTATAACCCGCATTGTACTTGTTGGCTTATGATAAATTGCGAATTCGAGTGAATGGTCTTGTTTTTTAATCACTTGGATATCTAAGAACGCCAATTTATTGTTAGATTCAGTTTCACAAGTGAATTTTATTGTTGGGAATTGTGAATTCAGAACATTTAAAATTTCATTTAATTTATTAGAGGCAATCACTGCAAAAACGTCGTCAACATATCTATACCAAACTCTAGGTAACAAACCTTTTTCTTCCAATTGATTCTCTAAAACAGCCATGAAACATTCACTTATTAAAGGCGAATATTTCTATTGACAACGTAAAGTTGATAAGAAGCGTGCGTGACGAGAGAAGACTCGATGCCTATGAAAGTGCCTATATCCACAAAACCAATAACACCGTTAATTTGGACAATGGCAACATCGAGTCGGTGTTGTTCTCTCTCCTATAACACCGGATCGTTTCAAATCGTTTAATGCCTACTATGGATCAACGCAAATTTTAGTTACTTCAGTCGTGATTGCTGATGATGATTTGTAAATCAAATCGAAATGCATTCGAGTTTTTATTATTGAGAATATGAAATATTTTTTTTTTTTATATTCCAATAAATTGCGAGTAGAATCATTAAGGTGTGTTTTTGTTTAATTTTATTGGATACAAAAATTGAGTCTGATGGAGATGACAGGAAAACAAACATGTTTAATCGGGCTCCATCTTCTTCCTTCAACATCGTCCGTAAAATTGAGTTATTACTGCGAAAATCATGGCTAAGTTCTTCGATTTTATACGGTTGTTATTACATGGTTAGTAAATTCTCCTATCTGCCGATGACCGGTATATACTGTAATCTTCAAATGGCGCATTCGACATCTTCTTCAATTCAATTAATATTTTTCTTGTCTGGCCTTCGAGAACAACCCTATAGTGACTGGACAAGGTAAGATCTTTTCAAACTTATTCCTGATGGCATTATTTACTCATCGATTCATCGTACGAATATGCCTGCAGTAACAAAGTGCTATTGCTATTAACACAGTGACTGTTACACCGAGATAAGCACCCGTCCGTCCGTCCTCATCGTCCCATCCGCCATCTCGCACAGTCTGAAACTGTCATTACAGCCCAGGGATTTGTTTATAAACAGAACTACTCAACTGTGGTATAATCTTCCACAGTCATTGTTTCCGAACTCAGAACTCCCTAAGCTATAGTCTATTCTTCATTTTTGCAAAGCCCAAAGCATACTACTAGACATTGCACCATTACCTGAGCGAAATGACGAATTGGTAGTAAAAAGGTTGGCTTATAAGCTCATTGAAACTATTGTATTGAATTGAAATCAACACTCTTCCGGAACACGATTATCACATTATTCTTCGCAAACATTTCACTCTATTCTGGATTTTCGGACTGATATGATGTGTTAGGCCTTCCGCACACTTGTCCATAACATCAAAACAAAAACCGGTTTTATAGGCAAGGGGTCGCAGGGAAGACAGTTTTTCTTCCATAATTTTCCATCGTTTGTTCCCTCAAACATTTTCTGGTTTCACCGTCCATTACACTAACACAAGCATGTTTTCGTTCTCGGCAAAGCTGCTTCGCTGTGCCTGCACCCCACACTACTCCATAGGCATTACAATCGTTACACGAAAATGATGGAGAAAAGTGAGTTCCGAGTGTACTATTGAACTCATATTAAAACCGGTTTAAAATTATGGACAAGTCTGCGAAGGGCCTTACACGATAAGATCTTTTGTCCGTCCGGTGCGACCACCATACAGACTGTGAAGGTTGAACGCAACAGCAGAATGTCTGTGCGGATATGTCGACGGAATGGTTCTGGGGAGTCGACTGGCAGCGACTTTGCTTAGTTTCAAAGACAGGAATCTTTTACTTCCATTTATACGTGCGGTATTGATTGCCAACGGACCTTCACGCTAGATATATCAAGAAATAGCCATTTGGAACAAGAAATCTTACCTCTCTAGGAATAGTGCCTAATCAAATATATTCAATATTAATTATCCTTTACAAAACAAATTTCAAAAATTACCCAAACACGCTTTTTTGTTTTAATGTACATTTACACATAATTTGCATAGAAATCTCCACAGTCCGAAACATTTTACATCTCCGCAAATGCCATCAATTTCATTTTCCCCTTTTCAAAGTCCCCAAAAAAGGGTTTGGGATCTTAAGAATTTTGACAAAGATAAATCGCATAACAGAAATGCTCCTCTGTCGTGACCACCCAAGTGTGTGCTTAATATAAATTATTTCTAATTCCAACCACCGAAATTTTAGAATTTCACAAAAACAAATAATCGTCCGCACTATTCTCTGCACACGTCAGCATCAAAATAAAGGAGCCGTACCCCATAAGATTAGCCCCGAAAAAGCAGCCCTTAACCTTTCATTTATTATAAAACACGGACTTGTTTACAAAATTGCTATAAGCAAGAAGTGGGAGGGAGGACTACGGAGGCCCCCGGATACCCAAGAGGGCGAATTTTCTGTAAAGATTTTGGGGGCTTATTTAAATTTATGCCAAGGATCTAAATTAATGGTTTTGTTATGTAAACGAAGGTTCGAGGTGTATTCGTAAAATTCTAGAGGCATGCCTCCATTGTCATCTTTTACTACGCATTCAGTCCTTGAAGTGGTTCTGTATCAAGAGGGATGAAGGTGTGAGGTATAGCAGCGTCCATTAAATCCCTTCATGAAATGAATTGAATCCTATTTTGGGTATACAACATTTGCAATATCCAAAATGGCTCCAATTCTACCCAAACTTTCTAGGGATGTAGTTTCTGGTGTTATTTTGTGTGATATATTTCCACCATTACAGAGCCACCCCTCATCTCTGTCTGACTTTTAAGAAGGATTTATAGTCCTTTTAGGGATTTTGTTTATATTTCAGGAAATGTTCTTTGTACAGAGAGTTTCACTTTGTAATATTGCAAAACGCTTCTAGACTATTCTTCATAGAATTGCAGTTGGTGTTGTTTTTTTTTCGTGCTAAAACTAATTTTTTAGCAAGATTTGATATAAATGAAACAAGGCAGAAAATGAGTGGAAAAAAATGTGTGCTTTACCCCCAGCCATTCCATGCTGTCAGTTGCACATGGTCTAGAGCCATCCTAGAATGATATATCAGCGCTGCGTATGCAATCTCGATGCTCTGTCGTCCACCACCTCCACTGCATATCCTATAGCGAGCGAGGTAAGCTGTCATTCCGCCAACTTCCCCATCCGACTAGGATGCGCCTAGGTTTATTGCAATGCAAGGCTTTCCTCCTCCTCGTGGGCCTACCCTAAAATCACGCTTTGTCTATAGAGGTGCTATAGAAAATTTTCGAATGCAAAAGGGCACTGCATCAAGCCTCTCGAGCCTCGTCAAAAGTGCATTCATATGCATGTGCATGCAGCGAAATTTTGTGCAATGCTTTTTTTCCTGAGGTTTTGTATTTTCATTTTACGAGACCGGTACTTTCATAAAGCAACTTTTTCATCGTGTCTATAGTGAAAAACCAATGTGTGCATAAAAAACGCGTTTGATTCTGATGATGCCGTCCGACCCACACACAGGGGATATATATATGCCAAGCACCAACATCTACATAGATGAAAAACAACGCGAAATTTTTCCTGAAACGCAATTGCATCCCAGAACTGCAAACTGATACTGATGGAATTTTAGTTTCGAAACTTTGTACGCGCGCCCGTTCGCTGCTCAAATATTTCCTTTGGATTTCGGATAAAATTTATCCTTTCTGTCTTGAAGGGTTTCTGTTTGAGTATTTTTGGTATCTATCTGATAAAAATGCCTATCCTCATGCGAAATAACTTCGAATAGTAATCCGTTTACAAGAGAATGGATTTTTAACCTCAAATTTAAAGCTCTATATTTGGAACATTGATAACATATTTCTCCATTTTGTATATTTTGTATATGTTATGCAACGTTTAAGAAAAGTGAGGATGATGATAGGTACCATCACACTCTCCCTACATCTACAAAGTTCGTGAGGAACGTTCCTGGGAGCGAACCGTCAAACAGGCTCTATAACTAATAACCTTTTTTCATCACTAAAAATTGCTTAATTCAATTCAATCAGTCAAAATAACATCTAAATAGCTCCACTTTTCAATAATTTGAAGTAATTATGAAACTGAGTGTAGCCCTCAATTTTAAATTATGAGAAGTGATAAGTCACAAGCTTTTGTGACTCGCGTTTGTCATTGAGAGTCTGTGACTATTCTTGTGACTATCAGCTGTTTTGGTATTCTAAGCACCCAGTCACAAGGAAAATGACAAATAATTCACCTCTCATGGTGAATTTGTATTCGTGTAATGTGATAAAGCTAAGTTTTGGGCGACACCCTAGCCAATATACGCCAGAAAATATTGCTTCAGTAGTGCATAATGTGGGGGAGCGTGCGAGCACCTCTCATCGAAGCTGGCTGTGTTTCGAGTCGGTTAGAATATTATGAAAAATATGCTAGAAACCCTCTTTATACTCCTTTTACATAGTATTTATTCAGTCACAATTTTGAGTGACGTTGTGACTGTTGCGTATTATCAAAATTGTGACTGCAAAATTTAGATCACCAAATTGTCTTAAGTTAAAACTCACCACACACTTATGACTGCGTTAATATCAAAAATAGAAAAAAACATAATAAAAAGAAAATGTGATTAAAGGTGGTCCTCAACAGAAAATAAAAACCGCTTGAGAGAGATCTGTTGCGAAAACATCACGTCTCTACACGAAATTGAACTAGCCGGTGGAAACATTTTTAAATTTTACTCAATTTCAAAATCCAGATCGTGAAATCGCTTCGATGAAAACAGGTTTTAAAACAAATTTGGTTAGGCAAGAAAAAAGTTTTCGAGTTATTTCTTAAATAGTCCGAGGAAAATGGCATTTTAAGGAAACAAAATTCCAAAATGTCTGAAAATTGGTTCACAGCTTCCTTGGGACTTTATAAGAAAACAATTTCGGAATCACAAAAAAAACATGGCCGCCGGAGATATCACTTTTTGGCAAAAAAAACCCCTCAAAAACTGATTTTTTGGAATTTTTTTTGATCAGTCAATACGAAACGTTATTGCCTACAAAAAAGCCCTGTTGTCATTTTTTCGAAAATCTAACCCTTTCGAAGTTATTCAAGGTCAAAGTTTCTAAAAATTTCGTTTCGGCCAAAAAATACCTATCAATCAATCAAATACTCAACTGTCAGACACTGTATACAAAATAGTACCGAGGTACATTTCTAGACCGTTGTGGCGATTGCCATACATAATCTGTTACATGCACCTCTAGCTTTTTTAATCCTACTTAAGATACAATTCCTTGCCCCTCCTTCTGTAGTAATTATACTACCGAGGTAATCGAATTCCTTCACGCATTCTATCGAACTATCTTTTACTATTAATGGGTTAGTGTTTGAAGTGTTAATTCTCATTGATTTTGTTTTTGTAAATTTATTTTTAGATCTGCTTCCAATGCATATATTTCCAAACTATCTATTTTCCTATGCAAGTGTTCTCTTGAATGAGCTAGAAGTACGATATCATTTGCGTATTCGAGATTTTCTAGCCGTTCTACTATTCCCCACCAAATTCCTCTTTATTCTCAGCTGTAATTCTTCATTATTTAGTCAAATTAAGTAATGAAGAGTAATGGTGAAAGAAGACAACCTGGTTTCACTCCAGTTGTCGTTGTTATTGAACCACTTAATTGTCCATTATAAAGCATCATTTGAATTAATTTTGTTAGTACTTTCTTCCTTTTTAAAGCCTTCGAAATAGCTCCCCTATGGACTATGTCGAATGCTTCGAAATCTACGAAGTAATCTATACTGGTGACTTCCATTCTATCGATTGTTCGACTATTAATCTTAGGGGATTTAAGTTATCTATACATCCCCGACCTTTCCGAAAACCTACTTGTTGTTCTTTTAGCTGACAAACTATGTTATCCTCAATTCTACAAAAGAATCATGGAGGCCAGTATCTACCATATGGTAAATACCTTTCCAATTTCCGGCTTCTTTTAGATCTCCTTTTTTGGCAAGTTAATAATTATTGCCTCTTTCCATTTATTTGGCAAACTATCTTTGTTCCATATCTGCTCTAATATAGGATGTATAGCAGCTAGTCCGATAATATCCCCTTAAGGTGGCCGACATCCTTTTAGACAATATGAAAATTGATCTGTCGATCTGAAAGATGTGCTGAAAGATAATATTATAAATTGCTTCGTTTTTATTTTTTAGGTTAAAGCAATCATAGTCAAGTGCTGCAGGCCATGAATGACTATTACCGCTAGAAATATAAACTATTCTTCGAGAAAAATAAATTTTAACCAAAATTGGAAACGGAAGCAATCGTTATATGCATATATGTATGTGTGATAACAAATAGCTAAAAACGTCCAATAGAATACTATGGCTTGAAAACAATTACTTAAGTTTCCCTCCTTTATTATATCTCATGAATATCTGCACTGGTATAGAAAATGTAAAATCCTCCCTCCATAATTTTCCAAGGCTTTCTCCTAAATTGAGATTGGGTAAAGTCGTTTCATTTCTAGAATTTTCTAGAGAATTTTAAATGAAAATTAAATATATATACATATATACTGAGAAGACTACCCTTACAATATTTTATATGTTCATAGTTAAGCTTATAGCTCTGAAGAAAATAATAACCACCCGCTACCCATGCCGACGATGTCCATTTTACATTCAAGTCTAATGCACCCACACGGTAGGAGACGTTAATGTCCTCCTTCATGCCAACATAATGATATCCTTTACTTGTCTTTATATTCTAGCTTAAACTTCAACGAATCGTATACCCAACCTTACATTTCTCCTGTCGCAGCAGCAGCAGCAAAAGCAGTCATTACAGTGCATCCCTATTAGACCCATACCCAATCTCCATTTCTGGCTCTTATTTCTGTCATTCGCCTCTTTTATCTGCATTTATAGTTAGCCAACTTCTCTACAATGATCGCTTTATTGTGAATTCTGTGGATGTCTCCATACACTTTGCCACCCCCCACCTTCACGTGGAACACTTAACTATGTCTGATACTGCAGATTGTAGGACTCAAAACGTGAGGACTAAAGACCTGAAAGACAAGGAGCATGTTTCTGTCTCTGGATACCAGAGAAAAGCCACTTTTATAACGACATGACAACATTATGACTTTATTTCAAATGAATGATGAAGAAGGGTTTAGTTGGCAGTGGGTGGTAGGAAGTTAGTGTATGTACAGTTAGTTAGTCATGACTGTCTTATATACTGCCTTTTATGTGAACATATCTCGAGGGAAAAGTAAATGCCTAAGACTTGTAGATGTCGTTTTTCCTTTTCATAATCCTCTCTGCATATGGATGTGAAAGAAGAAGAAAGAAATTAAACTCTACCCTTGGGTTTCGAGTATTCATCGTTATTCTGGTATTAGTTAGGTGGACAAAAGATGATGGTAAAGAAGTAGAAGAAGGAGCTGTCTATGCAAAGGACTAACTTCTTAATTGCAAATATGGTTTTACAAAGATGATTACTGGAGATAATTTGCGACATGAAGTTTTGTACATATTTTACAAATCCACATATACATGTATTCTCTGACTTTTGAAAATAAAGATTTTTTCAAGATTAAACATGAGAGAGATTTCGAAAGCATACTTCTTATTAGATTGGACGCCCGCGAGGATCTCAAAGTTAAATCCCCCTTCAGCGGAACAAGCAACATAGACTACACTGGGTTATCTCTAAAGTATGACAGGATGAACTCGTATGGTACAAGGAAGCTTCAAGGCAGAGGCAGCTAAGAGTTTGGTAGAGCTCTAAACTTCGGTACCCTTGCTTCTCGTTTTTCGAACAGAGGTGTCCACTATATAGGCAAGCACCTAAAAAAATAAGCGAAGATAACCATCACACAAAAAAATTACAAGAAGGACCGGCGGACAATAGGTAAGCTTGCCTTCTCCTGCCAGCACTCCCAGCTTGATCATGCCGGTTCCGCAGCCTACATCGGTCGCTCATGGGAACTCTTTTCTTTAAGCAGTCACATTACTGACGGCTTCGCGTTAACCCCGATGGTTGTGTCACTGGTACGGTCTGTTCAACATCTACTCAAGCACCCCCAGACCCCAGCTCTTCCATATTATCTTCTATATTTCAAATCGGGCGTACTACTAGACATAGCACCATGACCTGAACGGCTTGACGTACTGGTAGTACAAAGGGTGTTTCCTAAGCCCGATTTCATCACATAAAAAAGCAAGGCATTCTAAACTTGCCTGGGATTGCCAACGGACAGTGCGCTGGGTGCGCTCAATCAACTGAAGCTTCTTTAGGTCCCGGGTCATAGAATCTTCGAACGCAATGAAGATTGGGGACGCTGACAATAAAATGCCTTGACATTGCTCCGGAACAGGCACTGCCAGTTTGTTAACTGAGCACTGTGCCGTCTTGCATTTTGACCGCAGAACTGTTGGGCCGCTATGCAAAAGGATATATGGTATATGTCGAATGCTTCGATATTGTGCCATAAATTTCTATCTTCGAAAGACGGAGGGCGTAAACATATCTACAAAATTACAAAAAGGGGCCTGGCCTGAGGAATTAAATGGTCAGAATAGAGCAGGACTTAAACGAGGTAGTAAATTTCTTCCTTACACGACGGTAAATTGTACTGTTACCTCGCCTCATTTTAAGTGAGACAATGTACTGGCTCAAAAGAAAAAAGAGGTACCTCTTACCAACTTATTTCATAACAGTGTCCTACACAACAATATGTCAGAAGCACCTTACGATATTTAGATTCTCTCGACTGAACGTTAAACAGAAGTACAAATAAGTTAATACAATCGCCAATCTCAGAAAGTATCTTCAGCAACACTTTCATGATTTTCTAAATTAGGAACTAGCTGGCGAATTGCAGGCTCCACCAATATTTAATGATGATTCTAAACTACCACCAACAAGCCTAGCAGAAATTAGCAAAGCTATAACCTAACAAAAAAACTGTGTCTCCGGTACAGACGGCAACCCAGAGGAGTTGGTTAAATATGGAGGGTTAACACTTCCCAAACCGATTCATGAAATTGTTGTCTTTTGCAGTAGAATTTGAAAAATGCGAGGCAGACCAAGTCGTCGCTGAAGGTATGGAGTCTACCTTTTTTACGAGGGAGTACATCGGTCATAGCAGAGAAAGTAGGTGACCAGGTCATCCGCTCCAAGCATGAATTTAGGTATCTAAGAGTGATGATTGACCGAAATCTCAACTTGGTGGTGCACTTGGCCGGCACGGCAGAAAAGGCTTCCGTGTGCAATACACCTAAACGTTCAAAACTTAGGCTCTATATACCTCTATCTACAGATAGGAATATGTCAGCCGAAATTTGGTGTTTTTAAGTTATTTGAAGAAATTATAGTTAATCTTTGGTTTAGGCTAAAAATGTTATCATACTGGGTAAATTATTATTACTACTTTCATCGCGAGTAAAAATAACTAACAGGCACGGTACGCCCGAGTAAAAATAAGACTCGCGTTCCAAACCTCTGCATGACACGCCAAAAATTCGCGGTACTCTTGAATAAAAATAAAACTCGCCCGCACGGTACACCTGGGTAAATATTCTACTTTACTCAAATGCAGCCAAGCCAGCTACAGGCACGTACCAATTAAAGACGCATCGAATACTCCGATACACGGTACGCTCCTTAGAAATATAAACTAAACACGGAATGGCTGTAAGCCAAATTGAACATACCATAATTCCTGGTGTGTTTGAGTTCACTGGGCTAGTAGTGGCCAGGCAGTGCAGGCCAAAATATGTAGAAATAATAAGAGGGGCGTTTTAAAAGCGGGGCATTTAAAGTTCCTGGCATAAAATCTATGCCCCCCGGATATTGACTTACCACGCCAACATTCACTCAAGAAGCTACCCTTGACTGTTCGGCTATTTGTCTCCCGCTTACACACTATTGCTGTCGTTTTAAACAAGCAACATTTAGTGTGGTCGCTCATGTACAGGGTTGTTACACGACACAGCCGCTCCGTGTTAGTTTATATTACTATGGTACGCTCACACTTTTTTAGAATAAAGGAAACAAAATTGGAGTTTTAAAATTATCTTGGTGACCATAAAGATGTCATTAGCACACTGTAGACCCGTTCTCATTCGATTGCGTAGGTTAAGCAGCATTATAGGGGGTTAGTAGGTACTTAGTTGGGGGACCGCTTGGTAAAACGACACTCGCGTTTTGGAATGGGCGATGCCGATGCTGGTGCGTTTTTAGATTTTCATGACTACAGCGGGAGCGTGAATACACGTGTGACAGGCGCAATTGTTCGATATGCGTGCTAGTTGCGTGCGCATATGTGCCTTTCAAAAAAGTAACCATGGAAAAAGGCCACAGGAGATGGCTTAATCGTTTATGCTTATAAGCAATGGCAGAAGAGTGGGTGAGAAATTCCAGGAGGGAAACAACAAATGAGGAATGTGGCGGGAAAAGAGGAAAGAAGAATGACCATATCGTTGCGAGGAATTGAACCCTAACCTCTGAGATGGTAGTCGCCTTAACCGTAACCTCTTAGCCCCTTAACATTAGTCAAGTCAAGGGGGCGAACGGCTAACGAAGACCTCGGAAGGTGGTAGCACCTGATTTCTCACTTCTGCCAAAACCCGAGAAGAGTCACTGCAGACGAACACCTAGCAGCTCTGTTAGCAAGTCCTAATCACACCTTCCCGCGGTGCCCCACATTTTTCTCCACTTTTACCCTATCATATAACCCTTAGAACCCTTCCTGCACTTATGCCTAGCTCATCGAATATAAAGTTGGTGCTTAACTATCGTTTTATAATATTGGCAGAAGTGAGAAAATTGTTTAAGAAAGTAAACATTTTTCACAAAATAGAAATTTATTTAAAAAATCTTGGCACCGCGGAGACCGCTCAATTTTACGATCATTCTGCTTATCTCTGATGTAATTTTTAGTACTCCAAGAGACATGAGTGAGAAAATCGTTCTTGAACTGCTGTCATCATCTCCCGGTCTATTACTGAATGTGGGAATGTGTGCGTGCTTATGTATTTTTTTCGCGTTCTCTAACGGCGAAACTGTGCGGAATTCGAAAAAAATAAAGACAAAATTTAAAGGAAATTTTGAGCTCTACAACTTTGCTTTCTTTATTCTTCATAGATTTTCCTCAAAATAAAGAAAAAGGCGAAAATACGCTTAAATTCATATATTTCTCTAAACCACCCTTTTTTTAGAACTGCTGGGGGTGAAAATATTGTTAAAGCAACGCAAATACTTCACAGTCTCATAGCTGTGGGAAGATTTTCTTTAATATTTCCTAATTTGAAGGGACTACCTAGGCTACCGAGGCTGGGGTATGCCTTTACAGTAATGTTAATGCAAATGAGTGGAAATAGGGAACACATTCTGTGTATTGTTTAGTTTTTTTTTTCAAATGAAAAATGCAATATTTACAGGATTGACTGAAATACTGCTGCCTTCGCACACTTTCAATTATATGAACTACGCTTGGCATCGAAGTAGTTGTCGAGGTGCAGAATTTATGAAAATTATGACCAAGTACTGTGGTTAAGGATTTTAAAAGGTAAAAAATAATAATTGTAAATAAGTTATTTAGCTTTAATTGTTACTATATTTAACGAAATTTTGTTCATTAAAACATTTAATGAAACCATTGAAGAAGATTACCAAAACTACATAAAATTATTTCGAGTTTTATACAAAGCTATCACCTAGATACTAATTGCCTTACATATCTATAACTGAAGCAATAGCAAACTATATAAAAGAGAGAGCCCCTATGCTATAAAAATACCTTAAAGATATACCATACCATATAAGGACTGTTTGCTACTTAACATACATATATAAAAGCAAGCTTACCTCGAAAATAAAGTGGAAAAGGTAAGGTTTCAACTAACATGTTTGCATGCCTGAAAGCATTTTGGAAAATTAGAAAACTAACCCCAAAACATAAAAAGATAAAAAGTGAACAGGAAGGCTTTATGCATGTACAACAACAAAAACCACCCAGAGAAAACGTTCTACCTAATCCTACTCAACTCTTAATTTCCTGCTTTCTCCAACACAAATACATTGTTTAAATAGAGCTACCATATTATACAAAACCTCGTAGTAAGGCATTGAATGATGTATACGTTATATGAAAATTTGGTTTTTGTTTGACGCTGACCGAAACCCAAATATATTTACACCTTGAGGCTAGGATACACGGTCTTTAACAAATATTGATTCGGATAAGATGAAAATCTCCTCCAAAATTCTACCCCATAAGGAAATTATATTTTTCTGTGTAAACATCTGTTTATTTTATTTAATTACACTTAATGATATTTTTTTTGTGTGATTGTTTTGTAAATTGACTTGTTTCTATGTTTTTTTTCCGTTTCAGTTCATTTAGTTCCCTACCGCATGCTTTACATATGATTCGGAAAATCTAACAAAATTGAATGGAAATTAAGTAGATAGCCTCCATGCAAAATTCCATATTACACACAAAACCTGCTTGTACATATTTCTGTATGGGATTTGGACACAGAAGTATTTCCTAAAACCAACCCCACACATTCTATAGAACAGAACATCATCATACTGTGGATGGAAAATCACTATAAAATGTCAGGAGAACCATTGTAAGAGGGAGGCTTTTTCAAACTTTCCTATCCCAAAGGACTCGTATAAAGGGGTGCTTTACTTGTGATCAGTGAAACTATAACGTGTTCTTCGTCCCCCATACAAACGCACACAACCATTTCGCTCTCACAAAATCACCCCAAAATTTTAACAACACCCATACCCCTGGAGTTCTCCAGGACGTCAGAAACCTTTTCATTTAAGTAATCTTCTCCCAACGAGTTATGTATTTGGTCTCTATTTTTCCTTTCCTTTTACCAGTTTTTGTCCTTCTTGCTCCTGCATAGAAGGGCTATGGGCGGACCCCGGTTTTATGAATACATTTTTAGGCCATTCATTCTCTTATAAAACGACTTTTCAACTTGCCCAGAATGATAGTGTATGTGTGCTATCCCATGATGCGAGTGCGTGTGGAAAAGTTCGCAGGATAAAATGCACAAGCAAAGAACTAGGTGGACTAGGTTTTCGTCTCTTTTTCCCATTCTGCACTCGCTGTAGAAGGATTTTAGAAAGGTATAGAGGCTAGAAAAGAAGGTGCCACACCCAAACATAAGATTTCCTTGCTGCCATTATTTAGAACGAAAATTCACAATTTTTTTTTACCTCTATATAGCATACATATATAGCAACTATAATCCTTGAACTTTATGAGCAAAAATAAAAAATAAATTCAATGAACTGCAATCAGCACCCATAATGAATCCTTGTCGGTAACTATACATGTTGTATTCGACTAACCCTTGCACCTTCGGTCAAGTGGATCCCCTATTATTGCCGTCGTGAGTTTTGGTATACAGATTCTTGTTCGTATCGATGTCATCGAAGTTATTATCAGGATATTGATGATTTGGTAAGGTCCTTGTATATGCGAGATGATGCCCAACAGCAGTAACCTTGTACGATATCGAAAGTGATTTTGCCTTTCGTTATACCTGCAATGTGTGCGACAGAAACCATGTATGTGGCTCATGTCAATATCATAATTGTGATTGTGATGATGAGTGATACTTCATTACAATTCGATTAACATTCAAAAAGGATCTGAAAGTATATTTCCATCGTGTTTACAAAGTTTTTCTGCATCTTTTTTTTGTGTGTTTCAATTATTTCAAGGACGATGGATTTTTTCATTTCTCTTCTTCCTACGAAATATTTAAAGCTATTTTTTAAAGCATTTTTGGTGCATTTGATAAATTAAGGATGACATTTAAGGAGAGATAATTTTTGACAAAGAAAATTTACTTAAAGCATAATTTATTACATTTTAGTTTTCTAGTGGTTTTTTTATGTGGAAAGCCAAGTTGGGAATCATCCTTTGTACTACTTTGTACTAGTCTATCATTTCTTTCAGGTGTAAAAATTTACTATAATTTAAAAATATCTAGTAAATAAATGTGGTTTTAAGTTTAATGCCACTATGGAGTATAAAAATTGACGGATCGTTATCCAAATTAAATTCAGCGTTACCCATGTGGTATGAAATCTAGCACTATAAGCAGTATTTTTATTTGACTTGAATAGTCCGGGGAAATTAGCAAACAAAAACGCACGAAAGGAGACAAAATCCCAAAATGGCTGAAAATTGGACCACAGCTTCCTTGGGACTTTTTAAGAAAACAATTTCGAAATCACAAAAAAAAACAACATGGCCGCCGGAGATATCACTTTTTGGCAAAAAAATCACTCGAAACTGGTATTTTCGAGAAAATTTTTTGATCATTCAATACAAAACATTATTGCCTACAAAATACTCCTCTGGAATTGTTTTCGAAAACCTTGACCTTTCCGAATTATTCAAAGTATTTTTTGGCCGAAATGTGATTTTTAGAAACTTTGACCTTGAATAACTTCGAAAGGGTTAGGTTTTCGCAAAAATGACAAAGGGATTTTTTGTAGGCAATATCGTTTCGTATTGACTGATCAAAAAAAAATTTCAAAAAAAAAACAGTTTTTGAGTGATATTTTTGCCAAAAAGTGATATCTCCGGCGGCCATGTTGTTTTTTTTTGTGATTCCGAAATTGTTTCCTTAAAAAGTCCCAAGGAAGCTGTGGTCCAATTTTCAGCCATTTTGGAATTTTGTCTCCTTAAAATGCTAATTTCCCCTGACTAGAAGAATACTATGTAATGACGAATATTATTTTTATTTGTAGCAGCAGTGCTAATATGACTCATTTCCAAAAATTCATGACAGACGTCGACCAAATATACCAACAATGCACCGAAATTTTTGAATTGTGTGGTATTGAGTTCAGCATCAACATACGAAGGTCGAAAATCAGGACCCAACTCACATCGCAATTTAAGAGGATATCCTAGTCTTGTTAAGCGATTTTCTTTACCATATTATTGTAGTTTAGAATCAATGTTTAGAATCATAGTCTAAAGATCCAAATAAATCTCCAACCATTCGAATGTTTTAGTCAGCTTTCGCTGATTCCTGCATATAGCCCTGCCGGCTCTAATTATATTGAGTACGTGTAAAGAGTAATTTTGATACTTTCATTAATTAGAATCCCTACCACCCAAACTACAGGGATTCTTGGTACGTCAAAGGCCAACAATGCTGTGCATATGTTTCATGTGCAAATCATAAATTTAAATTTTAAATGCGTTATTCTCGAAATCACTACTGTATATTTTTATTGCACAATCAATTTTTTCATAATCAGCACAGTGTCAGGAGCGCTTCATTGTTTTCGTTGGTAATCCCACTTTTACTAATACTTTCAGACCTATGAGTTTTTAATATTGCTTAAATTCTATGAAAAGATGATAGGTACTAATTTGGAATTTTAGATTTTTACCTGGAATTTTATTTATGGTGGAAATATGATCAATGGTAGATTAAGCTGATCTGAATTGTGTTTGAAACTTGCATGTTGTTGTATTTGAACTAAATCTTTACTTATTCAAAAGATACAATTTAATTAATAATTAGAATATATGTATACGAACCGACCCGACTCTTTTGCAAATCATTAACGAACTCCTTTAAGCTTCTTCTTTATGAGGATCGGTTTGCCAACAACTGTAAACTATCTGCATATGGTTTTTGACGCTCTCATGGTAATTGCGATATTATTTTATAACGCTATTTATAGAAGACTTATCGCTCTGTAGCTGAAGAAACTACACTACTTTCTATAGTATATCAAACCTCCATAAAGAATAGGTTGGAGCCTCCAGCTAAACCAGAACATCTGATACAATTAACCCGCCTCGACACAGCGCCGGAGTAAGAGTTCAGAACACTCTAAAGGCTCCCATTCACACACAGGCCGCCGGCTAGGTCGGTAGGCACGGCCCGCTGAGGGCCACCCATTACTCAGTCTGAACGAGGGATGAGGACTTGAGGCAACCGCCTGACACCAACAGACACACAGGCGAATAGGAATTATTTCTAAGCACATATATCAAACCAGATATAAATTCCCGCTGATTACACTTTTTTCACTGAATAGAAGTTCAGATCTTAAGGCATGGGCTGACGATAAATGCCCACACACAAAGATTTTTGTCAGTTTTCCTGGACTGCAGGCCACGGCATGCGGGCGGCCGGTGAACGTGCGGTGATACTTGGCCACAAGGTAGCGCAATTAGAAGAAGAAGAAGAGGAAGAAGTATATTTGTCTTGTTTCTTCACTATTTATTTTTTTAAGCAGTTCGGCAATATTTATTTATTTTTTTTTATTTATTTATTTTAAGTCTAGTACATCAAGATTAGTAATCTTATAACGCTAAAAACGTATGTTACTTAAAATTATAAGCTGTTGGGAAGCAAGAAGAGAAAAACAAATAAATAAAACAGGAAAAACTAAAAAGTATTGAGTTAAAGTAATATTATTGACTAGTCAATTAACTGAAGATACGTTTCCTGAACACACTTAATGACTTCTGTATATCAGCAGTTGAACTGTGCCATACCGGAACAGAATGAACAAAAAAAGATCTTTGCGCAACTAAATAGGAGAATCTAGGTCGAATAAATAGTCTTCTTCTACTCGTCGATACTCATTTGGATATGATGAACAGTCTGAGTGAAGGAGTTTGTAAACAAATGCCATTGCCTTGAGGGACAAGTACACATCTAGGGTGCATCTCAGAACGGAAGAACGGTAACGGCTGATGTGGTCAGATCGGCGAAGATTATAGACAAACCTTGTTCTATCATTGAAGGCTACATTGAGTTTATCACGGTATGACGAATCAAGGACAAGATAACGTAAGTGAAGTGCGATAAAATTAGAGTTTTAATTTACTTTGAACGTGTATCTGTGGGCGGAACGGAAGCGAACAGCAACAGGCGTCGCAAATTACCATATATTTTATATAGGGTATGAGAAACTTGATCACAGCAAGTTAATTGTGAGTTCACACTCAAAGTTGGTAGGGTAAGCACGTGTTCATGAGAATGATAGGTGGAAGGAAAGAAGTGTCTAATTGACTCCTATTCATTGGAATGCAACAGGATTAAGACGCATTTAGTAGTAAGCGCCATTGATAGATGCGTTCCAGATCGGCATTAATATTGTGTACACAGTTCTCTACCAATCCAATGGGACTATTCAAATAAATTTGGACATCATCTGCATACATGTGCAGTTTACAATTCGTGACGTTACTGCTGAGGTCATTCATTTATGTACATGCTGAAAAGGCAAAGGTCCTAATATGGAACCTTGCGGAACACCGCGGGTGATTGGGAAAGGATCCGAAATTGAATTTTGTAGCCAAACTTGTTGAGATTGATTATGTAAGTAATCCCGAATTAGGGACGCGACTGAGGATGAAAATCTCATGTGGTCAATTAGCTTAATTTCTAGAAGCTTATGGCTAACACTGTTAAAAGCTTTACTAAAGTCAAGAAGGGCAAGAAAAGAAATGTCATCCATCTCCCTTCAGCAGTGCAGTTTTACAACTACTTCTTTTGCGGAAAGCAGACTGTGCATGCGACAACAGAGACCATGTTTCACACTGCCAAGACATTAGTTTTTCCAGTACTTTGCCTAAGAAACATAATATGCCCAGTACTTTGCCTAAGAAACAGCGTAGCCTTTAGACACGAGAAGAACTGGATGGTTAAAGTTACGAAATTGCTAACATTTTTGTAGGCTATTAAATTCACAGCAGTTTTGTTTTTAATTACACTCCCAAATCACATTAGTTCGATTGGGTTTTTTAAAAAAAAAATAATTACATATTACAAAATTCATATAATTTTTCTATCTGTAGCTGCATGTAACCGTTAAAGTTTTTTAATTAAAAATTAATTATTGTATAGAAGGTCAACCGGTCATCTTCCTACAACATACAAGCAATCAATTTTAATATATTTTAATTCTAGAATTACTAAACAAATTCAAGTCACAATCGAAAATTCGTAAAAAGTATATATTTATTATAATGGCAATATTTACGAATATAATCCCGAGTGTTTGGGTTTAAAAAGAATTTTCCTAATTCAGATTAATTTTTAGGCGTACTGAAATTTGGAATTTATTTGCAATATAGTTTATTTCAAGAGATTGAAGAAAATTACTTCGTAGAAAAATGAAACCTCAACAGAACCAGAAAATGTAGAAACACAACAAGAAGAAAATGCCAAACATCCTTAAATTACTATCAACCCTTTTCTCTTCGTAGTCGCGATGGATTTGTCCGTTCTGAGAATTTGTGTAATACACTGTACAGTGTATAAATTTTTCCGGGCCTTAACAAATAGCATTGCATTTGCTCACGGTTGAAATAAAGAACAGAAAAAAGGATAGGAGGATATTTTTTTCTGGGTCCCTTTACAGTCCTGATGATGATGGCTGCACATGCATCACGCGATTATTTTCCAGTCTCCAACGCATTCACCAGAGGCTGCAAAAAATTGCATTACAACCAAGTTCTGATGTGCATCCTGCACCATACACACATATAAAACAGGTGTATACTAAAAGGGAATGTCTAGTCCTACTGATGGTAATGGTCCCTTTTCCTCTATTCACTATAACTGCACACAGGAGCACAGGCCTGACTTTACATGGATGCACCATTCTCATAGATTCAAATTTTTCACTGATCACCAGGCTCATAGAAATTTGTCGTGTCTAGGCAGAAAGGATACAGAAAAATGCACTAGATTGCTCCTGGCCGAAGAGATAACAAAAAAAAAATTGCAAAAAAAGGATGTAGTTACGACCAGGCCGTTTTCTAATTATTTTTCGAGTTCTCCATCTCTACCAGCAACGAAATGAATGTGCCCGGGTCCTTTTAGCATTTCGCAATGCACACGAATCACCCTTGGCAGAAATATTAATGATCCAAAGCCATTAGGACTTTTGTGTAACAGGCGAAATTCATCAGTTATATAGATGCTCGTCTGTACTTTTGATGAGATTTATATGATATATGCGAGTTCAGTAATGTTAATTTATACTTAAAATATGAATGCACTATTTTCACTCACCATTAACTGAGGCTATAAGGATTTATTTAACAACAAAAAAAATAACCAAAATTATTCAATCACAATTTTACGAAAAAAATGCTTTGATATAAAATTTCATCAACTCACGATCTCATCTCGACGTTTATTTTCAAACTAATCTCAAAGATACTGAAAATGTGTTTATCTTGAAGAAATTTATTTCGATAGCTACAAAACTAGTTCTTCTCCCGACTTCTTATAATAAAAGATCACAGCATCATCACCTTTAGTGCCCTTTTTGATAGTCCTGTGAACCCTTTCTGGTCAAGCAAGATACCGATGATCAAAAACTAGTTTTTATTTTATTGTTATCCTTCAAAAAGGATCGTTTGCTTTACTTATGCAAATTTACTTGAAATCGATTTAATAGCTTTTCTTGGAAAAGATATCAAAGCTAAATATTTGTAATTTAAAAAATAATTGTGAAAGCTTCAATTTTTTGTTGATTAGTGTTTGAAAAATATGAATTTTGTTAAATTTATTTTCAAAATGTTGGTCAATGATAAATTTAAAATTTTTCTAACAAACTTCTTTACATAATTCAATTGTGGAGATGAAATAAAAAATTCATCATGCTGACGTTGAAGAAAAGCAAAACAGTGATAGATCTAGAAGTTCCAGTTCGTCGTATCATTAATATGGTACAAATCCTGTTAAGATTTGCTCAAAGGAAAAATTGAAGATATGATTAAAAGGATAAAGAAATATCGATAGAGCTTGTGTTTGAAATCGTTTACAATGTAACAGCTTGAAAATCTTGTCTTTCTTATGTAAAGGTCCAACCTTAGGAGTTACACTTTTGTACTACCAGTCCGTCAAGTCGTACTCGTCAGTGTGCAATGTCTGTTAGCAATCTTGGTTCGAAGGATGCTAAAAGAGAATGCGATGGACCGACGAATTTAAACTCCTCGATTTTGTAGGAGTACACACCAAAGAGAAGAAATTTGCACGAAGCTCACTGTAAAAAAAAATATCACAACAAAAAATTTTTGTAACGGGGCTTCGATTTCACAAAATCGATATCCTCAATAGTAACTGGCTGAGCCAGACACGCCATCGGGATTAAATGGCGACAGCCTTATTATGGAGTGTTCCGCCTCCTGAAACAAGTGAATCCCGCTAACCGTCCGACAAAAGCTGTGACGGCGGCAGTACCAGACTACCAGATGAACAAGGAGGAGTACCGTCCGTTATGTGAAGTCCTAACCCAAGTGAAACTTTGGTAACCTACCCAGATGCCTTATTAGGTCGGTGTGAAATTTTTAAATCATCTCGTCGCTCTTGATGAACGAATTGCTTGAGTGAATCCTGCACATAAAAGTATGGTGTAGGCGGCGAAATGAGTTGTTTTCGGAAGAACAGATATAGATATACCTTGTTTATACGTAAGTCAAATTTCGGCTTAAGATAGAATCCAGCTCCGTGGAAACAGTCTTAAGTCGAAATTCGTCTCAAGCTTAATTTATTTCAGCTTAAGACGAATTATTGTGTGTATGTGTGAGGAGTTCTCAAAATATCTGAGTTTGGTCTTATATTAAAAGAATAATCTCACTCTATTCCGGTTAGTGATTAAGGTTATCTTAATGGATAATATAGGACGTAAATTTTCAATGTGTGAGAGAGAATCCGAATCTGTTTATACAGGCAATTCGTCTTAATCCGATTTTAACCTTAAAACCATCTTAGGCATAAGCAAGGTAATAGTAGGTTAAAAAGTTGAGTCGAGATGAAAAAGATGGAAAAATACTCTTGAATGAATAGACTATTGAACTGATTTGGTATGAATATGTATTTTAAAAATGAATCCTAACCTCAAAAAACCAAAATACATGAAATTTTGTTTTATTTTACTAAAAATGCAATAAATAACGGGAGAATAGTCAGATTTTGATAAAAATAGGAGAAAATATATATTTTGATGCTATAAATACGTGATTGAAATATCAAAAAAAAATTTCGATTTTTACGGCAACAATTGGCACTTTTCGAAAAATATTAAAATTGCCGCCATTTTATGCCAAATCATCGTACGGTAAAATTTTTTTTTAAATTGTAGGTTTTTTATGTACTTTCTTATGAGCATACGCAATACGTCGTTACTTTATTTAAAATGCCCATTTTAGGCCTTTGAAAAAAATAAAAAGAAACGGAGTATTGCGCATGCTCACAAGAAAGTTCATAAAAAAACCTGCTTAAAGGGGGTCATGTTTAAAAGCCCATAACTGATTTAAAACAATTTTAGAGCTCACTTTTTCACGCATATATGCATAAAAAAGTATATGCATAAAATAGAAGATAAAAACTGTAAAGGATGGTTTTAGAAAATCTGGGTCCCACGACTACCAATACTTGACTGCGAGTTGGATCCATAAACCTCATAATAGTGACACTACCTTTGATCAAAAGTAGAAGAAAATCAATATTGATTATAATTTTATTAAGTACATACTAACATTCAACACACCAAAATTGGACTTTATATTTGTTAGATTGAGGCCGATACGCTTCGTTTATTATTTAAGTCACCTGCCAAATTTTACATAACAAAACACTCAGAATTTTTTTATTTATCTTTCTTGAATTTGAACAAGATTGATTAAAACTACAAATAGAATTCAAAGTAGCATCCTAATGTTGGTTGTGCACAACGATAAGACAATTAATATTTCCTTATGTCTCCAATATAGGATGGAATTATATTCAAGAGATTAAGCTAATCGATATGGTAACATGTAACCATGTTGTAAGCATTGAAATATTCTGATTGTTTTAGCTTAAAGCATGCAAATTGACATGTGTTGATGGCTGTGTAGTTTTTTTTGGGTGTACTTTTCTATTTTCTTGTAATTATGAAATATCCGTTCAGAGAAGAAATTAAATTGTGGTGTTGGTATCAACTGCTATTTGTAATTGTGTTTCATTGATACTATATTTTTGCATTTATCCCAGAAATTTTCAGACAGTGATTATAACCATAGTTTTAATACTTAGTTTTTGGGTATATTCCTTTGATTGGCTTTGCCGTTGAGGAGGCACCGAGAAACTCTCATTCAGAATGTTTACATTTACAAGGCGGTAATCCGTCTAGCCAGTAAGTCATTTTTTACCAGTCTGTATATAACTTTACTTCTCGAACTTCGTTTCAACGGTTTCCGCTGAGTTGGAAAAAGTTGATAACAAAATATTTCTAAATATTCATTTCGAAAAATTCAAATCATTGATTCATAATATCTACAAACATCTTCCATAAAGTAAATCATACCACATAATAGAATTAGTTGATCGTAAAATATTTTTTTTCCACTATGTCCACAAATTAAATGTGGCCTTGATTATTCTTAAAACGTGTTACCAGTTGGATATAATAAGCTACTAGTCATATATTTCAAACCTGGAGTTATTACAATATCGATAACTTCTGTTTTTGCAACAAAGGAAGTCTTCTATATAAATATAATTGGAGTGTCTGTCTGTGATTTCAAAATAATTGTCGTTTCTAAGTTCATATGGTTATTTACATGATATTAAAACAAAATGGAGTATTTTTAAAATTTTTGTCTGTCTGTATATCTGCTAATTTCGGAAACGGCTAAATCGAGTTCGATGGGACTTTCACTGGAAGATTCAGTATTTTCATGGGCATGTTTTAGGCTATTTTTTACTTGGTTCCGACTATCGGATCCGATTATCGGTTCGGTCGTGTCCGACTATCGTATCAGACCGAAAACTTGAACAGATAATCGAAGGAAAGCAATTGAACGACGATGAAGGACGATTAGTAATTTTACCATTCTCGCTATATGCACCGCGCACCCACGACACATTCTGTCTTATAAGAATATCTGGACGTACCGATCTATAACATTCATAACATCTGGACGTACCGATTTATAACATTCACTACATACCCTTAGTCGACTAGTCGAGTGCTATCTACTGGGCACTTACTGATCGTCATGATATCGTTGCAAGAGATTTTACACAAAAACTAAAGAAAATGATGGATCTTCTGATGAAAAGAAAACTTTTCGTTTCAGTTTGTTGTAATATGTATAGTGTAGCATGGCTCGGTTTACCACATGCTCATCTTCTACATAATTGCCATTTTCTAAGCTCATATGGTTATTTACATGATATTAAAACAAAATAAATTATTTTTAAAATTTTTGTTGGTATGTCTGTCTGCATATTTGTCCGGGCTAATATCGGAACCGTCTATTGACATAGGACTTGCCCGGGAAGATTCAGTATTTTCTTGGACATGGTTTAGGTTACTTTTTCACTCGGATCCGACTATTGGTTGAGGCGGAAAACTTGATCCGATAGTCGGAGGAAAGGGAGTGGAAAGTTTTTTATCATTATAATTGTAAACCTCAAGGCTCGGAGACGGTTAACCCGATTTTAGGACCTTCACGGGATGATTATTCTTAGGCGTTTAGGATACTTTTTGACTCTGATCCGACTATCGGATCAGACCGAAAGCATGATTCGATAATCGAAGGAGCGCGAATAAAATGCTGTCACTGCGAGAGATTGTTCTTTCAATTAGCGGAAATACTGTGGAGATTATGGCTTGCCATATCCGCAAATAATCGTTAAAGAAGGTGGCGATGAACCCTGCGCTGGAACTCTTAGATGTTGTAGGAGCTCGGAGATACTGACTGCGAGAAATTATTCCACAGTCGAATTATCAAAAAAAATTTCTTTATACCTTTTTCCTATCGCGGACTGTGCACACATAAGTTTTTTTTATTAAAAGGCGTTGCAACGCAAGTCTAGTATTTTGCTAGTCGTCAATAAAGGCCATCTTCTTTAAATTTTTTCATCTTGTTAATTTTTATAATATGTTACGAAATATATAATTTTTGGGCTGACAAATTAAAACATTTTTATGTTATCGAGAAAACAGTAAATAAATTAACAAAAAAAAATTTGATAAAACAAATTTACACGTTCTGATCTCATGTTTTTGGCTCATCGATTGACTTGCACGTTTTCTGATTATATCAAAATATTTTTTCATATCAACGCATGCATCTCGTGGTTGTTTTATTTAAACCTAACGAAAATAATATAAAATAATTTGGGCATCGTGTTAATTTGTAGAGAATACTGGTCGCATTCATAAAAGGCATAGCAACCTTTCCCAAATGTTATGCATATTATGCTAGATTGTCTAAAAACAATTTTGCTACACAGAACAAAATTATTATAAACTAACATTCAGGATTCCCAACAAATTCCATAGCAAATTATTTTAAATTGAAGCTATACGAAAATTCTATATAATTTCGGAAAATAAACTATGATTCTCTACCGACAAAATGAAAACCAAAAAATCTCTCTATTGGCCAAAAACAATTTCGCCCCAAAACTTCCGAACCTCGCTCTACTAGATTTTATCCTCAGGCTTAAATTCGTTAGTTTAAATGAATTAACTCCATAGAAACTAGTTTATAACAATTTAAAATTTTCTGTGTTTATTCGACTTTAGTTTTTATAATGAGTTTTAAATTTTGAGTATAATAATGTTTTTGACGAGAAGGGATGCACAGAGGCTAAGCCAGAAAATAATTAATTTACCCTGAAGGTAAGTGAAGTAGCAAAGAAAAACTTTTGCCGTAATAGTGGTAGTAAATATTCCTTAATGAAGGGCTCAGCCTTATATCTAGTACTAACAAGAGTTGATAATTTATTATTATTTTTGCAAAATGTGGTTTAAATTTACGTTTCACTTACTTCAAATTTGGTTTTACAAGCTTCTCAGTAGCAAAAGCTGCCATCTCATGTAAGTAGCATCACTAAAGTCGTTGATGTGCAGATATACATAGCGTTTTACATACAGCCGTCACAGCACACCACACGTACAAGGTCCAATTTTCTCCAGGTTTTATGCTCCACTTTATGCTTGAACAAACCAACTGTGTACACCCATTCAAAGTAAAAGTTTTTCTGTTTCTAAATTTCATTGAAAATTCCCAGGTCAGATATGGTCAACGGATCTGGGTTCTGGGA
Source organism: Thereva nobilitata (assembly GCA_963855945.1). Classification (NCBI taxonomy): domain Eukaryota; kingdom Metazoa; phylum Arthropoda; class Insecta; order Diptera; family Therevidae; genus Thereva; species Thereva nobilitata. The sequence continues at coordinate 170,358,588 of OY979695.1, forward strand.
TTTTAAGGTTGGCTGATTCCAGAATATCTCGTCCACTCCTGGGTTATCTACCTTGAAGTGTGTTGGGTTTCCTTCAGATCCCTTTTTGTTGCTGATGGGTATCTGCTCAATTAAAAGAGTTTTCCTCTAGCTCATGTACGAACCGTACCGACAACCCCCATCCAAAAAGCATCCTTCGACCCAAGAGAAAACTTTTCTTCGTGTTAACCTTTTGTTGGTTTTTTTTTGCTAAGTTAGAAAAACACCTAAAACCCTGAAATAAATTATCATCGTAAAACAAAGCGTAAAAACCTTCCCTTGGACTGACATTTACACATATAAGAGGGTTCAAGTTTTGATTACATCCCTCTAAGGGATACTGTTGGGACACGTGCGTGTGTATGGGATTAACCAATAGGAGTTCTTTTAAGTCCTTAATTAATTACCAAGCTGAGGATCGTAATGATGTATATATATAAAAAAAATTTAAGAGGGGGCGGATAACGCGATTTTTCTCAATGTCATAAAGAGGTCATATTTTAGCTTAAGATGTCAAATATTTGCTTTTATTTTTGTTGATACATTTCAGGAGATTTGGGGCAATGTAGACCAATTAGGTTTTATGTTAAATTTTTACTAGATTATGTAATACCCTTTCAAACTTATCTCTGTATATTATTTTGAAAGACATTGCCTTAAGAATAACACAACGCTATTACGTTGATAAAAAGGCAAATGATATTATAAACTTTTATTATTAATTTCAGTATATGCAGAGGAATGCAGTTGATGCAAACTGATGTTAATATAGAAATGTTCAAAATATTTCGAGAAAGTAACGTGTGAGATTCCTAATACGCTTTATGGTGCAACAAGAGAACACATATCTCTCGGGGAGTGAATATTATTATCAAAACAGAAGAACGAGCCTCAGTGGTGGTTTAAATGTTTATATCAGTCTTATCAGTCGCCTTGATTGTGTTTGCAAACAGTGCTTGATTTTTTTTTACCGACTATCATACATGGCGCAGGCTTAAAAAGTATTAAGGATGTTTTTGATGCAACCAAATAGTTTGGTAAATCTTTTATATTTCTCAAATGTTATTATGCAATTTCAGAAATAGTTTTTATTGTATTCATATTAATTAAAAGCAGGGCTGCGGAGTTAGAGTCGGAGTCGGAAGGAATTTTCTAGTTACTGGAGTCGGAGTCGGAAAAACAATCCAAAAGTTTGTCGACTCCGACTCCTTTTATAAATTATATATTGTAATTTTTTGCTTTTGTTTTCTTCTATAAAAAAAGCTATACATTTTTCTTATAACAATTTTTAAATTTCTATTTGAGTAAAATAACACAACTACAATATATAAAAAGTATTAATTAGAGTAAAAACCATAAAAGAAGACGCCCGAGTGTCCCATTCGTTCTGGTTGTTTGAAAGCGCAGCTTTTTCACTCAAATAACCAGAGGAAATGGAAAGCTCTGCGTCTTCTTTTATGGTTTTACCTCTATTGAATGAAGCGCATGTCTATTTCAAAATGAACTATATAGACATAATGTGCGTAATGGCCCGTCCATATTTGCACCTGCAACTTGCTTTTTTATGACTACAAAAAGCACGGGCATTCTTTTTCAGAGTCGGGAATATGATTGCGTCATTATGCTTGCCCGTGCAAAATTACATAAAATTCATATGGGAAAAAGCAAGTTCTACGTATGTTTTTGTCGTGTGGACGGACCGTAACTCATTGTGGTCTTAATGCGTATCAACTAAAAAAATTATTTTGAAAAATTACGGAATTCCCGGAATAAAGAAAGATGAACGTGGTAAAAGAATAAGCTACACAATAAAACTAGTTCTTCTTTGTTCTTCGTTACAAATTTAAATATTTTCCAGAAGTTCTAGGGGAGTCGGAGTCGGATTTAAAATTTTAAAACATTGGGGTCGGAGTCCCAAATTTTTCGGGCCTAGTCTGCAGCGTGATTAAAACTATGACTACAAATGCCAAGTCAAATTGAAATGCCAAGTCAAATTGTCGGAAGCTTTGTGGATTAAATGAAAAAGTATATCTAGTATTAATGAAATACAATTGCCAGGCCAGTAGCAGTTGATAGTAGCACTAACATTTTATTTTTTCGCTAAACGGAATTTCCATAATTGCAAGAAAATAGTAAAGTACATAAAACACTACACCGCCATACATGTCACTTTGCAATTTATAACTCCCTCTTACTCAGTCAAAATGAAAATCATTCAGGACTTGCCGATTTCCTGTGTCATGAGTCTACGGGAAAGAACCCGGAGAAGTTCTTGATGGCGCGCATAAAAATCTGTGAAATACTCATAAAATGTGTATGACATCTTTTTCGAAGCTACTAATAACCGCTGGTAAGAAAAGGATTATTCACAATAATGATGAGTGCAAAGGGTTTTGGTCCCTACTGAATGGTTCACCTCAAGCATCATACAAAAATTCAACTGACAAGTTAATGCTCTCAGTATTGAGGGATTTTTAAGATGTAGCGTTTTTTTAGTTACCAGTAAGGAAACAAACAAGCAATTAGGATGTGTACTATGGGCAATAACATATGCAAATTAATACGTTTTGGATTTTCCGATATTATCTTCTCCTTGAAACAGGTATTATTTTGAGTTTATAGCCCATTATAGACGAGAACGTAGGCTTTCACACGCAAAATTTCTTTCGATCAAAGGAGGCGGGTGGAAATGAGAAAAGTTAGTGCGTCTACGTCTATGGTGTCCATTGGGATTCTCAATTCAGTTTTCTATTTGGCAGATCGGGTTGTGTGTACTTTTCTTTAAAATAAATTTTTTTTGTAGTATTAGCGGAAAGTACGTCGAGTAGTACTGAAAAATTGTGTTTTTGAAACGGCAAAGGCTAAGGATTGGGGTTTCATGTGATCCCGTTGCATTGGACGAGCTTTAGTAATTCAAGGATAATTTCATAGTTTTATTTAATATGTATTTCTGGCTTCCTTTGTGCTTGAAAAAATAGAACCAAAATTGAAAGTTTCTGTTAGGACAATATCAGTCCCAAATATTTTAAATCTGATCATTATCTTGATATTTTTTTGCTCAAGGTTCCTACTAGGACTATAGGCGAGGAAATATAGCAGTCAACCTTAAATTTTTTGTGCAGTAAGTTGGATTGAGATGGGGGTTTTTGGATTAATTCCTCTAGAAACTTTGTGCCATATTTTGGAGTTGTACTTTATTGAAATAGCGTTGCTGCATCGAAAAGTGCATTCTTATAGTGCATCATTATGTAGACAAAACTTGCAACTTGATTTTGACCCACTTCCATATAACCGATCAACTTCAAAATTTTTAACATATGTATAGTTCGCGTGACAATGCAATCTGAACATTTTGTAAAAAAAACAAGATGGCGGTTCCAAGATGGCGGCCGAATTTTGCAATTGTGTTTCTTGACCCCCCGACATGGGTATCAAATGAAAGGGCATGACAAGTAAAATACAATTCGGTATGTGGCGTCATTGCAAATTCAAAATGGCGGCCAACACAAAATGGCGGTTTACCGTTTTCTTTACCACGCCCTCGGTATGGGTATCAAATGAAAGTGTATGACGAGTATAGTACAGTTAGCTGTGTGATGCCATTTTAAATCTAATATGGCGGTCACCATAAAATGGCGATCACCATAAAATGGCGGAAGACATTTAAGAGACTAAAATGTAGAAAATAAAAATAAATAGTTTAAAAAAACTAAAAAATATTGTATTTTAAAATGAACTTAAAGCTAAAAAATAATTTTGAATGTAAAATCTTTATTGCTCCAGCCAGTATATGGGAACAACTTACTCGAAATCAAGCTCAGAATGAAATTAATGAAGTTTTTAATAAAAATTATAAATATGACTTACTTAAATGTAAATAACGGTGGGGCGTTTTTTCCTATATTCTTATTTTATTAATACTGGAACTTTTCGTTAACGCCCCATGCTGTCCTTTCTGGGCATGTCCTCTCTTTTTCAATGAACTTACTTTATCACCAGAGTTGGAATAGTTTTATGGGTACAAATATATGCAGGCACAATTTCAAAAATATCTGAAATTTATATTTCTTTTTACAAATATTAAGTTATCAAAAACACTTTTCTTAATATTACAGTTTAGTGTAAACATCGTCCGCCAAAACCCATCCCATTATTTAAATTTATACAGGGTGTATACCTTTAAGCTTACAAAGCGGCCGGCTGTGGATAGGTTTTGGATAGACGAACAAAAAAAACGAAATTTTGACTTTGATGACTCATTGCTCTGGAAGATGGTAAGGTGGACAGTTTTAGATAGGTGAGAGTATTCTGCGTACACTGATATCTTATTCATGAAAGTAACTCAAAGGGTTACAAAAATACAGGGTGATGTGTAAACCTTTACCAAAAAAATTTCAAAACGCCCTAGATGCTAAACCGTTATGATTTAACCCCCCCCCCCCCCAACCAATAGGATTTGTTGTTCGTCTATCTAAAACCTATCCGCAGCCGGCCCCTTTGTAAGCTTAAAAGTATACAACTTAATATTTTAATAAAGTTTTGATAAAAACTCATCTCTCATCATTAAAAATACGTAATTGAAATATTTCAATATAATAGACTCAGTAACTTATATTGATTAAATACTCTTAATTAACAATTAGGAAATGCTATATCATGGAGTATAATTCCTTTCAAACTTGTTGAATTAAACAGAATAAATTTCTTCGCCTTTCTCCATACTGACAAAAAAAAGAAGCCTAATTAAAATTTACCCTATGTAAATACAATTAAGATCTCAAATCACTGTAATAAGAAAATTTGCTGAATATGCGCGAGCGTTTGCCAGACAGAAAACCCTTTTCTATTTGCTGTAAGAAATTTGATCTCATGTAAATCCTTTGTCCATTTTAGCTCAAATATTTGATTTGATTTAAAATAAGTCCCTTTTGACTTCCTCTCATTCACAGTTAAATCAAATATTGAAACTGAATATTGCAGAGTCTGCTTTAGTTACACAAGTTTTATAGTGAATTGAATTGACCGAGGAAGGTTTGTGGTGATTTACATGAACATAAGTATTTTTTATGTAATTAATACTTTACGAAATGATAATAGGTATTTCGTATGTATTCATATCATATTCTTGATGAGTTGAATAAAATGTTAACAAATTATTTTTTTTAAAAGCAGCTTGATAAAGGGATAATATCTAATTCAGTATGATAGTACCTAATATGGGAATTAAATAATAATTTTACTAACGACTTGATTCTTCTTGAACAACACCGGCTAAAATCAACTACTAGGACAGTCCTCTTCCAATTTCTTTCTAAAACCTCTAGTTCTACAGCAATGGTATCCTTAAGGGGGTGGGTATGGTTTTAAAGGCGAAAAAAGGCATATTGTCATGATTTTTGTTTGGAGATATGAATAATGTTGGTTTATTTATTTCATATAGACGTTATAGTATAACATCTGACGTATCTTTGGAAAAAATTTCAACTAAAAATATCAAGAAATAAGTCCGTGACAGCGAATCTTCGGCGGCGCCTCGAAAAAAAGTTGTTTTGCGGTGAACACGATTAGGCGTCACCGGATCATTTGAAACAAAAAAACAAAATGCGTTTAAAAAGTGATATGATTCCCGAGGTAATCAGGAAGAGTGTTTTTGTCGATTTTTTTATTTTTGGCAGCATTAGAATGAGTGTTTAAAAATTCAAAAGGATCGGTCAAGTAGATTTTGAGTTCTGATGTTCACGGGACGTTTGCGAGAAAATCGATTTAAAGTTTTTTTGTACTCGAACATGGAAGCAGTTGAAACGCTGTATCTTCGTTAGTTTTGCTCCGATATACTTGAAATTTTGACACAATACTCTCGACATGTTGTACATTCAGAAAAAAATTTAAATTAAAAAGTCCACAGAGATATTCCGTCGACATGTCTCTACAAAACTGTCTACGAGCAAAATTTCTTGTCGCGTGGATCCGCCATAACGTACAAAAAAGGGCTGGTCACTTCTGTGTTGTGTTCTGCCTGCCCGCAATTCCAATCCTGTATTTGGGGAACGATCTTGGATATGTTCAACAGCATTTTGTTCAACACCGTTTTGTAGCCGTACTCGTGAAAAACTTTAGTCTAGATCCATTTCGTCATATTTATAAATATACATAGGTACCGGATCAAATCTCTTATTTTTAACTTCGAAAGATCCCCAATATACTTTAAAAAGAGGTTTCCAAATTCACGGTATCTGATATTGGCAAGAGCCGGACATCCGCAGAAAAAGTGTTCCGTTGACTCACTATGGCCTGTTCCTCTTAGCAGATACGGCGGGGGTGTTATGCGTATTTCTCAATCTGGTTGCATGATGCCCAATTGCTCAGTGTCCCTTAATTATCAAAACGATTCTGGCGATATCCTTGTATGGCATCAACAAAAGGGTTCCCGATCTATAGTTGTTGTAACAAGGCCAAGTCTTCCTAGCCTTTGCCCATGATGGTAGGCTCCTCCATCTGGAGCCAGCAAGTGCATATGGATGACTCTATTTAGTATGCACAGCGGTTTCTGTACTTTCTCTAAAGGTGTGCCTGCGAAAGTTGTCCTAGTATAGTCAATTCATCTGCCTTCTCGTTGCTCGCGATGTTCCTGTGACCCGGTGATCCTCCCTCTCCCGGCCAGGGAAAAAAGCTCCTATTCGACCAGCTTAAAAGTTATACTGGTCGATCCTAGTGACTTGATGGTCACTTGGCTCTCTGGTAACAGAATAACCCTGGCTCCCGACCATGGGTATGACTGCATTGCTAGGTACGCCTGAAAAATTGTCAGAAGTTCTGTTCGGGGAAAAAACTCCAACTCCACACTCGACTTTGATTTGGATTCGTCTGTGTACAGGACAACGTCAATGTTCCCATTCCTCTCTCCGGGATCCAGATATTGAGGTCACTGCCGAAATTTAAATTTGCGATCATGTAGTCGGTAGGCCCTATTGCCTTTTTCTGTGGTAGACAGCGCAGTATATTGTTGTACCCGCCGTAGGTCTTCTCCAGCCAGCAGCCCAATTCACACACCCGAAGTGCTGTAAAGGCCGCCTCCTGTCTGATGTATGCATCAGGTTGCAGCAGATCGAGAATTACCTTGAGCGCTTCCGTCGGAGTTGTGCATCCGTTATTTGTCCTTGACCCAGTCTGGATGGAGCGGGCCATTTTAGAGCGGAGCCATATGCCAGCACTGGTTTTATCACTACCGTGTACAGCCCGCGCCCTATGTGTGGCTACAAAACCCACATCTTGCCGAAGAATCTTTCTCATTCCTGTCCCAAGCAATATCTCAAACGGTATTCTTTGTATAAAGAGCTTAAAATGAGCTATTTAGAGATTTACTTACACTATTTTTCAGTTGAGCCAACTGATAATCGTATACTCTATTTATTCTCTCTGCGTGGTAATCATGTTGTTATCAAATTCGAATCAAATTTGATTAGACGATAATCTGATAATAAATTAGCAAGTTTTGCTGTATACATTAATTTTCTTTATTAAATTCAAAATCAAATTCAAATTTAGAAAGTGATAATAAAACATGAATATTTTGCGGCCCCATATAGGCCATTAACGTTTTTAGAATTCAACTTACAACAAAATAAATGAAATTCCAGTTTAAATGATGGCTGGCTTAAAATTAGAACGTGTTGGAGTAGATGAATTTCCACCCAACAACAAAAAATATGCGTGAAAAATAAATCTCATTCAGACAAGATAGAAATTTCAATTTTGTCAAATTTTTTTTATAGATTGGAATTTACATTTTGACCATAATTTTTTTTAGTTAGACAATTCATTTATTTTTAAAAAATTTGAAATTTAATATTAAGTACATTTTTATTGAATTTTTGAAGATGAAAGAAATTTTGTTTTCTGAAACCATGGATTAGGAAATTTGCATAATTATAATTTTCTGACAGAAATCGAACCTGAACCCGCTGACATGTTAATCGGGCGCTTTAACCTCCAGGGTGCTTGCAGGCAAATACGGAAATGAAACAGTCACGTGCCTTATATCAGCCAATCAGGAAGTCCCGTGAACAAAAATTCCTGGCTGAATTGTTTGCGAACAGGCTAATTCGTAAACTTAGAGATTAAACGCTAAGGGTCGTAAATATCAACGAGAATAATTCTAATCCGGGATTAGGTGAAAGTCCACTTTAGAGTGTTTGACTTCAAGTTGACATTGTAAACTCTGCTTAATAAATTTGTAATTTTCTGGTATATTTGAAATTCGGGTGATAAGCATGTTAGAAATATCTCTGAATACGGATAAAGGTATGGCTTAATTCGAGATCTTAAAAATCTTGGTTTATGTTTACGGTTCTATGAGATTTATAGGACCGCTAATAGCTTGACAACAATTTAACAGTCCTCCTTAACATTCTATAACAATAAATACAATATGCATACATACAATTTAACTAATTTAATTTGGTAACGTAACACTAATATAAGAAACCTGTAAATCCTCCATTAAAATATTACACAATGACTACAAAATAATGCCACGCTACCTTTCACCTTTGGTGTCGCAACTTCAATTTTCATTTCAATTCTCAAACGGGACCCCTTCTTGACATGCGCCCAAAGCTTGAGTGTCAACAGGCGTGACCTCAGCGATTGAACTGATCAAAGTTCACTCGATTTCAGGTTCATCCCATTACAGAGAAACCCTTTCCTTAGGGCCTGTCAGGCACGCGTGGTTTTAAAGCGTGATTCTTATTTGGGACCCTTCCATACCGGTTTTGATCAAATAATCCTGTGTTTGCCACAAATGAGAATGGGCAACAAGTTACATAAAAATTCGATAAAGGTTAAAATATAAACTCGAGTTTAAGATGTAAAAAATGTTTGGATAGTTTTTAATCTCTGCAATCTATAATTTTCTTAAAACATGTTTGGCATAAAAATCTTTGAACTATAAAGAAGAAAATTTTCTCACGATAATTTAAGGATCTTCTCTATTCCTGTTCCAAGGCAGACGTTGGGATTTCATCGCACACGTATAACAGCATCAGAAAATAAGATCAGAACTGCGGGAAACATATAATAATGAAGGGTCAAAATAAATCCTGATTTTCATCCTTGTTTTCTTGCGTATAGACTGGTCGAGCAACTTCAAACGGGTTCAATTTAAATTTGACATGGTCCTCTGTGTACCATTTTTCAAATGCGAGAGGGATAAATATATACCCCTTCCCTTCCTGATCCGTTGAACTTTTCAGAAAAAGCATTAATCTCAGCCACATGTGCGCGACTGACAAGACTTATGATGGCCTTTTTACGCTAAAAATTTATAATTTTCCTTTTTCTTTCTAAAATTTATTCGGTTGCCCAAAGGTGAGGGAAACTTTTCCAAAAATAACATTTTGAAAAGGGTAAATATTAGAGAAGCACGACGGGGAATTTTGTTTCCGTTAAATAACCGTAAGCTTCTTTCACAGTTTTTTATTCCGGGGTTAAGTGGGTTTTGTTTACATTTATTATCATTTTAGGCTACTTCTACAGCCCATCGCGCTCTGTCCCTTCTTCTTATCTGACGAATGCTTAATCAGGAGCTTAAGTAACCATAAACTCATTTATCACAAAATTTTGTTTAACTTTTTCCCTGGGTAAATGTCCCTTGTGGGCTGCTCGACAAAATTCGATTAACTGGAATAACTCAAAATTTTCAACTAAACAAAGTTTATATCTGGGTATAACTCTAGCGTTTTGGGGTGTTCAAGTCCTAAAGCGCTTCCCACCCTACACCGGTGTTAAAGCCCCCAATCCAGAAGAAATATATATTCTTCATACCACCACAGCCCCACACTTAATGTTGGCCAGGTCTCTTGTAAGAGAGCACTTTACTACGTACATAGATGGCAACCTTGCGTTGGGCCGCATACATAATAAGTTTTAGTCATTAATTTATATAGAAATTACTTCTACCCTCTAAAAAGGGATTGCCCGAAAGGATATCCAAAGCTTTAGTACATATATACTAATACACCCTCTTAGATGTGTGTATACCACTTCTCAAATAAGGGTAAAATAAGGAGTATGAAAGTTGGTAACCGGGCGAATTTTCATAGAATTCATGGTGTGAGGGATGTCCAGGGTTTTGGGATTTAGATTGCTAGGAGGAATTTTCTAAACTAAAAACGAAGGAGCTCACTCACACCTTCACACACACACAAAATATTCAGATTTTGTTTTTCATAAGGTTTTATAGAGAGAGAGATTTGTATATTGAGGGGTTTATACAGCGGGGCAGAGGGATGCAAAATTAAAACAACACCCTTCGATGTAATTAAAGGGACTAAGAAAAATGGCGGACGTGGCTAAATAAATTACTTTGCTGGTTTCGTAAGCTTTCTACAAGAGATGTGGTGCAGACGAGCGTTATTAAAGCAAAAAACTAAATTATGCAACCTTATGCTAACGAAGCCAAAATGACATGGACTGTTCTTAGTTTTCTATAGTTTACATTTGGGAGTCTTCGTTTAAATAAATTCTAATTATTTTGCTAAAATCAATGTTTTTTTATGACTTGTCGCCGCAAAGGGGCTTTATCAAAGTATTTGAATATTGTGTTAATTCTCACTATAAAGGACTTTAAAATGAAATGCAAAAATTGAAATGGCAGCGAATTGCTGTAGGAGTGGAAGACAAGAAAAAATAAAGCTAAGCAGGTAGAACAAGTAGAAAGGCGAAGGGCCACGTCGCGGACTCAAATTAAACTATGGATCTCTAGGATGGCTGTCATGCGCTTTAACCACTGGGCTACCGAGGCAAGTGGATTTGTCGGTCCGTAATTGTCACCATAAAATTCGGTTTGAAAGATCTATGAAAACCTGACGAATATTCTTAAGTCCTCCAACATGTCTACATATTCCACCAGAACCTTTGTCTTCCATTTCTTGTGGTGAATGAATTCACGTTAAATATTCTAATCCAGGCTGTGTTTAGTTCCGTAATCAATAAGTCCCTTAGTAACTGCAATTTGATAAACCGAATTATATATACTTGTTTTCCATTAGAGCGCACTATTTCCAACGTATCTTCCATTATCCTTCCTTTCTTCGGTTGAGCCAAATTTATATTCGAAGCTTCTTTTTGTCCATATTTGTTATAGATAACGTTTCCATTTACAATTTTTTTGTACCCTTTTATAAGTCAATGCCGTAACAGTAAGTTTCCTCCAACGAGAGCAGCACAAAGTAACAACTTGGTCAATTTTTTACTGACCAGGTCTGGAATTATCAAGGTATTCCTGCATAAGTTTGGATACACTGTTAAAAAAACTTCCAAAACTATGCTGGAAGTATTATTCACAAGTAGTTTTTTATATTTACAATCCATATTAGTAGGAATACTCCTAATCAACTTCAAATTCTTCAAATAAAGTTACAAAATTTATAGTAATATGACAATAAGTATGTACATTCATATAAATTACTGTACATTTTCACTGTAAATTTACATATTTTTTTAATAGTGTAACTTATTTTTATAACTGCTTACTTATACCATTTTACACAAAACACTGTAGAAAAGAATTTTATTGCAAGATCTCTTCGATCGTAGGTGGTATCGCCTTGACATACTCACTATCGTACCATCACCAATCATAACAATCATAACCGCTGGACGCTGATAATTGACTCTATTGACTTCGTTACTGATTTAACCGCCCAAATATAGGCTAACACGGAACCAGTAAACTGCCTGGGATACTGGAACAACCGATGACAACCACAGCAAAGAAAATGGCTGACTTAAAATTTTTCTCACAGGACGTTTGTTCTAAACAAAGCAGATATGATGGACGAGGAATAGCTTGATGCAGAAACCTGATTATGACATTTAATGCAAGTTGTAATATCAGGTGAAGCAGGAAGCTACCCAGAGCACTGGAAAGGACTCTACCCTTCTGCTGCTTGTAAGATACTCTCAGCTAAATAGGATAGCTCCATGTGGTGGAAACACTATAGGCCAAATAACAGTGCGACTTCTTTCGAGGCAAATCAACAATTGCTTAGATTTTTGCCCTGAGGCAGGTGATGGAAAAATGTATTCAGTTTCAAATCTCAATCAAACACCTCTTCAAAGAATTTGTAAGACTTTGACATCCCCGATAAACTGACACGATTATATAGGTTAACCATGACCAATGATGTTTTGTTGCTTTGCTTTATCTATTTTCAAAAACCTCTCTTTTGTTCTTTATTATAGTGGAGTCGGACAAGCAAAACATAAGGAATTGTTTCCAGTCTCAAAAATTTTTTTTTAATATGTTAGTTACATCCAATTCTATACGAAATGGACATTTTCTACCTCTGGCAACCGCCGCTACGTAAATTATGGGCCATTTTGTGAAAAATCTACCATTTCCGTCGTTCTTTCTAAATATTTATGTGAATTTCTCGGTATGTGTAGGTCCAAAGAAAGCGAAACAAATTGAGGCTGTTCATTATGATATTACCTATCAGCGGTTACAAAATAAAATTTTAATCTGCACACATAACCTCAAAAAAATTAAAAACTGGAGAAACTGATAAATTTTGGTTTTTTGGTTATAACTTTGGATGTTTTAAGCAAAATTTGATGAAATTTTCAGAAATCATACTTTATATGGTGAAATATCTAACACAAGTCTCAAAAATTTACCTCAAATTTGAAAATTGTTTGGCCAATAACTTTTGTGCATCGGATCGTATGAGATTTCTTTTTATATTAACTGTAGGTTTTTTATGCACTTTATGATGGTGAACAAGTAAAAAATTTTAAACTTCAAAATAGTGAAAAAAATCCAATCGAAAATCATGAATTTTTGTATTTTTTCGTCATTTTTCTAGAAAATTCCACCTTTTTTGATAAAACTCTTTTTTTGTATTAATAATTCATTTTTGACATATGTGATATGACCAAAAAAATTTAGTTTTATCGAAAAAAGTGGAATTTTTCTAGAAAATTGACAAAAAAATACAAAATTCACGCTTTTCGATGTTCTATTCCTGGATATTTGTTATTTTTTACTTTACTAATTGCTTTAAAATTTGCTTTTGTGTTGATGATTATATTCCTTTCGTTATCAGTTTCGACATTTAAGCCTGTCTCTTCGCATTTTTGTGTTTATAGCAACCTCCTCAAAATGCGCTATCCATTGTTTTAGTTAGTCCGGTGAGGTATAAGCGTTTCTATCCTTTATGGGTTGTCTTAATTTATTTGTAGTTATTTCATTTAACTATGCACAATTCTCGTATTATACGAGTAGAAAGGTCTTCTGCTTCTTTCGCAATTTTTTCGTAATTTTGAGTAATTCTTTTGCATTTTTCATTTTTCTGGTGAACCTTGTACGAGAATAGTTATTCGGCATATAATATATAAAAGCACTGCATGTACTTTAAGAATAGGCTAAAGGCTCGGGCACACAGAAATCGGTCTGTCGCGGCGGGTAGCGATCTCCGACCGAGGCGGTCAGGCGGTCTAGTTGTATTACACAATTTGGCATCATCTCTGTCAAACAGAACGCGGTATACCGCCGCCTGCTAGTCTTTGTCGCGACTACAAGCGATCTGGTTGTACAAAATTACAGATTATAGTGGCCGTCTTTCCGCTTTCAGACAAAATGAGTGAAAAAACTGAAATTTTTATAGAAAGTGTGCGTAAATACAGGTTTTTCTTTGATACTTCACACGACCATTATAAAAATGGCTTAAAAAAGGCTGAAGCATGGAATGAGATAGCTCAAGAATTCAATATGACAAATATGTATCTCTTCTTGTTGATTTCATGCACCCAACATTGTCTTTCCTCATTTTTGCTCTGTAAAGCTAATAGCAGAAGGAGTTGTTCTTCGTGCGAGCTCATAATGAATATAAAAAAAATAAAAAACGCACTTTTACTTCTCAAGAAGAGTGCGACCAGACTGGACCACTCACACAAAGATATCGCGTCCTATGTAACGTCCCCATATCGCAGCCCGCCGCGACGACCACTGGAGCGCTGCCCGACGCGACAGACCGCTTTCTGTGTGACCGAGCCTTAATAACTAATTGGAAATTATCTTTTATACATTTGATTAAAACTAGTCCAAACCGAGCCTTGCTCTCCCTAGGGCATTTCTTCAATTTGACGATCCTTCACATGAAACACCTACTCTCGTGCAGTGCCCTTATAGTCCAGGCGCTGTAGCCAAAATTTTACTAAGACCTGACACTAAATCCAATAGAAATGATTTTTGGCACACGGGCAGTTTTTGAAGAGTAATTTAAGAAAAAAAATTGTTCTGCACGCGAACACCTAGGGAAACTTCGAAAAATTCCCGAGAAAACTTGGAAAATTGATATTCCATTAATAACTTGGAAGGGGTTGAAAATTTCGTTATAATGTATATAGTCTAAGATACGTAGAAGAGCTACCTTCACCGATCGAGTAACCGAATGAAATTTATCAAGGATAGGCTTCCTAAACTCCTTAGAATGGCTCCAGGTATCCGCCACACTCGACCATACAACCATATAACTTTAGGTACACGAGGTTATGGCAACAGAAGGGCGCGCCAAAGCACTAATCGCGCTGGACTAAGCCTTACACGTTACACCTAACCTAACCTGTTATCAGTTTGAAATTTGTTTTGATGATTTCCTGTGAACATATCAGAAACAAATGAGAGATGGGATGAATAATTGCCAATATCGCTCCATACACGCAAGCTAAAATTAAACTACAAACTATTCATCAACAGATATCCTTTTGTTGTCATACCATAGCAAGGCACGCTTAGTAGAGGCCAACGAAAAACTATAGTAGTTGTAATTAGCCCCTATCGGTTATGCTTCATAATTAAATGACTTTAATCGTTTTATACAATAGCAGTCCTCAGCTACAATATTTATGTTAATTTTTGATGCTATAAATATCCTTCATCCCTAAATAAAGCTTTGGGATTTTTTCAATGAAACCCCTTTAAATTTTCCAGTATGAACGCACTGCACTATCGACATTCTGGTCCTTAAAAGTTCCTTGTTCCCTTCGTTTTCTACTAATCAGACAAGGATTCTGATGAGGGTTATCCTGAGTGCTACATGCCACCAGATGTCACTACGTGTACTGTTTCTTATTGGATTATGAGTGTCCTGGCAGCAGAAATGAAGATATTTTCGAATTAGTAATTAAAAAGAATATTTTTTTTTCTATTTATTAATAAATTCACCATATTGCGATTGTTTGCTAAAGTCAACGATATCTTATCGCATATCCTTTTATCGGACCGAAAATAAATTGAAGTCAAGATTGATAAATTCTGCAAAAAGTAATTTTCATAATTCCCCGACGCGGTAAAGTATTTTTTATAATAAGTAAAAGTGTATACCTGCTGGCGTCCCGCGTGTGTTGTAGTGTCTGAACGGAAAAAATAAGGCTGGATTTAAGATAAGCTCTATTTTATTTAGATAAGCCATCCAATGATACTTTCAGCGATAGCTTTGAACGTTTCGAAAAGTCTCAAGTGGTGCCGAGAATAAAGTAAATAACGAGCCGCGAGCACGTGTTATCAGACACACTCCTTACGTCGAATCGCTGATATCCTGGCTGTGTCCCAATAAAAGGGGTTGAGCTTAGACAGCATAATATATACCTACCAGCTGTCATCTGGCACCTGCCATTCCCACAGGTGTTTTTTTGTTGTTGTTTTTTATTTGTTTTCTTTGAAAGCAAAAAATATGAGATTTTTGTAGTTTATTCAAACTTGAAGTGCCTGTTTCGGTGACGAGGCTTATATTTTGTTTCGATTTTCACAATTAAATTTTTCTTTATCGTTTAAGGTGTATTAAACGTATATTTTCAATAAATCTTGTTATCACAGACATTTTTCCTTTTTTGACTTTCGCTAATCTTATCAGGGAAATAGGCAATTGGGGTAGAATTACTTGCATGTCTTACTTGTGGGGGAGTTTTTCGTGAAATTCGAGAAGGGGTGAGTAGGTATAACATATGGCACTATGAAATGCTGATAGTATAATAAAAAAAACAAGGCGGCTAGGTAACAAAGATAACAATATAAGGGAGGTTCAAGGGTTTGAAAAACGATTGAAAATGGCAAATATAACTTTATATTTTATTAGGAATTTGTAGTGATATTGCGGTAGTTTCAAGAATTATATCAGATGGAAAGAATTAAGCAATTTCTTTGTACTACTTGGTCATACAAGAGAAAAGCAAATGTGCATTTTTAATGGGGCTCGTAATAGTAGTTTGCAAGATATATACTCGTATTATTTCTGACCTCTAAATAAAGTAAAATTTTCCTTTAGCGTTCTTCTTCTTCTGAAATTGCGGTACAATCGTTGTAGGATTCGGACTTTTTTAAGTCTTTTCTTCCAGTGGTCTTATATCACGTCTTATCGTATACATGGCCGTAGCCACGGGGGCGCGAAAGGGCGCACAGCGCCCTTTACAGTACGGACTTTTAATTGCAATGAGAAAAAAATTATTTTGTCAAACTGTAAGAAATTCTGGAAACGTTAGCATTTATTGTAAATAATCACTTGATTTAAACTAAGATTTAAATTTTCTTCCGAAATAAATATTTCTTCTACGTCAAGAGTTTATTTGTGGCTTAGCATTATTTTGTCAAATTCAAATATCATCGTAGTAGCCGTTGTAGGAAAGACCGCGTTTATGATATGCAAGATGAACGTTATTACGTGACAAGAGATGAAAACAAGTGGTCGCGCGTATTGTTTCCTCGACTGAAGTCTTTCGAAATGTTCTCATCACATCAAGGCAAGTGTTGTCATTGCTCAAATGATTAATTTGATTTAATAAATATTCTCAAATTGACCTGAATTGTACTCATTATTTTCGTTCTTACTTTCAGAAAATTTTTAGTATAAAACCAGCCTCAAGATAATTTGCATGTAGTATATTTGCATCTTTTATTTTTCCGAACTGTTGTTATTTCGGGCACCAATAATTGTGCCATGAGCGCCCTTAGATATTCAGAGCTGGCTACGGCCTTGATCGTATACATTGATTATAGAGTATAATCTGTATAATCACTGTCGTATATCTTCTAGCACTCGATAGCTGTTAATTTTCAACGAAGGTCGTAAAATATTTTTTTGCCTATCGATAGGCAATTAATCAAAGTTTTGTGAACAAAATTGGTTTTTTCGATTTTTTGGCATTTTTCGCATGTTTCCAATTAAGTTGCGCACAAAGATCAGCTATTATTAGCACAACTCTTCGAGAACATGTTAAGCCCAAAAACGTTTCTGTAGGTGCTGATGGCTATGAGCTAATCGAATTCGACAACAAAGGTGTTTTTTTCATAAAACCGCATTTTGCAAAAACTATTTATTATTTCGAAAATTTTCAAAAAAAATCTTTTGGCACTCCCGAAAGACTATACTTTCTGCGAGTTTCATCACAAAATCGTTTTGTTTCCAAAAGAAATGAGCATTTAAAAAAAAGTCTTTTTTAGAGGTTTTTTGGTAATAAGTCCTTTACTTGTTTATTCATGTATTGACATGAAACTTACCTGATTTTATTAGTATTTTATTCTCCAAATTTTATATAAACCTTTCTTTTGTACAAAATCTAGTTTAAATCTAGTGCCAAAAGTAGTTTATCACATTCTACAGAATTTTTCCTATTTTTTCCTTATTTAACCTTGCGGATGACTCGGTGGGCACGGAAAATCTAATTTTACTGCCCTAAGTAGCGCTTTGGCGCTTCGTTTTGTTGCCACACCCCGTGTAGCTAGGTTCAGTCCAGTGGCGGTTTCAGAGGGGGGTAATTGGTTAATTACCCCCCTTAGGATTTTCGTCCGCTTATTTATTTTTATTCTTAAAAATTACCAATATTTCAAACAAACAAATTAAGTTATGGTGAATCTAGTCGGCGATCTATGACGGTGAAATTTTCCAAAACTGCTGGAGAGCCGTGGAAGGGACCGATACCCGAGACTCGCCCTAATATGGCACGCTATGGCTGATTCCACACGATCGTACACACAACACGACAAGAGTCGGCTACAAAGTGGTTTATGAAGAAGAGGGTGAGAGAGGACGATGGGGAGGGCACACAAATTTGAACGATATTTTCAACAGATTTTTGATCTGTGTTTGCTTGAAAATCTGACCATTTTGTAAAAAAAAATCAAGATAGCGGTTCCAAAATGGCGTCTGATTTTTGCATTTGTGTTCCCCGACGCCGACATGGGTATCGAATGAAAAGGCATGACAGGTAGAATACAATTAGCGGTGTAGCGTCATTCCAAATTCAAAATGGCGGCCAACACAAAGTGGCGGAATACATATAATAGACCAAAAAGTAGAAAATATAACCTGATGATGCAATCCGACCATTTTGTAAAAAAATCAAAATGGCGGCTATAAAACGGCTGCCGATTTTTGCAGCTGTGTTCCCCCACTCACCGACATGGGAAACAAATGGAAGGGCATGACAGGTAGAATACAATTAGTTGTGTGTCGTCATTCCAAATTCAAAATGGCGGATTACCTTTTTATTCACAACCCCATCAGTATGGGTATCAAATGAAAGGGTATGACGATTACAATACTGTAAACTGTGTGACGTCATTTTTAATCTAATATGGCGGCCACCACAAAATGGCGAAAGACATATAATAGACTAAAAAGTAGAAAATAAAATTTATGTAATATGTTTCATCAAATCAATATAAACAAATATATGGGTTCATTTACTTCCTTTGCATATTGTATATAATTTAAGACAATCGTTTTTCAGAAGTAAACTCCAGTCGCTGACACGCACTTCAATTTTTTTTAATGTTGATTGTTTTGTATTTATGGAATAAACAAAACATTTAAATTTTTGCTTTTTTTAAAAATTACCCCTCCTAAGCCAGTTGGCTGCAAACGCCCCTGGTTTAGTCCTTGTTTGGTCCGCTGTGACGGATGTCTAAAGCCGGGGATTTACACAGGTAGTAAACAAGTGTTTCTTTCGCGTTCGTCTCGCCGCAGCTACAGCAAGAGAAGTTGTACGCGATGCCGAACATGTTCTCCTATGGATCAATGTCTAGTGATTATTGTCGTGATTCTGCCAATAACTCGCCTGGGTCCGTTTATTAGGCCCATTGTTTTTTCTTTGTTACAAGTAGGCCAAGTTGGACTGCGTACCTAATACATTGTTGTTGGTTTTTGTAATTGTTTAATTTTAGCAAGTTTCATATCAGGTTCAGATGAGTTTCCATTTCCAGACTTCTGGTTTTTTCCTCTGACTAATATTCTTTCATGTTTGTGTTTCGTTTCTTCAATTTCTAATTTTTCTACGTAGTTACTACTTTGTATGACGTTTGTCGTTTTTTCTAGTTGTTTCTCGCTAGCTTTTTCGCCCTTATTTAGCGAACAACTAGGTAGTTACTGATGTCTACGATCGCTCCTCGGTAACTCGTTGCATCCAGTATGCTAATAATACCATGCCTAGTATTAACTAGAAAATAGTTAATTTGGTTATTGTATCTGCCATCCAGCGAAGTCCATGTCATCTTGTGTATATCTTAATGGTTAGTTAAACCAGGTGCTACCTATTTTCAAACTTATAATAATATTTGTCCTTACCCGAGTAAAAATAAATGATTGCCTTAGAACGGGAAAATGCCGACTGTGATTGACACATAGTTCTCGGCCATCTGGCGGTTAACAGAAGGCTCGTTGCAGGACAGTACGGCCGTGCAGGGGGCGATTGACGGTGAAACAACGGCCTTACAGTTCCAATAACGGCCATACGACGGTGGTACGGCGGCCGTATGGTTGCTATTACGGGTATACGACGGTGGTACAGTAGCAGCAACGTGGATATTCGCCCTCCTATAAGAAAATATATTTCACTGCAATTAAATGTTTTGATTTTTTTCGGTTGTGTTTTTTTTTCAAGCCGTTAAATGACAAAATTTCCCACTAAAATATAAATCAACACGCACCACACACTTCACGTACAACAAACCGACGACTGGCTAGCTCGTTTCTCTTGTGCGTCGATACCTTTAAGTAGGATAAATCGAAAGAACCATTGTACATAACGAAAATGATGAAGTTCCCATAAAACACATTCAACAATACATTTGGTGCAGATTCTTTTTTTGGCTCAAATTTCCCGTCGAATGCCCGTTTCTACAGCTCAGTACTTGGCCTTTTAAATCTTTTGGTCAAATTTGGCCATCGTAAGGCCGTATGTGCTCCCATTAAAAATGGTTAAAAACTCTACGGCCATCATATGCCCCTTAAAAAGCCAAGCGCAAAGCTGTAGAATATGATAGTGGTTCTTCGTTCTAGGACTATTTTACCATTTCATCTTAGCACTTGTAGTCCAGCGATGAGTATATTGTATATCGTCTAAACTCATCTATCATTCCTGCGATAGCTCCAGGTCTACATGAGGTTCTAATCCTCTACGTTGCAAATTTAATATCGTAGTTCCTTGAATCATTACTCCTGCTACGTTGGTGAAATCTTTGCTGTAAAGCCTGACTGTTCCGAAGCTGACTTCTTGATCCCATAACAAGAATTGGATTCCGAGGAGAAGGTTGTCTCTCGCCCAACACCCTTCCAGAAGGATAGTTTCTGGGAGATCTTTATCGCCTCGGGGCATTGCTGGTCTAGTTATATCTCTAGACCAACGGTGGGAACCACCGGCCCCTGAAATGTTTCTATCTGGTCCGTGAGATCTTTAGAAGAAATTATAAATACTCGTAAATATTTTTCGATGTAATTCGTCTAACTAAAACTAACTAACATCCCTCGGCGTAAGTTACACTATGCCCCCATACACCAACTGATTTTATAGACAAGGGGTCGCAGGGAAGTGTGCTTTTCCTAAATATAAATTAGGTTTCCTCATAGGTAGGCATAGGTTTCTTACTCTCTTACTCTTACTCTGAGGCAGTTTAATGAATATTAGAATCAAACTCGTAAAAAGCTCTTCATTTGAATTTAGTTTCTTTGTTTCTTTAATTTCCTTGTTTTTGTCATTTTGGCAATACAATGGTGCCTTGTCTTATTTAAGGTATGACATTGTACTGCCTCAAAAGAAAAAAGAGGCATTTCACTCAATCGTGTTCTACCCTACACTAATGGATAGTGGAATTTACCTTATGAAAGCATCTTTCACTTCAAATACAGACTAAAAAATTACCGGTCACAAGTTGATGTCAACTAACTACTACAGCCCGCGGGAACAACGTAAAATTCCAAATATTAATATGGCCTAAAAAAGACCATCCATTTTTTACGTTAATTCGCGGTAATAATTAAGAGCTTAGTACTAAATTAGGGATTGGACCGTAAATTGTACCAAAACATTGAACCAAAACAAGTTCACCACCAAAAACATACATTAAACAATTTACACTATTCGACTTGACAAATTTCTTGTAAAGTAAATTATAATAAGTGAAGCGTATACAATAAATTACATAATTTTTAGTAAAAAAAAATATTAAAACTTAAAATTTAAGCCTCTAAAAAATACTCCTTTCTCAAGGGTATACTAAATCAACACATGCACACATATAAAAAGTTTTTCACCAAGTCTTGGATGGAAATTTCCAAAAACTTTAGTGGGAAGCCAAGGAAAAGTTTTCCTTAAGTTAAATTAATAAACTACGAATACTTTGCCCAGAAGCCAGTGTTTCTCTTGTTTTTCAGGACATTTTTCAGAAAACTTTATCCTTAGCTATATAAGGCTGCTTCGGTATTTTCCAACTTGTCCAACCTTAGATACTTACCCCATTCGATACGAATTCAGGATTATTTGCAAATTTATCAACAACTTTCGGGAAAGTATCGGTAAAGTCTTTTCTGGAAATACCTGTTTTGTCTCCATATGGTGCAGTGATTAAACAAACATTTGTCCAGGATTTCATCTGAACGATTTAAGGAACGAAAGACTCTCTTCTTGTTTTCCACATGATTTAACGAGTTTTTCCCGAGTTTTATTGTCCCCATAAAATTGAGGACAATTTCCTTCTATCCAACACACACCCTTAAAGTAATTGCACCATCAGTAAATATCTCCGCATTCAGGAAGAACGACCTCAAAGCAAATTAACTAGGTGGACACTAAAATCCTTTAATAAAGGAAGAAAGCGCGCTGCTAAAACTACAGGTTTTTTTTCTATTATCCTCGGCCACGGAGTTTTGTGTTGCCCGTACTACCCTTAGGGCACCCTATGAATGCGCATTTGAACCTACGCAGAGTTCGTTTAAGTGTAAAATTTTGCGGACAAATTGATTGCAATCATATAGACGTGGTCTAATACACACAACTTAGGTTGCTGCCTTTTCCTTTTTGCGTAATGGAAGGATAAATAGCAAAGCTTTCATGGTAGATTGATTGCATATTTGCAGGGGTATTTGCGGCTAGCCTGCCTTTGATCCATATTCGAAGACAACTTAGATACTGTGGTGTTGACTAAAAATATATGCGAAAAGCCTTCTAGAGTGTGATCAGGAAGGCGCTGTGCGGTCTCTAATTAAATTATTCACACCAGCTTAAGCATTTTATCCTATATACTGTTTCTACACACAGACTCTTAATGGCTGGGGTTTGATGAGGCTCCAATTCTTTCCTTAACGGAGTCTTTTAATGACAGATCAAAGGCAGGATAGCATCTTGATTGTGTACCAGTAGTTTTACCATATGAGCAAACTCCCACGACCTAAATACCGCTCAATGAAACAAAGGAAAGGAAACAACCACCACGCTTTTACTTTATCTCTGTCTATGAAACTATTTCTCAAGGCCTCATACAATGTGTCCTTGCTTGTAGTATGGTGTCTATAACAGGAAAGACGAGTCCGTTTTACTTATAATCGATTTGCCCCGTCGTCGTCGTCAACCCCTTTTAACGGTTTACATGAGTGAACAAAGTCAACCACGTGCACACATTTAAGCCTCCTGATGACCACATTATTAAGGCAATTCCCACCCCTCGCCCCGCGCGATGTAGACATCGCAATCTCGCCCCCATTCCATCCCTTAATTCGACCATGCAAGAGAGATTTCTTTGTGCCGATAATGTCGCACCCCCATCCTGCGTTCAAACAAAAGCAAAACAACCTCCACAAGGTGTTTGGGCGATTTTAATTTATTTTCTTCTCCCTCGCTTTTATTGATCCATTAAAAACGGGAATGCCGACATTTGTATGTGCACTTGAAGACTTGTTAACAACACGACAATAAAAAAAAGCACAAGTTATCCGTGTCCATAATTTTCGCTCCCGCTACCATCGCCACAGCAATAAAAATTACTGGAAATCGTAGAAGAATCTGTAAAAAAAGTTTGTGGTTTGCTACAAAATCCACGGGGAATCACCTCTTAACGAAGGTTAAGGGCTACTCAAAACATCCCTAATGCCTGCCAGTTGCTGCCGAGGACCTGCCTTGAAAGTCATCTTTGGTAGGATTTTCCGGAGCTGACGCGTTTAAGTTTATTTCTAATTTCGTGCTATAAAAAAACGCGTTTTCTGGCTGTAAAGATACTGTTTATGAGGATACAAACAGTAAGGATAAGTGCCGAAAACGTACAAGTTTGAGCCCTGACCATCAAAAGTCAAAAAGTGCCGCTTTTAGATTCCGGTCGTTAACATCATCTTAAGTTTTTGGCCACAAATCGAAATTGGGACAATAAGACGGTGAGGATATACGTCTGCCACCCTTGTTATTGGAGCAACTTCGGTTGGTTGTTATATAAACTTGAAATTAGTTGAAGATAATTTGTGGATTTTGTGCTCAGTATGGAATAATAAAAAATGCATGTTGCTTAGCAACAAAATTTTATGACGTCAGAACAAAGAAATATGTTTAATATGCCAGGAAAAATTAAAGAGTTTATGCTATTTTCTCTCTTCGATTGTTGATACTCTTAGCAAATATATCTTTAATTAAATATTGATTGGCAAGAAACTACTCCTTACTTATTTCGCTCTTCCAACGAGATCCAGTCCTGGGGCCGTATTTGGTTTCTCGAGTCGATGGATCGACTCGACAAAAAAAACTTCTTGATTTTCTCTAAGTTTCATATTTGGCATTACGACCAAATCGACAGATGATAAGCGCTGCCAAACAAAACCATCAAATTGTATATTTAATTAAAATCGAAATTGTTAAAAGTTTATTATATGCATAAATTTAGCTTTTTAATAAACGTCAAATTTCTTTATCGACACGTAATGTCGATATCGTGTTGCCAAATGCAAATTTTTATTTATCGACAGTAGTCGATATCGACTCGAGAAACCAAATACGGCCCCAGTTATCAGCGAATTCATCCAGTTTAGAGCATCACGAGATCTCGACAAACTCGAGAGTCTCGTCTTCGTCTTCGTCTCGACTCGGGAATCGAGACGAGAGTAAAGTTTGGTCTCGACAAACATATTCTCGTCGAGACGAGATTATTCGCTCGAGATCTCGTCGGCAAAATCAAGTCTGGTAAAATAAAGTATTTGATGAAGCGCGCACGCGCCGTTATTTTCAAAGCTGTGATGCGAGTCTCATGCACGTATAAATACATTTTTGCCTCTTGCCTTATCTCGCCGGATACGAATAGGTTGAATCTATAAGTATAAGAGCCTTGCTGGGGTCATAAATTTATATTCGCTCCGAGAGACCAGACGAGGCGAGACGAGATTAGGATGGGCTAGATCCGCCGAGAGTCGAGACGAGACTCGAAATGGTCGAGCCTTAGCGATGTCGAGACTAGAGTCTTAAAAATGTCGTCTTGTCTCGGTCTCATGATGCTCTAATCCAGTTTGGTAACCTCATTTTCGGTTGGTGTCTTCTTCTTCTTTTGGTGAGATATTGGGTCCAAAAGTACGAGGCCACCCGTTTAGCCTATTGCACTATACCCCTATACTCATACTTGTAAGTCAGACCGCTCAAAAGATTTAGCAATCTGTCTAGTGGCTTGTCGTTTAGTCTTGACTGTTCATGAAAGCGGGGCTCGGATGTACTCCTACTCCTTGGGGCTTTTCAATTCCACTCCGCCCTTCTTGCCTTGGTTCCGGTCGGTCCAGAAAATTAGGGCTGCCTTAGTCTGTATGTTGTCCCGGTAGAACGGTCAATGTGGCTCCCCTTTTTAACTTCCCAGTAGGAAGTTATTGTAATCGGTCCGAAAATCGGATTCGAAATTTTCAATGTATTTATGCGTTTCAAGATCCCAATAGCATTTTAAGCAAAAATTTGAGAAGAAATATGTGTGTGTGTGCGTACGTAAGTGGACATTTTTTCCTGCACGATTTCGCGCGAACAAAAAAAGATATCGACTTCGTTGAGGTGCCGTTCGTTCGAAGCGGGTTCAAGGAAATGTGATCTGAAAAGATTTTCATAAAAATTGGACGAGCCGTTTTTTTGTTTGAACGACTTAAGTGATTTTTGTACCAGCACGATTTTGCGCGAACAAAAAAAGATATCGACTACGTTGAGATGCCGTTCGAAGCGTGTTCAAGGAAATGTGATCTGAAAAGACTTTCATAAAAATCGGTCGAGTCGTTTTTTTGTTTGAACGAAGTTCGTGAGTTTTGTACCTGCCCAATATCGCGCGAACCAAATATGGTACCGACTTCGTTGAGGTGCCGATCGAAGTGTATTAACGAAGATATGATCTGAAAAATTATTATAACATTCGGTCAAGGCGTTTTTTGTGTTTAAATGAAGAGACTTCGGCAAGTGTGCCAAGTAACTTAAATTAATTAGTTTTGCTACTGCCTAATATACTCGTTGGAATGAAACCCGTTCCAAATGAGGTTAACTTTTATGGATTCAGCCGTGCAATAACTTCCCACGAAATTATCAATCATTTGTCCATTTGCTGCCTTATATCTGTCTACATACACTTCACGAATACGTGATTTATTGTGACTAAGTCTTTTGTTAAAGAATTAGCAGAGTGGTCATTGTTTTGGTAGATCGTAACTCCAATAGCTGCAACTTCAGGACCCTTAAATTTAAGAATATACTTGTTAAATAAGTTTTGGAATAACAACATATTCTTAATTTTTCATCCAAGTGTCAGTGTTCAAAGTAATACATTAATTTTGTTTACAACTTCGTCATCCTAATCTTGTAAATACCCACATATCATTTGACAAACTAGCGAAATTATTGATAAACCAATGTGACAAATGTTAGGTATTATATATTTATTGATTATTGTTATCGGAAGGACCTTGCCGTGGACTGGATTCGAACTACGGACCTCTGGGATGGTAGTCTGGCGCCTTAACCCCCAGACTATTGATTGGTCTGGACAGTATTTCATCATCTTTCATCTTATATCTTATCTATATCTGGCTTGTCACATTATAATGGTCAATCTACATAATCGTGTCAGTTTATTGAAGGGGTCAATTCTATTATTGCTTATCGCAGTAGTTCTCCGATTATGCTATAATAGGCTGCTTTAGAGCTTGTAAAGAGAAGTGGATCGAATTTTTAAAATCTCGACATTTCTCCAAAGCCTGTTTCAGGGTAAAATCTGAGCAGTTGTTACTTTTTTGTAATAAAATCACACTGATGTTTCTAGCGTGTGCAATTATTTTGTATTGCAGGATAGTGAAGGACATTTTGTAAGCAGTCCTCAACAATATTACACTGTGATAATTACTTCGTGCTCTGATCTCCCTTTTATGAGCGGGGTGCACGATATTTTCCTAGTCTTCGGGTATTGCTTTCTAATTCGATACTACCGAAACTATTTCGTAGTCGCTTGGTGTAACGTAGGTAGGGGATACCGTCTGTATACGAGACCATGTTGTTTTTTAACCGGTTTTGTTTTGTTAACTTTTTCAAAGCTTTGCGGCATCAGCGTTGAATCATCATTAGATCATCCTCAAGTGGTGTAGCCAGCAATTTTTGAGTTAGCTTGCCGTTCAGCAATTCATGAAAGTAGGCTTCGATTTCTCCTGGAATCCTTTGAATTGATGATCTGTTCTGGCAAATGCAATGTGATGTAAATGGCTCCTGCACTTCTTTTTTCCGAGCCAGTCAGCCCTATCTGTCATTATTGTCTACAGAATACCCGTTTGTAATTTTTTTGAAAACCTTGACCTTGCCAAATTATTCAAGGTATTTTTTGGCCAAAAAGTGATTTTTGGAAACTTTGACCTTGAATAACTTCGAAAGGGTTAAGTTTTCGAAAAAATGACATGAGGGGTTTTTTGTAGGCAATAGGTATTGACTGATCAAAAAAAAATTCGAAAAAACCAGTTTTTTAGTGATTTTTTTGCCAAAAAGTGATAATTCCGGCGGCCATGTTTTTTCTTGTGATTCCGAAATTATTTTCCGAGTGAAAATATAAAACTGAAAAAGGACTGAAAAGAGACTGAAAACTGAATTTTTGACGGAATTCTGTCCGAAATAAGGCGGAAATTATTATCTACACTGAAAACTGACATCAGTTGACTGAAATGACTGAAAAGAGGCCGAAACAAGGCGGAAATTTTTATCATTTTTAGATTTGGAATATTCCTAGAAGGTACTCGGCATTTCTCGGAAATTTTGGAACTTTTTTAATAATTGTTACTCCATTCATCCAAATGTCAAAATTCCGCTTGATTTCCGTTCACACTCTTCAGTCGAAATTTCCTATCATTTTCAATGCATTTTCAGTTCCATCTCCTGTTCACTACCTCAGGCTAGATTCCGTTCGTTTTCCGACTGCTCTTAAACATTGGAAAAATAAGTAATTTTTCAGTCTGTTTTCAGTCTTATATTTTCACCCGGGGTTTCTTAAAAAGTGCCAAGGAGGCTGTGGACCAATTTTCAATCATTTTGGGATTTTGTCTCCTTAAAATGCTAATTTCCCCGGACTATTAGTATATAGCGTTTTTCTTACCTCAAGCTTTCTAGTTAAATTGCAATAAGAATTGTTATTTGGCTATAATTGATTTTCAAACCATGCTTCACAGAACTGACCACAATTATTAACCTTGAAATTTTTAATTGCCCTTCTACAAAGTTTGCTGAAAATAGGTCGTCTACCTTTAACTGTGTGCGTTGCAGACATAAATTACCACATGTACATTCAAAATATAACAATTAATACACAGTTCGTCCCTGCCACATTGCAAAGAACCCTTTTTTAGAGTCATTTAAAATTCGGCAGTCGTTGTTAAATAATTTTGGCGCCTGCAGGTATGCATTTCTTACACGCTAGTCCTTACAAGTTCCTGCACCCGCAAGTAATAATTACAGTCTTTGAAATTCTAAACAAAAACAAATTGATATGAATGCAAGTTCTTTAATCACGCAGCTACACTATCTCTTTTCTAGCTGGTGTAGTATCGGATAAGAGTAAAAAATCGAAACGCCTTAAACTTCACTGTTGCAATTCCTCATGCACCGCTATATTGCGATAGACACATATTGTTATATAGCCTGCTGCTACTTTTTTGTTGTAGGCGACGATAATTGCCTGAATTCTGAGCTAGTATGTGTGTATATATCTGGAATGCAAGGCGAAAAGAAGAAGTGCATCGATGCATAAGTTGTGCGGAAAGTTTAAGCGTCTAAAAGCATGCAATTTTCATGGTGGAAACTTTTCAGTTTTATAATCAGAAAACTATTGAGAAAGTAATTAAACCTCCCGGGCGGCTCGACTACGTACGCACATAAGGCAATAAAATGCAAGAACTCCAAGGAAAAATGTGGGCTCCGAAAGGAAATTTTTTTGATTGCACTAACTGCAGGCCAAGATATGGATAGAAGGAAAGGGAGAAGACTGCTTTGACTAAAATGCATTTAAAGTGTGCTGTTTTATGGCTGTGGGTGAAGAATTTAGGGTGAAATGTTGAGTTTAAATACGCGTTATTTGGAGTTTTACTTTTGCAATCTGCGAAAAAGTTAACCAATACAGGATTTTCAAGCAGGATCTTTTTGGAGCATAAAATAAATTGTAAATAATTGAAATAAAGTTACTCTTAAAAAAATGCATGAAGAAGTATTGTGTAGGAAGAGTAGGTAACATTTACTGAGTTTCATGAGAGCTCAACCCGAGTTATAAATCATGGAAACAGAGACAATTAAGAGTTTTGGTTAAAGATTTTCAACCCTGCTCAACTCCACAAAAATAGGTATATAGGTTGAACTGAGTTTACGCACACATATTTAATAAGTACTTTTAAAGAAAAATCTATAATAAAATTAATTGATGGAAAAAGATGGAGGAAGACAAGCCAAGAGATGGAAACGCATAGAGTTAAGTCGTTGAGTTGAAGTGTCATTTCAACTCAACCACAACTCAACTCGACTTTTCTTGCAATAAATTCATTTAACGAGTCGATGTATGACATGTGGCGCAATGTTGTCAAAATCGAACTTTTTTCAAGTCAAATATCATAAATATCAAATATCCCACAAAAAATCGTTCAATGTTTTGACGCTGATTGACGGCTGATTGATTATTTTTCATTTTCCAAGAAATGAATGACACTTTACCACCAAAATACGCTTCAAATAGTTTTACCTCCATCCAGGACCTAGACTTTAAAATTATTATCAGCTAACATGGTTTATGTTTTTCTCAGAAATTTTCAAAAACATTACTGATTGTATGTGCCTGGTGTCCATTTCATTAAGTCCGGCAAATGCATAAGTTTTAGAAATACATAAACTTAGATTTACTATATACCTGAATATAGGTACTTTTATTAATTTGCTTTGGAAGTTGTATAACGTGCTTTTGTGCGTAGCACCCCATGATATTACCTCATATTGGAGAATCGATTGACCTGGCAAAATTGAAAAATTGAACAATTTATGTATAGTTCGGCTCGGTCTAAATATATGTTTTTTCCACTTATGTTCACTATCTATGTTTGCTCCGAGGTATTCTACATCCTTTGTAGCTTAATATTAATAAATTAAGTTTCTTCCAAAATGAGTTTATTAAATAATTATTATGACGAAATTTTAAGACATCGTTCAGTTTATACTTTAAAATAATAAAACTGAATCATCGGCATAGGCAACTTTACGTCCTCGTATTCCATTTGGATCCACATTGGGTAAACCATTATCATAGACAAGATAAAATAAAGAACCCAGTACGGTGCCCGGTACACCACATCTCACTAACTGCTTCATTACCCTTTCGCATTGTTTCTTTTCGTTTAGATGAGATGTTTGAAGGAGAAGTGTACCCAGGGCGCAACATCTGGGGAGTCCGGACCCCACTCATATTTTGGGGTACGGATCCTTCTAAATTCAAAAAGGGGGGTATGGGGGGCGGAGCCCCCCAAAATCGAAAGAGGAAATCTTAAAAGGGGGGTATGGGGGGCGGAGCCCCCCAAACGGGGGGATGAGGGGCAGAGCCCCCATTCCATAAAAAGTGTACTTAATTTTCCAATTGCACCTTTTGTTTTAGAAGAACATATAGGATGATTTGTTGAACGTTCGACACCAGTGCTAATTTCACGATTTTGCTGGATCCTTGCGCAGGTAGACCAATGCTAAGATTCGCCTGAGGAGCTCCTAATTTTAGAAGAGCCAAAAGGAGGTTTAGTTGTTTTACTTCCAACATTACATGCGCAAGGATCCACCAAAATCGTGAAATGAACACTAATGTTGGAAGTAAAACAACTAAACCTCCTTTTGGCTCTTCTAAAATTAGGAGCTCCTCAGGCGAATCTTAGCATTGGTCTACCTGCGCAAGGATCCAGCAAAATCGTGAAATTAGCACTGGTGTCGAACGTTCAACAAATCATCCTATATGTTCTTCTAAAACAAAAGGTGCAATTGGAAAATTAAGTACACTTTTTATGGAATGGGGGCTTTGCCCCCCATCCCCCCGTTTGGGGGGCTCCGCCCCCCATACCCCCCTTTTAAGATTTCCTCTTTCGATTTTGGGGGGCTCCGCCCCCCATACCCCCCTTTTTGAATTTAGCTTTTCGATTTTGGGGGGCTCCGCCCCCCATACCCCCCGTTCTAAGGTTAACGTATCAATAATCACCCGATGAACCCCCTTCGGGTTCTAAATAAGTGTTTTCAATATGGCGGTTATCACTTTTCTGCAAACCGATTTTACACAACTATAAAAATTTATTACTCGAAAACGGTAAGCGAGCGACAATTTATTTTTCGAAAAATGAATTCTACGGACCAAAATACATATATAAAAAAAATTTCAAAAAAATCGGAGGTGGGTACTAGTATACTCAATATTTACCCTATCGTTAAATTTGTTCCCACTTATGCCGCTATAGCCAGTGGGTCTAAGATTAAACAAACCACGGCGATCCCCAAGTGCAGTAGACTGCACCGCTTGCGTGCTTCTTCAATAAGGATCTGATACAGCCTTATGGGTTACCATATACTCACTTAAAAAAAGTAGTTTTGTGTTCAAGCCTTTCGGAGTCATTCTTTTATAAATATATCCAAAATTATTGTTTTTAAAATATTAATATAATTACTTGGTCCAGATTTTTTGTTACTCATATATTTTGTTAGTCCAAATTTTTTGTTATTCGTTTTGTTCGTTCTTAGAAGGCCTCTAGTTATCTAAATGAACGACAAACTACCAAAAATGGGATTACCACATAATTTAAAAATTATCAGAATATTTATAATTTAAAGGATTATTGATGTCTCTTTAAAGATGAAGTTATATTCTGGACATTCTGGTATAGAAAAATGTTCTTACTTATGTATAATATTGAGGCGACGTGCTGCACTTAATATTATTAACAATGACATCTTATTTTTAATTGAGATCAGTTTCATCCTTTTAAATGTATTAAAAGCTGACAAGAATATAATTTCTGTTACGAAATGTCCTCTTTTCTACTACTTGATAATAGTCAAGATCATTGAAGAAAAAGAAACTATCAAAACACTAAAACTGCAGATCGAAGCTGTTGTGCCGTTTAACTGGGTCACAAAAAATCGCACAGTTCAATTTGTCTGGGCTTCATTCTGTCTACGAAAAATTCTGTGCAGATTGTCTTGCCTTGCCTGCCCCTTCGACCAGCAGCAGGGAATCTTGAAATCCACTGCAACCAGACTTTTGTGTTAAAACCCAGAATGTGGCTCAGGAAAGCCTGACATGACAACAAAGCATCGAAAATAACGCTATTTTTTTCTTCTAAAATGTCTTGCAGAAAAAATCAGTCTTATTCTATCTTTGGTCAAGTGCGAACATAGTTCTTATTTGTGTATTGAAAACAGGATTTTTTAATTAACGCAGGAAATATTTTACTAGGTTAGAAAAATTGTTAATTGCTAATTGCTCAATAATTATAAACAAATAATCCAAATTTTGTTTGTTATTTTAGATAATATAAAGAAACCCTTTCAATTTTTTAGGTGAATCTTCGTACTCATGTTCACCAACACATCACTAAATCACTGGACCAGAACAACAACAACAACAAAAGTGAGTATTTTTAAAGAAATGTTTTTTTGTTTATTTGTAAAACAAAGTACAAACAACAAGGATTCACTTGTTTATGTTTTTTTACATATTGAACGTGAAATTTTATATGTATTTTTCCAGAATGCAATCTGCATTTTTGTAGAAAGCTTGCATACAATAGCTAGGGATAACTAAAAACAAATGTAGTAAAATATTTAGTGAAAAATATACAAATTAACAGAGAATACCAACCAAAACTGATTTGAGCTGCTAGTATAAAATAGATATGATATTATACTATATATTAATATGGCAATAATTAATTATTGCAAAATATATAGTGCGCGATTTTGTTTTGTAATAAAAAATAATAAAAAAAATAACAAAGGTAAACAAAAAAAACATGTGAATCGAGTGAATTTATTTTCTATAGTTAAAAGCGATGTAATGTTCCAATGAGTTTCTTAGAATTTTGTTGAATTTGATATATTTGCCATTAATATTTGTCTTGGCCCTTATAATTCATTCTGATTAATTATTTAAAATTTCTACGGAACGACTAATTTTAGTAATGGGTTTATTGCCATTAACACCAAATGTTTTTTTTTGAATATAGCTTTCCTTATTATAGAAATAATAATTAAAATATTTCTAGAGAAAAAATTAAAAAAAGTTAATTAGTTTTGCCCTTTAGCTAATAATAATATTAACATATTTAAACTGCTGCGTTGTTGGAAATACTACTTTTACTACTGGGTTGTTGGAACTGGCATGATGCATTTTGGCAAGCAGTTGGTCTTGGTTCATTGTTGAAGTGCTATAAGTAAGTAAGTAACATTGGATGGAAACTACATTCCCATCTAAAGTTACTTATTTGCCTAATTATTCAATTATGTAACCTTGATCAGGCCCTGGAATTCCGAAGCTTATCTTTTCCTGAAGGCCTGCCCACCGGAGCCTACCGAGCTAAATTTTGCATGACTTCTATATCGTAGTAGCACTCGTAGATTGCGTTGTTGTATACGTTTCCTGGGATTGTTCTCCCTTACATAAGAAGCCAACAATTGTCTGTAGTGATTAGGTACCTCTCAAACACTTTCACTCAGCTTTTAGAACTGTGTTATTTTAACACGCTTAAAGTGTGTTATTGTGACGTCACCCATTTGATTAACCTTGTAGTCACTTTTTACACACTTTAAACGTCCAAAAGCTGAGATTCGCACTGCACGACTAAGAGGTTATTTGTTGTTAAGAACTTGTCTCGGATCTAGTTTACTGGATTAAATGGTCTTACGTGATCTGTGTAAAAATAATTTAACATTTGAAACTCGTGGGTCAAATATAGGGCCAAAAAACGTCTTTGTAAGCTGGTAACACGATATCTGAACCCCGTCTATCACTTAGCGTGATCACAGCAATTGTTTATGTTAATAATACTTTCTAGAGCTCTACAGTTTTTACAATGACAAAAAATAGTTAAACAATGAGTGTGCCTTAAATTTTGTGTTCCGAAAGAAAGGTCGTGGATGGAATCGCTAAAAATGTTGCTTAATAACTACGGTGAATCGTGCATGTTAAAAACATGGACAAATAAATATCATAACGCATGCAAAGAGAGCCAAGAGTGTTAGTTTATATTGATCGTTCTGTTCGACCTTCAAAATTTCGACAAAATCAAGAATCTGTTGCTCGAAAATCGCTATGCGCATTTTATGTATAGAGTTGGCTAAAAAGACTGGTATTTTCGGCATGAAAAGAATCGTTGCATTACTGCATCCGAGAGAACTAAATTTTTCAAAACCAAAAAATTGAAAGCAGGTATCTGAAGATATAATTCCCTGATCTTCTATATACCGCACCTTCATGAAATTCATTATAGCATGCCACAAGACATGGGTATACGATAACGACATCCAAGCAAGTCATCAGTTTTTTGGATGGCGCACAGTGGTTCCAAATACCGAAAAGGTGGCCAAAAGTCCCTAAAATCGAACTTTGATTTGGGGACTTTTTGGGTCTAGTTATGTAGGTTGGTATCTAAGGTATTAGAAACAGCGTTTTATAACGGTCAAACTTGCATGGGGGCTCTCGGGAGCCATTGTTACGTGAGCGACTGGCACACGAGGGCCTCGGCGCGGTACATAGTGAAATAGGTTTTTTGTGTTAACAGTGACCTGGAGTCGCTTGAAATGGCTTCTGCTAACGAAAGTAAGTACTTTTAAACGTTATTTCATATTGACAATCAATTTTCTTAATTATTTTATTAATGTACCATTCAAAACAAGTTTTTTATAACTTCCCGTTGTAAACTTCAATGTTTAAAATTACATTACTCAAAAGTTCCACGACATCCCACTCTCTAACAAGTTTTGTCGCATTCTTGACATCCTTCTCTATAATTTGGAAGTTTCAAAAGTTGTCCCAGTTTGCCCCGATTTATTTAATTCTTATTTTAATATTCTTCATACCAAATTTCATAAAAATCTGACCACTTTATCAAAAATTTTGTCCGCCATATTGGATCCGCCATTTTGTTTTTTTATTTTGAGTGAAGATTCCTAATCAGCGACCTCAAAATTCTATTTGTACGTAATTTCATACAATTTGAATAACGTCTACATATTTTGGCCACCTTTTCGGGATTTGGAACCACTGTGTGGAGCCTCGAAAACGAACATAAACTCATAACACAGCGCACAAATCCAGGACATCCTGCCAGTTTCTTTTACTACCGTGGTGTAGTTCTCTCCGAATTCCTTCCAAAATGGACGAACGCTGAATAAGTAATAATATTTAGACGTTACAAGCGTTTGCATGAAAGTATCCGCCGAAAACGGGCAAATTTCTGGAAAGAAAATCATGTATTTTGTACCGCGATAATGCACTATCACAATACCCGTTCACTCGCTTAATATGATCCATGTGGCTTTTTCCTGTTGCCAAAGCTAAAACGGCCACCTCGAGTAAGGGGTGTTGATTCCATAGAAGCTATAAAAGAAATTTTTTGAAGGATTGGGTTACGCACTGGCATAGTTGTACGCATTGGCATGATTGTCCAGCGATTTGGAATATCACAGATCCTCGATTTTCCTCCGGGACACAATGAGGCCGACAACGACAATTCTCATATAAATTGTTGTTTTCCCGTAGAAGTTGACGTTGTCGGCCTCATTGTGTTCTGGGAGTAATGCTGCGTGTACGATGTTAAAAGTTGATGGTTTAGTCGTTAATTCCAGACCTTCCATAGAAACGGGGAATTTTTAGTGCAGGTTTTGTTAGGGGTCTTCGTTTAAGATGCGTCGAATTCAAGACAATTCTTTTAGTCCAGTCAAATTAGTCGATAAAAGGGGATGAAATTGCATTTTAAGAGGTACAGAATTTTTTTTTGGTATTTGTTCGGGTACATCTGACAATGATAAAACCAAGTTTGTGGGCACGTGCCTGAAATAACTGATAATGCCTTTTTTTTGAATATTTCGTTAACGGTTGCTCCTATGAAAAAGTAGTAAATGGCAGGAATATGGGCAATGAAAATATTTTTCCAACGAGGTATTGGTCGAAACTCCATGTCGTTTTATGTCCGCGATACAGCGGGTCAAAGGTCAACGGAGGGGTTTACGAATTTTTAGCTATTTAACAACCAAGGTATGTGCTTAAAAACCTCATAAAATCGTTCAAAATTGCGATTTTTCAAAAATTCCAACGGGATTTCATTTTCAATTGTTTTTTAAGTTTTCTAAATGAATTTCCCATTTATAAACTGATTTTACAAAAAATGGCAGCATTGTTAATTAAGGTTAAAAAAAAACTAGATCGTTAATTACACAAAAACTAATGAACCGATCTTATTGAAATTGTACATTTCCGGGACTACATAAACACCATCTTCAAACATTTTCAGCCTTCTGGGTGCAGTTGTTTTCCTGTAGGCAAATAGTGAAAATAACGTCTTTTGAAAACTTTGGAAGCTATTGCAAGATCACCCTTGCACCTAGCGACCTGTGACAGGACTTATTTTTTTAGAAAATTTCATAACGAAAAGCTTCCCAATGCATATGTTATACTAAAAGTTAGCAGGAACGAACCTATTGCAAGAAATATAAAAAAAGTGCCAATTTTATTCACAATAAGTTAATTAAAAAGTTATGCGGTCAACCAAATTGTGGGCAAACTTAGGGTGTTTAACTACACCCTAAAACGAAGCGATTCCAACAACAATCTCGCCTATGGGCCAAAATTGCAATAAAAATGCCTCACCGACTAGCCTATAACTACAGAGTCAGAAGAGACATAAATTATTTAAAATTAAAATGGACATCGAATCCAAGAATAATATTATGATTTTATTACACATTATGAATATTTAGTCAGTTTTGAAACTCAAAAAAAAGGCGAAAAAACTGAGAAACATGTGGGCTAGGAATTGTCTCCTCAAAAGAGAAACTGTTCGGGACGTTTCCCGCCTTGTTATGAACGAAATTCGTATTGAAGATGTACGTTCATTTCAAAATTATACAGTAACAGCTTGAAATCTAGTAACACCTTTAAATGAAGAAGATTACTCTATTACGTGAATCGATACCTGCTTCAACAAGGTTCCTAAGAACAACTTACAACATTGTTATTTTTTTACATAACTTTTTTTAATTACTCAATATTCCATAGATTGCATAGTCCAGGAGAGATAGCGGAAAAGTATTTAAAAGTTGAAATAATCTACCCTGCGATTTTTGGACGCTATAATTAAGAGAAAAATCGCAGGAATTCAATGAATGTGTTTTGGATAAAATCGGTCCAGGAGAACAGGTGGAAAAAAAGTTAATAATGGTAGCGAAAACATGTTTTTCAAAGTTTTAGGTGTGAAAAAATTTTGTTTTTGGAAAGCACATGAGGCTTTTCAAAATAACTCTAGCACCACTGTGGATCATGTTCAAACTTTTTTTCCTGAAACGGCTGTTTTCACTTTTTTGAGATTTACGCGAAAAGTTATAATTATTTTTGCATGAAATTTTTATTGTAGGTAGGCACTAACAGAAGCCACAATTTAAGCCACGAAACAAGGTTCTACGATAATTACAGTCGCTGTATTTAAATGTCAAAAAATGGCCATATTTCGCGGTTTTTTTTTTTTTTTGCAAAAACCTGTTGACCGATTTCAATTGTCCAAAACTTATATTTTGCGTCTTTTTAAGCGCTATTAGGTACTGTGTTTTGTTTTCCAAAAACAAATTTTTTTCGCACCTAAAACGTTGAAAAACGTGTTTTCGCTACCATTATTAACTTTTTTCTTTGGACCGATTTTGTCCAAAACTCATTCATTGAATTCCTGCGATTTTTCCCTTAATTATAGCGTCCAAAAATCGCAGGGTAGATTTATTTCAACTTGTTTTATCCCTCCTGGACTATTCTTACTATGAGGTTTTTGGCAACGGGAGACTCATATAGGGATTTATCATTCAACTTCAGAATTTCAATTCCATCGATCTCTATAATTATACCTGAAACATGGAACGCAATTTACACATCTTTGAAAGATGATTACTTAAAGATAACTTCGTGGCATATTGGAACAACTTCGACCAAATTAGCTATTCCCATTCATAGATGCCCAATTGTAAGGAACAATGGAAACAAGTTGCTGGCCAATTTGAAATACAGTGGAATTTCCGCATTGTCGAAAAAACCAAGGCCTTCGTCATACAGCAAATCCTCAATAAAAAATTAAAAAAAAAAAACACAAAATATATCGAAAAAAGCAAGGCCTTCTGTTGTCACACACGAAAAACCTATGACTGATCATAAGAAAACAGAAATTGTTCTATCTTCCAAAAAATCATGTGAGTTTGTCATAAGCGAACTCACAAGAAAAATCATGTGGTGTGAATTGCTGAATATCGAACCCAGGACTAGTCTTGTGTCAAATCATGTGACAAAATCATGTGGTGTAAACTGCTTTTTACAAGAAGGCAATCCACTCTAGCATTAGTTGTCTATTTCATTTACGCAATATATCTTAACTTAGCTGAGTGTTTAATAGATTTTTGAAAAAGTGTAGTAGTAAAATACATATTCTATAATTTTTTAGTACTCTTTTTTTACTACATTTTTGGTATTACTAATAGTAATTATAAGATTGGGCGCACTTTTCAAACAGCAAGAATATCACACATAACAAACATACACTAAACCCACAATGATGCATAGAATACAAAATATTTACTAAAAAAAGAAATAAAAACGCTCATTTCTTTATCGATAATAATCCCTTTAGAACAACACTAATCCCACAACTCTTAAAATACTTGACCCATTTGGCCATCACACAAAAGGTTAAATTAGCTCGTATACAGAAACTACTCATACCCTTTGCTACCCCCTCTAGAAATCTACATAGTATATGAAATCAGATTGAATCTGTAACCAAAAGTCTTTTCCTTTTCCCTATATGACCAAGGGCTATCCATGAGTTGATCCAACTAAACGACATGCCGAGGTTTAATTCATTAGACACACTCACTTTCGCTTGATATCGTCCCGAACAAACCTCTTTACGGTCAGAAGAATAGAAAGGCACCTACAACCGAACGTACCAGTATTTAACTGTAGGATTGTCCAAAAATCTCAGGAGATATGTAAAAGACATTTCACTTATCTTTACGACCGTATTATCCTTACAAGAGGCCGAGGGTATCGTATAACGGTGCAGAGTGTGAGGACCATGTATGCCTGAGTAATTTAAGCCTTTCGTGTCCCCTCTGTCCAGGTCATGTTCAATGTCGAATGATCTAATGACTTTCTGGAATTATCCAAAGATTTTCTTCGTGCGAGACATGCACACGTGCATATACGATTTTAAACTTAACATCAGTAAAAGCATGAGGGGCTGCTAAGCGAGTAGTGAGTAGACCCATCCTATCTTCATGCAAAATCCATCACTCAATGGTCAAGCAGAACAGAAGTCTTTCAAGCCCCGGGCGGTGATTATGAAATTTCTTAATTTATAGGAAATCTGTCTTTGACTGGCAATCAAAGTTAGTCTCTGGTCTTGATTATCCTGCAGGATCACCACCCACCTCGTGAACTCTTATATCTCTTTTAATCATGGCATCGAGTCCCATAAACCCCAGGGTTAGCATCCTGAACATTTTACATGTAAGTGTATAAATTCTTGAAAACTTACTTCGAATAAAATTTTTGGACCCGGTCCCATTCCCCCTCGACACCCAGTAGTGGTCTCCCTAGAAGCTCTGTAGTATAAACTTTCTGAATAATTTTCAAACTGAGATGCTAATCTTAAGAAGGACACTAATAAATTCCATGAATGTGTTGGTTGTATCCTTTGCCTGTTTTACGTTCTAAGACAAAGTTTTCGTTCGGAATACTTGGATCCTTTGGTAATAGCCATCGTCAGTGTTGAGTTCTTAAGTAACAGTAGATATTAACCTTCTGTACCTTAGGTTTTCGAACAAAAGAAAAAAGGACACGAGTCGAGCAACAATAGGAAGGAAAACGACGACGTGTCGTGTTATGTCCCTTTGACATAAGGTTGAGAACAGGGCGATTGTGTTACACTTGGCTCCGGATAATTTTCAATTTGATTCTTATCTAAATGTCACTAAGTTTAGATAGTTTTACCTTAAGCCATTCGGTTTATGATACTCTCCGGTTTTAGTGGATATTCAAATTACGCATATGAAAAGCGAGGATATTTCTTGGTTGTGATGTAAGACTTTTGGTTTAGAGAAAGGATTCTCTTGTGTGAATAGAAGGGGGAATGTTAATTGCTAGAACGTGCCACTTATTAAGATATTGAAGATCTAGTTAATAAATTCTGTAAACCAACGAAGACAATCTATTTTGTTTTTCGATTAACATATGGAAACAGTTAAAAATGAATGAAAAAGGCTTCATTCAAGTGCATTTAAGTGATGAAGCGTATACTAAATCTTACATTATAATGGAAAACTGATTTCATCTTATTCTGAAAGAAATAAAAATTTAATTTTCTTGTTATGCTTCAATAAATGTCTTTTTTAAACTGAGAGTCCGCTGCCTATTGCAGAAAAGTGCATATACAAACAGTCTGACAATTTGATAGCATAATATACGTTATTCGGGATACTCATACGAAATGTGCATCCATCAATTTATCTCTTTTAACATTAAATAATCAACACAACTCAGATGAACTGTGCATGGGTATACTCATAAAGGTAAATTACATTCTCCATCACTCTGTACTCACCTCAAACAGGTGATGGACGGGTGGGTCTGAAAAATGTTCTGAAGCAAAAGTGAAGAAAAACAACACTTCGCTGCGACCCCTTATCTATAGAACCGGTTTGTGTACACTGTAATAAACGAAATG
Organism: Thereva nobilitata; assembly: GCA_963855945.1. NCBI lineage: Eukaryota > Metazoa > Arthropoda > Insecta > Diptera > Therevidae > Thereva > Thereva nobilitata. The sequence goes on from OY979695.1 coordinate 170,399,381, forward strand.
ATGGATCGTGTAATTTACTTCATATACTATGCTTTCTACAACTGGCAATGGTAGAGGGCCATCTGACTACTTGACATTGAAACTCAATTTCAACCCAGATTTCGATGTTCCGATGTAAACCAAAGGCGAATAGGAAAACTTCCAGCTTGACAAGAATAATGGCGAAGTTATATTAACGAATGACCCCAAATCAGCCTCGAGTTTTCTCCACTTTTTTCTTTTCTAGTTACACCTTCAAAAATATTAGCGCCTGCCTAATTCTGCCAGTGGACAACTTGTAGCAATCTTCAAGTCCTGCTCCGTAATTTTCAAGCTTGTCGAAATTTGTCAAAAGGAGCCCTTTTCGGAAGCTAGGAGGAACAGCATCACTTTTCAATATGGACCGCGCCACAGGAACTTTACGCGCAACGAGAAGGCAGCTGAATAGGCCAGACTAGGAACAAATCTTTTAGTTACAAGTTACACCACATCATCGGTGGAGAATGCACAGTAGCCGCTTTTTTTGACGAAAAGAGATATTATCATGAACTTCTCTCCAATAGCAAGCGCCAAAGTGGTGACTACAATAATCAGAGATCACGCAACCACCTGATGAATTCGCGAAAGTGCATCGCAAGAATTGTGTCGATCATCACTCGCCCTTTGGGGAACATTTTTATGTGACAGTTCTAAGGCCTTTATACTTCCAGTCCGCCATGTCGTTGGTCACATCGTGGTGCCATGTCTAGTAGTAAGCTTAGTTCGAAAGATAGAAGATGTTTTAGGTTATGAGGAGAGAGTTGAAGGAGGGTCGATGAACTCTGCTCTTGAGCTTTTGGATGTTCTATGAGTTCGGAAATACTGACTGCGAAAGATTGTTCCACAGGCGAGTTGTTCTATTCAGAAACAAGGTTCTAGTTTGTAGAGTGCGCGAAAAGGTATTGTAAGCGAAACGAATGAGTCGAGCGGGCTGCTCTGGTGTCTCGCTTATAAGATTGCCATGGCGGCAGGGGAGCTTTTATTTTGGTGGAGCAATGGCAATGATAGTAGAGATAGAATTTTGTCAGGGCTGCTACATTTGTACGCTGCGCTGGCTCAACGGGTCGATGATAGAGTAAACAGTGTCTTCTCCGATAAGTTTGGGAGCTATTTTTGCACTTTATCTAATTTCGACAGGGTGGTTTTCGAATTCGAATATTTTCACATTTTATCAACACACTGCAATTAAATGTTTTATTTTTCTTCGGGCGGTTAAATAAGAAAATTTCCCACTAAAATATTAATCAACACGAACCACACGTTTCATGTACAGCAAACTGACTACTGGCGAGCTCGTTTCTCTTGTGCATCGATTATCTTTAAGTAGGATAAATCGAAAGGACCATTGTACATAACGAAAATGATCAAGTTCCAATAAAACACATTCAACAATACATTTGGTGTATATTCTTGTTTTGGCTTAAGTTTGCCGTCATATGCCCGTTTGTACAGCTCAGTACTTGTCAATTTAAATCCGTCAAGTTTGTCAAGTTTGGTCAAGTTTGGCCGTATGTTCTCCCATTAAAAATGGTTAAAAGCTCTACGGCCATCATATGCCTCTTAAAAAGTCAAGCGGCCGGTGTGCAGCCGTTGTAAGGCCATTTTTTATTTTTACTCGGTCCGTCATCATGTGAAGTTGGTTCAAAGAGACAGAATAGGTCATTTATGAAGATTAGAGAAAGATCGGGTGATAAATTTGACCCCTGTGGGACACCACCAGAGAAAGCGTGGGACGGAGATGTGGCACCATCTAATACTACATTGATTGAACGGACGGAAGAGATCAAGAGTTTATCCAGTTCTTCAAAATTAAGTCAATACCAATAACTTGAAGTTTAAGAGAGCCGCCTTGTTTCGGTATGGATTGAACATGAGCTAGTTGGGTTGTGGGTTTGACCCTTTCGATCCACACCATCAACTTCCCGGTATGATGAGTGTTGAATAAAGGGCTCGACTGAATTTTATGAAAATCTATTCAGATTACAACTTCGGTAATACGCTAGGATCGGCACCTTAACGAAGTCGCTGTCATTGTTGATTCGCGTGGTATCGTGCAGGTACAAAAATCACATACGTCGATTAAACAAAAAAACGGCTCGACCGAATTTTATGAACATATTTTCAAAACATGTTTCCGTTAACATGCTTCGCACGACACCTCAACGAAGTCAATATCTTTTTTGGTTCGCGCGATATCGTGCACGGAAAAATAACCACATACGTACGCATACACACACACATACTTCTTCTCAAATGTATGCTTAAAATGCTATTGGGACCTTGAAAAATGAAAATACGTTGAAAACTACGATTTCGATTTTTGGACCGATTACAATAACTTCCATATAAACAGGGAAGTTAAAAAGGTTCCAAGATAGGATAAACTCCGGAGAAGTAGGATGGTCCTCAAATAGTTTGCGCAGTGTTTTAGAAAAAAGTGAAGCGTATTTTTTGACGAAGACGAAGGAAGGTAAATTGTTTGGCCAACATTGAGCTCTTTGAGACACCCATATACCTCTGAAGACAACCCAACATTGAGTGGGAGGTACACTTAGAAGCAGATGGTAGCATAGCAGTAACGGTCAGAGAAAAATTCGAGACGAACAGAGATGCTAGGGCGTAGTGAAATTCTTCTTGATAGAACTTACAAGAACCGGAAGTTTTGCTGGCACTTGCCTGTTGCATTTACTTCTCAACCTTTCAGCAAATGATGATTTGACTGTTCTTATGGTGGACTTTTAGTTGCAGGAGTTTCTTACTTTGATGTGTTCTCGACGGAACGATTCACTTGCTTGCTCTGAAGGCAGCTTCTTCAGATAGTTGACCTTGATCTGGGAATTTAGGCAGTGGTCGGAATTACAAAGATGTGCATCGTCTTCAACGGATTATCGCGTTAGATGAGAAAATTTTTTTTAAAGAGATAAGCTGCTTGGCATGCAACATCAGGGACTTTCGTGGGATGACCACAATTTGATATAGAATATTGATGTCTGCAAAGAGCTCGGTGTCTGCAAGAAACCTTGTTGGCATTTGAGTAACTCAGCTAGTTTACATTGTGAGCACTGAAATCACCCGCAACAATGATTTCACTCTCATGATTGAAGGATAAAAATCGCGAGGTCACTCTCATGATTGAAGGATAAAAATCGCGAGGTCTGTTCAGAAATATCATCAAATGCTGAAGTTGAGGCTTGTTACTTATGTTAGAACTTCTGCATAGGAAGCAGAAGAATATTACAGGATTTCGAATGATGGTTGTAAGCCATAGGTGGTTAAAATCAGAAGAGCTAGTTTTATGTACCTTGTGGTAAACCATGTAATTCCTCATAAATGGCAGTAAAACTATGGGCGGAAAGGGTATACAGCAAGGGGTACTCACTGGACTCCTGAGGCCAGATTAAGAATTCCAAATGATTCCCATTGCATTAGTAAGGGGCCATCCATAAATTACGTCACACGTTAAGGGGGAGGGAGGGGGTCGACGAAGTGTGACATAGTGTGACAAGGGGTGGGAGGGGTCCTAAATTTCGTGACGTGCGTTCGAAAAAAACTCGCGTTAAGTGAAATTCGCGTATATAGGGGGTTGCGTTTAAAAATAGCCAAAAGTCAGTACAAAATGCAAATCAATTCAATTCATCCGAAGCTCGGCCAAAAAATCGCTCAATTGATTTTTGCAAATTTTTTCGAGAAGTTTTCGAAAAAATGTCAAGGGTGTCATTAGGGTAGGCAATAATCTTTTGTATAAATAGAACAAAAATAATTTCGCAAAAATCAGTTTCCGAGTCATTTTTTGACCAAAAACTGAATTTTTGAGTCTTTGACCTTGAATAACTTCGAAAGGGTTAAGTTTTCGAAAAAATGGCCACAGGGCTTTTTTTGTAGACAATAACGTTTCGTATTGACTGATCAAAAACTTTTTCGAAAAAAGCAGTTTTTGAGTGATTTTTTGGGTAAAAAGTGATTTTTGATAAGTTTGACCTTGATTAACTTTAAAAGGGTTAATCGGGTCAACATGTTTATAAGAATTAAAGTTGTAGAGAGTTTCGTTGTCAAAATTTTGGGCCCTCGTACTAGGTTGTGCGACCTATAGAAACCGAGATACCAGGAAAACACGGGAAAAACGCGATATCTCCGGCGGTCATGTTTTATTTTTTGTGATTCCGAAATGGTTTTCTTAAAAAGTCCCAAGGAAGCTGCGGACCAATTTTCAGCCATTTTGGAATTTTGTCTCCTTTCGTGCGCTTTTTTTGCTAATTTCCCCGGACTATAATATAATTATTGGTTTTTTGTTTTGTTTATTTTTTTCAAAAGGGTGATGTTGATTTTATTAAAAAACTAGTTGGGATGTGGCTTTTGACCCTTTCGGTCCACAAGATTAACTTCCCTTAACTTCGTTCAAACAAAAAAACGACTCGAACGATTTTTATGAAAATCTTTTCAGATCATACTTCCTTTAACACGCTGTGAACGGCATCTTAACGAAGCCGGTATCTTTTTTGGTTCGCGCGAAATCGTGCTGGTACAAAAATCACTTACGTCGTTCAAACAAAAAAACGGCTCGACCGATTTTTATGAAAATCTTTTAAGATCATATGTCCTTTAACATGCTTCGAACGGCACCTTAACGAAGTCGAAATCTTTTTTGGTTCTCGCGAAATCGTGCCGGTACAAAAATCACTTAAGTCGTTCAAACAAAAAAACGGCTCGACCGATTTTTATGAAAATCTTTTCAATTCATATGTCCTTTAATACGCTTCGAACAGCACCTTAACGAAGTCGAAATCTTTTTCGGTTCGCGCGAAATCTTGCAGGAAAAAATGACCACATACGTACGCACACACACACACACACGTGAAACGTGTAAATACATTGAAAATTTCGAATCCGATTTTCGGACCGATTACAATAACTTCCTACTGGGAAATTAATAATTTAAAGAGAAATAAAACTAATTTCGGAACTGCTGTTTTAATTTAATAATTTCTAGATGTAAAATTGAAAAATATGTGACGTCACACTAGGGAGGGGGGAGGCTCACAAATGAGACCAGTTGTGACAAGGACGGGGGAGGGGTCAAAAATCATGAAATTCGTGTGACGTAATTTATGGATGGCCCCTAATGAGGTAGAACAAGCCTGAGAGACAACCGAAAATTTTCTTAGAACTTGTACGGATGTGGCTCGCATAAAACACTGTTCATTTAATAATTTCTTTTTAGAAGATTTAGAAGAGGTTTCGAAGCTCAAAATAAGAGATATGTTCCGATACCTGAATACGGTAGGCTAGAACTAAAGTCACTTCAATAATATTGCGTTATAATTACGTGTACGTTTTTTTCACAAGTGCAGTGACTAAACGATACCCTTTTAGTGCCAATTAATTATTATGTGCCCGTTCTCAGTCTTTGGAGGAGCGTTTAACTTCCTACTTCAACTACAACATATTAAAATCTCAAACCATTATCTGTACTTTAATAGACTTAAATACTTTTATTACTATCTTTAATCCAACTTTTTAAATTTTTCTTTTAAAAAAAGAAACAAAAACCATCTTCTTATAAAGTCTATAGAAGAATACAAAAACGACCTTACCTTAATGAAAAATTTCCTACCCTTAATACAATCTTAAAAAGTTTTGGTTAAACCTGACTTGAAACTCTCATTACTTCATCAAAAGGAGCATCACAAACTTTGTGTTGATCGTTCCATCTAAAAAAAAATGCAGAAGAAACCTTGGCCGGTAGTAAAGTTCCAAGATGAAAAAAAAAATTAATAGAAAAAAAATCCACAAAACATCAGAAATTCAGTAACTTTTGCTTGATAAAAAGAAAAAAAATCTTTCTGCAAACGAGACCGCAAAAACTTCCTTTTAACATCCTTTAACTTTCAACGATGAAAAATTTTGTCCATTTTCACAGCAAAGACGCTTGTCTTGCCATTAAAATAGATTTTGCCCTCAAAGAAATGTACAAGTCCAGGCAAAATCGCGTTTAATGCCAATACAAAAGCACTGCATTAAAATAAAAACAAACAAAAGTTCTTCTCCAAAGGACATAAAAGGACTTTCTGAGCAAAAGGCATAGATTTGAAGCCGGAGCTGCTGTCCTGTCCACTGGCTTGCCTTACTCCTGTCTATGTGTAAAGCTGACTTTTTAAGTTTCTTTGCCGGACGTTTTCTGGCCCAAAGGATGATGGGGCGCTGATGAAGTGCAGTTCATCATCAAAAGTGGAGATTTGTCGAGAACAGTGTGAAGTGAATTTATTTCATTTGCATTGGCACATGAACGACGATGAGTGAATCCTGCGTACAAACACGCAAAGCCCTAGATGCCGCCTTTGGAGAGTGCAACAGCAAAAATTCTTGCTTTTACTGAGACCCGCTGGGAAATGATATAAAAAATTACAAAAACAACAAAAAAATCGATAAAACTTCATACGGACAGTACCCTCGAACTATAGGCGGTCATTTGTTATCATCTCCCGAGCCCGTCCTGTACGCTCCTCCATGCTCAAAGCCTACAGAGACTAGGTGGTGCGTTGTTCTGTATGCATCGGTATAGTGATGTACACAGAAAATGCAAGACCTACCTTATCCAATTTGCGTTTTTGGTCGTTTGAAAATCCTCAGTGGGTGTTAGGGTGGTGGTATATATCCCTTGGACTATGGACATCAGTTCTGGACAGGACAAGGGTAGGCTTCAGTGTAGCTCGCGGCCTCGCCGCTTTTTCCGATGCAAAATCGCAACAAAACCTCCAGCTCGTGGGATATGTCCGGTTCTTCTTTCTCATCTGTATGTCAAAATCCTATGCTAGCGATGCTGAAGCGATGTAGCGCTGCAGGCCTCTATACTCTATACTCCCAAGCCTCCGTAGACAAAGCGCGCGGGCATAGCTGTGTTTTCGGTCTGCAGATCTATAAAATTACGTGTGTAGGCATAAAAGTGAACTTTTTTGCCTGCCTCTTCTGCATCCCTTCTCATACTCTTTTCAGGACTTTTCCCATGCCGATATTTGAATCTTCCTTCATTCTAGGCACACATTCGCATGAGGAATAGATTTTTAACCGTATATAAGGGATTCTATGCGCGCTTTTGAGCTGCTCCTCCACTCCAGGTCCAGATACGAAAATATCGGGTGCGTTGTGTATGCGTATTTAGCTGTTGTGTTGGCTTCCACTTCACTGAATTGTATGGAATGGGAAGGATCTCATCCAGTTTCAGTCCACTGACAAACCTCATACCAAAAATTTTTCGGTGCATACCATATATCCCTGCCCTGTGCAATTTTACTCCCTGGCATAAAAACTATAGAGCATAGCGGAGGCCGAATACTGATAACAATGATTGGACACAAATCAGCCCTTCACCATTGCACCAGCTTCGGGTTTGAGGCCCTGGTCCACATGTAGATACCACTAGCTACCAGTCCACCACCCAAAAACTATTTAATGCTAAACATTTTGGATGAAGGGTACAGAAAATGTTTTTTTATATACATTTATACATACATATATCGTCGTAATAGTTTGTTGCTAAAATTTTCAAGTATTGAGAAAATGAATTTAAAAATAAACAAAAAAGTTATTCCTGATTTAATTTTCAAAGGTTGCATATATGTGCATTTACCCTTTTTATGCAGGTACAACTCTCAATAGTATTGATTATTTTAGTAGAGAAAAAAATTATTTATAACATTTTTTATAAATGGCATTGAAAAAAAACTGAGTAGAACTGGACGTCGCTCAATACTTCTAACATTACTCGTTATTTGTTTATTGGCCAAGCAACAAAGCGTCTTATTTTAAATTACTTTTTTAATAATTATTAATACACATTAGTCATATGCAAAAAAGTAATGATTCTGTTCATTTTCCTAGCTTTTTTCTATTATATTTGTCGTCCTGAACCAACCGTTTAAGAAAAATATGGTTCATTACGTTAAAATAATTAATGAAATAAAATTTGTCTAGAGCGGAATCGCACATGCATTTTTGAGCATATTCAAACTTTTGAATTTAATTAACTTTTAATAACATTCTACAGGGGGATTTTAATGCAATTTTTGTGAACTCGAAAACAAAAAAAACATTGATTTGAAGTTATAATACTCGTTTTTCAAAAAATAAAGATGTTATCAACCCCAGAGGTGTGTGGTTCGATTCCGCACAGTCTCACAGTCCTTCGTCTTCTTTCTTGTGTTTCTTCCTTATAGGAAGTATCTGCTTTTTCTGTCAGGACCACTGACATATAGAATGGATTGCTCATCAAAAAATGTTCATGGCACAAATTCGTTCCAGGTGGCAAACCTTTTTTCACGGAAATGTATACACGTCAGTGACTTTTGTAAATTAAAATTTTTTATAATCGTATTGGGAAGATTGAAACAAAATAAATTTTTGTTAAAAAAAATAAAAAAAACAATTTTGATGGTTTTTCCTATTTAAAATACTATTTTACATCAATTACAATTCTTTATGTTAAAACATGTGAGGTTCTCCACCCCTGTTTCAACAAATTTCGGCGGTTATGGAGGAAAGAAAAAGAAATAAACAAAATCACTATATCCATCTATTTTTTGTAAATATTCTGACATTTGAAATGAAATCAGGTATGGCAACTTTAATACCGTGCAACCGTTGTGGCGGTTTTATTTTAAATTTCGCTTAAAAACATTCCAGAATTTTATTTACCTTTCTTCTTTTATTGCAAAGATAAAAAAGTTATCGTATTTTGTAGTTTATTGAAAGTGAAGAGTAAAAATATTTAAGAAAATGGAAAAATGTGCAGTTTTTGAATGTCAAATTTTATTTTTTTCAATTTTGGCACTATCTGATTTTATTGATGCCAGTGCATGTACTGAACTCATAATACGAAATTTAACAAAATTTGAGTTCGGTGACAAAAGGGGCAAATGGTACTAGTAGAAGCCCGCGTGCGTTGCAACGCCTTTTAATAAAAAAACATATGTGTGCAGAGTCCGGGATATTAAAAAGGTAGATATATTGAAAAAATTAACAAATCTGCGAAACATGATTTTGGGTACATAACTCGGCTGGGGAATAATCTTTTGCAATCAGTATTTCCCAACTCCTACAACATCCAAGAGTTCAAACGCAGGGTTCATCGCCACCCGCCACCTTCTTTAACACCCCCCCCCCCCCCGCCCACCGAACCACAATAACCCGTAACCTATTCTCCGCGTACTAAGCATACTGCTAGGCATTGCACCCTGACGTAACAAACGACGTAACAGACTGGTGATTCCTGAGCTTAGAACGGCCATATAAAAAAAATTAAAATAGTTTAGAGTTACTTATAAAAAATGTGTTCCAACTTTTTTTTAAATGCTATGTTGAGCGCCACCTTTCGGAAAAAATTTGTGTACGTGCACAATAGACACCTAGGCAATCATATTCAAAAGACGTGCGCGTAGGTTTTAATGTTCCCGAGGATTTCGGCACACTGTGCAGAACTTGCCACATGGCGTCCTCAACATTTGTTTCCCCATATCTCATTGTCTTCGATATTATTCTCTGTTTAAATCATCCTGCCCATCGATTATTTGCGGAGATGGCAAGCAATAATATCCACAGTATTTCCGCAAATTGAAAGAACCATCTTTCGCAGTGACAGCATTTCATTCGCGTACCTTCGATTATCGAATCATGCTTTCCGTCTGATCCGATAGTCGGATCAGAGTGAAAAAGTTGGCTAAACGCCTATAAAAATACTGAATCATCCCGTGAAGGTCCTAAAATCGGGTTAGCCGTTTCCGAGCCTTAAGGTTTACAATAATTGGAATGAAAAAAAACTTTTCCATCGCAATCTGATAAGCCGTTTCCGACAAATATTCAGAAAGGCACAGACACACCGACAAAATTTTTAAAAATACTTGAGTTTGCTTTAATATCATGTAAGTAACCATATGAGCTTAGAAAATGACAAAGATGTTGTAGGTCGTCGGTCTGCCTCTTATAATTTCATTCCAATTGTAGACCTATACAATATTTAAATATCCATTGTTGCCTAAGTAAATATTGATCAAGATTTACTTAGGCGAACCTAAATATTTAGATAAAACTTTTTGAGGTCTACAATTGGAATTATAAAAAAAAGTGTTCAATTGGTTTCCTTCGATTATCTGTTCAAGTTTTCGGTCTAGTCCGATAGTCGGACCGATAGTCGGAATCCATAATCCGATCCGATAGTCGGAATCGAGTAAAAAAATAGCCTAAGATATGCCCATTGAAATCGGATTAGCCGTTTCCGACATTCTCCCGGACAAACAGACAGACATAACAGGCAAACATTTTAAAAATACTCGATTTTGTTTTAATATAATGTAAATAACCATATGAACTTAGAAAATGACCATTATTTTGAGATCACAGACAGACATTCCAGTTATATTTATATAGATTCATTTTTTAAACTTGATATGCTAAGTTTTGGTGTGCGTGTTATACCCTTGACATTGACACACGGCAAATTCGTTACGACGAAAACTGTGGTGCTTTCTTTACTGTTTGACAGTTTATAAAATGTGGATATGTAGTGAAGATCAGTAAACGAAAATTAAAAAAAAATTGTTTTCTTTGTTAGGTTGTTGTGGCCTCTGAATCGGCTAATCTGGTAAGAAGTAATGTTTTTTATTAATTTTCAAGCAAAATAAAATCGCAATCAGCTGCTACCACTGAAAAAAGGGTAAAAGCGAGCTTCTTGCAATAATCTATGGACCGACAGATGACCTCAATTTGAGTTTTCGTCGTAACGACGTAAAATTTGCGTTGTTAGTTTTCGTCGTTATGATTCTGAATATCGAAGGTATTAGTCTATCTTTTTTAATGTTGGATAGTCTTGTTCTGATCTTGCATTTAACCATGAAGTTGGTCAAACTCAACATTGGCCCCTCAGTCCTTTCTGACATCTAATATGCCTGAGTTATGTTAGATCTGGTTACAAGTTCTATTTTCTGGTAAGAGCCATGCCATCTTATGTATTCTGTTACGCTGAAAATAAGTGCTTTTTTTTATGACCATGTTTGAGGCTGCAGCGAAATCTTACCCCGATTACTTTCCTAATGTAAGCTGAATGGACCTATTTTGGGGCGAAATATGCGTTCTTTTTCTATCTTCACCTACGATTATCTTAATGAGCTGAGGCTTTTATATCGAATATTTCCAAGAGTGTTTTCAATGCTCCTGCCCTATACAGTGATCTTACGTTCCAAGTACAGACTCTAATTAAAGTCAAGAGGCTACTATTCGACCCCTAGACAAGCCGGTGAGTCTACTCATCTGGAGGGTTTGATACTATGAGGATGCAGCGCGACCATATGTACTTTTCCCAAGTCGAGGTGTTGATCGTCATTCAGGTCTTCGATTCCTTTTCCTCTCCTCCTTTCTCAACCGAGCTAGGACCGACTTTGGCGGAGTTGATTCTGTTACAATCAAACATAATTTCTCACACAACATTTTTTGCTTCTTTTCTTTTTCCTTGCGTGTAGAGTTCATATACTTAAGAGACCATCTTTCATTCGGATCCGAATTTGAGCAAAAATTTGTCGTGGTAGTTTCTGGGCAGGATCACTTTTGAAAAACTCTTAACGGAGTTTGATGCCGTGTTTGTTATCATATATTTAAGTCAAACACAATAATAATATGAAAATAATGGACGGTAAGAAAGAGAATCCCTTTTTGAGCTCTTTTGTACAAAAGATTTCTTTAAACGACATTCTCCTTACAATTAGGCTACTCCGCCTTGCATTCGCACCCTTTATTCTAAGAAGGTAAACAATTTTAAAAAGTTGGTAATGTGAATATGTTCCCTTTTGAGCAGTTGGCTACAAACTTATCTTATCTTAAATTCAGATGAAATTTCCAATATACTAGATTTTATTAACAATATACTAGATTCCATTTACAACACCGATGGATATTTTTATCATAGCCCTTAAAAACATTTAAAATTTGATAGAATATGCCCGCTGAAATCTGAAATGTTATAAATACAACAACTTACTCGAATATGCAAATGTATCGTATTAACTGAAATTTCTTTACATAATCGAAAAGAAAAACCCAAGTAAATATGGGCTGTACATTATATCATTCCTTAATGATTAATTAAAAAAAACTCTTTGTACGATGATTTCACCATTTTTATTGTCATTATAAAAAATTATAGAAGAAAAAGTCCCCTCATTCTACTTTTCCAAAAAAAAGATTAGAAATGATTAATTCCAAAAATAAAGTTTCCACCAACTTTCGTATCCGTTTTTCTTGGGCACTCCTTTCAGGTTGACTCAATTAATGAAAATCAGTGATTCTTAAGCATTCAAGTTATTCCACATCAACACTTGCCAGTTACATAGTTTTCTCATCATCGTTGACATGCTAATGCAGTGCTAGAAGTCACGCACTACTAAATCCAACCCCAACCCAAATCCGGAGACATTCTCCATTGTCGTCAGACATAAATCTTATCGTTAACTCAGGGCAAAAGGAGTCGCCAGGACGACTCTAATTAGAATTTCGTGACAATCGAAATGCTCAGTTTTAAGCGCATTCCGTAGGCAAAGAAGCAACACATATGTCCTCTCGCAAGGAGCGGCTTTATAGTATACCCTTAGTCACCTTGTTCCAGTGTTCCTGTCCAACCTATCAACTCGGTGAACACATCACACGAAAAAAACTTCTGCTCTGAAGGAATATTAACCCGAAGAGATGGACGAGTCCTTTAATGAATATTGCTATGAAAAGTAAGAGGCGCGGCAATCCTTAGGGAGTCTTGATAGTCGTCGGGAATAACAGAGGAAAAAAAGTCGAGGAAAAACTAGACAATAACGTCCGCTAAGCTCGCAGGAAGGTGGATGGAGACAAATAGATCCACACACCCTTTAGTGTCCTGTACATCACCTTTGGGGTCAAGACACGTCGCAAGCTAACCTAGCTGGCGTACATGTATGTATACCTTATGTTCGTGGCAGCTTACGCTATTTAAAATACCAAATAAAAAAAACGAAGCTAACGGAAGGCTGGATTCCAGAGAAGGACGATATAGAAAGGGTGCGGTCTTACACTTAATATGACCGCGGAGAGAGTTGCCCGGTCGCAAGAGTTAATGCGTTAGCATATAATTATCGCTTAATTACTCAGCACATTTCAAGTGGTCGCCTTGCATGATGATGTCCCAAGAAAGGGAAAATTTAATTCCGTTAATGTCTCAATAAACATTCGAATTAACAGAGCAAACATTCCCCGGGTAAATCAGGTTAAATATAACCCTTTTTACTGAACTCAAGAACAGTTTTTAATAAAGAGCAGAATTTGTGATCACAAATCAGATGACTTCTCCCCAACTGCATACGTTGACGAATGAGTTGCGAGGGGATTGTAATATTATCAGGGATTGAATAAAAAAAATTCAAAGGACAAATTCTGAAAAATAGCTAAACTTTTTAGGGGCAGAATGGGAGGGTAAGCAAAGAAGTTCTTGGTATTCCGGATATAGTTTTACTTTTGGTTAATTTAAAATTTAATCCATTTATTATGCTTATTGGAAGCGGTGGTAATACTCCTTGAAGGGCTTGAGCAGAGTCATTGAATCAAATTTGCGTTAAGTACAACAACAGGTGAAACATATATTTTGATTAAAGGCACAAAGTGTTTGGTGGAAATTCATACCATAGTCAGCTTGATGAAGCCTACCTTGGACCAATTGCCAAAGCTGATGAAAGTTGGTCTTTGATAAAGAACTGTAAGCAGCGGAACTCCTGCGTTAGTAGTCACTGCATATTCTAAATATTACATAATAGTCCAGGGAAATTAGACATTTTACTTCGGAAAAATTCCGGGAAAGCTGAATTTTGGTATGGACATTGATATTATTGCTCTAAGGAAAATGTCACGAGTCCCCATCGATTTGACACTCCGACATGATTTTACGCTGGGTCAAAGGTCACCAAAAGCGATTTTTCGAAAATATCTCAGTAATGCTCACTTTTATAAAAAAGTTATATGAATAAAGTTTGTAGCTTAGGGAATTTCCTACAAAAAATATTTTATAACTTTTTCTTGTAAGAGTTACCGTTTTTGAGATATTTTGATTTTAGTCCGCGAATATTAGACAAAAAAATCTCAACTATGGAAAAATTCTGGGCCTTTTTTTGTCTAATATCCGCGGACTAAAATCAAAATATCTCAAAAACGGTTACTCTTACAAGAAAAAGTTATAAAATATTTTATGTAGGAATTTACCTAAGCTACCTAAGTGAGCATTACTGAGATATTCTCCAAAAATCGCTTTTGGTGACCTTTGACCCCGCGTAAAATCGTGTCCGAATGTCAAATCGATGGGGACTCGTGACATTTTCCTTAGAGCAATAATATCAATTTCCATACCAAAATTCAGCTTTCCCGAAATTTTGCCTTTTTTTGTCTAATTTCCCTGGACTATAACGCTGTCTGAACTACACCGCATTGGTCTGCAGAATGTGAACCTTCAAATAAAGTCGTACATCCTTTTCGTTTTTGACAGTCGCTGTGTAAAGCGATTCGTCGGTCGCCCTTAGCATGTTTACAGCATTACGTCTAAATTATTCATCGCTTTGGCGAGTTCTTTGACAGGGGTTACAATCGCGCTCTGTTGACTAAACTCCAAGCTATTGGTATCGACACTGTTCTAATTAACTAGATAGAGAGAGTTTTATTTCTGCCCGATTAATCAAGGTAGTATTGGATGGCGCCGAATATAAACCCCATACTATTTCTGCCACTGCTCCACAGGACCCAATTCGATCACTCTATCTTTTCCTATTTTTTATAAATTACCAGAGGCCAGTTCACGCAATTCGACGTCAACTGAAAACGACACGGAACGCGTTCAAAATCCTGGAGTTAACTTCGGAATTTTTGAATGACAAAAGTGTACCATAGTTAACCGTCGTTTTCAGTCGACGTCGAATTGCGTGAACTGGCCCCAGCTCTCAATTCCCTCTAACCCAATTCACAGCTTCACTGATCATGGTACTCACGGTTACTCTCACGGTGTCTTTACGATCATGAACTCTGTTCCTCTACGATCTATAACTAACGACCGATTAACCAATGATCAGTATATCATGTATAATCACATGCCTCAAATTGCTAAAGAACATCCCAGGAGTGCGATTTCTTACAAGATGTAAATTATTCCTTCAGCCATCGTCTGGAGCCATAATCGATCAGTCCGATATTTGTCTCCGCCTTGAATTCAACTCGTTAATTACTCAGTTTCCATGCAGAGTTTACCCTGAGTTTACTCAGATTAGGCACCCACGGAAACGGGGGTTGAGTAAAGTTTCGTTAAATCCAAGTAAACTCAACGAAGCCAGTCCGGTTAAGCCGGGATTTGCATATGTGTGTGTTTCAGTGTCCTTTACTGCACATATACAAAGGGCAATAAAATGCAAAATTATTTATCTGTCAGTTTAACCCAGAACTGCCATGGAAACGGCATCGAGTGATCTT
This sequence comes from Thereva nobilitata, assembly GCA_963855945.1. NCBI lineage: Eukaryota > Metazoa > Arthropoda > Insecta > Diptera > Therevidae > Thereva > Thereva nobilitata. Next base: position 170,414,906 of record OY979695.1, read on the forward strand.
GAGAGAGAAAGCTTTCGGTTTAAAGGCCCAACTATGCATGGCATAAGCGCATATGCCAAGTGCATATGTCAAGTTCGGAACCAGAACTTGTTATGAAGGTGGCTACGGTTGACATAACACGGCATAAAAGCTTTCGTTAAACATTTGTTAAACATAATGAATGCGACTTGGGTCGAACATGACATGGAAACATTAGGAAAAGCAAGTTATATTTATTGCTGTTTATTTTAGAGCAAGTGATTTTCATTCATGTATGGAGAAATAAAAATATCTACATATATACATATATATAAATCAAAATTAATTTTCATTTCACAGCGCAGATTTTACATCAACTTTATGTCGCTTATGTTATGCATAGGCGGTAATAAGTTTTGATTGACATAATGCTGACTTTCGATATTTTTTGATGTTTTTACATATGCGCTTATGCCGTGCATAGTTGGGCCTTTACTTAGCGAAAACTCTACATGGAAACACAGTAAATGTGGGTCACGGTTTCAAAGTGACTGCGTTTCCGAACAATGTGCAAGATTGCGCTCTCAAACTTATTGGTGATGGGCTCATTTGCTCTTTAATTGACTTATTGAGGCACCGTAGAAATGTAGCAGCTGTTCTAGCGATCTTCACCGGAAGCAGCCCATAAAGTCGTCTCCAATTACTGAAACTATTGTGAGGAAACAAAGGCTTCGGATCTTTCAGTGAAACTTTTGCACCTTTATATGAGAGTGTTAATAGCAAAACCTTTCGCTATTTGGTTTTTATCGGGCTCCTTACAGCTCATTAAGACCGTGCTTCAGGAAATTTAAAAGAATGGTGGAAAATTTTGGTGCGAAGAAAAGATTAAGGTGCTGAAAAGTGAGAACGGCGTCATTTAATTTTTTAAAACACTTGGAAGACTGTGGTATTATCGCATCAATTGACTGTTGGTTACCTACACCCCCAACACGAAATAGTGTATCGGGACGAACGAACCAAACCTTGGATGAAATGTCACGAAGTTTGTTAATTGAGTCAAGTTCTTCAAAGACAGTAGTATGACATTGTGGCGCACTTAGGTTAGGTTAGGTTAGATATGGCTGAGCTGCTGGTGTACAGCTCAAACACTTAGGCCAAAGGAGTAGGCCCATTGTGATGCCATAGTGATCCCACTTTAAACCTGATGTTAAAGTGTCATTTCTTCGCTAAACCATCTCGAGGAAGCAATGAATCTCCTGAGTTGCGGGATCCCAATGTTCGAGATTTCCGCAAGCGTGCTTAGAAAGGGTTTACCAAATGCGGTTAGTCTCCTTCTGCTTAGGGCTGGGCAGTGACAGAGGAGATGTAGTACACTTTCCTCCTCGTCCGGGTTTTTACAGGTTCTACAAAAATCGTAGGTCTCAAGACCTAAGCGGGTCGCATGCGTCCCTATCAGACAGTGTCCGGTAAGCACTCCCACTATAGCTGAGAGGTCTTGTCTCCCGAGGCTCATTAGTGAAGTAGTCCGCCTGAGATCATAAGAGGGCCAAGTTAGTTTGGCCAAGGTGCATTTATTAAGATCCCTCCAATGCTTCTTTGCTTGTTGCATTGTGTGCTGTTTGCATTGGAGTTTAAAGGTGGCCCAAGGCATACCAACCCTTTCCTTTCCAGGAAGGAGAGTGGCGGTCGTGCCTTTCCTAGCCAGTTCGTCAGCTTTACAATTTCCCTCTATGTTTCGGTGACCGGGCACCCATACGAGGAGGGTCCTGAACTGCTGAGCCATCTCGTTAAGAGATCTGCGACATTCAGAGATAGTTCTAGAGCTGTTTGTGCAAGAGCGCAGGGCTTTCAGAGCCGCCTGACTATCTGAAAAGATGTAGACAGTCCGATTCCTATCGCCTTGCTGGTTAATTAAGAGAACAGCTTCATGTATGGCTAGAACCTCCGCTTGATATACACTGCAGTGATCGGGTAGTCTGAAGGAGACTTCAGTCCCAGTCTCTGGGGAAAAGACTCCTCCTCCTACTCGACCCTCGAGCTTAGAGCCATCAGTAAAGAAGTTTATGGCATCTTGAAAACTGTGTGGTCTGTTACTGGCGCACTTACAGTTGAAGAATTTTTAAATTCCATCTTATAAGGGTTAGAAAAAATCAATAAAGAACCAATATGGTTTATTTAGTAAATATCACAAGCTTACTTACATAACAATCTAGGCGAAGAATTCGTGGAGAAGCTAGGGTTATTTAAAGACCCTGAATATCCCCACAAGGGTTGTAGATTACAGATATAACTATATACATATGTGGTAAACAACAAACCGGTTGCTAATGGAAAAATTCACTATTTTTGATATCAATAAAAACAATCAGCAGTTGGTAACAGACTAGAAAGACAGGGTCAAAGATGCCGTAAGAGGTTAACCCAAAACAATTTGTTAATGAGTAATTGGAAGTGCAAAAAATGAAAGGTTATGGAAAATTCAGGATATCATTAGATGTTCAGGCTAATCAATATTTAAATATATCTTTATTAAATATTGAAAGAGCCATAAACCTACGATAAGCATTTTAACTCAATTTAACCAGCGCCCACATGTTGATCATTTAAAACCTCAAAACAGTCGATGAAGCATTTGTATTTTTATGCAGATGCTGATGGCTTTAAAACCCTATCATACACGTGCCAATGCATTGATCAATTCATATTGTGAGAGTGGGAGGGTACTCAAAACTTCAAACTTGACTTGGAAATTGACAGTTCAAATTGATCAAACATTGACTCGTTTATCATGGAGGCTTACACAGTTTTTGCAAACGAAGCGAAATCAAGAGAATCCAGAAAGAAACAGATTTTGACCAGTACTGGCGTGGGACGAGTGAAAAGGCAAAGGAATATGGCCCGTGGTGAAATCGAACCATGACCTTTTGAGAAGATAGTCCGGCGCCTAAGCCCTTAGGCGATCGAGGCTGGCAAATGTTCGTTGTTCATTATAAATTGAAATGGCCGAATTTAGTTAGTTTAACTGAGTGGTGGCACTTTCATAGGTGCGAATGGTGCATTCGCACCGGGCGCAATTTGACAGGGGTGCAATTTCAGAATTTAAGTTTTTTTTTAAAAAAATTAAAACTTTGAAAAAAAAACTTGAAAAGTTTTTTCGTGACTTCATTTTCATCTATTAAAGGAATTCATTTTTTTTACCAGGATTTATTTTTCCATCTTATTTTCTTGATAAAATATTATTTACGTCTGCCCCGAATTCATGTGGATCCCGCGGGCATGAGAAGTTCAAGTTACACAAATTTACCCAATTTCTGCGGCTGTACCCTCTCATGAAAAAAAGCGGGGCGAAATTTTACTTCCCTCCTACAGGAACTTACCGAGATTTTAGCTTCGAGATTTTCAAATACTATGAATAAATCATAATTTGAATAAATATGGATATTCTACGTTGCAAAAAGAAATAGTCTAAGGAAGTTCAGCACTAGCGGGGCGGGAGGACAGGCGACTTGGAATATGCGTATAGCTTCTTGCAGAGCACTCATTGGCTTTTAAGGGGCGGTTTGATATTTTATATGAAGGAAATAATGACAACTTTCTGAAACTTGTAGAATCGATTAGCAAATTTGTGTTTTGTCAGAGCATTTACGTACAATATCTTTTCCCTTTTAGATATTCTACGTAAATGCTCCGGTAAAACTAAATATTAAATATTTAAGTGTTTGTGGCTTTATCTATTGTCGTTCACTGCGATGAAAAAAAGAATCGCTGGTGGTGCGCAGAGGACGCCGGCCCAGAGTAAACTATATTAGCAGAGCTGTCATTTTCAAGGTGAATCGGTGCAATCGTGATAGCTTTAAAAAGCTTAAACCCAAAATCCTGCAAAATATGAGAATTTTGAAATTTGGCAAATCTTTTCTAATATTTTCAAAAATCATTGTAATTTTGTATCGCTATCCTTGCCCACATTTTGGCATACATCTATTTCAATGTAAAGCTCAATCTCAGTGTAAAGCTTACTTTACTATTGTTTAGATTTGTTGATATGCAAAATAAGAGCTTCCGGAGCGACTTACGAAACAATCTCCTCACATCTCAAACCACGGCATTGTTGTTGTAATTTAACAAAAAAGCTCTCAGATTACGCATTCGAAGTAAATTGTGTTTCGAGATTTTACACACGACAAAGGCGGTGTAAATTTATCAAATTACCCCCATCTTGATTTTATGCGGAGTGAGCTAGGTTGATATTCATGTTAAACTTACAATTAAGTGTTACCTTTCGTTGATATATGTATACGGCCCTAAAACTATTTCGGATCCAAGATTAAAGATAATCCGTGATTCGAAATATTCAAAATTCCGGTTGATGTTTACGGCCCTGATTTATACAAAGTGAACAAGACTATACTGGTATTACAAAATGCTTTACATACCTTACAGGCTTACAGTATTACCTTTTATGTTGAACAGGGTGTACCTCACTCATTATGAAATCTAATGATTCTTCTTCGTCTACTTTCAAGAATTTTGAACATAACCTAAAAATATTAATTCAATTCTTCTAAAAAGGGGTGCATAATGCAAAAAAATTATTTTCAAGGCCACCCTTTGTTTTTTCCTGTAAAACAGAGAAACTATCTAGAATTAGGTTTCTGACTCTAAGTAAAAGTTTTTTTTATACCATAAAATGGGAACAGCAATTAAAAAACAATGAAATCCCACACACTCCATAGTTCCAGCATTAATTTATGTAAAAAGTGTTAGAATTCCAATCATTTAGATTAAGAAAGAAGGACATGGTTAATCTAGGGCTCAGACCCTTGTCTCCGTATGTTTGTCTCACGATGTCCAAAGTTCTTTAATTAGGGCTTCGTCTCGGCATGATGCTCTCTCTCCAATCCGCAATAAAATACTAAGGAAAAAGCATACTGACATTTGTGTCCATTTAATTTATTTAGTTAAAATGGAAATTCGATTTTCTTAAGGCTGTAATCCAATTAGAAAGCAACCGGGTGATTTATTTATTAACGAAAGAGGTCGAGTATAATATGGTCAAAATAAGGACTGCTTACTGTTTATCAAAGCATTTGCAGCATAAAATCCAGACAATTCTGCGGTTTTAAGGGTGTTTTTAATTACAATTAAGTCGAAGCAGAAAATTTTTATACGATTTTTTTAAGGGCAGACAAGAATACCATGCTTGGGGCAATGTGTTTTATTGTATGCAGTTTGTTTACTGGTTACCCAGTGTGACTACTAGCCACTATAGCTAGAGTGAAGACAGTGAATTACGAGGATAAGGAAATTTTCTCACCATATGAAGAACTTCACACTAGGGTGTAAAGCAAAGAGTCCTTAATCGTCCTGAATATGGCTCGTAAATTGATTCACAATCGATTCTCTATTAAACAAAACCCGACGGCAGGGTGCTGAGCTATCCTGTGTGTGATTGCATGGCAAGTCAGAACTGCAAAGGGGGAATTAAAGGGCAAAACACTTGTATGTTGTGAATTTATACGTATCAGTTATGTATGCATGCATGTACATATATATACATGTATGCACATTATATCCTATATTCGTGACAATAAATGTTTGTGTATGAATATCGACACCCATAATAAGAAACATCAGAATTCTAATCCCCCACTTCTCATAGCATTTTGTTTATGAAATCGTGTGGTTACACCTGCAACAGGTGAAATACGTGATTCTGATTCAATTCAATTGGATTTGTTACTTAAGACACTTGTGGATAAGGAAACGAAAGTGTATTTACGTAAATTTGTAATAATAATTAAAAAATTAATTAAATTGATTACTTTGTAATGAATTGTTATTAATTGATTAGGAAGAAACTAATATTGTGTAGTATAATTCATATTGCTACATATTGTTAACGTTATTTCGAAAAGTACTGGTACGAGTAAGGACGACCTTTATGCAACGTATTTCTGTTTACCTTTTCTCTTAGATGTTAGTGTGATACATAAACGTTCTAATACCTCACTGGATTCTCATGTACAAAAAAAATAATAAAAAAACTATTATCAAATCATTTTCAAGCAACTAAGCCAATTCGTGACATTGTGGCCAATTCCGAATAAATGGTCAACAATAATTGGTCCGATTTGTAGTAATTTTCATATTTAGTGCATTGTTTGGAAATCCTCATTTTTTATCATTAAACAAATTTTAAGCAACAAGTCAGAGCGTTTGAACACAAGTTCTATAATTATTCGAAAATCTCTCTTTTGTTTGAAAATTTTAGATCTTTTGTGTTTTTTTTTAGTTTTCCATGTTATCATATCATATATTAAAATTTAAAAAAGAACCTGTCTGATGCATGTAGCTGGCATATTTATACCTCTCCGAATTCCAAAAGTGTATGTAACGTTTTAACATCAGTTGTTTTATGGATTTTGTAATGAAACGGTTTACAATTATGTCGAAGCCAAGAAGAAGTTATTTGTAGTATTAGCGAATTGCTTACTTTATTATTAAAGGATATGGTAGATTTATCAATTTCAGTTTTCGATAATTAATGGAAATACTACTTACTTTTTTCCGAAGCATCAAAGTCATGCAATCAAGGAAATTTTTATGTTTCGTGTAGCCAATGAATTCGTTATTTTCCATTTAATTGGTTTTCAGCCCATTCGTAGATACTTGAGCTAAGCCCACGATTGAGACAATTACTTCCGAATTACTTACATACCAACTCGGCTCTACAACTGGTATGCAGTAACTGACCTCTCGTAACTGCTCCCTTCATCGGTCCCAACTTCGAGCCGATGTCATGCAGTTTAGCATACCTAAGCTCTTGGCATCCTAGCCAATACAATTCTTTAGTCTACCTCGCTGTCGTATTCCAGAAATTCTACGTCAAAAAGCTTTCCGAGCCGGCAGATACGGTCCATATGAGTCTTGACCCACTGCATCATTGGGCCCTGTGGGGATTCCCCTGGCTTCTAACGCCATGCCTCATTCGCCCCTCGTCATAAAGTATTCCATTCAGGCCGAAAAATTTGAGAATTTCGACGTGGATATGTAAGAAATAGCTGCGCCGGTGCGAAAGCCTTATATTTTTAAACGCGAGTGTCGTTTTACCAATGCGGTCCCCCAACAGAGTACTGGTCACGTCCAATGGTGCTTGACCTCTGTAACTGAACATGAACCGGTCTATTGAGTATACTAAATGACACCCTTCAAGGTCACCAAAATAGTTGCCTGAAATATGAAGCAATGCTACAACAAAAACTACGTATTTTTGGAAAAAAGGTAGTTAAAGTTGAAATTTTAGTTTAAAAAAAACCAAAATTTTGACTTTGACGACTAATAACTCGAGAAGTTGATAGGGTACAACTTTAGAGAGGTGGGAGTATTTTTATACCTTATTCATGGAAATAGGTTATAGGGTTACAAAAATACAGGGTGATATGTAAAACTCTACCAAAAAAACCGTTACGATTTCCCCCCGCCCATACGATTTTTTGTTCGTCTATCCAAAATCTATCCACAGCCAACCGCTTTGTAACTTTAGTAAATACACCCTGTATTTAGTTTTCGTATGAAAAGCCTTGCTTGCGTGCCGCCTTTCGATCACGTTCCTTCGTCCCCTTTCAACATTCTGAGTTATTAAATGTGTATGAAATATTTTGGGTGTGGATTTTTCCACCCAAAGCGAAAATCCGTGTGCACTTTTCCTTCTATGACCACGTCCTCCGCCGCCCCTGTCAGCTTCTATTATTGACCCAAGAGAAATAAAGGAGTATTATGGACATTTTCCAGATGTTTTTACTTGGCTTGCAACTAGAATCGCTTCCTGTTCCCATTCTTACACAATTATTAATAATTTTCCATTTCGGTGTGCAAACAAAACTCGAGTGTTTGGTGTTAGTTTGTTCCAAGCGCGGCAGTCGTTTTTCCAAGCGGTCCCCTACTAAGTACTAACCACGTCCAAAGCTGCTTGATTTGCGTGATCGAACGAGAACGGGTCTATTAAATATGCTAAATGGCCCCCAAAAATTTAATTGCCTGAAATATGAGTCACGTCATAATTTTATACGTAGCTTCATTGGTAAAAGGAAGAATTAATATCATAAAAGTGTTTATTTCTCCATAAGGGTTTATCATAGCTATTTACTGTCCCAAATGTGTAAAGGATGAATATGTCTTTTACTTTTAAACCCTTCTATCGTTTTCTACTTAGTCTAAATTTATTTGGTAAACCCCTTAAGTGTTAAATTTTTGTTCAACTATTTGATTTACAGTGTCTAGAATTAACGGCCGAACCTTCTTTCAATTTCCTAGGCAAAACATTAACCGAAGATCTGTGTTGTAATAATAACACATTCCAAATTCCTAAACAAGCATACCAATACCTGAAATTTGTTAAAAGATATTCGCCGGCCCGTGCTATAATCTACAAGTCCTACATGACGCCTTGAATTCAACTCGTTTATCTGGGTTGGAGCACCGAGAGTCGCCTTTGCTTGGCTGGACAAGGTGAAAAACCAAACTCTCGAACTTATTGGTGATGGTGCCGTTTGCTCTTCAGTTGACTCATTATGTCACCGTAGGAATGTAACAGGTCTGGCAAAATTTTATCGCTTTTACCAAAATAATTATTCCACTGAAATAAATAATTTTCTGCCTCCACGGCTATGTTTACCCCTTATTTTCGCGCACAGTCTGGTCTAGAAATCCGTTTCTAACTTGAACAACTCGACTGTGGAACAACCTTCCAAAGTCAGTATAACCACTCATACAGCGTCCACGTGTTCAAAGGCCCGGTTTATCACCTCCTCGTGCATCCTCAAGACTTCCCTTAACCTACCCTATCCCTTTTCAATCCTTCGAGCTAAGCTTATAGAGCGAGAGCTGGCTGCAAAAAACGTGACCTATCGAGTAAGAGGATGAAATGTTTTTGAAATGATAGTACTCACAGCGACCATAAGAAAAGTCTTGGTCTGCCTGGGCGGAAGTGCGGCTCAAGTTTGGAATGAGCGTTTTCCGGAAAATTTTTGGGAGCGCTCCGTGACCTATCGAGTAAGAGCTTGGAATTACTCTTAAAATTTAGTACTCACGGAGTAAAACAAAAATATGTTGGTCTGCCTGGTCAAATCTGAGGCTAAAGCCTTGGCAGACCAGTTTTTTTGTTGTAGTTTTGGGACCGCAACTGACCTATCGAGTAAGAGGTTCAACCGAAAACCAAATTAAAGTTGGAACATTTTTATTCTAGAAAACACAGGTCTGCCGGATCTTAGCCGCGGCCAAGTGCTTGGCAGACCACCTTTTATTTTAGTGTTTCATGACTACTTAAACTTTAATTACTCCTACACCGATTATCGTAGAGCAACATAATTGGGTTTGTTTTTTAGGTAATTGTGAATCCTTTTATTTGCTATTAACAACACAAACTTGAGGGACTCCATTTAGAAGGTTTTTCGATATTTTCCGTCTGAGCCTCCCAAAAATTATCGTTTTTTGCATTTTTCTCAGAAAAATGCATTATTAACAGTACTTTTTTTCTTAACTTTCTGATGCACCAAACCATTCTCTAAAATAGTTCCATACACAAGGATGGTCTAGGTCGTACACTTTCCATGGTAGTGAGTATTAACGGGAACGGAAACGGGAAAAGTGATAAAAAACCGAAAAAACGCACCTTTTGCAAATAATCCATCTAACCGCAACTGACTTGTCGAGTAAGAGTTTCAACCGATAACCAAATTAAAGTTGGAACATTTTTATACTAGAAAACACAGGTCTGCCAGATCTTAGCCGCGGCCAAGTGCTTGGCAGACCACCTTTTATTTTAGTGTTTCATGACTACTTAAACTTTAATTACTATTTTAGTGTTTCATGACTACTTAAACTTTAATTACTCCTACACCGATTATCGTAGAGCAACAACAGAATTGGGCTTGTTTTTTAGGTAATTGTGTATCCTTTTATTTGCTATTAACAACACAAACTTTAGGGACTCGATTTAGAAGGTTTTTCGATATTTTCCGTCTGAGCCTCCCAAAAATTATCGTTTTTTGCATTTTTCTCAGAAAAATGCATTATTAACAGTACTTTTTTTTTAACTTTCTGATGCACCAAACCATTCTCTAAAATAGTTCCATACACAAGAATGGTCTAGGTCGTAGGTCGTAGGATACACAATTACCTAAAAAACAAGCCCAATTCTGTTGCTCTACGATAATCGGTGTAGGAGTAATTAAAGTTTAAGTAGTCATGAAACACTAAAATAAAAGGTGGTCTGCCAAGCACTTGGCCGCGGCTAAGATCCGGCAGACCTGTGTTTTCTAGAATAAAAATGTTCCAACTTTAATTTGGTTTTCGGTTGAACCTCTTACTCGATAGGTCAGTTGCGGTCCCAAAACTACAACAAAAAAACTGGTCTGCCAAGGCTTTAGCCTCAGATTTGACCAGGCAGACCAACATATTTTTGTTTTACTCCGTGAGTACTAAATTTTAAGAGTAATTCCAAGCTCTTACTCGATAGGTCACGGAGCGCTCCCAAAAATTTTCCGGAAAACGCTCATTCCAAACTTGAGCCGCACTTCCGCCCAGGCAGACCAAGACTTTTCTTATGGTCGCTGTGAGTACTATCATTTCAAAAACATTTCATCCTCTTACTCGATAGGTCAAGTTTTTTGCAGCCAGCTCTTGGACTATTACTACTAGAACTACACCTGAGCATAGGACTTTCAGTTAAGCAAAAAATAACTTCGTGAACCGCTTGAAACGCTCACACGGATTAAGCAAGAAAAATTTAATGGACAGAACTTCTATATGGTTTTTAAATCTCGCTCATAAAGAAAGGGAGCTATTTTGGAGCGCTTGGTGGTTGGAGATGAAAAGTTATACGTTTTACGTGTCTATATTTACAGTGGAAAAACTTATCTTCTCCTGGATATTGTACCATCGGACTATTACCATTTCAAGTCACTGCAAGGACTTCTTTTCCAGGAAAATGGATAAGCTGCCAAATTTTTTTTTAGAAGTCAAGCAGCAATAATAGAACACGTCATGTTTATCAAGAAAGTTTCGAATATCAACATGATGTTTGCGAAAGCCAGATTGGCATATATGTGTATTTATAAGTTTGAGACGTTCACAATACTCAATTATTTGGAAGAATACTAATAAGCCGAAAATTGCGGGGGGGGGGGGCGGGTGGTAGGAGAAGAGCACTTGGTAATTGGTATGATTAAAGCATATTTCAAAGACGAGGGAAACATTGATACCGTGAGGCAGGAGTTGAGAATAGGAATTAAAATAGGCAATAGACGGAGGTATATGCATTTTTGGGAACCTACGAGAGGCCAGGACCGGATCCCGGTTTTAGAGCCGTCAATTAAGAAGAAGAAGGTGAAATGTAATCGCACAGTCGCATTGGATTTGCTTGACTTCTGGGCAAAAAAGTCAACGCCACGAAAACAGAAGCCATCCGAAGAAGCTGTAAGAGAGGTAATTGCCTGGTCCGCCGGTTGTTTAGATATAAAATATCGGTTTAGGGTGTCAGGACAGATGTCACAAATTCATCTTTAGAATGAACACTTAATTGAGGCATACTGTTTCAGACTGTTTTCAAAGGAAACCCTAGGATGTTTGGCTACCTGGGAAACGGTAAGGGAACGGGCTGCGCCTCACGAGGCCCATATGCAATAATTCGGGTGTGCTATGTTATAGAATGGGCAAAGGCAAGAAATAAAAGCGTTTTATGGCTAGATAGCTACTAATTTTCTACGAAGGGCGTAAAATATATTTTTTGTTTGCCTATTGATAGGCAATTAATCGAATTTTGAATGCAAAAGGGTTTTCTAAATTTTCCGGCCGTTTTTCGCATGTTTCTAATGAATTAGCAATGTGCGCACAAAAAACAACTATTAGCACAGAGCTTCGAGAACATTTTAGGCCCAAAGACGTTTCTGTAGGTGCTGATGGCTACGAGCTAATCGAATTCGACAACAAGGGTCTTTTTTTTCGAAAAACCCGTATTTTGTAAAAACTATTTATTATTTTGTAAATTTGCAAAACCGCTTATATTGTACTCCCCAAGGAATATACTTTGCGCGAGTTTCATTACCAAATCGTTTTGTTTGTAAAAGATATGAGCATTTAAAAAGAACATGATTTTTAGCGGTTTTTTTGCAATAAGTCCCAAATTTGTTTATGGATTGACATCAAATTGGCCTCATTTTATTAGTATGAAAAAGTTCTACAAATTTTACATAAACCTTTTTTTGTACCAAGTCTTGTTTTTTTTAAAACGCAAAAACCTGTTTTTGACACTTTCTTGACGCCATTTTGGAAACTTTCTCAAGCGCCAAAAGTAGTGTGTACTACATCAAAACCTACGGAATTTTTCCATTTTATTCCATATTTGGCCTGGTGGATGGCTCGGTTGGCAAAAAACGAAGTTTTTCGACAATTTGACAGACCTTAGTTGCAAGAGGCGCTCAGACCTAAGAAAAAATTTGCGACGACTAAATTTCTAATGCGTTTTAAAGATCTTTTAGCGGCATCACTTTTAACTCTATGGAATGAATGGTAAAGAAACTTCCTTTCAACTATAAGCGATTTAATCATGGTTTAGTTTTTGCGGGTACAGTTTTGCTTCTTAGAAGTACAAACTGCACCACATATCAAATTCGGCAATTTTGTCATCGACGTCAGTCATACTGAAGATTTTGGCCCATGGTAGACCATCACACCAAAGTACAAGACGTCCCTGATGAATATTGGAAATATCACTATAAGGATGGTTTGTCGCAGGTGTCCGTTTAGGAAAAACCAGACAGAAGTTTTTCTTACATTTTTAGGAAGACATGCCTCTGTCAATGAGATATTACTAGCTACAAATTTTTATTTTTTGTATATAATAGATTTAATGTGTACTTTGGCATATTTTAAAATCATATTGTCGAAACAAACAAAAAATATAAAAATTCTATCTTTATTAGGCCCAACAACTAACATCCATTACTGTCTGCTTAAATAATTAAATATAGATGAAGTAAGTACAGAAACATATCCACTATTTTACAGGTGTGTTAGCGCAAAAGCTCTAAATTTATTATGTTTTATAAAGAAATTGCTAGGCACAAGTAAATAAAATCAACAAACTTAAAGCAACACATACAACACATGCATAAATAATGCAAAAGAAGATTAAATACAATAAAAAAATGAACATATAATTAAAAATCATTTCCAATCTAAAAAACCCTTTATTACTTTCACATGGTTTTAATAATTAAAAATCAATGTTGACACATATTTTTTGAAGTTCAGTGGTATCTCGTATTTTCTATGTTTTCTTTTTCACTTATTTCAGTCTGAATTCTGAACCTGAATCCTATTTAAAAGAAATAATAAAAAAAAATACGTGAATACAGAATATAAAAAAAAATATACCGAACTTCCCCAACGAAAAAAAATATTTTCCTTTTTCTTTTGCCATAATCGTTTCAAATTGCCGAAAAACCGAATTACCCTCATAATATTGCTGGGAATTTTTTTTTCTGCCACTGGTTGTGTATGTATAAATAAAATGCACATATAAATATATATGTATATAAGAATGCATATATATATTTATAGAAAATATAATGCACGTCATACCGTAACTGAAGGTATGTGCAGCACGTGCTGCAAATGCAAGAGCGCTATCACAATCGACTACTCATCCCCTATAAGTATGCATGCACAAAAATATAACCGATCAGGACATGTGCTTGTGTGTATTTTTTCGGGTTATTATAGGTTATGTTATATAAAAAAATTAAAACCGGAGGTAGACTGCTCTACAGACATTTTTTTTTATTTATTTATTTTCTCTTGAATGCAAAAAATTTGTTCCATAGAGAATATTTTCATGTATGGGAAAAAAAGAGGAAGGATTAACAAAAAAACAGAACTGGACTTTGTTTATGCGTGCCGGTTATATAAATTTTACCATGTCGAAGTTCTCTGATGAGGATGATGGTGTGTATTGTGTATATATATATTTTTTTTATTATTATTTCAGTGATGTTTCTGTGGAAGAGTAACTAGTATTGCATTCCGTATGAGTGTGTATTGTAGATATTTGAAATTTTCCCTTGAAAATAGTGTGTGCAATAACAGTTCTAGGATTTGCAGGCTATACTTTCGCTCCTTCTTTTTTCAACACAGTGCAGTATGCAACAAAACACGAAAGAAAGTAAAACAAAAGACAAAAAATCTATTCGTACATTCCATCTACACTATTTGTATTGACTGGTCTTTTTTTGATCGAAAAAAAGGGTTTTGGGATGGGGGTGGCAGATAGGGATGCGTACACATGCATGTTTGGGAATAATATAAAACCTTAAAGCAGGCCTTTATATTTTTTCATGTGTATATCTATGCTTGGAAAATTTTAATGCTTTGAGATCTTTTAACTAAGAATAGAAACGAATTAGGCTACAAACTCTATATAAAAAATTAAACAAATTTTTTTTGCTTAGTACCTATCATCGTATCCTTCACTCGTTTGATTGTATAAAAGGTGAGGCGGCTTAGTTTTAGATAACATAAAAAGTTAAAGGCCTCAAAAAAACTGCATCGTATAGGCCATGACTATACTAACAAAACAAATGCGAAAATCATGCGTTGCCCAACAACAACAAGGATTAATAGTATGACCGTTGCATACATGTAGGCGGAGCAAAAAATTTCAAACGCAAGCGCGCATCCATAAAATGTAACTCTGCAAGTCTTTTTCTGGTTTTCCTTTTTTTTCTTTTTGCTTTTTTTTCTATATACTACCAAAAAAAAAGTGCGAGCTTAAAATCATGAGTACTACTCCTCCTCCCCTACATTCGAAGGGTAGAAAAAACCGGATTTTTTCTCTTCTAAATGAAAAAAAATCATTTTATGCAATTTTTTCTCTCTTTGAGGCCATACTGTACCGCTGAAGGGGGTGAATCTCTCTAAATTTTTTCTCTACCAAGTTCGATGAAATCCTTTTTTTTTGTATTATTTTTTTTTATATCCCGAATCTCTAGTAATTTGCACCACCAATATGAGAGTATGCACACTAACACACACTATTATATTTTCTAGCCCTTGTTGGTGGGTCCGCAGGAGCTATTTCGCTTGAATTTTTCCCGTTGTCGCTTCGCGTTTTGGAGGAAATTTGTTTGTTGTTGGATGGACAAAAAAAACGTTTTTTTTTCGTTGTTGCGTTGGGATTTTCAATTCCTTTTTTTTCTTGCATATATCCTTTTTTTTATATATGCCTGGCGAAAAAGCGGGGAGAGAACAAGGATATCCAGGGAAAAATAAGCGCCCCCGTCGTCGTCGGTGCGCTTTTTCTACTCTACAGCTTCGTGGCGCTTTTCTGTTGCTGTTGCTGATTGCTGTTGGCTTTGGGGCTTGAAATTTTAGCCCCCTGCAAGAGAGATTTTTTGTGTGGAGCAACATATTCTACTCCTGCTTCTATACCAAAATGATTTTCTATTACTCATATCGAATGTGTCTTTTTGGTGCGTCGCGACGTTCAGTCACGCTGTTTCGGCGTCGTTGTTGATACGCGTGTTTTTTTCGACGTTATTTAAAAAAAAAGAAACAATAATAATAATAAAAATCATAATATTAAAAATAATAATAATAATAATCATAAATTAATAAACAAAAAAAAAACAAAACAAAAATCGCGCGCGATGCATAAACACCGGCGTTAAAAGAAAATTTAATAAAAAAAACAGATTATTAATTAGCTAAAATTTTCTTTTATTTTATACTTGTACAAATACACAAAAAAAAAAGGTATTCATATATGTATGATAAACAAAAAAATTAACTAGAGAAAGAAAAAATGTAAAAGATCTGAATGTAACAAAAAAACGAATTAAAAATCTTATAGTGCCGGGAAAGTTTAGAAGTTTTAAAAAATAATGTAAAAAAAAATGTGAAAGAAAAGCGGCCAAATTTAAACTTTCTATCATCCCCTACTTGGTAATATGTTGATAAGCCATAGTACGTATAATAGTTTGCATAAATGTTAATGTGGAATTTCAAATAAAAAAGTGAATAACTTTTTTTAATTTTATAATTATAATATTAAAGACAAAAAAAAACTACAAGTAAAAAAAACAAACAGTGGTAAAAGTTTTTTTTTAATTTGTTTTATTTGAAATTGAAATGACGTTAAGTGATATAAACATAATGTGACAAAAAAAAATAAAAAATAAAATTAATTGGCATATTCAAATTGTTTTAGTATTAATTTTTTTGTTTTGTTTTTGTTTTTTTATTATTTGTTATTTATGTTGAAATTTCTGACTATGTTCAATGGGATGTTTACCATAGTTTACTGTGTTATGTTTAATGAACTAACAAACAAAAAGACAATAGTGCCGGATTTAGTTATATTGTTTTATCGCTGTTTATTTATGCAATATTTAAAGTGAATAAGGATAAAAAAAGTTATTTACAAACTTTAAAATTGTTACTTTTTTTCTTCATATTATGGTAAGTTTTTGTTTGTATAAGATATAATTATTGTTTACAAATTATACTGATTTAAACATCAGTTGGTCGATAATGCAGTGCTTGTAAATTGACAGTTTTTATTAATAGAAATTTAAAAGTGTATCGAGTTTGTCGTTAATATTAAATTATCATATTATCTTAATCTTTATTTATTTATTTATTTTAACCATAATTGTATAAAGCTTTCAAGGTAGATTTTAATATACTGTTGAAACAAATTGATTGGCATATTGCAAGTTAAGTTGTAAAACTTTGTACTTCTTCAACGTTTATAATGCAAATTGCGCCATTTTTTATATAATAGAAAAATTTCGAGTCTATATTTTCTTCAATAAACATAAACGTTTTATATTTAATAACAGTATAATAGTGTTATACTTTATAAAATTTACAAATCGAACTTTACAGTTATTAGTTACTATCAACTTAACAAAAATAGATTAACTTTAGCATTGATTTTGAGGAAAATATATACATATCTAAAATATAAATGTAGGTATCCCAGTTACAAAATTACACTGTAAAAAACTTCTGAGATAATTATATTAAAATGCACTAGCAGTATTTATCACAAGCAGTTTTGTAAATTACAAATATATGTATATTATTAGGAATATTATTATTCAAAGTCAAATTGTTCGTTACAAAATATATAGTTATATTACAATAAGTGTGTTGTAAATCCATATTAATATCGCAATTTGTAATTTTACTGTATATTTGAACTGTGAATTAACACTTTTTTTAACAGTGTAAGGAGTTTCAGTGTACGAGCTCTTTTTTTATAAATTCTTATAATATAGTTTTTGTTTATTCTGATATTACCATCTCGATTCTTGGCATTTGTGTAAACAATTAGAAATTTAAATACTTGTACTATACATTCGTAAAATCCCTTTGTTTAATTCTCCAACAAAGTGAATTTGTAAACATAATAAGCCATGTTCAATCAATTTTGAAAAGAGAAGTACTGGTCGACCAAAAACGATACGTGGTCTGCGTCGAGGAGGGTTCAGTTAAGCGGAGGGAATTACCCAGTAACGGAAGGGCATGTAGAGAAATGCAGGACGAAGCTAAGCCCAGTAATAGGCTGTAGTGCTACATTTGATGATGATATGTTGTTAATTTGATACAGTCATTTACATTTATCAAATTTATTTATTATAATTTTCCATATTTACCTTCTAAATTATTGATAAATTTATCTATGAAATCTAGTTTTTTTCAGTCATTTCACTGCAAATCTCAGCTTTTGAAAGTGTTTAAAGTGTTTATAAAGTGTCTACATTGTTAATCAAATGGGTGACGTCACAATAAAACACTTTAAGCGTTATTTTTAAGAAATGTTTTTAAATAAAATACAGAGTTGAGATTTGCAATGTTTATATAAAAGAAGCAAAAATACATATGCAAGGGTAATAATTTGAATATAAATAATGGCATCTTCAAAGTCTTATTATATTTTTTGTTCGCATTTCTTGTTATATTATATTACGTATAAATAGCTGACGGTTTAAGCATATACATTATAAATACTCGCTCATCCAGTATTAAGCATTAATAGCTCAAATAGACGAATTGTTTTACCATTTTTGTACAACTGAAGCAAAAACTCTTGCTGAATACTTATTACAAAGGATTTATATGGTGTAAAAGCCTCCGCGAATAATTTAAAATAAAAAAAATTAAAAAAATTTTCCTTTTTAATTAACTGCTTTCACTCTGTTAGTGATACGTCCTCTAAAATTTTATTTGACAAAAATACCTTTGGGAATAAGATTGACTGTTTTTTTTAATATTGAAAACCTTAAATTTTATTCATCATTTATTGTAATCTTTGAAATATGTACCAATATTATTATCAAAATGATACTTGATAAGTTTTTGGTGAAATATTTTATTCTATTTTATTTTTGCTACTTTCAAATCCTTAGATTTGGAAATTCTTTAAGTAATTACTTCTAGAAGCTTGTGTGTTTCTACTACTGCCACTTTTTTTAAAAAAAAATTAATTTATCTTTTATGAAACTATTGTATTTGTTCTGCAATAAACATATTAATGGTCAGTATATAATTGAAAGGTTTCACTGTAAATAATTAGTAAACTTCTAAACTTTTGCAATTTAGGGATGTAGCAGCCCTGACAAAACCTTATCACTACGATTGTTTCAATGAAATGAACGCTCTCGTGTTTTCCTCTGCTATCGCAGTACATTCGTTCATAAATATCACAACTAATCTCGCAGTCAGTACTTCCGCATTCTTAAAGTCCTTTTACATCCCAAACGCAAAGTGGAATAGTAAATTAGAGCTCCTTTACCGCACAGAAATTTGTATGATTTTCAAATACCAATTTCTTTACTATAGAAGATTTCCAATTTGTGTCTCCACTTTGCGTTTGGGATGTAAAAGGGCCTTTACAACAACAAAAAAATGCAATGTACGAATTAATTACTATCTCCTTCAAAATTCTCTTAACTCTTTAAAATCTATTCTTTTCGTTGACCAAGCTATCAATGACGGACTGATAGCTAGCACAAATGCCAATTCCTGAATTTAAATCTGCCACATAAAAAAATTGATTTGAAACGCTAACTTGAAGTTAAAACTTCCGTCACACGTTATATAACACCAAAATTTTTTAAATGAACCTTACAAAACTTCGAAAATCTACTGTTAAAATGTTCAGACAGAATCGACTTGAAAACTCAATTTTCTCTGTTTTGGAAATAGGAGGAACTTTAAAAAATATAGATAATTAAAAATGTTGTTTCAGGTTATAAAAATACTTTTCAATACTGCTAAAATATAACTTAATTCTAAAATCACTCTTACTATATCACATATTAAGTGAACAATGCTAGTAATCTCAAATAAAAGATGTAATAGCATTTATCAGAATGTTTTTAAATATTCCACAAATAGTTCTTTTTGAGAAACTATCCATAGAAGACAGAAGAAAATCTTCCCGAAATAGAAAACAAATTTATGTGCAGTAATCTTGCCTATACTTAGGCGCACTTTTATATAACAATTTCCACTTTAATTTGTTGGAATTTTTGTGTGATATACCAAATTTGATCATCAACAATATCATCAATTGTCATCGAAACCCAAACGAGATTTAGTATTCTTCGTTTTTTGCAACTTCCACGGTCCCCTCTCTTCTATCGAATTTTTTACTAGGAGCATTTTACTAGATCCAAATTTGGTATCAAACGACTTTTTTTAGTCGATTTTTTTCATTTTTTCGGTATTGTTGCACTGCAAATCTCAGCATTTGAAAGTGTTTTATTTCAAAATACTTAAAACGTTTTATTTTGATGTCACCCATTTGATTAACATTGTAGACAGTTTTTAAACACTTTTAAGTATTTTAAAATTGTCGAAAATGTTAATAAAATAAATAAATAAAATATCAATTAAAATAAAAATATTAGTGGCCTTTTGGAAAAATATTTTAAAAAAATACCAAATATTAGAAATTATTTGTTTTATTAATTTCCAAGAAAACCTTTTGTTTGCATTTCAGAGTAACATTTTTGGAAAATATTTTTGGTAAAATTTTTATTAGAAATTCTTTACATGTTATCGCGAAAAGATTGTTTGAAAATGAAAATATTCTTAAATTATAATAAAAACTTTGCGAATGTGTATTTTTTTTGTGAAATTGTATTTTTCGGGCGAATAATTGCTTTTCGGCAAAAGTTCCTCTATTGATATTTCCTGTAAATTGACAATTATTTATTTACTTAACGAGTGGACTTTTTAATACACCATTTTAAAAAATTCTAAAAATTGCAGATTAATTTATACTTTCTTAAAATCTCATTGCTTTATAAAAACAACTTTAACTACGTTGATTTTTCTGTATAAACATTTATATTTTTTAAATACAATAAAACTGTTGATCACTAGAGAAATAATAAACTGTCAAATATTCAATTTTTGAAAACATGAAAAACCCGAACGTGCTTGCAAATATTATTCTTGTTTTTATTTCAAGAAACGCTATTTAAAAAACATGCACTTATGCAGACTTCAATGTTTCAAACTTAATTCTGTTACCAAGTATTAAGCAAATTAAACACACAATTGATAATTTTTAAAACTTGCAGAAATATAAAAAATGAAAAGAAAATCAAAAAATTTTACTAAACCACGAAAATTGTCTTAAATTAATTAACCACGAAATACTAGAATGTCCACAAAAATATGAAATTCTTTAGCGTGAAATTTTTATGCATTTTATTTTATATTAAAAAAAATCTTTTAAAGCATAATTGCAGAAATATTCCAAAATAAAATAGTTTTGTATGTATACATATATAACAGAAGCTGCATTGGAAGCAAATTAAATATATTCGCTAAATATTTTGTTCATAGAATTTGTGGAATACAAGGTTGCAACTCCGGGAATCTTGTAATATATAATTTTCATTAATAATATATTGATATACTAAAAATCTTTTCAAATAATGATTTCCATTTTATGAAATGTACTAAGTTAATATTTCATGAAGTTTCGCTGAAGATGGTATTTGGCATTATTTTGTATATATATATTCATACATATTATTTAGATATAACAAAATTCCCGGAATTACAATTTCGTATTCCACAAATTCTATGAAATTAATAAAACTCCTAAGTACTTTAATTTTTAATGAGAGATCAAATTAAAACAAAAATCTCTTCTTTGAATACTATTTCGTATTAATGAAAAAAAAATTTAAGAACAAAAACATAAATATTTCAAATCAAACTAATCATCCACACGCTCTTTAAGATTGATTGGCTAAACAAAACTACTTACTATGCAATCATATGACCAAAAAAAAAATTTCCCGCTAAAAAATTTTCCATCTCAGAATTCTAACCGTTTTCGCAGAAGTTGCACACAGATTATCCGACTACCACCTCGTGCTCATCATGATGAATTTTCTTTAGAAAATATATTTTCATCCTTTTCTCACTCGTTTTATAAGCTCATATCCTTCTATAATTTTCTTTTCCCCTTTGTATCCTTTCCTTTTCTAATTTTACACTCCATGTATATATAAATCACCACCCACAACAAATGTGTTATCCGTACGTTACTTACACAGTTCTTGGACCCCCTAAACGTGTACACGAACAGTTCCAATATATATGTACATATTCTCGTCCTTTTGCCGAATGTGCATCAAGGAAAACGTTGAAAGAAAATTTTTCATCCTTCCACAACAACGTAAAACCCATGCCGATATAAAATCCCCCTTTTTGGGAAAAACGGAGAAATTTTACATTCACTTAAAAGCTTCGAGTTTTGAGAGAAATAGAGAGAGAGAGAGGAAAAGGAAACTCCACTAATACGTATGCATGTTATAAGGCGAAAGGATAATGATATTGGACTACATTGTGCAAGAAAGTAGAGAAGGTAATTATTTGGGGAAAGTGCGGGATTTTGGATTTGAATTTTGTAGATGTTGTGTTTGAAGAGCATTAAGTAAAACATTCCCTTATCGAGGCCTTTTTGGTAATCTCAACCCATTCGTAGTCTCTCTTTCTTGCTCTCTCGCTGTATATAGATATGTATATGTATATTATCCTTAAAGTTGTACGCATCCCCTCTTATATACTTACATGGAAGAATAAACGTGGGTAGGGTATTTTTCTAGTTCGTTTTTGAGGGGGTGAAATTTTTCCAAAAAATGAAGAATACAAGGCGAATTCACATTTCACATATACTATGAAAAGCTTTTTTATGTTTTGGGGGGGGAGTATTTTAACGCATGCTCAGAACATGTCTGTTCCTTTACTTCAACCCCACTATTTTCAACTGAAGCTTCTTCTATGCAACCCATGCTTGCATACATTTAGGCGTGCTATAAGAATGTGAAACATTTAGAAATGTGTAGGGAATGGAGAATATAGACGTATTTTGTGGTGTATAATAAAGAAAGACCTATACCAAAAATGTTCTCTTCTCTTCTACTTTATCCTCTATGTCCTTTCCCTTTTGCAATATTCTCCAAAAGTCACCTTTTTTAGTTGTTAACGAAAAGTCGACTACTGTTGGGGGTAGCTCGTATAATAATAATGCTCTTTTGCTTTGTGTTACATTTAATATA
The DNA here is from genome assembly GCA_963855945.1 of Thereva nobilitata. Taxonomy (NCBI): domain Eukaryota; kingdom Metazoa; phylum Arthropoda; class Insecta; order Diptera; family Therevidae; genus Thereva; species Thereva nobilitata. The sequence continues at coordinate 170,437,513 of OY979695.1, forward strand.
GAAAACATCTTTGTACAATCACGCGCGCGTAAAAGACGCTCTCCGTTTCTAAAATATTACCGAAGCAAGAAATATACTAAAAATACAAAAAAAAGAGAACGCCTTGATTATACCGTACACACTGTTTTTATATTATAAACTCGGAAAGTCGAATTAGTGTGCTTTTATTTTATATTTTGTACTTTATATGTATTTATAATATACGTGCGTGCGTTTATACATTTTATACATATGTATATACACATATAAGAAGTGTTTTTTGAGTGGAGAAGGGAAAAATATAGCCTCTTTTCTTACATTGCGAACATTAGAGAGAAAACCTACCCGATCAGCATCTCCTACGGAATACACACTTTTATCAAATCATCATCATCTCAAGTTGCCCCACCATCGGAAATTTTCTTCGCCTTAAAGGATAAAGCTTTTCTGCTCCAGCTTTTCAGAAAGGCTAGTGGCGAATATTCAAGGAATGAAGGAGGCAAGCAGGCGGCGAAGTGAAGGCACAAAATACCGGCTTTCTCGAGAATCGGTTTGGTGGTGGTCGTAGTAAATGGTCGACGACGGCAACGAATACGAAGTTAACTTCACAACAATGTTTTAAAATTTAACTCCTACTACCTTATGAGGAAAATTTCTCCTTTTTCTTGATCTTCTTCTTCATTTTTCGTCTATAAGAGAGGGTGGTGTTTTTTGTGTTGTTGATGTCGTCGTCTTTTCCCTATACTCTCGAAACTAGAAAGCAGAGGAGTCAGTTAATACGATGTGTGCGGCGGCCGTATCTTCTTTTCCGTTATGATATTTCCTACAAAATTCATTCTTATACGTTAGCTTGGTTCGGTAATACTAAGGAAATATCCTTATATAGTGTTGCTACTCAGGATACCATATCACATTTTGACTACAACAGTCTTTCGGATGAGGACAACCAAGGATGGTAGTACAAAACGATGATCGCTCCTCTCTTCTTCTATAGTGTTGTTTGAACGTCTTTTTCGTGGTATAGTTTTTGTTGTTTCCTTCCTTTCTGAGAAATTCTCGACTTTTACATCCTTCTGGAATATAAGATAAAATTGTTTTATATATATTATATATATATATGTTCATACCTACGAAGAAGAAACATGTGAGAATATGTCAAAAATTGAGAAAATTTTTATTCCACACAAAATATATATAAAAGGAGCACAGCCTTCTTCCTTGGGAGACATTCGTCTTAGATCAACCCGTCAAGATGGAATACTGGGCATCGTTTTCGTTGTTTTTGGAATAACTTCATATTAACTAATAATAATAAAAAAAAACAAAAATAAAATATCGTGAAGAAAGAAAATTTTTCATCTTCAGTCTACGGATTGATGTTGTACAATAAAGGTGTTGGAAAGTGTTGTGTTAAAAAAGATATATAAAAATAATGGTGTATAATAATATAATAATAAACAAATAAATAAATAAAAAAGAATTAAAAAAAAATAAAAAAAAATGTTTTTTGTTTAATTTTAAATCATATTTATAAAAATGTGGTTTATAAAAAATTATTTCAAGCTGTTGATAAAACTCAAAAAGTGAACAAAACGAAATACGTTAACAGTATTTTGAAAAAAAAAACGAACACAAAATTTCAATTTGAAAAAAAATAAAACCAAAAAATAAATGTTTACAAATGACACATGAAAATTTCTCAAAATAATAAAGTGAATTATAAAATAATAAAAATAAACAAATAATACCAGAAATTCAAAAATGTTAACTAAGCATTTTGTTAAAATGAAAGTGGTTCTTCTTATTAATTTTGCATTTCTTAATAAAACCGTTAATTTGCCCTTAAGTGGAACAATATAATTTTAATTAAATAAAAAAAATATGATTGTGTTGTTTGATTAATAAAAACAAAAGAAACAAGCTCAGAGACTTAAGAAGAATTAATTATTATTTGTCCTAAAAATTACTTATACTTTTGTTATTTATGTTTTATGCATTTATTTTTGTTTTTAATAACATTAAGTAATTATATTGATTGAAACTCAAAAAAAGGACAAAAGTTAAAGTGCAATAATAAATTTATAACTACCAAGTGATTGCATACTTTTTGGAACTAAAATAAAAATTAGAAGTGAAATAAACAACAAAAAAAAACAATTAACGGATTTTTACTAAATTATAAAAATAGAAACATTTTCATGTGGGACAAAAAATTAAAAAAAAATAAAAATAAACTATAATATAAACATAAACATAAAGTGCTAAGACTATATTTGTTGTGTGTATATTGATAAAAACAAAAAGCGAGGAAAACAAGAATAAGTTTAATAAAAGAAAAGCTTTCACTTTTTGAATTAAAAAAAAAATAACAACATAGTAATAAAAACATAAATAAAAGATTGCAAAGTAAATGTGTGTGCATGCATTTACATAATATTTCATTTTTTACTCCTTTTGACTATTTGCCCTATGGTTAAAATCAGTGCTGCAACATCTCTACACACGTCGAACCGACTCATCAGAATGAAAGGAGTATTTACAAACCTTTAATTAATGGTAATTACATTTTTCGTTTTTTATTTATTTCCCGGTTTGTTTCTTTTTATTTAAATTTTTAATATATGTTGGTATTTTTATTAACTTACATGCTTTTTTTTAATCTGTTTTCGGGATTGTGGTAATTATAAAATTCGTATTATGATGGTATTTCGAAATTTATTTATTAACAAAATGTATAAAATGAAAAGATTACGGTTAAGAAAAAATACTTTTTTTTCGTTCTGTGTATGAGTAAAATATAAATAATTATTTTGTGCAGATATTAATTGGAAACAGTTTTATTGTTACTAATTAATTTTATTAAGTAATTAGCATTATGTTGAATCTAATTACATTCTACTTTCTTTTTCTTTGTATATATTTATGTACTTTTTGTTTCATTTGATGCAAAAAAATATAAATATAAAGTAAAGTAACACTTTCTAAATACGCACAATATTGATTATTTGATATAAATTTTACATACTCGCACATGTCTTAACTTAGAAAATAATAGGATAGAAAATGAATTCCTTTAAAATGCGGGAATGTATTCTACCAATAAAGGATTTACTATATATTCTTATTTTTATAATTACAATTAGTAAATAATAGTTTTATTAAACAAAACTTTTTGTGTTTAATCTGCAATATATTAAAAATTTGAATTGGCAGAATTTTATTATTTAAAATTAAAAATAGTGTTTCCTGCAATATTTTTAGGTAACAGTATTTGATAATTACTTTAATTTTGAAATAGTTTTATTTTATAATTTTAGTTTATATTACTTTAAATAAAATGTAAGTTCATTCATTGTTCATTTTCAAAGCATCTCTATTCGTCTAATTGTTATAGAAAATGTACCTGAATTAACCATGACAAATTTTTACACGTAAAATATTAGTTATATTACTTTAGAAATAATATTAATGGAAATGTTATTACCTTTTAAAGTGACCTTAAGGCTATTTATTTTTAAATCGAAATATTCAGGGATTTGCGTTTTGATTAATTAGAAATATAGACAACTTATAATATTTGTATATACCTCAATGTGTTATTTAGTTAGCTTAAATAATATTACTATAAAAATAATACACTTATTAATTATTTAAAAAATCTTGCATTCAAATAAGTATTTCTAATTTCTAATCTATTCTTTTCAATGCAATGGGAATATAATGTATAATTTTCGGTGAGCAAGGCTGTATGTAGTGGAATAATCTATAATAACATTGTATTGTATAGTGTTGAGATTGGGCTTACATTTTTGTACCGTGGCATAAATTCAATCTGATTGAAATTTCTTGGTCGCCCGGACACGGTAATAAATCCAGAGTTTTGAATAGGGCATCTACATTCATCGATGTTTTATGCAACATTTTTAAAGGTTTTAGTTCTCAAAAAGTCGCCTCTAACATCTCTTTAACAAATTTACCCTTTAGTATATTTTAAAATTTAAAAAATCGTAGCAGTTTAGTAGGTTTCATTTCATGTGTAATGAAGTTATTTTTTTCGATTCTTTTATTACTTCATTACAATTTCTAAAAATTATGTAATTTTTTTTTAAATGCTTAAGTCACCTTTTGTAATTACCGCGGAATCACTCTCTAAAGCATTGTGGTTACTGTTAAACATATTAAAATTTATATTAAAAAGAAATTAAAATTTAGTCAATGTAAATTAAACAAAAAAAAGCTAAACATAAACAATATTTCTTAGACCGTGAAACAATGATGTTTATCACCCAATATTTTTCAATGTATAAAGTAAAGTGCATGAAAATAATGCACTTCTTTCTGGGTTCTTTGCGTAACTAAGATATTTTTCAATCATGTTTTATTTCTCAAGATTTTTATTACTACAACTTAACACACTGATAAAGTTTTTAATATACATTTTTGTGTTAATATAATTCATTTATCATTCGAATAGTATCATCTAATAATGATATAATCGCATTATATCAACACACTGAGTTTAGAAAAGAAAATTGAATTATTTCACATTGGCTAGAAAAATGAATGTTGCCTTATGAACTTGTTTTGAAATAAATGCTACCATTACAACAATGCATTGGTGTCATAATTAAAGTTAAATTGGCATATATTACTCTTTAGTGTTCCATATGAAATCTCCGTCGGCTTTTCCATCGAATGTCTTCATATTAATTTTTTACAGATTTACGATTGTCAAAAGTTGTACAACCTTTTATTTATCTTCCTGTTCTACAGTCTATTAAGAACTTTAGTCATTTCAACAATATTTTCCGATCATAGCTATTTTTTGCATTTTCTTTCCAATTCTATACATATTTTCAAATTTTTCATGTCTACAAACAAATCGTCTTTCCTATCTTGCTATCAAATACTATATTTCACTCACTTTTTAGGCTAGTCGGCGAGAAGGAAAAAATAATAAAAAATTAACTATTGACCCATAGGCGAGTTTATTGTTGGAATTGCTTCGTTTTAGGGTGTAGTTAAACACCCTAAGTTTGCCCACAATTTGGTTGACCGCATAACTTTTTAATTAACTTATTGTGAATAAAATAGGCACTTTTTTATATTTCTTTCAATAGCTCAATAACATATGCAGTGGGAAAGCTCTTCGTCATGAAATTCTCTAAAAAATAAGCCCTGTTAGAGGTCGCAAATAGCTTCAAAAATTTTCAAAAGACGTTATTTTCACTATTTGTTTACAGGAAAACAACTGCACATAGAAGGCTGAAAATTCTTGGAGATGGTGTTTATGTAGTCCCGGCAATGTACAATAAATTTCAACAAGATCGGTTCATTGGTTTTTTGAACGAACTAGCTTTTTTTTAACCTTAATTAACAATGCTGCCATTTTTTATAAGATCAGTTTATAATTGGGAAATTCATTTAGAAAACTTAAGAAACAATTGAAAAAGGAATCCCGTTGGAATTTTTGAAAAATCGCAATTTTGAACGATTTTATGAGGTTTTTAGGCACTTATCTTTTTATACGCGACATAAATAAACAATATAGAAAGGGGCCCTCTTCCCTCGTACGTTTGAGAGAACAGCATTTTTGGGGGGCGCTTCTTCATGCATTCCCGAAGGCGAGAGATATTCATTATTTTGGTAAGGTCAGGTTCTTTGTATATATGGTACAACTCGTGGTTGCATCTTCTTCTTCGCTGCAAAAATTGTGTATCCAACATTCAATATTGTACATCGATAGTTATTAAAGCTCTTTTTTTTAACGATCGTGCATATTATTGCCGTTTTCTATCCTTTGGGAAATCTTTCCTCTTTCCTAATTTTAGCTACAATTTCTTACAGAGTTTTGTCAATTGATTCTCTGCAGTATTTTAAGAATTCTGATATAATATCATTCTCTCCTCCTCTTTCTCCCCTCCGTTCTTCAAGTTAAGTACCACCCTTCGTACATCTTCAATATCTGGTGTATAGTATGTACTTTTTTTGGGTCTATTATTTATTTGTTCCCTTTCTCTTACTTCCAATATTTTTTCTATAAAATTCCGTTTCATCGCTCTTTTCTTTTTTCTGCAAATCTTTTTAGCCAGTATTCTTAATTATTTTTTTTATTTGAAAATCTAATCTAAAATCTTATTTTTTTTATTTGAAATCAGCTGTCATCCTTTATCTTACCATTAGTCATGTCGTTAACGTCATGGTGCAATGTCTAGTTAGAAGCTAAGCTGGAAAGATAGAAAAAGGAAAGGATAGATTAAGGGGAGTCTGGGAGATGGACGAGCAGGTGCCGATTAACATTGAGTTTTAACTCATGGCTGTTGTATGGGTTCGGGAATACTGACTGTGGAAGGTTGTTCCACAGTCGATTTGTTCTAGTTATAAACGAACTCCTAAATGTACGTGCGCGTGAAAAAGAAGGGCCGTAGACTGTACGAGTGAGATTAGCTCGTTGTCTTTTCTTTCCGGAAAAACGGTGTCGTGGACGTAGAAGGTTATTTATTTCAGTGGAACAGTCATTATGGTAAAAACGGTAAAATTTTGCCAGAGCTCTCATATTTCTGCGGTGCCTTAATGAGTGAAATGAAGAGCAAATGACGCCAGAAATTCTTGCTACCTTTGATTATTTTACTTCTCTATGCAATAGCTAGCGCCTTTTCAGTTTAATTTTTTGGTGTTAACATTGTTCGTCAAACAATCCCTCATTACGTTCCTCTCTTTTTTATCAATCTGCAGCATTAAGAATCCATTTAGTAAGGCTTTTTCGTATGTCGTTTACACGTTACACCTTTGATTAAATATTCCGTATCCATTTAACATCCAAATTGCCTGGCATCAAAGTACCTATGATACTAATTTTTGTTATTTGAAGTTCTAGCATAATATTACACAAGCCCTCTTTAAACTCAGTAGCGTCAATCTTGCAACTAGATATTTTATTTTAGGCTAGTCTAGTCGGTGAGGCATTTTGATTGGATTTTTGGCCGACAGTAGTTGTACAGACACCCTCAGTTTACCCACAAATTGGCGGACCGCTTGATTTTTAATTAACTAATTTATTGTGAATAAAATAGGCATTTTTTATATATTTCTTTCAATATCTTCTTTCCTGCTAACTTTAGGTATAACAAATGCATTGGGAAAGTTGTTCGTTATAAAATTCGCTCACACTGATAGAGATCGGTAGGTGCAATTGTTAACTTGCAAATAGCTTCCAAAATTTTCCTATCACGCTATTTTCACTACATTTGTACTCGAAAATAAATGCGCATAGAGGGCTCAATTATTGAATATCGTGTGTTGATATTGTCCGGATAAAGTAAAACAAAAATTCAGCTACACCGATTCATTACTTTTTGAGCAATTATCTATTATTTTTTAAACGTTTAATTAACAATTCTGAATCATGCACACGCTTGGCTCATTCCCTGGAGCGGAACAGTGTAGACTTATCTTATAATTTCTGAATTTCCAGCAAAACAACATAATGTCCTTAATAGTTCAGTCCTTTACTATTAAGTGGACTTAGATTTTGTTACAGAGACTTCTTGAATGATTTTGTAAACTAGCAAATGTAAAGAGGATAAAGCATTGAAGTCTCATAGCATTACTTATTACATAGTTGGTTGACTCAATTCTCGTCTTTGGCTGAAGTATTAACTAATACAATAGTAAGAGTAACATTACCTTAAACTGCAAATCCTTGTACTTAAAATAATTTGCTACTTCTAGCACAAAATTCCTGGATCTCCAGCTAGCCAGGCTTTCGAATTTCATTACAATTTACCGGTAGAGTGCATTTATTTAAGTCTTTTATCATATAATGATTTTTAGATAGATATAGTATATTTAAATGCAAGAATTTCTTAGCCTCCATCTTTATGCATACTACACCAAAGCAAAGATCATAAAATACTTTCAATCTTGGTCAGGGTTTCTTTGGTTAACGTCAATTTCAATTGCTTCATAGCCCAGTTTAATCAAAATCAAAAACTTATTGAGACCTGTTTTCCATGTCTTCTATCAATTTTTGAAGTTTTTCGGAATGTATGCTAAAAAGCTTCCTCAGATCGTCTTATTGCAAAAATTTGCGACACTGTTTTTAAGTGATCCAAGAAAACATGCAAAATACTATTCCCATAAAAACAGTCAAATGCATAACCACACAGTCTTATATCTAAAAGCATTTCCGATCTCTTCAGTGACAAGAACATTATTACTTGACGTTATCGTTTTAAATGAATCTTTTCAGACACTATTCTTCCAAGTGGGAAAAGCCGATCTTAGAGCGGCATGACTAAATTTCTTTTATGAAAATGAATTATCCAATTATGAAGTTTAAGATTGTAACATTTAACTTTATAATAACACAATTTTTAAAAATTGCTGCTGCAGAGGATCAAGATATTTAAGTAAGGACATGATTGGTGATATATATAAGCATCCCAAGTGATGCGCACATTAAATCCATGACTATCTGCCCTGACATTGTTTTTATGTGAAAGACAACAGCTTAGAGGTAAAGGCCCTTTGCACTGTCGATGGTTCTAAAATTGCGTACAATATCGGGCAGCAAGCTCGAGCAAGAAAGAATTGACAACGCCAACAGGCAGTTTCATTCCACCGGCTATCCAACATTACGGAGAAATGAAAAGTCAAAGTATCATGGGGCGGAGTAGAATCGAACTACGGTTCTCTGGGATGGTAGTCGGGCTATTTAATCATAGGTCAGTTGATGTCGTATTCAAATAAATTTCGGAGGGTCTATCTTATTGGAAACAATTGGTCCAGTTTATGTCTTCTAGATTTTGGATTTAATTATGTTTGTCATGAGCTTGCTTCAATAAATTTGCGCAGTGGAATTTCTCACCTTTCTATTATACTGCATGCATTATGCTATCCATTTTTTCTTTCCTCTCACAATTCAAATAGTTACTAGGAAGTATAAATATCAGATAAGTCATCAACAAAAACGAAAATGTGATCAGTTACTATTTTTCAAATTTATTTTAATTTATCACCCACAAAATGCTGTACACTGATGATACTTTTTGGGAAATTATGCTAAAATTTTCACCGACAAAAGATAAGAGTAGACTACTGGAGATTTCATCACACATCTGGTTTAGGAGGGATAAATCTTTCTAAGCCACCATAAATACACGCAAAAGGGTGTCATCGGCTTCTGATCATTGCTTTTAAATGAAACGCGTAATTACTGTATCGGCCTATACGGTGTTAACAACTATCAGGAGATTAGCTTGCCCCTTCCTGGCAAAATTATGATAACTTTTTTTTTTCAAAAGTGGCTAACACACCTATTCATTTGTAATTAAATTCGGATCACCTATTTTTTGTGATGTAATTTCTTTATTATAATTATCCCAACATTAATTTCATAATCAAAAATAAAGTCAAATGAAATCTTCTCAAAAACATTCAATTTGAAGCAATTCTTAAGAAAAAAAACCCCATTGTTACTTAGAACAAAAAAAAAATATCATTAACGCATGCTCATACGCCTTTCATATTCTTAGATAAAATTATCAAAATACTTAAGAAACAAGTGGGCGTAAAAAGTGATATCACTTAAATTGTGATAAATTCCGGCTGCAGACGCCCTAAATTCTATCGTAAGAAATATTTTCCATTTACTTAAAAATTCATCATCAAAAGCGAAATGAGACATTTTTATCTTTAAGCAAATGAGTAATTCAATCCAAGTGCGTCGTTTTAAGAGTGTGATATCGAAGTTGATAGTAGAAAAGTAATTCTTTTTGTAGAATACTCGTATGAATTGATTAATTTTTTGTAACTTTAAAAAATGAAATTATAACAATAAAAAAAATTCCAAAATCATACCATATTTAAATTCATCAGCACCTAAATTTAATTTCCAAAAAAATCTTTTTAATTATTTATTTCATCATAATCTATTATTTTTTTACTGGTAGTAGTATTAAATATAATATACATACTCCAAAAAATAATGTCCCCATTGAAGGTTGATGGCAAATTATTCATTCATAATTCCTCATACGTTCAGATCATATTTGTTGTTTACATTTTTCGCGGGTGTAGCTATAGTTCATCTCACAAAACTTTAAATTTTAAGTTACATTTTTTAGCATTTTTAGCCTACCTCCAGTGCCGCTGCTGCTTACTAATGTTTTGAACTTTATAAAGCTAATGATCAATGGCTAAGCTTGCATTGCATGAAAAATAATCATAGATAGCGCCTGGTACTGTCATAAGAAATTATATAGGTACAATATGACATAGAATACCAGAAGGCAAGTACCATAACCAAATTGACCATGTTCTTATTAATATAATGCTTAAAAGTAGCATAATGGTTAAACAAGTTATTGAGTAGCGCATGGTGACACCGATCACTACGTAGTCATTGGAAAGATCTACAAAACTCGCGACAAAGTATAGAAGGAACAACCCCATCCAGAAAAGTGGGACTTATAAAATTGAGAATTGAAAGAACAGAAAATTGGGATAACAAATGAAATGAAAACTGATTTAAGTTTGTTGTAAAATTTTGTAAAAGAAAATATTACAGAAACAAATAACAATGTATTCGGTATAATAAACAAACAATGAAGAAGGTAATGCAATGAGGGAACCCAAATTCCTGGACAACTCCAAAATCATAAAGACCTAGGCCCAGATGTAATATTAACAAAATTCTTAAAATATGGCGGAAAGAAACTATGTCATACCATGTATAATCTCGTTTGGAAACTATGGAAAAGCAAAAAGTGAGGACAATCGTCTCAATCTACAAAAAAGTGAACTGATGAACACCTTGGGTATCTTCTTGTGACAAAAATAAGTTCCACCTACCATGAGTTGGTGGGAACTACAGAAATCAACGAATTGTTGTCAGTAACTTGGCTTAGGCCTTGATTGATTTCCATTTGTGTTCCAGGCTGGTGTGCCAAGGGCCGATCTGTGCATTTAAGTCAGCCATCAAAACAATGATCTCCCCTTGGAATAGAGCGAAAAACCTCATTCAGTCGCATATAAAACACGTCCTTAATTTCATCGTCTGCATCTTTATGCGGCGCAGCATTGGACTACAGTAGTAGCTGTTATAATCCTCTCAGAAATTTGTGACCAGCTAATGAGGCTAGACCTGACCTGGCTTCCTTGGTGAGAATTACGCCAAAGCCACTCCTACGGCTTTCGGTTTTTTTCCTGCCAAAATATAAGAAGATAAGATAATGATGGGTTCACACGACACAGGCTTTTGTCCGTCGCGCTTTCCGTGTTGCCTTCTGTACTGACTGTGAAGTTTGAATGAAACGATTGAAAGTGTGTGCGCCCCTTTTTTCCAATGGCTTTCCTTTGTTCCACAAATAAAATTTTATGGGAAAAACGTTCGCGCGAACAAAGTTTGTGTCGTATGGACTGGCCATAAGGCTCATAATCTTGATAATATATCGTTTCACCTGGTTGAGAACTTCATCCAGTCGTCCATCAGAAAGCAGGGTTCCTACATTCCAAATTCCAATTCGTGCCCTGGTTGGAAAAGCAAATGTCGTCGTTCTGTTGTCCATCCGGTTTCGAGGCATTCATTGTTTGCCGATTCGTATTTAGTGTTTTTGTCGGAGTGGGTTGTTAACTGACTTAAAACTCTGTTTTATCATTGCAAACTTTAAAGTGTGTAAAAAGCGCTACTATGTTAATCAAATGGGTGACGTCACAATAACACACTTTAAGCGTTTTGAAATAACACACTTCCAAGAGTTGAGATATACAGTGGCACAGGACTCGCCATTCGATCGTCGTTCGTTAATTCCTTCCGAAGAAGTTCCAGCCAAGGCGGAGACGGGATTAGGACTTGCTAACCTGCTAGGTGTTCGTCTGCAGCGACTGGTCGGTTTTGATAGAAGTGACAAATTGTAAAAACCTCTATATTTTGTAAGGAAGCTTTAAAGCGTCTCATCAATCATGTACCTACTCGCAGAAAGCGTGTTTATACTCTATTTTTACCGGCTTAAATACTGCAATTTTGAAAAGAATCAGTCAAATTGATCTCTAAAATGCTCAGTTTCCCATACAAAATTTTGCCAAATTACCATGAAATTGGGCAGATTTCATGTAAACGTAGCACTCAGCAGGAATGCCCTTCAATTCCGCTAATGTATTTCTGATGACATCTCTACCAATTGAAATTGCAATAGCTGGTCAACCACTTACGGTATATCTATCGAAATTGATAGTCATGAAATTGAGGCAGTGAATACAGGGTATGAAACCAATTCAACCGTTACCATACCGACCACAACAATACGATTCAATAATAAAATTCTCCACTGTATCTGTTCTTAGTTGACTTTGAGCAGGCATTCGATCCGGTCGATCGCAAATGCATATGGCATATTTTGGAAAATCATCCTCATTAGTTAATATTATAATGAAAACACATGTAAGGTATTTCACATTGGCAGACTCTCGGAAACACTCACGACTATTTCTGATGTGGGACAAGGATGCGTAATGTTCCTAACCTAATAACATCGGCTGTTCCTAGTTTTGTTTTTTTTAGCTGTTGGCCTGGGAAAAATCAGTCTTATAGTGGTTGTCACTTTCGGTGACGTTTAACAATTTATTTAAGTGAGGTTTTTGGTATTTTTTCTTAATTGAGGATATACAAAAATATTGAGATATTTTAAACCCATTGCAATAAAAGGATATTGGAACATGCATGAAATCCAGCATCCCCTCAAATTTCTTCCTAGTCGTTATTTTTTTACACTAAAAACATAATTATATTTTTTTACTTTATTATAAAACTTTTAAATATTTAACATAAATAAAAACGTTGCTTCCAAATAAATAATCACCTACAAGTGAGAATAATTCTCACTCACAATAATATCAAGTGAGAAAAATTGTCACTGAATTCGCCATTTGTCTTAAATCGACAAATGTCACTTTTTTCGAAAACCACAATAGCATTCTCGGATCACTTCGACTTTAACGACAATATGGCTTATTTAAAACCTTTCAAAAAATATTGTTTGCTATTTCAGAACTGGTAGTATACACAGAATAAAATTGACGATTTGGTTTACAAGTTAGGGAAACCCGGTTTAAAGGTAAATGTACGAAAAACAAAAGAAGGGGATCAAATCCAGTAATAACTTTAAATGACAAATATAAAAAAAATTTAAAAAGTTCACCACCTTACATACCATTTGAAGTTTTTTATCTACGCAAATCGGTATTAGGAAGTCGAAGAACGAATACAGCAAATAAAAGGTGTCTGTTTCACTTTGTCGAATAAATACAAGCATTTGTAAATACATGCCACCCGCTCATATTAAGCATATTCTGGACGCCTAGATATAATGTCGAAAATCCCTTTCGGGCTTACTCTGGTCAGGAATCTGTAGAAAATGAAATTAAGCGTAGGAAATATGGCTGCATTGGTCATAATTTAAGAAGTACTTAATAGCAAGGAAATATACTACAGAGCACCGTTTTTTAACATGCAAGGACAAATAATAATAGGCAACCCTAAACAAAAATGTACAGGGTAAAATACACAAATTGTTCGCAGTGCTGGCCCAAATCGTCTGGAACAGAATCCGACAGAAAACGCTTGTCAACGGCCCCTGTGCTGAAAGTCGAGTCGTGTGACGTGACTAGTCGTTTGGGTTGAAGAAAGTGCCGGTTCAGTCGAATTACCACTTTCAGCATAGGTGACAGAGAGTGGAAGTGCTAAGTTGAGTTTATGGCCACTGTGCTGAAAGACGTAATTCGATTGAAACGTCACTTTTTTCAACTCAAACGGCTTGTCACGTCACACGACTCGACTTTCAGCAAAAACGCCAACAGCTTAATATTCTTAAAGGAATTTGATTATTATAATTATTATTAATAATATTCAGTATGGTGAAAGGTTTCGTAAGGAGTTTGTTTCCTCGTCACTTTAAGGCATTGAAATCGGATGCATAAACTTTAAAATTCGTGATAGTCATCCTAAAGGTCTACAATCGAATGTATTGCTATAAAACACAACTTAACTTTATAAAAAATCTATTTTTTTTAACTATATTTAGAACAAACATTTTTAATTGCTTTATTTTCTTATATATAATTTACTGGTTGTTGTTTTTTTTACAGATAACACCATATCGACGACTCATCACAAAAGAACGTCCTTTGAGTTAGGTAAGAATTTTTTTCCACCATCATCAAATTACGATTTAATATTGCTTTTTTTGTTTAAAAAAATACACTCATTAAACTTATTTACCTTCATCTTAATAAAAACGTAGAAATCTTCACAATCCAATAATCAAGATAATTGTTTCAATAATATGCACCAAAGCTCCAAGTAAAAATTCCCCTATTGTACAAGATCATTTTTGTGTGACCATTTAAATCTTATCTAACGATAAAAAAATTGCCAAAGCTCTCTACAAATAAATATAAATAACTTCCAGCATCCATTTTCTACTATCCACTTGGTCTAATCTTTTTCATGTTCTAATGATTACGATGAGGGGAATGGTGGTGGTAGCAATAACTTTTATAAAGAGTGAAAAACCATTCAAAATGAATAAATTCGAAACGGAAGCAAGCGCAAATGACCGAGACGTTAAGTCACCCGGTGCGCGGTACAAAACCGGCCATTCTAAAAGTCCGCGAAAAAATTCTCCATCGTCAACATGCGAGACAATACCCAGTCCCCATCTCTATAGTTAGACGTAATCTCTTGTTATTTAGTCTAATTTATTCCGGACACTCTTCCAGAATTCAGCATCCAGCAGCTCTATTGAGCCTCTGTTTTGTATGTAGAAAATGACTGCCATCATCATCGTTGTGGTGGCAACAATTGCGAGTATCCACTCTCAATCTAGCGTGCATCCACCCTAATATCTAGTCCTGTCCATTGTGGCCGCGTCTTTCTCATTACGATGGCACAAATAAAAAATAAAAAAAAAGTAGAAATTTTTCTACAGAATCACTACGAAAGAGACCTGGGGACATGGAATATTACTTCCTCATATCCGGTCTATTGTTAATCCCTTAATCAGTGCCTGGTGGTTCGATCTTGTCTGCTTGTATAAATATAACGAACAGGTTCCGTTCTCTTCCGTTCTGGGTATAGTGTGTATAGTGTCATTGTTTTGTACCCTCTGTCCAATACACCTCTAAAATCTAGATACCTGTCCCTCCACCCCGTGTCCAATTTCGGTCAAATGAGTAAACAATCTCGAATGGGAAATCAGCGCTTGATGTTTGGCTCCAAGTCGCTGAGTGGCTTCCATGCTCCAATAGCCGCGAAAACCTTTTCCAACTGAGGTAGAACACACTCATATCCTCATATCGTGCACGTTGCACAATCTTTGAAGAGTAGTTCCGGCTTTTTGTTGTCCCCTTAGATTTTTGTCAGAATAGTAAATTAGCCTCGCCGGTGATTTTGCGGAACCAGAAGAACAAGAGAAATTCCGGACCCATATATTCAAGCCTCCAGAGACTTTAAGGGGGCGGGTGTGCAGGTGCTTAAGCCCACCGCTACTATACCTACGCGACTTAACTAGCCTTCAATTATGCACTGCTACATCGGAAAAGTAAACATTATGGCGAGCTTCCATCGCTATAAATCAGAAAAGCTTTGACAGAAATCCACCTTGGCTAGAGGCAGTCGACCCACCTTAGATTTTCCCCTCCCGTTTAGAGCCTAGAGGCTTTCCATTCCCAGCTTCAGGCCAGATTCGTCGTGTACTTTTCACTAAGGTGCATGCACAATAATTGTGAGTGGTAGGAGTTAAGGTGGAAGCCGCCATAAGTCGGTTAGATGGATCTGTGTGTGCATCTGTATTTGGTCAACCGCCGTCGTATAGGTAAACTTTGTATCTTTTCATCGCCCGCTTTATACTGGAGGAGGCTGGGGCTAAGATTAATTTATCCAGAAATATCCACGAGTCACGTTTAACTCAACATGAAGACCATTGGTCGTCCGCAGCTCTATAAAGAAGGCGGACTAGGCCCGATGATGGGAATTGGTTCTGGGGGCATCTCACGGTATATATCCAAAGTATATAGTATATCCGCAGAAAGGCCTCCAATTCGCCGCTTGGAATACTTCAGGCGTGTATTGAATTGATAAAGTCCACAAAAGCATCAATCTTTTTGAAAACTTTTTTTCCTTACATTCAGGTATGCACGCTTTAAATGAGCCTTCATGGTTGACGGCTTTTTCGATAATTAGATGAAAAATCTTATATACCTGTGTGCACACCGATACACATAAAATAATTGTACCGCGCAGAAATAAAAATTGCTGATATATCGAAAGACAATGATGGAAGGGGAAGAATTCTTCTCGATTTTAATCAAGGTTTTTCGGGAGGTTTTTGTTATATTGCACAAATGAACTCGCTGCATTTATTTCAGTTTCTCGTATTTATTGTTGTCTTTTAATTATTAAGAACGATGGACATGAATAAGAAGTTTTTTTTCCACTTTGGAGGAGCTTGTATGGTCGGATTGTTGATTAATGTTAAAAACTAAATTCTGATAATGGAGTGAAATGTACAGAAATTTATTTAGAATTTTAAATGATCGTCTATTGATGAATTATAATGTACTAATTAACATTAACATTTATGCATAATTGCAAAAAAATGATTTCTCTCTTTTATTTGGTCATTGTTGATTATTTCTCGGTAAACGGTCTCTAGCCAGATTGATTTGAACTCATCAAACTTGAGTTCTCTTATCATAGAATAGGTTTAGAGAGTTATGAGGCTTCGGGAGAGTGTTGAAGGAGCTGGCGATGAACCTTACGTTTGAAATTTTGGATGTCGTAACAGTTCGGAAATACTGACTGCGAAAGATTGTTCCATAGTCCAGTTGTTCTATTTAGTTGGTTAAGTGCGCAAAAACGTGGGCTGCAGGTGGAGGTAATGAGCCGAGCGGGGCAATCTGATTTTGCATCTGTATAAATTTGCCGTGAAGGCAGGCGTTTATTTCAATGGACCAGTCGCTATGATAGCACCGATAAGATTTTGTGAGTGCTGGCTACTTTCCTATAGTAGCTCAGAGGGTCGACTTTGGAGCGAATGACATTGTCATCGATTAGTTTGCTGGTTCGTTTTTGCACTTTATCTAACCACGCCAAAGTGGTTTTCGAAGCACCGCCCCAAATGAGAGAGTTATATTCGAGAAGAGGCCGAATGTTGGTTTTATATATTACAGCACATGCAGATGACTGGAGGAGAAACTAGCGCCTCTTAAGAAATTCGAAGCACTGTGATGCTGGTTTGGCGATTTGGAATATATGTGGTCATTCCATCGCAAGTCTTTGTTTAATGTCACACCTAAGGTATCATGGCATGGGTCGGCCATTGTTCTACACCATTCGCTGACACGGAGGGGAAGGGGTTGCATGTTTATTTAAAAATAAGACATTACTTTGTGTTGGAGCTTCGATACGATTCTTGCGGCCCTAATCGAGAATGAGTTCAATTTCCTTGTTGATTTAGTTGGACATTAGTCCGCGATCATCAAGACAGGATCTGGCACGCTCTTGTCTTGCATTATCGAAGCCGTATGAGTAACGCAGAGTATCGTCATCAGTGAAGCTGTCAAGTGGGAGCGGAGGGGATCGAGAGTAGGTCATTTATAAAGATACGACAGAATTTACGGTGATAGAATTTACCCCTGGGTTGAGGATTGGATTTGACGCCATCCAGTATTACAGGGCTGAGCGCCATAGTATATCGAAAGCCTTGGAGATATTTAAAGCAACCAAACTTTGGTTGAGGGGTTCTGCAAGGCACACTAAGAGAACGCTATTGAACCGTTTTGTCTGAAGCCGTAGCTTTATATTGATTATCGCCTCCATGGTTTTGGAGAGAATAGAATTTATTGCTATTAGGCGGTAGTTGGAGAGGTTGTTAAAGCCGCCTTTTTTGGTATAGGTTGAAAATGTGCAAGTTTACAAGAGTCGGGATAAACTCCGTAGAAGTATGATTGGGCTAAAAGTTTCCGCAAAGTGTTAGGCGAAGTTTAGGCGTTGAGAGCATATTGTCAGAAACTGTGGATTTGTTAGCATCGAGCTCCTTGAGGCACCTCTGCACCCCGCGAGTTTTGAAGGAGACACTATCCATTGAGTGTGAGGAATGCACTCGTGGCACGCAGTGACGGGCAAAGAAGAATTTGAGGCGAACAGGGGCATTCATTATTCTAGAAAACAGCAATACCATCAATTAGTCTCGATCCTTATCTCTAATAAGTTGTGGTCTTGTTCTACATCTACCCACCGTAATTTTTTGACCGCTTACTCTACGGTTTTTAGCATTCTGAAGTGTGATATGAAGTGCTATTTAAATTTCTTTTCCTGTTATTAAGTGACGGGTGCATGTCAGATGACTTTCAAGATAATGCACGCCTTTTCATCTTTTTTATCTTTTCAAAAAAAATTTTTTTTTATAAAATCACGTTCGAATGCGTCTCTGGCCCACATCCATCTTAAAAAACTATTCTAGCTTCATCCACGTGTGTTGTCAAATTGTAGAATCCCGACTAGAATTTAAAGGGGCATGCCTCATGTAGATGCGGGCCCCACGAGGTAATTCCACCATCTACATAAAGTATTCGTATCGCTAAGCTTTAGTTTTTGTTGTTATCTTGCTTCATATTTCAAGCAATTATGCTGGTAACCGTGAAGGATGTCTTTAGCATACTATATAGACCGGTCTCGTTCGATTTCGGAGCAGCAGCATTGGTAGTGGTTCGTACTCAGTTGGGGGACCGCTTGATAAAACGACACTCATTTATGGAAGGATGAAAAGGTTTTGAAAATTATAATTTGTTTATTACTAAAATTGGGTCTGGCGGGATGTTAGCAACGAGAAAACTGTCTAGCAACTATAAATTTATACTGTTAAAAATTCATTATATGTATGTAGGTATGTAGTAGATACATATGGGGAAAAAAATTTGTCGTAAAAGGATTTCAAAATTCACAATTTTCATATCTGCAGAAAACATGCGAAAACAGGTACCAGAAGAAACTATCAAAAAATAAGCCGACTTAAAATTCTATCTCGAAAACGTTGCTAGCTCTCGTACTAAAAACTTGTAGATTTGAGGAATTCCAAGCAAAAAAATCACATGAACTATAAAACGCGCCTAGTTCGGTTGCTTTATAGAAAATAAAAACATCTAGATCATTCTGAATATTTCAATTAGGTCGGCATCGACTGGATTCGAAGATATTTGCCTATGGTTAGTTAAAAATGTGCTTCAGCTACTTCTTATCCTTTCATGTTGGTCAAGAGTTGGTTTTTTTAAACTAGCTTATGTTAAGCCGTAAAAAAAGTGACTAAAAACGCCTCCACATAGGTATGTACGTCCCAGTAGTAATTACTTATTACCTCGAAAAGTATATTACCTAGACGATTCTTTTGTATGGAACTATTTTAGTGAATGGTTTGGTGCATCATAAACTGAAGAAAACTAGTTGGGTTGTGGGTTTGACCCTTTCGGTTCACACGATCAACTTCCCAGTATGATGAATGATGAATAAAGGGCTCGACCGAATGTTATGAAATTTTTTCAGAGCATGTTTTCGTTAATGCACTTCGATCGTCACCTCAACGAAATCAATATAACTTTCTTTTCGCGCGATGGCGTGCAGGTAAAAAAATCAGTTATGTCGTTTAAACAAAAACACGGTTCGACTGAATTTTATGAAAGTATTTTTAGATTATATATTCGTTAATACGCGTCGATCGGCACCTCAACGAAGTTATTTATCATTTTTGGTTTGCGCGATATCGTGCAGAGTACAAAAATTACGTACCTACGTCGTTTAAACAAAAAAAAACGCTCGACCGAATTTTATGAAAATCGATACAGAACATATTTCCCTTAATACGCTTCGAACGACACCTCAACGAAGGCCGGCTGCACCCTAGCAACTAATTTGAAGCAACTTTTTAATCACAAAAATAGAACGCACTAAAGTAAAGGTAAGTCCGCACACAGACGATTTTTAAGTTGCGGCAACTAAAAAAATCCAACACATTCTATTTTAACGGCGAGTAAATTTTTCATTGATTAAACTATTTAATCGCCCATCAAAACAGTTGCTAGTGCACGGCCGGCCGAAGTCGATATCGTGCAGGTTCCAAAATCACGTACTTCGTTTAAACAAAAAAAACGGCTCGACCGAATTTTTTGAAAACCTTTTCAGATTATATAATCGTTAATACGGGTCGATCGACACCTCAATGAAGTCGGTATCTTATTTGGTTCGCGCGATGTCGTGCAGGTACAAAAATCACATAAGTGGCGTTAACAAAAAAACGGCTCGACCGAATTTTATGAAAATGTTTTCAGATCAGCGATATTGTTTTTGGTTCGCGCGATATCGTGTAGGAAAAACTGACCACATACGTACGCACACACACACACATACTTCTTCTCAAATGTATGCTTAAAATGCTATTGGGAACTTGAAAAATGAAAATACGTTGAAAAGTACGATTTCGATTTTCGGACCGATTACAATAACTTCTCTATAAACTGGGAAGTTAAAAAGTAATGTTAACAATGTATTTTTCTGAGAAAAAGGCTATAAAACGAAAATTTTTGTGAGGTTCAGATGGAAAAGATCGAAAATGCTCCTAAATGGAGTCACTCAAGTATCTGGCCTTTCTAGCAAATAAAAGAATACACAATTACCTAAAAAAAGCAAGCCTAAATATGTTGATCTACGATAATCGGTGCAGGAGTTCTTATTAACGTTTAAGCAGAAATAAAACACTAAAATAAAAAGTGGTCTGCCAGGCACTTGGCACCTTAACCTGGCAGACCTGGGTTTTGTAGTATAAAAGTGTTCAAACTTTAATTTAGTTATATACCGAGTTTCCATGGGAGTCGAGTTGAGTTGTGGTTGAGCTGAAATGACACTTCAACTCAACGATTAACTCTATGCGTTTCCATTTCTGCCTTCCGTCTTCCTCCATCTTTTTCCATAAATTAATTTTGTTATAGATTTTTCTTTTAAAGTATTTATTAAATAGAAAGAGGTGCAACATTTTCAGTTTTTGTACCTTTGCTAGTGTGCCGTTTTTAGTTGCATGCGTGAACTCAATTCAACCTACCTATTTTCGTTGAGTTGAGCAGAGTTGAAAATATTTAACGAAAACTCTTAACTCATTCTGTTTCCATGATGTATAACTCGGGTTCAACTCTGGTTGAACTCTCATGGAAACTCAGTAATAGTTTGAAACTGTTACTCGATAGATCAGTTGGGGTCCCAAAACAACAACAAAAAAAGTGATTTGCCAAGGCATTAACACAGATTTGAACAGGCAAACCAACATATTTTTTTTTACTCCGTGAGTACCTTTTAAATTTTAAGAGTAATTCCAAGAAACCGTACTCGATAAGTCACGTAGCGGTCCCAAAACTATTCCGGAAAACCCTCATTCTATATTATTATTATATGTAGTTACTGTGTTATTGTAATCGAGGATCTCCTACCTATACTGCACCTATACTCCTCGAAACACCAGACAGGCCGATCGGTGCATTCCCTTTAATTATAGCTTTCTCATCGCTCAGTACAATAAAGAAACTTATTGATAGACCAAACAATATAATTGTGGAACAAACTCACAATTCATAATTTCCGAACTATTATAACATTCGAAAGTTCGAATTGATACTACAAACTTACTACACCCAAAACTTCGAACTGGCCATATTACTAAAGACATGACAAGACTTACAGAAACTACAAAAGTCCTTCGGACTTTCTTTGTCCCTTTAACTCTCACAAAAAACAGAAGAACTCATGACTATTGCACACACCTTATGTAACTCCCGTTTTTGGGTAGCAGGTGTATTATATGAAATCTGTTCAGTTGAAACTATAGTTCATTTTTGTCGAATCTTTCTTTATAGTTTTCGATTAATTTTTTACTTCGCAAAGTTTCACAATTTTTTTCTACTTAAACTCGAAAAAGCAAATTCTTTTCAAATCGATATTTCCCTGGTTTCCAAATTTTTATATAATGTTCCCCATAAATGTGAAATGTCCTTTGAATACATCAAGAAATATTTTAGTCATTAACAATCGTGAAGATATACAAAATAGCAATAAATAAATACTTACAGAAAAAGAAATGCGATTTGAGACTTGTTATAAAATGGAAGTGCCGCACTTAACGTTATGCTTGAACAGTGGAGAAATTTCACTCAGAATCTTTACAATGGACCAATATATTACGCCTTTCTAGCAGCCTTACATTGATGATTTAAATATCAAAGGTCATTAATATTACAATTCTTTAATGTTTATTCATTCATACTATTTTTATATATATTAAATTCTCATAATCTAACAAATCTTAATTAATCTCAAAGTAAATTCATTTAAAATTTCATTCATTTGTGACTGTCTAATGATCTTTAAAACATTTTCATTAAAATCATTTTACCACACAAAGTTTCTTAAATTTCCCTTGAGCTGTTTTCCAGCACTCCTTTTTCACTGTTAAATACTTACAAGAAAACCGGAAAAAAACTAAGGACAGCAAAAATTTCATCTACCTACCATATTATCGTTTTTCCAGCTTTTATCCCTCTGTTTTTGGTGGTTTCCTTTTTAAAAAACTGTCATCGTCTTAGGGCTGAAGAGTTTTTATGTTTGCGGAAATAATTTTTCTTCAGGGCTTTACAGAAAATGCCTCAAGATGACGCCAAACTTTCCCACTGGCATTATGTATTTTCTTGAAAAAAAAAGACAAAGTGGTTTTGTTTTTTTTGAAAAAAAAATATTCCCTATGAAAAAATTCCGAATAGTTAAAGACAAAATAAAATCTTTAAAATTTTTCCTTTTTTTGTCACGTTCCTTCCCCTTTTCTAACACGAAAATATTAACTCACGAAAATTAATCTTTAGGATAAATGCGTGCACAATTTCCCGATGTTGATGGGGGGTGACAAGGACAAGACAAGCAAAACGTGAAATCTTGAAGAAAGTGCAACAGGTGTCTCCTTAGGGGTAGGCAATTGGTTTTGGGTATCTTCTTGGCTTACTGTCTTGTCTGGTCTTTTGATTCCTCCTGGGGGTTTATTTGCCTTTTGCCCTTCTCGAATGCGGTGTTGATAGGGGTGATGGACGGTATCATGTCGCAATAAATGTTTTATAGACGATTTACTTGAGTTTGTTGCGGTATCCAAGAAATCTTAAGGGTAAGTACTTAAGAGGTTAACCATCCGTTGAATAAATGTTGGTTGAGTTGTAATTGGGGAGTTTATCTTAAGAAAATTTCTTGTGAAAAAGGGACATATTTTCACAAGGGGACTTAGATTTTTCTTTTCTTTAAAATATTTCGAACAAAAAAAAAACAATTGAGTTAGCTTGACGTTAATTAAACTTATTGAAATTTTCTAGCACTGAAAATTTAATCGATACAAGAATGAAAGTGAAATCAAGCAATCATGGGTATAAGTTTAATTGAAAAGATGCTTCAGTGGCCACAAACTGTTTTCTTAAGACACCATAAATCTCGTGGTCTCTGCACTAGACTTGGGACAAACCAGATTGTTTCACGCTTGATTAAATGTTTTAATAGTTTCTAAATAGTTTGAGATTAGGATTTTCATTCTCTTCCACAAGCATACAAGAAATTGCAAGCTTGTGTATCTGTTTTATACGTATATTCCATACTAACACCCATGATGAATATTTGAAAGCTTTTCCCGTATTATATAGAGATTATATTCCAAGCAGCAACCAGCAGCCCCTAATGAAAATATACTCAAACTATGACATGACAATTAATTAACACAATTAATCATCAGTGCATAAAGTTTAAGTTTTATTTATTTCTTTCATTTCAATTATTTTCAACTTTATGCTGGGAAATTAGTGTAAAAGGAAGAAGGTGGAAAAATCAATCCCAAAATACTTCCGGGGGGTGTAACGCCGAAATGAATGAAGCTGAGAGGGTGAAAAAATGCTCACCCACAAATCAACTGCCGGAACCGGAGAACTAGTTAAACACACAGGACTTAATCATCCGGTGTAGAAGGTCGCTTATAGCTACTTAGGTATTATCGCGTGCTACTTGCATGCACTTTTGCTGCTTGCCTCTGATTTACATTTTCCGGAATTCCTTGCACCCTGATTAATATCCTGGGCGTCATGGGAATATTGCTTATTGGCATTGAATAACTGGAAATAAAGTATTTGGACTTTTTTTTCAAGAAAGGAAGTCTCTAATTAAGTTATTCCGGTTTTCTTCAGGTGTTGAAGTGAAAAAGGACTTATTAATTACTAATTGACGTTGAGGTGATTAGTAATAAAGTTTCAATGAAATAAAAATCAATTAATGAATCATAAGAGAATAGATTACCTCACAAATAAAAAATACGGCCAGGAATTTATAGGCTCTAGAAAAAAATAGGGGACTCTGGAGGGTCCTGACGGAAGTATCAAGAAATCCCGCGTTTGAAATCCGAAGCACTAGGACTACGATCAGGAACACGGGAAGTCCCAGTTGGCCGGGATCATCATATGGCAGTGGTACGTTGTTCCAAGAGACCCTGGTCGAACAGCCAAGTCTGAACGACAAACCACTAAGCAGACCTCTGAACGTGTTCAAGTCGTTTGGCCTACAAATATGAGGTATAGGGGTGTAACAGACCAAGCTATCGGCCACGGTACTTTTGGACCCAATACCTCACCAAAAGAAGAGGAGGGATGCCAAAGGTTTGTAGAGGATTGACAGCAAGTTGTTTATAAAAATTAAGAAATTAAACTGAGTCCTGGACGACACTACGGGAATTGTGCACGGTTTAGATTCGACATCGCCAAATACTACATTAAACCATACAGTTATTGTTGAGAAGAACACGATTAAAAATTGAGTTTGTAAGAAGTGCCTCTTTTTTTGAGCAAGTAAAATGACATACTTTAAATGAAGCGAGGTTCCATTGCAATGTAAAAATGATAAAATCAAGCAAATTAAAGAAATAAAGAAAGCAGAGTTCATTTTTTGACACGAAAAAATTGGAAGTACTCATGTGCATGAATGACTCAAAACTCATTTTTCGACTCATGTGCGCACACGAAATTATTCAAGTGCACACAACTCACGTGCGTGAGTAATAAGAACAAGGAAAGCGCACACAACTCATCAGTATGTTTTGGCGCACACAAAATTTATCGCACACGAGTGTCCGTTTCCGTACTCTGAAAGAAAGTTAATACCACTGAAAATATTTTTTTACGCGTTTGATTCTAATATGTATTAAACTGCCTCAGAGTAAGTAAGAAACCTATGCCCCTAACTTCAAGTTGAATGTTACTGCCCCAAAAGAAGAAAGTAAGAAGAAATCTATGTCTCTCCAATACGTATTTACAATCATACCTCGCCTCATTTATCTCGCTTTATACACGCTCATATCAGAAGGACATTATTTTTGGACCGGATATTTCAATAAAATGAGGCCTCAGTACAATTTACCAACGTGTAAGGGACAAATATACTAAAGCGGTGTGGCATGTTGTCTTTACACGCAAATCCATTAAAATTTGTGGAAGACCGTCTATTTATTTTTAGATTTTCTTTTTATTTTATTATTTTTATTATGTTAAACGCAAAAGATCATAGAGTAAAAAATATAAAGCGACTCAAAGCCCTTCAAAAGCCGATATAATTCAAAAAAAGTTGATGCTCCCTGTTTGGTGGGATTTCAAGCTAATCCTGTTTTTGAGCTTCTACCGGAAAATACCACGATCAATTCTGAAGTATACTCTCATCAACTGGACAAATTGAATGATTCACTTAAACAGAAGAGGGCAGAATTGATCAATAGAAAAAGTATAGTATTCCACCAAGATAATGTGAGACCTCATACAAGTTTGGTGACTCGCCAAACGAGTTTTTAGATACAGGTTGGATGGGACGTGTTACTTCACCCACCATATTCTCTAGATTTGACACCTTCGGATTATTTGTGGTTACAGTCGCTACAAAATTTTTTAGACAAAAAAACATGTACTTTAAATGAGGATGTCAAAAATGTCTTAGATCAGCTTTTTACCAGTAAAGATAAGAAGTTTTAAAAGCGTGGAATCATACTACTACCAAAATGAGAAGAAGAAGAAGAGAATTTATTTCAATAAAACTACGAAAAAAACGTTTACTTCATGTACATATATCTACTTATACAGTCACAGTATTCTAAAAGCAGTCACAAGTCACAACGCAATCACAAGTGCTAGTCTCAACTTGAGGCAATTTAGTATTCTAATTTTGCAGTCACAATTTTGACAATCCGCAAACAGAGGCAACGTCTAACAAAATTGTGACTGTATAAATAGCAGGTCACAAGAGTGTATAAAAAGCACGTTTCTATCATATTTTTCATAATTTCTCACAGACAGCCAGCTTCGATGAGAGGTGTTCCAACGTTCACCTAACGCTCTGCCTTACTTCATCAATATTTTCTGGCATACGTTGGCTAGGGTGTCGCCCAGACTTTGCTTTATCTCATTACACGAATACAAATTCACCATTAGAGGTGAATTATTTAAGATTTTTCTTGTGACTGGGTTTTTAGAATACCAAAACACCTGATAGTCACAAGAAAAGTGTCTCAAGGTCTCAAAAGAGTCACAATCTTCATCATAATTTAGAATAGGGGCATATGTGCCTTTTCGAGCACTAACATTTGTTAGAAATTCAACATAGCTGTTTGACAGAACGCAAATGATGCTGAAGTTTCAGAGACTAACTGCTTTCAGATGAAAACCTCCTTCCCCTTCTCCAATCTGAACATTTTCATGAGAGAAAATTTTCGAAACAAAGTCAATATTTTAACACCACAACCAAAGCAAAAAATTTTCTCTACTAGCTCACACCTGCTAGTAAATTTATCCTATAGGTGCTGTACTTCATTCATCAGTCGAGGGTGCACAAATATCCATCTAAAAAAAATGAGACCACGAATGACTGAAACCATGCATCTATGACGATTTCCGTTTAATATTTCGAGGGATGCGCTCATCGTAGGAAAGGGTCAAGTGATTTTTATACCAGCCTAATTAACGGAAATATGAATGACGTGATACCAGGCTAAAGATTCACCATGATTTCATGGGGCACGAGTCCAAAATTACCAGTCTAGTTCACGTTCCAATGCATATAATATCAAGCTTACAACAATACGGCAACCAGACAAGACCCGGCAAGAGTCAAGTTATTCAGCATTTATTCACTTTTATAATACTTAGGGTAATGAAGATGCTTCCGGATTGAAAAGTCTGCAATCCTTTTCTTTTTCTTAGTAACATTTCCATTCTCTGTTTATTAGCAACAAGGACTCTGTTGGATTGTCTGTGTGGTCTATAGGGGTGATCTCCTTCCATCCAGACTGTGTGGTACTTAATCGCTTCGATACTCTTGATGTATGGTTTAACTACAGTAAAAAAAACGTTTCAAGCAACTGTTGGAGAAATCTATCAACCATAGAAAGCATTCTCACAACACAACCCTTGAACATCGCTCTTTTTTTTTTAAACAGAAAAAAAAATAATAAAAGGAAAATCGAGGTTAAAATCAAAAACACAAAATTTTCTGGCCACTTTTTCGGTAACTTCTCTTATAAAAAAAATACAACATGAAAAAATGTTGAGTTGCAAACTTTCAGCTTTGCTGTCACAAAAAAAGTGATGAGAATGGCATACGCCAAAGGACAATAATAATCAAGGCGGACCGGGAAGGTCCACGTGCATAAGCCAAGTTTTGAGATCTATACCAGGAAAGGGAGTGCTATACCTGTCACACGCTTTTTTCAGGAGAAGACTGCATACTTTCTAGTATAGTAACAACAATTTTTTTTGCATTTTATTAATTTCTGGAGCATAAGGCTTCTCTGTGTAGAAAACGAATGGATTTTTGAGGAGCATAATCCAGATACTACGACAGGTGGTCGGAGTTAAACTCTTATTTGGCAGTACAGGGTATAGGAGAAAGTCGTCAGGAAATTTTCAGGTAATTTTTTATTGTCATCTCAACTTTCTCCCCACGCTCCCCGTTAGGTGTGGTGCACGTTATCCTGGGATTTTTGGACTGGAGAACATTAAGCCTCAACTAATTGCAAAGCTTTATGCAATATATACTCACAAGGAAGGGAGGACAATAACCAGAAATACCAACAAAGAACGATGCAACAACAAAATAAAAAAAAGGAAAAGAAGCAAAAAAAATTTTTTTTTTTACAAAACCCCCTTACATTCTAGATTTCTACCTAACTTTTTCCTCAATACTCACTCTCTTCGGGTTTTGTTGTTTTGTATGTATTTGTTTGGCACTAAAGGATGCCAATAGATGGGATGCTTAGGGTTTATTCTCAGTTTTGTACTATGTATATGCTCAGAACTGGCGAAGCCAACAACTTTTTGACGATGATAATGTCTATTCTATGCAAGGATATGAAGAAATGCAAACTCCTGAGTCCTGGCAATCATGAGCGTATTATTTTCCTGCATTGCTTGGGATATATATGGGTGGAATGTTGGAAAAAGATAATGCATTTGGACTATGTTTGTCAAATAACTTTAGAGAAAAAAAAAACATTGAAGATGGAATGAAGGCGGATATAAACGAAATTAGAAATCTTCAAGTACTGAGTAAGCTTCGGACTTTTTTTGCTGTTAAGCGGCGAGTTAATTATTTTTGAAAAATAATTTTTTTTTAATGAATTCCTTTATTGGAAAATGAATATTTTTTTCGGGAGTGATGAAAGTGCGTTTTCGTTAATTATGAGGAATTGACAAGTGTTTTAAAAAATTAGTTTTATGGTTGAATATATTATGGAATCAACAAAATAGACCAATAAGTTTTCTAAAATACACACCAATGGATGATGAAACGATTTCGATGGAATTTGGGAAGATGTACGCCTGCAAGACCGCGAAAGTTTGTTCGTCACTAGATCAATTAAGATTTCGGTTTTTTGAAATAGAAATAGTTTCCAACTCCAATGCTTTACAATTTGTATCCTTGAAAAATTTAAATGACTCAAACTTGTTTAGACAAATCTATAAAATTTGTCAATTTAAATAAAAAATATGCATACCTAGCGGTTGCATTTGCCGGCCTCCTTTGCTGATGCATTTATGCGACTACCATCCCGACGGACTGTGATTCGATTCCTATCAGCGGCATAATTCTACTTCTTTCCCGAGATAACATTCTTTCTGTCGTGTCGTCTTCTTTTTAAACCGTTCGCTGCGCTCTTCTGTTCAATCGCCGAAATCGAGATTCTGGCGCGGTAGTATTTCATGGGAACCGGTGGAGTAGACCATTTAGTCGTTATTACTACTTTTATTTTTTCACTCTTCTATCTTTTCAACTGTTCGAAATTTTTATAAATTTTTAATATATGAACCATTCCTTAATCGAAATAGCTGCCACCTTCTGTCAGTCTGTTTTAGGTGAATTCTTCACTACTCGTTTTCAGCAAACAAGGCCCATGAGAACGTGCCCCACGAACGCCATTGACGGACCCCCGCCTGCTCCTTCCCGATCATCACTTCAACCAGTTATGCCTAATCTCCAATGGGAAAACCAACCACGTACCAATAGGCTGAATTATCTGACAAAATGCATTCACACCCATTTCTATCAATTTAGATGTGAAATGTCAGAAATTTCTGTTTTGTTTTGATCGGGAGTGCTGTGCAAAATTGTGGAATTATGAATAAAATAAATGATTTACAAACATTAGCTAATCTATCAGCAATAAAATTTAATGCCTTTTTCACTTTTTGTGCTGTCATATTTTTTGGCGCGATATATCAATTACACTTAACCTCATTTTTGTCTTGATATTTGGCATTTTTCTGTACTAAATTGTTTAGAACCACTGAAAGAAACCCGCTGAATTTCATGTGGCAACTCAAATGGTTTAACTAAGACATACGGAAAGTTACACATGTCAATCAAAACACCAGCGAGACGGGTAACTCAATTTACAATGAGAAGGAGTTGGTAGAAGCACTTTGGTTAGTTGGTCCGTGATTGGTTTTCCCATTGGAGATTAGGCATTAGTCTCGTGCAGTGCCCTTAGAATAAGGAATCTGGGGTCTGGACCTCAAAACCCTATTTTGGCCATGGCAACATCTTAAGCTGGCTTCCCATGGGTATGGCCGCTACAATCACGGACTACCGTCCCTAGTCCCTACTTTCGGGAAGGACTTCTCCGTCGAAGGAGTTTTATCTACGGATACCTATTCACCGACGGCTCTAAGGTCTAAGAGGAGGTCGGGGTGGCGGTCTATCTAGAGATTACTAATAGTTCACTGTCTTGGCACCCTCCGTTGCACGCTATTATCTTCTTAAATAGACTTGGTAAAAAGCATAACGTGACTCTTATTTGGGTTCGCAGACATAGGAACCTAGATGGGAACGAGAAATCCGACTTCCGAGCCAGAGAGGGAGACTGTATCCGGACTCGGAGTTCGGGATCGTTGGTAGCGCAATATACAGCGTTACAAGCACTATAGAAGATCTGTATTGTCTCCCGAGTAAAAATAAGACTCGCCCGTTCTTAGAATGTAACGGGCACGCAGAGGGTCAAAACGCCTGTATGGCACCAAAAACAGGCACGGTATGCCTGAGTAAAAATTCTACTTTTCCAAATGCAGCCCGTCACAGGCGAGTATCAATAAAAGACGCAGTACAGAACGCTCACCCTTTTTTTAAACTAAAAGGAGCAAAATTAGAGGTTCAAGAAATTGTATAGGACGAAGAAAACCGGCAATTTATCAACCATAAAGGGTGCGTTAGTGTTAGAATACTCAAATAATAAACAGATTCTCGTTAGGTTGCGTAAGTCAAGCAGCATTGGACATGGTTAGTACTTAGTTGGGGGACCGCTTGGTAAAACGACTGGTTGCGGAATGGCCGATTATGAATACATTCATATCTGTAATGGAGGCCTGAATCTATTTATAGCGGAAGCATTTTTAGATTTTTCGCCTGTAGCAGGAGCGTGCATGCCAGCGTGGCAGGCGTATTTTTCAATTTTTGTACTCGTAGCGGGATCGTGTCATAATAGCACCGAGCCCATTGTTTGCTATGCGTGCTACTTACGGAAAAATATGTGCGTATATAAGTACGTCTCTACTTGGTGAATACACCAACTAATTATTTTTACTTGGACTTCAGGACTACTTAACCCACTTAGAACAAAGAAAGAACAATGGTCCTCCTAAACAGACCCAGAAGAGATATTGTCAAAATTACGGCAATCATCACGGGGCATTGACCAATTGAAGAATTGAATTGTTCTTTTCGCCCCAACTACCCTCGAGGCATAGGTGGTCTAGTTATACCTCTAGACCCTTGGTTTAAAGATTTTACAGGGATTGGTTATTGGTATATTACCATTTGTTTTTCCCGGCTTGGACCGACAGGATATCTTTGCGGTGTTCTTTTCCTATTACGGTATGATTAAGAAATAAAAAAATATTTCTAAACATTGATGCTACTTTTAAAATACAACAAATATTCTATTCTTTGTTTCCTGAAACAATAAATTACCGAAACATTATTATTATGACATAAAAATCTTGATAATTTGACTGCATAGTACACAGTAACCAAACGTGCTTGCTTTCTTTGAAGTATGGTAGTAGTGCCCTTTTCAAAAAGATCCTCATCGATTTCCTTTTTTTTATTCACTTTGGATTTGGTTGTCCGATTAACGCGCAATTATAGATCTCAATCTAAAAAAAGTGCACATTTGTTTGCAACCTTCCATTCTGAACCCTTCATAAATTTTTTCGGTAAACGTACTTATAATCTTCATGAAATAAAACCCCCGGAAAAAATTTTCACTCGGACTGTAATCGAATAAAAACAGGAAAAAGATCTATGAAATAAAAGATCCAAAAAGTGTATAAGGCATGCGCCAAGCACGCGACCCCTGCCTCGTCTTTCTTTTGTTTGCGGTATGAAACTGAAAAAGAAGTAAACGAAGCGACGCAGCCGCACATCTATATGCACGCATCTGGAATAATGTTCACCCTTAAGGGCGATAATTGGACCTTCGGTAGTGTTGTAAACCTGAAATTCAGGAGGAAATTTTTGGGTCCTTGCAAGTTTTTATGGTTAGCAGAGCGATCGGAAGGGAAAAGACGTCACTCGCTTGTATATTTTCCTGGGGAAGTTGATCCTGATCGAGAGGTTTCGACTAACACAAATGCCTTAGAACGGTAGGGATCTCTTGAAGGTTTTGTAGTAAAAGTAACCCTCATTTTCTGCCAGTGGTGTGTGCTGTATTGATGTTTGGCTTATAGGAAAGAGGGTTCAACTGGATTCTTATTGTAGTTTCTCTAAGGAGCAGATGTGCAATATGCTTACCTACATGCAGCACAAGCCGCGTCCTGATAAAGTTTTTTTTTTTTTGGGAAATACAATAACGGGCATAAGCTTGCTTGGACGTTTTCTTTCGTCCCCTTACCTTTACGTCATTACTGGTGCAGCTGCCTCTTGAGCTCATCATAAATGAATTTTATTTGGGGTGAGAATTCATGCAGATCTGTCAACAGAACTTTTAGGGAAGCAAGAAGTTATTATTTTGGTTGTTGTTGTAGAAAAATGTTGTGATCAATCTAATATTTCTGGGATGTACTTTCACAAATTTCTCTAAGTTGTACGCTTGCCTAAGACAGCCTTTTTCTTAAGCTTCAAGGATACACCCACAGCAAATACTTGACATGTCCTGAAATCGTCCCTTTTGTGTTTGTTTTGTGTTCTCCTCCTTCTTTTCCTTTCAATACTTGAGTAAGATTTCTTGAGTGTATCTGTATAATTTCTTAGGGTTTTCTTATAGAAAACGGCAAGGTCGTTTGGTTTCCGCTCAAGGAAACAGGAATAATGACGTCACAGTTAAAGGAGGAAGGGAATTTTCTTAGATATTTTGTGGTAGTTGTAAATTTCTCCTTCTTAAGAGAGTTTTGATATAAGGAATGATTTTCTTTAAGGATTCCTATAGGATGGTATCAAGAAACTGGAATTCCTTTAATATTCATCTTGCCTACCTCAAGAAGCAGTCACTTGTTGCTTGTTTTTTGGGGGCTTGGTGTGTTGTGTTGTTACAAGTTATGGAAATTGGATTTATGACTTAAAGAAAAAGGGGTGGAGTCTGTTTAGATTCATCTGAATAGGTATAATGGTATTTATTAATATTTTAATTGAATATTCCTTTTTTAACTAAGGCAAGTTTTAGAAGATAAAATAAAACAGAATATGTATATTTTTTTAGTGATTTTCTAATGTCTCTGTAATATTTTTTTCAAAATTTACTTGATTCCTTGTAATTTTATAATAATGAACCTTTGTGGGTTTTACTTTTAAAATTATGTATGAATACTCATTTTTTATTTTAAAGACTATTTTCACGGATGATAATATGAATAGTTTTATGATGAATAAATTACAGCGATGCAAAACAAAGCAAAAATGTTGGAGACTTATGCAAATAGAAAAAGAAGTTGACACTGTAAAAAATGTCTTCATTAATTTTACGAAAAGGAACTGGAAGTTTTATTCACAAGCAGTTTTTTAAATTTACAAGATATATTATTAGGAATATTTCTAATCATCGCAAATTCTTCATGTAAAGTTACAAAATTTATGGTAATATTACAAAACTTTATAGTTATATTTATAAGTGTGCAGTAAATCAGTTTTCATATTGCGATTTGTAATTTGACTGTACATTTGCACTGTGAATTTACATATTTTTTTACTATGTATGTAAGAAGAAAATAAGAATAGAAAGAAATATCAGCCACAAATTATAGTGGTGGTATTACGTAAGTTGTTTCAATCGAACTCTTCAGACAAAAATTCAAGACTCGATTGAAAACAACTTGCGTAATACCACCCCAGTTAATTCGTTCGAAGGCTACTTAGTTGTGACTTTAAAAATAACGCAAGGCGCGACTGCAGAATTGAAAATTTGTCTTCCACGGCAGCCATCGTGAAAGTTACATAGTATGGCGTCCTTCGTCACCTCTTATAGGCTCGCTGTCAAATACGCCATCTGGAGCTTAACAATAACATAGGAATTAACAATATATAAGGTCTGCCTATGAATTGGTGAATACCAAGGTGATTGGCCAACTATTTTCAGTAAGGCAGGTCCTAGGAAAATGCTAGGAATTCAAGATTAGCTGCGATCCATTGGGACTGGTAAACTACTCAAAACTGCTGCTAGCTGCTCGCAACTACCCTTGCTCTTGTCTTTGGGCAGATACATTTTACTGGTAATTGTCAAAAATCGTGTTCCATTGGTGATGTACTCGCAAGTACTTGCGAGTAGAAAAAATCGCCCAATGGATCGCAGCTATTGACATGTATCAACTTTTCATCCACTTTAAGCAAGCATACGACAACATCGACAGGGAAAAAATGTATTCAGATTTTTCAGAACTATGTAAATCAGGAAATGCATCTCAATATCGCATAAAAATTGTTCATACAAAAATTATCAAAAATATTGTCCACACCATACAAGAAGGGAATTTGAAAATGGCTATTTCCATGCGCAGTGAGTCTGAAGCTCCCACAAGCGAGCAATCTCCCTGTGTATGAAAAGTTAAATTACCCGCTCATTTATATTCTCAACAAGCGGGCGCTCATTTCCCTTCTTTTACGGTGCGGACTATACAAGATTTTTGTGCTTTTGACGTTTAGGACGAACTGCCGGGTGTTCCTGTGTTAAATCCTGTACTTTTTGTATCAGTTTTCAATTTTACTTAAATTTTTTTCGTAAGCGCCGTATGTCCGGTGCAATCATTAATCGAATCCTTTCTGATGATATTTCTTCTTTCTCTATAACATCTTGTGATATTACCTGTATCATTAAAAAGCTTGAAGCTTGGATACAAAAACGTTTAATTCCCAAAAACGAGTACGTTGTGATTGGCTATTTAGCAGCTGAAACCACGTGAAATTGGTAACAGTTCGAGTGACGGACCCTACCATTTCATTTCCTTCATTTTCACAGTCTTATCTTGAAAAATAAATATAGAGGCATTCTTTGAAGTGAGTGTCATGGTTGTTTTCGAAGAAATTACGCATTATTGTCTCTATTTTTTCCTAATGTTATTCTTCTTTACTTTAAACTAAATTTAATTAATATCACACGCGTGACTATTTAAAAAGAATCGCTCCACTATTTTTCATTGTTCATTGCAAATAACTTAATTTTTGGGAAAATGCAATATCTTCAATACTCTTTTTTACACTTCACAATTTCTCACGAATCTTTTAATATGTTTATTTTTAAAAAAAAATTTGGACATCAACTCACCATGAAATACACAAATATGTACCGTGCCATGACATAAATGACATTAAAAGATCGCGATTAATGTTTATCAGAAATTTATGCCTAGAATATTACATCAAGAGCTACACTTTCGCAGTGAACGAAACGAAAAAATAAAATCTTCTTGATGAAAAACAAATTCGAAAAAGAAAATTTGGCCCAAAAATTTGAATTAATAATGTCTCGACACACGTCAAAGTCGTTACGACGAATTCCATTTTAGGGGGTGACACTCGGTAAAATTCGTCATCATCGATAAATTCGTTGTAATGTTTTGACACTTTGATGTGTGATGAGGAATGTCAGTTAAAATTTAAAAAAATATTTTTTTGTTACGTTGTTGTCCAGCCGGTCTCTCAATCAACTACACTGGAAACAAGTAATATTTTTTATAAATTTCAGATCAAACCAAAATCAGCTGATATTGTATGGCACTGGCAAAAATCGCCTAAAAGCGAGCTTTTTCAAAAAATCTATTGACTGACAGAGACCCCTCTATTTTCATAGTAACGACGTAAAATTTGCACCGTTGATTTTCATCGTTATGACGCTGAATATTCGTTATGACGCTGAATTGTCGTCGTAGTAACGTCCGTGTGTCGAAGGTGTAAAATAACGCAGAGGTGTGGTTTATGACCCCTAAGCAAAACATGACCAATACGTCCAGCTTACAACTTTGTAATGCAACTAAAAGCTTTATGAGACTTTCTTCTTCTTCAATGGCGCTACAGTCCTTGTAGGACCTCTTGAAGTGTCTTCTTCCAGTTATCTTCTTCCAATGCCAGTTTTCTCCAAATTTTGTATAACAAGAAGTTTCCGTATTACTTCTAGCACGTCATTCATCTACCTACTTCTTGGTCATCCTACCCTTCTTTTTCTTAACGGTCTACCATAGCATTCTTTCTTCAGAAGCTTTTACAATATCATACCAAGATTCATCTTGAGAGAGCTTTAGCCAATGAAAACTTTGTCATACGAAGCAGCAAAGCAATGCATCAAACCTATACATCGACCAATGAAAATTAAAGTATGGAATTGAAAAATAACCAAGAGGACTTTAAAAATCTGGTAGGCATACCTGACCACTGTTAAAGAAATTATAAGAATTATAAGAAACTCAACAAAAAATGCTCATAGAATTCAAGAAAGTATTTTGACATCACATCATTTCTTCTGTAGGCAAAGAAGTTACTTAGAAATACCAAATGTTTAATTTTCGTGTATTTTTGACTAAGTAATTATTTAAAAAGCAAAACTAAAAGGATTTTACTACAAACATGTACATTTCAAAGCCCATCCAAGACCATACAAAAAGTTGAGCTTATTTATAAAATTTATTTTTTCCTGTTTTTTTTCTCTTCTTTTTTCCACAAAAATAAAATCTACTGGACACAGCGCAATGGTCGCAGAGCGTAAAGATGATAGCCTTTCTCTGTTTGATTAAAAGGAAGAAGTTTTTTTTGCACAAGATAAAGAAAGCAAAAG
Source organism: Thereva nobilitata (assembly GCA_963855945.1). NCBI lineage: Eukaryota > Metazoa > Arthropoda > Insecta > Diptera > Therevidae > Thereva > Thereva nobilitata. The sequence continues at coordinate 170,474,385 of OY979695.1, forward strand.
AAAAAATACTGCATGTCCGTAAAAAATTTCCTTCTCCTCCTTTTCCTCCCGTTCTTTTTTTTAATTTAGTGATATCCTTTGGCGTAAGATTCCACAGTAGTGATAAGAAATGCCGAGCAAATGACTATTTCCCTTTTCCTCTTATATAGTTTCTCTGTTATCATTAAGAAACTTTTTATCCTTTTTCGTTTTCTTTTATTTTTATTCCTTCATAACTGTTCAAATAGCAGTAGTAGAAATTTTTCATCCTTTTCCCTGACTTATGTGTGCAATATATGTATATACTGAAAGGCTTATGAGAATCTAGAAAAGATATGAAAAGTCATTTCTTTTGCTACGTTGTAATCAGAATGAAAATCTCCAAGGATTTTGTTGAAGAAGGAACAAAAGGATATGAAGCTACCAATTAACAAAGCTCTTGAACATATTTTTTGTTATAAAACTGAAGTTTCCTTTTTCAAAGAAATTAATGGTAAAAAGACAAAAAAAAAATATTAGTGAAGAGGCTTAAAGTCTTTTATAAGAATTATTTATCTTGTGACTGTTGATTTAAGAAAGAATTAAATTTGCTAAGAAGAATTATTTTTTTAATAACGTTCGTAATCTTGAGCTGAACTAACAATAATATTATTATTTAAAATTCTGATTGTGTCCTAATTTTATATTCTTCAAGTGTTACGAAAGTACCAGCTTAAAAGTCTTATACCACCTATCTGAGTTTCGCGCAACACTTTTTTATGCTTTCATGCAGCAAAGCAAATTATCAGTGAAATTGTCACAGAATTGCTTAAGTGCCAGTTCCACACCACATAAAGAATTGCGGCCGTTTAGTAGGCTATCGCATAAGTGCTAAGAATACGCGGGTACTTATTAAAACCAGTTCAAACACCTTCTGTCGATTGCCTATTTTTTCACAATGAATGAAAACCCAACCTGGGACCTCCCCTTCTTGTCTTCAGAGTCGTCAAAGAGTATTGTTTTTTTTTGCATAACAGAAGATGTGGAAAACATGGTAATTGTGAATTCCCGCACGACTTTGTAGCAAATTTTTTTTGCCCCTGCGCGTAATCAAGCACGATGTTCTGCGTCTTTTATATTGTGAAGTACTGCATCCGTAGTTTAAGGAGTTTTATCGAAAAGAAATAGCCCGTATCAGTTACAATGAGTGGAAGGATAAGATTTTTTAAGATGTTCAGTGAAGAGAAATAAGGATACGGGATACGATGGGTTTTATAACATGTTTTAGATGATCGTGATTAGCTGCCACTTGGGCATATGTTGCAAAAATTTTGACATAAAATATTTCTTCATAAATACAAGGGTGAAGGCATTGTACTTGTGATAAAAGTGATGTAATGGAAGCGTGTGCATTCATGTCAGTGGTAAGTTTTTATAATTTTTTCGATATGCTACATAATAAACTCTTCAGTGACTATACACTAATAAATGCTTCAAGCCTACTATAAAACTTTGCAAATCATAAATACGTTTTAACTTGTTTGCACTGAAAAAAATTCTGGAAGCGCAATCCCACAATCTTAGTCTCTGATGTATATTTGTTATATGTGAGTATTTCAGTAACCTTTATGGTGAACACTAAGACCGTCAGCCATCCGGACGAGGACAATAAGGTTTTTAGTTGAAGAAACCCGGACTTAAGCAGGGCGCATAAGGTCTCTGATAAACGTTCTTTTTCTAAGCCAGAACAGAGCCGGACATTCACAGAGAATACGTGTGGAAGTTTCGTCGCCTTCCATGCAGAGTCGGCATTCTAAAGCAGAGGGTCTTATTAGATTGTTAGCCTGTCTAAAGGGCCCAATACAAGAGCGCTCCATCCGTCCACGCCACGCCAAAACAACAACAATTTGTATGCAGTCGAAATTTCGAGTGCATAAAAATTGTTGTTGTTTTGGCGTGGCGTGTTCGGACGGAGCGCTCGTGTATTGGGCCCTTAAGATCTAGGACTGATTCCCAGTAGGTTAAATTCAGTCACTTAACCCAGTTCTCTATCAAGAACTTGGAGGTAGACCCATAAGATGTCACAGAAGGGTTCTGGGCCCTAGACCAAAGTTTCAGACCCCTTCCTCGTGAGCCTGTCTCTGCAACCTCATTTCCCTCGATACCCCAGTGTTCGGGGCCCCAGGAGAGCGACACCGTATTTCCCTGGTCAGGCTCTGTAGTATGTCAAAGCACTCTCAGACTATTTTGGAAGAAAACTTCCATGTTGAGAGTGCCTTCATGGCTCTAACCTATCAGTTTTTGTTGGTTTTATTTGCATTTTGTTATAGATATGTATGTATGTATATATTTTTTTTATCGACTAACTTGAAACTTGTATGATCTTCCCCAGTCAGTAGTCCCAAATAACATCAAAACATTCCAACTTAAAGGTCACCGCGTCTTCTTCTACACTGTAAAAAATGTCTGCAGTAATTTTACAAAAAGGCGGGAAGTAATATTACAAAACTTTAAAGTTCTATTACAATAGGTTTGTTCCCGTACTTTCTGTATTCTGCCACTTACTGCAAGTTGCTTATTGAGAGGTGGGGATGAAGTACAGAAAGTACAGGAACATGTTTCTGCTGGTTTCTGCAGTTTTAATACGGGAATGACAGTTCTGACATTGCCATATCTCAAATATCTAAGCTGCAGCAGGTTGCAGCAGCTCGTAGCTGCTGCAGGTTTCTGCTTCTTACTGCAGGGTGGGGAAATGAGTATGGCGGCTGCAGTAAAAGTACGGGAACAGAATTCTGTTAAGTAATTCGAAGCAACTGACAGATTCTGTACTTTCTGCAGGTACGGGAACAGACCTAATAAGTGTGTAGTAAATCAGTTTTCCTATCGCGATTTGAAAATGTATAGTTAAATTTCACTGTGAATATACATTTTTTTTACAATGTAGCTCCCCCCAGATTCCCCTCTATATTAATCCTACTAAACATTTCATCGTTGATTTCTTACTAAATGCGTCAGAAAGCCAGCCAAACACGTTCACACAGCAAATCTATTCTGTAGGACTCTTGACTCCGCCCACAATAAAAATTAGTTTTGATTGGACTGAACTGCGGACTGTTCAATTGTATCTAATCATCTCCACAAACGATAAGACTAGACTATGGTATTATATGTATAAATCAATTTGCCAACCGATATTGGCTATTGTGCTTAAATTTTTAAATTACAAAATCTGTTTCAGAAGAAACCTACACTGTAAAAAAATTCCGCGGTAATTTTACAATATGGCACTGGAAGCTTTATTCACAATCAGTTTTGTAAATTTACAATCTATATTATTGGAAATATTCATAATAAATGCAAATTCTTCATGCGAAGTTACAAAATTTATAGTGATTTTACAAAACTGTAGTAAATCAGTATCAGCGATTTGTATTTAACTGCACGTTTACACTGTGAATTTACATATATTTTTTACAGTGTAATAATTTCTAGTTCCGCCTTTAAAGGAAGTTAAGATGTTTCTAGCTGAAGAACCGAATTAATTTTTTTTTTTATTTTATAACATGGAGTATTTTGAGTAAATTGCAGTCAAAATAGTCGAGTTACAAAGATAATGGCGGTGACATCGTAAGCAAATTGTAAAAGTTTGTGTCGAGTGGCCAGAGACACAATTGGCTTAGCGCAATTTATCCAAATTAAAGGTGTTTTATCCTGTAACAGCTAGAGTTCTCTCCAATAGCATTTAGTTCTTTTCTTTTTTTAATCTTTAGAAATGACCACTTTACCCACAACGGAGCTTCGCTGATTATGATACTATACCTTAGTTTTATATATTCAACCAGCTATCGCTCACGATTTGGTCCGCGTAGATTTTACCGATGACGCCCTCAAATTTTTTTTCCAAAAAAAAGTTCCAATAAAGTTAATCTATTTGACAAATTTTAGCGCCTCTAAAAAATCGAATGAACACATTTCGGCTTGAGACAAACATCGGCAACATTAGGGAAGTCATTTCTGAAAGAATGAAATTTCCAGGAAAGATACTAAAGATGCTAAAGGCAATAATACATACATAAGCATTTCGAAAACCTGATCGGAAAAAATAGTGTGAAAACTCTTTTTATCACTCTAATTGAATTCCTCAAGGAACTCTATTTAAGTATCCTGGGTTACCTAAGTAAATACACGAGTAAAAATAAAACTCGCCCGCAGCTAGCCTGCATCAGGTACCCACTAGCACGCACGGCGCCACAGCTAGCACGCATAGCGAACAAATGCGCAAGGCACATTTTTACTAGGGTTTTCTTCGTCCTCTACAATTTTTTAAAGCAATATAGGCGATTTCGTGCATCCCTGTGGCGGGCGAGTTTTATTTTTACTCGGGAACAAAACTAGCACGCACACTCCCGCCACAGGGATCCACGCTCCCGCCACAGGGATCTACGCTCTCGCCACAGGGATCCACCGCCTTCCTTATTGCTTTAAAAAATTGTAGAGGACGTAGAGAAGGGGCAGCTATCTTGGTGACCATAAAGGGTGCCAATAGCATACTCAGTAAAAATGTTCTCGTTCGATTGCGTAGGTCAAGCAGCATTGGAAGTGGTTAGTGTTTAGCTGGGGGACTGCTTGGTAAAACAACACTCGCGTTTGGAATGGTTTATGCCGATGCGGATGTATTTATAAATGTTCATGCCTGAATTTTTAGATTTTCGTGCCAGTGGATGCCTCTAGCGAACAAATTTTTAGATTTTCGTGCTTGTGGCGGGAGCGTGCATCGCTGTGGCGGGCGTGAGCATACTTTTGTAGCGTCCCCATTTGTTCGCTATGCGCGCTAGCAGCCAACTAAATTATTTTTACTCGGGTATTAATCGCACTATAGGCAGCCCTATTCACGAAAACCACCAAAGACCGAAAATGACCAAAAAGAAATGGGTGAATGATGAATGATAAAAAAAGTTTCCACTGGCTTTCCTCCGACTATCGGATCAAGTTTTCGATCTTAACGATAGTCGGATCCGATAGTCCGAGCAGAGTGAAAAGAGTAGAGCCTAAAGAGTAGCCCAAAACATGCCTAAGAAAATCCCGTGGAAGTCCTATCGCAATCGGATTAGGCGTTTCCGAGATTTGCTCGGACAATCAGACAGACAGACAGACAAAAATTTTACAAATATGTACTTGTTTTAATATCATGTAAATACGAGTAACTATATTAGTTTAGAAAAAGGCAATTATTTTTATATAACAGACAGACACTCACTCCAATTATATTAATATTGATAATGTAAGCCAAGAACGGGCCAAATCTAGCCTTCAAGATCAACTACACTCATTTCCAATTAAATCAACGGAACCATTGAATACATTCTTGATCGGGGACGCTATGTTGAATTTAGCACATCTGAAGCAAGGAACTGTCTAGTCTCTAATAAAACCTGCACCAATCTTCCTTGGGTCTCAGTGGACAAAATGAATGCTTACTTAATATTACCCAAATCAATGATCTAGTCATGCAAGCGATTATAAGATTGTTTAACTTGGGACACTTTTTATGAATTGTGTTATATTAAAAACACGACACCAATAGATCTTAAAATTCAAGAAAAAATTAACAAATCGAAACAATCCCACATGTTTCATATTTTGAGGGTTCAACAACCGGAAACTATTTTATCCATTAAGTACAGCTATCGTTTACCTTCTGTTAGATTTTCTTTAAGAAGTTGAATTAATTGTAGGCTATTAAGGCCCTCAATTAAAACTCATCAACGAAAGAAAACCTTCGTGAAAAACGCGCACGTTCCTTTACATTTTTGTTGAAGATTCGCCAGATGTTTAAGTTGCGTTAGCCAGGCATTAACAAACAATCAAAAGGGTCTCCCCAAAAACAGGATATCAAAATATATACATATATACACCTTCAGCTGATTTTCATGAATTTCCAAAAAATAACAACACACAAAAAAATGCCACGGGCCAATAATGATCCGTGGCGGTGTAGTCTATATATGACTTCGGCAGATGACTTAAACCTGAGGAAGGATAACCATGAAAAAAAGTGCAACATGCGGGTGCCTGATGAATCCGATAAAGATAAATACTTGAACCACACAAATGCACAAAAAAATTCGTGCAAAGGTAAGGTTATGAGGGATTTCCTGACTTCCTTGTTCTTTTCTTCGTTTCATAATGAAAAGATTGAAATGGAATACATTGGAAGTGGGTTGTTTATTGCATTTCATTAGGAAGTCAGTAGATACTGCTAACATATGCCAAAAAGTTCGTCATTCTATTTAGGGATAGCTAAAAAGATCAGCGGGTGCATTTTACGCTTATGTTACACCTTAGGCAGATGAATCGTAATAAAAGGTTCAAAGAACAATTCATTGATTCAGAATCGAATGTCACAGCGGTTGGTTTAGAGTAGTGCAAGAAAGGAGAGCTCATTGCCTCATTACAATTAGCTACTGAAAAGTGTCCTGGTGAGTGAAATGTTTAAATAGATTTATGATGTTATTGCCGGAAGGAAGATGTACACTCCTTTATTTTCACTTTGAGTTCTAGTTATTGACTGACTTTAAGAAACAAACCGCCTTGATTTTCATGATCAAAGAAAAAAAACTTCCGACTTTGATGAAATGTTAAGTGAAATGTCAAATTGCTGATTAAATTCTTTACTACGACGTCTCGTCCTTTAAAAATTAAAAATAATGACTCATTCTACAAACGTTCCCACACTCAGTTCACCTACATACATAATGATAAATGCCCTTCTATTGTACTTAAAAAAAATTTCAATTTCACCCATATCTGTGCAATACTCTTATCCTTGATTGAAAACCAAACATTTTACCCCATTCATAGGAAAAGTAACTAACAACTACAATTAGAACACAACAAAGGGATTTTCCTTTCCTTTTGCATATTCTGTAAGTATGAAATGCATCTTAACTCACCCTTGTAGAAATTATCCCTTTCTTTTTACCCTTGACATTGAACACAGAATGGATACAGGGTTACAGAAAATTCACTTTCATGGAGGAGAATAAATCTTAGAGGATATGACAGATGCAAAAATCTCTTCTTAGCAATCCTTTTGTGGTTGTTTTTACATTTTTTTTAGCTACAAAGTATTTATTCAGGCAAAAGGGTCAACATACAAAAACTGTCCCTTAGTAGCAACCCTCTCCTTATGATTTAAGCTACTCCTTGAATAACAAGCGTGTAAAGGATTTTTTCGCATTTTAGGTAAAATCTACCTTCACAATCCATAAAGCGATGCACCTTGAGAAATTTCAAATTCTCGTTCTCATCACAAACCGTGGCATCCTGGTGGGACTTTGTTAAGGATGCCCTCATTTTATTTACCCGTCTTGCAAGATGCCTTCGACATATTTTTTTACATATGGATAATTTGAAAAGTGAATTTTTGAATATGAAAAAAATAAAGTGATATGCAGCTGGATCTTGGCGGATACTTTCTTTATAAAAATATGCCTGTCTAAGGAGGGTCTGAGTGGGAATCAAGAGGAGCCGATATCGGACAGTTGGACATTGACCAGCATTCACATCTGTTGTGGTCTTCATTCGTTTGTTTTGATAAATTGACACGGGAAATACCATAGATCTCTTTTATAAGGAATGAGTTTTTTGTTGGGGAAGTAATGATATCAAATTTCTTTGGATTGATGTATATGCGGAGAATAAAGGCATAAGGGTGATTAAGTATGGAACTAAAACTTATGGTGGAATGTCTTTTAAACACAATCAAATTTTACTGAGTGTAGGTTTGATATGAAAAAAATTTACTTTGACTTTCAAGGATTAGTAAGCTTAGTTCGAAAGATAAAAGAGGAATCAGGGCGTGTTTAAGGAGAATGGCGATGAAGTGTGCATTCGAATTCTTAGATGTTGTAGGAGTTCGGAAATTCAATTGTATCAGGTTGTTCCACAGCCGGGTTATTCTATTTATGAACGAATTATTTGTATGCAGCATGCGCGAAAATTGAGACTGCAGGCAAACGAAAGAGCCAAAGAGCTGGTATTGCGTGAATAATATTACCGTGGAGGCAAGGGGTGTCGTCTCCGATCAGTTTTAGGGACCTTTTTTGAACTTTATCTAACCACGCCAAGGTGACTTTCGTACCCCCCGTGCACGTAATTATGGTGCGTTTTATAGTAAAATAGCTGTCTGGTGGGTTTGGTCCTTGAACTAATGTAATCGAATATTGAATATTACGAATTAATATTAATAATAATAATAAAAGGGCAGGAAAATTTATTTTATCAATATAATCTCATATAACAAAAAAGTCATTTCAACCATTCACTTTCTGCAAGATTAGCCTTCAGAGGTAATGCCCCTTTGTACTATCTACGGATCTATCAGTGAGGGCTATGCCCGACAGCAAGCTCTAGTCGGAAAGATAGTAGAGACACGAGTGAAAGAATTGACAACGTCAATACGCGCTTATTGGGCCCCCTTCCAATGCTACGTGACATAACGCTGACTTACCGGTAGTGGAACAGGAGATGGCTCCTTTGCTTATTTTGGTCCCCGGGCAAGGCCTCCAGATTTTCTCCACAAAACACCCCTCTTGAGTTTTTTTCGAAAACCTTGACCCTTCCGAATTATTCAAAGTATTTTTGGACGAAATGTGATTTTAGGAAACTTTGACCTTGAATAACTTCGAAAGGCTTAGATTTTCGCAAAAATGACAAGAGGCCTTTTTTGTAGACGTTTCGTAGGCGCTACGTTTCGTATTGACTGATCAAAAAAAAAATTCAAAAAAACCAGATTTTGAGTGATTTTTTTGCCAAAAAATGATATCTCCGGCGGCCATGTTGTTTTTTTGTCTTCCCGAGATTTTTTTCTTAGAAAGTTCCATGGAATCTGTGGTCCAATTTTCAGCCATTTTGGAATTTTGTCTCCTTAAAATACTAATTTCCCCGGACTAATAGGTTTTGATTTTTGAAAACTTGGACTTTTGAAAACCTTTAGTTTTTAGTTACCATACTGGAAGGGAGTAAATTTAGTCCAAAGATATCTACAGTCTCTAAAAATGATTTTTGATTAATCTCACTCACATTGGCAGAACGATATGAGTGCGGACGTTGTTGCTAGGTGGACAGCTCAAGAAATCCCTAAATTTTTTATTAAATTCGGCTTCAGTGAATCATCATTGCCTTATATCTTAATTATAATCCAAAACTTCTTGACCATTTCGTCTCAGTAACGACATGCACGAAGAGTTTTTCTAAACTAAAATTTATACATATCCGATCTACAATGAACCACCAACCACTAGTAGTAAATTTCTCAATTCTATTAATTTCAAAGGAAATAGATTTCAAACATATCGTCCACATCCAATTTTAGAACAAAACAGTCAGCCAACACCGTTCCCTAAGGCAATCCATTCACTGTAACGGTCGTACCATCAGCAATTTCAAAAGAGCATTGCCCGATTACACCGCAAGCCTTATACTGGCACCAAACTGTCACTCGTTGAGGTTGGAAAAGTAGCTCGACTATTTCTCTTGGGATTTCGGAGTCTCAGATGCGACAGTTTTGCTTGTTCACGTTTGGTTTTGTTTTAAAAAATCATGATATTGTTCATGCATTTCCACCAGCGTTTTGCGATTGGGTATCGATCCATATCTGAAAACCTCCTAGTTTTTACTTGGTAAATGTCATCGTAATGACAGTTGTACTTTGACAGTTCAAAAATGGTGCGGAAATTTAAAATGTGACCTCTTGTTAAAAGACCCATTTTTAACAATATTATACCCATATATTCCATCCTGCAGATAGGGGGCGTCATTTATTTCCAATATGCTTATTATATAGCCTAACATTGATTTGCGATTCATATCCCATATCCCCCGGTCGGCAGGGAAGTCGCAATGGAGGAGACCGATCTCCACCTCGCTGTAACCTTACAGTCGCAGGGCAAGTGCTCCGCAATTTCGGGAGCTGCCTGCAGAACTGACAGCTACAATCAACTATCAGCCCAACTATTAGGTTAGTCTATTATGACTGAGTACTTTATTGCATTGGAAGTAAAAGGTTTTGTACGATAAAGCTTTTGAGTTATGACATTACAACTATAACTAAAGCTTTGTGTATGACCTGCATGCATTTTTTAAATTTAAAACAATCCATAACGAAATATTTCTGTATTTAGCAAAAATTCTTAGATAGTTCCTTAATAAAACTTCGCATGTGTTATATAATTTAGATAATTCAATGTTGCAGCCTAACCGGCGCAGAATATTAAAAATTTTGTTTTGTGAATTATGAATACGAGATTTCTTAATCAGTTGATAAGGATTCTTTGGAGTTTTGTTCCTTTTCATTTGCCAAGGAACAATTTCTATAGAAAAATATATATTTAAAATCAAAATTAAGACTTTTGAAATCGGTTTAACTAATTTATAAAAATAAAAATTGTTTAGGTACAAAAGGTGGATGTATGTAATTTCGCACAATAACTAATATTATGGAAAATAATTTCTTCATGCATTTTAATTAAGAAAAAAAAACTTATTTAACGCTATGAAATATAATACTTTCTGACCATAATACTTAAGTTTAATTAAATACTCTTCCATCGCTATTCTCGTCTTTCTGGGAAAATTCCATTAAATAAAGTTCAACTACAAATTATTTTTTAAAGTATACTATTATCGTTTTCCTAGAAAAACTTCCATTTAAGCCATCTGAAATAATTTTCATTTTCTTGAATAAAAGAAAATGTAAACACTAAAAATTTTTCTCTCCATACTTTTAAACATTTTATTCTACAAGTTTTCCTTGTGGTTACCGTTTTTTTTCCTTTCGTTTTTTTTTTATAATTTTTAATCAGATTCCTTCCAAAATGAATGTTTACCAATTTCCAACCGCCGTTACTAAGTCCTTGTTGTTAATGATGATGAAAATGTAGTGAGAGCTCGCTGTCCTATATATATGTATATATAGCGTATAACAGGTATACTGCTACCTTTCATTTTCTTATGAACTCTTTCAGGGCTCTTCCTCGCATTGATAAACGTTAAAAAATTCAAATTTTTTAGAGCAACAACAAAAATCAATTTACCTTGGCTACCATTAAAAAACACCTAACCTCTACCTTCCCCAATGCTCAACGTTTTGTAGCTTTTATATGCTGGACTTGGAGTTCTCGTCCCCCCCGAAGCTTCCTAAGGGATGGTAAAATTTTTTTTTTTTCAAATAACAGGAAAAAACTCCAGCGCAAAACTGTAAACTTTTTCAGATATTTTTTCTCGTTTTTTGTTGCACCGCCAGTACACACCACGTCAACTTCCGACCATCCACACTGGAGGTTGGCTGCAAGCCTCACTGATGATGGACCTCTACGGAGCCAGTAGTCCAGTTCAAGTTAGGCGGCCTTTTTCACTTGCAACTCCTTCTTGACATCTCATCGACAGAACTCTGCTCTCCAACCAGTTCGAATAAATTTGCAAAAAAATATAAAAAAAAATCCTTGGCTGTTGCAGGGCTGTAGGGCGAAATCCGGGGTAGGGGCATCTGGCATGATGAGAGAGGGCGAGTGGGTGGAGGCGAGGTGAATTCTGCAAGCGCATATTTTTAGTGAGTGCATAAATAAGTGTTCTACTGCCTACTGTAAAGGTGAGCAAGTATGGTTCCCTATTTTACAGACATTTTCAGGATATACGAAACTGATATAGATGAATGTATCCAGACTCGGCCGTAAGGGTGGTTGTGTAGAAGGATGAGATTGGATACCATCTCCTCTTTTGCGCCGTCCACCATCAACCAGCAGATGTACATATATATATCTACATATAGCCTTATAGAATAGGATATTCACAGAAATATCCTACTGCCACACCGATGGATAGGCTACTGTCGATGCTGCTGCTGCGGTAAACGTATTTCGTTTTACATAGATCAAGAGGGTGGCCATTGGGTGGACTTTTGATTTGGATAAAACTTCTGTTGAGATTTAAAATGAAAAGGGTGATATAGGTTGGGTATTTGGAAAGGGTTTTTGGGGAACGGGTAGGTATCTGGATAAAATACCAAACGAAATAGATTCATTTCGTTTACTCTTTCATCGATCAATATTATATATATGTATGAAAGTCACTGTGTTCATGCAAAAAACTGCAGTTTTGTCCAATATGGACCTCAATTTTTTTTCCAAAGCTCCGCCATTTCCGTTCCTAAGTAAGAATTCCACAGTCTGTGTGACCAGGAAGTAATTAGTCAAGTACGAATGTTTTCTTACCTTGGCCCTTCATTTTAGACTCCCCTAAAATCTAAGCCTCTCTAAGCACGTTGGGTTGGTGTAAATTACAACAACAATAAAAAAAAATCCGAAAAAAAGCCCACTGGTCATTAAGATGGATTTCGTTGAAGAGACTATGCACAGTTAAAACAAGAGTTCGTAATAGGGTGTTCTATAGGATTTATCCTACCAGTGAAGCTTTCAAGGGTTTGAAAAATAAAAAAAAAATAAAAAAAAAACAACAACAAAAAACTTCCTTTTTATTAGAAAAGTTTTTTGCTTTTTGTTATCGTCCATAATAGAAGTAGCTGGCTCCTTCCATTGAATTTAGCCATATTCCTATCTTTCTTTAGTCTATCTTTCACTTTTTTTTGCTAATATTCTAATTAGTGAAGATTAAACTTCAAACTCGGTTTTTATTACAGAATATTGTATATCTTGAAGGCAATGCGTAAATATGGAAAAATCAAAGAGAACATAAATGAAAATTTCGAATATATTTTGATTTCGATTTGATTTCACAATTCACAAAGCAAATTTTTTAAAAATAAACTCAAGACCATAGTTTTGACATTCATCAACGAAATTATTGTTTGATTTATGTATTTATTTTTTTAATCTATTCATATAGTTTTAGAATTTGATCCTCCGAATCTCAAACTTTGGGTCAGTGGCGTAGCGTGGAATTCTGCCCTCCCTGGTGCAAACCCTAAATTTGCCGCCCCCTGTTTTCGCAATTAAGCAAAAAAATCTGTGATCACTATTTCAAATGGATTCAAAATAAAACATTTTTCTTAAATTAATATTTTATTCTGCGCAAAGTCTTTAATACATTCGTCAATGTTAATTTTTACCTCTTGTTCGAGTGTCAAAATAGCATACAGTGGACCGCAATCAATAAGTTCTTTCTTATAGTCGGTTGTAGCTTCGAAAGGTCATAGACGCTCGCACTCAAGCTTAAATTCCTCTTTCTGTCAATATCTTGAGGAGCTTCATCGAGGTTGCATTCCTCACCACCGACGCCTAATATTATTGCATGCCTTAGGAAGGCATATTTTTCGGCCAAATTCTGGAGCTGTTGGAACCATTCTCGATTTTCAGCAGTTACTCTATCTAATGAAGAAAACATTTTTCGTTTTAAATCGTTTTCATGCGATAAGCTGGCATGTCTACTTCCGCCGCCAAAACAGTGCTTCCTCCTAATCCGTCTTGGAGGCTCAATAGAAATGTCAAGCTCTTCACACAAGCCTTTAGCGTAATTTAAAGCCTCGTCTAAGGATTCCTCTCGTTTCTCTTCCAATACCGTCTGTAAGGCGCTTACCCAGCGGGAAATGGAATCATACCAAGAAGCATGACGGTAGCTGTTTCAGCGCGAAACAACAAGAAGTAAGTACCTAAGCTGAAACAACAAAAAATGCTAAAACTCAGGTTATTTAAACATACAAAAAGATAAATAAAACTAACCAATAATTGATAAACTAATATAAAACACGAATTAAATTAAACAATAATATAAAAATACATTATACCAAACAATAGACAATGTAAACAAAAAACTACACAAAACCTTAAACAAACTGCACTATACACATAATTCGAAATACACACCTAAAAAGATAATAATAATTACGCATAAAAACCAGTAAACTATAAAACAATTACCACATAATTTCGCCCGAATCACAACAACGTAAATAAATCTAAAATACACAAAAAAACCATTAATAACAACAAACTTCTAAACAACCACAACAAACTTGAAATCAGCAAATGTCAGCGACAAACAGCTGATTGCTTACAAAATAAAATATGGAACGCAGTCGCAAGTAAGTTTTTATCCAAAGCTACTATCGCCAGTGTGTTCCAGTATAGAAAGCTTTCTAGCAGCAGAAAGCTACAGAACCGCCATTTGTATAGCAGTTAGGGCTATATAAATCGATGCACAGCACGGAACTGGCACTTGTTAATGCCGGTTTCGAATTGACAGGTCAGTAGATTGGTTGGGTTTACAACCATTAGATAGGGACTTAGATAGTTGGCGCGTTTTCACCGCTGGCTCCAAGAGGTTTAGTTAGGACTTATAATTTTTTTGAGAAACATATTAAAAAAAGACTTGGGGTTTTTTTGGAAGTTTGAATTTTTGGGGACTTGGAGATTTTTTTGTAAATCTCCAGGACTTATAAAATTTTTGTCTTCTTTTCCAAGTGTTTTTCTGAGACTTTGAAAAATTTGCGATTTTTCAAAGACTTAGAAAAAATACGTGGATATTCGTTTTGTTTTGGGTATTTTTCTGAGACTTTGAAAAGTTTGCGATTTTTCAAAGACTTAGAAAAAATACGTAAATGTTCCCTTTTTCTGGGACTTTGAAGAAGTTGTGATTTTTCAAACACTTAGAAAAAATACTGACTGGTATTTTTTCTGAGACTTTGACGAATTTACGATTTTTCAAAGACTTAGAAAAAATACGTAAATGTTCCCTTTTTCTGGGACTTTGAAGAAGTTGTGATTTTTCAAACACTTAGAAAAAATACTGACTGGTATTTTTTCTGAGACTTTGACGAATTTACGATTTTTAAAAGACTTAGAAAGAATACGTAAATGTTCCCTTTTTTCTGAGACTTTGATGAATTTACGATTTTTTAGAGACTTAGAGGGAATCCGTGTAAAAAAAAATTCTCGAGAGCAAGAACAATTTGAAGGAATTTGCTGCTCGGGGGTTTTAGTTGGTGGTGGACAAATTCTATCAAGTGGTAAGGTACTTTGATAGAATTTCAAAATAAATTGGATTTTGTCAATTATTAACAATTGGAGTTTGCCAATAATTCCCATTGGAGTTTGCCGATGATACTAACCACATTTAAATATTTTGACAGTATTTTTTTCTAATACGTATATTTTCAGCTCCAACTAAGGAATTTTAGTTGTAAGAGAGCATTTAAGTTTGAATTGAATTTTTTTTGAATAAAGTAAAGTAGAGTAGCTATAATCGTTAGATATTAAGTTAGCTTTGTACGATATAGGGAAAATAAATTTGTTTAAAACTGACCCAAGCTCTTTCATTGAGAAGTGAACCAATTCGACCATCCTCTTTTTATATTGCAGCTCGTTGACGCTGCAACATATGGTCCTTCGAGCCGGATTGGTTGTAGGTCAAACAAATTTGTTCTGCCATATTGTCGTTCATACACTGTCAAAATATTTTCTAACAAGTCCGTATACTACTAACCTCAATGGCCGCAACAATTCGTGCACTGCAACAGCAGACTGACTTAAAGTTGCAATTAGATCAGACGATATCTAATTACAACACAATTCCGAAACCCAGGCGAACGCCAGGATACGTCAGCGGGAAAATAGAAACCGTCAAAGACCAGTGGAAGGCATTTAGGGAAAATCATGCGCAATTAAATGGAATAGACGCTAGCAGTATCAAGGATGAAAAAACACAAGCCAATCTAATTGCGTACCAAGGGAGCACTCAGTACCAACAGTTCGAAGCGACTTATTCCGAGTTTTTAGGGGATCTGCGAGACGCAATGGCCGCTAGCGTACCACAAGTACCGGCAACAACCAGTCAAGGTGAACAGCCAAATCCATTAAGAATTGCAACAAAACTTCCACCGATGGAAATTCCAAAATTCGACGGCCAATACTCGGCATGGAGAACCTTTCACGACCGATTCGTAGCATTAATCCACAACGATGATCGCTTGACGCCCGTCGATAAACTACACTATTTAAAGGGAAGCCTCACGGGAGAGGCAAGCAGGGATCTCGACTCTTTCGACATGATCTCCGCGAACTATCTGGCAGCTTGGGAACTTCTGTGCACACGGTATAATAAGAGAAGGCTCTTAATATACGCGCAACTCAAGCTTCTGTTTAATCAACCGAAGATTAAACAGGAGTCCTACAGGGATTTAAGGACAATGCTGGATGGATTAAATCATATTCGGCATTCACTTCAGGTGTTGAAAGTGAGCACAGCCGACTGGGACCCTATTTTCGTGTTTGTGACAGCGCAACGGTTGCCAGACATCACAAGGAATAAATGGGAACAGAAGATAGCAGAATCGGACAATCTGCCATCATTGAAGGAACTACTTAACTTCCTCGAGAACAGATACCGGAGCCTGGAGGCCACCAAGGACATCCACGGCAACAAATCCTTAACAGAAGGAAACAGGACAGAAAAGCCTCGACACAAAACGAGTAGCTACCACATCAAGGAACAGAAGGGATGCCCAATGTGCAAGGGAAACCATACCCTTCAATACTGCACCATGCTTCAGCGCAAGGATCCAGCATCACGGAACAACCTTATAAAGAAGTACGGACACTGCAACCAGTGCTTGGGTAATCATGGTGGTGGACCATGCAAATTGACAACAAATTGTCCAATGTGCAAGGACAAACATTTATTATACCAATGCGGTGATTTTAAAGATCTAGCCACCACTGCAAAACGAAATTTCGTAGGGAAACATAATTTATGTTACAATTGTTTGAGACCACATCACAGTAGGATGTGCACAAGCAGCAACAAGTGCTTCAAGTGTGGCAAGCAGCATCACTCATTGCTACATGAAGAAGAAATTAGGGCGATAGTCAAGGGGGATGCAGCAGGGGATGCAGCTTCCACCAGCCCTGAGCAAGCAGTAACAATCTGCAATTACAACGAAAACAGCACCAAGTCAATGTTAGCAACGGCCATTGTGAAGGTAAGAAATCAGAAGGGGAAATGTCTTACTTTGCGAGCATTAATCGATCCAGGCTCACAAAGTTCCTTCATGACAGAATCAGCCCATCAAACACTGCAAGCTAACGTTATCCCAACTACACTAATAGTCACGGGCTTGCAAGAAAAACAGGTAGCATCTTCAAGAAAAATCGCTTGTTTTACATTGGAATCAAACACCAACTCAACTTACAAGTTGGACATGCAGGCATACGTTGTCAAAGCTATAGCAACAATATCGCCACCGAAACGATCCAGTTGGCAAAATTGGTCATATACTGACGGGCTGGAGTTAGCCGACCCGAAATTTATGAACCAAGGGCGAATCGACTTACTTCTGGGCGTCAACATATACGCGAATATTTTAGATAATGGTTTACTGAAGGGACCCGAACATTCACCAGTCGCGCAGAAAACAAGTTTAGGTTGGATATTGTTTGGCGAATTAGAAGAAGCCTCAGCTAGACCAGCTGAAAATATAAGTTTTTCAGGATTAACCACCCTACACCAGGGTATGATGCAACAATTGAATGAACAAGTGAGGCAATTCTGGGAATGGGAGGAAGTACCGACCAGTAGGCTATTAACACCCGAAGAAGAGCAATGCGAAAAATATTATGAAGAATCAACAACTCGTTTGCCAAGCGGCCAATATCAAGTAAAATTGCCGTTTAGGGATGGCGAAACCCCGAGCTTAGGAGATTCTAGGAGACAGGCAGCGATCAGGTTTGCTCATTTGGAGAAAAGGTTCAAACAAACTCCAGAATTACATCAATCATATTCCCAATGTCTACGCGAGTACTCAGATATGAGCCACATGACACCAGTAACAGACAATAGTACACAGCGATATTATTTACCACACCACGCAGTGTTTAAGGAAAGCTCAACGACCCAGGTGAGAGTGGTCTTCGATGCCTCTGCAAAGTCGTCAAATGGAAAGAGCCTGAATGAACAGCTTCTCACAGGCCCTACACTACAACCGAAACTATTCGCCACTCTGATGAATTGGAGGAAATATAAATATGCAATGACGGCCGACATCGAAAAGATGTACAGGATGATCCCGATGGACCCAGTACATAGAAGATATCAAACCATACTCTGGAGAGCCGATCCCAACGAACCTATACAAGAATATGAACTCAACACGGTAACATTCGGTACTGCGTCAGCACCATACTTGGCCATCAAAACGCTACATAGACTGGCAACGGACAACAAGGCGCGTTATCCCAGAGCATCTGACATAGCCCTGTCCGAGTTTTATGTTGACGACGTTCTCACTGGAGCAGACAGTTTACAGGAGGCACAAACGGTGCAAGGAGAATTAATCAACTTATTGAAGGATGGAGGATTTCACCTGAGGAAATGGGCAGCAAACCATCATTCACTTTTGGAGTCAATACCAGCCGGAGACCGTGAACTACAACTGCCTTTGGATCTGAATGAATCCAATCAGATCAAGGCCTTGGGAATATTATGGCATCCAGTGAAGGATTGCTTCACATTTAAGATCACAGTCTCAGAGTTCGACAAAACAACTACTACGAAAAGAGGAATATTGTCGGAAGTGGCAAGGCTATTTGATCCACTTGGATGGATAGCACCAGCTGTACTAACGGCCAAACTCATAATGCAGAAATTATGGATGTCCGGATGCGATTGGGATGATGCAGTTAGCGATGACGTCAAAGCAGAATGGGACAACTTCAAGAATGAGTTGCCTCATATCCAGGAAATAAGGCTGCCACGCTGGATCCACATACACAAATCAATGCGTTCGTGCCAGCTGCACGGATTTTGCGATGCGTCCACCCGAGCTTATGCAGCAGCCATTTATGTTAGGACGATAGAAGAAGATGGTAGCATCATCTCGAAACTAGTGATAGCCAAAACACGAGTAGCACCCATAAAGCCCGTATCCTTACCCCGTTTGGAGCTATGTGGCGCCGTGCTACTAAGCAGATTGCTTAAACAAACGAAAATCGACATGAAACTAGACCACATTCAGGGACACTGCTGGACCGACTCCAAGATAGTGCTTGCATGGCTAAGGGGGCTACCGAACAGATGGAAAACGTTCGTAGCAAATCGTACAGTCGAGATAAGAGAAAACACAGCAGAAGCGGCGTGGCATTACATTGCATCGAAGGACAACCCAGCGGATATCGCCTCCAGGGGAACAATGCCATCAAAACTTCAACCCACTCAACTATGGTGGGAAGGACCAAATTGGCTCAGGAAACATGAAAGGGATTGGCCCAACCATTCAAAGGTGGAGTTCACGACACAATTAGAGGAAAAAACGACCACTAAGGCGTTGACGACATTCCAAGCCACTAATCTGGACTGGCTTGGCAAATTCTCGTCGTACCAAAAAATGTTACACATAATAGCTTATTGCCATCGCTTTATACATCACTGCAAGCGCGAACGACAACCAACCACCGAGTATCTATCAGCAGCGGAAATAAATAAGGCCAGAACAACCATCATCAGGATGACACAAGAGCAGATGTTTCCCACGGAATATAAGCAACTACAGAATACAAGAACCGTCAACCCACAAAGCCAGCTAGCGAAGCTCAGCCCGTTTTTAGCCGAAGACGGAACTTTGAGATTAGGAGGTAGACTACAAACATCCACACTTCAGTACAATAAAAAACATCCTTGGATTCTACAACGAGGACATCATATTACAAATATTATCATTGACCATTACCATAAGGTTAGTCTGCATGGTGGAGCTCAACTTGTGTTAAACATACTGAGAGGACAATTTTGGATAATTAACGGAATGTCTGCCGTTAAAGAAAGAATATATAAATGTGCAAGATGTACGCGATATCGAGCGGCAGCACCAACGCAATTAATGGGAATCTTACCAGAAGTTAGGGTCACGCAAGCTCATCCATTCCAAAACGTTGGCGTAGATTATGCAGGACCCATCGAGCTGAAGATGTCCAAACACAAGGGTTCAAAGGTGTACAAGGGATATTTTTGCGTATTCATATGTATGGCTACCAAGGCCATCCACATTGAAGTGGCTTCGGACATGTCCACCGAAGCATTCTTATCAGCATTCCGAAGATTTATAGGGCGTAGAGGCCTCTGCACCAACGTATATTCAGACAATGGCACCAACTTTGTAGGAGCCAACAGGGTACTAAGGAGACAGCTGGAACAGGTGATATCCGACGCTTCACAATGCGCCGCCGCCGAGTTCGCTAACAATGGAATACAGTGGCACTTCAGTCCACCCACAGCGCCACATTTTGGTGGGATTTGGGAGGCGGGAGTGAAAAGCATCAAACACCACTTAAGGCGAGCCACCGATGGGAGAGTGTATACTTTCGAAGAATTGTACACACTGTTAACACAAATCGAATCGTGCTTAAATTCACGACCGCTATGCGCACTCTCAGCAGATCCAGAGAACGTAGAGGCACTTACGCCCGGAAATTTTCTGATAGGACGTAACATGACGGCCATACCTGAACCAGACCTACTGGAAGGGAATCATAACTATGTGGATCGGTGGAAACACGTACAACAAGCATTGCAGCGATTCTGGAAACTATGGGTAAACGAGTACTTAACTCAACTGCAGCAACGAAAGAAATGGGTATCCAATCAACCCAATCTCGAAGTCGGCCAAGTAGTGATCGTTAAGGATGACAAGACACCACCGGCACACTGGCCACTAGGAAAAATCGAAGAACTACATCCGGGACCTGACGGCAGGGTGAGAGTAGTCACTCTCAGAATGAAGGCCTCAACTACCAAGAGGCCGATAACAAAATTATGTCCGTTGTCCGCATGAGACATAACCAATGTTGTGCGTCCTGTGTGTGAAGTCCTATGTGTCATAACTAATAAGCCAATCTTAACTCGCGTAATGTCGTTACAGAAACGAAACACAACGAAAACGAGATACCACAATGGGTGAAGTCAGCGATTGTTTGGACCTATGCATCACGGAAGAAGAATATCTAGACCTGGGCGGACTAAGTCCCCAACGGCCAGCAATTGATGTCCAAGGACCGCCACCAACTCCTGGGCGAAATCTAAATTTAGAGGAAGTGACACCAACAACACCCCCTCTAAGAGCAACCACTAGGCGGGTAAATGAGTATACCAGCCCAAGCAGGCAAGGGCCATCACAGGGACCACCACCAACGCCCGGTCGAAATATCGACTGGAAGGCCATATTTGAAACAACGCCCTCTCCAAGACGAACAACGGTATCAACGTCCAAGGGTGAACAAGTTACCACCAGCAGGCTGGAAAGGGATCCTCACGGCTCAACCAAGCAAAGACCATCACCAACGGCATCAACGTCCAAGGGTGAACAAGTTACCACCAGCAGGCTGGAAAGGGATCCTCACGGCTCAACCAAGCAAAGACCATCACCAACGGCATCAACGTCCAAGGGTGAACAAGTTACCACCAGCAGGCTGGAAAGGGATCCTCACGGCTCAACCAAGCAAGGACCTTCACAGGGGCCGAAACCCAAACCCAGGCGGAACAAACGAGTCAAGAAACCCAAGCGACGATTCCCAACCCGCACCATCAGGCCATCCATCCCCAAGGAAGATGCCCAGGCAACAAGCGGTCTAGACGACAAGACGTACGATATCGTGACAAGGGAAGGGACAATTTTTAAGATTTCTCACTTGCAGCTGAGAACAATTCCTTACCAAGCGATAAGAGAAGGTATAAGGAAACGATACACGGTATTCCTCGGCGGAACACATAAGGTACGAATCAAGTATGAGGACGAAAGGTTAGTGTGGCAAGGATATACCGCCATATTGAATAAAAGGTCTAACGAGTAATAGGACAAATAGGATAACTTTAAATTTAAGCATGAGATAAAAAAAAAACCAACAACAATGAACTGATAGCTTTAAGATGAATTAAAATGAAATGAATAAATAAAAAAGAATTCGAATTGACAACCAAATTTAGCAATATTTTATTTTGATGCAAGGCATCAAGGAGGGGGGAGTATGTTTCAGCGCGAAACAACAAGAAGTAAGTACCTAAGCTGAAACAACAAAAAATGCTAAAACTCAGGTTATTTAAACATACAAAAAGATAAATAAAACTAACCAATAATTGATAAACTAATATAAAACACGAATTAAATTAAACAATAATATAAAAATACATTATACCAAACAATAGACAATGTAAACAAAAAACTACACAAAACCTTAAACAAACTGCACTATACACATAATTCGAAATACACACCTAAAAAGATAATAATAATTACGCATAAAAACCAGTAAACTATAAAACAATTACCACATAATTTCGCCCGAATCACAACAACGTAAATAAATCTAAAATACACAAAAAAACCATTAATAACAACAAACTTCTAAACAACCACAACAAACTTGAAATCAGCAAATGTCAGCGACAAACAGCTGATTGCTTACAAAATAAAATATGGAACGCAGTCGCAAGTAAGTTTTTATCCAAAGCTACTATCGCCAGTGTGTTCCAGTATAGAAAGCTTTCTAGCAGCAGAAAGCTACAGAACCGCCATTTGTATAGCAGTTAGGGCTATATAAATCGATGCACAGCACGGAACTGGCACTTGTTAATGCCGGTTTCGAATTGACAGGTCAGTAGATTGGTTGGGTTTACAACCATTAGATAGGGACTTAGATAGTTGGCGCGTTTTCACCGCTGGCTCCAAGAGGTTTAGTTAGGACTTATAATTTTTTTGAGAAACATATTAAAAAAAGACTTGGGGTTTTTTTGGAAGTTTGAATTTTTGGGGACTTGGAGATTTTTTTGTAAATCTCCAGGACTTATAAAATTTTTGTCTTCTTTTCCAAGTGTTTTTCTGAGACTTTGAAAAATTTGCGATTTTTCAAAGACTTAGAAAAAATACGTGGATATTCGTTTTGTTTTGGGTATTTTTCTGAGACTTTGAAAAGTTTGCGATTTTTCAAAGACTTAGAAAAAATACGTAAATGTTCCCTTTTTCTGGGACTTTGAAGAAGTTGTGATTTTTCAAACACTTAGAAAAAATACTGACTGGTATTTTTTCTGAGACTTTGACGAATTTACGATTTTTCAAAGACTTAGAAAAAATACGTAAATGTTCCCTTTTTCTGGGACTTTGAAGAAGTTGTGATTTTTCAAACACTTAGAAAAAATACTGACTGGTATTTTTTCTGAGACTTTGACGAATTTACGATTTTTAAAAGACTTAGAAAGAATACGTAAATGTTCCCTTTTTTCTGAGACTTTGATGAATTTACGATTTTTTAGAGACTTAGAGGGAATCCGTGTAAAAAAAAATTCTCGAGAGCAAGAACAATTTGAAGGAATTTGCTGCTCGGGGGTTTTAGTTGGTGGTGGACAAATTCTATCAAGTGGTAAGGTACTTTGATAGAATTTCAAAATAAATTGGATTTTGTCAATTATTAACAATTGGAGTTTGCCAATAATTCCCATTGGAGTTTGCCGATGATACTAACCACATTTAAATATTTTGACAGTATTTTTTTCTAATACGTATATTTTCAGCTCCAACTAAGGAATTTTAGTTGTAAGAGAGCATTTAAGTTTGAATTGAATTTTTTTTGAATAAAGTAAAGTAGAGTAGCTATAATCGTTAGATATTAAGTTAGCTTTGTACGATATAGGGAAAATAAATTTGTTTAAAACTGACCCAAGCTCTTTCATTGAGAAGTGAACCAATTCGACCATCCTCTTTTTATATTGCAGCTCGTTGACGCTGCAACAGTAGCCTTTTTTTGAAGGCGAGAATTCCATCCTTCCATGTCATTAGAAGGAATAAGTCGAAAAGCTCTAAAAGCTCATTCGCCTTCCCCACGCATTCCCGGTAATGTGTTTGTGATACGTTCTCTTTTATTTCTTCCAAGGAAGTACAATTTCTTACACCTTCTAAATATATTGAGATCCTTGGAAGATATTGCTTTAATCCTTTTATAATAATCTTTTAGATACCCATTTTTATACACAATTTAATGGTAAATTGTATTAACTGAATAAAAACTGTACATTAATTACATATCCATATTTGACCCTTCCATCCTACTTTTGTGGAACTACGAATACGAACTCCTTCCTAAAAGCTTCTTGAGGAAGGCTTTCAAACTTTTCCCGCTGGGTATTTTCTGAGCACACTGATGTTTGTTAAGTCCCTCAGTCACTAAATTCACCTCCGCCAATGCCGCGTGCAAGCAAACTAGATTCTAGATTATGTATATTTGATCTAATGACGATGGGGTGATGCTGCAAACATGTCTTTTATTCAACAAATCATAATCCAGCTGAATATAACTCAATTAATTAAAAGATTTTTCAGTTGAAGAAGTAATACTAAAATAATTGTAGCGGCTATAACTTAATCGATAAGTTTACGTCAGCCGATCAAAACGACCAAAAACACACACCTAGATCACCCACTGATCGGTGTTTTTAATTTCCTACATCTCCTCACTCATTCTTGATCTGCCGTCCTCCATTGAGACAAAACGAGTAGTTTACAAAAACCTTTCAAATACCTTAAAACAATAGTTGTGTAGGACTAATAAGATAAAAAAGTGGCATTCAATACAATCCATAGGAGAGCTATTTGGGAAGCTTTAAAAAAGAAGTCAGTATCAACAAAATTAATTCATATGATTATATTGCTATAAGACGAAACAGAGCTAAGAATCCTTCATAATGTACTTACAATTAAGTTACTCAATAACAACGATAATTGTAATGATTCTAGGCTACCCGCTTTCACCATTACTCTTTATTACTGAACTTGATGAAATACTGAAGATATCCAGGGGCCTAGGTTCGATTCCACCCACAGCGGAATGGTATTCGATACGGTTGAACCGGAGTTACACGAGGCAGAACATTTGTCCCTTACATGATGGCAAATTGTACTGAGGCCTCAAGTTTTTGAAATGTCCCAGCTCAAAAATAATGTACTACTACTCTTTGTATGAGCGCGTATCGAGATAAAGTCATTCTTGATTTTCGATTTTTTACATTACATGAGGAAATGAGCCGACGACGTGTGATTGTAAATACGTACGTAGTCAAGAGACATGGGTTTCTTCTTTCTTACTTCGTTTGACGGTGATTAGACTTTTCGTTTCTACGTACGTTCCTCATGAGCTTTTTTGATGAACGGAGTGGAGATGATGAGGGGCTCGTGAGGAACGTACGTAGGAACGAACAGTCTAATCACCGTCTTTGGGGCAGTAAAATTCAACATGAAAACGAACGAGGTGAGGTGAATTGTAAATAGTGGTGAGTTCCTTCTTTCTTTACTTCTTTGGGGCAGTAAAATTCCCACTCACCAACTTGAAGTGAGGCGAAGTGCGATTATCATTATAAAATTTAAATAAATTTAATTGTGGAGGCATAGGTTCCTTACTTTTACTCTGAGGCAGTTTAATTCTTACTTCGTTTGCGTGAGTAAAATATCAAATTTGAACTGAGCCGTGATGAGATTGTAAATACGAATTTCTTACTTTTTTTAAGGCAGTGAAATTTCGTACTGGAGACATTTCTTACATTTTTTGACGGAGTGAAATTTCCAATATGAAATGAGGTGCAGCGAGATTGTAAATACGTACTGAAGAGACATTTCTTATTTCTTTTGCGGCAATAAAATTTCAACTTGAAATTAGGTGAGGTGATATTGTAAAAAATAAATGTACATTATGGAGACATAGCTTTCTTACCTACTCTGAGGCAGTTTAATGCATATTAGAATCAAACACGTAAAAAAAGGTTTTCAGTAGTATTTATTTTCTTTTTTTTTAATTTGCTTGTTTTTGTCATTTTGGCATTACAATAGCACCTCGCCTCATTTGAAGTACGACATTGTACTGGCTCAAAAGAAAAAAGAAGCACCTCTTACAAACTCATTTTATAATCGTGACCTACCCAACACTAGTATTTCGTAAATCGTCTTAATTTCTTTACAGCAATTGCCTATGGGTCTCTGCCATCACCTGTAAACAAAAAAATCAAGGAGATCATCTCCTGTTCGATTGCCGATGTCAACATTTTGTTGCGGTTAGTATTGAATGGGAACATTTGGAGTGAAACCTTTTTTTGGGTTCGGAAGTTTTTTCAATCTTTTCTCTGCTGTCTTTTCGACTAGAGCAGCTTGACGGTGCACTCTAGATAGAACGGTCAACAGTATAAAGGAGCTTACCACTGAACTCTAGTTTTACACCTAAAAAAATTAATATGTTAAAGGATTTAAATTCGAGCTATGGGTTTAAAATTAACTTATATCAACCAAGTCAAAGAAAATATTTTAGCAAGACCTCAAAGAAATCTCTTTTGGTAAAATCTTCATTTATATTAATTTACTACCATATACTCAAGAGCCGAATTTATGGGCCTAGGTATACTAAATTTTTCTGCTTTGAAGTTTAGTTTTTAAAAATTCCACTCAAACCATATAAAATAGATCACCCTCTATCAATTACCCACTTAAAAAAATCTGAATCCTTTATTCCTTATTCAAATTCGCATCAAAAAAAAATCTTATACCAGCCTCATTCCCCAGACAGATTTTAAGAACATGAAAAGCGATAATTCCTAATAAAATGCCATACTACTGAACATCATAGCTGGGCATAAATGAAAGACTCTCTGAAGGTACTATGGTAAACGATTAATTCAAAAAATCAAATCTCTATCAAACATAGACGACTTAAAGGCCTACCGTTTGTATTCAGAGGTTTTTATCATGGTCGGCTAATTATTTGTAAAAGCATACCAACAACCTTCTAGAAGTCATTGGACACAAAGCCAGTTAGACTTGGCCTTTTTAAACTACATACTGGCTGCCATTTATGCACTCTTCTTGGAATCTGGGCATTAATCCTTTTCCTTGCACATTTTACGGATGCTGGTTAGATTTACCCAACATTTCTTTTTTTTTAATTTTCCCATTTCTCGTTATTTTTTACGTCTCCCTCTTTCAACCAACGTTTTTTTTTGCTTTTTTCTTTTGATTATTGATTTTTAACTTTTACTTATTTGCCTTATGTCTGCGTTACGCACAGCCATATCTACTTACGTTCAAACATATTAAAGCTGGAGAGCTAAGTACTGGTGCATAGCTAAGAATATAAGACGAAAGTAATGCGAAAAAGTCCCTGGATAATTTTGCATTAATAAAAACTGAAGGCAGTCATCTTTTTTTCATTTATGCATGCAACACACTCACTTACACCTATTTGTTACATAGGAAAATTTTGAATGGTCTGCCGAGGGTGAGTGGGTATACATTCGTTCTAAAGACTTTATCTTACCCTAAGACAAAGCCTTGATATATAAAAAAAAACATAAAAGAAAAAGACAAAAATCTACGGTGTCGGTTTCTCTCGTTTTCGAACCGTCTCGCAAGTAAGTAGGCTGCAGAAAAAACGCAGGAAGACCCTATAGCTGCATGGGAGATTCTGGAATGCACACACGTCAAAAATCGCAAGTCGAATGAGGGATGTTTGTAATATATATATATAGTATGGATGGGGTGGAAATGGAGGGTGGATGGAGTTCGTCTTTATGCCCTTGCCAAAAGGACTTGCATCACTTCAGAAGCCGTTGATGCATATAAGCCCCCTGGGAGACGCACAAGGTCCATATTAAGACTGAAAGGGTTTCTTGCAACCACACCGCATCACCTTCTGCAAAATTGTAGGTCGCATTTTTATAAATCTGCGACTCCTCGTCATGTACATTTTCCTTGCCCTTTTCTTCGTCTTCTCTTCTCCGTTCGTAATTAAGTTCTACAATAATCGCTTCCAGCTCACAAGACTCTTCTCTCTCTTTCTATGCGAATCTGATTTTTGTTCCCTGTTCCTCGAGGCTTCTCTCTATGTGCAAAAACCAAGCTGCATGCACCCCCGCTAAGATTAGGAGAAGGCATGCTGAGGATTTTTCATGTTTCAACCCTTTGGGTAAATATCCAAATAAGGACAGGACGGTCTGATATACTTAAAAATGCAGATCTTGCATTATACGGCATATATACATACATACTCCTGTAAGATGTCTAGAGCGTTCGTTGTTGTTTTTTTATGCCTTATTTTAACCGGAATTTGGCGCTCCACCAGGGGAGGAATCTAGACAGACTGAATACGCTAAGGGGGTACTCCACAAACTCTTACCGGAAAGAAAATGGTGTTGAGAATTGGGGTGGATGTCATCGTCTTTTTCATATAAGTGCATACAACCGCCATGATAAGACTGCATTAAAAATAAATTAAGAAATTTTACAGAATTTCAATGCCAACTGGAATAAAAGTTATAAATCCACTACAGAAAAAGAATTAATCTATAGTTTAGTTAGATAATGTTTCCAATATTTTACTATCAGTAAAAACTAATTTTTAACGCGGATTTCGGCTTCCCGCTTAAAGAGCGGGAAATTGCAATAAAAAGGGAAGACAAGAAAGAAGGAGTATTATCTCGGAGGGACAAATGGAAATAATATTGGCCATGCTGTGGAATGGAATCGAACCATGGACCTCTATGATGGTAGTCCGACACCATAGCCTTCAGGCTACTACCAAGGCTTGCAGGCATGCTTGTTGATATGACTCTAGTTCTTGTTACTTGTCGGAAATTGTAAGAAATCCACAGGATTGGCTTGGTTGGTTGGTTGGCTAGAACCCACAATAGGGTGATGAGTTCGTGATTATGAGTTCGAGCTCATCTAAATATCTTGACTAGTTTTGATGAGATCTGGCTGGAGTTGAGAGCCAACATGGCAGGTAGTTACCACCGCCATATTACCTCTTGTAGAGCTGTCTTCTCTCGCTAGTTCACACTCCTTCCAAATTGCCATCATTTCTGCTTGTAAGACACTGGACCCGTCCGGGAGCCGAAATTTTTTGGCCATATTGCATAATTCAGAGAAGACCTCGGCCCCTGCTCCGCAGCTCATTTTTAAACCGTCTGTGTAGATTACCGTGTCGATATCTTCTAAAACATGTCTGCTTTTTCACTCTCGTCTTGTTGGAATTTTGACTTTGAACCAACCCCAATTTGGGAGTAATGTGGTAGTTGGAACCAACCCTCTGTCAAACATGCGAGGTATGTTGTTATCTCCGTATGGCTTTTCGGTAAATCTTCAGGAAAGAGGCTCCACGCCCGATTTTGATGAAATTTTCGCACAATGTACAGTTAGATATGTACAACTCAGATATGGTAATAAAAAGTGTCGCTCAGGTCCCGTTATGATTTTATTCAATGTTAAAGTACCGTTTTTTCAATAATTCAAAACGTGTTAACTGCTACATCTTACCACCAGTTTTGACCAAATTTACCCATATTGTATATTTTGATGTGTGCAAGCCATTTTTTCAAAAAAAAATTGGCGCCCATGAACCGTACCATAGCACCATTCTTAGATTAAGTCCCCATTTTTTCCCAAGCATTTTCTTGCAAGAGTAGAGAGCTACTCTCTAAAAATGAGCCAGTGAAAATTTTACTGGTTCATCCAGTAAACAATAATTTCACTGGAAAACTAGTGCATTCGCATCTGTTTACTGATTGAACCAGTAAAAAGTTCTCTCTAAAAATAAATTAGTAAAAATTTCACTGGTTCAACGAGTAAATTATAATTTCACTGGTTCAACCAGTAAATTAAAATTTCACTGGTTCAACCAGTGAAAAAATTTATGTGACTCATATTCTAGGCGATTATCTTCATGACTGTAAAGGCTCTCATTTGATCGCGGAGGGCAAGTAGCATTCCAGTGCTTTGGTAGAGGCCCACTGGTTCAACTAGTGAAATTTCACTGTTTTTCGATTGGTTGACTAAGCAATGGTTCAACCAGTGAATTTTTACTGGAAACCAGTAAATAGTTACTGATTTACTTTTAGAGAGTATATAGGCCCCATCTAACACCTTCCTCAATTTTGAGTCTCCAGTTCAGTTTAGGGTGAAGTGAACCTAGGTACTTGACCCTTGAGGCTAGATGTAACTGTACTCCACTTGGACAGTTGAATGTTGGTTCCTTTATTCTTGTAGTGAACAGCATCAGTTCTGTCTTTGCAGGATTAGCACAAAGCCTTCGGCCCCCATCTCCTAACGCTGTTCAGAGCTCTTTCCATAGTCTCCCTGATTCATTACATGTAAGTATTTAATTTAATTTTAATAAAAATTAACAGACTAAGATTAGCCGGTCACGTAGTCAGGATGGAGGACAATCGCATCCCAAAACGGCTTATGATATCAGAAATCTCGGGAAATAGGCCAGTAGGTAGACCCAGAAGGAGATGGATAGACTCTGTGACGGCTGACGCAGAGGCAATGCTCAACATCCGGAACTGGAGACATGCTGCAAGGGACCGTCAAACGTGGAGGAATGCCCTAGAGGAGGCCAAGGCTCGATTTGGGCTGTAGCGCCATTGGATGGATGGAAGTATTTACCAGAAACTAGAAATACTAGGACGTCAGCATATCCCGCCACTTTAGTTCCTCCCACCTGCAGTTTCCTGAAAATTTTGTCCACTACCAGAAGCCATAGCAACGGTGACAACACTCCTCCCTGTGATGTGTATCTTTTAACCCTCCTGGTAATTTTACAGCCTCCAATCCTGCATGACATGACTGTCTAATAAATGCAGAACGCTGATGGAAAAACTTTCCAAAGAAGTTAAATTTATATCTTCTCTTACAACAGATATTATCATTATTATTTTTAAAGAAACTGCGTTGATTGATAATTTATTTTATGCATGACTTGAAGCTTAAGTTATCACCCCTCCTACAAGGATTGATTTCATTATCCTCGAATAATCATAAAAAATAAAAATATCGGAAAGTCTACCGCATAAGTAATTCTCGCATCAATAATCAAGTAGAAGTTCTGTGGCATGAAGTAAAAGAAGTCCTTTATTTTATTCAGTTGCAGTTCAGATCCTTGAGATTGTTCAAAGCCAAAGCGTATATATATACGAGTATTTACCTTTAATATATCGAAAGGAAGTCTCTTAGCATACACAGAAGTTACTGACTGCACTGTGTTTCTCCAGTCAATCAAACTCATCTAGGAATCCCGTCACCACTACCACGCTAGGTATACGTAAGAAGTTGCAGAAAATACAGTCATCGAAAAAAAAAGTCCGTGGTTATCTGTGATTTTTTTTTACTTCTCGCAACCCTTTCCGTGTTTGCTTACGTACTCGTCCTCTGTTATACCACTTGCCTTATGCATGAAGATGATGCGGGGGGCTACCCCCTTCGACAAGAATCCAACAAGGTAAAGGGATCTGAGACTTTCGTTTTCTTTTTTCGTCGTCCTCGTTTAGAATATATATGGCAAGGGGCTCGCAATGGCATGCAGCAGCCTATATATGTGTATGTGTGTTTGCTGAATATGATGCTGGGATGGATGGATGATGGACCAAATGATGAGAGGGTGGCGCAATGGCAAACAACCTGCACAGAAGGATGATGGTAGAAGAAAAATGGGGGAGGGGGTTTTTTTTTGAAGGAAATCTACAGAACCAAGATGCATTGCAAGGCGAGTAATTAAAACTCTGGCACAAGTTCATTCTGCACGGTTTATTCATATTCGCGCAGTCTTAACATTCACCCATCCTAAAATCCAGTTCCGCAATGGGATCACGAAGCTTTTGCGGCAATATAAGATGACTTTCTCAGTGAACATGTAGTTAAGTACACAATTGACGTAAGTTGAAAAGAAGAAAAATCACCATCGCAGTCACAGCCGTCCTCGTTGACGTTGACAAGGATAACGATGACGAATAAATATGCATCTTTAGAATTTTTCCAGTCAGTCAGTACTTCTTAAATTTACTTCTCCCTCCTTTCCACATGCAGGCTAGAATATATATACTGCACAAGGATTTTAAAACAGAAAAAAAATGTGAAATAAAAAATGATAGTAAATTTGCTACGAGTCCCTAAGGATATCCCAAGCTTGATGAAGAAAGGAGAATAAGAAGGATTCGTAGGAGTAGGTTAGGTGTGCAGCATAAGCTTTTTGCCTTTTGCCTGATGCACTTCTAACAGCTACATATGGGGAGAGAATTCAAGGTTTCGTCGACTCCTTTCCCAACATCTTCTGTGTATTGTATGCGGGAAAAGGAAGTTATACATACGCAAGGTATACGATGTCGCATGCATATATGGCTTTAAAAACAAGCTTCTGACTACTTTGGCCTGAAAAAATCAACCTACAGAAATGAGACATGCAAACAAAAAAATGTGCCTCTTACTTATATATGAGGAGTTTTTATAGCATGCGTTCTTATTTGAGCAGAAAATTTGCTTTTTATTGTTATCTTGTCGTGTGCTTTCTGAAATGGAAAACAAGAAAAGAATATTACAAAATGGGTGAAAATTAGAAAAGTATGCTAATTTTTTTTTAGCTTCTTTAGTTTTTATTTTATGAAGAATGCAATGATTTTACTCAAAGGGAGTTGATTCTTAAGATAATGTTTTTATTTAAACTTACTTTAACAACGAATGAACCTATTAGTTAAATACAGTCTGTTAGTTTGATTAATATTCAACTTTAACATACAGTAGTGATAATTTCTATATGATACCTAATTAAATTCTAAATTTAAGGTTAATTTAACTCAAAATAAAACTTACATACAATGTTACTGATGATTTTTGTACATACATCATTATAAAGTTCATAATTTACTATTTTAGAATTTTGAGTTACAGATAAGGTCATTATAATCATCATTTATATACAGCCGGGTCAATGAGCCCAATTACAGGTTACCAAAAAAAATTTACTCACACCCAAAAACTCTATCGATTTTATATTTTGCACGGTATAAATTCTACAACGTTTACACAATGAAAACCGATCATACGTAAGAGTATTTTTAAAAACGCATGATGATTTAAATAAATAAATTGCAGCTTTAACAAAACAACAAAAAACATATTACAATATCAAAAGCTAACAAAATGTGAATTGTTATAATTTGGAAATTTTTGATTTTAAAAACAAAGATAAAATATCAGGGTCGGCAACGCCTGAGCTTGGTAATATTCTCTGTTAATGCCAAAAATTAAAAAAGATGCCACAAAGGACTCCTTTCATTTCAGTCCTATAGTTCCAAGTCGTGTCTTATACAAAAAAAATAAAAATTGAGTTAGGTACACTGCTACAATCTATGACCACTTCCTCAACTTTTTGAAAAATCAGGGTGTAAAAAATTTTTTTTCCTGCCAATTTTGATAAAACAAAACTGGGTATTTTTCCAAACTGTGTCTTATCCCATATAAATATGAAATATGAAAAACAGTTTTTCCTCATTTCTGAAAAAAAGGAAAGTGGAAAAGACACGTTTTGGAACTATCAGATTCATTTGAAAAATTTAGAAGTTCGCCTCGCTTCTATTCCAAGAAAAATAACCTTTCCAGCAATGGTAAATTGAAAACAGATTCAGCAGCTAAGAGGCCCATACACTTTCAGTTTAACTGCGCAGTTTATCATGTGTAACGTGATGTCAGAAGCGATAAATTGTGTGAACTGTGCGTCTTGAACTATTTTCATTCAGTCCTCAGATCTGAGCTTCTGGGCCCTCTTTTGCTCTAATAAACTGCGCAGGTCAGACAGTTTATCGTTCAGTTTTCTCATTGCCGTACATTTTTGCCATTATTAAAATGATGTACCTACTTACTCAAATCAACAAAACTGATGAGACTGAGCAAAAAACCCATACAACGAACTGACGAACCCACACACTTTCAGTTCAGTTTATTGTACAGGTTTTTTACACAAGGCTTTAAAGAGGCCCTCAAACTCTCAGTTTTAACTGCGCAGTTGAATTGTATAAAAACTGTACAATAAACCTCTTCCTTTTATCCATTATTATAATTCCCACATTTCCGCTTCTCCTTACCATCTTTCCAAACCTTGTTGATCAATTCTGAACCGATTGCTTGTTCAATGTTTTTCCATTTGTAGCTGGAATGTCAAGATTTTCGTATTTTCCAACTCTTGAACAACCTACATACAGCTAACCGGGAAATGACACTCAATTTTTAATTTAGAAGTTTTGATCATAAATTCGTTATTTGCTACCTTAAAAACTCCCATATACCGATTGACAAAAAATTCGTTATTTGCGACCTTAAAAACCCCTAGATACCCACTTTCATTGGAATCGGAACAAAATTAACAAAATTCGTCCGCCAGATTGGCGCGGCCATATTGAATTTGTAAGTTCTGAGCATAAATTCGTTATTTGCTACCTTAAAAAATCCCAGATACCGATTTTCATTGGAATCGGAACACAATAATTCGTCGGCCATATTTCCGCCATCATTTTGAATTTATAAGTTTTGACCACAAATTCGTTATTTGCGATCTTAAAAACCCCTACATACCCACTTTAATTGGAATCGGATAAAATTGGGAAAATTCAGCCATATTTCTTCGGCCATTGTGAATTTCGAAAATCTGGCTTTGAGGTGCATCATGGAAGACCCCCACCGACCTTAATGCAAAAACGCTAAGCTCTGCGATAATTTTCAACGAAGCTCTCCATGACAGCGCCATCTAAGAGTGGCTTTAGAAAGTAATAGAATAGCCTATGTTCTTTCTTTTAATGTAAATAGCATATGGTTAAAATTTCATTAAGATCGGTTGCACGGTGTAGGAGCCTATTGCGTACAGACAGACAAACATTCAGTTTTATATAGATAGGATACACAATAACGATATAATGTTCGATATAGGCAGAGATGACTTTATATTGATTTTTGAAGTTCTATAACGCTGAATCGATGATCAAAATATAAAAAAGTATCAATATTCCTGGAATTTTACACACTATCTACAAAGGCAAATAGCATTTCAACATATCCTCAAAAATTACAAATTCATTCACAAAATATTTGTGTGCCTGCTACAATTTTTTTATCAGTGAATTTTACAAAAACTCTGAATTATCACAAGTCATCTTATCGGTTTTCAGAGTTCAAGGAATAGGCAAGATGCGTATCTAATTTGCTAATTTTAGAACATCTTGCAACTGTATTATTTTGTTGTCCAACAAAAACTGGATGTGGCCTAGAAGTTAAAACTAGCAATGTCATCACCCCTTTGCAGCAGGATTTGAAATGGATGAAAACACACGTTTTCTTAAGGATACCACCAGTAGGGGTTAAATAATATTTGGTGCACATTTTAGAGATGCATTTTATTTGTTTGATGGATCAAGGTGTTTGTTGTCAACAAAAGACAAAGTTATTCAAATAACAATGAATGATGAAAAGAGTTGCATTTAAGATGATTTTTAAATTCTGTGATAGTCTGGATGAATAAGGTTCTCTGGAATTATCTTATACAACTTGTATTTCCGCACTTCAACTACATCCAAGAATTTGTCCCATTTCCTTCAATACCACCGCCTTGATCCTCATTAACACAAAAACCTATTCTATCAAACGAGCTAAGCTTACTACTACACATTGCACTAAAACGTGACCAACGACATGACAGACTGGTAGTACAAAAGGTGATTCCTGAACTTACAACAGCTATACAAAAAAAATTATTCTATGTGCGTACCAATTTTCAACAATAATAAGAGGATGGACAAGAGGATTAAAAACTGTAATGCCTATACTCTAAGAGACATTTGTTCAGAACAGCATTATTGTGAGTGTGAAACATTTTAATACAGATTAAGCCTCCAATATTACAATAAACAATAAATCAATAACTTCAACCCTCAAAAGTCCGGCAATGGGAAACATTACAATTGAACCAAAAAAATGACTTCAATAAATTATATGCCAAAAATTGTAGATATCATTCAGAAAAATGTGTAAACAAAGAATCACTGAAATTTTTTTCATGACATTTTTAGATAATGTTTTTTTAACTCTTGCAATTTATGAAATTACCATTAGGTCAACGCAAAAGTTGTATAAAAATGGCCTAACAGCTCATTTAGTCTTTTTTGTTGCTGAAGATATATCAATTTCTTTAAAAAATATAAATCTTAAGGAATCGTCTTCCTCTCATTCTATTTTGTGCGACAGCGTTCAGTTCCCTACAAAGTCTCTCAGTTGCTACGGCATCTGCCAACAGGGTTCTTCTCTAAGCCAATTTAGATCTCTCCACCCTAAGGTTTCATATAGGTTCTAATTCATGGTCAAGTTGGAAGGTGCCGCCAATATAATTGCACTTATTTTGCCGAAAATCGTCGTCTAGCCTTTCTTAGTCGGTATGGGTACATAGTTCTTCTTTTGCAGTCCTATCTCTCCAACGGATTTTAAGATATTATGAAGGCATCTGGCACGAAAAGCCAGAAAAATAACGATAGAAACATACAATATAGAAGCAGTAGCCGATTTTTTTACGTACAGATTATAACAAAAGACAATGATACATCGGCCGAAATCCGAAGACGAATAACCCTGTCTAATAAAGGCTAGTTTGGCCTATTGGAACACATGACGTCGAGAAATCGAGGAAAAATAATGAAACTATACACAATATTAATAAGACCTGTTTTTCTATATGGTTCGGAATTGTGGACACTGAAGAACGAACCATTGGTAGGAGGAATCGAAAGGAAAATCCTGTGTTCAATGTACCAAGTAATACAGGTGGATAGCATTTGGAGGAAAAGATACAACTAAGAGTTGTATGAAAGGATTCCAAAAATTGTCAAAGTGATTAAAATAGACAGATTACGATGGATTGGGCTTGTCGGACTAGGTACGGAACAGAAACCGCCAAAGCTAGTGTTGGGGAAAACACCACCAGGAAGACGCTCTTAGAAAAGATACAGAAGGAAGAAGTAATACACTCCACACACGCCAACGTTGTTGTGACGAAAATTCAACGTAAGGACGAATTCCATTTTAGGGGGTGACACATGGTAAAATTCGTCGTTATTAGTAAAATTCGTCATTACGCTTTGACCCTTATAATAAGTGGATGTGTAGTGAAGGATGTCAGTGAACAAAAATTAAAAAAAAATGATTCTTTGTTAGCTTGTTATTCAGCCGCCGCACAGTGGGGCAAATAGCACATTTTTGGGACAAACGATAATTCCCAAGCCTGGAATTAATTAAACTTAAAAAATTTTTTTTAAAATATTCGTTATAAAATTACCTTTCATTCTATCGAGCCCGAATTTTGAAATTTCAAAATTAAAAATAGCTAATCCAATATGGCGGACATACATTTTCTAAGTAAATTAAAATTTTATCAAAACATTCTTTATAATTATTGAAATTAATTATTATTAATTAATTTTTCGGTTCCAAAAAAACCCCCCAAGTAACAATTTTTTATAATTTTAAAAAATCTTTTGATAAAATTTTAATTTACTTAGAAAATTTATGTCCGCCATATTGGATTAGCCGTCTTTAATTTTGAAATTTCAATATTCGGGCTCGATAGAATGAAAGGCAATTTTATAAAGAATAGTTTAAAAAAAATTTTTAAGTTTCTTTAATTCCAGGCTTGGGAATTATCGTTTGTCCAAAAAATGTACTATTTGCCCCACTGTGCGCCGGCCGGTATCAGTCAACTAATCTGAAAACATGTTTTTTTCAATTTTCAGATATTAAAATCAAAATCAGCTAATATCGCATGGCACTGGAAAAACGCCTATAAGCGAGCTTTTTGCAATAATGTATCGACTGACAGATACCTATTTGATTTTTCATCATAACGACGAAAAGTTGCTTACTTGGTTTTCACCGTTTCGACGCTGAATTTTCGTAGTAACGACATCCGTGTTTCGAGGGTATACGAAACTGGAAAAGGCGGGCCAGAGATCGACAATCATGGAGTGGAGTAAGCCAAGGCCAACAATAGGCTGTAGAGGTGGTGGTGTTGATGTAGCAATCTGTTCAAAAATTTATTGTCCTTCGGCTTGGTTTTTGTTGCAAATATCTCGCATAATTTATTCGGGAGCTATGTATGTGTTCTTCTGTTTTTTTCCATTTTCGATAACAACACCATCATGGTAACAGAATTTGTCAACCAGCTTATATTTATCCGTATTTTTACCAATCTATTTTCTGCTGCTAAATTCTACTGTTTACAAAAATACATAATATATTAACAAAAATATTTCTTATTGCAAATATCTGTTAAAACTAAAAATTATCATGATTGTTAAATTTTCCTGATTGAACGTCTCGAAAGTTTCCATTATAATTGCCGCCATTTATACTTTAATAAAATAATGCCCCATCGTCCCATGTATCTTCTCATTGTTCTTTTAATCAAGACATGAAAAAAGCGCACACAAAAGATTCCCTGTACCTAGGCTATATTAGTACTTTTTTTTAATAATGTCCCAGAAAAGCTCCTATTCAAGTTTTATAGGAAAATATCAAAAACATAACAAACTACTAACCATAATGAAAAAAGGTTGCCCACATAAAGAGAGAGAAGGCTTAGTAAAAAAAAGCACAAGAAATCGTTTCTTTTCTCATACAGGTAACAAAAGTTATAAAAAAAAATAACAAAAGGATGAAAAAAAACACCCACTATAGGAATTATTATTAGCCATAAACACTCTTAATGTACGCCCGACTAGAAAGGAAGAATCAGAAAAGAAGAAGATGTTTTGCCCAGCATTGAATGCATTTTGCTTGCATCATGCATGGCATCCTTGCATTCCTTGTGCAACATTGGCCCCCAGAAGTGCATTCCCATACCTTTTAGACTCCTCCACCAAAGACCAGAAAAGATAATAATAAGCAGAAAGATATATGAAAAAGGGTTTGGGGCCGAAGAGAAGACCAATTCTCCCATTCCGTTCATTTTTCACCTCGCCTCCCCCCTGTTTGTAGGCAAGGATTTGTTATGCTGGGAGGATATTATTCAGGATATGTGCACTCATATATGTGTCCTTGCTTTGCTGTTGGCTTGTAAGAGCTATGGTCCTGCAGATTCAGGCAGCAACGCGTAGGGCTATCGCAGGAAATAGAAATGCGTTTTACTGTGTCCAGGGCATCCTGAATTTTGTTTGTACACAATTTATGTACAATATAAATGCAACACATGGCAGGACGAAAATTGTTTGGTAATATTCGATGTATATTTTGTGTGTGCCTGTCTTGCTTGTCTAAATCAAAATGCTTCACTTTTAAATGGACGTTTGTATAGTTTTACAAAATTTCACTTCCAGACTGATGCATCACCACTTATCCTTATTTATCCAGCCTTTGGCTCGTATAGTACACTCCTTCATGTAAGCATATTTATTCATAAATAATGATTATGTACGAAATTCGTCAGTGAATGTATATATGGTAGAA
The DNA here is from genome assembly GCA_963855945.1 of Thereva nobilitata. Lineage (NCBI taxonomy): Eukaryota > Metazoa > Arthropoda > Insecta > Diptera > Therevidae > Thereva > Thereva nobilitata. Next base: position 170,513,677 of record OY979695.1, read on the forward strand.
TTATTTTTGCATGAATTCGATGAGTATATATATACAGTCGTGTGATGGAGCTTCTTCAGCAATATTCGTTAAAATGCATGCTGCACAAGCTGTGTGTGGGCTAGCGATGATGCCTGATCAATATATGAGAGGAAAATGCATGTCTGCCGCAAATTTTACTGAACAAATGTAAACCATCATTCCGCTTGTGTGATTAGTAGCGGGTAACTCAAGCCTTTCAAAAAAATATTGAAAGAGCTTAGATTTGAGAGTATTTTGATAAAATTTGAATGTATCCATGCAGGGTTTAGTTACAGATTGGCTTTGCATTTTTTTAAGTTCAAGGGATATGCTATTTATAAAGTCTATATTTGTATTATTTGATTAGTTGGAAAAAACAACGAGAGATGAATTCTCAATCTGGCTGCATGTTGCCCAATTGGCCAGTGTCCCGTTATTATCGACACGATTCTGGCAATATCCTTCACCAAGAGGTCTCGCGATCTCTGTTTGTTGTAACAAGGCCAAGCCTTCCTAGACTTGGCACATGAAGATCGGCTCCTCAATCTGGAGCCAGCTACTGGCAGAAAGTACATGGAAATGTCTTTCTTTAGCACGCACAAAGGCTGCGGACCACCATACGATGGAGCCATATCTCAGAACTGGTCTACTTAATTGCTGCCGTCTATGGCCAGCGCACCATGTCCGGTTTTAAACCCCATGTCTTGCCGAAAGTCTGCTTACAGGCATAATCAGCTATACTGGCCTTCCTTGCTCTTTCTTAGATATTCAACCTCCAATTCCGGAATAAGACCCAAGTACTTAGCTGACTGGGATAAACTCTCGACCGTTAAGTGAAGGTGTACTAAAGGTGAGCATTTTAGTCCTGTTGGTGAAAAGCACCGTTACTGTCTTTTCCGGTTACCCTGTAGCGCTTGGATCAAAAGCTAACCTTTCCAAGTGCCAACTCCATAATCTCACTGATTTTATGGAGGAGGGCCTCCCGGATGGCCTCGGTGCTGATGTTGTTAAAAGCGCCCTCTATATCTAGGAAGGCTGCCAGGGTAAAATGTTTGTATTCTAGGGTGCGCCTGCGCCTATGTGTCGTCACAGAGGTAATGTCTAGTATGCCTTCTAGGGTCTTTAGGACAAAAGATGACAAGCTAATTGCCCTGTAATTTCTAGCCGCTTCGTGCCTACGTCTGCCGAACTTCGGGATGAAAATCGCTTTGACCTTCCTCCAGGAGCGGGGCACGTACCTGGAGTGTAAGCAGTACCTGTAGATTGAAACAAGCCATGGGCCAATAATGTCACCTGCGTCTTTTGGAGCATAATTGGCATTTTGTTGTCCATGCCTGGAGACTTAGACGGAGAGAAAGTATGCACCAGCCATCGGCCCTTTCCCAGGGTGACAGCTTGGCAGGTATCCTACCACGGCACTGCTTCGAAAGTAGTAGTAAACCATTTCACACAACATGCTCAGAAGTCAAAATCAGTGGCGTATTTAAGCTAGGGCCATAAGGGCCATGGCCCTGAGACGGTAAGCTGGAAGGGGCGGCTTGCGTGATCAGCTTTGGAAGCCTTTAATAATCATTACTTAATACACTGAGAGAAAAAGAACTTTTGCTATTGCTCCAAAACTTATACGTCTTTTTTTACCACCATTCACAAAATTACTGTACTGTACTGTACGGTAGCCTTTGAGCTAAGCCTGAAAATGGAACTGTGGAAAATTTCTGGTATACGCGATGGTCAGTTAGGACGGATGCCTATGCCAGCCTTAATAAAAATTGGAACGAAATAATATCGGTTCTTGAAGCTATAAAAAGTGACGCGGGCCACCAAAAAGCTCATATAGTTTCCAAAATTCTTCCAAATTCTATAGTTTCGACACAGACGTAGAGTTAGTTTCCAGATTCTGCGATCCACTTTTCACTTTCATAGAGAACAAACAGGAATCTTTTGATGCTTTTGAGGAAGCTGGTAAGAAAAAATGCACAGAATAATTCAGAGAAAGAAGAAAAAAAAACCGTACCATAAGTGTCGTGAGAGAGCATTGTTACAAGTACCAAAAGGCAACCCTTTGTGACCATAAGATTAATACCTTTTTCCCAATATCCGACCAATTGTTGGAAGAGTTCTGAAGGATCAAATATTCATATGACGCAGTAACTGCCAATTTTTCATTCTTATGCATTATGGGGAGATTAGAGTTAACCCCAAAAAACTCCAAAAATTATATCCTTGCTCTTGCAGAAGATCTACAAGAAGAATGTGTTCTTTAAAAACAATTCTTGGCGTCACATTAAAATAAGGTTTAAAGAAACTCAACCTATCTCTTAAGCACGAGGAATTGAACGAAGCATTTCCATATACAGAAATAGCATTACCCATCTCAGTAGGTATTGGGTAACTTGAGCCTGGGAACATTTCTTGTCACCGCGTTGTAGAACTTTCGTTTTCCATATTAAAAAGAATAAAAAATTTCCTACGTTCCCGGATTAGCGAATATCATTTGACGTTTAAAAACTCACCATTTAATAAATGGTGATTATTCTTTTGTATGACCTAATTTATGGGGCGGCAAATCTAATAGGCCCACGGCACCATATCTTAAAATACGCCGCTGGTCAAAATTTTTTATTAAAGCTAGCTTTTATGGTAATCAAAAAATACTGATGCCCACAAAATACGTCCGCAGAAGCACAGTACCTTAACAAAAATTCAAACATTCACCATTTCTAGATATATTAATTGACAGCCGTACTAAACTTAATATATTCTCACTACGAAAAGCTGTCGTTAAACAACAAACTAATTTCCACAACTATCACCAAAGTGAGTCCAAAGTTTATCGATTTTTTAAAAAAAACCACCAAAACGCCTTTAAGACATTCTTCTGTCTAGTTACGAGTATGACTAATCTATTTAGCAAGAATTCTTGTTAGAATGAGACGACATTAGAAAGGTGTGTAGAATCAATAGTTTTTTATCATAAGTTTACATTTTCGTAATTTTCAGTTAGGCTTAGTATTCAAATATACACACATATTCACATTGACGAAATATGTGATATTAAAAATTTATTTTAAAGAAATTGTTTCACTATTTCACCGGCAATTAGGCCAGTCTTAGGTGAAGTTATATTTACATCAACTACAGACACTTTCACGTGTCAAAAAGTCAACTTAATTACAAACGTAAAATTTTCGAAAGTCTAAAACTTTTCCTTTAAGCCAGCACGACATCATCCATGCCCCAATGTTGAACCTGTAGAACATTCAAGTCAAATATAGTGAATGACCAATGGCGGCGACACATTTCTTTGTTAATGTCCCCATATAAAATATTAAAACGTTGAAAGAAACTTTGGATATTTTCCTACTAACTCTGCATTTTATCCGGGGGTGGGTGTATAATGTGAGTTTATCCAAATTGCTAAGAAATTCTGTAATTTTACAATTTTAATAGTACATAGGGGAGTTTTGAGTAAATTCGATAAAAAAGAATAAAAAAAAAACAATTTTATTTTCTATCCAAGTTTCGTGATGAGCAATTTGAAGTCACGGTTATTTTCTGTTGGTATATTTTATCATTCCTCGTGACACCCCCGCGCACCGTTTTTTTTAAACCTAGAAAGCATTTAATCACTACTCGTGTTACTCAGGTATATCCATGTTCATATGGAATATTCAAAGAGTTTCCAAGAGATTTTTTTCAGCGATATCTAGCGTTACACCTTAAGCCCTTTATCTTTGCTCTAATGCGGGAGGATAGTGCACTACATTTAAAGGTTTTTAGATTCTATTAAAATCCCTGGAGGCCTGGGAGCACAGCGAAAAAGGACTCTCTTGGTAGGCAACGATTAGTCCCGGTAACTTGATAGCCAGGTTGTGTGCACTTAATGCACACTGGATTGTATTTGTGTGATCATATTTTATTTATTGATCGAGATATCAGACACGCAGTCCGGATGAATATAGCCGACACTGGGAGATATCTACTTAAATTATTTTCTCTTTAAATGACAGAACATGAAGGTGTCCCACCACTTGTCGTGAGGACCTATTGTGTTATGCTCTTTTGCGTTCGGCCTATACCCATAGACTTGGATTTCGATATTATTCACTGACCGGGCAGACGGCAGTAGGGTTTTTCTTAGACCAAAGGATAAAATGATATCTAATGGCATTACCTTTATATCGCTTTATGTCATGTTACGGATAATTAGAGTCTTATCGCGTCCTGCTCATCTAAGCTTGCACGTTAATCGCCTTTTTTCTACTACAGTTCGTGTTGTTGGGTATAGTTAAGTTATTTTTTTTCTATACTTATCTGATGTTATTTAATGTGTTTTTTTCTTATATCTGAAGTGCAATTATTATCTAGTATTCTAGTAGGATAGTAATAAATTTCTTTTTATTATTTTTGTCTTATACAAAGGTAATATTTATTTAGAATTTTGTCTGTCCTTGGCTTATTCAAACAGTAGGTTACAGAAAAATATGATTTCGTCCTTTTTAGTAAGACTGTGCATGTTAACCTAAGATGGTTTTTTTGCTTATTGTAATCAACATGGATTTTTATGAAAAAATACATAATAAATCGTAAGAAGAATATTTAACTCTGTAAGGGTTAATCAAAACGAATGGCGCTTTGGAACGAAGGAAGAGCTTGAAGAACTAAATATAGTTACCTACACACAAAAAGAAGAACGAATGCTAGCCACGATTTTCAATGGCACACCCTTAGAGAAAAAAAGCGTGACGTGCTAGAAGAAATAGAAAAACTCAGTATAACAAACTGGAGAGAAATAGCAAAACGACTGGAATAAAAGACTTCAAGAGAGAGAAGAAATAACATTTATTTCACACTCAATATACCTCAAATCCTCCAATTGATAGTCCACTTGAATATGCCTGATCCAACCTTAATATTGCGGCGGTCAAAGGTCTAATCTACCAGCTACAATATTCAGAATGACAAAATCTTTACTTTACATGCCCTATAATTTTAGCTCAAGAAAGAAGTTCGTCGTCAAAAATTACTAACTTAGAGTAACGTTGCTCGCTTGTGGGGATGGGGACTTGAGACTCTCACTGCGCATCGAAACAGCGATTTTGAGTTTCCCTTACTTTATGGCGCGTTCTCGCTTATTATACAGGACGCCACCCATTTGATTAACATTGCAGACACTTTTCCAAAGCTTAAAGTGTTTAGAAAATGTCTAAATATGTAACTCAAAAAAGTGACGTCACAATAAAACACTTTAAGCATTTTGGAATAACACACTTTCAAAAAGCTGAGATTTACAGTGTAGCAGCACAAATACGTTCAATATGAATATTTGGTCTTGAGAAGGCTGCAAGAAAGACACATAATTTGACACAGGTCCAAAAAACAACAGAGCATTCGTCGATTGGTCAAAAAAAAATACTAAAAAATACTGGGTTAAAAATTTCCATGGTTATTATACCAGAAATGTTTTGTAAGGCTTACCATATAACACTATCCCATTCTGATCTAACTAAGTTATTGGTGCCCAAATTAAGTGCGGCTGATATCTGTCCAGGCGTTATGGAAAATGCTAAGGTTTCATACAAGCTCGCACCACTAGCCTACCCTTAAGTAAAAGTTAACTGACTTAAAAACCACCTTAACTTTTTGTCGACTATCTGGCCGAAGGAGAGTGGACAGGCTTCCATCGATTCGAGATAGTTAAAACACTCAGATGCCTAAATCGTATAATAAAAATCCGCTGGCAAGATAGAATTTCAAATGAAGACCGCCGGACAAGAAAGGATAGACGACCAAATCAGACGAAGGAAATTGAATTGGGTTGGCCACACCTTGCAACGCGAAAACGAGAATTTAGCCAAACAGGTCCTTGACTGGAAGCCGCAAGGAACCCGTCGAGTCGGAAGACCCAGAACAACGCGGAGCAGAACCCTATTAGCAGAGGCCACAACAACTGGGAGATCCTGGTCAGAGCTAAGAGCTGTCGCACAAAACAGGGTATGCTGCAGGGCAACATTTCCGCCCTATGTCCCATGAGGGATTAAAGGAGCATAGGTGAAGTAAGTGAAGTGAAAACACTCAGAGTTCTAAACTTCAACCAGTGTTCTCAATATCTTCCATGCATTAACATCAACCTGTGAAAAATATTCTGACCACAGTTTATTCATATCGTGACTTTCATTTTCTTTATCGCATATGGATATTTTACTCCTACCTCAATGTAATGTTCAGCATTAAGCTTGTAAAAGCTCCTTATGAACCCTTCGATTTTATATTAAAAATGTCCCAAGTTTCAAAATTCTACATATGAGGAATACGCTGTAAAGTCGTTATCTTGGATTTTATGCAGGATAATCTACGTTGATGTTAATGGTAAAATCGCCAATCAACGAAATCCACAGACAGACTCCGTTGGGTACGGTGACCATATCTTTGAGTCATAGAATGTTTCTTACTGTAGCATATAATTGAGAGCTTGATTCGGTCCCTTCAACGTGAAGAATGTTCTGGTCGTCCAAAAATTGGCTCAGGCTAAAGAAACCACAGGAGTACTTCAGGGAGTCTTCTACGAATAAATGTTACAAGTATGTGGAATTTTTGGGGTTCCCTACTATAATTAGACAGATTTAGTGATCTCTCGAAAAAAATTGTGAACCTTGATAGAACTTTCTCTGAAGAATAACAATAATCTATGTAGATTTTGAGTATTGAAAAGTTTCAGTAAAGGTAAAATGTTTGTATACAGCATTTTCTTCTGCGGTGAGAACACCCGACTAACAAAATAATAATGGAAATATTTTGAAGCAAAAGACCTCTTTATTCCTTAATATAATAAATTTTAAAAAGGAAGTAGTTCCAGTATAACACATTGGAAAAGAAAAAATGTCCTAAAAAATGATGCAGTGAAAAGTTAGTATACAAACAGAAAATAACCAATTGCTCTTCTATTTCGTGGGACCTCCTGTTAGTTTTTTTACGGTATCTTCGAATTGACAAAATTTCGGGCAATATCCGGTAAAATCTAATGGAGTCTTCTGATTTTTTGGACGTTTTTGTTCGTATTCGGATACTCCTGTCCAAAACTTCAAATGAGATTAAGATCTGGAGATTGTCGTGGATAGTCAAGCCGTTTAGGAGTTTTGTACAATAACAATTTTCTCATAATTTTCGCTTTGTGCTTTGGGTCCTTATATTGTTGGAAGATGCAACGAGATTACAGATCTAACTTCTGCAACCTTGGCCTTGAATTGTTTTTTTAAATATTCAAATAAATATTGCTTTTTATTGCAAACAACAAGATTCCCAGTCCTCGCGGCCGACAGGCATCCCCTAAATATCACTGAACCTTATCATGTTTCACCGTGGAAATGAGATTTGTGGAAGAAGCTCTCTGTTGGTTGATCTCCAGACCGCACCATTGTGTTTTTGACCAAATATCTCAAATTTACTCCCGTCGGTGAAAAGCACGTTTTCCAAAAACATTTGAAAAGCGCTTAGGTCATTTTTGGCGAAGTTACGGTTTTTACGCTACTCCTTTTCAACAGAAATCCATGGTTTTCTTCTGGGTACCCACCCTGCAATGCAAATCATTGGCATTCAATACCCTTTGTATTGCTGATGCACTTATTACCTTTCCACGTTATTCTGTAACCTTTTTTGCTATTTGGACTAGTGTTGGGTAGAACGTGATTATAAAATCAGTTTGTAAGAGGTGCCTCTTTTTATTTTGAGCCAGTACAATGTCATACTTCAAATGAGGCGAGGCGCTATTGTAATACCAAAATTACAAAAACAAGCAAATTTAAAAAAAAGAAAACAAATACCAATGAAGAGCTGTTTTCACGAGTGTGATTCTAATATGCATTAAACTGCCTCAGAGTAGATAAGAAAGCTATGTCTTCACAATCTATATTTATATTTTCAATCAACATGGAAATTTTGCTACCGCAAAAAAAATAAGAAATGTTTCTCCAGTACAAAATTTCACTCCCTCAAAAAATGGAAGGAATGCCTCTCCAGTACAAAATTTCACTCCCGCAAAAGAAGCAATAAATGTCTCCCCAGGTCATATTTACAACCACAGAATCATTTATGTAGATGCACGCTCATATACCAGTAGGACATTATTTTTGAACCGGGACATTTCAAAAAATTGAGGCCACAGTACAGTTTACCATGGTGTATGTAAGGGACAAATGTACTGCCTCGTGTAAGTCCGGCTCAACTCTAATTTGGACGGTAAATGACCCCGGATTACATCGGTTCCATCGCGAGGATGGCCGGAGCATGGGGGAGTTCTTGTATTCCTTTGAAGATTATTGCGCTCGATAAATTTTTGTACTATACCACGACTTATCCGATTTCGGAGCGATTTCCCTGTTCGATTTTTCTTCTTTTCTATGTTCTACGATTAAATTACGCATTTCTAGCGACAAAACCATCTCATCACATTTGTATTTTCAATAGTGTGCAGAAAACAAAAACTGCACTTCGGTATGGTAAATGAACTATGACTGATTGCAGCGTTCAAAAAATCTCTTCAGATAGAATGTTTTTATTAAATAAAAGCTGAAATCGTGTACTTATCATTTAAGAATTGAAGCTCTTAAGACTATTATGATTTTTCTTTTCAGTATATTAAAAATAATTAAAATCAAAACTCCATAACCATCGTTTTCCAAATTAGTAGTATATTGTAAACTGTGAAAGACGTCGTCCTTTTTAAAAACCCGTACGATTCAAATCATCATTATGTCCACAACTACTTAAAAATATATTTCACCAAAAACCAAAAAAAATATCCATAGAACAGAAATTGAATTGAAAAGGTAAAAATTACTAAAAGATGACAAATTACATAAAACGAAATATTTCCTTACCTACTAGACTTGGTTTTAAACAGTATCAAACGACGATATTTTGAATATGAATTGAAAAAAAGTAAGGAAGGTTGCCTTTCTATACATATAACATAAAGTAAACCTACACACTCTTAAATCTAGAGAATCACATTTAATGTACCTTCTTCAAATTTACTTTACTTTCCATCCAAATTGCTGAGGTATGTATAAATAAAATCAAGTGTAGAATGCCTCAGGAAAAAAGCAGAAATCTTCTTTGAATTTTTTAATCTTTTATTCGTCCTTACTTTTTTTTTCTTTTCTGCAATACTTATATACAACTCTATTCAGAATTTCAATTGAATGAAAAGATTTTGAGATTTTTATTCATTAAAATTTTTTTTAAAAAAAAGGGTTAAAATTCTTAATTTTCGCTTGATTTTTTTCTTTAGGAGATTTTTATTTAATTAAGGAAATTTGTTTAAGATACTAAAGAATTATTCTGAAGATTTAAATATATATTTCTTAATATTTAAGACTATAGCTATGAATTTATGTGTTTACTATTTTTTTTAAAGAATATTAAGACTATTATTTGTTAAGAAACCCTTGAATCTTTCAATGAAAGAAAACCAGAATTTTTATATTACTAAAATTAGTTTTTCATTTGTACTTAGAATTATGAAATACATTTTATGCATTTCAGAAAAATCTGCAAACAGTGAATTGCATTGTTATTGCGATGTGCTGGTATAACATTTTTTTTATATCTTGAATAAGAAAACTACAAGAAATCATAAGGGAGATAATAAGCTTGAGGCAATAGGAAGCAATAAAACAGCAATATTAAAATTTTTTATGGATGGTTAGAAAAATTAATTCTTTTGTTATTAAAAACTATGAAAGTGTGTCTTTCTGATCATAAATTACATTTATAAGCTAGTTTCATTGAAAGAAACCACCGTCTGTATTGAAAAAAGTTCATTATGTTCCTCTTAATTTTTTTTATCATACTCATTCATATCTTCGTCAACACTTCTTTTCATTAACTAATATCCTTCCTTCCGTTCATGGCATCTAATTTTCTATATATACGTCTTCTCGCAGGATCAGCTTAAAAAACTCATAAAACGTGGCTCATCAACTTGATTCTTCTAATAATCACCATTTTTCACTGTGGCATTAATTTACTCCCTCATACTTCTTTTTCATTCAGGTTCTTTTTTTGCACATTTTTTTGTATTTCGTAAGTATATTCATGCACTTGAATCTCTTCCGCCGACTGAACGCATTCTACACACAAAATGCATTATTATGCACTTCCCTGATAACACATTTCATCCCTTCGCCCCTGCAGATGTATCTATGAATATATATAGAGATATATACATATATAGATATAAACATATTTAAAGACAAACAAGCAAAGGCAAAAAGCAGAACTCCACCAGGCTCCAAGTATAGGATATGAATCTACCACAAAATAGTCGATGCAAAAGCAAAAAGAGAGTGTGAGATGCTTTTCGATGGTGTGGGAATGGTGATGGATATAAGGTAATATCAACTGCATTCTAACATTAACCGCAAATGAAATAGAGATAAAAATGCGATTCATAAAAATTCCGGCAAAAAAAAAACCCTGAAATATTCGCCCCCACCCCCTCACCGGGCTGCACTGCCGCACGTGATATGCACTTTTGCCAACCCACCCGCTAATCCCAGAATTCACCAGCATCCTCCACAGTACCCCACGCCCGGGCACCGCAAGCAATCCCACCATTTAGACATTTCACGAACTTGGTGCATCCTCGCTGGTATCCCTTTTACTTGCAGGACTGAGTGTTCAAAGTTCGAGCCTAAAGCTAATTTGGGTTGCACAGGCACACAGAGGAACGTCGTCTGTTCCAGGATGCTGCTGCGACCATATATATATATAGCCGGCAATGCAGGCCGTGGCTGTGAAGGCTTTGTATCGGTATTTTTTTCGCATAGTGTTTTCTGGCAGAGAGCAGAAAAGTTGTAGCATGACGTGCAACTGATCGACAGCGGTGCATGTGATATAACTTGGCTGCCTATTGGCATTGGACATAAATTTGAATCCCCTTCAGCAGTACTAGGGTCGAGCATTTTTGTTTTTCTGCAACTTTTTTTGTCGTAATTTTTTTTTCAGCGGCGGACAAGCACATACAAGGCGACTAGGCCATATTTTCCCTTGTATAGCTTCCTGGTTAGTTATTGAAGCTGGGAGGCGAATACACATCCTGGATAGGATGCATTTTTTCGGGAGTTTGGGTGTACCGAAAAAAGTTGTGCGTTGCATCCTGGATTTTTTTTTTTAAACTTCAGTTTCATGTTTGCATTCGTTTCAGAGGAAAAATACCTCTGTGCCATCGGCCATATATTGGATAGTAAGAGAGAACATAAAAACACACCCAAAGTGCACAGAAAACGCATTCATGCAGTTTTTTTTTTCATGTATAGTAGAAAAAAAACACATTCGAAGCCATAACCAGTAACAAATTTGATAGAAGGAATTTTTGTTTGGTGGAATGACTCGATAAGGGTGGAATGAATTGAAGTATTTCTGTTGAATATTACGTCTGGACTTTGGAATAGATGTCGTCTGATATTTAGCCATTGGTGATTCTATGGGCTCGTTAAATTTTCATATGTAATGCACAATTTTTGTGGAATTTATAACTTGAATTGCAAGTTTATATTTTTTATTTTAATAAAACTTTTAATTAAAAATGCCGTAATCATATGATTTCTTAGAAAAACATCATCATCAACGTCCGAACATATACACCTTCTCTAATAAAATATTCCCTCTTTCTTCCGTGTCAGTGGAAAGTTTGGCTGTAACGACTTATAATCTCTTACTTAACATCTTTGGCGTAACAAATATTAGCAAAGGATCTGCGATGGATTGACAACATATTCGAAATCGCTTAACCAACATACCAATCCCTCAGATTTCTTAAGAGATGCAATTTCCTCCTTCAGTCGCGACAGCTTGGTCGGCAATCAACAAATCATGAATACAACTCCTTAGCCCAGGGTTTAAGGTACCCGACTTCTATTTCAGTGACTTGTGGTTCGATTTCACGCTACGACATGGTCATTTGTCTTTTAACTTGTTTCACCTTTAATAACATTCGTCCTTTCTTGTCTTTCTTCTTTACATCAATTCCTTTCTGTTTCTTCTGCCTGTAAAAATAATAAGCGAGGAAGTGATGTCCTGTTTGATTGCCGAAATCAGCGTTCTGTTGTGGAAGTTCTAGATAGGAACGATGCAATAAAACCGGATGTAGGCGTTGGTAGTTATTTCTCTCTTCTCTTTACTACCTATTCGAGTAGAGCTTTCTGCTCGAAATTGTGCTCAATAATAAAACCGTCTACAGTGCAGGAGAACTTACCTTGACCAGGCTTCGAAAATCACTTTACCGCAGCGAACAATGGGCAAAAGCCGTGTCCTGAAACCCTTCAATTTAGCCGCTAGAGAAATATAGTAAAATGGCAAAATCGCTATTATCATATTATGATGCCACCGAATATAAAGCCCTTCTGCCCGAGTGAAATTAAAAAATGGCCTTACAACGGGCAAACTCCGGCCGTGATTGAAACATAGTCGGCCATGTGCCGAGCAGCAGAAAGTTGTTTGCAGGACTGTACGGCCGTATATGACGGGTGTATGACGGCGTTACAGTTCCAATAACGGGCATACTCTACGGCCATCATATGTCCCTTAAAAAGCCAAACGGCCGGTGTTCGCCCGTTGTAAGGAAATTTTTTATTTTTACTCGGGTACCTACAAGGCAACGTTATTCCTGCAACAAAAAAACAAGTCCACTGGGCTCTCTATCAAGGCCTGCACCTTGCACCACCACTCCCCTTTCTGGCCATACTACAACCAAGGGGTCAGCATTTCCCAATTTTTAGGGGTCCATTACACGTTCGTGTATGCGTCAATCAATTCCATCAGTCATGATTGATGGAAATCTAAATATTCAGATAGTTACATCAGTAATCACCATGGTCAGTCATAGCAGTGAATGTGGCAATACTGATATCAATACTTATCGTCTAATGGAGCCCTTACATCATCCTAAAATTCAAATATAAAATTCATCACCATTTGCTCGAACACCCTACATATCTCTCTTAGCTTTTCTTATCCTCTTCTATCCTTCTGAATTTATTTCTCTTGAAGTACCGAAAACAGCTTTTAATGCTGCACCTAGATTGAAATGCAATGACCAACTAGGGGATGGTATTCACTTAATGGCCACCTACGTGATGGGACATGCTCTATTTGTCAGTGTTTTGGAAAAGTTCCCAGATTGGATGTCCACGAAGATCTCAAAGTTTAAGTCTTCTTTGAACATACAAGAATCTTACCTATGTTTTCTCTTTTTTATGTGAAAGACTAGAGCTCAATGAGAGCCCCTTGTAGTGTCGACAATCTATTTTTCGTATAGAGTGCAATGTCACAACCACCTACTCCCAACCATTAGTATCGCGACTCTGGCATCGGGGCCACGAGACACAACTCGCTAGAGCGTTATGCTTCCTGAAACGAGTTGAATCCCATCAACCAACCGCTGACATGCGCTGGTGGAGCGCAAGCGGAAGGCTATGACAGGAGGAATCAGGAAAGGGGGAAGAAGAAAGAAGGAAAGTTATGTTGGTGGAGAAAGTGGGAAAGGCGAAGGACCGTGGTGCTGCCGGGATTCGAACCCCGGAGCTCTGGGATGGTAACCAGGCGCCTTACTCCCTAGGCTTCCGAGGCCCTAAGATACCACTTGAGTCGTATGATACACGAGTTCCTGGCCATTAAGGCTTCGTGGGCAATGAAAAGGCAGGCGCTACCAGCGAGGGCCATACTCACTCATCATCGGATTCTAAAGAAATACACCAAATCAGGTTGACTCCAAGTTTCTTCTTGAACTGAACAGAGGACCCCATCTGCAGGGTCTGGATCGAGCGGGACGCTGTCTACCGATATCGAAAAGCAGAGACTCGTTGTTTGGCAATACCTTGGTGGCTCCACTAAAGACGGTTCTACACGATGCGGTGAACGTTTCATTCGAATGTTGGCTTCCAACGATTGAGTCACCACCGACAATAGCCCGAACGTGTCAAAATCCGAACGCTGGACGCCTGACATTGGACGCTCTTAGTTTGAGCATCAGCAACACGATGCGTCCTACCATGAAGCGTCAAACGTTGGAGGGTGTTATAGCATCGTGTGGAGCCGGCTTAAGCCTGAACGACAGATTTTTAAGCAGACAGCTGAGATTGTTCAAGCGGTCTCACTTACGAATCTGAGATATAGGGACTATTGAAAGTACAATAGGTCCAAATTTCGGCCGAGTTATCCCTTGAACTCTATGCCTCCTTAAAAGAAAGAAATAAAGAAAGAAGTTTATTCCTAGGCAGTTGACCTGAATGCCGTGACGGCCGGAGGGTAATTCCTAAGCTTAGAGATTAACAAATTAACAAGCTTTTTGTCATGTCAAATTTGATTCAAATTTTTGGGTGAATATTATTTGAGAGCACTTCGTCATCTTCGACGCATGATGGGAACATGAACCTATTCATTAATGTTCAATGGTCAGAAAAACCTCCGAGTCGCCGACTTTTATCACTGAGGAAGCGAAGCAATCCTTTGTTAATTTTCTTGAAATTCAACATGACAATGAATTTTTTTTTAATTTGAATTAATGTAGAAATCAATTTTTTTATATTCGTTAATTAAGCCGTTTACAATATTTAAAGTTCAATGAAATCAGTTCATTCAGAAAAATCCCATACAATATGTCGAAAAGCACTTAACTGCAAATTCAATCAAATTATTTTATTAAGCATCTCCACGAAACGCAAAACATCTTTTCTAAGTTTTTTGCGTGCTTGTTACATCAATTTAAGACTCGTTGTTATCTGCACTTATCACCATACACACCGAAAAAAAAATCAACGTGTGTAGGCATATCATTGGATTATTCAGCTGTTGATATTTTTGAGTCATGACAAACGTCAACGATGCAGTTAAAGTCATTTAAGAGCGTCTGACATCGGCTGCATTTCATTCTAGTTGAGGCGAGCGAATTTAAATTTCCTTCCCATGGATATGTAACATTATCCTCTTGTTCTGTATGCTGCTCGACGATGAACAGCTCAAGTTTTTATCATATACTACTGTTGTATAGTACATAAGGTTACAACTTAGAATGCAATGGAGATGGTGCATCGCCTCCATCGCGTGTGCACCATCTCATGATAATAATGCGACACTCTTGGAATTGTTTTTCTTTTATTTCCTAAATTAGATCGTTTGTGTTATGATCAAATTAGTACTAGCCGACATCGGGCATCAGATGTGTAACCCGTCACTTTTATGGATCCATGAGATGTAGACAATATTAGCAGGATGGATAAGAAAAAAGGAACAATCCCAGAGATGTAGCCGGATATTCTAATCAAACAGGGAACTTGTCTAGCACCAATCTACACCCGCTCTAAGAGGACCATGGGTAACACTTTCGAGTTGCTTTAATAACAAGAGTACGCCCGCTTGAGTGGCTGAGAAAAAGTGTTGGAAGCCTGTTAATTAGTCTGACCTAATGCAAAAGGAATTAGTCAGAACGACTAAGCAATAATAATGGTCCAACTTTGTTGGGTAACGACGAGTGCATCTATACTCGGGGTCGGGATTGTCGTACTCAAGGTAACCTGACGGAAAATCTCCCAAGTTAACAAATCTAGTAATCAACGAAACCGACTTAATTAAGTCCATTAAGCTTTTAAGTCTCAGGAAAGAATAGGGCTGTTTGGAGTTGGCCGGGTGGCGGGAGGGTGCTTTAAAATAAAAACGTCGTAAGTTAGCATGATTCCCCTGTTCTAGGTTACAAAAGTGCTTCCTCATTATTTCGCGTTTCCTTTTTTCCGCCGCTCTTTCTCTCTCTCAGATGCGAAATTATTCGACATCGTCTGTCAGAGAACGTGGCATTCTGCGGACCCCTCACCCTCGATATGAATCTGAAGTCGTTTGGATTTCAAGCCTCTGCCAGTGGCTGCTGCTTATTTTGTCATCAAAAGTCGGAAGTTGGTGGCCGCCGAGGCAACAAACTTATGACGGAAAGGCTACAAGTTGCCCCCTTTTTAGCTCAGCTCTTCCCCATGAAATTGCGCGAGAATCAGTTCAATCGGGGTTTTTTTCCAATTTAATCGTCTCCGAAGACATGGGCTGGGTCACAGGAGGTGAAACCCCTGTATATATGATTCATATTGCCCCATGACATTCTCGACCGACCTAGGAGTGTTGAATGGGGACACTTGAGTCTTAAACGTGCCACACTACCACCATAAGTGAAGACGGTCGGTCAATTGATGTCCTGGACTGTGGCTACCAATTTGATTTTGAAGACTCTTTTTTCTCACAACATTTTGTTGACACTGGATTATGATGACGAACGGGTGCATCTAGACAGAAAGTGCACATCAAGGGCGAGGACTGCAGAAGATGCACCGGGCATTAAAAGCAATGCATCTTGTTCTTGAAGTGGAAGAGGCCCCTAAAGGATTTATAGTTTTTAATAAGCACTTCCGGACGTGTTGGATGATTGAATTTGTTCAGAGCTGGGCATGGAATTTGTTTTTATTTATTACCCCTTGTTGGGGGTATTTTGTTTCCATTCCTTATGAACTTTAAAAGAAAAATAAAAGATCAAACAAGAAAAAAATTGAAAAAGACCCATCATCAGTCAAAAGGAAGTAGATCAACCGCCGTGACGATTGTCTTCGCTTTAAATTCTTTTTTTGTTCTTTCGGGGTTCATTAAAGAAAGTTGATACCTTGCTGTTTGGCCTTTTAAGAAATGGGAATACCTATAAAAACATTTCCACCTTAGGGATGTGAAGACAATTAAGGCTGCCAATAAAGACAGTAGAGTGTGCATCTTGAGAGGATACTTAATATCTTTACATTTTTCCACGGTTTTCAAAGGTTCTTGGTTCAGTGATGAAAGGCTTTTTATATTCTTGCTTTTCTTTTGTTTTGGAGGAAACGAATTCGGTTAAAAATAATGGTTTGTTTGACTTTTTCTTTTCCGCCAAGAAAACCAAAAAAAAATTTTTTTAAGTCATTCACACCAAACCAAATGTCCTTTTAATATCACCCTTTCGTGAGAATTGCCATTGCTTTCTTTCATGTAATTCTACTTAGGCTACTAGCCAAAATCATAAGCATTTGTTTTTTTCTAATTTTGTTTTTCCTTACATATATGAAAAGTAGTTGGCAACTGTTCTTGACTACTTGATAAAGTTTTGTGAAGTTGTTGAATAATTTTACAATTATACCAAGTTAAATGTTTCTTGTTTTGTAAATTAAGACGATGATTGTATGAAGTTTCGTATCCCTTCTATTCCGAGTTACTCCGTTATACTAGTCATTCATGGATTGTGATTATGTGCATTATGCTAATTTTATGGATTAAGTAATGTGGAAAATTTTAAAGTTTCTGTGTAGAAAATAATCGCTTTTCTGTATATGATTCCATATTTATGCAGTTTAAAGTGGAAATTTTTGGCTGAAATCGTGAATTTAATTATATTTGTTAAGAAAATTTAGATCAGACAAAATATATAAAGTGGCAGTAATAACCTGATATATGTTGTTTAACTTTTATAAGTGTAGCCATATATGAGTATTACAATATTGCGATAAATTTTGGATAAATTTGAAAAGGTGTGATTTTTGGAACGGTGCAAAATTTGCTTTAGTTTCTCATTAGACCTAATTGCAGTAAGATCACTTTTTCTTGAATAATCTTTGTAAGTTTGGAAGCTAATGTTAGTCACTAGAGGCCAGCTTTGAAAAACAAAGTGAATGAAGAACCAATTCCTATAATGCAGTTCCTTCAGTTCCTACTTCGTTCTTGCGGAGAACTTTTTTCATAGGTAAAGGATGTTTTTCCGCGGTTTGTGAGTTGTTATTAAATTTAGAAAAGTAGTGCTTTATCATTGAATCCGGTGGAGTAGATGTGTTAACCTTAAAGAACTATTTGGTAAAATGTAATGATACTTTATTATTTGGGGAATACACACGAAGATCAAAGCTAGATTGTTCTGTTGCACAGCACAAATTATGATATGCAAGCCCGTGTAAAAATAAAAGATGGCCTTACAACGTGCGAACACCGACAATCGTAATCTCCTCATTCTCTTTATATAATTTGCCGTTGTATGCCCATGAGTACATCTCAGTTCTTGGCCATTTAAATCTTTTGATCAAGTTTGGCCGTTGTGAGACCGTGTGTGCTTCCATTAAAAATGCTTAAAAACTCTACCGCCATCATATACCCCTTAAAAGCTAAGCGGACGTTGTTCGCCCGTTTTAAGGCAATTTTTTATTTTTACTCGGGAGGCCACACAATCGAGTATAAATAGTGAAATTTCTTATTTCAACGATTCATATCACTGTTTTTTATGTTGAAGCATACTGTACCTTGATCCCCCTTGGAGTGCCGAGGATTTTATCGTTGAGTAGAGGTCCAATTACAATGATTCCGATCCGTTCCGAAAAAGTTGAAATTTATTCAAGCTTTTCGTTCAGATCCGTAAGTACCATTGTAACCACCTTTCCGAACTGCCATATAAGTTCTAAGGAAACTTCGAATTTTAACTTTGACATCTTAGCGGATCGGAACGGAGCGGATGCATTGTGTTTCCGGGCTTTACTTCTCTCACGTGGCCTCACGCAAACCCTACCGTAGAAGGCTTTCCCAGCAGGTCCCTGTTCCATCACAAGAGCTAGACGACCTGTCCACCTGAGTCTACCGAGCTTTATTCTCACATTGCCATTGCCGAATCTCCGAAATGGTAGGTGAACTTATGGATTGTACCTCTTGATATCACACCAGAATTTCGGATTACATACTTTCTTCAACTCAAAGTCCCCTTGTCGGAGTCCCCGAGAACAAGACTCGCCCGTTCTTAGCCTCAAACAGGCACGCACAGCGACAAAACGTCTGTACCGCACCAAAATGAAGCACGGTTAGCCTGAGTAAAATTATTTTTTCCAAATGCAGCCCGCTACAGGCATGTATCAATAAAAGACCCACCGAATAGTCCAAACGGAACTAATAAAACACCTCAGAGTTCAATCGCAAGGTTCATCGACATCTGCTCACGCACCCTTCAGACCCCCAACCTATCCTTTCTCTTCTATCCTTCAAATCAAGCTTACTGCTAGACATTGCACCATGACTTGAACGACATGACGGACTAGTAGTACAAAGGGTAATTCCTAAACTTGATTATACCTCAAAAAAAACCAAGCACGTTACGTTCACCCTTTTTCTTGACAAAAGGGAGGAAATTGTATAGGACGAAGAAAATTGGCAATTAGCTTGGTTTATGGTGTTACATATTAGCATACTCAAGAGATCGGGTTTCCTTCGTTTGCTTAGGTCAAGCAGCATTGGAGGTGCTTAGTACTTAGTTGGGGGACCATTTAATAAAACGACACCCGCGTTTGGAATGGTCAATTACGAAGAAAATTGGCAATTTGCTTGATTTATGGTGTTATTAGCATACTCAAGAGACCGGTTTCCTTCGTTTGCTTAAGTCAAGCAGCATTGGAGGTGGTTGGTACTTAGTTTGGGGACCGTTTGATAAAACGACACCCGCGTTTGGAATGGTCAATTACGAATACATCAGGAGCAGAAGCATTTTAAGTTATTGTGCCTATAGCGGGAGCGTGCATGATCGTTTAGCAGGCGTATTTTTCACTTTTTCTACCCGCAGCGGGAGCGTGTCATAATAGTACAATCGTATTTGTTCTCTATGTGTGCTAGTTCCGAGTGCATATATACTTCTAAAAATATAAGTACGTCTGCCCTAGTCCTGGTCTACTTACATAATCGCTGCAAGTTCTTGGGGATGCCGAATTCACATATTTTTTTTTAAGTGCTACTCTGACTATGCTATAATAATTGGCCATAAATCCTATGAAGAGGGATTGTGTTGTAAAATTTACAATTTGTTTTATCTCCTTTTTCAGTGGGCGAAGCTTATCAGTTGTTAATTGGCCTGGCATAAAGCATATGGAGCTGTCCTTCTTTGCAGGGTGGTGGAGAATATCTTATAAGGTAGTACTCAAAAACGACATATCGCACCCCCGCGATAAAAATTACATATCTCAAAAAATATTGTCAGAAAACGGCTAGTAAAATTTTGCATAGTCAATTGCCATGAAACAATACTGGCTAAATGGCTAAATCTTTCCAAGAAATACTAAATCGTTCCACAAAATTTCCAATGTTTTAGTAACACCACTAGGAATTTTTAGTCGGCTAAATTTGCTTTTGACAGCAATTAGATTTGACTTTCGTTTCTCAGTTTCAATTTAATTTAAATATTATGTATGTCGACCAGCTCCGATAAATATTAGATGCTCCCGACATCATAAAAGATTATTGTAAGAAAATAGTCTTAAATCCATCGCAATATTACGAATATATCTGAATTTAAAAATTGAAAGGTAGTAACTTGCTCAGTTGCCTAAATTTGATATTTATGTATGTTATCTCCCCGTCGAACACCTAAAGTCTTTAATCTCAAAATAAAAAAATTATAAATCGAAGCTAATATTTTTTATTTACATATAAATTAAGGGTATGAAATCTAAATAAACACAAAATAACAACAAAACAGCATTTAGGAAGTAACTGTCAACTGTCAGCTTTCTCGAAAAGTCGAAATCGCACTACAATACCGACCTTTCCAATAATTTAGTTTAGCCAAAATTTAACCAGTATTAAATTACTATTCATTGATTTTTATAATTTTTTTATACAAAGTGTTAAAAATTGTGCTCTACAAACTGTACTCCACCTTAACCTCAACAGGGTTATTTTTTAACCCTTATTTTGAGTTGTGTCACTTTGAATTTGAAGTTATCGATTTTAGTCGACAACAAAACGTCGTCGAACTATGGACCGGTTCTACACGTTCAACTCGTTCAACTTCAACACTTTTTTCTCTCTTTGCTTGCATGCAATTGAATATCCCTTTCGCAAGTTGCATGCGAACGAAAGAGAAAAAGTATTGAAGTTGAACGAAAAGTTGAACGTGTAGAACCGGTTTTTGAAATTGATTTGTTGTTGATTGTTCACTTTTTCTGATGAAAGCTAATAAATTCTCACGATCAGTGCTGTTATTAAATCAAAATGATTTATGTCGCTATTTTTTCGGGCGTGCGATATCCTGATAATTGCTGCGCGGTGTTGTGGCAACCGCATAGGTTACAACTCAATCGATAAGTTTACGTATGCCACTGTAAAGAAACTCCCACGATCAAAAACGCCATCCACCCCAAATTGCCGATCACTCTATTACTTGAACTTCAGGTACCTACTTTGTCTCTTTCAATCGATCGCAGCATATGGTCCACACCGACGCTTTGATTCGCAGTATTTTAAAAAACTCTAAAAAGTCTAAAATATAATAAAAAAAATAACAACATAAATTAATAAATTACATAGATAAAATAATAAACAGGTCTTGTTGTGGCGACCATAGTGTGACATTTCCAAAGAATGTCTCCTTTTCTATCTTCAGGCATCGCTTCGTCCATCTATATTTTCACATTTCACAACCGTTTGGTGTATTGTAGGCCCCCATACTTAACGAGGTCCGCAAGGATGCCATCTGAGCCTGAGGTCTTGTTGTTATGGATCCAATTTACGACTTGGCTAACTTCTTATAAGGGCCCCTAGTGCGGTTCTCGTGAAAC
The DNA here is from genome assembly GCA_963855945.1 of Thereva nobilitata. Lineage (NCBI taxonomy): Eukaryota > Metazoa > Arthropoda > Insecta > Diptera > Therevidae > Thereva > Thereva nobilitata. The sequence goes on from OY979695.1 coordinate 170,535,312, forward strand.
AGTCGAACGAATGTTCGATCGAAAAAGTGGTAGTCGCATTCTCGATTGTAGTGAACCGAGTCGATTGCAGTCGAGAATGCGACTACCACTTTTTCGATCGAACATTCGTTCGACTGTTTGACGAGAACCGCACTAGGGGCCAAGGTCTGATGTCTTTCGCGTTAAATCATCACCATTTATTGAAGGATCCTCCAGTTTTTCAGAGAGCTCATCATTTAGCATTTCATAAAGTGTATTTCTATCGCTGGCTTTGGAATCGATGATAACATTACCCACATTATAGAAAGTGCCAAGGTAATGTAAATTGAGTCATACCAGCAATTAATCCCTGCAATGTTAATATAACTACGTCATAACATCGAGCAAATACAATTATGATTTGGTTTCTTTTTTATTGAGGAACAATCGCATATTTTTATCGAATAATTTTGGAACAAGAACTGGTTTTAATCTAATAAATTATCGTTAGTTGCCTTTAATTTTTAAGGATTGTTTAAATAAATCTATTAGTACCTTTTATGATATTTTATCAAAATTACTATTTTTCTTTGAAAGTATCCATCATTCCACTAATCAGACACAAAAGTATTTTCTTTTCACGTGACATATTAAAATTAAATTATCTCTTAATTACCCAACCACAAAATTCCTTCATATCACATAACATTTCCTTTTGCAAGGCCCCACCTGTCCACTTCTTATATTATTCCTTCTGGTGGGAAAAAATAATTCTCATAACGAATTCTAGCTCAATTTGACCGTATCCAAGTTGCCCATAAATCGCACAAAACCTTACAAACTCCAAAGACAAAAAAAACCTTATGGCAGTCAGTCACCGTCTTGAAAATTTCCGTTAAACTATTGTTGTTTGATTTTCCCAGCGATAAAGAAACCTCGCGCCAACTCCTATATTCCATAAGGGTGCATTGAAAGAACGCGTGCGTCCATGTACATATGGTTCCGAAGCCCAAGAATAAGGTAATGTCCTCCTGTATACCTTAAATGCTGGTTCCATTCACTGAACCATATGAGTACCTGGTGTTTTCTTCGGAACGAAATTCCCTTAACGTCTTAAGATGTTCGAATTGTGCAAGGGTGCAATCGACAGGATCGCATTGGGTATTTTTTCCGTAGGATATCTCCGGTGTTTTCTTGAATTGTAGCTCCTCCTGGATACCGCCCTGGATCTTTAAGAAACTGGAAATTCCTTAACTTAACTTTTTTAACGTATATAAAAGCCATAAGCGCACCTTTGCAACTTGTCAGACCGCCTTATGATTTCTTTCTTTGTGTTTTTGTTATCTGAAAAGCCGTTGACGATAGGGTTTTAGGGTCATAATTCTTATGACCCTAAGGGTTGCCGGTGACTTTTGTTCATTATTAATACTCAGCGATGAATTCTAGTATACAGACAAGACGGCACTAAACTGCAGCAAAGCATATTCAACAGTTTCATTTGATTTTTGTGCTGAGCGTTGATCGCGTTTGAAATATGTGGGAGTGTAGCTTTACTGGCAGAAAAAAAAACAAATTTAAATGAAAAAAACAGGAAAAACGATTTTGAATTTCTTTTTAATTGCCACTCCAGATACAGCAAGGTGTGTTACACAAGGCACCTAAAGAGATCATTCATCACGTGAAGCTTCCGGCTTCCTCTACATGTCTCTAGTCAATTTCCTGAAATTCCCCTTTTATAAGACTCGTTGGACCGCGAACTTTTTACGTGCTATACTGGAAAATGTGGCATTTTTTTTTCTTTTAATACTGATGAATTTCAAGTGGAAGTGGCGGTGTGGTCACCTTTTTTCGTGATATTCATAAAAAGACGCATATGATGGCATGTAGTGACTGTAGACGTTTGCTTTATACTTTCGTATAAAGGGGAGATAACGTCAGCATTAGTACGTATAGCTCCCTTATTTTGCCATCAGACAACTCATATACTAGCCTCGGTTCATATCTACGTGTCCAGGAGGAAATAGCCAATTTAGTTCCGTTCCCTTCCTTAGAAAGTGTTCTGATGTCTTTTTTTATTTTTCTTCTTCAGTTGCACTCTTTTCGTTTTCCGTATCAGCCAGTTGCTATAATTACTTGACCGTATGTCACTGGTTATTACACTATACAGTTCATGTAGCAGCCATTCTATTTAAAACGTGTATAAATAGTTTCTTTATTTTATTTATTACTGTAAGGACAATATGTTTTTTTTACATGTGAGACGAGATTAGATATAAATTGACTTAATTCATAACGATATGTTTTTTGTAAAGTTTTACATAATATGCTCGAGAGGTGTTTGCTGGTCCGAATTTTATATTTTCGTAGCTTTATCTTTTACTACAAAGTGTACTTGTAAGCCAACGTCACTTATAGTGACGCGATGATTTTCTATCTATAACACTCTGTCCAATTGAGCAAATTGATTAATTGAGTTGGAATATAAGTGTCCAATAAAATCAAGATAGTTTTTAAAGACGATTTTTTAATTTGTTAATTAACAGCTAGAAATATGCAATTAATATGAGACAGAAAGTCTGGCATCAGGCATTTGGTTTTTCTCGCAGCCAGAAGTATAGGTTTTTCACAACAAGCCAAACACTTAGGCCGGCCGTATACCAAAGCTGCACATGCTTCATATGCAGCTTTTCGTCAGTTATTGCTTGGAGATTTATGTAGCAAAGCGGCATGTGACGGTTTGTACTTTATGAGCAGGACACGCAGATCTCCGTAAGGCTGTTGTAGAGCTTGTGGATCCACACGGGGTCTACAACCGAAAGCCATGTACTAGATATATCTATAGCACCATCATAAGGGTTGTATTAAAATACGGGGCTTCAGTGTGGGGCACAGAACGGCGCTTAAAAATTTCATATAATTTCATGTTGTCCTTGTGTGGGTCCCGGGTCATCGGGGCTTCAAAGGCTATGAAAAAACTGATGACTTGACTGCAGGCTTGGCCTCGAGTAAAGTAAGTTGAGCTCAGGCTAAGCTACAAGCCAATAAATAGTGTGGCCTACAAATATGAGATATAGGGGAGAAAGAAAAAAGGAAAAAATATTGCTCCATGTTCGAATCAGACGAATAGATGCCTCTAGATATGTATTTTTTCGAAATCAACGAGAGGAGAGGATGATCAGATCAACGCAATCAACTCCGTTCATTTTCTCATAATATATTGCAATAGCTTCCGACGCTTCCATTGTCCCTTGCTGATATGCATTATTTTCTTGGTAATTTTGATCAGATCAGGTTTTTGGCAATTACTCATTATTTATACCGCATTATTGTCCTGCCACTTGGTTGTATAGAAGATTCCTGCCCGTATTGGTACATCTAAATATTGATTCTCTACGTTTGAGCTTTTCTTTGACTAACAGGTACATTTTGCGGTGGTAGATATAACGCAGCAAAGTTAACAACTTCCATTAGTTTTACACTGATGAAAGTGATCAAAACATAAAACTACGTGCAGAACTTTTGCTGTAACAGTCTTGACCAGGGCGGCGTAGGGCGTGGGGATGAAAGAAAAACTGCACACGCACTTTCGCTTTGTGTGGGGAAATACACAACGAAAATATTTCATGTACACCTCATAACCCAGAACGTGGTCGAAAGGCTGCCCATAACGAAGGCTTTTCACACGAAAACTAAATATTATTAGAGCTATTAAGAAGTTATAACTGTATAGCCTAAGCTTTTTAAATCACACCTGACTAGCATTTAAAACGAGGATTGCCTCATGGACACGCCGAAAGAGGGGTTTCCTCTTAGTTTCCTCATGAACACCACACAAAAAAATCCGCGATATTGAAGTGAGGTGTGCCTTATTAGTTTGCCATATGAAGAAACCTCATTACAAATGAAATGCGGCAATCCCAACATCTGCCTTACTTTATATAATAGCTTTTACTACCCTTGAGCTTTAGTTTTACTCATACAAAGCTTTAGTTTTTGTTGTAGCATTGCTTCATATTTCAGGCAATTTTGTTTGAGACCGTGAAGGGTGTCATTTAGCATACTCAGTAGACCGGTTCTAGGTCGATTACAGAGGTCAATCAGCATTGGACGTGATTAGTACTCGGTTGGGGGACCGGATTGGTAAAAGCACTTTCGCGTTTAAAAATATTAAGCTTTCGACACCGTTTCAGTTATTACCCACAATTTTGGAAAAAAAAATATTGGTTAACTACGTGTTTTTTGGAGAAAAAGGTAGTTGAAGTTGCCTTTTTTGTTAAAAAAAACCTAAATTTTGTCTTTGGTTACTCATAACTGTGTAAGTTGATAGGGTGGAACCGTCGTTGGTACAATTTTAGATAGGTGGGAGTATTTTGCGTACATTGCCACCATATTCGTGAAAATAGGTCATAGGGTTACAACAGGGTGATATGCAAAACACTAAAAAAAACTTCAAAACGCCCTAGCGGCTAAACCGTTACGATTTCCGACCCAACCCAATTTTTTTTTCGTCTAACTAAAACCTAACAACAGCCGACCGCTTTGTAAACTTAGGGAATATACCTTGCATAAAAACGCTACAATGCTACTGGAATAAGTTTTGACGTCTCCTTCCGGCTTATGATAACTATGCGCCAACTTATTACCCTGTCGATCTTATAGTCAGCAACACTTTAATCAAAGAATCAGTATATCTTGATTGTAGTAAAGAGTTTCAAAGTCTTTGACAGAGTAAGATAACAGGCCACACTTTAAGCTATTACTATTGAGCGAAATCTAAAGAACTATCTTGAACTAGATTGAACTTTCTCGCCATTCAATTAACGTAGTACTAGAAGAAGACGAAGTTTTATACCATATTTAATTAGTTTTTTTCAGGATAGTACTTTGATTAATTCATACACTTTCTATAATACAATAGGATAATACAATAGGATAATACAATAGGAGCCTGACCTTGTTTTACTGTCGTCAACCTATGTTCAGGTCGATCAATGAACATATTGCTAATTCTGTCTATAAATGGACCCTACAATTACCAAAATCATGAAATTTATATTGCAAAAGTGAATTTCGTGCGCCTACTCGCAAAGCATATAGTATCATAAACAGTCTTTATAATCATCCTAAAAAAACTATGTTCAGAAATGGTTTCGAAGGAATTTTTCGGTGCCTGCAGTCTCGTCATAATGTGGTGCATCCGATAAAACAAACCACATTCATAAAGCCGATCATGTATTGAATTATATGGTGGAAACCATTAAATGCATTGATTGCCCTGGACAAAACTTATTAATAGACGAGGTTGTACGGTTATGAAAATGTAGACAATACATTCCAATATAAAAAACAAAATTATGGCATAAATATAAACACGTATTCAGTATACCTCGGAGGTTTTTTTTACTAAATAATATGTATTGTTTACTGTGGAAAGAATGCAGTGTACATGAATACGCTTTCCGAGTTATGTATAATTTATTACATAATTATTTGAGAAATTATATTTAAAGTTGGTTTAATAATATGCAATTATAGCCATTTTGTTTTATAAAGATAAAACGATGTAAGAGTACCACAAAAATTTCAAAAGTAATCAGTGTGGGAACTAATTAATCATTCTGTAACTCAAGAAAAGCTAAAAATTGAGTAATCAGTTTTTGCTAGGATAAAAATGTGCAAAAATATATAAGGATAAAATTTGATACTCTAACAAAATCTACGAAATATAATATTTATATTACTATAAAAAATTTGGAAAAGTAATTAACACACACCTTTGCCATTTTCTGATTATAATGAGAATATGTTGGTCATTTAATTTTATTTTTAATTTAGTTTTAAACATTATAATTACAGAAAAATTCATTAAACCAAAATTTATTAATCAGACATGATCTTGTTTAGAAATTTTTTGATGACACATTTTATTCCACCAATAAACAGCGCACAGCCAATATCTATTCTTGCGAAGTTTGGAAAAATTCAAAAATTGAAATATGTAAATGATGATAAAACCACAAAACTTTTTCATAATAAACTGCATATTTTTATTTTAATATTACCTTTCAATTGAAATCATTTCGTTTTAATTAATTGTGCTGCAAATATTTCATTGGTAACTCGGTGTCATCAGATAAAGGTATATACGGGTTTGTCGAATTGACTTTTTCATCCATTTGTATAAAGAAATTCTGTAAAATTTAATTCCAATCATATAAGAACAATTGGACATATGGAGTGGGGTGTTCGATTTTTCTTTGAATCCGTTATAGCAAACAGGTTAATGGACACTGTGAAAATATTCTAAACTTACTTCTTATCGCCTATTATGATAAAGGAATTAAAATTAATTATTAAGCATTCTAACATGCCATAATCGATCTCCAGCAACATTTTGAAACGATTTTTCAAGTAAATATAATTTTTTTACGTGTTATGATTGTTTTTTTTATATATTTAAGGCGTCCAACTACCATCTCAGAGGCTGAGATTCGAGTCCTTCGCAGAGATATGGTCAATCATTTTTCTATTTTTACACATAGATAACATTTCTACTTCCTGGCCTGCAGCAATTCGCTGTGAGTATCTACTTTCATTCCTTTTACGACTAGAAGTTGGTGGTTGATATTGCGCATTATGACAGGAGAGAATATTGGCAGTGGAAACAGACCTATTTATGAGTCCCTTGGTATAAAAAATGGACTAGCCTAAATTTATTAAATGGTTGTTAACAAGCTATTAATACAGAGTATTTTTTCAACCCACCCTACAGAGCTTGACTTTCTTCGTGTAAAGACCAACTTTGGAGGTAGATTATGTTAGGTCTGTTCGTTTACTGTAAGGCCTATTAGCCTGTTGCTATCAACACTTCATTTCTTATAACCCTTAACTAACTGCTTCAAAATTGATCATTTTCGTGCAAATGAAGATACAATCGGAACGTCGCGTAGTGTCGAGTCGCAGCGATTCTTATAATCAAGCGAGGATGGTTTATGATATTTTTAGTATTTTCTATTTGAGTCCTATAGTTCCAAATCGTGTCTTATCCAAAAAAATCACAATTTGCGTTAGGTACACTGCTACAATCTGTGACCACTTACTCAACTTTTTGAAAAATCAGTGTGTAAAAAAATTTTTTTCCTGCCCATTTTGATAAAACAAAACTGGGTATTTTTCCAAACTGTGTCTTATCCCATATAAATATGAAATATGAAAAATAGCTTTTCCTCATTTCTGAAAAAGTAAGGAAAGTGGAAAACACACGTTTTGAACTATATGACTCAATTTCAGTGTAATAAAACGAAGCCCAATTTCGATGATTGCCCTTGGGTGCAAACAGCCCATATGTTGTTTGTTGCGTGAACATTAACACCATTTATTGGAAATTGGCACAAACTTTCCGGACAAGCCAATATTATTTTCAGAAAATTAACCTCAAAACAATATATTCTGCCTATGTGGACTTTAATATTTCTTCATACGTATGCTCAGGTCTTATTTATAGAAGCATTAAATCCATAATTATCAAAAGTTACTTCTATTCATGCATTATCCAAAAATACGTTGCCTTATCCCACACACACCAGTCCATACACTCTCAGTTTTAACTGGCCAGTTGAACTGTGTAAAAAAACTTTACAATAAATTGACTGAAAGTTTGTGGGTTCGTCAGTTCGTTGTACGGGTGTTTTGCTCAGTCTCGTCAGTTTTGTTGATTTGAGTACAAGTACATACATCTTTTTAATAATGGAAAAAATGGACGGAACTGAGAGAACTGTCTGACCTGCGCAGTTTATCGGAGCAAAAGAGGGTCCAGAAGCTCAGGTCTGTGGATTGAGTTAAAATAGTTCAAAACTGCATAGTTCAAACAGTTTTATCGCTCAGACATGACGTCACACATGATAGACTGCGCAGTTAAACTGATAGTGTGTGGACGCGCTTAAGAAGTCTAAACGTCTTCTTTCTTTATTTTTTTTCATCCTTTTAATAAGCCGCGTCCAAAAGTACCGTGGCCGCTAATTGCACCTTGTACTCTGTAACACCTCTTCATTTAATGCATGGCCTTTCCATTTTCCCTTCTCTTGATTCCTCCTGCGCCCGTAAGCTCAATATTGCCTTCAATGATTGCGTACGTTTCATCCACAAATTGCGCCGTTTTGATCATATCACACCCTATTCTAATTCGGTTTTAGGCTGTTCGTTTAGTGATTACCGCGAGTTTCGGCTTCTTCGTCTACTTCATGATATCCTTCATCATCACAAACCTGGCTACCTTCAACAGTTTGTGCAGCCTTCGCAATCTCTAAGAAACAATAACTTAATTATTCCACGTTTCCGCACGCTAATTGGTCAACGTTCTTTCTTTGTCGTCGCAGCTCTGCTTTGGAATTCTCTCCCAATAGATTTGCAACGCGTGGATTCAGCGCCCATCTTCAGGAAGCGTCTTTTCAATCTCCTAACTAATAGGACAGTTTAGAGCACGAACGCATACTTTTGCACTTTTCTCTTTTCATTTAACTTCTTCTTTTCTGCTTTCCTTTTCTCTTTTTTTCTCCTTTTTATATTTCTTCATCTATCCTAGTATTTTGATTTCATATTTTTTTTTTTTATATTTTTTTTATATTTTGTTACTTTTTTTTGTTTTTTATTATATTATTTTTGTATTGCTTTTTTTTATTTTTTGCTTTGTATTACCCTTGTTAGTTCCTCAGTTTTATCAATGTACTAGTTATAAGATTTCTATCTTTTGTACATGTTTTGCCTAATAAAAATGAAATGAAAAAATGAAATGAAAATGATGTTGTACGAGTTCAGAGGCAGCCGTCGCACAGTGGTCGAAAATGCCAAAAGGCTGGCCAAAAGTCGAAAAATGAAAGTCTTATTTAGGAACTTTTTTTATTTTAACTTGTCAGATTAGGGTACCTAGGATAGCATAAGACAAATAGAACCAAACAAATAGCGTTTCTTGCCTTTTAAAATCATTCTGAAAGTAGCCGTTGCAAGCGTTGCTTGAAATAGCATCATTAACCCCCGCGGCAACCAATTATTTAAACATACATAGGAAGTGTTGTGTCGCACATTTTTAAATGTTATAAAATGGATTTTTCTCAGGAAAGTAAGTATAATTGAATAATATTAACAAGAATTCTCATTTGTTCACATATTTTTAACACGGTGAAGATTTCTTGACCTGTCTTTTTATCGAAAACGTAAAATTTTTTTTATATTAATAGACCTACAAAAGAAGTGCCGCTATATCCCGCTCTGATTTTTGTCTTATATTGTTTATTGACCCTTTGGCAGCTAAACCGTTACCATATCCAATAAAATAAAATATAATACCAAATTCGTGATCAGCGACCTGGAAAACACAACCCCAATTTCATTGGAAAATAGTGTTCAATATTGATGGTCGCCATTTTGAAGCCGCCATTTTGTTTTTTTTTATAAGAAATAATAACAAATTCGTGATCAGCGGCCCCAAAAACCTTTATAAGTTTATTTTCAAACAATTATCTCAGTTTTTTCGTCTTTTGTCCATCTTTTTGCCGATTTCGACCACTGTGCGTCGGTTGGAGGTTTAAGCCTCCTGAAAATGGTGAATACCGCTAACCACCTGACACGGGCTGTGACGCCGGCAGTGCAAGAGTACCAGGCAAAGAAAGAGGTGTGCCGTCCGCTAGGTAAAAAGACCCAAACTTAGGGGAACTTTGGTACCCCGATTAACCAGTTACACTATTCGAGTCGTGTATACCCTTAGAGTGCCGGCTAATGATAATTGGTCAAAGAAATAATGCTGATTCAATTATTTTTTTTAAATTAGTTTGATTATTTCCGCTTAAACAGCGCCCTTCAAACATTAAGTTTGAAGGACTTTACATTTAGTGGAATATCTAGTTACTTAGTGATTTTCTGGTAGCATTCTGACAACCAACCTTCCTCTACTGCGCCCTAAAAATTATCTGGCCGAGTTGCCAGTCCTCCGCTTGGAACCGACCAAATCAACCGTGGATCTCCAGTTTATGGCATATTTCAGTAGGATCCGATCGTTAAGGACTCTTAAGGCCAGCGCTGAGAAATAGCACCTCTTTGTGGTCGCAGTTCGAATGAAATAGCTAGGAATAAGCAAATTCTTTCCTGGTGCTCTGGATTGCCTCGGTCTGCCTTAGTTAGACCAAGATGGTGGGTGCCCTAGTAACTGGGGTCATACTGATAAATACACCGCCTGGGCTCTGTCTGGCGAGGCTATCCGCCTTTTCACTACCTTCGGAGCCCTGATGACCTGGTATCCAAACAAGGGTGATTCGATTAGAAATGCCCAAGTCATTGAGGCGTCCCAAGTTATGGTTTTAATCGTCCTTTGGCTGCCAGAAAAGATAAAATTCGAATCCATAACTTAGGCGTTTTCAATTTCTCGTAGGAGTGTGCCAGTGCAATCTGTTAGCATTTTTACTTCTGGAGTTTCTTCCATAATACACAAAATTCTTGATTGCCCCTACGTAATACCATTGCCGAGGTAGTCACTGGTTTTCAGCCATAAGGCTCAACTATAATGCACGTAAGAAACGCACGTCATCTGGGCGCTCTCATGGAAATTAATGGGTTCGGCCATATTGGACGTACGTCGGTCATATTTTGTTTCGTTAAGTTTCGTTAAACGTAAAAATGCGAAAAGAACCGCGCTCAACGTACGTTTTGTAAGAATTTGTAGTTAAATTGATGACAGCTGATTTTTTTTGTTGTTGTTTTGTGGGTTTTAAACAAGAAAGAGTATGGAAAATGTTGTGCTTCGAATTTATGGGAGTGATTTTGATGAGAAATTTATTGTAATTGAAAATAAACATTATTATTTTTAATATGCAAAGATTAATAGCCAAGTTTTAATAGGAAATGAATAATATTTATGCATTTTAATAATTTTAAACTTGTGAAAACTTTCCGTAAACACAAACCATTATACGTTTGACGAAAGTTTAATATTTACGACCGTCGGCTGACGTGCGTTTCTTACGTGCATTATAGTTGGGCCTTTAGGGCAAGGCTTATACGGGACTGTTTTAATTCAAGGTACCAACTTGAGCAAATCTGGTGCGTGGTGTTAAAAGCCCCGGCAATAAATGGGAAGGCGGACTATTTTTCTTAGTTTGGTTGCAAGCCCACATGTTATCATAAACCTATAGTCGTGGCACCAGAACGGTTCTGTCAGGATTTACACTAGATCATACGCTGGCGACTGAACCAAGTGAGTGTTGCATACGCCTTGATGTTGTACCTGCTATTTCACCGCCTAGCACTATGACCAACATCAATATCGTCTCCGTAATATTTGACGAAAAGTTTATGGACATCGATTTTAATATTACGATAAGTCTGATAAAGCATCCTAGCTTGATAGCAGAATATTACCTTTGTTCGGCGATTTTTAAGATAGATCTTATAGAGGTGTTGCAAGCACTTTGAATATAAAAAATATCTGAAGAGAGTTTAGGTTTTTGGGTTGACTAATAGTGCGGCATTTCATTTAATCTTTTAAAATAATTGTAAGGAATCCATTCTTTCTTTATCACTATGTCCTTTAAATAAGCATGAATGCTTAAAAACCAACCTTCTAACCAATCTACATCACCATATATTTTTTAGTCATTTTCAATGCATGTAGAAACTTCGGAAAAATATTCATCTTAAGCTCAATAACTTGATTTGTCTTTTGAATTATCGTAAAATGTTGAAAGTCACAAAACAGTTATATTTAATATGAGATATTATTGTATTTTTTTCATCCAATTGAAACTCTTTTTAATTTTTCTATTTAACTACAAGTTTAGATTTACTTTAAAAATTATTTTTTACTACAAATATCACGATCAATTAAAATTTTCAAAATTATATAAACTTCTTTCCCGACTGAAAATATATAGTTACCCTCTAATATTTTACTTCTTAATACACATCAAGCCCTCTGCGTATGTAATCAACAGCTGACTCCTTCCTTACCTTGGTTTCCTAACAAAGTCCCTGCTCAAATTCATTCGTTTCTTTTTTCTTCGTTTTTGGCCAGGTGTGCTCGACGCACGTACTATACTTTCCGTAACAATATCCGAAATTGATAGATTCCTGACCTTAAAACGTACCCCTACCAACCGGTTGTGTTGATGCACCCAGGAGCCAACCAAGGATATGCTTCCTTATGAAAAAAAACAGTTCCCTTCCTTTTCTTGTTTATACCTGGCAGATAAGAGATGTGATGCGACGATGATGGCTGAGTTACTTTCGAGGGATGACAGTGGTGAGCATTTGGACGAATGCAATTAAATGTGTACTGAATTCTTTGTATTTGCGGTTGCAGATCGAGTTTGATATTCCCGGCTGAAGTTTGAGAAATCCAAAATTTGCTTTTAAATTTAATAAATTCGAAAGAATATTTTTTTTGAAAGTGTTTATAAAATATGTATCTAGCCATAAATCAGAAAAAATTTGGATCGTTAAAAAATTCTTATAATTTTTTTTAAGGAAACTACTTAAATTTATTAAAGCAACGCATTCTCCAAGTTTCTTTTACAAATCATGTGAAATACTAGATTTTTCCTTCAATTTCAGTAATTGTAAGAGAAATATACAATTTAATGTGACAGTTACAACTCGACATGCTTGCCTGCGTCAATTCCTAATGCCCTTCCCGATCTTCTGTACTGACACACTCCGTTTGATCATAATTTTAGTTGGCTAACGATCATGGAACATCTTTATTCGTCGTTATGAGCGAGCGGTTGTTGTATTGTAGAAAGAATCCGTTTAAGTAACAAATCGGCAGCTAAAACGCCGTGTAATGCGCACCTAAAAGTGATTATGGAAACCTTAACTCAATTAAACGAACTATATTCAAGGACTAGATCGAATGAAAGATTTGTAGATTATACAACCTGAGCCAATAGCTGAATGAAATATTTGTATTTTTCGTTGATGAAGCGCGTCGGAGTTCTTGTTCAGGAATTTATGCCTACTATGCAGAGAGATGCGTTAAATATTATTTCTAGAATTCTATTGAAAGTAAATGGGAGTGTTGCGAGTTTTCTTAGGGCCCCTATTCAATTTCAGGCCAGTTCGGCAGGCACAACCCGATGAAGGCCACACATGACTCAGTCTGACCGAGCGATGAGGACTTGAGGCAACCAGGCGTGGACTGCAGGTCTCCTCGTGAGTCCCCACAGACACACAGGAGAAGACGACAGTTTAGGGTAGCACGTTGTTAATTCGAGTTTAAAAATGTTCCCGGCCTCAACGAAAACTTTAAACTGGATAGGAGTTAAAATCTTCATGCCCGGACTGACGATAAATGCCCACACACAAAAAGATTTTTGTCAGTTTTAATGGCCTGCGGGCCACGGCCTGCCGGCGGCACATGAATGTGTAGTGATACTTGGCCTCAAGGCAAGAAACCTTCAGACCACGGCGGCCTCTGTGTGAATGGGGGCCTTTAGAGATAAGGCAGTACTTTGTACCGCGATCCGTTCATCCTTAATAAAGAAAAAGTTCAATAGATGTTGTCGGGCATATCAACAAGTCCTTGTCTGATTTGCGAAAGAACAATCTGAAGATTCGAAGATTGGGATCCCGCAACTCAGGAGATTCATTACTTCCTCGAGATGGTTTAGCGTAGAAACAACACTTTAACACCAGGTTTAAGCCGGAATTACACTATTGTGTTGTGGTGTGTCGTGGCCCTCTGTGTCGGGTTGGCAAGTGAATGAGCAGATTTTGCTTCCCTCGCAGCTGTGCACACTTGTGTGGTGTGTTGTATCGCGCCATTACCCCCTCCATCGCTCTGGCGCAATCAGAAACGCCAGATCGGGAACACAACAGAACGCGCCACACCATAATAATGTAATCAGCCCCATATAAAATATATGAATTAGATCACGACACACAGCGCCACGACACACCAAACACAATAGTGTAATTCCGGCTTTATTAAAGTGGGATGACTATGGCATCACAATGGGTCTCCTTTGCCCTAAGTGTTTGAGCTGTACACCAGCAGCTCAGCCATATCTAACCTAACTTAACCTAGTTAGGTCTTAACCTTCAAAATCATATTAAAAACGTTAGCTTGTAGCTTAAACTGTTTTTTAAAGTACACTTTTTTATGCGGAAAACCCGAGCTTAGGAATCACCCTTCGCCTTCGTGCTACCAGTCTATCAACTAACAAAACGCAAGCAGCGATAAACGGCCTCAGTCTCCAAGCAATTTTCCGATTAATTTTTTTCTTTTTATTTTCCTGAGCACTTCTAAGCGGTTTATATTTCTTCCACAACTTAAACAAATCGCTTAAATCTGCCTTTACGGAATCCATTTTGCATTTGTGTTACGTTTTCATTTAGGGCCATGTGTCATAATTCCGTAATTAGGCTCAAATTCGTGCAGTTTTCTTACGGTACGTCATATTACGTACAGGCGTTAGTTTGAAGGATAAAAGAGGATATGAAAGGCTGGGGGGGGGGTTGGAGCAGATGGCGACGAAACTTATACTTTTCAACTTTAGGATGTGTACGAGTTCGGAAATTCTGACTGTGGGAGATTGTTCCACTGTAGTGGGGCTCCGTTAAATATTCGATAGTGTGAGTATTAGACACTCTAATTCAATCACGCTGTTTTGAATTAACTTAAGAAATATTATCTGTCCTTCAAATTCGAAACTCTCGATCTAATACGATTGACTTGAATAAAGCCGGGTTTTCATTAGTAGAATTAGTGGTAGAGTAACTGGCGCACTTTTAAGTGGTACAGTAACTTGACCACGCACGGTGCTATCCCACTTTAATCTACTATAACCAAGTACTCTACCACTTACGTTTTCATTAGGCGAGTTGACAGGATAGTTACTACTCGCCCAGTATACTCTACTCTACCTCTAACTCTACTAATGAAAACCCGGCATTAAGGTATGAAATTTAGAAGGGAAATTTATAAGATTTTGGAAGATATTCAACGATTAGCATCATGGACATTAAAATAGTAAAGCAAGCTTACAAATTTTTGATAAATATTCTCCTGACCACATACAACTTAATACGACGGATTGTTGTTTACGTTAGCTTCGTATTATAACATAAAAAAACATTATTCCCAAAACATTCTAAATAGGTCTTTCACTAAAACTCCACTAAATTGCTTCAATTAAAATTCCTGAGCGATCCGCGTTTTGTTTGAGTGTAACTGCCATTTCCGGAAATAACATAATTTCGCCCCAAAAACAGTGTAGTTTCCTTTTTGCAACGCGATAGTATTTAGATATTAAAAAACTTGCTTATGATGATGAAAAGAACAAATTCACAAAAAACAAAATCTAACAAAAAAGAAAGTCAAACCCAGTTCAAATCACCTTTTTCACCTATGAATTCGTCCTTTTAACCACCAACATTCATTAGAATGCCGAAATAAAAAATTGCAGGCCAACAGGACGATTAGTAGCCACGGGGCTCGAAAAACAAGCTGAGGAAAAAAAGCGAACTTTACCCATTCATTCCCACTTTTATTTTTGTATCCTTGCACGATAAATAAAAAAAATAATAAATAGAAAAAATCCAACAAAACATAAAAGAAGCCCACAAATGATTTTATGAAGCAAAGGGTGCAGGTGGGTGGATGCTTCACCAATAAAATAATTAACACCACTACATATTCATTTTGTCTCGTGCCATTCACTTAATTGTGAGCTAATGGATAAAAGGAAGAATAAATAAAAAAATTAGGATAAAAAAAGGAAGTCATACACTTTCGTGAAAAGTAAACAAAAAAAAATGAAAAACCCTTGCATTCGCTTTAGACGAAGAGTGCAGTCATATGCAAGTCGCTTTCGGTGCATGCACGAGTATTATCTAGAGAATGTGCAGCACCACGAGAAGGGGTTAAACTTGAGAATTAGGGGAAATGAGTGGAATTTTTTTTAACTTATTTTTCTTGCAACCACTGCAAAAATTTTCTTCTCTTTCTTTCAGGCTTAGGATACGATGGAAGGGGGAAAATAAGGCTGGGTTAAGAGAGAAGAGAATAATAAGAGGACGTTGACGACGACGCCGCCGACGACGACGACGGTGGGTGAAGAAGTTTCATGTGCACCCGCAGTGGAAGTAGTGCAGTAGTAGTGTAGATATAGGAACAGAAAAAGGTGGGTAAAAGCTGACATAAGATAAAACACAAGCAAAATTTCTATGATATAAAATTTTCTCTTTTTCCCTTCTCCCATATT
Source organism: Thereva nobilitata (assembly GCA_963855945.1). Classification (NCBI taxonomy): domain Eukaryota; kingdom Metazoa; phylum Arthropoda; class Insecta; order Diptera; family Therevidae; genus Thereva; species Thereva nobilitata. Next base: position 170,551,517 of record OY979695.1, read on the forward strand.
AAGGCTTAACGAAAAAAATCACTCAAACGGAACGACATAGGGGAAAAATACCAGCAGATAAAAAGGAACTAGAGCTTCTCACCCGAAGGAGAAATTTTTTTATCTTTTTCCACACAAAACAAAAATTTCAACTCGACTGGGGAAAGGGAATTTCAGTTGGGTAGAAAAAGTGTGTTCATGCACTGGCGAGAAGATCCGAAGGAGAAATTCTTACATTACAAAAAAAACATAAATAAAACCAAATAGAAAAAAATAACAAAACGGAGGAGAGCAAAGCAAAAGAGGGAGATATAATCTCCCCACCAACGATCCAAGTGGTCTTTAGGCCAATAAAGTTGTGTTTCGTCTTATGATGTCATCAGAGGAGGACACAGAGTGTTTTGGGTTGTACGGTGATAAGCTTCTAAAGAAAAACAAACGAACCAGACAGCGCGTAGACGCGGGCGAACCAAGAAACAGTTATTCGTCGATACCAAATTTTAGTTCACGGCCATCATTCATGAGTAGTGGTGGTTTATACGGGGCGCTTTTGAGCCAAAGCCAACAGCATTTCGGTCTGTTTGGTCCGAACGGTTTCGGTTCAGCCAAAATGTTAAACGAACTTTTTGGTAGACAAGTTAAACAGGCACAGGACGCTACTGGGCCGCCAGATAGCATTGTAGCTATGGAATCAGCATCCAGCACAGATTGCGGAATTGGTCTGGGTGGTGGTGTCAACAAATTTGAATCAGCATCCTCAAATAATTCTTCACCAATAATAAGACGTACCAGCAGCAGTGGTGTGGACACAGATTGTGGAACAGGTGGTGGAGGATCACCACAGCAACGGGAAAGGGATCGAGAACAGCAGCAACAAAATGATCTGGCGCATCATATGCTGCGCAACATATTACAAGGTAAAAAGGAATTGATGGCGCTCGATCACGAGTTGCGGGCAGTTGCTGCACAGCATCACAATGGTGGCACAAATATATGTGATAGGTCGTCGCCAGATAACAATAACAGCATTAGTAAAAATAACAATAATAATAATAGTAGCAGCAATAATAATAATAACTTAAATAATTGTGTATCATCAAACAGTGGCAGTGAGAGTTGTGTACAAAACATTAAAGTTGAACTTAATAACAGCAGTTGTAACAGTGGTGGTGGTGGCAGTAATAACACAGATCGCAATGTTAACAGTGCAGTGAACAGTAGCAATTGCAACAATGCTAGCAGTTTTAGTAGTAATAGCAGTGCGCCAAAAAATCTATCCCAAAAGTCGGACGATCATCATCAAATAAGATCATCACTAGATGATCAGTCGGACAATGAGAATGATTTATCAGAATCGGTTAGTGTTGGTGTAACAAAAAAGGAACCAAATACAACGGCTGATGATTTACTAGATGACGAAATGATGGGAATAAATTCAAGATCTGATCTTGAATCATTAGGATCACCAGGATCAGTCGACAACGATGTTATGGAGGCCAAAGATGAGCTGGAAGCTGAACTAGAAAAGGACTTGGCTGCAACGAACTCGTTGAGACAAAGTAACGAAAAACAAGAACCTGTAGCTTTAGACATGAAGCGTGCTAGGGTGGAAAATATAGTATCAACTATGAGATCAAGTCCTTCCTCAATGTCTGTGCAGCCCCAGGTGAATGGGTGTAAAAAGCGAAAACTATATCAACCTCAACAGCATGATAATAGTGCTGCTGAACGTTACGCTGCTGTAGCAGCCGGATTAAATCTGGGATTAAATATTCAAAGCTTGATGTTGGACGAGGATGAAGAGGACGATATGGAATCACCGCAGATTCAGCAAAAACGGGTGGAGAAGAATGCGCTTAAATCTCAATTACGATCGATGCAGGAACAGCTAGCGGAAATGCAACAAAAATATGTGCAGTTGTGTTCTCGGATGGAACAGGAATCAGAATGTCAAGAAATTGACGATACGGCTAGTGATAGTATAGAACCGGATGATCAACCAGCTGAAACACCACCAGCAGAAAAGTCTCAACCCACCAGATCGCCAGTTGTATCGCCACTTAAAGAACTGAAACCACCAACAACGAGTACACCACATATGTTGTCACAAATGATGAGCAAAATGATGTCTTCGAAACTGCACAATCCGCTGGCACCACACGCACACTTACCACAAAACTTTAACGGAACCCATCCACTTTTGCAACATATGCAACACGGAGTTGTTCCTAACGAGCATCCAGTACAAAATCCTCATATGCCACATCCCGCTATTAGTAATGCTGCCGCTATGTACCTAGGACAAAAATTCTTTCTAGAACAAGAAGCAAGATTGGCCAAGGAAGCTGCTGAGCACCACGAAAGGCAACAGCAGCATCAACAGCAACAACAGCAGCAGCAACAACAGCAACAACATCAGCAACAGCAACAACAGCAGCAGCAACAACAACAACAGCAGCAGCATCATCAACAGCAGCAACAAAGCCAACAACAGCCACAGCATTTAAGTAATCAGCCTCCAAGTCAAGTCGGACACCATTCATCGCTTTCGCAGCCACCTCAAATGCATCAACCGCAGCAACCGCCACCGCAACAACAAACATCTCAACAACAACCGAAAATGTCGTCAGTGCAATCAGATATTTCTGAGAAATTCAACATAATACGCTCAAACACAAACCCAGTGGGACCCATGTCTGGATCAGATCTTGAAGGGCTTGCAGACATTTTGAAGTCGGAAATAACAGCATCATTATCAACATTAGTGGATTCAATAGTGACTCGTTTTGTTCATCAAAGAAGATTTATGGGTAAGCAATCAGAAGCAGCAGCTGCAGCCGCTGAGCAATTAAACAAGGATCTTCTAATGGCATCGCAACTGCTGGACAGGAAATCGCCTAGAACAAAAGTTTCTGAGCGGCCGCATATGCCAGGAAACCAATCAGGTAATGGTCCTATAGCTAATACATCTAGTAATCAACCATCAAACAGTAGTAATGTAAGTAGTCACCCATCTAATAATCCTTTGATAAACAACCAAGGTAGTGGTCCCAGAATGAACGGCAGCGCTTTCCCCAATATGGGATTGCCGATGCATGTGAATGGACCACCACAACAAGATAACAGTAGCAATAATAGCATGAATTCACTAAGTATACCACCTCATGTTCGACCTTCGCCCTCAGCGGCTATGTTTCAGGCACCAAAACCACCTCAAGGAATGAATCCGGTTGCTGCAGCAGCGCTATACAACTCGATGAATGCTTTGAGCGGTCACACAAATCAAGTAAATCCATTCTGTATGCCAGAACCTAGAGACCAAAACCACCAAGAACAAAACGAAGCTTTAAGTCTGGTTGTCACGCCGAAAAAGAAACGGCATAAGGTGACTGATACAAGAATAACGCCAAGGACAGTTAGCAGAATTCTGGCTCAAGATGGTATTGGACCTCCACCAAATCAAATGGAATCAGGAAATAATAATCCAAATAATCATAAATATAACAATCCACCAGTAAGCAGTGGCGGAGCACCCCCAAGTACACCATCTGACAGTCCATCACCACGATCAAACTATCATCCACCACCACCACCACCATCAATGATGCCTGTTTCGCTGCCAACATCAGTAGCGATACCAAATCCATCATTGCACGAGTCTCAGGTGTTTTCACCATATAGTCCGTTTTTTAATCCTCACGGTCCGCACGGACCACACGGACCTCATGCTCCACAGACGCAATTACATCATATGAAAATGTCATCTAGCCCACCTGGATTTGGAGGCATGATGGATCCGAGAGATTCACCGCCACTTCCGCATCCGCCAACAATGTTGCATCCGGCACTACTAGCTGCAGCACATCATGGCAATTCACCTGATTATGGACAACTAAGAGCTGCTATGGATGCAAATGATCGCAATTCAGACTGCAATTCTGGTGATATATCATTTGATGGGATTCAACCTACTATATCCTTTTCAAACAGACAATTCCAAAAGTATGTTAAAAACACTTTATTTTGATATATTTCTTTTTTTGTGTCATATTCAATTTTAATTTTTTGTATTTAGCCATTTTTTAATTTTGTATGATTTAATTTTCATTTTGAGGTGGTAAGTCAAGATTTCATTTAGACACATCTTCGCCCAAAATAGTCACGAGCAGATTTTAGTACTCATTTATTCGGCATTTATCTTTAATATTAATAACCTTTATTCTTAATATTAAACTAGTATTCCATACTAAGTAGACATAAATATTAGAAATGAGCAATAGAATAGAAAATATCGCTAGGAATGAAGCCTTTTAATCCTATGTTTTATTGGTAGGTAAAAGCTGAAAAGAATTTAAACTATTCTTTACTTAGCCACGTTATTTCTATCACTATAAATAATTATTTCCAATAATATTCGATAGAAATTAAAATTTGATTAACCTTTCCATTTCAACTAATGGCATTGATTCGTTCTATTCAACTCGCATTAAAATAAAATCTGGCGACTCAAATTTCTGCCACAAAGTAAGTTCTTGTCTCGTTTTTACATGACCAGGTATTGATAGATATCAATGCTACCACTATTGACTGTCATCATATACTATTATTTGGTTTGCTTAATACTTTCTGTGCAAAAGACACTTCTGTCACTTATAGAGTTTCACTCTAAAGATTTAATTAAGCAAAAAAGGAGAAAAACTTCTATAAATGCCCCTATAAATGCACAATATTACCCTCTGAGAAACCAAAAAAGTGTTTTAACATACAACATAAGTATCAACAGATTAAGTGACATTTCTTTTTAAATCGTAGAATTTTTCCTCGGTTTTATTTTATTTTTCTCAACCCAAAGTCTTTCCATTTTCTGTGATATATATAAAAAAAAAATCTTAAACCGCTAATGTCACGACAGGTTTTGGCTAAGCATTTTATGAGAGGATAAAAAAAGAGTAGAATAGAGAAAATTGAATAATGACACAAAAAAAAGAAAGAAAAAAGCCTTTAAATTAAATTTTATTTCCTTGTATTTTTACAACAACAAATACCTTTTCTTTTTATTTGAATATTTAGTCAGCAACTTTCCTTAACTCCGTTGCACTCGTCAACTTTGACTCCTATGCATCTGCGAAAGGCGAAACTGATGTTTTTCTGGGTAAGATATCCAAGTTCAGCTGTATTAAAAATGTATTTTCCGGATATTAAATTCAACAAAAACAATACAGCACAACTTGTTAAATGGTTCTCAAACTTTAGGTAAGTACAAGCTTTTTTTTACAATAGCTTATTTTAATATAATGAAAGAACAATTAATACAAGTATATTCTTCCGTTTTTTTCCTATTTAATCAAGTATCTAATCTCCCTTCACATCCCCATTCTAATTCTTTAGAAATATAAGTATTGTATCCAATGCTAGACAAAACAAAAAACATATTTTTATATATCCATAAGAGAGTATGTTAAAAACACAAACATTAGTAAAAATATCAGCAAGTTTTGATCTTTATTACAGAAGAAATATTACGCCTATGACATATGTTGCGTGTCAAACCAATCAATGTTTTAATCTACTTTTGTGTACAATTGTACGCTATTATGTAGATAGATTTCCTTAAAAGGCGTGTTACTCGAGAAGGCAATCTCCTTCCGGTGACGGTATAAGCAATTATGAGTAATTGACATACATAATGTTGCTTCATAAGGGATGGTTTGGTCTATTCGTCTTATTTGTTTATGATGTTAAGATATTGATATTTACGATTTATGAAACTAGAATATTATCTATGCATTATGACAAGGTAGAAATATACAGTTATGTTTGATATTATTTTATTGATATGATTTTATTTTAATTAATTTTTATAAATATAACTACATTATTTTAGCAACATACTTTAATACTGAAAACGTAAGCTTTATGCTTATCTATATTATTTTTAAAATCAACTGTAATGTGTCTATTAATATTGATACTAAAATATGATCGTACCTCCCTAATATATATAAGAAAATTAGGAAAAATAAATCAATATGTGTTTTGAAAACATTATATTTTAAAAATAGTCTGTCCTAACCAATTCACTCCAAAAGTTGAAATTATAAAATATTTCTCCCTTATCTTTAATCAAAAAATAACACATATGTATGTTACCTTAAAATATGTATCTATCTATGCTTACTTTCTGCATAATTGAAGT